>OY755248.1:751911-2008702 GCA_963576725.1 Azorinus chamasolen
TATGCATGCCAAATATCAAGTTTCTATCTGTACTGGCTCAAAAGTTATGACCAATGTTAAAGTTACAGACAAACAGACAATTTGACCTTTGACCCTGATGAATGACCTTGACATGTCACCCCCTCAAAATGTGCAGCTTTATGAGATACATATGCATGCCAAATATCAAGTCTCTATCTGTACTGACTCAAAAGTTATGACCAATGTTAAGGTTGCGTTAAAGTTACAGCCAAAAAACCCAGATAATTTGACCGTTGACCCTGAAGGATGACCTTGACCTTGACATCTCACCCCTCAAAATGTGCAGTTTCATGAGATACACAAGCATGTTAAATATCGAGTCTCTATCTTTACTGGTCCAAAAGTTATGGCGAATGTTAAAGTCGGTGATTTGACCCATATATTTGACCTCTGACCTTGAAGGATGACATTGAACTTGACATGTCACTCCTCAAACTATGCAGTTTCATGAGATACACATGCATACCAAATATCAAGACTCTATCTCTATTGGTTCAAAAGTTATGGCCAATTTGAAGTTGGTGACCTTTGACCCTGAAGGATGACCTTGACATGTCACCCCTCAAACCGTGCAGCTTCATGAGATACACAAGTATTCCAAATAGCAAGTCTCTATATGTACTGGTTCAAAAGATATGGCCAATGTTAAAGTCGGTGATTTGACCCATATGTTTGACCTCTGACCTTTAAGGGTGACCTTGCCCTTTACATGTCACACCTCAAAATGTACGGCTTATGAGATACATATGCATGCCAAATATCAAGTTTCTATCTGTATTGGCTCAAAAGTTATGACCAATGTTAAAGTTACAGACAAACAGACAATTTGACCTTTGACCCTGAAGAATGACCTTGACATGTCACCCCCTCAAAATGTGCAGCTTCATGAGATACACAAGCATGCCAAATATCAAGTCTCTATCTCTACTGGTCCAAAAGTTATGGCCAATGTTAAAGTCGGTGATTTGACCCATATATTTTACCTCTGACCTTGAAGGATGATATTGACCTTGACATGTCACCCCTCAAAATGTGCAGCATTATGAGATACATACGCATGCCAAATATCAAGTCACTATCTGTACTGGCTCAACAGTTATGACCAATGTTAAAGTTACAGACAAAGAAACAGACAATTTGACCTTTGACCCTGAAGGATGACCTTGACATGTCACCCCTCAAAATGTACAGCTTCATGAGATACACAAACATGCCAAATATCAAGTCTCTATCTTTACTGGTCCAAGTGTTATGGCCAATGTTAAAGTCGGTGATTTGACCCATATATTTGACCTCTGACCTTGAAGGATGACCTTGACCTAGACATGTCACCCCTCAAAATGTGCAGCTTTATGAGATACATATGCATGCCAAATATCAAGTCTCTATCTGTACTGACTCAAAAGTTATGACCAATGTTAAGGTTGCGTTAAAGTTACAGCAAAAACCCCCCAGATAATTTGACCTTTGACCCTGAAGGATGACCTTGACCTTGACATCTTACCCCTCAAAATGTGCAGCTTCATGAGATACACAAGCATGCCAAATATCAAGTCTCTATCTCTACTGGTCCAAAAGTTATGGCGAATGTTAAAGTCGGTGAATTGACCCATCACAAATACATTATTTTTTTTAATCACGTCATAAGTATCTAAAACATACCAAAATATTATTTTCTGACCCAACAAAAAAAGAAATATTTATTTCACGAACACCCCTGCTCTATATAATAAGTAAAAGGTATTCAACTCCGGTTCATTCACTGCGATCGTTCTTGAACGCTTATTAGATCACCGATTTCCATAAACTTGTCTCATTTATCAAAGAAATCATCACTCTTGATGAACACAGTCATCTTTTTTTTCTCAGTGCACTACACTGGGCGTTTTAGATAGTCGCAATGATTTAAACCGTGGGGCAATAAGGTGGCGTCTAATTTGTAGGTGGCGGTGGTCTAGTGGTAACGCGCTTGACTATCAGTCCTGAGGTCCGGGGTTCAAATCCCGGTCCCGCCCGGAAATTTCAGAGACGCTTTTCCGTGTCTCCCACCCGCACATCCTCTCTGGGTGTTAAAATGGGTACCTGGGAGGGTCACTCGCCGGTACTGCGGCTGCATGATTGCGCCATATGTTAGCAGTGCTTAATCTAATGTTGTAGGTCAATGACTCAATGACCAGGGGAGTAAGTGTACAGTCAGCTGAGCGGTCATTCGGACTGAAAGTAGACTATAACTAGGTACTTTTTTTTTTAAATAGTTACGTGTACGTTCAAGCACAAATACAATGTAGTATCGCACTTTGAAACCACTAAACACATAAACTGCATAACCCGGTGGTTATAAATACAAAACAGATATTGGCAGATTTTTAGTAAAGGGAAGTAATTTAGGCAAGCAGAAAATACAGTGACATATCTTAATCCTTTTATCCGCAAAATAATCAGAAAAAAATTGTATGGATTTAAGAAATGTGCCAAATAATTAATATGTTCTATCAATTAATCAGGATCACGAGGGAATAGAGTATTTTATGCAAACATTACAACATTTTAAAACATTCTAAATAAAGATTCATAATGCGGGAGAAATTTCGCCTCGTCACGCACGTACATACACCCAACCTATATAACTAGATGCCAACGGTCGAGCCCGATCGTTGAGTTTTTAGAGTTGCATAAGCAACAAATGAGACTTTAAAAGACGTCTGATTAAGGTCTACTTTAAGGTCATTCAGTGACCAGTCACAGTGTATGAAAAAGGTTCGAGCCACGTTTGGTACAAGTTACTGAAAAAAGGCAAAACAAAAAAAGTTTGAAGAAGTCTAGATCTACTTGACTTTTGATGATAAAATACACAGAATATTTTACTGAAGTAACTTAAACCTCCCCTATCACCCCTTCGCCCCCCCCCCCCCCCCCGAACAAATATATTTTTATACGTATTAAAAGTGTAGAATAGATCTTTTTTACTCTTGGAAAAAATAGCAAGTAAGGTCGAAACATACACGCAACAAATCCTAGAGGAACCCTCTGATCAGGGTCGCCACTGTTTGTCATTCAAACTCTTCTAGCATTTTAAGCCGTTCATACCTAGTGGATTCTTTAATAAAACTCTGATGGGATGCTCCACTCTATAAATCAGGGCTGAAAGGGGGTATTTAGCATATGCTATGAGCATGACTTCTAAATGATATACAGTTGAACTTCTATATCTCGAACTTCGAGATAACTCGAACTAAAAGTTCGGTCCTTCCAAAATTTACAATACAGAATTGTTCTAAAATGTATCTTTATATATACATGTATCTAGAAACACATGTGAACTTGTGATATTAGTCAGATTATAAATCGGATAACTCGAACTTCTGTTACTTCGAACTTATTTGTATGGTCCCTTGAAGTTCGAGATATCGCAGTTCAACTGTGTCTATCACCAGGATAATATGGCTGGTTGAGTGGAGCGGGAAGGGATTGCAATCCCCATATAAGAATAACCCAATTATGCGTAGCGTCCCTATATATAGGGCATATGTGGATCCCGGGGGGGGGGGTGTGTTCAGGATCTGCACTGTTTTCTGGACACTCCCCCACCGAAAGGTCACGTACATCGGCAGATACGCCCGTCTTGAATTAATTACATATTTACATAATTACTGTACATATTTGAATGAGTTTATTTATGCATGTAAAATGGGCTGAACATTTTTGTGTATAAACGTATTGGATCTGGATCTAGTCTGTTATACATAAAACACTAAACTTACGTCTTAGTATACCGACACTTGATTAGTCAGTCCTATATACATGTATAGCAGACATAGCCTGTACACATGCAACACCTTATATCTCTATCTAATCTATACAGTAAAATTCCTCTTTAGAAACCGTCATTCTAGTAGAGAAGAATTTAGATGTTACAGTAGTCCATTTGCATTTAATGGACAATCTATTCTACTAGTGATTCCCATGGCAAATCCTGTTCATTTCTTCGAAATGAAACAGTTTTCGAGCATTGCGACTTGTTCGCTATTGTTTAATAACCATCTTTTGACAAACAATCGATTTTTTCAATATTTTAAAAGGAAAAGTGATGCAGAAAATTGTCCTGTCTTATGTGTCGATTCGTTTCAAACTTTGAAATTCTCTTCGTATAGTTTCGATATTCTCAGATCTTCACTATTAATTTATACAAACATTATAAAGGGGAGGCAATAACAATATTTGAATTTATATGTTAAAGTTTAAGCATTTAGTAAAAATATTAGTAGATCTATATTTTATGTAAATAGATAATTTTAAAATAATTATTGCATACTAATCAATAAAATTGTTGTAGTCAAATATATAATTAAACATATTTAACTTTATAGTTCATTTAAATTAGAAATTGATATTGTTTCTCGATAAATTGTAATTTACGGATGGACAAAAGCGGCGTCTTATAATGGATGCTCCCCGATGCGATCGGGAATTTATTTTGGATGTTGCCAAGCAACAAAATCGAAGAAGTAAATAGTAGCAACAGAATCTGAATTTTATTTAACAAAAACGAGACAGACATGTTTCATCAGAGGAAAAGCCACCGTAATGATGATTTACGATGGCACGGACAAACAATTACCTCAGATTGGGGTAGAGAGTTGTTTTCGTGTTACCGAAAATAATTTCCATATCGCACGCGCGCCGCTGTTTTGATTCTGACGTCATGTAAACTTCAGAGCTATAGTTCGATTTCGAGCGCTGAGCCGTAAGTGCACTTTTCTATTTATAGAAGTTTCACCCATTCTAATTTATGGGTAAGTGGACAACGGTTTCACAAGAAGCTCGTAGTAATCATGCAGTGTTAGTATATTTAACACAATTTAGTGGCCGTTATAGAGAGGTTTTACTGTATATGCTTATTACTTGTCTGTATAACCACAGGTAACTACATGGTTTGTGACGCGTTTTACCTCTACGGGTGGACTCGTCCTAAAGGACACAGCTCACGGGTCAAAATCGAAGTATAGTGGACAACACCCACTCTTTCAAGTTCATTATGCCAGTATTTCTTACATGAATATTCAACAGGAACAGTTGGGGCTATTAATCAGAGAGGGGGACAATGCATAGTGATTAAATAGATAGATTTATTTAGTAAAAACTGTACATATCACATGGCAAACTAGAATAAAAAACATGGCATTACATGTGTGACATGTCAAACTACATAAGTAGTTAGGATAACACAAGAGTTAAAATCATCCCTTACATTAGAATTTATTGAACGTATAGGGGTCTTAAAACGCAAGTGGTTGCTTAATACAGTGCTAAAGTATTTACAGAAAGCTCCTATAACAGCTTTCTGTATTGCTTTTGACCTGCATTAAGCTATCACCTGCCTTACAGACTCATAATTAGACCTCATTTTGATGGCCGCTTAAGACAGGTCCTACTGCATTTCCATTGTGGTCATTTAGTGTATGCAGATTTCCCGACAAGGAGCGGCATGCATATACAGTAAAACCCCTCTAATGCGACCACTTAATGAACAAACATGACTGTCTTCATAAGCAGGTGGTAGCTTAATGCAGGACGAAAGTTATGAAGAAAGCTCCTGTATAACGTTCGTCGTGCATTAAGCTACCACCTGCCTTTGCCACTTTTTGATGGTCGCATTAGAGGGGAGTTATTGTCCTGTTTTATTGACCTGTCAAAATGTGAATATTCCTACGTCACTGAAACGATATATTTAGCTTGGGTAAACCTGTGTTTCAAACGTTTTTCACGAGATTCACAATAAATGTACAAGTACTCGAATAAGCCAAATAGGAAAGCTTTTATTAGCGGAAACAATCGATATCAACCGAAGCTATTTATGGTGTGTTCAGCAAGCGTATAATTATTCAAATTTTGACAGGTTAATAAAACAGGACAATATTGTAGTCTATATTCATATGATTATATGAACCCTTTACTCCATGAATATTGATGTAAGAAATAATAGTATGATGAATATTAGATTAATTGCTATAACAGCACATGAGCACAGCAATTTTGGACATGACAAACACTGTAGAATCATATCTATATTATAGCAAACGTTGCAAAGGCATTGAAAGGTGTATTTATGGAGTAAAGAAGTAACTGTTATCAGTATTATTTAATAGTATTATTGGACTTATAATTTTTTATGTCATTGAACGGATATATATGGCGTGTTAAGCATTTATTTTCCCTTGAATTGTAAAAACTCCACATAATCTAATACCAATCCAAGCTCTTTACGGTTAATCAACTGAAAATATAGTCTGGAGCCTCCTTTTCTGAATATTAATTTTATAAAAAGTTTGTATAAAATTTTGTTACCGGAAAAATGATTTGAATGACAAACAGAGAGTCGTTTGATCTGAATCTACACTGTTGGCAAATGTGTGTAAATGTCAAGTAAAAATGTACATTACGGATTACGCTTGACATTGAACATTATAATTTGAACTGCGGACATTTCTATAATGTCGAAATATTATCGTTCGACGTTCGACACTTTCAAAATTTCTTAAAGTTTTCAAGTCAATTTTGTTTTTATTGTCGAAATGTGATGGTCAACAGCTGTTGAAGAACTAGAGAAACTCTGTCGATAATAAGAATAGGACATCGCGTCCGGGTTTCTCTGTATCCCCTTCCCTCTGTCTGGGGCATCCAATTAGTCCATAGTGAGCTTAAACGGACGTTAATTCACACCAAAAACAAACACCCGTTTCGACTCTCAACCCCCCCCCCCCCCCCCACACACACACACACAAACAATAACTAACAACAATATAACAACTACAATAAAACAACAGGGGCCAAAAATGATATCGAAATTTGACGTTCGACATTTCCAGCAACCCTTAAATGTATCAAAATGGCACGGTGATGGTGATAGTGATGGTGGTGGTGGTAGTGTTGATGATGATAGTAAAATCCCTCTAATGCGACCGCCAAAAAGGGGCATAACTCTAGGTTGCAGAGGCAGGCGGTAGTTTAATGCAGGACGGATGTTATGCAGAAAGATCATATATATGAGTTTTCTGCATAACCTTCGTCCTGCATTAAGCAACCACCTGCTTATAAAGACAGCTTTGATTACCTTTTAAGGTCGCATTAGAAGGGTTCTACTGTACTTAGCAGATAATGCTTGCTCGATTATGTCCTTAGCCCATCCCTTCATATACAGTTAAACCTGTCTTAAACGACTATCCATTTATTGAAAATAGGAGTCTTAAAAAAGAAGGTGGGTGATTAATGCTGGACAAAAGTAATACAGAAAGCTCCCATAGGAGCTTTCTGTATTACTTTTAACCTGCATCGATTTACCACCTGCCTTACAAACCCATGATAAGTCATCTTTTAGATAGGTTCTACTGATATACAGTTTCACGCCTTTGCACACATGGTCTACTCTGTTTGTTTTTGGAATTACATAACTCTGATCCTACAGTTGTTGTCAAAGTAAAATATTCAATGGAAACAATTATATTATAAAACAATTAGTTAATGAATAGTCACGAGGTGATCAAAGCACGCATAAATATAACTAGGTGTCTCACCAGGAGACGCACTGTGTGATACTCCACTCGTGGTTTGGGAGAGAATGGACCCCCCCCCCCCCGCAAAATAACCAGCATTCGCATATTTTAACCCTTTCCCTGATGAATATTCATGTAAGAAATAATGACATAATGAATATTTATTAGCTGAATTCTTAGAATGGTTCATTAACACACGTTATTTTTATCTTGGCAGAAGCTGTTAAATCATATCTATATAATTCCATACCTTGATCAGACGGCTACTATAGGAGCCGTCTGATCTGGGTCTACGCTGTTTGAAAATGTGCGAAAAAGCGTTTATATGAGGGAAAGGGTTAACCCTTTAATCCCTGGAGACACTTGCACTGTCATTTAAAAACATGTTACGTTGTATTTACCAAGATTAGAGGGCGCCTCTAGGATCTGCACTGTTTGTCATGCAAAACTCTCTAGCATGTTCACACCTTTCATACTAAGTGGGCTATATAATTAAACACTGATGGGCTATTCCACTCTGATAATTCAGGGATGTAAGATTTACCGTCGCCTGTAAATATGCATTCATATCTTTCTTCCATTTCAATAAAGAAGTGTTCTGTTTGCTACATGTTATCTTCAGATGGCAACCAGCCATGATATTAGATATTCTTATTTTATAGTGTTAAACAATAATCAATGGGCGGAGTCGTAAGGTATAAATATTCATCAGGTAAAGGGTCAAAGTATAAATTAACAGTTAAACCCCTTGTATAGAAGAGAATAATTTAGATACAGTGTACTCTTAGGCAGGTGGCTGCTTAATGCAGGGTGAAAGTCGTGCAGCAAGCTCCTGTATGATTTTCACCCTGCATTAAGCTGCCACATGTCTCCAATGCTGATATTTATATTATATTTAACATCCGGTTTAGATGGACTTTACTGTATTACAATTTTCCATACTTTACAACACTGTTGCACTAAACGTTGTATAAGGATGTGTTACATTATCTCACACCCTGAAAGCAACGGGAAGAAGAAACGTAACACTAAAGAACGCCTGAGCACCAAGAAATCCTAGAAAGAACAGCATGTCAAAGAATCGACTAACGTCTGCCCATTTGACGTCTTTAGCGTCATCTTCACCGAGTTCACTATCTGTTTGTGACGTAGACATTGGCGGTTCCGGTGTGCTCCATTCCCTACTCTCATCTGTGATTTCGTTTTCCTTTAAATCGACTGTAATTTCCGGAGCTATTTTTGTTTTGCCCATACTCGAACCATTTCCTTTGTTTTTACCTTTGCTGCACTGGAAGCATTTTACGAATGCTCCAAGAAAACGAGGAACCTTTTCGTCTCCAAGTTTGTGAAAAATTCGCACTTGGATTATTGTCAGAGACGTAACCAAAGCACTGAAGATCATCATGACTACCACGTAGTAGCATAGATATGACATAGGTGATGACGTCTCAGGAAGGATCGCCATGATGGTATTAAGCAGGACAACAAATGACAGGAAACACGTGACCGCAAACCCAACCCTTTCTCCGGACTCCGAGGGTAGCCAAAACACCATCAGATTTAGAAAGGAGAGCGAGAGTACTGGAAGAATTATATTGAACGCGAAATAGAGAGGTTTGCGCTCTATCGTAATTGACAGTCGTAAATAGGACTGGTTGAGTACAACTTCCGCTTCTGTGCTTGTTTCCACAACTTCCCATTCACCGTTGGCCTCAAGTAACGATGTAAGCCAGAATGGCCTCGACACTTGGAACAGAATTTCAGACGCTGTAAATCTCCACGTAACGAATGAAAAAGTGCAGGTCTGTCGGTCGAAGGGATAATATGTCACATCCGGTGAACACGCGCTCTTGATTAGAATTTTAGGACTCCATGTGACAAAACCGGAACTTAGTGTAAAGCGGCACATATATTCATCTCCTCCGATTGACGCCTCCGAACTGATAGAATTATCTAGAACTATTTTCGGGGTCCATATTTTGTTGGACGACACGAGAAGAGAGTCTGTCACGCTGGAATAACTGAACACTGCCGCGTTGGACAAACCCGTAACTGCTTGAACAATCTCATCAGTCCATGTGAAGGTCACCGAGGTTGCGAGTTCGATCTGACCGGAGACCTCATTAAAGTCGTTCACTGAGTATAGCTCGACTTCGGCAGTGACGGTCATTGGGTTTGAAGCATTTGACAGTGGTATAATGTCCGCCGTACTGTAGTTTCCTGATTGGTACAAATCCATCAGAGTCACATAATTCGCGACTTTGTCCAAATAGACGTCCTGTGATTGGTACAACCGAAAGAGAAGTGTAAAACAAAACACGATTATTTTCATCATCATTGTCGTCTATTTGTTTCTTTTACTGGTTTATCCCTTTTCACAAGAAGACCACAACATTAAAAATAAAGTTGTTTTCAGCTGTCAAAACCAATTTCGGATGTGAATATGTGATAAATTGGGTTTTTCATGGACCAAACTCTTCATCTGCTATTCCCTTTGTATGCGTTTGGTATATATCTTTATAAACCGATTTATATCAGCATAAGGTACCGTGCACAAAAATAGAAACACCCGGATTCAGTGAACAACACGTCAAGTACAGGAACATTTTGATATAAAATGTCCATAGTCATAATTTCTATACTTATTCTATTTTTATGACCACCTGTTGAAACTCGAGAATTTAACCGTTATCAGATCAGAAAATAACAATGAAGGAGTCAAATCTTTAAAACGCTGTAAATGAATCAGGGGTTTCCATTTCCATCAGTTTGAATCCAGATGGGACTCCGATTTATTCGGCGTCTCATTAGGATCCAAACAATTTGAAACTCATGTTTACATATCAATTTAGACAGTTTGTATATTAGACAAACAAATCAAACTAAATCTTTGAGCAGACGACAAATTGCTCAGCGTCGCAGTGGTTAATGACATTGCGACGACCGGACAATTTACGAGACAATAATTTACGCCATAACCCGTGGCGGTCATATCTCAAAAGTCAACAAGTTGTTCAAACTTCTTTTCAAATCCACCGTGGTTTTGCTGCTAATTGTTATGTCTACTCGGTAATTGTCATTGCTGGTCTCAAAATTATTTGTTTGCTTCAAAAAATCACTGAAAACAGAAAGACCCGATGATTCCCTACAACAACTGTCCGCTGAATGACCTTTTGATAGATCAGTGAAAACCTGTATGTTTCGTGTCAGTTTTGCATCCGTAGCTGTTTGCGTAGTACCTAATTATTACAGTTCAAATGCAAAATATGTACAGTTAAACACCTCTACACCGGAATGTTAATAAAACAAAACAATTTAAGTCTTTGAATGTAGGTGACTGCTTAATGCAGGATAAAAGTCATGTTGAAAGCTCCTAAAGGAGCTTTCTGCATGACTTTCAACCTGCATTAAGCTGCCACCTGATTGAAATATGGGCTCTGATAATAATTGCAACGTCCGGTTTAGAGGGGATTTACTTTATTGATTAACGGTGTCAGGTGGTTTATAAATTCTAAACATATACAATGGAGCCTCTCTGCGCCAGTCATACTTGAATTGTTACTGTCCATTTCAATTTACTTTGTCATTGAATTTTAGTCGATATATTTTTCATTTCGAGTCAGAACTGGCCTTAAATATACTTCATTTGATCACATCGTTTTTCAGGAACTCCCATGCTAAATATATCTCAATATAATGCAGTAACAAGGAATAAAATGCCGAAAATGCATTTTCTACATGCTAATTCGATCAGCTGTTTCTTTGCAAATGACCACCGTATGTATGGATCGTGGAGCGTATCATTTTTCAACAGGGGTGAATTGCATACTGATATGAAATAAATGACGTAATTTCGTGTATGACGGTCAACATTTAAGAGCTATAATTACCCTGAGTTAAATTCGAACGTTCCACTCGACGTCAATCGTCCGCCATTTGCAATTTGAAATGAACGTGTTTACAATGGGAAAACATTGTTTTTATGCATGAAATCTTTATTTAAATATATTCTGAAAATGGGTGATCCTTCGAAATCAAAAGTAGAAATACAAAAAGAGAAAATTGCAGACTCGGTTTTATTGAGTCTGTTCATGAGTAGTAATTAAAAGTGCAACACTACTCACGCCCCCTAGCACCGGCTTAAGCCGTATTCAATTTTCAAAACTAATAACATCAAAAACTAATGATCCCGAAGGACCAGAAAATATAACATCACTGAGAATGAAGTACGGGGCGACTTTTTACGGCCGCCACACAAGCACTTAACACCTGCTGTTGTGAAGAACATATATTCTGAAAATGACAGTAGTTTGACATATAGTACTAATAAGGATACCCATTTAGTCCTATATTATTTAATCCATTCTCTCCAATTGACGCCTTTTTGACGTCTCTGTAAAAGTCATGTTTTGAAACCATTGTGATAAATAGAGCATTAGCCCCTATGGAGCAAATGCTCTATTTCTCACAATAGTTTTAAAAACTACAAAATTCTAAATTTCTCTTTTTCTATTGTTAATACTCCTTTTCGGTCGATTTATTCAAAGAGGTTTGATCTAAAAATAGTCTAAGAGAGAATGAGTTACGGAAAACCCGTTCGGGGCTTGCTTTTCATACATACTTGTACAAGCCATTGGCATTGATGGGTTTAGTAAATTGAGCAGACTCTGATCAGAGGACTCCCTCATGAGCTCTCTGATCTGGATCTACAATGTTTTTCTATTCTTCTTTTTTGGGTCATGAGGCACCAATGGGTAAATGTAGGATGAATGTTATTCAAGATGACTCGTTGGAAGTTATCTGTATCAACTCAGAGGGGTTCAGATAAGAATCTTAAATTTTAACATTTTTTCAAGAACAGCTCCTTTATTTCTCCACCAAACCCTATACTGTGACCACTCCTTAGACGATTCTAAAGAGTGGTCACAGTATAGTGTTTGGTGGAGAAATGAGGATTTTAGTATTTGGGTACGTACCTTTATCTGTAGCTCTGAAATCATCATATATAGGGTTTGCTGTACACAGTCAGTATACAAACCGTTTGTTTGATGTATGGCAATTAAATTACCAATACAGGCCATTAGATATCTGTAAGAAGATCGTATTTGCCATAAAGAGGTCTTTGTTACAAGTACAGATGTCATTTTTAACCCCTTCTCTGCCATTAAGACGGATCTGTGATATCATATGCAAACAATTTGGACCCAGATGAGACGCCGAGTAACTCGGCATCTCATCAGGATTCAAAGTGTTTGACATTGCGTATGTTTTCATATAGCAACTGAAGAAACGCACTCTTTGAAACTTGAAGCAGACGACAATGCGTCCAGCAGACAAGCAGAGTTTAAAGTACTTTTCCCCCAAATCTATAATTGTGGACTGTTTGCTTGTGTTACGCCATTATTGAGTTATGAATTGCATATATGGATAGGTAAAAAGAAATATTTTGTAGATGTAAACACTTAAACGTCGAAAAATTCTGTTTCCCAGGGTCCAAATGTTTTAATTGTGTTTTAGAAAACAATTTAGCTCTTTGTACGCCAGCGATGAATTTTGCAGTAAAACCCCTCTAAAACGGACATTAAATTCAGTAGAAGTACATGTATTGGTATTGGAGACAGGTGGCAGATTAATGCAGGGTGAACGTCATGCATAAAGCTCCTCTAGGAGCTTTTTGCATGACTTTCATCCTGCATTAAGCAGCCACCTGCGTAAGAGAATCTAAATCCTTCTCTACTAGAATTCCGGTTTAGAGGGGTTTTACTGTGCCGGTGTTCTTTCGACCCAAACGAGATAACGAAGCATTCTGTGTCTCATCAGAATCCATACTATTTATAAACCTTACTTCTTTAAGAGAAATAAATGAAAACAAAACCAACTTTGCAGCAGACGACACGTTTTGCAGGTAAAAATGGGATGGGGTGCAATGCTATGATAGAACTGTCTACTTTCCGACTTTAAGCGCTTGAATAAAAACAACTGATGAAACTTTGTCCAGCGCAATAGAGGAGGTTTGCTCTTCTCAAAGTGTAGGGGACTTTAAGAAACCCTTTTTTACCGCCTAATCCATTAATACACATTTTATCAGCTTTGCAAACAGAATAGACATAGATCAAACGGCTTTTACATCAGAGTATGTTTTGTTTGCTTATGGAATTAACCCTTCTCTTGCTGAATTTAAAAAAACAACATTTCTCCTTCTTTACCCATGCCCTGTTGTATAATTACATATATCTTCACTGTGTGCACGTATTTCGCTGTGCAATCACTGCTGTGGAGTGCACTTGTTGCACAATCAACTTGTAAATAGTGCAGACCCTGATGAGACAGCTCCTGCAGGAGCTGTCTCATCTGGGTCTTCACTATTTACAGGTACGTATATTGACGTGAATAGCAAGCGAAGGGTTAAAATTATTAAAATTATAGATTGAATTGTTTCTTGTTCATATACAATTATACTCGGATCAATTATTTAAGCTAATTAATATTTCCTGGTGTTATTACACTATTCCAATGTGCTGGGCTCGGTTACTATAATCGGTGAAATATATGTATGTAAATAAGTGAAACAAAGGATGCATTGGCCAACAAAAGAGTGCTGGAATTGTTAACCCTTTGCCTCAGGAATATTTTATTAGAATTGGCGCCTTCATGAATATTCATTAACTGATTTTTAATCACGGCAGATGAACAATGGGCTTGTTGGCCGTTTCAGAAACTGTAGAAGCAAACAGAGCAGACCCTGTATTAACTGTCTGGTCTGGGTCTACGCTGTTTGCAAAGGTGTGAAAGGGCATTTATATCAGGAAAATAGATAAAGTACGAACATTCTATTGTCCTGTTTTAATGACCTGTCAAAATGTGAATATTTCTACGTCACTGAAAGGATATGTTTAGCTTGGGTAAACCTGTGTTTCAAACGTGTTTCGCGAGATTCACAATACATGTACAAGTACTCGAATGAGCCAAGTAGGAAAGCTTTTATTAGCGGAAACAATCGATATCAACCGAAGCTATATATGGCGTGTTCAGCAAGCGTATAATTATTTAAATTTTGACAGGTTAATAAAACAGGACAATAATAAAACAGGACAATAACAAATGTGAAAATAAACAGGGAGCAATATTTTTTTGTACACTGCAAAACACAAACACCCAATTTTAAACCGAAGCATGCTTCTTGTAAACCCCGTGACGACCTTGGTAAAACGTTAGACCCGGGCGAGACGTCCAATGATTTCGCATCTCACACCGGTCCGAACTGTTATGCAAGCTGATATACATGTATTCAGAATATCATCTGGATCCAAACTCATTGCAAAATTCTCTTTGAAGTTGCCCACGACAGGTTACCTGTTAATTGGAGCAATTTAGACCGGTATGCAACAAATAAAACGACAGCCAATTATGATTAATTAAAATAAATGAATGACAAATGGTTATATCTAATCTAAGCACGGCACGATGCTTTTGAAACTATTACTAGATAATTATACTTGTCATTTTCAATATAAAGGAGAACCTGTCTTAAGCGACCATCACATGTGGTAGCTTAATATATGTCAAAAGTAATGCCGAAAGCTCCTATTGAAACTTTCTGTATTACTTTTACCATATACAATGTATTAAGCAACCACCTGCTATTTAAGGTTCCTGTGTCCAGTTACTATAAGGTCGCTTAAGACATGTTCTGCTGTATTGTACACGAGCGATAAAGTTAGTTTTACCAGTGCGGGATACGAGTCACTTATGCCCAAAACTACGCTAACCCGGTTGAAAGGGCTCCTAGTAAAGTTATGTACTACGTATTTCCTGTCATGTTACAATTACTTTATAAAAATCCCTCAATATTCACGATAAGCTTGACTTCTTTGA
The DNA here is from genome assembly GCA_963576725.1 of Azorinus chamasolen. Taxonomy (NCBI): domain Eukaryota; kingdom Metazoa; phylum Mollusca; class Bivalvia; order Cardiida; family Solecurtidae; genus Azorinus; species Azorinus chamasolen. The sequence goes on from OY755248.1 coordinate 767,358, forward strand.
ATTTTGGAATAACCCATTTGAATATTCGGCGTTGAAAGGGTTGACTAATATTTCGAAATAAAATGACCTACATCTACAGTAAAACCCCTCTAAACCAGAATTCTAGTAGAGAAGAATTTAGATACTTTTATGCATGTGGGTGCTTAATGCAGGGTGAAAGCCACACAGAAAGCTTCTAGAGGAGCTATTAACCGGCCACCTGTCTCCAAGACCAATATTTATACCAACTTTAACGTCTGGTGAAGAGAGGGTTTACTATTTATGGTTATACGCCAAGTTTTGAAATCTCCAAAATACTCATCTCAAGACATCTTAAACAAGACTGATTGGTGCCCAGCTTCTACCAGAATGTTAGCAGCAGGCAACAAGGGAAAATGTTTGGTTGGGTCTAAATATCTATCAGAATGAAATCAGCTGGGAAAATGTCGGTACAGTAAAACCCCTATAATGTGACACCCAAAACAGATGTCTTATTTCGAGGGGTGGTAGCTTAATGCAGGACACAGTTATGCAGAGAGCCCCTGTAGGAGCGTTCTGTCTTACTATTGTCCTGCATTAAGCAGCCACGTGCTTTTAAAGACAAGTTAACCATGTACATCCATCTAGAGTTCGCTTTAGAAGGGTTCTACTGTATTTGAAAAGCTGTAAGGAAGCCGTGTGCAATACGGTTTGTAGGCTAGCCACGGTGCTTATAAAAATAACGTTAGGTTACATATAAAGCGTTTCACAGACTTGAAGTATGAAATACATAGTATACAGAGTGGGAAATTTCCAGTTGCAACCAGTTGAAGACGGATGCATCAACTAAATGCAGGACAGGAAATGCTACGACTGAAATAATCCAACATATAACGACCAAAGCTCTCATTTATAAAATGTTATTTTAATAGTTAAGTGGACAATACACGTGGATGTCTACCACCTTCCGCTGTACACCCCCATAGACTGGTTGTTCAGTTGTTTCTCCAGTTGAAGCAGAATGTTTAAGCATTCTTGAGTCTGACAGAAGCTGATTATAGACCGGATATGACGTTGACGTGTCATGGCGTCGTCTGTGCCCATTCGTAGTTTTTCTTGATTTCTTGAGACCTCTTCTGTCTTATGTGCGCTTGTATCATGACCCTCGCCTGAAAAATAGGCTAGAATGAGACTGTTCTCAGGAGCTTAGCTGAAAACAAATGTAGAATTTTGAAAATATTGTGATAAATTGATAATTTAATGCTCTATCTATCACAATGGTTTCAAAAGGTAACTTTTACAGAGGCGACAAAGTGCGTCAACATGAGGACATGGTTAAAGCTTACATGGCACGACAGAACGTTTATCAAAGACTGTCCCTTAGCCGTCGACTTTTATTCCATATTGGCCATATACTAATGTTTTCACCTTTCAGATTAATGTTACGCATGTGCGTAACTGTGTATCGCTAGCTACGGCTACGATCATGTTTTATGATCAAACTGTCAGTGCCTTGATTGCTATTTATATTTTCGTCATCTTAACACTTTCTTTCATATAATATGAACGCATTTTCCCATGCGTTTGCAAACAGGATAATCACAGATCAGACGGCTGCTATAGGGACCGTCTGATCTGGGTCGGCTTTGTTTGCCGATCTGATTCTTCAGTTTCTGCCAACATCTTTTGTACACATACCATTATAAAATTTCAGCTAATAAATAGTCATCATGTTATTGTTTCTTACATGAATATTAGCCCTGTACTCCATAAATACGACATTCTACGCTTTTGCACACAGAGTAGACCCAGATTAGTCGTCTGATCAGGGTCTGCTCTGTTTGCTTATGATATGATATATTTCTGATTCTACAGTTTCTGCTTTGGTACATTTCATGTGTTAATATGGGATTTACAAATTAATATAATTAATATTAATGATGTCACTATTTCTTTCATCAATATTCATGGAGCAAAGGGTTATATTGGTATATGGTTAACTAGTTATGTACTCATTATCTTGCTGAAAAAAAACGACGTCTACCTAAAACCTTGATCTACTGATTTCGTTCAAGCTTTTAAGAAACTATTGTCCCGGTGTCAAGCAGCTGCCATAATGATGAGACACCGAGTCTGGGTGTTTATAAGTGGCAGTTAGGTCACACAACTGGTAGGGTTCAATTAATTGAGAGTCTGATGGCTGAAAGAAGTCAGCGGCATTGCTGAATATGGATGTGTTTATGGTCTACAGTAAAACGCCTCTAAACCGGAAGTCTAGTAGAGGTAGAATTTATTCAGGCGGTTGTTTAATGCAGGATAAAAGTCATGCAGAAAGCTCCAACAGGAACTTTCTGCACGACTTTAACTCTGCATTAAGCTGTCGCTTGTCCCCATGGCTGATATTTATACTAGATTTAACGTCCGGATTAGAGAGGTTTTACTGTATAGCTTTTATGAATCTCATGGAGCAAAAGTAGAGTGTATCTTTTCTCGCTTCGCAGACGTGCTAGATAAGATGAGTTACTAAAAATAGCCGTACTAGAAATCCTTATCTGGAACACCCCTTGTCTGGTGTATTCATACGCGCAATTGGGTAAAATCAATACAAGGGAAGGAACTCTTACAGAATTATACCAACATTTCTATGGGCAACAACTTATAAATTGAAATTACTATAAGTAATTAACACGAAAATGAAATTCTATTTATCATATTAACACTTTAAAAGCCTATTTAATTAACCGAAGACGTTGTTTGCAGCACTCAGTCATATATACTTTGTTGCTATTAGATATGGTATTACGCATGTAAAGTAGTACTTCACAAAATACGTTAATTTACTTGGTTTTAGGGCGTATTTCAGCGAGAAAAATAATCAAGCATGGGTTTTGTTTAAAGCCGGGGGTTTCTATACCCTCGGTTGGTCTGTTCTTGTGGGAAACTCGCTAAAGCTCGTTTCCGACTGGAACAGACCAACCTCGGGTATAGAAATCTCCGTCTTTAACAAAACCCATGCTTGATTCTATTATTCTTTTTATTTGGACTGATTGTTAAGTAGTGAGCCTCACATGTAAAGATTTGACTTTTGGGAGACATATTGTATTATCATTATTCAATATACCCCCCTTTTTCCACTGTATGTATGACGTCATCATCTGACTAAAATGGATATCAGAACTGGCCTTTCCAACTTTGGAAATGAATGGAAGTACATGTGTGATGGAGCAAGATCAGGCGAGAAAGTGTGGTGTTTTTACCATCTACCTTTTTACGATAGCATATGAAGGAACATCCTTCCCTTGCGTTGCTACCATACCTACATGAATAACCTTATGTGGTAGATTATTTTATGCAAATGTTGAATCATCGCACACACGCACACCCGCACGCATGCAAGCCCTTCCCCCATACACACTCGAAGAGGAAACCCCTTTCAGCGCCAGCATTGTCTTCTGCTGGATACATTTGCGTCTTCTTCAAGTTTAGAAATGGGCGTTTCTTCAATTAATTTATAAAAGGATAAATAAAATGTCAAATACATTGGATTCCAATGAAACGTTTGGATCCAACCTGATTGAATATGGTATCATAGACCAGTCTCCACGACAGGGAAGGGTTTAAAATGGTATCATAGACCAGTCTCCATGGCAGGGAAGGGTTTAAAATGGTATCATAGACCAGTCTCCATGGCAGAGAAGGGTTTAAAATGGTATCATAGACCAGTCTCCATGGCAGGGAAGGGTTTAAAATGGTATCATAGACCGGTCTCCATGGCAGGGAAGGGTTTAAAATGGTATCATAGACCAGTCTCCACGGCAGGGAAGGGTTTAAAATGGTATCATAGACCAGTCTCCATGGCAGGGAAGGGTTTAAAATGGTATCATAGACCAGTCTCCATGGCAGGGAAGGGTTTGATATGGTATCATAGACCAGTCTCCATGGCAGGGAAGGGTTTAATATGGTATCATAGACCAGTCTCCATGGCAGGGAAGGGTTTAATATGGTATCATAGACCAGTCTCCACGGCAGGGAAGGGTTTAATATGGTATCATAGACCAGTCTCCACGACAGGGAAGGGTTTAATATGGTATCATAGACCAGTCTCCATGGCAGGGAAGGGTTTAATATGGTATCATAGACCAGTCTCCATGGCAGAGAAGGGTTTAATATGGTATCAAAGACCAGTCTCCATGGCAGGAAAGGGTTTAAAATGGTATCATAGACCAGTCTCCATGGCAGGGAAGGGTTTGATATGGTATCATAGACCAGTCTCCATGGCAGGGAAAGGGTTTAAAATGCATCTTTCTCACATCTATGTCACCTTAAGATTGTCACCTGATTGATAACTACACATAAAATGCATTTTTGTAAGCTTGTTTTAATTTGTCTACGAAGCATTGTTATTAATTTTCAATTTTTGAGACGGCTTCTACAAGAAAGAAATGTCACCTTTTTCGATCTCCGTTACAGCGCTGACAAATACTAGCAGCAGGGCCACAGCCAGACAACAATACTTGTAGTGTGACATGACCTGTTTAAAAGATGTAAATATACAGTATCGTCTCACTAATGTGACCACATAATTTATTAACATACTAATCTGTAAAAGCAGGTGCTTGCTTAATGCAGGGAAAGAGTACTGCAGAAAGTTCCTATAGGACCTTTCCGCATAACTATGTCCTGCCACAAGCTACAATCTGTTTTAAAAATCTATAATTGTGTACTTCTTTGAGTGGTTGTATGGGCGAGACTGTACTGTACTACTACTTCATACACATTTAAACCATTTACAAATATAATTACTAACGTTTGTCAGCAACTAATGCAGTCTGTTTATTTAGGTAAGTGTAATTTGAAATGAATGTGCGAACTCATGTTTATACACTAAAGTCTCGCTCATGCGACCACATACATGATTAACACCTGGGTCCGTAAAAGCAGGCGGTTGCTTAATACAGATCAAATATTGCAGAAAGTTCCTATTGTAATTTTGTCCTGCATTAAGCTACCATCTAAAGCCACTTGTAAAGAAGGCCTTCTCTTGGTTCTAGAAAGTCCTCCACTGTATGTATGACGTCATCATCTGACTAAAAATTCCGTAATTATACTTGTTTTGAGTGGTCGTATTAGCGAGACATTAAATTGTACAACGTGTTAAGATGTTTAAATACTTTAGACCACTCTGAACGAATGTGTATGGCACTAAATGTACTTTATTGTACAGACATCAATGGCATCACGCCAGAACGAATTATGGTAAGTTATAAAATGGAGTGCAGCAACGCCTCGAGAAATTCGGTTGTTAGCTTAACCCTTTTCTCTATGAATATTCATGTATAGAGGATCTTACATGAGTGTTTATTACAAATTGTTTTTATGAAACGAGTTTACTATAATAGTATGACACGAGCTTTAGCGAGTGTCGTATTCATTTTAGTAAACTCGTTTCAAAAAAACAATTTGTAATGAACACTCATGTTAGATGATTTTTTATCACATAATCCTTAAAAATGCCACGGAAAGTGAAACAGACTACAATTGACGGCTTTTTCGGCCATTGTTTACATCGTGCTACAGCCGGATTCAAACTGCTCATTTGCTTAACAAATGCACTAGTGCATTTCTGCGATTTACGGCACTCCGTTTCGGCACTGCCACACGGCAGATTATGTGATAATTAAAGTTACTAAGAAACTAAATGTAAAACAGACGGATACAGAATTTGCAATCACCGTTACCCTTCATTTCATGCATATGCATGTTATCATGAATATTATCATTAATCATATAGTTGCACTAGGGAAAAATAAAAGGGAAAATTGTTTAAAGATTACATACTTTGTAAATCAAGATCATATAAGAAGCGGACACAACCGATCCTGATCAGATTGCTCCTGTAGAAACCGAAATTCTTGGTCTACTCTGTTTATAAAGCCGTTAAAACGCGTATTTATGGAGTAATGGGTTAAACCCCAGGCATTTAACAAATGTAAGATGATCTCCTATTGATATTTGAAATATCAGATTTTGACACGATCTTTGATTAAATCGTTAAATCGTCAAACCCTAAATATCATCCTGCCACGAGTTGCTGTTTGCTTCATTTACATTCTTGAATCTTTCTTCATATTTTCAAAGACATATATTAATAAGAGTATAAAAACAGTTTGGATCCTGACCAGACCCTTTGTTTGCAAATGTAGTCATGGATTCTTGATTGGCAGTAACAGAGTAAAGTTTGAAACTACACCAAAGACAGCAACACAATTATCTTGTTGTTCTGTTTTGTCACGTGACTAGCACATTAACCATGACACAATGTACAATACGGAATAAAACGTAGTACAGCTTATCCCTTTCCTCCATAAATACGCTTTTCTACGCCTCTTTAAAAGTCACTTTTTGAAACCACTGTGATAAATAGAGCATTTGCTCATATGGAGCACATGCTCTATCTATCACAATGGTTTCAGAAATACCAAATTCTAAAACTTTCCATTTCTCTAGTAAATGCTCCTTTCGGTAGATTTATTCAAAGAGGTTGGATCTAAAAATAGCCTATGAGGGAATGGGTTGAATGCCACAAACATGTATTTACAAAACTGATACTTAACCTTTAGACCTAGCCCGCATGCAAGTGTCATTTGCAAACAGTGTAGACCAACATAAGAGGGCCCCTAGAGGAAACCTTTGATCAGAACATGTACTGTTTGTCATTCCAAATATTCTAACAGGTTTAACCCTACTCCTGCTGAAATTTAAAATACATTTCTCCTTCTTTACCCATGCCCTGTTGTATAAGTACATATATATTCACTGTGCACAAGTATTTCGCTGTGCAATCACTGCTGTGGAGTGCACTGGTTGCACAATCAACTTGTAAATAGTGCAGACCCTGAAAAGACAGCTCCTGAAGGAGCTGTCTCATCTGGGTCTTCACTATTTACAGGTAGGTATATTTACGTGAATAGCAAGCGAAGGGTTAACATTGCATACTGCGTGGACTCTACAGTTAAACGATGGTGGGCTATTCCATTCTGAAATAATCATCTTTGAAAGAGTGTACGAACCGCTCTTTGGACTAAATATCTTATTATAGTGCAGACACTCGTCAGACGTTAACCATTTCCCATATATAAACAACACCTTTTCAAAATACTTCTTTCCAGATCGTAGTTTAGCAGGCATCATTTTAACATGTGGTAAGCGAGTGTATTGTCGTGGGCAAAGTGTAGACCCAGATCAGAGGGCTCCTGTAGGAACCGTCTGGTCAGGGTCTGCTTCGTTTTCCAATGATATTTTATAGCACTTACTCTACAGTTTCTATCAATACCAAACACTGTATATAGTATATCATCATAAATATTCTGCACATGCATATGCATGACGTTGCTATATCTAACATGAATATTTAACAGGAAAAGGAATAAACGTTACCGGGAAGCTCACCATACACAAAGTTTCTGAACTGGGTCTACACAGTTTCCTTGCCAATGAAATCAATGTTCCTAGAGAAAGGGGGTCAGATGTCTTACCTCTTGATTTAAGTTCTCCGATATATATGATTGTATATCTCTACTGGTCAACGTGACATCGCTTCAAATAACACATGAGCTACCAGTTATGTCTGATTGTTAACAGTTGTCTATTCATTATTTGCCATTTTATTTTTTATTCAATGAAAGGAAATGGAATGTGAGTAAACGTCAATACATATCAGAACATACGTTACTAGAGTTTGGAGTAAATATGTAAGTTTCTTGTAAACATGCCATTTTATTGCTTGTCGCTATAAGGGAGATGACACAACCATTCGTTGTGGACAACAATCCCACTTCGGTGTCTTAACCCTTCCAACGTTGTTTTATCCGAGTGAAATAGTCCACCATTGTTTATTGGTAGAGTCCATACACTATGAAAGGGTAAAATTAAGAAATATAATTTTGAATGCTAAACAGTGAGACGGTGATCAGATGAGCCCGCTGATCTGGATCTACACTGTTTACAAGACCAGTACACTCGTTGACCACGTTCAAAGGGTTAGCTATTAAAGTGATGCCTGCTAAACTACGATCTGGAACATATTTATTTTACTTATTTCCGATTCGTCCGAGTGTTTCACAAACTACTGATCGCGTGTCAAACAGCTAGCTAGGAATCTGCCGAGACGGTAAATTACTCGGCGTTTCATCTGGATCCAAACTGTTTTCAGATGACACTCAAGTTCTGCTTATCAGAATAAAGGTCATGTGTTAACTGTTACAACGCTGAATGTTCAAATGGACTGTTGCAGAATTCAAACAAAATTCAAAAGTGTAACATAACAAATAGTGCAGACCCAGATGAGATGGCTCCTCTAGGATCATTCTCATCTGGGTCTACACTGTTTTCAAATGACATTAGTGACTCGTGTCCCGCACTATAATGCTTAAAACATCACATTATCGACTAGATCTACTTCAAATGGAGTTATAGAGGATCTGTTGCGAGTTGTCTTTTAAGATCACATGTTCCTAACCGAGCCTTAGAAAATGTCATTTTCTTGGTGAGTTTAGGAACATGTGATCTTAAAAGACAACGAGCATCAGATTCTTTTTCTCACATATCGAAAAAGTGCAGTTTCGCCGTTTAAATGGCATGTAAACATCGGTTTCTATGGTTTGACGTCATATATATGACGTATGACGTCATATGTTCTAAAGTGATCTTACACGTGTTACAGATAAGGAAATCATAACCCGTTGTTCTAACTCGGAGATAAGGGAAGATATGTGAGAAATGCCTTTTCTATATCCAAACTTAGCAATCCGAGTAGTTAGGATCAAGTTCTAGCACCCGTTGCTTGCTGCCTAATCTGGTTCCAGACTGGTAACACAAATGTTAATGCTTGCTGAGTCGCTGTTAGAGGTATAAGGGTTCAGAGTGACAATATCAAAACTGTTGAATAACTGCTCTAGTGAACTTCTGTCCTAAAATTGTCCTAAAATCGCCTGTTTACAAATTTTAGTTCTTGTATCTTTTATTTTTTTTATTCTGTTTGTATGTTTAACGTCCATGTTTTGCAATCACCACCACCCCAAACATTTGGAGCTGGGATGGAGAAGAATCTTCTTTTGGTCTTCACCGACCGCCTGTCACATGGTCTGAATAAAGGGTCAGTTAGTTGTAATAGAACCTCGTGTCTACATGGCGATAAGCAAAGGGACCACGAGGACCATAATGCAATACGTCATAAGTTATAGCGGTGACAATCGTGACCAAAAATATACCATCGCGATAGTATCGATATTTTTGGAAAGTGTTACTGTAGTAGTTTGACTATCGCGATAGTATCGATATTTTAGGAAAGTGTTATTGTAGTAGTTTGACTATCGCCATAGTATCGATATTTTAGAAAGTGTTGCTGTCGTAGTTTGACTATCATAGACTTAAAACGAGTCATTAAAGTCCTTTGCAAATAGGGTAGCCCATATGAGAGGACTTCCAGAGGAGCCCTCTCATCAGGGTCTACACTATTTGCCATATTACACATTTCTTTAAAAATAAAATCCCTGAATATTCAAGGTAAGCTCGAGCTCTTTTAATTTTGGGATAGTTCATTAGAAAATTCAGCTTTGAAAGGGTTAACATCACGATGCATTGTCATACTGTCACATGTTTCCTTTATGTTCAAATATTTATTCTCTGTGCATGAACGGAAATAAAGCTATTATAAATATATACTTTTTCATTGTATTTACGATGCAATATTTCCATTCTGTCGATAGTTCACGTTTATTTGACATGCATTACTATTAACATTCTTGAATTGAAATAACCCCTACCCCACCCCCCTACATGGCATTACTTCTCACATTATTTGAAAACGGCAAGTGGAAGGCAAGTGTCACAACATCACTATTAATCAAACTCCAAATTCTAACAATGCTTTTTTTTTATTGAATTAACAATTTCTTTGCTGACTACTCATGAAATAAATAATGGCGCCACGACTATGTATTAGCTGATGTGTTATAATGGTATATATACACAGGGTGGTTTTGTATTGGCAAAACTTGTAGAATCATATATACAGTAAAACCACTCTAAACTAGACATCAATTTAGTATAAATATCGGTCTTGAAGACAAGCGGCAGCTTAATGCAGGGTAATAGTCATGCAGAAAGCTCCTAGGAGACTATTACCCTGCATTAAGCAGCCACCTGCATGCCTAAAAGTATCTAAAATCTTCTCTTATAGAACTTCAACTTCAACTTTATACTGTCGACAATCGTTCACCGATTATTATGGACAGGCGCTGTCTGTCAGGAAACAGTGTACAAAGTTAAAAGACATGGTTAATGTGTGCAAATTAAAAGATAAAAGGCCCCAAAGCCACTTAAAAGCATTAGGTGACGTATATGACTCAATGATACAGTGCAGTCAGACTAAGAATAAATGTCTCTAAGTCTGGGCTAGACTGCACATGTTGTGGTACACCGTTCCAAAGCCTGATTGTTCTGGGGAAGAAAGAAACAAGATGGTTCTGAGTTTTGGAAAAAGGGATCAAATAGTTCAAATTTCTAGTCTGAGTGAGATGATTATGATCAACAGCTACTAGGTTACATCTGATTTTGAAGAAGATGACCAAAGAGGAATGATTTCTTCTTTGTTCAAGTGTTCTCCAATTCAGTGAAGTTAACATTTCTGAGACACTACTGGTGTACTGGTAGTCATTGAAAACGTAGCGAGCTGCGGATCTTTGGACCATTTCTAGCCTATGAGTTAGATACTGCTGCCAAGGATGCCGAATAGAAGAACAGTATTCAACCTGGGGACGGACATATCTGTTTGTTCTCTGTTTTAACATTTCTCTTAATGAAGCGGAGAGTGTTATTAGCCTTGGATGTTATATTATTGATGTGATTTGCCCATGTCAAATTTTTGCCAATTTCAATTCCTAAATATTTTGAACTTTCAGTAGATTTGAGTTGTTTTCCGTGTAGTGTGTATGGGTATAAAAGTGGATTTCTTTTACGATGGATCCTGAGCACCTCACACTTGTCGGGGTTGAACTCCATTGCCCAGTCTTTTTCCCAGGCTTCCAGACAGTGTAGATCTTGTTGTAGTGTTTCTGCTTGTGAGTGTGATTTGATGGTTAAGTAGACTATGGTGTCATCAGCAAACAGTCGTGTTTTGATTGAACTAGGTAGGTCATTTATATATGCTAGAAACAGGGATGGACCGAGTACTGAACCTTGGGGGACTCCGGACATAACTGGCAGGGATTCAGATGTTTCACCCTCCACAAGAACTTGCTGGGATCTATTTCTTAGGAAAGATTGTATCCAAAGAGTGACATTTTCGTTGATACCTAGGCCTTTGAGTTTATGAATGAGTTCATGATGATCAACTTTATCGAAAGCTTTACTAAAATCCATTATAATGACATCTCTTTGTTGGCCTTGATCTAAATTGTCAGCAAGTTCTTGTGTGAATCCAATGAGTTGGGTCTCACAGCTATGCCCGGATCTAAAACCATGCTGTTGTGGGCTAAGTATGCTATGGGAGTCAAAGTAATCCATGATGTTGGAGACAATAATGTGTTCCATCAGTTTGGAGGCAATGCAAGTTAGCGAGATCGGACGGTAGTTACTCGGTTTTGATTTTTGACCCTTCTTGAAAATAGGTGCGATAATTGCATGTTTCCAGTCGTCAGGGACTATCCCAGTTTCTAATGACCTTTGGAAAATGATACAGAGGACAGGGGCAAGTTCTTTATGTAGTTCCTTAAGAATTCTAGGGGAGATTTCGTCCGGCCCTGAAGCTTTGTTGGGGTTGAGACCAAGTAGAAGTTTATCCACTCCATTCAAATTGATGTTGATAGGGGGCATAGGTTGGTGGGGGAGTATAGAGGCCGCACTTTTAGCCAGTTTTTTAAGACTAAGGGGCTGAGGGCGTGAAAAGACTGATTCAAACTGACTGTTTAAGATGTTGGCTTTGGCTGTAGGTTCAGAGTAAATTTGGCCATTGTGATTTAGTGGTACTATGCCTGAGTTTTCTGTTTTGTTGTGTTTGATAAAGGAGTAGAATTTCTTCTTCTGGCCTACACTGTTGCCATCGCTGAATATAATAGATTCAAGGTACGACCAGTAAGCTTGTCTAATCTCCCTCTGAATACTCGACTTAAGGCTTTTGAATTTAGACCAAGCCCTCTGGTCTTTTGAAGTTGACTTTAACTTAGTGTACATTCTGTCCCTTTTCCTGATCTTTTTCACCAAATCATGGTTGATCCATGGGAGGTCAGAACGAACCTTACTGAGTCTGCTTGGTATGTGTTTTTCTGATAGTTTATTACTTCAATGTTCAGGTTATTCCATGAGTCATTTGGATTTGGATGGTTAGACTGGAGGAATTTCTCAGAGAAAGACTTCATATCTCTTTTGAAGTTATCCCAGTTAGCCTTTTTGTAGGATTTGACAAGTCTCCTTTTTTGGGCTGGACGACCTTTTCTCATATTGAGCTCGTGGAAGACAATGACGAACTAAGGCTCGGTAGGGTTTTTATATTGTGTGTCGTTGCCGGGTTATTTGTGAGAAATAAGTCTAGGATGTTACTTCCTCTTGTCGGGATTTTGACCATTTGTTCAAGATTCCAGTTAACTAAATTTTCGGTGAAACGGTCACATAAGCTCTTGAACTTACAGCTCTTTCATGGTGATTCGTTTGACCAATCAATGTCTGGCAGATTGAAATCTCCAAAAAATCCAAATATTACTGTTTTTATGGATTTTAGAAACTGAAGCCCAGAGCCCATCCAAGGAGATCTCATCATTTTCATGAGGTTTATAAAAAGATGATATATAAGTGTCCCTCTGGCCTGCCACAGATATTTTTGCCCAGACTATGTTGCAGTCTGATTTTAAGTGTTCCTGTTCCTGGCTGAGGAGCTTGTTGCTCACAGCCAGGAGCACACCTCCCCCCTGACCAGTTGGTCTGTCGTCCCTATAAACTTGGTAGTTTAAACAGCTAGGGAAAACCTCTGTGGTCATTATCTCAGGCTTTAACAAGGTTTCAGTGAGGCAAATTACATCAGCTTTTGTCTGGTCAATTACTTGGTGCAAGTCAGGGATTTTGTTTTTAACTGATCTACAGTTTATGTTCAGAACTGTTATTCTTTCAGTTTTTGTCCAGTTGGGAGGATTGCTCTTTTTCACTTTGGGTTTCGGCGTAGATGTGGCCTTGGGGGATCTGTTGTGAGCTGATGTGTTGTGGGTGCTATATGGTGATTCAGAATTCCGATTGAGAGAGACTTCACTGTATGTATCATTCAAAAAGCAAACAGAGAGGACCCTGATCAGACGGCTCCTCCAGTGGTAACAGAGATACTGACGGATACCGGTACCGTCGGAAACTGCGAATAAAACGACTAAATATAGATTCGAACTTTCCCGCTTCATGAAATAGAATAATGGCTATGTACACGGTAGCAAAAACACAATACATGTATATTTTAATGAAATTAATATCAAGTATACTTTCTATTTTGTATGAATGACTATGACTGGCGAATGGCATAGAATAATAACAACAGGTCGTAGCATAATGCAGGACAAGACTTATACAGACATATTCTATGGGAGCTTTCTGTATTACTTTTGTCCTTCATCAAGCAAGCACAGGTTTCTACTGACTCGCATGTTAATAAATCACGTGGTCGCATTAGCGAGACTTTACTGTATAAAAGACGTTACAGTAAAATCCCTCTAATGCGACCATCGAAAACTGGTTTAATTCCGAGTGGCAGAGGCAGGTGTTAGCTTAATGCAGGACGAAAGTAATGCAGAAAGCTCCTAAAAGAGCTTTCTGCATTACTTTCGTCATGCGTTAAAGATGTATGCTGCGCAATTTCCGCAAATGTTTCGTTTCAAACTGACTTCAGAATCGGAATCTATATACCTATAAACACTTATTTAACACTAAACGGCACGGTTAGTAAATGGTTGTTTGTGTCGAAAAATTTAGCACGGATTGCTACGAAAACCAACGCAGGAATCTGGCAGGAATCTGTCGTAAGATTCAAATTTACTTACCGGAATAATTATTCGATGTATATGTAGGTCAACAACCAGTGTCAGCCATTGTACATGTGATAACAACCTAATTAATATTCAAAGCGTTGTTCCTAAATAGAATCGGAGTCATTCAGAACTTAGCCGAAGATGTCCGCTGATTTCCGTACAAAAGTCCCCGTTTCTAAAAAGGAGGCCCCTTTTAAAGAATTTAGCAGTATTCGGGTAGCGATAGTATTTATAGTATTTATCTGAACAAATATATCCTGTCGGAAAATGGGTTGTAAGCATTATTGTCATTGTATGTATACCTGTACAGCTTCTGATGTTGATTGATTAATACGAAAATGCGCATAATGCATCTTTAAGCAACCACCGGCTCATAAAGACAACCATGAAGCATTAGTGCGTTTCTACTGTATTCGATACTTCCCTTAGTGCCAGTATATCAGTGTCGTAAGTCTATCAACATAATATTACATTAGCAGAGTAAATACTTAAAGTCTGAAGATATCCGTACTTGCTTTAAATCAGTTTAATGCGTGCACTTCAGAGTATTTAAGCAAATATCAGTGTTCAAACTTTATCACAATGGAACCAAAAGTCGTTACAGCCTTTGGAAATAGGTTGTACCCTGGTGAAATACCGGAGAACTCGGTGTCTTATCAGGACCTAAGCTGTTTCATACTCGGTCAACAGTTTCTATTAAGCTTGAACGGAACTGGGATTTGTAGCAGATGATAGTTTAGCAGGCATCATTTTTACGGCAGGTTAAATATTCAGACGTGTTACTGTGTGTCATGTCAATACAGTAACCCCCCCCCCCTATAAATCAGGACATTAAATCTAGTATAAATATCAGTCTTAGAGACGGGTGGCAGCTTAATGCAGGGTAAAAGTCATGCAGAAAGCTCCTCTAGGAGCTTTCTGCATGACTTTCACCCTGCATTAAGCAGTCACCTGTCTAAAAGTATCTAAATTCTTCTCCACTAGAATTCCTGTTTAGAGGGGGTTTACTGTCATGCATTGATATATGATTCATGAATTCCTTAACAGTAGTCAGCAAGTGCTATTGTAAGTGTCGGTCAGATCATCCATTATAAGCGATGATTGATCGAAAAAGTATTTTCAATCTACTATCGATAGTAATTTTGCCATAATCGATTCATTTTCACGGTCATAATCATTATCATCATCATTATCAGTGTCAACATTAAAGAGATCTTAAGCTACCACCTGCCTTACAGACGCATTATTAGACCTCTTTTTGGTGATTGCTTAAGACAGGTTCTACTGTATAAATATATCATTGTCATCATCATTGTCCTCACCAGACTTTATTATCATCACCAGCCTCGCCAATTCGCCATCACATTCGCCATCATCTTTATGGTCATTATCTTATATTCCTTTTCTACTTCGTCATATTTACTATTGCTCATTAAAAACTCCTTAACGCTTTTTTCAATGAATATTCATGTAACACTAATAAGCTGAATTCAAATATTGACACATGTACATCGGACTCTATTGACTAGTGCACAAACTATAGAATAATGTCTATATTATTCCACAGGGGTGACTGGGTGTCGGATGGCTTAAGAAAATAAAGCAAACATTTAACCTCAATTACCAGTGAGTATTGAAAAACGAACCTGCTGAATTCAGCAATATCGCTGGGATCGGTCGTGCGAGACACGAATCACTAATGCCCTTTGCAAACAGTGTAGACCCAGATGAGAGGGTTCCCAGAGGAACCCTCTCATTAGGGTCTACACTGTTTGTCAGGTCACACTTTTCTTTACGAAAATTCCCGAAATATTCACCATCAGCATTGTAAGGGTTTATCTCTGATTTTCTGAATTTTACTGACATCCGATTGGTTCAATTTATTTTATGTATTTCGGGCCCGTCCACAAAACGTCTTGAGCCCGAATATGGTCTCGGGATCGACAATCCGTATCAATTCAAGATCAGAATCAATACTTGGTGTCTCTGGTCCCGATTTTGATATCTTATTTGTCCTGAACAGATGGCCATTAAAACAACAATTTAAATTGCATTACCATTGAATATTGAAAACGAAAACTGAAAAGGAGAACGTAGTATCGATCCTGCTGCAGAAAAAAATCAGAAAGGTCGATATTGATTGCTATCATAATATTATGAACAATTAATGTCTTATTGCAAAATATTTTTCAAAATGTAAAGTATGTAAAGAACTGAATCGTTATCAAGATTATCGACAGTGAACAGTTTTGTGACGACGAACACAAGGTATTACATAGTGCGGACCCAGATGTACAGTAGAACCTGTTTTTAGCGACCATTAATGTATTAAACATAGGAGTCTTGAAAAGCAGGTGGCTGCTTAATGCAGGGCAAAAGTAATACAGAAAGCTCCTGTAGGATCTTTCTGTATTACTTTTGACCTGCATTAAGCAGCCACCTGTCTTACAGATCAATAATAAGACCTCTTTTTGATGGCCCCATAAGACACGTTCCGCTAAAGTAATGAATACAAAACAGTCTACTGTACCTACAACAGAACTATAATCTGCATAATTATACAGCTGAAATAATTGAAATGCACTACAGGAAAGCCTCGCTAATGAGACAACATAATATAGCAAAACCCCTCTAATGCGACCAATTAATGAATAAACATGGGTGTCTTTATAGCAGGTGGTTGCTTAATGCAGGACAAAAGTAATGCAGAAAGGAGCTTTCTACATTACTTTTGTCCTGCATTAAGACGTAAATTAAGGTACCACCTGCATCTATCACCCAGATTTATACCTCTTTTAGGTGGTCGTATTAGCGCGGTTAGTATAGGAGTCTTAATGCAGAACAAAGGTTATGCAGAGATTTCCTATAGGAGCTTACCGAATAACGCTTGTTTTGCATACAGTTACCACCTGTTTTAAAATTTCATTTAGCCACTGTTGTACCATATTACTCGGTGTTCAAGGTAGATAACTCGAATTGTCCCAAACAATTGCATACTGTAGTTACACCCCCTTTTATACGAAATCGATCAACAACATGTATGAAATCGCAGGAGTTTCTGTTTAAATGCAGGGTGAAATAAATATATCCTTCTTTAGCACATGTCTTGAATATTTATAGAAGAATTCGTGACTTTATGTCTGAATTTGTACATTGGTCTGTGAAAGTAGATATGTTGCCTTTTCAGATCTCAAATTTATATAATTCCATAAGCAAACAGAGTAGACCTTGATCAGATGGATCTGATCTAGGATTATGTTGTTTGCAAAGGTGCCAAGAGTATTTTATATGAGGGAAAGTGTTACAGATAAAATGTTTCTGTGGTTAGTTGCTGCAGTACAATTTCTTCTGTTTATGGGGACATTAGGTTAAAGTTCACTGTAAACATTGACAGTGAATATTCATGTAAGAAATAATGATATCACGAATATCATTCAGATTAATTTTCATGATCGCCCTTGAACACATGAAAATTTAGCCGTCGCCAAAACTGTATAATCAGAGTTATGTAAATTTCATAAGCAAACAGAGTAGACACTGATCAGACGGCTCCTAGAGGAGCCGTCTGATCTTGGTCTTTTCTGTTTGCAAAGGCATAGAAAGGAGTATTAACGGAGTAAAGGGTTAAATAATACATGCAATATCAAGCCTGAATTCAAATGTTATTACAAAACTTTAGTTAATATTCTTTTAATAATTAGGAATCAGTATTGAATGTCTTTATTGTAAAACTGTTCTAACATAATTATGTTATCTGATTAAAATATGACACGCTACGGGAGAATTCATGATTAGTTTCTGCAAACAACTGTGGTCAAGATTGATTGATTGATTGATTGATTGGTTGATTGATTGATTTATTTATTTATTTCTCCTCAGTGTACAAAATGACAGTATAATACAACATACATGTATATAGAAAACATAAAATGTGCACACTGCCACTCTTCAGTAGAGTTACAAGAGACTATATATACACTCTAACACTAACACTTTTTACATAAACGTTAAAGGCTATGATGACTTGTGGTTTGTAAGAAGTCATACATCCTTATTAAACAAGGTATTTCTAATATCGTTGTACAATGAGCAGTTTAACAAGAAACGGCTTTCATTTTCCAAGACATCACAAAATGGACATAGCCGACGATCAACAGGCAAACCCCTCAAATCTACCCGTTTCCACACGTACTAACACCACATACATATTTGCTATATGCAGCTCTATATTTTGGTGGTAAAATCATCATACATGTATAATACTTTTCAGTTTTGTACTCACATTTAAACTTACATTATGTTCTTAATTTATTGAGCCCTCTACCGGACGGACCAACATGAGAATTAAGTTTCGACGACCATTCATTTACAAATGTACGTAACTGGCCAAAGGTTTCTCTTGTACCTTTTAACAATGTCAGGTTTTGAAACGAGTATATAGATGTTACAAAATTGAGCAAGATGAGATGCCGAGTAACTCGTCATCTCACCACGAACCAGACTGTTTGATATTTGATGTTGGATTTGAAAAGAAATGGAAATTAGTCTACTTTAGAATTCGAGTTAGAAGAAATGCCTTATCAACAAAAACTGGTTAACCCTTTTCCTTCATGTAAACGATTTTCACGCCGTTGCAAACAGAGTAGACCCAGACCAGAGCGTCTGATCAGGGTATGTTCTGTCTGCTAGTGGTATAGTATCGACCTGACTTTAGAGTTTTATCTGAGTAAAACTGTTCTACGGTTATATGCCATTATATGTACATGTACTCTCTTAATTTCTTATATGAATAATCAACATGGAAGGGTTAAAGGCCGCATGTCTGAATGCCCAATTAGTCATACGAATACGATAAACAGCTCTTTGCAAATCGTAACAAGTTATAACACAATAGTATAATATGAACAAGCAAGACGTTACTCAAGGGAAGTCATAAATGCATCCCATAATAACAGTCCAGACGGATTGCTTCCCTTTTCGAATAGCTCTTCTACTCGGGTCATATTGATGCCTTTTGACACCCTACGTGAAAATGACTTTTTGAAACCATTGTGAAAAATTGTTCCATAGGAGCAAATGTTCTATTTATCACAGTTGTTTCAGACCTACACAATTCTATTTTTTTCTTTTTCTCTATTAAATGTTCCATTAAATCCAAAGAGAGTGTATCTAAAAGTAGCATATGAGGTAATTAGGGTTAATATAATAACGGGTGATTAAAATGGAGTGTTATTTCTATCGAATCTGACATATTTGACAAACTCGTTAACCCTTACAGTGTGGTGCACGAGTCACTAATCTCCTTTGCAGTCAATGTAGACCCAGATCAGAGGGCTCCTAGAGGATCCCTCTCATCAGTCACCAGGGTATGCACTGTTTGTCATGTTACACTATTCTTTAGATACATCCCCACATATTCACCATAAACTTGACCTGTTTTGGAAAAGTCCATTTTAAAAATTCAGCATTGTAAGGATTAACCCGTTGACTGTTGAATATGCAAAGTGGTAATGCCCATAATTAAAGTCAGTGGAACCCATTCAGTAAAAAAGGTAAAGATTGGTAGAGATTTTTGAATGACAAACGGTGTATAACCTGATCAGAGGTCTCTGATCTCACCCAACAATTTTTGGAAATGTCAATACACTCATTTCCCGTTTTGAAAGGGTTAATGTATATAAACATCATTCTTAAAAGAACGCCCATTTTTCAATGTATAGAATAACGCCCTGGTTGCAATTCTTGGCACGCCATCAGTGGGTTTGTGATAATCTATGGTAACAGCTTGAATCTAGATACAAACTATTTGCTATACCCCGCCTGTAGTTTGAACAGAAACGGACAAATAATTCAACACTTATACATACCCAGTAAACCCCCTCTAAACCGGTCTCGTCCAAATAAGTATAAAGTTCTCTCTTGGAGACAGGCGGCAGCTTAATGCAGGGTGAAAGTCATGCAGAAATATCCTCTAGGAGCTTTCTGCATGATTTTCACCCTGCATTAAGCAGTCACCTGCCTATACACGTCAATCTAAATTATTCTCTACTAAAATTCCGATATAGCGGGTTTTTACTGTGTTCTCAACCTCGTTTTATCAGAGATCCAAGCTATGTGTCATTCAGTCAATAGTTTCTCAAAAGCTTGAACGAATCAGTTGTAAGTAAATAAACTGTGTGACAGATTTCTATTTTAGCAGACATTATTTTGTACATCAGAATACGAGTATGAGAATTGAAGCAAACACTAGGTTTGGAGAGAAAAAATCAACTTAATCTGCAAAGAGTTAATTGAACACACTGAACCGGGTAATTATGTTAACAATTTCCGTGTTCAATATTCATGTAAGGAATAATGACATCATGAATATTTATTGGCGGAATTTTTATAATGGAAACATTTCAATGAAATTGTTGGCTTTGACAAAGGCTGTAGAATCAGATCTATATCATGTCAAAAGCAAACAGAGTAGACCCAGATCAGACGGCTCCTATAGGAGCCGTCTGATCTGGGTCTGCTCTGTTTGCACATGCATAAAAACGGTAATATGAGTTCGTTAAAATAATATGCTGCATGCTTCAATTCTCAACAGTTAAGTATGTATGTACTTTTTAAATATCACAACATGCATGTCAAACACTTTGGAATTTGAGTTCCTCGTCACGTGGTCTAAACTGTGTCCTATGGTTATAACAAAGCCACCCATTCAGCCTCTTTCCTCTGGAACATATTTTAAAAGAATGTATGACTTCATGGATGTTCATGAACTGACTTTTCATAAAGGTCAATGAACAAGAGAATATTTGACTAGTTCAGAAAATGTAGAATCAGACCTATATTCATAAAAAAAAGCAAACAGAGCAGACCCTGATCACACGGATCTTACTGGAACCATATGGTCTGGGTGTACTATTTTGTAAAGGCGTGAACATGTGTATATATGATGTAAAGGGTTATATCAGTATTTATACGTGACTTCGCTTCTTTAAGGTTGTATTGTAACGAATTCAGTTTTGGAGGAATATTCCTAAACTGATTAAATTGTTGAACATTTGGAAAATGGATAGCGAAGACCTTGATGAACTCGTTGCTATAACTCTACACTGTTTGCCTATCATAGATGTATTAACCCTTTCCCTCATATAAACGCCTTTTCAGGCATTTGCAAACAGACTAGACTCCTATAGGAGCCGTCTGATCAGGGTCTGCTCTGTTTGCTAATGGAATATGACATTTCTGTTTATTTGCTTTCTAAAATGGCTTCAGTGTTCCACCTGCCATATATCATTATAAATGTTTCAGTGGGTATTGAAATTTCGAATGAATATAGACCAGGGAAAGGGTTAAGAAAGTCAGACATATTTCGCTTAATGAAAATATAATTTGAATTATTGCAGACAATTAACCATTTTCTCCATATATGTGCCTTATAACGCTTTCATAAATAGAGTAGACCCAGATCATACGGTTCATGTCGTTCAGTGTCTGCTCTATTTGCTTAACAATAATACATATGTAGTTTTACAGTTTCTAATAAGGGGAATACTTCATGTGTGCAAATGCCATAATAAAAGCTAATCTAATTGATACGCATATTGCCATCATTTGTTACATGAATATGCATGGAGTAAAGGACTAGCCCTCTCCCTGTTCTATATCTATTCCAAATTCCAATTGCTACCGAATATTCACGGACAAAAAGTTATAATGAAATACGGAAGGTGGAACATTGCAGCCATTTAGAAAGAAAAGAAAGTATAAGAAACAAATCTTTCAATTTTCACTAGCAAACAGAGCAGACCCTGATCAGACGGCTCCTATAGGAGTCGCCTGATCTTGAAAATTCGTGAAAATACGTTCATATGAATGAAATGGTTACGGAAAATAGCATTAATATATCGAACAATATCACTGGGCTTGAAATATGAAAGTATTGGTTGAGACATTGGTGCTAAATTCAGCCAGTTTGAAATAAAACTCAAAATAATGATCCTTAACTTAGTAAACTTATACCCACTCAGGACTTTGTATACTCCGTACAAAAATCACAAGCTACATTGTATATATCCAAAACCTTTGACGCTACGTGACCTGTTCATTGATTGTCGAGGTGCCCTGAACTCCAAACTGTCCAATTTATTGTCGCAGTGGCCTAGACCCCCGCCCAACCGATAAATACTTTTCAGTAAAGCGTTTTATGACGTTATGTGCCTAAGTTATGGCGTCACATCTTGCCTTTTTGTTTTCGATGACTCTTTGTTTTGGGTATAATAGCGGTGCTGCTAATATTTATCTGGTGTCTCTTCTGGATACAACATGACCTGTCTTAAGCGGCCATTCATTTATTGAACATAGGAGTCTTAAAAAGCAGATGGTTGCTTAACACATGGCAAATAATGCAGAAAGCTCCTAGGAGCTTTCTGCATTACTTTTGACCTGTATTAAGCTACCTCATGCCTTACAGACCTGTAATAAGGTCTCTTTTTTGATGGTCACTTAAGACATGTTCTACTGTATATATGTGTGTGGTAGATGTGTGCATAAAAGCGTTCTTCATTTGCTGCGAATCTGTGCTTGAAGACTTCTTATATTCAACATCGTTTGTCGCATCGTGACCTGTTCAGTGTCGCAGAGTCCTAAAATCCAAACTATCCTGCTTAATGTCACAGTGGCCTAAACCCAGCCCAGTCTTTTGTTTTCAATTCGTTCGTTTAAGTTTTGGTTTTACGGCGCTGCTAATATGCTGTCGATGTGGAAAGGCAATAAACAGTTATGTGAATGTCGTGTAATGTGTAGTTGCTATGGGCGTTGGTGTGGCATTTCGGTTGATCTGTACCTACAGTATTTTCCAGGTCTAAAGTTTGGTTTTCGTGCTGTTTCATTATATTTTCTAGCCAATACCATTGTTGGATGATATGGTCCCTGGGCTGTGGTTCTCCATATTGTTTGTATATATCCTCTTTTCCTTTCAGATGATTTTGACCTGCCTACTGAAGAGAGCAACTCCATGACAGTACTATCATGCAGACGGTCTGAAACTGCTCCCTTGAACATTCGGTCTAATCTCATTTAGTCACCATGCCTTTGCAGTGTTTCCTTGTGTCCTTTCATGGAGAACCCTTGGCCATTTGGCTCCTCTCATTTCGCAACGTCCATCTCCAATATGCTCCTTCACGTATCTGTGCGTTGTTCGTAGAGTATATTTCACCTTAGACGAGACTGTGAAGATCTGTTTTTAATATTCGGTCCCCTCTCATTTCACACAAATATAAATAACACAATATTTCTCCATGTGCATCGGTCCTTCAAAATATACATGTACATGCAGTAATATTTCGGATTGCACTCTTGCCGTCTCTCAATTCAAATGACTTATAACCTTTGACAACATCCTGAGCTCTGATTATATATTGTATTGTACATGTTTCAGTACAAACGATGATTAGTGTCTCATCAGGCAATTACATTTAGGAATCAGATGTATGGCATATTGGTTATGTGTTTTCAAAAGAAAACTGAAATGATAATTTGCTTAAAATGTAAGACATGTTTGGCAGACACGAATTCAAAACTAAGCTTAACCCTTCTCTTGCTGAATTTTTAAACAACAGTTCTCCTTCTTTACCCATGTCCTATTGTATAATTACATATATCTTCACTTTGTACAAGTATTTCCCTGTGCAATCACTGCTGTGGAGTGCACTGGTTGCTCAATCAATTTGTAAATAGTGCAGACCCTGATGAGACAGTTCCTGCAGGAGCTGTCTCATCTGGGTCTTCACTATTTACAGGTAGGTATATTGACGCGAATAGCAAGCGAAGGGTTAATACTATAGGTGATATCATATCATATATATATAGGCGACGGCACATTGATTTCAAAATTCGAAGTTTAAGACAATTTATTTCAGTCAAGGACACTGCTATTGATCGATAGGTGTTCTGTGTTTTTTCAGCACGACAATAAAACGATTTTATGATATTTGTTAATATTTTAGTGAATTTACAACATATTTTGCCAAGAGGATGATTTCCTAATCTAATGACTCATTTGTAAGTACTGTAAATGCTCTATTTATCACAATGGTTTTAAAGTTCTCTAGTAGTTAGTGCTCCTTTTCGGCAGATTTATTCAAAGAGGTTGTATCTAAAAATAGCCTATGACGTAATGGGTTAAGACAGGTTGTACTGTACCGGACGAAAGTTATGCAGAAGGTTCCTGCTGGAGTTTTCTGTATTACTTTAGTTCTGCATTAAGCAAACCACCTGCTTTTAAAGACACCTATATCTAGTCATATATAATTATAGTGGTCGCTTTCGAGGGGACTTTATGCTTATTTGATTTTGGTGAACCTTTGAAACGTGTACTTGCTACTCTCGCATATGTGTACAATTACAAAGAAGACCAAGATCAGATAGCTCCTACTGGACTTCCTTCAGGAGCTGTCTGATAAGAGTCTGCTTTATCTCACAGGTCTTAAATTCCGCTGTTTGTATGGGAAGAATTTTCCCCATTTAAAATTTCAAAATAAAAATAATTTGATTAATATATTCAAAATGGTCGGACACTTGCACGAATATTCATCAAGTAAGTATTCAAATGCGGTGTACATTTACAACAGTGGGAATGTCCACTGAACAGATTCGTGCTTAAACTGGGTAGAGAAAGTGAAGGACCAAATCAGATTAATCTTTTCCCTGTCTATGATATTCAAAATTTCAATACCTACTGAATTTTCATGAACAAAATAGTTATAATGAACTATGGAAGGTGGAACATTGCAGACATTTTAGAAACTAAATAAATAGATTTATCAAGTTACATTAGCAAACAGAACACAGCCTGATCAGACGGCTCCTATAGGAGTCGTCTGATTTGGGTATACTCTGTTTGCAGATGCCTGAAAAGGCGTTATATGAAGAAAAGGGTTAACTCCAACCACAAGATCCGAAAGTAAAATGTTGAACAAATTAGAATATATTATGTACATGTACAGTAAAACCTCTCTATATCGACCACTAAATTATGTTCATTAGTTGGTATATTGGGCAGGTGGATGCTTAAAGCAAGGTGAAAGTAAAACAGAACGCTCCTATAGGAGCGTTCTGTTTTACTTTCACCTTGCTTTAAGCAGCCACCTGCCTTTAACACAAACTACTTGACGTAATTTAGTGGTCGTTATAGAGAGATTTTACTGTATACCATTGCTGGTTTGCATTAACCCCACTAAATGAAAAAGTAGGATTGCACCAAAACATAAATAAGGACGAGGTCATTTTAGATAAAATGGTAATTAAGTTATGTTCCATCATTCATTTGGCTGGGGTCCACATTGCTCGCGGGTATGTATAAAATATGTCGAGGGTGCCTTTTATTGTTTTACCGCACCCAGAGTGACTCCTTCAAGGGCCCATTTCCCAGTGTACCCTTTAGTGCGCTGACCAAATTGTCGTCTGCTAAGACTATAGTCTGCTACATTAAAACACTCAGCTAGTTACAGTGTTTTATGTATAAAAGAAAAGAAAATCTGTCAAACATGTTGGATTTAAACGAGACTACCGGTAAATAGTCATCTGATCTGGATCTAAACAATTTGTGAATGATATTGCTGTTACAGTTCAAGTGTGTTTATGACAGAGTTGGTAATATTTATAACAGATTAGCAAATACAACTTTGTAGACTGACACACACACATTTTATACAGTAAAGTATGTCTAAATTATACCCCTCAATACCAGTCTAATTCTGATTTTAATCCTTTGCCATATGAATATCGATGTGAAAAATAATGATATCATGAATATTAATTAGATTGAGTTTTAAAATGACACATGGGCAGGGGAAGTTTTGACCATAGTAGAAACTGTAGACTCATATTTCATAAGCAACAGAGCAGACCCTGATCAGACGGCTCGTATAGGAACCGTCTGATCTGTGTCAACTCTATTCGCAAAGGCATACATGTAGAAAGGCGTATTTATGGAGTAAAGTAAGACAGTTGAAAGCTAACCGTATGACGAAAGTTATAACTGTTATATAGAGTACGAGCGTTCTACATTATATCGGTCCTGCACCAGGCAGCCATCTGCTTTTAGACACGCCCATGGTTGTAGTTAAGTGGTCTTGATAAAAAGGATCCAGCAAATGTTTAGAGCGCTGTTAGACCACATTCGTAACAAATCACATTCGTAACACGTGTTACGAATGTGATCACATTCGTACCACGTGTTACAAATGTGATCCGGAAATCGAGCAGATATGTAACACATTTTGTGACGAATGTGATCGATGCCGATTTTTAATGTGACATACAATCACATTTGTAACACGTCAACTTTCATACAGAAAAGGAAGCTAATCAGTGCATGTGCATCATCTCTCATCGCAAAAATGAAACCTTGTTCAAATTTAACAACAAACTAAATATTAACAAAAGAAATGACTAAGATTTTCTTTCCTAAAGGTATATTTTTAGATTTATAGTTGCTAAATTTTTGGCGTAGTGTATTAATTACTCAATTAAAAAGCAAATAAAGGAACTAAGAAGTCATATTTATTTAGACCCACATTAATAGCATTGCCTACGTGCATGTACACGTATATGACAAGTTCTATGGAAAATGGAAACTCTTCAATATATTTAGGCAGGTATCCTAAAACATATTACAGGTATGTGCATTATAACTTTAAAATGTGCTGTTAAGGTTGTGAAAAGTTGAGACATGACCATCACTGAAAAATAGTAACTTATACAATGATAATCCTATTACTATTAACTAATTGAACATAGTCATTCAAGAACTCAACCTGTTACATATGTGATTCTAATGTCAACCCCCATGTCGGACACTCACATTTGTAACACATTTTAACTGTTACGAATGTGATCACATTCGTAAAATATCTGTTACAAGTGCGCTGTACCGAACGCATAAAACTGGCACTCGTTATATTCTTTCATCCTTTTCTTGTTTAATATTCATGTACGAAATGAAGACATCGTGAATATGTATTAGTTGAATTTTTATAATGGCAAATGCACATAACGGCGTTCCATCAGGATCCAAATTGTTGGCTTACCCTTTCCCTCTTGTATATTCATGTAGGAAATGAGGACGTCATGAATATTAATTAGATTATTGTTTATAATGACATATGCACACAGGCCATTGTGGCACAGGCAGAAGCTGTTGAATCAGATCTATAATACACCATAAGCAAACAGAGCAGACCCTGATCAGACGGCTCCTATCGAACAACCATAATTGCCGGAGTATAAATAACGGCTTTAAACTCCAATACAAACCCAAGTTACCAGGATTCTGATCTGGGTGAAAACTCAGAGCTACAGACAAAGCTGCATACTAAAATCGTCATTTATCCACCAAACTATGGCGTGACCACTCATTAGAATCGTCACTTTAGGAGTGGTCACACCATAGCGTTTGGTGGAGAAATAAAGAAGTTATTCTGGAAAATGTTCTAATTTACGCATCTTCAAAAGTCGTCACAAATCCTTCCACTGTGCGGCAAACACACAAAAAAGAAAGTGAAAATGCGAAGAAGAGACATAGAAAAGAGAAGAAGATATAACTTTTAAAAATAATTTCTTACCTTGTGAGCATCATTCGTTTGGTGTCTGTTTCATGTATGGTGTAGGGGAGGATCCCTTTGCTGACCAGACACTGGCGATTAATTGTGACACCTACTGGTATTCCCATTCGATTTATACCGTTTTGCTACATGACGGCGAATTCGGGTGTCAAAATTTCCACCGAACAAGACATGACACGGAATCAAAAAGAACAGAAATGTTCTGAAATTCGACTTTTCAATTATGCGGTTGTGCACACCAATTTTCCATGCATAATTTCTCAGTGTTTATCAGTTCGGTTAATAAGGTTCGGATTATTCTGGACGTGTTCTCGTGAAATACAAGCCACGCTTAATCTCGAATAGGCCGGGTCCGCCAATACATCAACGATAGACTAGCTCCGAAAACACGCCGGTTAAAAACAGTGCTCCGAATAATAGCGTGCTCCGAATGATGACGAACTCGGGCGAGTTAGAGCGTGAAGGTTTTCGTTCGACCAAATCGAGTTGCAAAGTGAGTGATGTACTGAATGTAACACTCGCACTTAATGAATAGATAGGGAGTCTTTGACCCTTTTCTCCATTAATATTGATGTAACAAATACATGTTGTTTATGTATGAATATTAATTCGCTTATGTTTTATAATGGTACTTGAACCCATTTAGTTTTGGTCAAAACAGAAACTATAGCATCAGATCTATATTATTCCATAAGCAAACCGAGCTGACCGGGATCAGACGGCTTCTACAGGAACCGTCTGATCTTGGTCTACCCCGTTTGCAAAGGCGATAAACGCGTATCTATAAAGTAAACGGTCGAAGCAGATGGCCACTGTCTGATGCATCCACCAATCAGCAAATCAAAAAATCAGCATTACTTTCGTCTTTGATGCAGAAAGGCATTTTGGAGGTTTTTATATTACACGTGTCCTGTAGTTGAATATTCATGTAAGAAAACATTATGTCGTGGATATTTATTATGAGACTTTTTATAATACATGTAGCACATTTACGCGAAATGTTTAGTTATTGGTATAAACGGTAGAACCAAGTCTACATTAACCCTTTCCCTCATATAAACGTGTTTTTTCACGCATTTGCAAACAGAGTAGACCCAGATCAGACGGCTCCTAGAGGAGCCGTCTGATCAGGGTCTACTCTGTTTGCTATTAGAATTTGATAGATCTGTTTCTTTACTTTCTAAAATGTCTACAATGTTCCACCTTCAAGAATTCTTTATAACTATTTTGTTAATGAATATTCAGTAGTTACTGAAAATTGGCCTAAATATAGAACAGGGAAAGGGTTAAACGCCTAAAGCAAATAGAACAGACTCTTTACACATGGCTCCAACAGGAACCGTCTTATCTAGGTCTACTCTGTTTGCAAACGCGTGAAATGGCGTTCATTTGAAGGAAATTGTTAAGCTAGCAACTGCCTTAAAGACACAAACTTCTACATATGACAAATAGTCGCTCAGGACAGGTTTTACTGTATATTGAAATGTACCGAAGGATGCTGATGTCTTCGATTCAAAGATCAATTATATTTTCAAAAATGTTTCATTTGTTTTTGTCTACAAGAATGATATATGCGAAGACTCAAGAAAACAGGTTTGAGAACATGATTAAGTCCAAATTTTGAAAATCAGCATGCATCGTTCTCACAGGACAGTCATGCATTGTCGTGGAGCTCATGTCTCGTGCCTCTACAGCAAACTCTCGTCTAGGGACAAGTCTAGATAGCGGGGACTTGATCAACTTTTCGTGTACAGCTACAACGTATAAAAGCCCGAACCCACCCTGCCATAAACACATCAAATTATACAAATATGGCTCGTGAAGACTGTTACACATTCCCACGTATACCGATAGATCGAGATCGTTACAAATCTATATTTTATGACCGTTGAATCGACAGTGTTCTCGCTGTTTAACTATTTCAGTGCGGGAAACGAATCATAAGTGTCATTTGGGAACAGTGTAGATCCAGATGAGAGGGCTCCTAGAGACTCCCAGGGTCTGCACAGTTTGCAATTTTATATTTTTCTTATTTAAGACAAATCACCGGATATTCACAGTAAGCTTGACCTGTGTGCATATGGGAATAGTCCATTTGAAAATTTGAAAAATCGACGTTGACAGGGTTAATTGTAGACATCTGCTTTAGACACATCGCTTGCTTAAATTGTAGTCGCTATATATATAGCACCCCTCAATCCTTTACTCCATGAATATTCATGTAAGAAATAATGATATCGTGAATATTAACTATATTAATTGTTATAACAGCACATGGACACATGGATTTTAGCCATGACAGAAACAGTACATGTATAATCATATCTATAATATATCATAAGCAAACAGAGTAGACCCTGATCAGACGGCTCCTAGAGGATTTAAAGAGTTAAAGGGACACAGACAAGCGGTGTGGATCAAGATCAGGTTCTACAATATTTGTTACATAAATTAATTTTCAATGTGCACATAAATATATAGATATTTCTTATGCAAACACCTCTCAAGGACAAACGTAGACGCACTCAAAAAACATATTTGAGAGATGGTACTAAGTAATACAGGCTATAATGGCATACTATACAGTTAAACCTCGTTAATTCGAATTTACAGTCCGGAAGAAATGGGAACTTTTTAGACAGGTGGCTCAGGGTAAACGTCATGCAGAAAACTCATAGAGGAGTTTTCTGCACGACTTTCTCCCTGCATTAATCTGCCGCCTGTTTAAAAGACCAGTAATATATACTTATTTGAGAGATCGAATTATCGAGAGATAACATTATATGCAAGTACTGTAAAACCCCGATGGTTCGAACTTTAAAACAAGAATCATTATCGGTATTTAAGGCAGGTGTTTCTGATCTAGGTTTGTTTCTTAACGACGTTTGTTTCTGATCAACGAGTGATTGTGGTCAAGGTTTGCTGGTCAAGGTTTGCTTCTCACCAAGGTTTACTGAACAAAGTTTGTTTCTGATCGAGGTTTGGTCCTGATCGAGGTTTGTTTCTGATCGAGGTTTGTTTCTGATCGACGTCTGTTTCTGAACGACGTTTGTTTCTGATCAAAGAGTGCTTGTGTCAAGGTTTGCTGGTTAAGGTTTGCTTCTCACCAAGGTTTACTGAACAAAGTTTGTTTTTCTGATCGAGGTTTGGTCCTGATCGAGGTTTGTTTCTGATCGAGGTTTGTTTCTGATCGACGTCTGTTTCTGAACGACGTTTGTTTCTGATCAAAGAGTGCTTGTGTCAAGGTTTGCTGGTTAAGGTTTGCTTCTCAACAAGGTTTACTGAACAAAGTTTGTTTCTGATCGAGGTTTGGTTATGATCGGGGTTTTCTTCTTAACGACGTTTGTTTCTGTTCAAATGGTTGGTTTTAATCGAAGGTTGGTTCTAATTGAGGTTTGGTTCTGGTCTAAGTTTGCCACTGATCGAGGGTGGGTCCGATCGAGGTTTGCTTTTAATCGATGTTTGTCTCTGATCAAATTTTGCCTCTGATAGAGGTTTGTCTCTGATCGAGGTTTGCTTCTGATACAGCTTGGCTGATTGAGATTTGCCTCTGATCGAGGTTTGGTTCTGATCGCGTTTTAGTTCCTGTCGAGATTTGGTTCTGATCGAGGTTTGTCTCTATCACTGTTCGATGTTGGCTCTGATTAAGGTTTGTTTCCGATCGGGGTTTGCCTCTGATCGAGTTTGCCCCTGATCGAGGTTTGCTTCTGATCGAATTTTGGTTCTGATCGAGGTTTGCTTCTGATCGAGTTTTGGTTCTGATCGAGGTTTGGTTCTGATCGAAGTTTGGTTCTGACCAAGGTTTGCTGACCAAGGTTAACTTTTGATCAAGGTTCGCCCTGTTTTAGCAAATGAAGCAAGCAAAATAAGTGTACCTGGGCGAGTGGCACACACTACAGATCTAGAGGCTACGTGCAACCCTTTGAACACTCAGTAATTCTATCCTACAAATAGTATGGCTATCTACAATTCTCAATGTACATGTATACGGTGCTTTCTTTTCAAATGGCGGTGTTAAACAGTGTATATCCTGTTAGAACGGCGGATTACTACTCGGCTTCTTATCTAGATCCAAACTCCAACGCCATCACATACTAGCCAATAGTATTGTATAGGTTAAATTTTTATGAAAGTAGAATTGCATTTTTGTTATAGACATAGTTACACACGTGTACCGAATGCTTAATCCATGTTTGCTTATTGTCCCAGACAAACAATGTAGGTCCAGATCAAAGTGCTCTCACAGGACTCCTGTGATCAAGGTCTATATTATTTGCATCACATTATTATTTTTGAAGTTGGGGTCGGCAAAAGAATTACATTTCTACTATAGAGACACCCCTGAAAGTGAAACTTTGGTTGTTTTGTAATACATATGTGGCGGAGGTCACCAAGAAATACGGGCTTAAATGTGTTAACGCTTTCTCTTTTCAATATTCATGTAAGAAATAATGACATCGTGAATATTTATTAGCTGAATTGTTCCAATGTAAACTTTTCAAGAAAACCTCTTTGAATGAAATCTACCGAACAGCAGCATTAATTATAGAAAAGGAAGATTTAGAATGTGTAGTTTTGAAACCATTGTGATAAATAGAGAATAAGCTGATATGGAGCAAATGCTCTATTTATCAAAATGGTTTTAAAATATGACTTTAACAGAGGCGCAAAAATCCGTCACTAGGAGGGAATGAGTTAAGCACGTATTGGAGACTCTGATAATAGAGTTTCATTAGAAAATTCAAAATGACCATGATTAATTGCGAGACAACACTCCAGATTTACACTCCAGAAAAATGCAGCTGCAACATTTTTCGCTGTGCTCACTAATGCCCAAGAACATTGTTAACGTTTGATGTTTTGTTGACATTATGCAGGCCATTTTCAGGTCATTTTCTTCCAGTAAATGTACTCCAAATACCTTCTGCACTCTGAGCAATTAATGTCTGCAAATTCTGCCGTCTGTTGTTTATTTTTCTTCCATATCCTTTTAAAAACAAATTGGACCATGATGAGGTGCCAAGTTACTCGGCGTCTCAACTGGATCCAGATATAAATGTTAAAAACCAAAGCAATAGCAGCTGGAACAAAAGTCATATCTGTTTAGAGGAACAAAACTTTGCTTATTTCAGAAGTCAGTTAATCGTTTTGGTTAGAACAGAGACATATGCATACATGTATGTATATGTCTCTGGTTAGAACTTTGTATGTCCTTGCATAATCAAAATAACTAAATAATAATATTGCTCTCTGTTTTATCTTCTACCCTTCTTAAACATGTTTTATGCAGCAATTTCACGCAATTTTACGCTTGCTTAAAACCTCGCTTGTGAATATTTGATGTAGGTCTACATTTTTCTCAAAGTGGTTAAAACCGTTGCTGTTTAGCTTTGTGCAATTGGAGTTCTGGCGATATTTGACTTTTATCAGTTCAGGCAATTCACTAAATGTTGAACCCCCCCACCCAAAAAAAACAACAACAACAAAAAACAACAACAAAACAACTACAAAACAACAAACTACTAGTTGAGGTAATATCTGATTAACAGTTGTCGATCCCAGTTACAGCAATATAATATTTCTTAACCTGTTTATTCCCTGTTTATTCCCATATATTTAAGGAAAATCCGTCCAGATCTTTGAGAGAGAGAGAGAGAGAGAGAGAGAGAGAGAGAGAGAGAGAGAGAGAGAGAGAGAGAGAGAGAGAGAGAGAGGGGGGGGGGGCTATCATGAGAGCTGAGAAAATATTGAATGATTCTACAAAGTAGTAAATATGAGACAGTAACGGTGTATAAAACAAACTGGAATAAAAAATAATATATACAAATTACAAACTATATTCAACTATAATGTTGTTACATGTATTATTCGAGATACAGGAAACACATTTAGCAATATACCGCAGGACCACATTTGGACACGCCCCTATCGTATTTACCGTACAGACTTGAGATAAAGATATTACAATAATTAGATGTCGCTGCGTAATTACCTCTAATTGGACGCGATACCCTGAAGTCCACGTAATCATTCGCAGGCCCCAAAACAAAATATCGTCTGCTTTAAACGTTTCGTTTGCCTAAATTGCTTAGACGATAAGGATTTTTTGTTTAATTTTAAACAAAACTGATAAAAATGCTAAACAATTCAGATGCAGGTCAGATGCCAAGTTTCAGATATGGACCAAGACTGTTTTAACCATTTACTCCATAGATACGCATTTTAACGCATCTGCGAACAGAGCAGACCCGGATTAGAGGCCCCTGTAGAAACAGTCCGACCGGGGTCTTCTCTGTTTGCTTATGAAATTCTTCAGTTTCTGTCATTGCTAAAACGTTTTGTGTTCAAACGCCGTTACAAATCCTCAACTGATTGTTATTCATGATATAATTATTTCTTACATTAATTAACCCACTCCCACATAGGCTATTTTAGATCCTACCTCTTTGAATATATCTATCGAAAAGGAGACTTAACTAGAGGAAATGATTTTTTTTTAAAATTGTGTAGTGTTGAAACCATTGTGGATAAACAGAGCATTTGCTCCTTTGGAGCAAATGCTCTGTTTATCACAATGGTTTCAGATCGTAACGTCTACAGAGACGTTAAAAGGCATCAATATAAGGGAAAGGGTTAATATTCATGGAGTGAAGGGTTAACAATGTCAGGTTGTGATAAGTAATTAACCCTTTGACTCTCTAGGAAAAATATGTGACCATCTTAACAAACAGTTTGGTTTCAGATGATACGTCACGTGACTCGATATCTCACCAAGAGTCTACCCTGTTGACCATGTAAAGAATTCGAATAACGCTCTCTTTAATTGCTGAAACAGAGCATAAGGATAGCTGATAAAGTTTATTTTGGGGCGAAATTCTGAATATAAAACTTGTCGTTTGCTTCTAAAAACATTTTCGCCAGGGAAAGGTTGATTGAGTGAGGTAACTTTGATATAAATGTATTTTAACGCATTTGCAAACAGAGAAGACACAGGTCAGTTGACTCCCGTAGGAGCCGTCTGATCAGGGTCTGCTCTGTATGCTAATGGTATGATATAGTTCTGATTCTAGAGTTTCAGCCTGAGCCAAAATGCCATGTGTTCATATGCCATTACAAAATATAATCTAATTAATATACATGATATCATTATTTCTTATATGAATATGTAACTCGGCTAGGGTTAATCAGGAACATGATGCAAATGTCGGATGCTGACTATGTCAATGATCTGTATTCAAAGTACATGTATTTATCATTTCCCTGTTGAATATTCATTTAAGAAACAATTATATCATGAATATTTATTAGCTGATTTTTTTATAATGGAACATGTACGCACGAGTGTTTAATAGTGGTAGGAACTGTAACGTAAGATCTATGATAATTTCAAAAGCAAACAGAGCAGATCATGTCGGAGCCGTCGAATCTGGGTCTACTCTGTTTGCAAAGCGTGTGTATGGTGGAAAGAGTTTATAGTGCAGCAGAAACCATCGAAACCAGAATTTTAGAAGAGGGGAATTTAGATACTTTTAGGCAGGTGGTTGCTTATGCAGTGTGAAAGTCATGCAGAAGGCTCCTCTAAGAGCTTTCTGTATGACTTTCACCCTGCATTAAGCTGCCACTTATCAACAAGACCGATATTTGTACTAAAATGAACACCCGGTTTAGAGGTGTTTTCTTGTATGCAGTTTACACTTTATTGAATCACTCAGCACATACACAACATGTAGCACCAAAATGTTTCAGTGTATATTAATTACAACTGACACGCGTTTGTATACAGTAAACCCCCTCTAAACCGGACGTTCAATTAAGTATATGTATCGGTCTTTCAGACAGGTGGCAGCTTAATGCAGGCTGAAAGTCATACAGAAAGCTCCCGTAGGAGATTTCTGTATCACTTTCACTGTGCATTAAACAAAAACCTGCCCAGTAGCCTCCTGTTCAAAAGTATCTAAATTCTCCTCTACTAGAATTTCGGTTTAGAAGGGAATTGCTGTGTATACATGTATTGTTAAACCCATGTTTATATCTAATTTCAATACCTCCTGCATATTCATGGATAACATGGCAGACGGAACATTGTAGCCAATTTAGAAAGTAAAGAAACGGATCTATAAACTTCTATAAGCAAACAGAACAGACCCGGATCAGACAGCTCCTATAGGAACCGTCGGATATGAGTCTACTCTATTTTCAAATGCGTGAAAAGTGTTTATAAGAAGGAAAGGGTTAACCAAGCCGTTTTACAATTTTCCTTGTCGACTTCTCCACTTGAAGGACAATCTACAATAACACCGCTCTACGGTGACCACAATAAGCTACATGTATCTAGCTAGGAGTCGGTTTGGCAGGTAGTGATATATAGATCGATAGTTATGCTGAAGGCTTTCGATGGTGCTTTCGGCACGCATTAACCCTTTCCCTCATATTGACGACTTTTGACGACTCTGTAAAAGTTACTTTGTGAAACCATTGTGATAAATAGAGCATAGGAGCAAATGCTCTATTTATCACAATGGTTTCAAACTACAAAATTAAAAAAAATCCTTTTCTCTAGTTAATGCTCCTTTACGGTAGATTTATCCAAAGAGATTGTATCTAAAAATAGCCTATAAGGGAATGGGTTAATATCCGTCTGCTTTAGCAGACACATATGTTTACGTGTTAACAATTTCCCTGTTCAATATTGCCATCATGAGTATGTCTTAGCTGAATTTTTATAATGTAAACGTTTCAAGGGAATGGTTTGCTTTGACAAGAACTGTAAAATCAGACCCATATCATGTTACATGCAGATAGAACAGACCCTGATCAGAGGCCCCTATAGGAGACTTCTGAGCTGGGTCTACTCTGTTTGCAAATGCGTGAACATATGTTTACATTAGGGAAAGGGTTAATTGGTCGCGTCAGAGAGATTCGATTGTATTTCTTTAATTATTCCATTTATAACTCGCCAGTCATGACGATACTTATGAAAGAATGTAAATAGTATCCTCATCAAAATGAAAAGGAAAACTATGGACATGATAATTATTATGATATGTCCTATAGGTACAATGGCAAATGGTGTTGGTGAAGAGATTCTGTATGCTTCCCTCTGACCAGGGTCTGCATTGTTTGCTTAAACATGTTATAGAATCAACCGGTAGCCAAGACAGACGACACTACCAATAGCCCACACAATGTTTACAGCAAACGACATGGCCATACAATGTTTACAGCAAACGACATGACCAGTGGTCCAGACAATGTTTATAGCAAATGACATGACCAGTGGTCCAGACAATGTTTATAGCAAACGAAATGACCAGTGGTCCAGACAACGTTTATAGCAAACGACATGACCAGTGGTCCGGACAATGTTTATAGCAGATGACATGACCAGTGGTCGTCCAGAAATGTTTACAGCAAACGACTTGATCAGTGGTCCATACAATGTTTGTAGCAGACGACACGGACAGACGATGCTCTAAATCATTGCCGCTATCTAGTTTTATTTACATACTTCGTAAACATGGTTATATGCGTTTGCACGTCGAGTGCGTTTTTGCTATTATCTATTTAAACCGTATCTTGCTAAGCTCGCCCTGAATGGCGTTTTCAAATATCTTGGATCCCAAAGAGACGCCGAGTAACTCTGCTTCTCTTCAGGACCAAATTAAAAAAACCAACAAAAAACCCAAAACAATCTTGCCTTAATTGGAAGTATAAATATTGCAACAGACGAAAGTTTAGTAAACCTCAGTTTTAACTATTTCGCTGCCAAATACAGTAAAACCCCACTAATTCGACCACCTAAAAGCGGTATAATTATGGGTGCTAGATGCAGGTGGTAGCTTAATGCAGGACAAAAGTAATGTAGAAGGAGCTTTCTGCATTACTTTTGTCCTTCATTAAGCAACCACCTGCTTATAAAGACACCCATGTCGATTCATTAAGTGATCGCATTAGAGGGGTTCTACTGTACTTGTATTGTCGCTTTCAAATAAAGTCTGTAAAATGTGTCGTCTGCCACAATTTTCGTTGGCTTGCACTTTGGTTTTCTCCCCTTTTCTTTCAAAACACATCAGCACAGTAATAACCAGTTTGGATCCTGAAGAGACGAAGGAGTTACTGAGCGTCTCATCTGGATCCAAACTATTTGCGCAGGTAACCATATATACGGCATTGACAGATACAGAGTTAAAGCAGGATGCGGATGAACTATTATTTTCCTAGTGGACTCGTCCAAGTACAGTAAAATCTCTCTAAATCGGACATTTAGATTTAGTAGAGATGTCGGTAGATTAATGTGGCAGCTTAATGCAGGGTGAAAGTCGTACAGAAAGCTCCTAGAGGAGCTTTCTGTATGACTTTCACCCTGCATTAAGCAGCCACTTGCCTAAAAGTATATCAATTCTTCTCTTCTAGAATTCCGGTTTAGATGGGTTTTACTGATGTATTTTGAATAAACACATTAAGCATAATAGCCGCAGGGGACTCGAATGTATATTGAATAAATGAATAAGCATCATTTTTTCCCAGTGGACTCGTCCAAGTATGTATTTTGAAATAATATATAAGCATAATTTTCCCAGTGGAATCGTACAAGTATGTATTTTGAATAAATGATTAAGCATCATTTTCCCAGTGGACTCGTCCAAGTTTGTATTTTGAATAAATAATTAAGCATCATTTTCCCAGTGGACTCGTCCAAGTTTGTATTTTGGAATAATATATAAGCATCATTATCCTAGTGGACTAGTCCAAGTTTGTATTTTGAATGAATACATGAGCATCATTTTCCTAGTGGACTCGTCTAAATATGTATTTTGAATGCGTTTATAACTTATACAATATAATATATGCGGACGAACCCAAGTAAGTGTTATGTATGAATATATCAGACTCATTCTCCTGGTGGACTCACCCAAATATGTATTTTGCCGATGTGATCAGTTCTGATATGGGTCTGCACTGTAAGCCTCTTTGCCTTTAACATTAGCCTGCTGAACAAATTATTTTTTATAGAATTGTTTCACCTACTACATTTTCAAAATCCAAGCTATAATCAAGGCGTCTACCAAAATGCAATCAGGATGTCAAACAGTTTGGATCCTGATGAGACGACGAGTTACTCGGCGTCTCATCTTGATCAAAATTGTTAGCATGGGTATTCACTCATTCGCCTACAGCAGGCTAAAGGTTAAGGGACACTTGATACAAGTTGGTCAACCTTATCTCATGCAAAGAGCAAATGAACCATGGAAAAATGATGTTTCTCAACGGTGTAGACCTGTTCAGTCCTCAGATAGCGGAGTCGAACTAACTTTTTAATGTGTACACATGTCGAAAATAACGTTGGACTGATATGTTTGGTCATTGTATAAACAGTAGCATAGGATCCATATTATACTATAACAAACCAAGCACCGCCAGATCCTATAGGAGCTGTTTGATCTGGGTCTGCCCTGTTTGCAAATTGTCTTTATCAAGTAGAGGGTTAACCCTTCACGTGCTAATCACGCATTGACTGACATTTGCAAACAGTTTGGATCCAGATGTTTGATACTCAGTTTGGATCCAGATGGCTGATACACGGTCAACAGTTTTCAAAGGATTGTACAAATCGGAAGTATTTGACGATTTCAGTACATTAGGGGATTGAGCTGAATTTATTTGTTCTACATGAGAAGGGTTACATTGTGCCTTCACATAAACGCCTTCTAACGTATTTGCAAACAGAATAGACCCAGATCCGATGGCTCCTAGGAGCCGTCTGATCTAGGTCTGCTCTGTTTGGTTATGTTTTGACATAGATCTGACTACAGTTCATGCCATTGCCAAATATTCCAGTGATCATATGCTATTATAAAAATATATAATTCAATTGATGTCAATGACGTCATTATTTCTTACATTAATGTGCAATAGGGAATGGGTTAAAGCCAAAGTAGTTTCAATGCAAACTAAACTTGTTACAAATACCTACACCCTTGTTTCCATATACATGACGGGTAACTTTATCGTTTCAAGTTAGAACAAAACAAATCTCGAAGTGTATTCATGAATAAATTACCATCATGTCTTTGCATATGACGCGGTCATTTACCCGGATTCCATCTAATTTGCATATTCATGAGTTGATAACAAGTCCTTTCATCTACGACGTGGAGTCAATTGCAGTCAAGACCAGACGACTACCCGCAGAGCCCAGCAGGTAGTCGCATCATTATCATTAACTCTTTCGCTGCCAAATTTTGTCGTCTGCAACCTTTGTCGTCTGCTACAATTTGCATCAAAATAATAGTGATAGTAACAAGTAGTTTAGAACTCTGTGAGACAGCGATTTACTCAGCACTTCATTTGGATTTAACCCTTTCACCGCCAATATCGCAAATATACACCGCGACAATAGTGCAGTCCCAGATCAGACGCCACCTTTTCAAGGCGGCATCTGATCAGGGATTTCACTTTTTGTCTAAAACTCTATTTCTATATATGTGCTTTATTCCTTCGAATTTTGCATTATTTATCTCATTTGTTTTATTTTACCGAATGATTTAACAAAATTGGTTTGCGAAAACGGCAATTAAAAATTTGGCGCCGAAATGGTTTAACATATTATAGAAGCTATATTGGCAGCAAATGAGTTAACCTTTTTTAACCCTTCGCTTGCTATTCGCGTCAATATACCTACCTGTAAATAGTGAAGACCCAGATGATACAGCTCCTGCAGGAGCTATCTCACCAGGGTCTGTACTATTTACAAGTGGATTGTGCAACCGGGCACCCCACAGCAGTGATTGCACAGCGAAATACTTGTACACAGTGAAGATATGTAATTATACAACAGGGCATGGGTAAAGAAGGAGAAATGTATTTTAAAATTCAGCAAGAGAAGGGTTACAATACCGTAATTCGATTTTGTCTGGTAAGATTATCATCTGCTTCATTTTTCAAAGTAGAATTTAAGTCATTTTCCTTTCGGAATGATAACGAGTATGTCAAAGAGTTTGTATTAGTTCGGTGTCCCATCTGGGTTCAACCTGTTTGTATTAGTTCGGTGTACCATCTGGGTTCAATCTGTTTGTATTAGTTCGGTGTACCATCTGGGTTCAACCTGTTTGTATTAGTTCGGCGTACCATCTGGGTTCAATCTGTTTGTATTAGTTCGGTGTACCATCTGGGTTCAACCTGTTTGTATTAGTTCGGTGTACCATCTGGGTTCAAACAGTTTGTATTAGTTCGGTGTCCCATCTGGGTTCAACCTGTTTTTATTAGTTCGGTGTACCATCTGGGTTCAACCTGTTTGCGCAGAATTCGTGATCACCAAAGTAAACTGTTTTAAAAGTGGTTACAGCAAACCACTAGGTGAACATGAGCATACATTATGACAGTTACAATGTGTTAAAAGTATCCCCTATTGGAATCGTGTGAAGACAATGAAAATATGTCTGGTTTCTCTGAAAAGAACATAGACAAACAATGTAGATCCAGTTCAGATGATTCCCGCAGGAGCTCTATTGAGCACGACCTGAACTCTATACAAACATTGTAGATCCTGATCAGATGATTCCATCGGGAGCTCTATGAGCACGACCTGAACTCTTTACAAACATTGTAGATCCAGATCAGATGATTCCCTCAGGAGTTCTATGAGCACGACCTGACTGAACTCTTTACAAACACTGTAGATCCAGGTCAGATGATTTCCCCAGGATCTCTTTGATTAGGAGTTGAACTCTTTGGTGATTGCAAAATAATTTACAAATTGTTTTTCGAAGCTAATATCGGCCAAATATTTATTATTATTATTATTATTATTATTATACCACATTTATATAGCGCTCTTTTCACACTGGATATGTGCGTTCAAAAGCGATTAAAGAACCACCATACACATACACAATGATGGGATCGTAATGCACACGTGGGCAAGCTAACATAGGAAATAATACTTATATGGACTACCCCACCATCCCCATGATACTCCATGAATATTCAGGCAAGAAATAATGACATCATGAATATTAATTAACTGAATTTTTATTACGGCACTACGAAAAAACGTTTTTTTCATGACAAAAACAGTAAAATCAAATCTGTGTTATTTCATACGCACACCGAGCAGACTCTGATGATACAGTTCCTATAGCAACCGTCTGATCTGCATCTGCTCGGTTTGCTAAGGTGGGAAAAGGCGTATAGGTTAAAGTGGTAATCATTTGACTGCTAAGCGGGACCTGTCCATCATTTGCAAGAAACTGGATCCAGACCAAACGGCAAGTAGTTCAGCATCTCATGATCCAAGCTGTTTATTAGTTTCTCAAAAAGCTGCTTGATCGAATTGAATATAAAAAAAACCCAAAAATCAGTATATCAGCAGAAATAGTTTTCACAGCAGGATAAGGCTTTTAAGAAATGTTTATATAAACGAAATATACACCTTTCTGAACCTTTGCAAACAGAGTGGACCCAGATCAGACGGTTTCAATAGGAGCCGTCTGACCAGGATCGACCCTGTTTGCTCAGGAAATACAATTTGTGCCATGACTAAAAATGCCCATGTCCATGTGCTTTTATAAATGTCAATCTAATTAATATCCATGACGTCATTGTTTTAATGAATATTTATTGAGTAAAAGGTTTAAACAGATCTCATCCTGCTTATTGGGCTGAGTGTTTACAATTAATCTTGAGTATGCTGTGTGTGTGTGGGGTGTGTGTGTGTGTGTGTGTGTGGGGGGGGGGGGGGGGTTGTCATCGATAACAAGCTGTACACTCTCGATAACAAGCTGTACACTCCGTTTGGATCATGGCGAGACGACATCACCTACATGCTCATAATTCTGCTCCAGAAGAGTTTCGGTTGTTGTTAGTTGAATAATTCCCTTCACATTAACCCATTACCTCAGAGCATCCTCTTTGAATTAAACTACCGAGAATATGCATTTACTAGGAAAAAAGGAATATTTTAGAATTATGAAGTTTTGAAACCATTGTCATAAATAAAGCATTTGCTCCATAGGAGCAAATGCTTTATTTATCACAATGGTTTCAAAAAATGAGAGGTGTCAAAAGGCGTCAACGTGAGGAAATGGGATAATGGATGTATATGCAGAATATAGTTACAAGTATACCATATCTACTCGATATCTCATCTGAATTTAACATGACAGCGGTTGAAGGTAGTTTTATTTCTAAAACCAAGGGAAATAATCTAAAACGTTTCTTCATAATCATAAGGAAGCAGTTATCGACCTTGACATGCAAGGTATTTTCACGGAGTGTATATCTCACCCTTTGTCTTATAAATAATCATACACGACTTCACTCATTATGAATACCATGTTTATTCCTGTATTAAAATAGGAACTACGAAAATTTATTGACATGGAAAACAGTAGATACTGTGTGACATACATGCATAAGCAAACAGAACAGACAATGGTCAGAGAAGTCGCAACCTCAGCGGGTGATAATCAGAGCAGAGTCTGACCACACGCTGGAGTTTAAATGCGGAAACAGATCTTGGTCTACACTGTTTGAATTGACATGCTTTAATTTCAACAGAAATAGAATAGAACATAGTTTATTCGGAATTGTACATAGCCTATTATACATGTGATGACAACAATATTTATCAGGATAAATGTCTAATATGTTCTTCTGTGCTAAATTCAAACATTCAGAATCTATGGGCCTTTACACGTGGATGACTTCTGTTTGCACGCGTCGGCATTGTCGTCATATTTCGTGTTAAACGGACACTTCCGAACTACGGGGCCAAACGGTGCGCATGTCAGGTAGTAGCCACACCCGTTGCACGAGGGATAGTCCGCCCAGGCCCTGCCCCCACAGTCCGAGGTTTTGACACACCCAGCTGAAAAATGAGAAAAGAAAAAACCATGTATTAAATAATGCGTTCTTACTAACTCTTCCAAACGCCCTACTGCCACACACAGAACAACAAAACATAAACAAATTATAAACATAAACACATTGGCACATTGTAAATACAGTAAACATGCCAAACGAGATCTGAAGGGCATATGGCAGTTTAATGCATGCCAAAAGTTTTGTAGAAATCTGCTGCAGGAGCTTAAGCAGACACCTGCTTTTAACGA
The DNA here is from genome assembly GCA_963576725.1 of Azorinus chamasolen. NCBI lineage: Eukaryota > Metazoa > Mollusca > Bivalvia > Cardiida > Solecurtidae > Azorinus > Azorinus chamasolen. The sequence continues at coordinate 811,104 of OY755248.1, forward strand.
CATCTATGCTCATATAGGACTGTCACTACATGTATATATATTGAACAGATTGGTTTATTTTACAAGTGTTGTATACTCATAATTATAGAGATGTATAACAAAACCGATCTGAAAGAATTGCAGTGTCCAGTTTGACTAAATCGATTATCTAACTACAGTGAAAACTGACTGAAGCTACCGTTAAAAATAAAATCTAATTTTCCAGACCCTTGGCAGCTTAATACAAGTCAAAAAAGGTGTCTCATAAAGATCTAAATTGTGTAACTGAATGCATATCTGAAGAGAAATAAAACGACCCCACCGCCCAAGAATTGCAATAGACAACAATGATACAGTCAAAAATTAAAGTGAGTTAAAGGTGTTTAGTTTTATCTAATATTTTATTATTTTCCTAACACAATATAGGTTCAAAACCCATATTTGGAGGTATAGTAGAACGGTAGAGCCCCATTTAATCGGAATTCTATAAGAGAGGGATTTAGATACTTCTAGGCAGGTGGCTGCTTAATGCAAGGTGAAAGTCATGCAGAAAGCTTCTACTTGAATTAAGCTGCCACCTGTCTACAAGACCGATATTTATACTAAATTGGATGACCCGTTTAGAGGGGTCTTACTGTTATTACATCAAACAGCATACAAGGAAGACTTACTTGCAAAGAAGTTTTTACCAGAGGTCACGGAGTTACCTCCCGATGGTACGGGCACTTTGTTGGCGACTGAAAGTACATATAGCAACATATAACCTTGACCCTGCTGAATATTCATGTAAGATATAATAACATCTTGAATATTTATTAGCTGTGTTTCCTTAAACATGTAATGGCATATGCACATATTAACTGTTTGTATTGGTAGAAATTGTAGAGTCAAATCTGTTATAATTCCATAAGCAAACAGAGCAGACCCTAATCAGACGGCTCCTATAGGAGCCGTCTGATCTGGGTCTACTCTGTTTGAAAACATTTGCGAATAGGAAAGGGTTAAATATGATGAATAATTAAAATGGCTCCTCCCTTTCTGAATATTAATTAAACAAAAAGGGTTCAATATTATCACGCTGAAATGTCTGCTTACTTCCGGTTCGGTAAAACGTTTTAGAGGCTATTTATCAAGTTTCAAACAAATTGAACACTGGCAAGACTAGTTTGGATCCTCAGCTAGATCTAAGCTGTATGCACAGTTCGTTCAAGAATGCTCTAAGAATGAAGTACAGATATTTGTATTTAACCTATTTAGAGCCACGTATACGGGTCTGTAATATCATAGGCAAACAGTTTTGATTTGAGACGCCGAGCAATTGATTTATGAAGAAACTGAACAAGCGCCTACACTAAAACTTGAATCAGACGAAAATGTGTCCAGCAGACGTTTTATAGCAAGCAAAGAATTCTTGCACAGACATCCTTCACATTGAAATTTAGTTTCAATTTTTATATTTTGACGAGTTCACTAAGAGAATCAGATTAAAATGGGATATAAGTTAGCAACAACGGAGCCCACTTTTATTCTGTTTGCAACGGTATGAAAATGCGTTTCTATGAAGTACAGTGTGAAGAGCAGCTTCACTGTGTGTCTCCACATTGCGCTATTCTCTTGTACCTGTTACCGGAACCTGGGAGACAGGGAGCGTTGGTCGCAGAGTGACCCGTCCAGGAACATTCACAGGTGTCTTCCAGTCTGCAGATAGTAAGAAGATCAATAAAGTAATACCTCTCTAAAACGAACCAGTCAGATGTCCCATTCTTGGTCTTAAAAGGCAGGTGGTAGCTTAATGCAGGACTAAAGCTATGCAGAAAGCTCCATATGAGCTTTCGGTATTATTGTCGACCTACATTTCGCATTCACCTGTTTTCAAAGATATCCAATTTTATGCATTGAGTGAGCGCTTAAGAGAGGTTCTACTGTATAAATATATTATAGCATAAACAAAGGCACCACATGCAGATGCCAACACTCGTTTGGCTTCCTGTAAATCATGTTAACCCATTCCCTCATATTAACGACTTTTGACGACTCTGTAAAAGTCACTTTGTGAAACGATTGTGATAAATAGAGCATTTGCTCCTATAGGAGTAAATGCTCTATTTATCACAATGGTTTCAAACTACGAAATTCTTAAGTTTTCATTTTCTCTAGTTAATGGTCCTTTTCAATAGATTTATTCAAAGAAGCTTATCTAAAATAGCCCATGAGGTAATGGGTTAAAGTTCTTTACCTATACATGCTACAGTGTTGGTCTCTTACAAGATAGTAACTGATGTGATTGTGAACAATTGTGTGAAGTATAAAATGAGGAGCTCTATTGATATCGAAAGCCCGACCAAAAGTTTGCACGATGACGACGACGGCCATAACGACGACAGCGTGACCATGGCAATAACTAGGCAATACCTCGGTGATTCTTCGAAAATCAGACGAGCTTTATGAATGCATACTCTAAAATGTGCATGAGCTCAGAATCATTGTCAGCTCGATAGCAAAATATATTAAACTCTCTCTATAACGGCCACTAAATTGTGCCAATTTGTTGGCATTTAGAGCAGGTGGCTGCTTAAAGCAAGGTGAAAGTAAAACAGAACGCTCCTATAGAAGCGTTCTGTTTTACTTTCACCTTGCTTTAAGCAGCCACCTGCCTGTAACACAAATACTTGATGTGATTTAGTGGCCGTTATAGAGAGGTTGTACTGAAAATTAGAAGTCAGACACACAGACAACACCAGAAGCACAAATGAAATGCGCGCGCGCACACACAACATAATTATAGTCACGACCATCATAGAACTATTCTTTGCCTCTTCTACACCGACATCATACTAGCAGTGCCGTAAAACTAAACCTCGACCAATCTCATCGAAAACAAAAGACAGGATTTGACTCCACAAATGAAGCATGGGTGTGATAAGACAACGTCACTATATGTTTTATTAAAAAAAAGTAAACATCGGTTTGCCTGGTCTAGGGCACTACGACACTAGACAGGAATGTTTTGAGTTTCATGTATCAGACACATACACACAATCATATGTACAAACTACAAAGGTATAAAAGATGAAAATAGGACGAAAGAAAGGAGTACCGTATTGGAACAGTCAGTGGTAAAATCGGAGTTAAAACCATGGTATAGGAGACGCGTCCAATCTCACATTTACGATTTCCATGAAATAAGCAATCGGTGTATATCAGAACATACGAACAGTTCAACGTACAGTAAAAACCCTCTAATGCAACCAGCAAAAAGGGGTATAATTCACAGTGGCAAAGGCAGGTGGTGGCTTAATGCAGGACGAAAGTTATGCAGAAAGCATAACTTTCGTCCTGCATTAGACAACCACCTGCTTATGAAGACAGCCATGTTTGTTCATTAAGTGATCGCATTAGAGGCGAATGTGGTGCTGAAGGCTAATACTACATTCTGGTTGAGAAGAATTCTGGTTGAGAAGAACTTGGATACGTTTAGGCAGGTGGCTGCCTAATGAAGGGTTTAAGTCATACAGAAAGCTCCTAGAGGAGTTTTCTGTGTGGCTTTCACCCTGCATTAAGCTGTCACATGTCTTCAAGGCCGATATTTTTAAATATTATATTGAACGCCCAGTTTACAGATGTTTTATTGTACTTACATTTAGATGTCTCACAGATGAAGGGCAGCTGTATATTACAGTTCAGGTCGTTCAGCCAGTCCCCGTTAAGGTTGTACGTAGCGCAGTGTTCCTTACCCCCGGCATTGTTAGGCTGTCCTGTTTGCCACTGACTGTGGATAACGAAAAGGAAGACAACAATTATCTTTGCAAAGACAATATTTACATTAGCTTGTTCAGGTTCGGATCCTGGTGTAGTCAAAGGTAATTGCAAAAGTATTCACATAGTAATTTTGTTCTGATAGAAGTTGACCTGTGTGGTAGTAGACAATATATAAAGATTTTACCTTTCAATTTCTCACACAAATATAAAGCTTTATAGGTTAGCTTTATATTTGTGTGAGAAATTGAAAAGTATAAACTTTCTATAATTAATTTTGTTCATGTCGCGATAGAGGTATCTTTTTTATAGATCCAGATCATACGGCTCCTATAGGAGCCGTCTGATCAGGGTCTGGTCTGTATCCTTATGATATAATATAAATATGAATCTGCATTTGCTGCTATTGCCAAACATCCCTGTGTCCATGTACTATTATAGCAATTAATCTAGTTGATATCCGTGATGTCATTATAAATTATCTTACATGAATATTCATGGGGAAATGGTTAAAAATGATATATTCTTGATTTTTGCTTGTGTTACATAGGGCTTTTGTATTAAAACGATGTGAACGAAAGTAGATTGAAACATATAGTGTTATGGACTAATAGCTTAAATGTTTATAACGTATAACGTTGAGTTAGCTCCCTTTGACCGTTATATTTTTGATTGACACCATTGAACGTTATATTTAGCCTATTTGCATGTAAAATATATGTGGTAAGATGGGCATATTGCCTTATTTTCCTGAATAAAATCTATCTATCTATCTATAATATCCTATTCACATTATGTGTCCTTACCTCATCAAAAGTATTTGGTGTTAAGACTTTATATGACTTACATGACGTTGGTGTTCAAGGCTGTTCCGTCGTCCCACTTGTAGTTTTTGTTGTCAAATCGAGGCCGATTGTTCAACCCAATCCACCAGTTGTTAAGCTTCTGTGAAGTCTGGAGACGATTGAGCTCGCCTATTAACCACGTCTGTTAATTGATAGAGTTACGATAATTCTTGTGATAATCAAAAGAACTCTCGGATTGAACATACAGTGTTCTGACTGCATACTCTTCGCTACGACCTCTCTGAAGAAGTCTAACTATTTAACGCTTATACCACAACCTAAAATTATGGGGCATATTTCAAATGCTAAAATCGAGATTTCGCAATTAAACCCTATATTGTGACTATTCTTTAGATACTGTCTCGAAGAGGAGCTAAAATGTTTTATTGAAACACCTTATCTGAATAATTCAATCTTGATAAAAAGCAATCAACAATACGCCAAAGATATATTTAATTACCTTTTCTTGTACGGAATCTATTTTCAGAATGTCCCCTTGGTTACGTTTACACATTAAGTAAGCGTTCTCCCAGGATTTCGTGTTTGATTTATCAGATATAAAGTAGCATGTGTTACTACCTGGCCTTTCCTTCCATCCCTTAGGACATTTACCCAAGTCAGCTGAAAGTAAAAACAATTAGAATACCCACGTCAGATGTATATAAAAATAAGTAAATGAAAATAGGTAAGTGAAAATAATTAGAATGCCCAATTCTGTTGTAAGTTAAAATAATTAGAATATACACCACATCCATGAGCAAATCGGATACCCCCGTCAGCCGTAAGTGCAAATAATTGAAGTTCTGTTTCTGGTTCTCTGTATGTGAAACAAAGTAAATGACATTCTATATTGCATGACACTCCGTACTTGGCACTATGTAACTATCACTCTGTAGTGTATGACACTCTGTTCCTGACACTATGTACCTGACACTCTGTACCTGACACTATATAGTGTATGGCGCTCTGTACCTGGCACTATGTACCTGACACTCTATAGTGTATGGCGCTCTGTACCTGGCACTATGTACCTGGCGCTCTATAGTGTATGGCGCTCTGTACCTGACACTCTGTACCTGACACTATATAGTGTATGGCGCTCTGTACCTGGCACTCTATAGTGTATGGCGCTCTGTACCTTGCACTATGTACCTGGCACTCTATAGTGTATGGCGCTCTGCACCTGGCACTCTATAGTGTATGACGCCCTGTACCTGGCACTCTAAAGTGTATGGGGCTCTGTACTTGGCACTATGTACCTGGCACTCTATAGTGTATGACGCTCTGTACCTGGCACTATGTACCTGGCACTCTATAGTGTATGACACTATGTCCTGACACTCTATAGTGTATGGCGCTCTGTAACTGACACTATGTACCTGACACTCTGTACCTGACACTATATAGTGTATGGCGCCCTGTACCTGTCACTCTATAGTGTATGGCGCTCTGTACCTGACACTATGTACCTGACACTCTGTACCTGACACTCTATAGTGTATGGCGCTCCGTACATGACACTATGTACCTGATACTCTGTACCTGATACTCTATAGTGCATGGCGCTCTGTACCTGATACTCTGTACCTGTCACTCTATAGTGGATGGCGCTCTGTACCTGACACTCTATAGTGTATGGCGCTCTGTACCTTGCACTCTGTACCTGACACTCTATAGTGTATGGCGCTTTGTACCTGGCACTCTGTACCTGGCGCTCTGTACCTGGCACTATGTACCTGGCACTGTGTACCTGACACTCTGTAGTGCATTGCGCTCTGTGCCGGACACTCTATGTATGCTACTCTGTTCTTGACACTCTATAGTGTTTGACACCCTGTGCCTGACACTCCGTAGTTATACCTGATTGTCTTTACCTGATTATCAGACACTCTGTACCTGGCACTCTGTACCTGACACTCTGTACCTGTTACTATGTAGTGTATGGCACTCTGTACCTGACATTCTGTACATGTTACTCTGTTCCTGACATTCTATAGTGTTTGACACTCTGTGCCTGACACTCCGTAGTTATACCTGATTATCTTTACCTGATTATCAGACACTCTGTACCTGGTACTATGTACCTGGTACTCTGTACCTGACACGCTATAGTGTATGGTGCTCTGTACCTGGCACTATGTACCTGGTACTCTGTGCCTGACACTCCGCAGTTATACCTGATTATCTTTACCTGCTTATCAGACACTCTGTACCTGGCACTATGCAGCTGCCACTCTGTACCTGACAGTCTATAGTGTATGACACTCTATACTTGACACTCTGTACCTGATAATCTGTGCCTTAGACCATGTAGTTGTATCTGATTATCTGTACCTGACAATCTGTACCTGGCACTATGTACCTGACATCTGTACCTGGAACTTTGTACCTAAAACTGATCATGACACACTGTGCATGACACACTGTATCTGACACCATGTACAAAACACCCTACATCTGATACTGTATGTGGCACTCTGCGGTTGTATCTGACACTCTGTACCTGATACTATGCTCCTGACATTCTGTACCTGACATCGTTTAGTTGCCCCTTTCACTCTGTACATAACACTCTATATCTGACACTCTTTAGTTATATCTAACACTCTGTACACTCTATACCACCTGGCACTATGCGGTTGTATACAAATGTTTCACACTTTCGTCGCCACATGCGAATACATGATACTGTGCTATGCACACAGTTAGGATTCACCTTAGACACCGAGTATGTTCTGATAAGGATTTTGAAAGAAAAGAAATTGAAGGACAACCCCACGATAATCTTAGCAAACGAAAATGATTTGGTGGAGTTAGAGTTGAATACTTCGTACAATGGTTTAGCACCAAGATCACACAAACACAAAGTCATACTGCACCTGCATTTGTTGGACACCCAATGAGCTCCAGTCTCATGGAAGCACGGCCAACATAGTTTACAACGTACACACGGACGAACCTGGCGACAATCGGACAGTCGAACGTGTGTGAGATAGTCGTGTCACTGTCAGCATTTCCGATAAAAATCTGAAGAAAAATAATTAACACGACACATAATAATTTACGAATCCTTTTTGCCTGTGCTTTGAATTTTGGCAACCAATTCTGACTTTGTCTTTGGTGTCATCAACACGCCAAATAAGATGGAAATATATTTACACAACACCTCTATGCAACTGTTTAATTATACAGTGGGTCATGTTATCTGTGTTTGTTATGAATATGATATAATCTGTATTAAGCGGCCATCAAGATGAGGTCTAGTGGGTCTGTAAGACAGGTGGTAGCTTCATGAAGATCAAAAGTAATGTAGAAAGGTCCTATAGCAGCTTCCTGCATTAGTTTTGCCATGCATTAAGCAACCACACTTGTTGAATATTTACATCCTGAAGTGCATGCCAATGTGCTCTCGATCACCAGCTCTTGTCAGCTCCTTCATACAAACGCCTTTACAGCCGTATTTCGTAGGAGCCGTGTGATCAGGGTCTGCTCTATTGGATTATTGATTATATAGATCTCATCAGGGTCTGCTCTGTTTCATCAGGGTCTGCTCTGTTTGTTTATTGATTATATAGATCTCATCAGGGTCTGCTCTGTTTGTGTATTGATTATATAGATCTCATCAGGGTCTGCTCTGTTTGATTATTGGTCGACTCTGTTTGTTTATTGATTATATAGATCTCATCAGGGTCTGCTCTGTTTGTTTATTGATTATATAGATCTCATCAGGGTCTGCTCTGTTTGATTATTGGTCGGCTCTGTTTGTGTATTGATTATATAGATCTCATCAGGGTCTGCTCTGTTTGTTTATTGATTATATAGATCTCATCAGGGTCTGCTCTGTTTGATTATTGATTATATAGATCTCATCAGGGTCTGCTCTGTTTGTTTATTGATTATATAGATCTCATCCTACAGTTGTTGTCTAAGCCAACAATTCTATTTTAAAGTTTTACCGTATAATAATTCAGCTTATGGATATTGATGAAGTGACTTATTGACGCATCAATGTTCATTAACCCTTTACTCCGTGAATATTACATGTAATGAATATATGAACATTAATTAACTGTATTTTTATAACGGTATTATGAACAAAGGCTTATTTGACCTCGGCAGAAACTGTACAATCATAGCTATATTATATCATTAGCAAACAGAGCAGACCAGATCAGACGGATCCTACAGGAGTCGTTTGATCTGGGTCTACTCTGTTTGCAAAGGCGTAGAAAAGCGTACTTATGGAGCAAAGAGTTATACTGGAAATGGTTAAACCTTGTTCCAGTCTAACCGTCTCTTTACACGCATTTCCAAGCAGTTTGGGTCACTATAAAACGTAGACTCAGCGACTCAGCAGGATCAGCTGTTTGACATTATGTCAGTAATTTCTTAACCTCTTCTTTTATATAAACGCGTTTTTCACGTATTTGCAAACAGAGAAGACCCACATCAGTCGGCTCCTATATGAGCCGTCTGATCAGGGTCTGCTCTGTTTGCCAGTGGAATTTGATAGATCTGCTGTTGTTTTGCTTTCTAAAATGACTACAATGTTCCACCTTCCATAGTTCATGATACATGTGTTTTTGTGTCCATGAGTATTCAGTAGATGCTGAAATTTGAAATAAACATAGAACAGGGAAAGGGATAAGTGTTTGAATGAATGTGAAATAAATACAATTTGCCCGAGATCAGAGTCTTGTTGTCAGAGTCATGTTGTACAGCGGTATATATTAACCCTTCGATTGCTGAATTTTAAAATATATTTCTCCTTCTTTACCCATGCCCTGTTGTATAATTACACATATCTTAACTGTGTACACGTATTTCGCTGTGCAGTCACTGTGGAGTGCACTGGTTGCACAATCAACTTGTAAATAGTGCAGACCCTGATGAGACAGCTCCTGCAGGAGCTGTCTCATCTGGGTCTTCACTATTTACAGGTAGGTATATTGACGTGAATAGCAAGCGAATGGTTAAGTGCTATAATACATGGATTAGTGTAAATATCAGTCTTGGAGACAGGTGGCAGCTTTATGCAGGGTGGAAGTTATGCAGAAAGCTCCTGGAGGAGCTTTCTGCATGACTTTCAACCTGCATTAAGCAACCACCTGCCTAAAAGTATCTAAATTCTTCTCTACTAGAGTTCCGGTTTAGAGGGGCTGTACTGTATTCAGGTAGCATTATTATTATTTAAAACAGTTCAACTCTTCACGTGTATTTATTGTACTCATTGTAAAGTTCTGTCAACTTGTTTTTCCAATGTATTGCCGTTAGGCCTACTTTGTAATAACCTGCAGACTAGAAGCAAAGTGCTTAAAGCTGAATAAAATTAATTTGATTGTATTTGATGTATACCTTGTCTGCCCCTGACTTGTCCTTGATGGTTTTCCAATTGGTGCCATCCATGCTGTACTCGACCTTGTATTTGTTGACCCATTCCTTGCAACACCCAGTAGCCGGGTTCACATGTCGCCCCTGGGTTACAATCCCAGTTACCAAGGTCAGCCAATTCATCTTTACCTGAAAAAATAAACCCCGAGAGTTGAAACTTTGATAACAATAAGGAATGTAACAAAATAATTAAATTCAGTGAATAAAATAGATGAATACATTACTACTAACAAGTGGACCCAGGTTAATCCTTTTACTGTTTATTCCAAATTTCAATACCCACTGAATATTCATAGACAAAATAGCTATAATGAAATATGGAATGTGGAAAATTGTAGCCATGTTAGAAAGCAAAGAAACAAATATTTCAAATACCATTATCAAACAGAGCAGACCCGGATCAGACGGCTCCTATAGGAGCCGTCTGATCTGGGTCTACTCTGTTTGTAGATGCTTGAAAACACGTTTATATGAAGGAAAGGGTTAAAGTGACTACATTTCCATAACCTCTCCTAGGAGTCTCTAAAACTGTTGACTGCTTAACGATTTTCCTCATATAAACGTCATATCATGTCTTTGCAAACAAGGTAGACCTAGATCACACGGTTCCTTTAGGAACCATCTGATCAGGGTCTACTCTGTTTGCTGAACCCTTTACTTCATATAGACGCATTTTCACGCATTTGCAAACAGAGTAGACCCAGATCAGACGGCTTCTATAGGAGCCGTCTGATCAGGGTCTGCTCTGTTTGCAAATGGAATTTGATAGATATGTCTCTTTACTTTCCATAATGGCTAAACATCTAACTTACCATATTGCTTTTTAACTATTTTGGCCATGAATATTCAGTAGGTATTGAAAGTTGAAATAAACATAGAACAGGGAAAGGGTTAAGGCATGATATAAATCTGATTCTACATTTTTGTCCAAACAAAACATCCCTTTGAGTTTATAAAACTTTGCATTAAAAAAACTAATAAATAATAATGCTGTCATTATTTCATCGCGAATATTGAGCAGGTCAAAGGTTAACATGAACAAACCATTACAAAACGCTTCTTTCGGAACATTTTGGAAAACTTAGTAAAGAATGTGATATTGTTATTGGTCTCAGTATGTCACAGCTTCCGTTTTGATTTGAGCAAACGGGAATGAATCTTAACGTTCTATCATCGCAATGGCCAATTCTTTTTACTCTGCGTGCTCATCACTCGTTGACTACCTTGTGCGCGTGCACCGGCTGTAGTTGGAAGGGACCGGCTACTAGTATTATTCAATCATTGAATACACTGACGATTGGTGTTAACTTTTTCGAGCGAATTTCTAGATTGCTGGTAAAATGTTCATTTTAGCTTAGAAATGCGTTTACTCTTTCTTCCAGTTACAATATTGTAAATGCATCATAGCTTTTCATGAAAAATAAAAATGTATGGAAGAAAAACACCCCTACATCACACCAGAATATATTAATGCACAACGGAAATTGTCAAATGAGGATCGTGAATTGAACAATGATAATACGCTTGCATTTGCATCTAATAATCTTTGAACAGCAATGCAATTATACAATATACATTATGAAAGTCAGAGATAATCAATTATAATATACAGGTATGTAAATGTAAGCTGAAATGGAGCTAAACCCTTTCCCCATTGAATATAAATGTAAGAAAAACCTACATTCTGTGTATTTATTACCTTTTGTTTTTTCATATGTACTCATACATGATTGGTATTGGTAGAAAATGTACAGTCAGAGCTATCATATGAACACCACACAGACTCTGATCACGGTTCCAGCAGGAGCCGTCTGATCCGGGTCTACTCTCTTTGCAAAGGCATGAGTGAAAAGGCGTTTTTATACAGAAGTATATATACAATAAACGGGTAATACACATGGCATTCGTATTTACAATTTCAAAACTGATTTGAAAGTTAAACAAGACACGTAGAGTGTTTTCTTACGTAACATTATTTAAATATGAATATGTTTTGTACTTTCAGTGTTAATTCATTAATACGAAAACTGAACAGAATATAATTCCAAGACTTAAGTATGGTAACATTTATCAGAGGATGGGAACCAGGTAAACATGATTTAGACTTTTCTTTGAGTTTTGAGTCTGACAATTAACCCATATTCCAGGACCTAGCATGCATTTGCAGACAGCATGGATCCTGATGGGCCGCCAGGTAACTCTGAGTCTCATATGATATAACTGGTTTGACATTCTGGGTCCATGCTTATAAAGCTTTTTAGTTGAGTCTGCGTTTGTTCGCAAGCTTTTGATTGCCAGATTTGAGCAAAAGGCTCAAATCTGACCAATCAAAAACTTGAGAACGAACTCAGACTCATGGGACCTGGTAACAGTTTCTCAAAAGACTGAACCAACCTACACTAAGAAAACTAGAACTGTAACCCAAAGGCTAAACAATACCCCCACCTGTCTGCTTGCCAGAACACCTATCATCAATCTGAACATATGTATATAGAGAAACATGAAGAGATTTAAAAACAATACACGACCCAACCTAATTTATGTAATAAAAATGAAGAATAATTCAGAGAAACAAGACCCTTTCATGAGGTTTTTGTCAAATCCAAAGTTCTAAAGCTAGGTACCTTTACAGAAAAAACATTAAGTTCAAGGACAATAACTCTGACAAACTTTATTCAACCAGACCCATATTTGAACTTAAGCTGTACCTCATCTAGATTTAGCTCTATGTCAAATATGAAGTTAATATCTCCAACCACTTCCAAAGAAAGACCAGAAAATTGAAAATTTGACAAAAAATTAAAGTTCAAGGGCCGTAACTCTGGCAAAAATTATTCAACCAGACAGGGATTGGGAATTAAGCTGTAATTCATCTAGAGTTAGCTTTATGCCAAATATAAAGTTAATATCTGTAACCACTTCCCAAAAAAGTCTGGAAAATCCCAAATTTGAAGGAAAAAATTAAAGTTCAAGGGCAATAACTCTGGAAATAATTATTCAACCGGGCTGAGATTGTAAAGTAAGCTGTAACTTATCTAGATTTAGCTTTGTACTAAATATAGAGTTGATATCTCGAGTCACTTCCATAAAAAGTCCAGAAAACCGGAAAACATTGGTAGGGGACTAAAAAGGGGATATAACTCCTGAAGTAGTGGTCCGATCATAATGGAAATATGCGGTGCACATGTTTATATGGTCATATGGCTATAGATGAACTTTCAACAAAATTGAAGCAAAACTGTAGAAGAAGAAGGCCGGACAAAATTGTGTCCACGGACGGATGGACAGACGGACGGACGGACGGACAGACAGACGGACAGACGGACAACCTGATTCCAGTATAACCCCCCCCCCAACTTCGTTGTGGGGGGGGGGGGGTTATAACAAATGTAATAGGTCAAGGTTTCAGCAAGTCCCATTTTTCTGTAGGAAAGGGTTGATGCCAGGGGCGTAGCTAGCGATACGAACTTCCGCACGTGCGTAACATTAATATGAAAGGTGAAAACATTATTATGGCTTTAACTCTCCTTTGTATTGACGCCTATTGACACAGCTGTAAAAATCACCTTTTGAAACTATTATGATAAATACAGCATTTGCTCCTTTAGGAGCAAATGCTCTATTTATCACAATGGTTTCAAAACTACACAATACTAATTTTCTCCGGTGGATCATGCCCTCGGACTCCTGTGCGTACATTACATTTGGATTCAGCTACGCTCCTGGATGCGAAACACGTTACCTGAATCCAAGGCTTGCTGTCACCGGCTGCTGCTGTCCAACCACCTTCCAGAGTGAATCCACTGGGCGACTTGAAGATGTCCGTGTATAGTCGGCCCCTGTGTACATTGTTACTGAAGGCTAGCTGCGAGGAAGCGAAGAGTTGACTGTCGGGCACGCCCCGGGGACCGGATACCAGATATTCATGGCAGAGAAAAGTATCTTAAAATAAAGTCAGTTTTGTTACTTGGTTGCCAAAGTTAACCCATTCCCGCTTATTGACGCCTTTTGACGCATCTGAAAAAGTAACTTTTTAAAACCATTGTGATAAATAGGGCATTATGATAAATAGAACATTTGCACCACAGGAGCAAATGCTCTATTTATAACAGCGGTTTCAAAAATACATAACTCTAAACGTTTCCTTTTTCTAGTAAATGCTCCTTTTTGGTAGATTTACTCAAAGAGGCTGGGTCTAAAAATAGCCTTTGGGGGGAATGGTTTAAAGCATTTGGCATGGACATGTAGAGATACACATTTAAACTATTTGGCTGCCAATCACGAATATGTGGTTGCCTCTGCTAACAGTTTGGATACAGATCGGAAACGACGAGTAATTCGGCATCTCACCAGGTTCCAAACTATTTGATAATTTCGCAAAATAAATTAGTATCGCAGAAGGAGAAAAATAGTTGCAGACAAATGTTACCTATTTTTTGTATAAGTCGTCAGTATATTATTTTGACTATTAACACTTTAGTCCATGAACACACCATTCTACGTCTTTGCAAACAGACTAGACCCAGATAGACACTTGTTTCAGGGGCCGTCTAATCAGTGTCTGCTCTGTTTCCTGATGAAATGATATAGATGACTGTACAGTTTCAACTGTGGTCAAATATTCATGTGTTCATGTGTTACAGTAAAGCCTCTCTATATCGGCCACTAAATCATGTTAATTAGCTGGTATTTAGGGCAAGCAGCCACCTGCCTTTAACACAAACTACTTAATGTAATTTAGTGGCCGTTATAGAGAGGTTTTACTGTATTGTAAAACAGGATCTGATAAGTATTCATGATATTAATACCAAACAACTGGAAACTGCACTCAGGATTATTGTACTAAAATACTAATATAAAGAATGCATGATCATTTACAGCGCCCCCTTGCAGTAAACACTTACTTGACTGGTTCCCCGTTGACCTAGCGGAAGTTAGACCCGGTGAAAGTGACGTGGTCGTTGGAGTTGTTTGGGTCGTTGTAGTCGGCGTCGTCGTGGTTGTCGACTGAGTTGTTTTTGGTGGCGGGTTGGTTTTAGAAGACAATGACTGGACGCATTGATAACGGATCTTGCAAAGACAAGTTTATCATTTACAGAGCAACAGATAAAGGTGTATACTCAAATACTAAAATTGTCATTTCTCCACCAAACCCTATGTTGTGAACACTCTTTAGAATCGTCTCGAATCGTCTCGAAGAGACGATTCTAAAGAGTTGTCACAGCATAGGGTTTGGTGGAGAAATAAAGAAGTTATTGTTGAAACTGTTTTGATTTACGCACCTTGTTTCTCAAAGTGCACATGCCGAAATATGTTTTATGAACTCACGTACTTATTATTTGAAGAAGGGTTTTTACTAGAATTCTTTTGCGATCTAGGTCTGCGCCGGTTGCTTTTGAATACTAAACAATAATGGGCTAAAACAAATACAGCTTGAGTGAACATGTTCAGCTCTACAAAAGCACGTGACTTGCAGAACACAGAGCTCTATGCTGAAAGTTCCTAAACAAGCCTTCGGCATCAATGGTGTCCTTCATTGAGCTGTTTCAGGGAGATTTTAACCCATCGCTTGTTATTCATGTCAATATACCTACCTGTAAATAGTGAAGACCAAGATGAGACAGCTCCTGCAGGAGCTGTCTCATCAGGGTTTGCACTATTTACAAGTTGATTGTGCAACCAATGCACTCCACGGCAGTGATTGCACAGCGAAATACTTGTACACCGTGAAGATATATATAAATATACAACGGGGCATGGGTAAAGAGGGAGAAATGTACTTTAAAATTCAGCAAGCGAAGGGTTAGGGATCAGCTGAACGTTTCACAACTATATTTGGTTTGTTTCCCCACACTACCCATCAATGCGACTGCTTATTAGAATTGTCTTGAAGAGACATTTTAAAGACAATGTGAATTGGTTATTAAATAAATGAAAGAATAAGATAATTTAGAAATCAACATGTTTACACGTACAATTCCTACTCTACATCAGTAAGGGTCGTGTTTTTCGAATTCTGTCGTGTGAAAATCCCTAAAATAGCGGCACATATCCCTAGTTTATGCGCCAGGTAACAAACAAACACTTAAACACAATCTCAGTCACTTTAACACAAGTACATTGTGTTTACAATTGTTGACATTCTCCCGAGTTACAATTTGAAATAAAAACGACTCGGGTGTCATGTAAATAACGCTTCTGAACTATTACTTGATAATCTCACATTTGCAAAACAAAGTGAGCCCAGACCAGACAGCTCCTCCAGGGACTGCTATGGTTGTCAGATAAAGCGTTAAAACTAATTCCACACTGTGTCCAATGGCCTAACATATCTTGTTTAATGCTAAAGATTTGCAATCAGCCTAAACCCGGATCATAATTTTCTGTAAGAATTGTCCGATCACAGTCTTGTAAGATCTGCTTGCGCAGTTTCTACCATGGCCAAAATAAATGTACTGTTTTGTAAAGTAACCCAAATTTTGATTGCAAGTGTGTATACTCTTCTATACTTTGGTAGAAGCTAATATGTATCTAAAATGCTTAATTGTATTCTATAGTTATAAATTCAATGGCAGCACATTTTAGTTTTAGGGGCTAGTCGTTCTTCTTGTCCAACCATTGTCACATTTTCGCCTACCCTGAGATATTTCGGGGTGGATGGACACGGGTCTCCTCCAAGAACTCCATTGTCGGCCCTCAGGAGACACGTGGTCCTTCCCTGGCAGTTATTGATCACAGCGTTTGTGCTCTTCTGGGTAGACACGCACTGTAGAGTCTGTACAAACAAAATATTCAGGATACTGTAAAATTATGCAGATCCTTGTAAAGCATGTAACATAAAATATACACGAACGCAGTAAATTGCTGGTTAACTCATTGCCTCATATTGACGCCTTTTGACGCCTCTGCAAAAGTCACCTGTTGAAACTTTTGTGATAAATAGAGCATTTACTCCTCTAGGAACAAATGTTCTATTTATCACAATCTAAAATTGTCCTTTTCTCTAGTTGATGCTTCTTTTCGGTAGACTTATTCAAAGTGGTTGGATATAAAAATAGCCTATGAGGTAATGGGTAACCCTTTCCTTCATACAAACGTGTTTTCACCCATTTGCAAACAGAGTAGCTCCTATTGGAGCCGTCAGATCACAGTCTGCTCTGTTTGCTAAAATAATTTTGAAAGATATGTTTCTTTACATTCTAAAATGGCTACAATATTCCACATTCCATATTTCGTTATAACTATTTTGTCCACGTATATATTCAATAGCTATTGAAATTTGGAATAAACATAAAACAGGGAAAGCGTTAACTACACTGTATGGACAAAGGCGTAATAACATTTGGCAAATAGTTTCGATCCTTTGAGACGATGAATCTCTCATCTGAATCCTGTAAGAGTTGAACAATATGCAGAATTGTGTAGATACCAGTTGTACAGTGTGCTCATAATGAGATGCGACAATTCTAAAAAGAAACACTTTTTAACCCTTCGCTTGCTATTCACGTCATTATACCTACCTGTAAATAGTGAAGACCCAGATGAGACAGCTCCTGCAGGAGCTGTCTCATTAGGGTCTGCACTATTTACAAGCTGATTGTGCAACCAGTGCACTCCACAGCAGTGATTACACAGTGAACTACTTGTACACCGTGAAAATATATATACATATACAACAGGGCATGGGTAAAGAATGAGAAATGTATTTTAAAATTCAGCAAGAGAAAGGTTAATCCTTCAACGCTGAATTGTCAAATGAACTGTTTCAAAATTCAAGTCCAGCTTACCAAGTATACTCAGGGATTTGCTTTGAAGAGAAGTGTAACAAGACAGACAGTGCAGACCAAGATGAGAGGGATCCTCTTGAAGCCCTCTTATCTGGTTCTACACTGTTTGCAAATGATATTGGTGACTCGACCCTCTAACTAAAGGAGTTAACGAGATAATTGTCAGTATATAAACTCGAACACATTCTTGTTTTATTATACTTGTATCATTCATGTTTTAACCCTTTGCCTGCTAAGCGCGACCTGACTCATATTTGCAAACAGTTTGGATCCAGATGAGACGCCGAGTAACTCGGCATCTCATCAGGATCCAAGCTGTTTGATACTCTGTTAATAGTATCTCAACAGTTTGAACGAATCAGAAGTAAGTGAAAACTATAACAGATCGGAGTTTAGGCAAACCTCATTTAATATGTAAACCAAGACAAACAATACTTTCTACCTTTAAGGAATATTAACCAAAACTTATGTTTCCGATGGGACGAAAAACAGACGGACGAATCGACAGTGATATGATTGGTGTTCTTTGGTTTGGTACAAGGAGACCACTACTCTATTTTCATGTAAAACAGTCATCTTTTCTGTTCTGTTTTAGAATAAGTTCCATTTACCAAACGTATTACAAAAAATAATGTCAGTGCGAAGACAACTCTCATCTGATTTTATGGATGAACAACCAAGTAATTCAAAACAAAGTACTGCCTGTTCTATGCAGCTGCATATTGCATTGCAGGTGGTTGCTAAATGCAGGAGAGACTTTTAGGAGCTTTTATGCATAACTTTCTGCCATCTGCCTTAAATACCCTCAATTAGAATTCTAATGGTCGCTTCAGACGGATTGGTAACAACACCCAACTATCTGTAAATCACACCCTAAATAACATACGCAAGTTTCAGACAACATACGCAAGTCGATAGTAATGCAGAAGGCACCCACAGGAGCCTTTTTGTTTAATTTCCGTTTTGATTTCATTAAAACCGTCTGGTTTAACCCTTTCCTCCATAAATACCATAAATACACCTTTCTACGCATCTGTAAAGGTCACCTTTTGAAACCATTGTCATAAATAGAGCATTTGCTTCTGTAAGAGCAAATGCTCTATCACAATGGTTTCAAAACTACAAATGTCTAAATTTTCCTTTTCTCTAGTAAATGCTCCTTTTCGGTAGATTTATTCAAAGAAGTTGGGTCTAAAAATAGCCTATGGAAGAAAGGTTAATGTACTGTGTGGTGGCGTGGCTTAAACTACACTATGCCTTACGAATTCTAGTTTAATCATTGTGTTAAAATTATATATTTTTTTTTATTTCGATGGCGAACAGCAGAAAACATAAGCAAAGAGCAAATTGTAATCCTCATATATGCACTGTCTGATCTGGATCTACGGCATTTGCAAAGACCTAGAAAGGCACTATCGTTAAGTTTAGACTCTTATTTATTGATTTTACCTGATATGTGACTCCTGTTGGATTACACACGGTCGCAGAAGTCCGTCCGTACAGGACATTGTCAATCTGTATAAGGCCATTTTGACAAAATATCGTATCCAGCCTACCCTCACATACAGTCTTTTCCACTGGCATATAAACAAAACAAAAACAGACAATGTTATTTTTTTACTATTATTGTATTGTATTGTATTTGGGACTGCTTAATGCACAACTAAAGAATGAATAAATCTCATTACCTCATAGACCTAACCTTTTTAATAAATCTACGGAAAAGCGGGCATTTACAAGAGAAAAGGAAAATCTGTGATTTGTGTAGTTTTGAAACCATGGAGAGAAACAGAGCATTAAATTTTGCTCCATAGGAGCAAATGCTCTATCTATTACAAGTGAATTTACAGAGGCGTCAAAAGGCGTCAATATGAGAGAATGGGTCAAAAGGCGTCAATATGAGAGAAAGGGTCAAAAGGCGTCAATATGAGAGAAAGGGTCAAAAGGCGTCAATATGAGGGAATGTGTCAAAAGGCGTCAATATAAGGGAAGGGTCGAAAGGCGCCAATATAAGGGAATGTGTCAAAAGACGTCAATATGAAGGAATGGGTCAAAAGGTGTCAATACACGGGAATGATTATATATCTTTCTACATAATGTTTTAAGTCACCACCTGTATTATGTCTTTCCTTCATATAAACGTCTTTTCATGCCTTTGCAAACATAGTTGACTCTGATCACACGCGAATGCAGCCTTTTTAAGTAGTCATTGCAGGTATGTTTAACTATATTAAAGTATGGAAACAGGAAAAACCTTAGTCACACTGAAACACTGATCGATCTGTGTAAACTCTGTTTATCACGGTAACAAGCATACTACTATTGTTACCCTATGTCATATACATTTGTACACCTTCGCAAACAGTGTAGACCCAGATCAGACGGCTCGTATAGGAAACGTCTGATCATGGTCTGCTTTGGTTACTTATGGTCTACAGTTTCTGAAATGGCATCAGCGTCCATGTTGCATTGGCCAATATACAATTTAATTTTAGATTAACCACCGTAACATGGGACCATGAGAGTTTATAAATAGGTTAAATAAATATTAGTGAACTTATTATTATTATTATTATTATACCACATTTATATAGCGCTCTTTTCACACCGGATATGTGCGTTCAAAGGCGCTTCACTAACCGGAACGAACCGAATGATTATCTATCCAGGCAATGAAAGATATACAATAGAAATACAATATATATGAAATTATTTAAAAAATCACAGGACCACACGATTATCTTTCCGGTCAATGAAAGATATGCAGAAGATATACAATAGATATAAAATCACTAACCGGAAGGAACCGCAAAAACTGTATTAACAAACAAGTTAACTGAAAGCCATGCTCATCAATATCATAAATTATAATAATCTATATTAACAAACTTGATACAGACAAGTTGACTGAAAGCCATGTCCATCAATATCATAAATTAGAATAATCTGTATTAACAAACTTGATACAGACAAGTTGACTGAAAGCCATGCTCATCATAAAACACTCAAACACATACAAAACCAGCATCAATGCAAAGATTCGAAATAATAAATTCAACACACAGATAAAGGTTGAACTTCTTATACAATAAATCGTATTTTTATCACAGTCAAACCCTATGTTGGGTCCTTTCTTTAGAATCGTCTTGAGAAGTGTATGAAGACTTTCGTTTGACTCTAGACAAAAAGCTCGATATTTGTCGATAGTTTCGATTCTATTTCAACATTTGTAGATCCTTTTGAACTATCAAACATCAAATACACATTTTGGAATTTGTGGGCGATATGGGTCAAATTATGACATTGGTTTTTCCAATTTATTTTTTGATTAACTTATGGAAACCGTAAAAGTCTCAAAAGTCGAATTAGTACAATATGGGTAATAATGGAGCTGCTCAACAACGTCAACGTTCAGCAATACGGGTCGTACTGGACATGTTCAACAATGTGGGTATTAATGGGACTGGTCAACGAGGAATTTCTATAGTATGGGTATTAATTGGTCTACTGTATTTAACATTGAATTTCTACAATATAGGTATTATTGGAGCTGATCAACATTGGCATTTTACAATGTAGGTATTAATAGGACTGTTCAACGTGGACTGTCTACACTATGGTATTAATATAACTGTTCAACGTGGAATGTCTACACTATGGTATTAATGGGACTGTTCAACGTGGAATGTCTACACTATGGTATTAATAGGACTGTTCAACGTGGAATGTCTACACTATGGTATTAATGGGACTGTTCAACGTGGAATGTCTACACTGTGGTATTAATAGGACTGTTCAACGTGGAATGTCTACATTATGGTATAAATAGGACTGTTCAACGTGGAATGTCTACATTATGGTATAAATAGGACTGTTCAACGTGGACTGTCTACACTGTGGTATTAATAGGACTGTTCAACGTGGAATGTCTACACTATGGTATTAATAGGACTGTTCAATGTGGAATGTCTACACTATGGTATTAATGTAACTGTTCAACGTGGAATGTCTACACTATGGTATTAATGGGACTGTTCAACGTGGAATGTCTACACTATGGTATTAATGGGACTGTTTAACGCGGAATGTCTACACTATGGTACTAACTAATAGGAATGTCTACACTATGGTACTAACTAATAGGACTGTTCAACGTGGACTGTCTACACTATGGTATTAATAGGACTGTTCAACGTGGACTGTCTACACTATGGTATCAATAGGACTGTTCATATGGTATTAATGGGAATGTTCAACGTGGAATGTCTACACTATGGTATTAATGGGACTGTTTAACGTGGAATGTCTACACTATGGTATCAATAGGAATGTTCAACGTGGAATGTCTACACTATGGTATTAATGGGACTGATTAACGTGGAATGTCTACACTATGGTACTAATTAATAGGACTGTTCAACTTGGAATGTCTACAATATGGTATTAATGGGACTGTTTAACGTGGAATGTCTACAATATGGTATTAATGGGACTGTTCAACGTGGAATGTCTACAATATGGTATTAAGATGAAATAATATAGTTCCTATACCATGGCAAGCATTTCATGTGATCACATGCCGGTAGAAAAATAATCTAATTAATATTCATGATATCATTACTTCTTACATGGATATCCATGGAGTTGAAGGGTTAAAATGTTAACTGTAAGATCAATAGTAAATACTATACTACTTACGGTTATTTATGAACAGTGAGATCGTCCTGGTAACAACTGTAAAATAAATCCGAAAATCTTGTCACACCAGATATTGAGCAAATGCAACACACTCGTGTCAGCTTTTTAACCTTATATTACGTGTATCTAATTTAATAATGGTTTTGCCACAACTACTGATTAAACGAATCCATTGATATAATTACGTAATTAGTACATACAGCCTCGCGTATAATTTAAAATGTTTTCGAAAAAATACATTCACTGAAAACACAGCTGCTTCAATTATGTAAAGTAAAATCTCGATTATTCGAACACTAAGATACTCATCAATATGGATCTTTAAGACAGGTGGCAGCTTAATGCATGATGAAAGGCATGTAGACTTTCACCATGCAGTCAGAAGTCACCTGTCTAAAAGGGTCTCAATTCTACCATACTAAAATTTCGATAAATCAAGTATTTACTGTATTTTTATAGCTATAGTATCTCTTTGCATTAACCCGTTCCCTCATAGAAACGTGCTTTCACGCATTTGCAAACAGAGTAGACCCAGATCAAACGGCTCCTAGAGGAGCCGTCTGATCAGGGTCTGCTCTGTTTGCTAATAGAATTTGATAGAATTATTTCTTTGCATTAACCCGTTCCCTCATAGAAACGTGTTTTCACGCATTTGCAAACAGAGTAGACCCAGATCAAACGGCTCCTAGAGGAGCCGTCTGATCAGGGTCTGCTCTGTTTGCTAATAGAATTTGATAGAATTATTTCTTTGCTTTCTGAAATGGCTACAATGTTCCACCTTCAACATTTCATTATAAATATTTTACCATGAATAAGCAGTAGGTATTAAAATTGAAATAAACCCAGAACAGGGAAAGGGTTAAACATTTACTTCCTAAATACTATTATTTACGACTTTGCAAACAGAACAGACCCAGATCAGGATCAGTTCCGTTGGCTAATGAAATAATATAGATATAATTATACCGATGTTCACATGATAATAATTCTCTTGTTCCCAACTTGTCATTATAAAAACCAGTTAATCAATATTCATGGTGTCATTAAGTATTGCCGAAATATTTATGGCGTAAAGGGTTAGATACAAAAAAACACTTAAAGTCGACAGAAAAGTACTGCGCCATTACTAACATATATCAACATCAAAATGTACACTTACGTAATAAGGTTATGAGTAAACGAAACATTTTTCCTGCATTAATGTCACTCGTCTTGTGTCTCTTTGCTACAAGAGAATTATGTCATTCTGGTAGATAGTGTCTTTTTTATCAGTGATAACACATATGAAAGATACATCCTGATAGATCGTGGAAAATCTTTTTTTGACATTTTTGTTTGACTCTGGGGTCTTCATTTTGTATTTAGGGACCGAGAGTTCGTGCCCGCTCAATAGGTTTGTTGATCCGTTTCCAAGGATACCGATATGTTAATCTGTAAGTTTGGCCCGCCGCCCCACACTTGGATACGTTTCAAGTGACATGAGTGACGAGCTGGCCAAAACCTTACCGACAGTAAGTTTGTGAAAGTATGAGACAGAGCGAGCCAATATCATTTCTGTGCTGTAATCGTTATCATTAATTGTTCTTAAACCCAAACCCTTATTCTGTTAACCGCGACTCGACATGCATTAATGAAAAAACCTGGACGAGTAACTGGGCGTTTCGACAGGATTAATATTGTTTGACACTCGGTCAAAGTTTCTCCTTTGTATATCAGGATCACGCCTCGTGCAATAGTCTGTAACTGTGACTCAGAAATATCCAGAGAGTTGCAGGAGTCGCTGTTAACCCCTTCAGTGTCATGCAGACGGGTATGCGATATCATATCCACGAGTAACACGGCGTCTCATCAGGATCCAAACTGCTGGACACTCTGTTTATCTTTTATAAAGAAAGTTAATAAGCGCCACCTCTAAAACTTGAATCAGACGAAAATGTGGTAAGCAGGCGACAATGTTGGCACTGGAAGGGTTAAAGACGAAATCAGCGTTTTATGTGTCAGGGACTTCAGATTGACATTTAGCAAAAATGACCCAATGTTTTGGGAGGGACAGAAGTTTGACAGGTTTAAAAGTTATTGAGTTAAACAGGTTAAACACGAGATAAACTCCCACTATGTAAGGATACAATTAAGCTTTAATTGCGGTTAAATTGGATTGTATCAGATTTAACCAGGTCGTCATGGTGTATGGGTAATAGGTTTGAAATGTAGCCAACATACCGAAAGCTGCATTGCATTGGTTGAAATGCAATCTATTGTAGAATGCACATTAGACTGACATTTAACTATATAACAGTAAAGTGTCGCTGAAAGGCAGTATAATTCTAGAGTTTTAAAATAGGTGACAGCTTAACCCTTTCCTCCATAAATACGCTTTTCTACGCCTTTGCAAACAGAGTAGACCCAGATGAGATGGCTCCTATAGGAGCCGTCTGATCAGGGCCTACTCTATTTGATTATGGAATAATATAAATATGATATTATAATCTTATAGTTTCTACTTTTGCAAACTTTCAGGTGTTAATGTGTCATTTAAAAAAACAATCTAATTAATATTCATGATGTCGTCATTTCTTACATGAATATTCATGGAGTAAAGGGCTAATACAGGGTAAAGATGTGCAAAAAGTTGTTATATAGAAGAGTCTTTTTGCACATCTTTTTCCCTGCATTAAAAGCAACCACCTGCTTTTACAGAGTCCTATGTTACTACTGTTGTTAATATATTTGTGAATTTTGTATGTATATATATAAACATGATATATGCAGTAAACCTCCTCTAAACCGGAATACTAGTAGATAAGAGTTTAGATACATTTAGGCAAGTGTCTGCTTAATGCAGGATGGAAGTCATGCAGAAAGCTCCACTAGGAGTTTATGCATGCCTTTCATCATGCATTAATCTGCCACCTGTCTCCAAAACCGATATTTATACTCAATTAAACGTCCGTTATAAAGGTTCTTTGCTGTAGTTCATATGGGTGCAATTACATGTATTTATCGAATGTTTATAGATCCAGTCGGAGATGCGACGTGGTTTTATTATGACATGTTTTCACTCATTATCAAGCATTAGTCAGCTGTTGTGTTGACTTAAAAATCTGTTCAATCAATTTATTCAGAAACTGTCTAATCAAATACTTAAGGCCGAACTAAGACTCAAACTGTCCAATCAAATATTTAAGACCGAACTAAGACCCGAATTGTCCAATCTAATACTTAAGACCGAACTAAGACCCAAACTGTCCAATCAAGTACTTAAGACCGAACTAAGACCCAAACTGTCCAATCAAATACTTAAGACCGAACTAAGACCTAAACTGTCTAATTAAATACTTAAGACCGAACTAAGACCCAAACTGTCCAATCTAATACTTAAGACCGAACTAAGACCCAAACTGTCCAATCAAATACTTAAGACCGAACTAAGACCTAAACTGTCTAATTAAATACTTAAGACCGAACTAAGACCCAAACTGTCCAATCAAATACTCAAGACC
This sequence comes from Azorinus chamasolen, assembly GCA_963576725.1. Classification (NCBI taxonomy): domain Eukaryota; kingdom Metazoa; phylum Mollusca; class Bivalvia; order Cardiida; family Solecurtidae; genus Azorinus; species Azorinus chamasolen. The sequence continues at coordinate 837,060 of OY755248.1, forward strand.
GAACTAAGACCAAAACTCTCTAATAAAATACTTACGACCGAACTAAGACCCAAACTGTCCAATCAAATACTTAAGACCGAACTTAGGCCCAAACTGTCCAATCAAATGCTTAAGACCGAACTAAGACCTAAACTGTCTAATTAAATACTTAAGACCGAACTAAGACCCAAACTGTCCAATCAAATACTCAAGACCGAACTAAGACCAAAACTCTCTAATAAAATACTTACGACCGAACTAAGACCCAAACTGTCCAATCAAATACTTAAGACCGAACTTAGGCCCAAACTGTCCAATCAAATGCTTAAGACCGAACTAAGACCTAAATTGTCTAATTAAATACTTAAGACCGAACTAAGACCCAAACTGTCCAATCAAATACTTAAGACCGAACTAAGACCCAAACTCTCCAATCAAATACTTAAGATCGAACTAAGACCCAAACTCTCTAATCAAATACTTAAGACCGAACTAAGACCTAAACTGTCTAATCAAATACTTAAGACCGAACTAAGACCTAAAATGTCTAATCAAATATCTCAGAACTTGTGTGGCAGCCGTAAAAAGTCGCTCCGTACTTTATATATTTTGGTCATTCGGGATCATTAGTTTCATTTGTGTTAGCTTTGAAAATTTAATACCACTTAAGCCGGTGCTAGGATGTGAGCAGTGTTGCACTTTTCAAAACTGTCCATGAACAGACTCAATAAAACCGAGTCTGCAATGTTCCCCATTTGCATTGCCGCTGTTGATTTCGAAGGATCTCCAATTTAATTAAGACTCAAACTATGTCATCAGCTACTTTAGAAATTACTCAAACTGTCATACTGTCCAATGAAATACTTCAGAACTTACTAAGCACCAAACTGTCCAATCAAATACTTCCGAACAAACATTCAAACTAGAATGTCTTATAAACGCGGGAAATATCGGTAGTGTTTGCATCTGAATGTGCATCTGAATGATGCACAGTAAAATCCCTCTTAACCGGACGTTGAAATTAATAACAACACTAGTCATTAGACATGTTGCAGTTTAATGCAGGTTAAAATTCTGAAGGGAGGTGATCCCCCGAAAGCAAAAATTGCAACACAAAAAGAGAAAATTGCAGACTCGGTTTTATTGAGTCTGTTCATGAGCAGTAATTGAAAGTGCAACACTGCTCACGCCCCCTAGCACCGGCTTAAGCGGTATTCAATTTTCAGAACAAGAAGTACTGAAATTCATGATCTCGAAGGATCAGAAGTCATGCAGAAAGCTAACACATGAGTTTTCTGTATGCGTTTCACCCTGTATTAAGCAGCCACCTGCCTATAACGATCTAAATTGTTCTTTATAAAAACCAGTCTGGTTGCAGGTGTCATTTGTCTTGGTTTACGCAGTTCACTCAATTTACCTTTTTAGAGACACTAGGTACATGTATAATAGTTCCATACAAAGTACAAGCAACCAGAACTAACTCTACCCGACAGTACAACGTGGCAAATAATGATTACTATATGTCTTTTATTATATGATAACATGTTTTGATGACAGCACACCAGATAATTGTCAAGTTATTGAGCGAACAAAGATGTGACGAACGGACGGACGGACGGACGGGCAGACAGACAGACAGACAGACGGACGGACGGACAGACGGACAAGCGCAATACCATAATACGTTTGAAGTTACCTTCCGGCGTATACAAAAGAAAATTAGGAAAAAATCATACCTGCAAACGATTTAAGTTTGATCAGGATCTAAACTCTTTGACATTCTGATTTCTGTTTTGGAGAATTTGGGTATACATTGAGTTCTAGAGATAAAATATATGACAGCAGGTGCAAATAAAAACTTGCCTCGCAAGATAAAGACCGAACTTGTCTACGGACATGAGGTCATATAGTGTACCCGAGTATCCCCATTGACAGCTTACTGGGCGACGGTTTTTACACAACTGGATGATTTTGTTTATGTGACTTTGCCTTATCTATATCAACACTGCCCCCGCGAAGAGGTATGATATATCCCGGATATATCTTATTAACACTTTACTTCATATACACGCCTTTGCAAACAGAGTAGACCCATATCAGACGAGACGGTTCCTATAGGAGCCTTCTGATCAGGGTCTGCTCTGTTTGCTTATGTTTCTATATAGATCTGACTCTACATATTTTGTCTGAGACAAAATGTCCTGTGTTCGTATGTCATTATAATAAATCATCTGTTTGGTATTCATGAAACCAGTGGTTCTTACATTTGTATTCAACGAGTAAATGATTACATTCATTTCAGCCCATGTTTCATCAAAATATTTGTTTCAGGAATATTTACTTTGAGAAGCAAACAATTCAAAACAAGTCTGGACTTACACGCCAACAATAATGAATTATGTACACGAGATGTAAGAGACAATGGCAAGTGTCAGTACACGATGCAATATTTCAATAATTGAAAGCTACACATGTGATAAACAGTTCCTACAAATTATCATTTTGACTACGGTTAGGAATGAATATCACTACACTGTAGGCACTGGGTGCCTTTATAATCGCGTTTCTTCCTGTTCCTTCCTTTCAATATTTATAAAAAAAAAACTATCAAAAATGGCATATTCTTCATGTGTTAAACAGCAAATCTTCAATATCGTTATACAAACTACTGTGTCAGAATGTGAACGACTTTATGTTTGTCGTTATGTGGCCTGCATAGTTTACCGAATACAGCATTCATGTAAAAGTTATAGCCTCTAAACAATACATTTAGTAAAGAAACATTCATATATATTTAAGCAGGCGGCTGCTTAATGTAGTATGAAAGTCATGCAGAAAGCTCCTTTGGGAGTTTTCTGCATGGCTGTCACACTGCATTACAGTCAACTTTATAGACCATATAACTTTATGGAAGTTATTATGTTTCAATGGTTTGTAGTCATCATAACTTATCTGTATTTTAATTACTTATGATATACCTTTATCCTGTAGAAAGCTGCACGGAGAGTTTCTACATGGCATTATCCCGCATTTAGCTACTGCGTATTGTAAAGACTGACAAATAGTTCTCTTTAATCGTTTACTTGGTATCAACGCATAGTTACGTATTTGAAAACAGGGTAGATCTAGATCAGTTACACCAGGTGGGCGTTGTCTGATTCAAATCTGCCTTGTTTTATCTGATAATAAAGGTCTGATTCTACAGATCCAACAATTCGTTTGTTCGTATAAAATTACAGTTACAGTGCTCCCTCCCTACAACGGCCCTCTCAATAACGATTCCCTCCTTACAACAACGCATGTCACTGTTTCCGAAACAACAAGGCTCCAGAAACAACTTTTTTCCATCGTATTTTCCTTATGCCTCCATCAAACCCTATGTTGTGACCACTCTTTTGAATCGTCACTTTGTCATGATGGAGGCATAACGGCTTTAGTTCTCGAAATACACCTTATCTGGGGATCTGCAAACAAGCTAATTAGGTTTGATTTTCCCTCCCTATAACAACTCCCTCTGAACAACACGTACAATCTTCGTATCCCAAAGGGTGTCGTTGTAGAGAGGGAACACTGTACATCCTACTTAGCTTGTTTTGATTAGTATCAATGACTGTCTCAAAGGTCCAATGGAAGCTTTCTGCATGACGTTCATCCTGTATTAATTAGCCACTTGCCTACAAAAACTTATTCATTACAAAAATTCCCGTTTAACCCTTTTCCTGTTCTATGTTTATTCCAAATTTCAATACCTGCTGAATATCAATTCACAAAATAGTTATAAAGGAATATGGAAGGTACTACATTGTAGACATTTTAGAATGCAAAGAAACAGATCTATCAAATTTTATAAGCAAACAGAGTAGACCCTGATCAGACGGCTCCTCTAGGAGCCGTCTGATCTGGGTCTACTCTGTTTGCAAATACGTGAAAACACGTTTCTATGAGGGAAAGGGTTATAGGGGTTTTAACTGTATAAAAATCATCTTATTAATATACATGATGTCATCATGAATATGCCCCAAGTAACATGTCATCGTTTTGGTGTATGTTTGCTTTTCGTTTTACCACCCATTCTTGGGTGATGTTTCGCCCGTCTAACCACAATGCCGTTATCTTTACCTTTATATTGGTGGGTATGGTAAGGGTCATTGTATCTTTTTCACGAAAAGACAAATCTATTAAGCCCTTTGTGTGCGGAAACCGTATATATAAGAACTTTGCAAACATCGTAGACCACGATGAAAGGGTTCATGGGGAAGCTCTTGGATCAGGATCAGCAGTGTTTGTCATAAAACCCATTTTTGGTCGGTTATAAATTTTGATAATGTTTGTTTAATTAATAGTCAAACAAGTATGAGGCACTTTTAATTATTAAGCAAGATAAGGATTAACCCTTTTGGTTCCAGACATCGTCTACAAACGTATTCCACTGCTTCAGGTTTCGATTTTGAATTTTCCTCATTTTTGTTTCACAAAACACAATCACAACATCTGTCAGTTTGGAACCTAACAAGACCTCGAGTTGCTCGGCGTCTCATCTGGATCCAAACTGTTGCAAAGGAGGCCACATATTCATATTTGGCAATACGAGTAAGAGGTTGAAAACGGTGTGGGTGACTGTTTGGAAACAACATTCGGTATCTGTACAAACCTGGACTTAGTGGTTAACCATTTCCTTCATATAAATGCCTTTTCATGCCTTTGCAAACAGAGTAGACCCAGATCAGACGGCTCCTGTAGGAGTCTGCTCGTTTTGCTTATAGCATCATATTGATTTGAGTTAACAGTTTTAATAATAGAAAACAATCCCTTGAATATAAAAAATCAAGTAAAACATATTCACGATGTCTCTGTTTCTTACATGAATATTGAACAGGTAAAGGGTAAAAACATATTTTCAAGAGGTCCTGATTCCAGTGATCCCAAGTGTAGGTGGACGTATTTGGACGCTATTAAGGCGTTGTCCAACACAAAGGTTAGCAAGTACCAAATAACCGGATCTATGCATTAGTTCCGTTGGAAACAGTGACCAAAACAGTTAGCTCGAAACATTGTAGTTCGACTTTGTTGATCCTTTCGAGATCTTTGTAATACATGTATATAAAGTAAAACCCCTCTAAACCGGACGTTAAATTTGGTATGATTATCGGTCATGGAGACAGGTGGCAGCTTCATGCAGGGTGAAAGACATGCAGAAAGCTCCTCTAGGAGCTTTCTGCATGACTTTCACCCTGAATGAAGCAGCCACCTGCCTAAAAGTATCTAAATTCTTTTCTACTAGAATTCTGGTTTAGAGAGGTTTTGCTGTATATACATTGAGAGTTAATTGCACAAGAGGCATAGGAGAGATGCGAAAACCAAACTTCAAAAATACAGTAAAATCTCTCTAAACAGAACAGTCAAAACAGTATCAATGCATGTCTTTAACCCATTACCCCATAGGCTATTTTTAGATACAACTTCTTTGAATAAACCTACCGAAAAGGAGCATTAACTAGAAAAAAGGAACATTTTAGAATTTTGTAGTTTGAAACCATTGTGATAAATAGAGCATTTGCTCATATAGGAGCAAATGCTCTATTTATCACAATTGTTTCACAAAGTGACTTTTATGGAGCCGTCAAAAGTCGTCAATATGAGGGAAGGGGTTAAGACAGGTGTGAACTTAATGCAGGGTGAAGGTCATACAGAAAGCCTCTGCTTCACAAGCTCTAAATATGCAAACCATTGAAGAATCTACATTTATTTATCTGGGTATTAATTGGGTATTAATTGGGTATTAATTGGGTATTAATTTCTCCTCGTGCAGTTTGTACATTTACTTGACTCTTTACTTCATGACTATTCATGTAAAAAATAACGACTTCATGAATATTCATTTGCTGAATATCATTCTATAAGCAAACAGTGCGGTGGTCTAGTGGTAACACGCTTGACTATCAGTCCGGAGGTCCGGGGTTCAAATCCCGGTCCCTCCCGGAAGTTTCAGAGACGCTTTGTCTCCCACCCGCACCTCCTTTCCACCCAGGGCTTAAAATGGGTACCTGTGAGGGCCACTCGCCGGTACTGCGGCTGCATGATTGCGCCATATGTTAGCAGTGCATAATATTGTAGGCCAATGACTCAATGACCAGTGAAATAAATGTACAGTCGGCTGAGCGGTCATTCTGATTGAAAGTAGACTATAACTAGGTACTTTGCTTTTACTCTGATCAAACAGCTATTTGTTTGAGAATGCGTAAGATATACATTTGTATCAGGTAAAGGCTTGCCTAATTACAAATGATAATTTAAACATTGCAATAAATTTAGGGCAAAGAGGAAAGGTATACATTGATAGGAGTAAAAGCGTGAGACTTAACTACCATGCACCAAAACATAAAGCAAGTGCAATCACAGTCTCGAATTACCCATTGCCTCATAAAAGCCACTTTTTGAAACCATTGTGATAAATACAGCATTTGCTCCATAGGAGCAAATGCTGTATTTATCACAATGGTTTCAAAACTACACAATTCTAACATTTTCCTCTTTTTCTAGTAAATGCTCCTTTTCAGTAGATGTATATTCAAAGGGACCTATGAGGGATGGGATAACTGTCTCCACATGTAGACTATTGATTTAAAACTGACATTGTAACGTGTACATTATAGGAGAATATTACATTATTTAGTGTGTCCTTGTAGTGCCATTTAATGAAGTTCATATAATAGACTTTGTTTTCAATTGATATTTGGATCAAATCAAATCAGTCTCTTGACAAACAGGATGTCCGGGCCTCGTTCTAAGGTGCTTTAGAAGGTGTGTCACTGACATACTAGAGGTCAACGTAATTTCTTTGTTTTGATACTTTAAAAGTAGTAACTTATAAACATATTCAGGGCCGATTGTTTTTGCTATACAAATACAAAGTAAACAGTTATGCTTGTTACCAAGTATTGGAAACAAATGTTGTAACCAATGAAACGATGTAGGGAGAATTATTTATACGTCGAAAGTTGAATATCCTGAATAGCAATATGTTTGAAGCAATAATTATAAACTATTTTATATTTCATCTAAAATAAACATTTCTGTAGCTCGCGTGCATTAATTAACCCTTTCATCCATAAATACGCCTTTCTATGCCCTTGCGAACAGGGTAGAACCAGATCAGACGACTCCTGTAGGAGCCGTCTAATCAGGATCTACTCTGTTAGCTTATGATATATATATGATTCTACAGTTTCTGCCAGAACAACAAATCCTGTGCCCATGTGCTATTATAAAATAATTCTAATTATAGTAAAGTCTCTCTATAACGGCCACTAAACTACATTAAGTATTTGTGTTAAAGACAGGCGGCTTCTTAAAACAAGGTGAAAGTGAAACAGAACGCTCCTATAGGAGCGTTCTATATTACTTTCACCTTGCTTTAAGCAGCCACCTGCCCCTAAAACAACTAATCAATACAATTAAGTGGCCGTTATTGAGAGGTTTTACGGTAATTTTGACGGGATCATTATGTCTTACCTGAAGTAAAGGCTTTAATTAAAAGTCCGTTTATGTCACACACTAATAAGGGTCAATGTTGGACGACGTGTACTTAACACTTTGAATGTCGGACATGTTTTCACTGTCCGTTGTAACCAGTGTAGACCTATATCAGAGAGCTCCTCGTGAGACGTCGAGTTAATGAACCGATTTTAGCAAGCTTACCAAACAGCTTCAGTCCTGGCGAGACCGCAAGTTAACCACGCTTACCAAACAACTTCAGTCCTGGTGAGACGCCAGGTTAATCAAGCTTACAAAACAGCTTCAATCCTGGCGAGACGTCAGGTTAACCAAGCTTACCAAACAGCTTCAGTCCTGATGAGACGCCAAGTTAAACACGCTTACCAAACAGCTTCAGTCCTGGTGAGACGCCAAGTTAATCATTCTCACCAAACAACTTCTTTCCTGAAGGGACGCCAATTTAATCATTCTGATCAATCAGCTTTGGTCATAATGAGACGCCAAAGTAATCATGCTTAACAAGATAAAGAATTCACACTGTTATTTTCGTGTTAAATTTGTTTTGATATCATAACATGTTTGTCAACAAAGTGTGCCCTAATCTCTGAAATTAGTATCGATTTCATAGGTTATTTGATCTTATGTGTTTATATATTATCGGTTTGTAAGTGTATATTGGAAAAAATAGATATTAATTCTTTTAACCCTTTCCCTGTTCTACATTTATTCCAAATTTCATCTACTGAATATTCATGGACAAAATGGGTATAATGAAATATGGAAGGTGGAATATTGTAGACATTTTAGAGAGCAAAGAAACAGATATATCCAATTCTACTAGCAAACAGAGCATACCCTGATCAGATGGCTCCCCTAGGAGCCGTCTGACCAAGGTCTACTCTGTTTGCAAGTGCGTGAAAACACGTTTCTATGACGAAAAGGGTTAATACAAGCACTGTCTTCTGCTGGATACATTCTCGTCTGCTTCAAGTTTTAGAGTGAGCGTTTCTTAACTTTTTCTCAGATTCGCAACTATCGAATATCCTTAACTCGTTTTTAAATAGCCTGCTGCTACCGGAATGAGAATGTATTAACCCTTTCGGTGTGGAAATCGAGTCGTTAATATCCTTTGCAAACAGTGTAGACCCAGATGAGAGGGCTCCTAAAGGAGCCATCTAATCAGGGTCTACACTGTTTGTCATGTTACGCCATCCTTTTAAACACAAACCCTGATTATTATGTTCCGCAAGTTTGGAATAATCTATTTGAAAACTCATCGTTATAAGTGTTAACCCATATCAGACTGCGCATTATTTCTGTTCAAACTTCTACCTGGAACACTGTTTACTTACTTTCCCTTTGTTCAAATAGTTGAAAAAACACTACTGACCGATTGTCAAACAGTTTGGATCCTGATGAGGCGTCGATTTACTTTGCGTGATAAGGGTAAATAACAACTGATTTAACCTTTAGCCTGCTATGGGCGAATGAGTGAATACCTATGCAAACAGTTTGGATCCAGATGAGACGCCGGATAAATCGGCGTCTTATCAGGATAAAAACTGTTTGACACCCTGATTGCATTTTGGCAGACACATTCATTATAACTTGAATTTTGAAAATGTAGTAGGTGAAAACAATCGCAAAAATAATTTGCCCAGCAGGCTGAAGGTTAAGCAAATATTTCTAAATGAACTCATCAGGTCTTTCTAAAATGACCACTCTGTGAATAAGACATGTTAAAATGTTACGAATAAACATATGTCTTTAAAAACAGTTGGTTGCTTAACCCTTTCCCTCATATAAACGTGTTTTACGCATTTGCAAACAGAGTAGACCCAGATCAGACGGCTCCTAGTGGAGCCGTCTGATCAGGGTCTGCTCTGTTTGCTAATAGAATTTGATAGATATGTTTTCTTACTTTCTAAAATGTCTACAATGTTCCACTTTCCATATGTCATTATACCTATGTGTTAATGAACAATCAGTAGGTATTTAAATTGAACTAAATAAAGAACAGGGAAAGGGTTAATGCAGGAGCTTACCTCATCACTTTCGTGAAGCTGCCACCTGTATTTAAGGCCCAGAATGAGACGTCCTTTTGAAGGTCGATTTGGAGAGGGCTTAATGCATGTATTTTGGAACATTTAAATTTTAGGGATGCTTTTTCAAGAATGCTTTTGCTCATGTGATGCAAACAGTGCATGAGTTCTTAGGGTCCGAGATTATAAAACTTTTGAGTCTGAGCAAGCTCAAAACCTGACCAATCAGAGGTTGAAAATGATATCAGACTCAAGGAAATCGTTTTATAATCTCAGGACGTGGAGTGAATCTAGGTGTGCGCGCTGTTTGTCCATGTTCTCTTTGAGTGACACAGGACACACATAGGCTAAATCCTACCCTTATCTGTTAGTAAAAGTTTTATTCATTAGCATACATACTAGTATTAACATTAACCATTCATTTCATTAACCAAATGTTATTATTTATGTATATATTACAATATCCCATAGTCTACAAATTCACAAAGCCTACATTTTAATGGTACTATGGCCTTTAAAATCGGGGAGAATGAACTACTATCACATTTTCCCCAAATCCATGACATTTTTCCCATAGAGTACAGGTTTGGCTCTTATCGGCTATCAGAGTAAAGGGTGACCACAGCAATAAGTTCCTCATTCACACTGTATTAAATATCCCTGATCAACGCTATCAACGTGTCATTATGGGTTTTGAAGTTCGTGATAATGTAATACCAGTTGCCGTAGACAGACCTAGGTCCGTACTCTTTATCAATATTTTGGTCGAGAACGCCGGAATTCCGATACAATAACATTGCTTTACCTTGTATTTGTTTTAATTGCCAAGTAAGTTGATAAATTATCTACAACGGCTTTTACAGAACGTTTAAATACGTGTCCATCATGATCAGTACATTATTTCATTCACAATGTCTCGAAGCATTACTTGCCCCATAAATTTAATCAACCATTTTGGTAAATGTTACCCGATTAAATTTCGATTAATATCAAATACCACCCTCGCTTCTTGTCCCCTTAACGCTCAGTAAAATGTCACCGCTTATAAATTACCAGCATACAAATGTGCAATGTGCAGCTTTATCATTTCGTTTCAGTTTCATTTATTCGGCAAACTCAGCATAATATTACTGTTGGCCAATACAACGCATAACGACAAAAAATATGATGGAAAATACTGATTTTAACAGTTAGTATGTGAATCTTCAGCAACCCAGTTTTAAATTCCTACGATATATGACCTAATTTGTATAATTTGTCTTAAGCGGCCATTCATTTATTGAACATGGGTGATAAAATACTGTGGTTTCTTACTGCAGGGCAAATGTATTGCCAGTAAAACCTGAGTTACAGACCCATAATTAGACCTCTTTTTGATGACCGCTTAAGACAGGTCCTACTGCAGGTTAAATACATGTAATTAGATCTGAACACAATTGAAACTCTTTCAAGCGACCACTTTGTAAACATACATGGGGAGTGGGCGTTAACCCGTTACTCCATAAATGTGCCTTTCTACGCCTTTGCAAACAGAGTAGATCCAGACCAGACGGCTCCTATAGGAGCAGTCTGATCAGGATCTGCTCTGTTTGCTAATGCTAACCTTATTAATATTCATAATGCAAATATTTATCACATGAATATTCATGATGTAAAGGGTTAATATCAGATGTCTGCCTTATGCATAGTAAGAGTATGCTAGCTTTATGTAAATACTCCCGTCCTGTATTAGCCTATTCCACCATATTGACGCCTTTCGACGCCTCTGGAACAATTTTGAAACCATTGTGATAAATAGAACATTTGCTCCATAAGAGCAAATGACCTATTTATCACAATGGTTTCAAAACTGCACATTCTTTAAAAATCCCCTTTCTCTAGTAAATGCTCATTTTCAGTAGATTTGTTCAAAGAGGTTGTGTCTATAACAGCGTATGATATAAGGGGTTAAGCGACTGCCCTGTACTTAACCGCTTTAGCGGAGTTTTGCTGTGCACTATGGGTGAAAAAGTAGGAATATTTACTTCAGTATCTAAGGATCTACCTGAGGTCTAGGTCAAGGTCCCTGAAAACCATTAATATTTGTAGACATTTGTCGTTACAGTAATGAAATGTCCGCACACCCGCGCTTGAATGCTTTATTGCTTCATGTCGACTCAAAAGAACGAATGCTTGATTATATTTGTGAATAATCTTTAACCCTTAATGTGTCGGAGCCTGGTTATATAAGACATTTTCAAATAGTGTAAACCCGGATAAAATGGCTCCTGATGGAACCCTTTGATCAAAGTCTGCACTGATTGTCATAAGAATCATTTTCGTCACTTATAAATTTTGATACAATGTTTTGTTTATTTAATATTCAGCAAAGGAGGAGCTAATTTGAATTATGCAGCAGATTTATGTTTAAGTGTTATTAAGCAAAATTTATCAACTTAGATTACAAAGTCTTTAGAGAACACTTGTTGTGTTCAAGATATTGTCAAATGATTTCCTAACAAATGCACATTGCAATGAATTTCTAGTTTATATCGTTTCAATGTAAAAAAAGAGCAGAATAAATGTTGATAAATTCACATATATTTACATTCTTTTATTTCCAGGACACGATTTGACATTGACCTTAACTCTTTCGCTGCCAAATTTGGTCGTCTGCAAACTTTGTCGTCTGCTAAAACTTTCATTTTTTATTTTAATTGTTCTTCATTTTTGTTTCAAAATTCTGTCACAATAACAAACAGTTTGGATTCTACAGTAAAACCTCTATATAACGGCCACTAAATTACATCAGAGATTTTGTGTTAAAGGCAGGTGACTACTTAAAGCAATGTGAAAGTAAAACAAAACGCTCCTATAGAAGCATTCTGTTTTACTTTCACCTTGTTTTTATGCTGCCACCTGCCCTAAAAACCAACTAATTAACACAATTTAGTGGCTGTTATAGAGAGGTTTTACTGTACACACAGCGTCTCATCTGGAACAAAACTGTGTGCATAGGTAATAGCATATGCAAAATTGGCAGCGAAAGAATTAAAAGTATTTCAGATGCACATTTACTGATACTTTGTCTGTCTTTCACCGTGAACAAAAAGTGCCATATCTTCCGCTTTAACGCTTTACTCCATGAACACACCTTTAGAACTACGCCTTTGCAAACAAAGTTGATCCAGACCAGACGGCTTCTGTAGGAGCCATCTGATCAGGGTCTGCTCTGTTTGCTTATGATGTACAGATGTGATTCTACACTTTCCGTCATGTCCAAAAATTCAAGTGTCCATGTACTACTATGACAATCTAATTAATATTCATGAAGTCCTTATTTCTAACAAGAATGTCCATGGAGTAAAGGGTTAAACAGCTGACACGTCGGAGAAGTTATTTTCAGTTCCGCTTTGTAGGACTCCATTCTTTCAAGACCAGACTCATCTCAAGACATATCTGATATCACATTCTTCTAAAAGAAATTCCATGTGACATGAAAATCCTGCACCGATCTAATCCTTTTAGAGTCTGAGAAATGTGTGATTTTGTTGCGAGAAGAAAAGAATATGATCCTTTTTATTATTTGTGGTTCAACTTTAACCATTTCAACTCTGAAAAGTCAAATGCACTTTTCCAAAATTCAAACCGGTCAATTTTACCGTGAATATTCAGAAGTGTCTTTTTAAAAGAAAATTCAACATAACAAACTGCTCCCCGAAAAGAGCCCTATCATCTGGATCTAAACTGTTTGAAAATTCCAATTGTGACTCGTTTCCCGCATTGAATGGGTTAAGCGGGTTTGCTGTCTGAATTAGAGGAGAGAGCGTGCTAATGTATGTGATTAGAGGAGAGAGCGTGCTAATGTATGTGATTAGAGGAGAGAGAGCGTGCTAATGTATGTGATTCGATGCTCTGTTTGCTAGTGAAGTTTTATAGATCTGATTCACTGAAGAAATGTTTTATGACAAACAATGCAGACCCTAATCAAAGGGCTCCCACAGGAGCCATTTGAACAGGCTCTACACTATTTGCAAATGTCGTATATAGTCGGGCGCCTCACGTTAAGGGTTGTGTATATGACGCCATGTATATGACGATGGATTCATGATTCTCTTTTCCATATTTCTTAATCCTTTACTCCATGAAGATGCTACAAATAAATGAGTTGAATTCTTATAATGATATTATAAATAAAGGCATTTTGGTTGTAGCAGAACCATACGAATCAGATCTATATCATATAATAAGCAAACAGAGCAGACCGTACTATGTTTGCAAATGCGTTTTTATGGAGTAAAGGGTTAAGCTCTAATGGCATTTTGAATATTTATTAGATTATTTTTAAAAATTAAATATGACCACAGGCAAGTTTTGGCCATGACAGAAACTGTAGAATCATACCGATAGTATTTCTCTAGCAAATCCTGTCATGAGTCTACTCTGTTTGCAAAGGCATACAAATGCGTATTTATGGAGCATTTTCACACAATGAAATGTAAAAGTAATCCACAAAATCTGTAGAACACAGCTTTTTTAAACGTGTATTTTCTGTATATAGACTCCAAAACATTAAAAGAAGTTATAATGTAGTTTTTCTTTATGTTAGGTCTTACTGTCACAGGGGAACATGCTTTAAGTACGGACCCCAATGATGGTCCTCTATCAATAGTTTTCAAAGGGGGGAGTTAACGAAAATTCCTGACCAATCAAACAAATTATATCATATCCATACAGGTGATTACTATTATAATCTTTATTCAATGTAAACACGGTGTTTGTTTTGAGAAACATACCCATATAGCGACCCATCACCGGCCCGCTATATAAACGCAGTGGACATTGGGACTACCAAAATATTTCGAAGTCGTCTCGAGTTGATTGGTACTTTTACTACCATCGTCCGGTGATTAGGTTAGTCTCATAGACATTGCTTGAATAATTATTGTAACATATAGATATGGAAGTGTTCTTGAAGCAGTTGCTGCTGCTGTTGATGCCTGCATTATGCATTGCACGTAAGTATTTACGTTGTGCATATTATTTATCATATTTATTATTTGATAGAAAATATGTTAATTCATAAATGGATAAAACAAGAATGAGAATTTCTAACTGGCTCGTATGCCAATGTTTCTAATACAGTTTGCTAATTGGATGGATGTTCTATAAAGATATAAACTATTTCCTAATAAGAAAACTTAGTCAAATCTGAGTGCCCTCAAAATAGTTAATGGAACATCATTAACCAAAACCTTCCAAAAACTAAATTTTACTACGAATGTCTTACTGATTATCGCTCATTTGAAAATAATTTATGAATAGAAATACAGAAAAACATCTCTATAACGGCCACTAAATTACATCAAATATTTTGTGTTAAAGGCAGGTGGCCGCTTAAAGCAAGGTGAAAGTAAAACAGAACGTTCCTATAGGAGCGTTCTGTTTTACTTTCACCTTGCTTTAAACAGCCACCTGCCCTAAATGCCAACTAATTAATACAATTTAGTGGCCGTTATAGAGAGGTTTTACTGTACTTTATATGTTACGAAAATAAGGATTTCTACTATATAAATTTATCTATAGTAGTCAGTGCAAACTTTACACACACATACTAAATCGTATGTTCATATAGATCCAAAGACATATCCATAGTGATATCATTATGTTTATACATTGTATCATGTTTATGTAATGTAATGTTATGAAATGTTATATTGTGTGATGATATGATTTTGCAAAGTAATGATGTTTTATTATGTTTTATGTTAAGTTATATCATATTATGATTATATAAAGTTATATTACGCTTTTACATATATTACATTACATTGTTATATTTCGTTTTTACAACGTTATATCATATTAATTATATGCTATGTAATGTTATATTGCATATGTATAATGTTATATTAGGTACATATAATATGATATTATGTTTATGTAATGCTATATTATGTTTATGTAATGTTATATTATGTTTATATATCATCGAGATAGTTTTAACCCTTTAATCCATATATACGCCTTTCAGCGCCTTTACAAACAGAGTAGACACAGACCAGACGACTCCTATAGAAGCCGTCTGATCAGGATATGCTCTTTTTGCTTTTGATATATAATATAATTCTACAATTTCTGCCATGGCCAAAACTTCCTGTGTCTATGTACTATTGTAACAATTAATCTAATTAATAGTCATGATGCCATTATTACTTTACATACATATTCATGAAGGAAAGGGTTAATATTTCCAGTGACGGAGGAAATCTGCGAGCAGAAGGGTGAGTATATCCAGTGCCCTATCAGCAAGGTGCTATCCATCCAAGCTGTGCAATATGGAAGGACCCGTCTTGGTAACTGTAACCCCTACAACGTGAAGAACCTACCCACCAACTGTACCTCCACCCAGATCTCCTTCAACACTGTGGTCACTCTGTGCAAGGGCCGCAGCTCCTGCTTCCTGCAAGCGGACAACACGCTTTTGGGTACGTTCATAGGATAGGACTACTAAATGTTGTATGACAAAGATATTATTATGCTGAATGACATAAATGTCTGCTCAAGATCTGATTGGCTGAATCTTCATTGACGTCTGATTCTTCCAACCCTTTGAGAAATTATTGACCGATTGTCAAACAACTTGGATCCTGATGAGACGCCGAGTAATTCGGCATCTTTTCTAGATCCAGGCTGTTTGCAAATACCAGAGCCAAGGCGCGCTTCGAATGAGAAGAGATAATTGGTGTTCATAAGAGCAATAGACAAACGTGAGTACTCAAGTACTAAGATCCTTATTTCTCCACCAAACCCTATGTTGTGACCACTCTTTAGAATCGTCTCTTCGATGCGAATATAAAGAGTGGTCACAACAAAGGGTTTAGTGGAGAAATAATGAAGTTATTCTTAAAAATGCTTTAATTTGCGCATCTTATTTGGACTTCTGTATATTCATGGCATTATAACACTGAACATGTCATGTAACCATATCTGTAGATGGTAGTTATTTCTCAGCAAACACATTTCCTGTTGGAGCATCGGAGCGACGATTCTAATGGGTACCAACAATATAAAATGTAGTGGAAATAGGAACTGTTTTATCGTATTAATTCCAAATTTCAATATCTACCGAATATTCATGGACAAACTAGTTATATTATAATGTTATATAGAACGTGGAACATTGTAGCCATTTTAGAAATTAGCAAACAGAGCAGATCCAGATCAGACGGTTCATATAGGATCCGTCTAATTTTGACTATGCTCTGTTTGCAAATTCGTCAAAAAGTATTTAAATAAAGGAATATGTTAAATACGTCAATGAGTGGTTAGGTGGTTATAATGATGAAAATGATTTCACGTAATCTCATGAGCAGCACAACAACACATGGGATCGAAATCACCGTTCAGTACTTAGGATTAGTTATTAATAGCTATGCAAGTAAGCCCTCGTAAGTAAGCCCTCTCTAAACCGGAAATTTAGTAAAGAAGAATTTAGATTCTTTTAGGCATGTGGCTGCTTATTGTAGTCGAAAAGTCGCACAGAAAGCTCCTGTCGGAGATAACTCTGCTACAAAGAACAATACCTTTTCTTAAAATACAGTAAATTGTATCCTAAAGAACCATTTAAACGGGTTTGAAAGCATTGAAAACTGATATTTCAGTTAAGTCAAATCGATCTAATTCAAACAGTGAATCTTACTAAACATCATTCATCGATACACCGTACTGCAAACGTGAGTTATGTTATTGACTTGTATATATATGTGTTAATATGTCTCGGGACAGCATCTCCTTGACAATGCTTTCAATTTCAAGAAATAGGCTTTGAGGTTATAAATCTGAGTGTCTTAGTTCATTCTCAAATATCTGGTTAGTAAAATGTTGAGCTTGCTCAAAATCTGACCAATCAGATGCTTGAGTGAGAATTAGCTAAGATTCAAGCAGAACGTTTTATAACCTTGGGCCCTGGTACGAGCATAAAATATTCTCCGGGTCCGACACCACGGTTCACATTTGAAAACAGGTCCATAGTTTGGACAATATTTAATTTACCACTCACGTAGATTTCAAACTTAACAAACTCAGTATTTATTTCACTCTTGATATAGGTCAAGATCAACGCCATTAAAGGCCATTATGTTTTCAACATTGTGTCCGAGGTAAAAGCAACGATAGAACTAGGTCATAGTTCTGATATGAACAAACGTCCATTAATATGATGTTAGATATAGGAACACGATGTGTATATTTGACCCTTGTTTGATAAAGTTATTTAGTTTAGATGAGGTACAAACCTTAACCTAGACTGCTATTACGAGGGTTCCGCAAAATGTTCTGTCATTGGGTTCAGATTTCAAAATTATTTCTATTACAAAACTTTCAAAGTATCCCCCTTTAACGAAATACATTTTGTTACCTTTTTACCCAATCCCGAAAAGCAGATAAATACAAATGTACTATTTTCATGATATCTGTTGAGCCACTGATAGATTGGCGCTGCCGAGAGAACTCCTGGTCCCGAAGTTATAAAATGTTTTGCTTGAGTCTGAGATCATTCTCAAGCATCTGACCAATCAGATGCTTGAGAATGATATCAGAATCCAGGGCTTATATTTCTACCCAGAATGCATTTCGTAAGCCTTTGGATTAAACAAGAGTCACAGGGAATCATATCAGGTAATATGGAGGCCTTACATTTTGCACCTTTTCAGAAGCCAAAAAGACTTTACAATTTCGCAATTGTGAGAGGAGGTGTCCTTGTGTATAACATGGACTACTAACCTTAATGCGCTTGATTTATATGTCAAAACCTCAAAATAAGACTGTATGCTGTCCCAAGATATATTGACATATGTATATGTTAACTGTTTCGGCGCCAATGTCGCCTGTTGGCACCATTGAAAACAGTGCAGTCCCAGGTCAGATGCAGCATTTTCAAGGTGGCATCTGACCTGGGACTTCACTGTTTTCTGTATTGTTTTATCTCAAGCTTACATGTTTTTAAAAACAAATGTTTACTAATATACATTTATTATTTAGTTTAGAATTATATTTAATATGAAATTATTATTGCAGACGACACTTTTAAATTTGGCACCAAAAGAGTTAATTACATAACTCACGTGTCGAGTACGTAGTATCGGCGCATAATATTTAGCAGTGTTAAATGTTTAAAGTACATCGATTTGACCGAACTGAAACTCATTGACAATGGAAACAAACACAATGTCCAATGAATAGTTTACGAAACACTACGTATATGTTAAAGCATTTTTATTTCATACGACGGAATATAGTCCTCAAGGCGCGGGACGCGCCGAGAGGACTATATTCTGTAGTATGAAATAAACATGCTCTCAGCTATTTAGCACAATGCTCTACCGTCGCTGTCAATTTTCCCGCCAAAATATTGCAAAAGTTGCAATGCAAGCCACACTGACTGGCTGAAGCGGTTTGATGAGGTAAATTGAAATATTTACATTCGCCCTGCAACGTCCTTATATAACCTTATTCTAAAAAGAAAGTCGCATTTTCCCATGAACGTTAATTTCAATACCGGTTTGAGTCGGTTCTCCTTTTCCCAGAATTCCGCTGTGTAAGCGGCCCTGAAAAATTCTTCTTACTGAGAATTATCGCTTTAATACATAATATTGCCAACTTTAACAGCCGTGGCGTATCAAAATATATTATCAAGTAATGAGTTGAAGCATAAATAAGTCAATGTCCTTACTGTTAACAAAGAAAAATCCGAGAATAAAATCCAACGTTGTGACCCGCTTTCGATCAAGCATGGCGGGTGAGTAAATTGGCTTCGACACCGCGACCTACATTTAAGAAGATGCTTTAATACCAACATTTCGTAAATATATATGATTTGAAATATCTCGATAATCTTTTCTTTAAACATAGCTGGACAATTTACTAATTAAAATCTTGTATTCATTCTATATTTATAATATGTGTTTGGGACTATTTTTCATACCATATATAGAGATCCTACTACGTTAGAAACGAACATGGCAACGACCTAGATAGCGGCTATTACGTGACCGGTATATAATATTTAAGAAATACAATGGAACATAAATATAAGAAATAAATGACGTGTTCCCGGTGTTCATGAGGTTATGCAACGCATAGCTTTACGAGCAAAGTTTCACGTGAAGCCCTTTGGGCTTCACTTACTTTGCTCGTAAAGCTATGCGGTGCATAACCTCATGAACACCGGAAGCACGTCATTCATTTTTTAAATGAACAATGTTTGTCGGAAGCCTCATTTTTCGATGAAACATGGCGGACGAAACAGTGAATTTCGATGTATATTGGAGACAACTTGATCTGGAAATATGTATAAATTGTTTTTAGTAATTCGTTTAGAAGGGTGCTACTGTATTTGCACTGTTTTCATAGTGAATTTCGACGAATTTTTCAGTTGGTTAAAATCTTTTCATTGTATAATCTTACAAACGAATGATGTTAAGGATAAGCTGCTCTAAAGCAGCAGATCATTTCGAGCAAATTATCTTTTTAACATAATCGTTTCAAAAAGAACTTTACTATTCAAACAAATAAAATTGTATTCAGTAATTCATTTAAAAAGGTGCTATTGTATTTACACGATTTTCGTAGTCCGCCCTTTCTTTTCTTTTTTTTCACCGATCAATTGACAGTTTCTATTCATAGATCATATGCTGCTAAATCGTCGCTGTGCTATTAACCAATAAGGTTGCAAGATATCAGGGCGTTGGCGTCAATCCTATATTGCGTAGATTTCTGTCCTTTTCATCGAAAAATGACAGCTGTGAATGGAAACTACAGATAAACAATATAGTAAAAAGTTGTAATTATATAAGTCACGATTTCATCGTTTGCTCCGTAGTCAATAACCCTTTACTCCATAAATACGCGCCTTTCTACGCCTTTGCAAACAGGATTGACAGACTCTTGTAGGAACCGTCTGATCAGGGTCTGCTTTGTTTGCTTATGAAATAAAATATAGATATTATTCTACAGTTTCTGCCATTGCCAAAACTTCCTTCGTTCACGTGCTATTGTATAAATAATCTAATTAATGTTCATGATGTCATTATTTCTTAGAATATATTGTTAAACTTCTCTGCAAATAGAGTGGACACAAGATATTCTCTGTTTGCTTATTGCCTGGTTCTACACATTTACATCACATAAAGGTGATCTTGAAAATTTAGAGAATTGGCGCCCAATACATAGTTGAAATATCGACTACAAATTACGTACAAGGGTACTCGCACAAAGACTTCAAAAGGTTTTACAAAACATAATTGAACTTGGAACCTTATCATGAAATACAAAAAATACCTTTAACCCATTGCCTCATATTTACGCCTTTTGACGACCCTGTGAAAGTCAATTTCTGAAACCATTGTGATGAATAGAGCATTTGCTCCTATGGAACTAATGCTTTATTTATCATAATGGTTTCACAACTATACAATTCTAGCACTTGACTTTTCTCTAAGAATTACTACTTTTAGGTAGATTTATTCAAAGAGGTAAGATCTAAAATACTTAAAATAGCTTATGAGTGAATGTGTTAACCAATGATTATGTATAATTAGTCTTTATTACTTATAAATTTGAATTACTTTGAACTCTTTAAAATCATACGTGGCGAAGGTCTTATTCTGCTCTGATGCTGCAAATGTTGTCAAAGTGCTTGTGCACGTACCGATTAGCCCCCAAACCTCTACTTTTACAAAGACAATCCACACCCAATTCGATTCGGATTATATTTATACACATGCACAGTATACGTACCTGTAAATTGCAGTATAGCCGCTCGTTCCAACGCCCTTTTTTTTAAAAATATTATAAAATCGTCATTATGACGTCATCCAAATGACGTCGGAATTGCGCCATTCCCTCAATTAAGTTTAACCGTTCTCATGCTGAAAAATAGTGTCTGCTTAATCTCTGATCTGCTGTAAGTTTTACTAACGTCTGATTCTTTTAAGCCTTTGAGAAAGTAATGCTCTTGAAAGATCCCTTTCTATCCACAAATGTAACAAGCAGGTTATTACACGGTGAACTAGGGTCGCAGAGTGATAAAAGCCCTTACCTTACAGCATGAGGCCCCCGAGGGGAATCAAAACGACGTCTGCAATAACAATGATAATCAACTGCTACAAATATTAAACTTTGCAGTATAATAGAATCGTTATACAGATCATTGGATGGGATATTTGACCTAACGGCTGGGGCAACATGATTTTCCTCAGCCGAGGATAAAAAGTTCAGATAACCCGTCAATGGTCTGTATAACTAATAGTGCAGATCCATATCAAACTATATCCATATCAAACCATATTTATGATGAGAGAGAGAGAGAGAGAGAGAGAGAGAGAGAGAGAGAGAGAGAGAGAGACTGATTGACAGACGTACAGAGATCAATAGAGAGGGACAAAAACAGAGAGATACAGACATAAATGGACAGAGAGAGTCAGCGACAGACAACAGTAGAGACAGAGAGACAGGGTAAAAAGCGTCACTATTGTAATTGTATATTTGTCCTATTGTATCACTAATGTTTTATTAATGGTTTTATTAAGTACACCACCAAGGTTACAGGGAGTGTCAACATGTTTTATAGAAAAGCATGATGCGTGACTGTTCGACAACCACACACCGGTAATTCCACGCGTGAAGAGACCGATTGTTATGCGATGCAATGATTATTATGAACATTTGAAATATATTCTTTTCTGTATGCATTAGTTTGATACCGCACAGACAGGAAGACAATATCACTGTGCATTGTATGCATCAAGGAGATAGAATTAAACTCTTTTCGAGGGTGTGAAACATTCTGTCTGATCAAACTCTGATCGGCTGCAATTTTAACACTTAGCCTGCTGAGCAAATCAATATCACAGAATTGTTCACCTAGTTGTGTTTTCTAAATTCAAGCTATAATCAATTTGTCTAACAGAATGAAATCAGGGTGACAAACAGTTTGGATCCTGATGAGATGCCGAGTTACTCGGCGTCTCATCTGGATCCAAGCTGTTTGCATAGGTATTCACACATCCTCCCATAGCAGGCTAAATGTTAATTACTTCAAGTTCAACCTCTACCTTCACATAAATGCTTTTTACTGCCTTTGCATATAGGAGTCGTCTGGTCAGGGTCTGTTATGCTTGCTTTTGGAATTACAATATACAGTAGAACCCCGCTAATGCGACCACTTAATGAATAAACATGGATGTATTTATAAGCAGGTGGTTGCTTAATGCAGGACAAAAGTAATGCAGAAAGCTCATAGAGGAGCTCTCTGCATTACTTTTGTCCAGCATTAAGCTACCACCTGCATCTAGCACCCAGATTTATACCTCTTTTAAGTGGTCGCATTAGCGGGGTTTTACTGGGTATCCTACAGTTTCTACCAATACTAAAATCCAGTCAATAAATATTCATAATTCAACAGGGGAACTGACTGTTCAATCAGCTCGTCAAGGCGAGAAATGCATGACGTAACCATGACGTCACACGTGGATACAAACGATAGCAACGATAGTTTGTTTGGCATAATTAAACAAATTACACCATTGTGTATTGTAAAAGATAATACCAGAAGATCATTTCATAATCATACAATGTTGAATAATTTATCTATAATGCATTTACTCTAGGTCCCACGGGTATTTAGTTATTGTTTTACTTTTAATGTGACAGTCCCACTACCACTTTCGATCGTTAAAGACCACTAGCGATCTCTGAAACCGGCGATCGTCTGCGATTGTAGGCGACTTTATTTAAAAACTGCTTCGCAGTCACATTGGAGATGCTTGTGCGGCCATCGTATGACAGGTTGCTGACGATCATGCGCCAAGTCACTGGTATTCGTACGAAAGTTCCACAATCACTTCCGACCTGTTTTGTGGTCACGTGGTGGAGCTTTCTGCATTACTTTTGCTAGAGGAGCTTTCTGCATTACTTTTGTCATGCATTAAGCTACCACCTGCTCATAAAGAGACACATGTTTATCCATTAAGTGGTCGCATTAGAGGGGTTCTACTGTACAACATAATTATTCACTACGGGTAATGGTGGTTGTTTTATTCCAATTGCAGGCGAAGACCCTTGTAAAAATATACCCAAGTACTTAACTATAACATACGATTGCGTTTACCCGCCCGGAAAACAACCTACAACCACCCCGACCACAACCACAACCACCCCAACCACAACCACCCCGACCACCACCACTTCGACAACAACAACAACCACGCCCACAACCACCAGCTCCACAACAACTACAACATCGACCACAACAAGAACCACACCCACAACCACCAGTACAACAACGACTCGAACCACGCCCACTACAACAACAGCAACAACCACAAGACCAACCACGACCAGGTCTCCGCTCGTACCCTTTGCACCTTTCAACGCCCCGGCTGGTAAGCTTGTTGTACTTTTTTTTCTGATAAATTTATGTATGTTTTTTAATTATTTCTTTTTATAAGTTACTTTAGATAGTGGTACAGTAAAACCTCTCTATAACGGCCACTAGATTATGTTAATTAGTTGGTATTTAGTACAGGTGGCTGCTTAAAGCAAGGTAAAATTTAACAAATACTTCATGTAATCTAGTGGCCGTTATAGAGAGGTTTTACTGTAGCACTGTATCTAGAACTTGATAACCCGAATTTCTATATAATTCGATTTAAAATTTCGATCTCTTCCATAGTTTGTAATAAAAAGTTGTTCTAAAATTCAAAACTGCACATATCTGTAAAGACATGCGACAACCTGACGCAGGTCGCAAGTATTGCTGAAAACTCTTACGCGACCATAACCCTTTCGGCGCCAAATTTCTAATTGTCGTCTGCAATCCAAGGTTGTTAAATCATTCAGTAAAATAAGGAAATGAGATAAATAAAGCAAATTTCAAAGAAATAAAGCACATATATAGAAATAGAGATTGAGACAAATAGTGAAGTCCCTGATCAGACGCCGCCTTGAAAAGGCGGCATCTGATCTGGGACTGCACTATTTGTCGTGGTGCATTTATGCGACTGCGGCGGTGAAAGGGTTAATCTGTCACATCGAGGAAGTTTCCAAGTTAGAAATAGGCTGATTCGAGTTCGAGTCATTTGTATGGTCTCGTAATGTTCGAGATATCGAGGTTCCAATATAATTTGTTTTGGGATAGGTGTTTTAGTTTATTTCGCTGTCCGTCCATATCATTTCAATATGTCGTATGAGACCGAAACGGTCTAAAATGAACATTATCCGCAAGTTAAAATGTATTTACACCCCAAAAGAAGGCAGCTACGAAGCTATGTCTCCAGACTTTATTTCACCCTTTCTCCCATATAATCGCGTTTTCACTCATTTTCAAACAGAGTGACCCTAGAGGAACCGTCTGATCAGAGTCTACTCCGTTTGCTATTGAAATTTGATAGTTTCTTTACTTTCTAAAATGGTAACCATGGTTCTCCCTTCCGTATTTCATTATCACCATTCTGTCCATGAATATTCAGGTATTGAAATTTGGAATAAACATAGAACAGGGAAAGGATTAAATAGAGCAAGCCATATTTGCATATTTTAGTGACAACTCTTACTTTTTCTTGACAGGATCCCAAACCTGCCATGATTATCTAATAACTTCAAAAAATGGTGTTCAGAACGGTCAATTGTCCGCCTCGTCGACATACTACGGCAGGCCCGGTGAGAATCACGGTCCAGAACGAGGCCGGTTATTCTCTGACGCCACGAACTACCCAAACGGCACATACAACATGGGCGCGTGGTCGGCCGCCGTAGACAACCAGCAACAGTACATTCAAGTAAATAAGCTATTTCAAAATGACCGAAAATAATAACATTTACTATAACTGTTAAAAAATCCTTGCCAAATAATTTTCATCTACTAAAATTACCATCTGGTTCAGGTTTCAAAGTGGCGTTTTCTTTGATTTCAATACACAGCAATAATCAATGTCAAACCGTCTGGAGATACTCTGCATCTCTTAAGGATCCAAACTGTTTGCAAAGATTATCACAGAATCGCCCTTGACAGGGAAAGTATTACTATGCTAAAGTATGCTACGTATACTACGAAATCTGAACATTTTTCCGTAATTAATCTAGCGCACAATATGGCGTATCGTCGTATTTTACTCGCAGATAGCGGGATCGAACTGATTTTGTAAACTACATACATGAAATATAAAACCAGAACTGAAACATGCATTTTACTCGGTACTGAAAATATCAGTCGATTTACTAACCGTCAGTTCTATACTGCTATCTGTGATGCTATTTTTCCCGGTATATTATAGTCATATGATGTATCGGCTACATGGCGGAGTATGAACTATAAAATATAAAACAAGCTGTCTGGGATAATTCAGTGCGAAGCTATGTCGACCTTTACCCTCACATTGAAGCCCTTTGACGCCCTTGTAAACGTCACATTTAAAAACCATTGTGATAAATAGAGCATTTGCTCCATAGGAGCAAATGCTCTATTTATCACAATGGTTTCAAAAATACACAATTCTATTTTTGTCCTATTCTCTAGTTAATGCTCCTTTTTGGTATATTTATATAAAGGGATGGGGTCTTAAATAGCCTTTGAGGTAATGGGTTAATCCTTTACTCTATGAATATTCATGTAAGAAATGCTAATGCCATATGTAGTAAGTAGATCTTTTCTAACGGCACGTGACCACGTGCATTGCTGGCCATGGCGGAAACTGTAGCTTAAAATTTATATTATATAAGCAAACAGAGCAGACCCTGATCAGATGGCTCCTATATGACCTGGGTCTACTATGTTTGCAGGGGCGTTAAAAGGGGGTATGTATGGAGTAAAGGGTTAACCCTGTATAGGCGGACAGTGGGTGTATAAGACATTGTCAAACAGTGCAGATCTAGATCAACTTATGTTGTATTTAATACTCAGAAAAGGAGGAGCCATTTTTAATTATTCAGCAAATTAAGGATTAATGTCGACTTAGGCAACATATATCATATTTCTATGTTCAATGACCATGCAAGAGATATAAATGATACAGAAATGATATTTACTTCAACAGTTTACAACTTTAAGGATGTAACAACCGTGTACATGTATAATTTTATCTTCAGGTACAACTCAACTCGCCTAGCCTCGTAAGGGGCGTGGCTACCCAGGGGCGCCACGTGAACCCAAATGACTTGTGTTGTTTCCAGCACACGAAAAAATATAAGGTCATGTACAGCTTGGACTGTGTAAACTTCGACACGGTCAAGGACAGTCAGGGACGGGACATGGTAAGATAGCGATGCTTTTAGATAAGTATAATGCTTGCACAACACCCCCAAACTGTTGGTAACAACTCTTATAGTTTTTCATCTAAAACATATTTTCTAAACGAATCTCGCAAATTAGATTCATTCAATAAGTATAGTTGATCCAGATACGTATTTTGAATGAATCTACAATAGAGCATGTCATAACCGGCTGAGATCCAGATAAGTAAATGAAATCTTACAGAACTAAATGCAAAACATATATACAGTAACGTCTCGCTAATTTAAAATACGACCACATACAATATTTCTGGATTTTAGAAACAAGTGGATGCTTAATGGAGGACAATTGTTATGCAGAAAGCACATTTATGAGCTATTGTCCTGCATTAGCAACCACCTGTCCTTACAGATTACCATATTACTAAATGATATGGCAGCGAGACCCTACTGTAGTTTGGATCCTGGCAGATTGCAGGAATAGAATGATATCGAATGTTTGTAAGACTTGAACATATTTGTTTTGCAAAGGTGAAAAAAAAATACAATATAAATACTCGAACATATCAACATTTTGCGGACAGGTCTAGAATAAAATGAAACTTTAACCCTGCCAGTGCGAGAAACGAGTCACCAATGTATAAACATAATTGCATTCCCTTACTTATTTTCCTTTATTCCATTCCCTTAAATATATTCCCTTAATTGCGTTGCATTAACCCATTCCCTCATACGGACGCCTTTTGACGCCTCTGTAAAAGTCATTTTTTAGACCATTGTGGTAAATAGTGTATTTGCTATATAGGAGCAAATGCTCTATTAACCATATTGGATTCAAAGGTATACAATTTAAAAAAAGTTCTAGTAAATGCTTCTTTTTAGTATATTTATTCAAAGAGGTTGTTTCGAAAACTAGTCTAGGCTGGAATGGGTTAACTCTGTCGCTACAAATATCTCAAGTGTGATTGCCTATGCAAACAGTTTGGATCCAGATGAAACGTCGAGAACACGTCGTCTAATCAGAACACGTCGTCTCATCAGAACACGTCGTCTCACCAGGGTCCAATTTGTTTGACACTGTGGTTATGTTTTTGAAAGAAAATGGGAGAAAGTTAAACAAACGAAACCATAGCAGATGACACATTTGGCAATAAAATAGTTAGCTGTATTCCTATAATGATCGCTTTTATAGCTTCTACTGTGTTTCATTGCAGATATTTACAGGCAATGTAGACCAAGACAGTGTCGTAACTAACATGCTGCCGTGTCCAGTTCTAGCCCGCTGTGTCAGAATCAACCCGACTGACTGGAAGGACCATATCTCCCTCAGATTTGACCTCCTTGGCTGTCCCGCAAATACCCGTAAGTACGACTTTAAATAGTGCAGTTTTATGTGCTTGTTCATGATTGCGCACTGCATCATTCGCTTGCAATATAAGTATATGTAGAGTAAATACTACTGTAAGCATTTAACCTTCGTTGCCGAGAGTTTCCGATTGTTACAAATGTTTTGCGGCTACTTCTAACTTGAAACCACCGCGGGAGGTGGGTTTGAATTAGAGAACAAAAATGATGTCACTCGAGTAGAACCCTTCCTTGTGTAAAGGGAACTCAAATATCTCCTTTGTAAGCCAGTGAACTCATTTGTAGTTGTTGCGCGATGTAGAAGATGAGTCGTTAAATATATATATATTCTGCTCATATTTTAGCACTTTGTGTAACAAAGCTATACCAGGGTCCAAGGTTATAAAACTTTTGAGTCTGAGATCATTCTCAAGTATCTGATTGGTCAGATTCTGGGCAAGCTGACCAATCTGGCCAACCAGATGCTCGAGAATGATCTCAGACTTCTGCAAAAGGTTTTATAACCTCAGGGCTAGGATTAGTCTCTATGTTTCATGAAACTACCGTTATGCTAAAAATCATTGCAAGGCATGTATTTTGCATCGAACAAATATAGGAAATTTGTGTTACAGAAAACAGCGATCATGTGGCGTCTTATCTGGATCCAAACTGTTTGTATTCGTAATCAATGGTCACCGCTAGCGTGAAAAGAAGTAAAGAACTTTACAAATACCTTAAATTACAAGACTCTTATCATAATGAGGAAAATTGGGGCATTTAGTGATTCGAAACAAAATGTGACATGACATTGTATTATGTACACTATACTCCAGCTGACCTTGGTAAGTGTCCTAAAGGCTGGGAGGAGCGACCCGGAAGTAACCAGTGTTACCTCATCACTGACGTGCATGACATGCGCACTAGGGATGACGCCAGTGCACAATGCCAGCTACAGCAAGGCCATCTGGTGAAAATTGACAGCATTGCAGAAAGGGTAGGTGAATCATGACGCAGTGCTCGCTTGAACAGTGGAACCCCATATATAGATGTTTTAACCATCTACTCTATGAATATTCATGTAAGAAATAATTACATCGCAGATTTAATAAGATTAAGTTTGATAATGGTAGATGTATATGAAAACACGTAGTGAACAAACGTATAGGTGTTTCCCTCTACCTGATAAATATCATGAAAGAAAAGATTACATCATGAATATTAATTAGAAGATATTTCATTATTATGGCATATAAACACAGGAATTACTGACCATGGCAAAACAAAAATAATCAAATATATTGTTTTATAAGCAAAAGGTACTGAACCTGATCTGTAGAAGTCGCCTGATCTGGATAGCCATGTTTGCAAAGGTGCTAAAAGGCATACATGTATCTATGAGGTAGAATGTTAAAGCTGACGACATCATTGCAGTCGTCCTGCATTACGTCATCATCATCTGTCTCAAATGTTTGTACACTTTTCTTGAATAGTTCATATAGAGCGTTTCTATCGGACTTTTCCATTTTCCATTATTATTTGATTAGGATTGGCTGCGCCAGAAAGTGGCATACTTACAGCAGACTCAAGGTCAGCATCATTTCTGGACTGGTCTCAGCAACAGGCCAAGGTCGGACAACACAGGACACAAGTGGGAGGACAGCACTCCGCTCAACACCTTTATTATGTACGTTGTCTTTTAACCCTTCTCTTGTTGAATTTTAAAATACATTTCTCCTTCTTTACCCATGTCCTGTTGTATATAAGAATTACTATGCTAGTAGGTTGGAAGTTCAGCTGTATTTTGGTGAGTTAGAAAAGTTGTTAAATGCGAGCCTTGGCGAGCATTTAACTACTTTTCTGACGAGCCAAAATACAGCTGAACTTCCAACCTACTAGCATAGTAATTCTTTTTTATCATGCAACGTCACGAAATACAGCGTCGACGTGGAAAATATTATGCTAGTAGGAAGTGACTGTATTTCGTGACGTTGCATGATAAAATTACATATATCTTCACTGTGTACAAGTATTTCGCTGTGAAATCACTGCTGTGGAGTGCACATGTTGCACAATCAACTTGCAAATAGTGCAGACCCTGATGAGACAGCTCCCGCAGGAGCTGTCTCATCTGGGTCTTCACTATTTACAGGTACGTATATTGACGTGAATAGCAAGCGAAGGGTTAATCTGTTTTACCAAACTATGTCTGTGACCTCGTCAAAATGTGTACAGCAGAACCCGTCCAGAGCGACCACTTAATAAACAAATATAGGTGACTTTAAAACATGTCCCGATGTTATAAAACGATTTGCTTGAGTCTAAGATCGTTCTCAAGGACCTGATTGGTCAGATTCTGATTGGTCAGACCAATCAGATACTTGAGAATATTCTCAGACTCAGACTCGCACGTTTTATAACCTTTGACCTATGTGACTGTTTCATACAAGACGAAAGAAATGCATAATTTCCCTATAGCAACATTCTCCATAACCTTTGCCCTGCATTAAGCTACCCCCTGTCTCTATAACTAGGAATAGTGCCACTTTTTTTAGGTCTCATTAGTGTGGTGTTATTGTAGTTTGAATGCATATATGTTTCGATGTAAAGAGGTGCTTCTAAAAGAACTATTTTGCCAATGTTGCTTTTGGAGTATAATTTATGAAGCACGCAGCGCAGACAGATAGGCTTACTGATTTGGACTACACTGTATGCTTATAATACTTTCTCCATCCCGTAATTATGAGTGTTACTTCTGATTTAAATGTTTTGGACTTTTGGAGCTCTTCCTGCTATATAGTTCGCCAGTCCACTCAGTATGAAAGGCTTAAACCTGCTGGATGTTGTTGAATGACACTCAGAGAAGACCCTGATCAGGGAGCTTCTCTGGGTGTCCTCTGGTCTGGGTCAACACTGTTTGCAAATGACAGTAAATTTGTGTCCCGCATTCAAAGCATTAAGAAAGTATGTGGCACTTTTGTGAGTTTTTGTTATTAGCTATGTGCTGTTCTTCAAGCAAAGCACGCCATCAACCATGATGAGAATAACCTTTGATCAATTTACTTCATAAACATGCCTTCCTACGCCTTAGCAAACAGAGTAGACCCAGATCAGACGGCCCCTGACGGAGCCGTCTGATCAGGGTCTGCTCTGTTTGCTTGTAATATAATACGAATATGATTATACAGTTTCTGCCATGGCCAATAATTTCTGAGTCTATGTACTATAATAACCATTAATCTAATTGATATTCATAATGTATTGATTTCTAACACGAATATTCATGGGGTAATCGGTTAACACGTGGCCAAGGTAACAGACTACATAAATAAGTCCTCTGTTCGCATAGCTGAATATATCAACTGTTTCTACGCAGAAAATATGAGCAAATTAAAACAAAAACAACATTAAATATGGAGATAGCGTTTGCATGTAAGAGTTATTGCTTCGATGAATCATCTAATGTTGATAAATAAATAATCTCATTTTCAAGGTAAAATGATATTGATAGATGAACAACAGTCTAACCTTCAAGGGTAGCTGGTTTTATGAAATAATTATACGTAATGGAAACCATCCAATACATTTGCATTTTTAATTAACACATAACACCCGTGGTCCTATACAAATTGTGTAGATCCAGATCAGAGGTCTGATCAACGTATGCACTGTTTGCTACACTTATAAACCGTTTCCATCATATAAACACCCTTTCACGCATTTCCAAACAGAGTAGACAAAATATTTGCTGGTACATTCCTTTTACATCGATTAGTTTGAAGCAAACAGTGCAGATCCTGATATGAGGACACCTTCATTTCTTGAGTATGTCCTTTTTAAAGGACACTAGGTAGATCTACCAATCGGTTAATTAAATTTTAAAATGTGATATTCTGGTGCCCAAATTTTTCCTGAATACCAGAGGCTAACCTTAGAATTCCGGCCTGTATACCGGCGTTATCATACAACTACTACTCATGAAGATTTACGGTAATAATTGACTAGATTTGTTATACCGTGTGCTCATAAGTTTGCAAAAGTTATTTTGACCTTTTAACATTTTACCACACAGGCCATGGGGTCAAGGTCAGCCAGATAACTCCGGAGGTCAGGAACACTGTGGAGAATTGTGGGATGGTGACATGAACGACAACAATTGTAATCAGCATTATCCTTACATATGTGAAAAGCCGAAATGTAAGTGTTTTAGTTTAACTCTTCATATGAAATACGATAGTGTCTCGCTAATGTGACCACACATTTTTATTAACATAGGAGTCTTTGAAACCAGGTTTTTGCTTAATGCAGGACAAAAGTAATACAGAAAGCATCTAAAGGAGCTTTCTGCATAATTTTTGTCCCGCATTAATATGTTGTTTTTTATTTTTATATACAGTTGTACTTCGATATATCGACCTCGGATAACTCGAAATTCGTTATAACGCAAAGTAAAGGTTCGGTCCTTCTAAATTTACAATGCACAAATGTTCTTAAACGTATCACTATCCTGCTAGCTTAATGCATTGTGCAACCACCCGAGTTCAAATACACCTATGTTAATAAAGTAGCTGGCAGCTAGACTCTACTGTAGTGTTCTAAAGTTATATAGTAGAATATGTCTTATACGGCAGTCAAATACACCATGTGTCTGATTATAGGTATGTAAGGCAGATGGCTGCTTATTGCAGGGCAAATAATAGGAGCTTTCTGTATTACTTTTCCCCTGCATTAAGCAACCATCTGCTTATTAAGAAAACCCGATTAAGCTGTTAATAAATGAATGGCCGCTTAGGACAGGTTTTACTGTATATCCGCTACATGGCAATCCTCCTGCGACTCATAGCACGCTATATGAGCTTTCTGTACAACCTCTGTCCTGCATTAAGCATCCACAAGGTTTTCAAGACTCCTATGTTCAATAAATGACTGACAAACGTCACCTCATTGTACGGCAGCCGCAAATTTACAATTACCCATGCAAAGAGTGTGTGATCATATCTAACAATAAGTAGCTCGGTATCTCATAAAGATACAAACTAAACAGTATGTGATCATATCTAACATTGAGTAGCTCGGCATCTCATCAGGATCCAAACTGTTTGACATTGCGACTATACTTTTGCAGATAGCATTTACATTGTACTTACCGTGCACATAATTAACCCGTTCATCCATATGCACACCTTTTCACGCACTTGTAAACAGAGTAGACCCAGATCAGACGGCTCCTTTACTGATCAGGATCTGCTCTGTTTACTCACATTTGCACACAGCTTTAATGCAAATGAGACGCCGAGTAACTCGGCATTACTCGGCATATCATCAGGATCCAAGCAGTTTGACATTTGGTGAACAGTTTCTTAAAACCCTGCACGAATTTTAATCCTTCTCTTGCTGAATTTTAAAATACATTTTCCTTCTTTACCCATACCCTGTTGTATAATTACATATATATGCACTGTGTACACATATTTCGCTGTGCAATCAATGCCACGGAGTGCACTGGTTGCACAATCAACTTGTAAATGGTACAGATCCTGATGAGACAGCTCCAGCAGGAGCTGTCTCATCTGGGTCGTCACTATTTACAGGTAGGTATACTGACGTGAATAGCCAGCGAAGGGTTAAGTAAATAAAAATGCAACAGGTCAGAATTTTATCAGCGCTAAATTGGGTAATGCAAGAATTACTGAACTCGCAACAACCTTAGCAGGCAGTTTCAATTCATTTATTTAGCATCTGAACAACATCCAAACAGCTTGGCAATTGACCCTGTTTCTGAAAAAAAACACAAAAAAAAACCAAACAAAAAAACAACAACAACAAGATGCCATCCACCTTTATGGTTTACTAGTGTCTGTTTTTTTATTTCAGTTTGGAAAACACCAAAGAACGCTCCGAAACAATCGTTTATTGTTCCAACTGCACGGACAACAACAACGACGACGAGACGCCCGAGACCCGCCCCACCCACGCGTAAGTACTATTGTCAATGTAAAGTTAAAACCATACATCATTCAATTGACCCTTCAACATAATAGACGTTATAGAAAATAATAAACTGTTGAGGCGTGTATGCACTGTTTCTCAGCCATTAGCATACCGGTTTTACCTCTTTACTCCATTAATACGTCGTTATATGACTTTGCAAACAGAGTAGATCCAGATCAGACAGACGGCCCCTATAGAAGCTGTCTGATCAGGGTCTGCTCTGTTTGCTTATTATATAATATAGATGTGATTCTACAGTTTCTTCCTTGGCCAAAACTGCATGTGTAAATGTGCTATTATAACATATTAATCTAATTAATACTCATGATATAATTATTTCTTACATAAATATTCATGGAGGAAAGGGTTAAATAACAAGCACACTGTTGATATAAATAATGTATATCCTGACCATATACAGTACAACCTCTCTATAACGGCCACTAAATCACATCAAGTTATTTGTGTTAGAGAGAGAGAGAGAGAGAGAGAGAGAGAGAGAGAGAGAGAGAGAGAGAGAGAGAGAGAGAGAGAGAGAGAGACTACATTGTTTGCAATAGTGGGTGCCCCTTTTCCATTGCCGCACCTCAACCACCGCCACAATACATTCCAGATTTTAGTCATTCCTTCATATAAATGTTTTCAACACTTTTGCAAACAGAGTAGTCCCAGATCAGACGGCTGCGGACCAAGATATGATCTGTTTACTTATAAGACAGGTGATAGCTGAATGCAACAGAATATATTTAATAACTAGTTCTTTTACGTAAGCGCCTTTTCTCGCATTTGCATACAGAGTACACCTGGATCAGATGGCTCCTGTTGAAGTTCTTTGATCAGGGTCTAATCTGTTTGCTTATGGAATAATATGGACCTAGTTTTACAGTTGCTACCAATACCCACATCTACTGTGTACATATTCCATATTATACAACTTCATCTAATTCATATTCATGATGTTATAATTTCTTACATAAGCATTAACTCTTTCCACGTTCTATGTTAATATCTACTTAATATTCATGGACAACATTAATATAATGAAATATGGAAGGTGAAACATTGTAACCATCCTAGAAAGTAAAGAAATATATCTATCCGATTCCATTAACAAACCAAACAGAGCAGACCCTGATCAGACGGCTCCTGCAGGAGCCGTCGGATCTGGGTCTATTCTGTTTGCGAATGCGTGAAAACGCGTTTTTATGATGGAAAAGGTTGAACAGTGATGCTTTTAGTAGTCACCTGCTTTAAGTAGTCACCTGCTTTTGAAGAGCCTCTTGTTTGATGATGAAATGATCGATATATTGAGCTCCTACTGTATATAACTATTGTTTATAAAAACTGACAAGACCTGTTAGCTCTTTACTGTTGTAGTGTTAAAGTTTCCTGTGTTTTATGACATTGTTAAGAACTACATGTGAATGCGTCCTATTATTAGTTCTTATCCGAATAGTCATGGGGCAAAGGATTAACTATTTCTCTCATCAAGCGTTTTGCAACTTCATGAATATTCATTGAGTAATTGTTTTATAATTGGCCACAGAACATCATGGCAGAAACTGTAGAATCAGATCTATATCATTTTATAAGCATCAGAACCTGATCAGACAGCTCCAGTAGGTCCTGTCTGAGCTGGTTCCGATCTGTTTAACAAGAGGTTAAAGACATTTCTTGGAGATAAAAAGCTAAAGAAAGGACACACTTTATAGTTTGGTGAAAAAATAGTTTCAGAATTAAAACACGCCCCTTTCTGTATGACTGCTTTGGATGGTGCTCCAGAAAGTTGTTATGACACATTTATTCAGTGCTTTCATCTACTTACAGAACACCCAAACAAGCTTCCAAGTTTGCCAGGAAGCATAACAATCAACGGCATCTTTTTCCAACGTGAGTACATTTTTGCACTTGTATTTAAACATATTGTAAAGTAAAACATCTTTATAGTGACCTTTTGTTGAATAAAAATGTGATTCTATACGAGCACGCGCATGCTTTGTACAATGAGAACGGACATTATGCAGAACTCTCTTAAGGGAGCTTTTTTTCACATAAATATTAACATACATTACGCATGTAGTAATATGGTTTCATGGTCTTCCCTTTTTTATAATTGTCAGGTGGCTGTTTGAAACAAACCGACTGTAACTTTAAACCGGCAGGAGACTACCAGTCCTGTCAGGGGTGTCATTACTACATGACATGCGCACCCAGTGGTGTGTTCAACAGACCGTGTCCGGCCAACCTACTGTGGGACGATAACCTCAAGACATGTTCCATGCTCTCCTCTACATGCGGACCCGTACTGGGATAGTTAGAACTCGGACACATACGTATACGGCAGCTTCGATGGCAAATTCACCAAACACTTTTTATTAGCTTCAGATTTAAGGATATTTGTTTGGTTGAACTACAACACTGATAGGAACATGGAACAAAGCAAACGTGTTAAAGAATAATTTCAGTTGATAGTCTAGTAGCGTATTTGTGAATATAGGCCTCGAAGTAGTCGTTGGAAAGGCTCCAGAATAAGACTTCACATTGAGTGGCCGTTGTAATAAGATTTACAATATTCTTGAATTCTACAATGACTAAGAAACAGTTTTTGGCAAACATGTGAATTACAGTACATGTAGTACGTGTGAAATACATCCGTTAACCCCTTTCCTAATTCTTTGCATGAATTGGTCGCTTATTTTTTATGTTATATTTCAGCTTTGTACTTTTATATGCATGTTTTATATACATATTTCCTACTACTATGTGTACGTGTTTGTTCAGCTTGTTTTCATTTGTATGTCGGGTTCGCCTTGTTCAATCGCCCATTTTCATTTGTCACGTATTAACCCATTATCCCCATATTATTTAAGGAAAACCAACCGCCCAGATCTTACTTAGGAACCCATCAATTTGTCATGTTTGCTGGTATTGGCATTTGCCATTAACGGGTACAGCAAACAGTACAGACCCAGATCATAGGACTCCTTCAGGAAGCCTTTGATCTGGGTCTACACTGTTTGGTTATGCCCTTTTTAAGGTAGAAAGGGCACAAATGGGTTAATTTCTGTGATGTGAACATCTGTTTATTCTGTCATTTGTTCTGTGTTCCTTATGATGCACATGCGCTCATTTGCAATATATTCATACACTACTTAGGAACATTGGAACAAACCAAGATGAGTTAAAACAAACTAGGTTTTGACAAACTTATTTATGTTCAGATAACGAGTAAGAATTGTTGAAAAGAACATTAGAAATATTATCCCTTTACTCCACTGATAATTCATGTAAGAAATAATGAAACAATGAAAATTGATTGGATTATTTTTTATATTTCTACAGGAACACACATAATTATGGCAATAATAGAAAATGTAGAATCAT
Source organism: Azorinus chamasolen (assembly GCA_963576725.1). Taxonomy (NCBI): domain Eukaryota; kingdom Metazoa; phylum Mollusca; class Bivalvia; order Cardiida; family Solecurtidae; genus Azorinus; species Azorinus chamasolen. Next base: position 874,559 of record OY755248.1, read on the forward strand.
ATCTTTATTATTTCATAAGCTAACATAGCAGACCCTGGTCAGACTGCTCTTAAAGGAGATGTCTGATCTAGATCTACTCTGTTTGCAAATGCGTAGAAAGGCGTTGAGGTTTACAACTGGAGTAAAGGTTTTAGCAAGACTTTGGAGAGTTTCATCTGAAACAAGTTTATTAACCTTTAGCCTGCTATGAGCGAATAAGTGAATACCTCTGCAAACAGTTTCGGTCCAGATGAGACGCCGAGTTACTAGGCGTCTCATCAGGAACCACACTGTTTGACACCATGATTGTATTTTGGTTGACAAATTGATTATAGCTTGAATTTGAAAAGGTAGTAGGTGAACAATCTGTAAAAATAATTTATTCAGCAGGCTAAATGTTAAATTTAAACAGAGAAAACATCATAAGCAGAGCCGTAAGAAAGATGCTTATAGATTTATCAAAGTCTCTTATTTTCAGCCCAACCCTGTAGCAGCAATATTGTGGTTTGGTATTGAAATATAAAAAACGATTTACCTAGATTTCCTAAATACGTACCTTACATATAGCTCTGGCTGTAAATGACACAACAATGCTAATTGTGATACTAGAATATCACAAAACCTTCAATGAATTTCATGCCTCTATTATGTTTGCAATACATGTTTATACAATGACGATGCACCTATGCCCCCAGACACGGATGTTATTTATTTTTAATCTGATTTACTAATAGTATTTAATACTAAGGGAAATATGTTTACTTGCATTTACACAAGTGAAGACCCAGATTAGAGAGTTTCTACTGTACCCCTTTGATAAGGATTCGCATCGTTTGCCATTTAAGAAATGTTCCGAGTTGTTTGATTTGAAGACCGACAGACTGTGTGAAAAATCCTTACTACTGAATTAATAAGAACCCGAGTCGTCTAATGGCGGATATCTATTGATATAAAATGCTAAAAGAAAGTATGCACACAAAACGATTGTAGTATGACTGGCAGTGACTACGATCGGACAACCATAGGATCAATAACATGGTGTTTGTGGACACAAGGGCAGATATTGGATGCTGTAGAAAATGCCGACATGATATTTTGTAGAAGGATTTCTTCATACCAAGAAAATGTCAGTTTTGCATTATGTGACATTTTAATTGTAATATATGAAAATAAAAGGTAACATTACATTGCTGTTGGATTATATATTCCCATATAATTATAAACTGTAACACTACGAAACATCTGTTTGTTTATAATATCCAGATTGTACATGTTTCCGTACAATGGAAGTTAATTTAATTTGTTTTAAAGTGTTCCTAAACCATTTCCTAATACTGACACTTTTTGAAACCATTGTGGTGAATATAACATTTGCTCCTACGGAACAAATGTTTTTTGTCACAGTGGTTTCAAACCAACACAATTCTCATGTTTTTCTTTTTTCTCCCAGTAAATGCTCCCTTACAGTAGATTTATTCAAAGAGGTTGGGTTTAAAAATAGCCTATGAAGCTCATAGGCTATTTTTAGATCCAACCTCTTTGAATAAATCTACCGAAAAGGAGCATTAACTAGAAAAAAGGAAATTCTGTAGAATATTGTACTTTGAAACCATTTGCTCCTGTAGGATCAAATGCTCTATTTATCACAATGGTTTCAACAGGTGACTTTTGCAGAGGCGCCAAAAGGCGTGAATATGACAGAATGTGATAAAGGGGATATAGACTGATAGTGTAAATCTGGTTACTGAAGCAGTCTGTTGACCATGATATGTGCTAGATATCGAATTCGCTCTTTTCAAAACTTCAGTCATATTCAACAACCCTACCTTCACGGCCGACTACAATCAATGGGCCGACATAGTTTTCCTTCATACAACAGGATAACCCTTTGAGCTTTCCATCCTTCCTGTATGTCCATCATTGGGTTTAACCCTTTCCTCCATAGGCTGTTTTAGACCTAACATCTTTGAATGAATCTACCCAAAAGGAGCATTTACTAGAGAAAAGGAATTTTTGTAGAATTTTGTAGTTTGAAACCATTGTGATAAATACAGCATTTGCTCCTATAAGAGCAAATGCTCTATTTATCGCAATGATTTCAAGAAATGGTTATTACAGAGGCATATAAAGGCGTATTTATGGAGAAAAGTGTTAAACTATCGAGTATTGTAGACCATTCAATGCTGATTATTCAAGGCGGATTGTGACATCAGTATTCTACCTATTCTCTCATATTGACGCCCTTTGACGACTCTGTAAAAGCCATCTTTTGAAACCAGTGTGATACATAGAGCACTTGCTCAATAGGATCAAATGCTCTATTTATTACAATGGTTTAAAAACTAAACACTTCTAAACAAATTCCTTTTCTCTGGTAAATGCTCCTTTTCGGTAGATTTATTCAAAGAGGTTGGGTCTAAAATATCATATGAGGTAATGGGTTAACTATATACGATACAAGCTCTCTTAACCGAACATTTAATTCAGTATAAATAAATATCGGTCTTGGAGACAGGTGACAGCTTAATGAAGGGTGAAAGTCATACAGAAAGCTCTTCTATGAGTTTTCTGTATGATTTTCATATTAAGCAGCCACCTGCCTAAAGGTAACTCAATTGTTTCCAACTAGAATTCTGGTTTAGAGGGGTTTTGCTGTAATGTACTTAGTACGAACATTTTAACCTTGCTATAGGATTTTGAATTTCAAACAGGACAGAGGAACCATTTGTTCTCAATCTACAGTATTAGCAAATGTCAAAACGCTAGTTTCACGAATTTAAATCTATAAGGTATTTGATAACTAAACCCCTCTAAACAGGACGTTAAATTTATATTGTCGGTCTGGATACAAGTGACAGCCTAATATCGGTCTGGATACAAGTGGCAGCCTAATATCGGTCTGGATACAAGTGGCAGCCTAATATCGGTCTGGATACAAGTGACAGCCTAATATCGGTCTGGATACAGGTGACAGCCTAATATCGGCCTGGATACAGGTGTCAGCCTAATATCGATCTGGATACATGTGACATCCTAATATCGGTCTGGATACAGGTGACAGCCTAATATCGGTCTGGATACAAGTGACATCCTAATATCGGTCTGGATACAGGTGACAGCCTAATATCGGTCTGGATACAGGTGACAGCCTAATGCAGGAGTTTACTGCATGACTTTCACCCTGTGTTAAGCAGTCACCTGTCTAAAAGTATCTAAATTCTTCTCTACTAGAATTCCGCTTTAGAGGGGGTTTACTCTATTTAATTTAAATGTGTGTAACAGTTTACATATATATTTAAAAAGTAAAGTAGTTTAAAGTGATAGCCCTTGCAATAACTGAATATCTTCAATAACATCATAAAACATCGCATTTGTTATGTTCAATCATTCTTATCAATTTGAACGTATATCGAAAATTGTCCATGTGATGCAAAATAAACCGTTTTCGTCGATACTTGTAATATTTGGTCGTACAACGAAATAGTATCGTCCTATGTCGAACATTTACGATAATAAACCTAATACACTGGCGAATCGTCGATATGACATGAACGTTTTGTCTACACTAGAGTTTTTGATCGATGATTAGGCGATTTGCTTCTTTCAACCCTTTCACCGCCGATGTCGCATAAATGCACCACGACAAATAGTGCAGTCCCAGATCAGACGCCGCCTTTTCATAAAAGACAATTTTAGAAGATAAACTTGTGAACAAAAATAACAACAGGTACACATATAAGAACAATAGTCACATGCAAATGTTAGCAATAGTTTCATCGTTTTAATTATATATTTGTAAGTGTTTTGGTCGCCAGATGTGAATTTAAATCAGTACTATGCCAAGGTCGCCTTATTCAACAGAAGAGTTTTAGAACCACCAAAGTACTGATCAATCCATATACAGTAAAACCTCTCTATAGTGCCCAATAAATTGTGTTAATTATTTGGTATTTAGGACAGGCGACTTCTTAAAGCAAGGTGGAAGTAAAACAGAACGCTCCTATAGGAGCGTTCTGTTTTAACTTTCGTCTTGTTTTAAGCAGCCACCTGGCTTTAACACAAAATACTTGATGTAATTTAGTGGCCGTTATAGAGAGGTTTTACTGTATAAATCAACTCACATTCATCTAGAATTGACTTCACAAACATTAACCAATATATATCTGTCATTTTGTATATAGTCATAATGAATAAATGTACACACACATAAGAAATGTTTGGTATAGGAAGACACTGTTGAATGATATATATTATAATTCCATAAGCAAACAACAGATCCTGATCAGACGACTCGTACAGGAAGCGTCTACTCTTGGTCTACTCAGTTTGCAAAAGTATAGAAAAGCGTATTTATGGAACAAAGGCTTAAGAAACTTTTGAACGAGAGTTAAATAAGGAAACAACAGGTCCTGATCAGACAACTATTATAGGAGTCACCTAACCTGGTTCTACACTGTTTGTAAAGACGTGAAATGCATATTTATGGTTTTAATCTGCTGAATAGTTAAAATTGGCTCCTCCATTTCTGAATACATGTATCAAATATACAAAATGTTGTATAAAAACGTATCACTGAAACAACTATTTTTATGACAGTGTACACCCTGATCAAAGGGCTCCCTCAATCTTGGTCTGCACTGTTTACAAAGGTATTATATACATGGTTGCACTCATTAACCCTTTTCTCCATAAATACGCCTTTCTACGCCTCTGTAAAATTCATTTTATGAAATCATTGTGATAAATATAGCATTTTTGCTCCATATGAGCAAATGCTCTATTTATCACAATGGTTTCAAAACTACACAATTCTAACATTTGCTTTTCTCTAGTAAATGCTCCTTTTCGATAGATTTATTCAAAGAGGTTGTGTCTAAAACAGACTAGGGTTAAGAGTTAAAGACTGATGCAGAGACGTCTAGTCATCATTTACTTTAGTACCTCTCACTACACTAAAAGAAAAAGAACACAGTACGTGTATATGTACTTTTTATTTCAAAATGGTTTCACATTCTTCATTCTGATCCACTAGGATATTTGCAAAACTGCGTTATAGCGATATCCAACGTACATATCAAGCTATGTCGTCGGTTCTAAAACCTTGAAAACAACAGGTATCCAATATGAAATCGTTTTCCATTATATAGGTATATATACACGATTATGTAAACACCGATATTATCTGGTGTCAGTTTCGATTTCAATTTTACCTCAGGTGAAGCGATAATCTGAAATCGATGCCATTACACTACTTGTATCCAAAGTTAACCCATTTATGTCCAGTGTGCTATAAAAAGGTCAAATGAAAACAGTGTAGACCCGGAATAGAGGGGCCATTAACCCATTCCCTCATATTGACGACTTTTGACGACTCTGTAAAAATCGCTTTATGAAACCATTGTGATAAATAGAGCATTTGCTCCTATAGGAGCAAATGCTCTATTTATCACAATGGTTTCAAACTACAAAATTCTAAAATTTTCCTTTTCTCTAGTTAATGTTCATTTTCGGTAGGTTTATTCAAAGAGGTTCGATCTAAAAATAGCCTATGAGGTAATGGGTTAATGAACTCTCTGATCAGTGTCTGCACTGGTTGCTGAATCGATCAATGCCAATGGTTTATACCAGCAAACATGGTTTGGCTGTGCCCCCTCAACTTAAAAAAAACCTGATTGGTTCCAAGGTGTGGACATGTTTTCCTTCAATAATATAGACACAATTCGATTAATATAAGGGGCGTTATGGATTAAATGGAGTATAATGGGGCTTGATGTAGATTTCATTTGTAATTGAGTAATACATTTATCATTAACATTTAACCTGCTGAGGGTGGATAAGTGATTACTTTTGCAAACAGTCTGGATCCAGATGAGACGCCAAGTAATTCAGGATCCAAACTGTTTGATAATCTGACCGTGCTGTTGAAAAGAAAGGCAAGATAAATGAACATTGACAACTGAAATCGATGCCATTTTCTATAAACAAAATTTTTGCTCGGCAGACTAAAGGTCAATTGCGCAACCGGCAAATTGGCCACCGGGCATTATTGGATTTGCGATTCGGCAATATTGCACGTATTGTTCATAAGTAGAAACTGCATTGTACCACATGAACTTTTAATGTGAAGTACTTTCCACGCAACCCATTTCTAATTGCAGTATTTGGCAGCAAATATTCTCGTTAATTAAATTCTAAACCTCGAAACTTTAGTGGATCAGCTCTGTTTGTTGTTACACGTTACAGACTTCACACATTGTTATTTTCATCAATATATACGCACTCTTTGGAAATATTTAGTATTTACAGAAGGGTAATTTGCTACTTGTAAATTCAGTGAGAGGATATTAAGTAAATAAACGTCAATACCACAAAACCTGTCTTAAGCGGTCATTAATTTATTGAGCATAAAACGCAGGTGGTTGCTTAATGCAGGGCAGCAGTAATGCAGAAAGCTCCTATATAGGAGCTGTCTGTATTACTTTTGAACTGCATTAAGTTACCACCTGCCTTACATAACTATAATTAGACCTCTTTTTTGATGGCTGCTGAAGACAAGTTCTACTGTAACCCAAATAGTATTTCATGCAAAGTAATTGGTTAGATTATCTAAATGATAATCACTTATATTTTTTCTTATAATGATAAAGCTCATTCAGATATATCGTTTTATCCAGAGATCATCTGTGGATCTTCTCTTGTTTTCAGACCCAGAACACACTTTGACATTTATCTGAGGAGCGGGTGCGTAGGGCATATGCAGTTTTAGACTAGGACTTCACTGCAATTTGTTAATTATACATATATATATATATATATTACAACCCGTTCGGACAAACTTGAAAGGAGCGTCAGAAAGTGCATGACTAGACCGGCCTATTTAAGGAAACAACGGAGGACATTAGATATAAAGGCGAAAGAAAGCAGTGAGCCCTAAACAATGTTTACACAACAAAGAAAGCTGGTTTTGATTCCGTTGTTTCTCATAGATATGCTGTATTGTATATCTATCAACAACTATGCATTCTTGAAACAAAACCAATCTTCCTTTGGCCATACATACAAAACACTTTCAACAAGGTCGGCGACGGAATGCTGCATCACATGTGGGCAAGAATACTTGTGCAATTCAGTGAATTTCATTCCGGTGGATAAAACATGCGAATTGAACAACAGAAGCCCGTTTGACTTCCCATACAACAGCGTAATAGGTACATCTGTTAAGGATTTGTACTACTTAAGCACAGGTATGCAATATATGTGAGCATATGTAATACCTAAGAGTAGGTATAGAACCTTAATAAGAATATCACTAATTAAGCACAGGTGTGCAATGTATGTAGTAAGCATATGTAATACATAAGCGTTGGTATACAATATTTTTAAGAATACCACTACCTAAACGCAGGTATGCAATATATGTCAGTGTATGTATTACCTAAGCGTAGCTGCATCTCTCTGTTTCATAGAAACTTCTGTTAAAATTCACATTTTGTTTGCCATTACATGTATATATAAATGCTCTGTATGGGGAGGGTCAAATCTAATGTTGTAAGAACTTGTGACCCGACCCAATTTCCTCTAATATGGAAATAAAATATGTTTAAACTAAGCGTAGCAATGCAATAATTATAAGAATATCACTTACTAAGCACAGGTATGAACTATATTTATTTATGTTTAAGATTTGTACAATTTAAGCGTATGCATGAAAGATTTTCTATCTAAGCGTAGATATCAAATATATACAGGATTTTCAAGCAATGGTTGTTCTATATATATATAAAGGAGATGCGTAGGTATGAAATATACAGTACACCCCTCAAACAGAACGTTTAGGTATGGAATATACAGTAAACCCCTCAAACAGAACGTATATGTATGAAATATACAGTAAAACCCTCAAACAGGACGTTCAAGTATGAAATATACAGTAAACCCCTCAAACAGGACGTTTAGGTATGAAATATACAGTAAACCCCTCAAACAGGACATTTAAGTATGAAATATACAGTAAACCCCTAAAACAGAACGTTAATGTATGAAATATACAGTAAACCCCTCAAACAGGACGTTTAGGTATGAACTATACAGTAAACCCCTCAAACAGGACGTTAACATTAATATTAATGCTGGTCAGTAAGACGGGTGTCAAGTTAATGCAGGGTGAAAGTGATGCACAAAGCACTTATGGGAGTTTTATGCATGACTTTCACCCTGCATTAAGCAGTCAACTGCCTAAAATATATAAATCAAATCCGGTATATAGAGGGTTTACTGTATATAGGAATGTGCACTACTTAACCATTGCCCGCATATATACGCTTTTCAAGCCTTTGCAAACAAAGTATACCCAGATTAGACTGTTCCTATTGAAGCGATCTGATCAGGGTCTGTTCTTTTTGCTTATGACATAATCATAGGCCTGATTACGAGTTTTACTAATACAATACCAAACGACCATGTGTACATATAGCATAATTAAAATGCACTGACAGCTAATAAATACCCACAGTGTCAATTCGTCTTAACCCATTACCTCATAGGTTATTTGTAGATCCTACCTTTTTGAATAAATCTACCCAAATGGAGCATTAACTAGAGAAAAGGGAACATTTTAACAATTTGTAGTTTGAAACCATTGTGATAAATAGAGCATTTGCTCCTATAGGAACAAATGCTCTATTTATCACAATGGTTTCATAAAGTGACTTTTACAGAGTCGTCAAAAGCCGTCAATATGAGGGAATGGGTTAACGGATATCAAACGGGAATGAGTTAAGCGAGGTTATTTTTTATTTTTATTCATAAACTTTATTTACCGTCTTTTTAATCGGAATTATTTAAGTACAACTTACATTATGCTATTCAAGCTTGTTTGTCCGGGACGTAACTAAATCAAAATAGCAGTACAGTAAAACCTCTCTATAACGGCCACTAAATTACATGAAGCATTTGTGTAAAAAGCAGGTGGTTGCTTTAAGCAAGGTGAGAGTAAAACAGAACGCTCCAATAGGAGCGTTCTGTTTTACTTCCACCTTGCTTTAAGCAGACAACTGCACTAAATACCAACTAATTAACACAATAGAATGGCTTCTATAGAGCGGTTTTACTGTATTTAGTGGATGAACTTGAGATACATATGAAAGAAAATTCAGTAAAGCGCCTCTCAACCGGAAACTCAATTAAGTTTTAATATCTCGAGGGCTTGGTGCAAAACTATTCTAACTCCTTCACTTTGTGAAGGAGTTAGAATAGTTTTGCACCAAGCCCTTGATCTGCCCTGGAGTCAGTTGGCAGCTTAACGCAGGGTGAAAGTCATACATAAAGATTCTCTAGGTGCTTTCTGCATGTCTTTCACTCTGCATTAAGCAGCCACCTGCCTAAAAGTATCTAAATTCTCCTGTACTAGAATTCCGGTTTAGAGGGGTTTAACTATATAATAAGGCGGTCACTAATTATATAATAATATATAAAATATCCACTTTAACATTCATAATTAGATTGTTGCCTACCTTTTGGGGAATTCTGTATTTGCTTATTTAATGGTAAATATCTGATTCTACAGTTTCTGCCATGGCTAAACATTCCCGTGTTCATTTGTCATTACAATAACTAAACTAAATAATATTAATACCAGCATAATTTCTAATGAGAATATTCATGGAGCAAAGGGTTAAGCAACATCAAATTCATAGTGGTCTTTCCATTGTTAGTTATATCTATAACTGATCTGTAGTGGTCTTTCCACTGTTAGTTATGTCTATAACTGATTCGTAGTGTTCTTTCCACTGTTAGTTATGTCTATATCTGATCCGTAGTGGTCTTTCCATTGTTAGTTATATCTATAACTGATTCGTAGTGTTCTTTCCACTGTTAGTTATGTCTATATCTGATCTGTAGTGGTCTTTCCACTGTTAGTTATATCTATAACTGATTCGTAGTGTTCTTTCCACTGTTATTTATGTCTATAACTGATCCGTAGTGTTCTTTCCACTGTTAGTTATGTCTATAACTGATTCGTAGAGTTCTTTCCTCTATTAGGTATGTCTATATCTGATCCATAGTGTTAATTCCACTGTTAGTTATGTTTATATCTGGCTAGAGCTATGTGTAGGTTGAATGTTGCATATTACACACCTGTTAGATAAATGATGAACATTACATTTTAGGCTTGTTTTCTGAGTGAGTGCTTTCTTTATTTGTGTTGATTAATGCCCCAACTTTGAGAGAGCAAGCGAGCGAGCGAGCGAGCGAGAGAGAGAGAGCGAGAGCGAGCAAGCGAGAGAGAGAGAGTGTGTGTGTGTGTGTGAGAGAGAGAGAGAGAAAGAGAGAGAGAGAGCGAGAGCGAGAGAGAGTGTGTGAGAGAGAGAAAGAGAGAGTTAGAGAGAGAGAGAGAGAGAGAGAGAGAGAGAGAGAGAGAGAGAGAGAGAGAGAGAGAGAGAGAGAGAGAGAGAGAGAAACGGATACAGAGGAACCCGGTCTGATACTGTTCATTTATTATCGATAGAGTTTCTTTGGTTTTTTAGATGCCAAATGTAAAGTTTTTATTTTCCCCGTCCATTTGACGTGTGAGGGTCGGAGAACCATCCCTCTCCACATATTACAAGCCCGCATACAAATCATAAATTTACAAGCAATACAAAGATTGGATATCGTACATATACATGTAACTGATATAACGATAACAAAGTTTTTGTAGTGAGCTGTTAAATGTAAATGTTAAGCTGGTGTTAGACCTAAGGCACAAATTGTCCTGGTTTCGGTTCAAGTATTTTACGATACTTTTGATATTTTTGGCTAAGAACAATCATCCCATGGCAGTCGCTGCAAGAACCTGTTGAGCTGAACTATAATATTAACAGACTGAACAAAGAAAGTATAAATAATTGTAATAAAAAAAAACAAAAAAAAAAAACAACCTCTTAGCTGCCAGGCTGGTTATTTGTTTATAATGTTTTTAATGTATACAACCTACATATACCAGTATACTGATCTTTTAAGATCTTTGTATAGAAACACACTTTATTTTAAGATTTTTGAAACAGATGTTCTATATTTTGCCATGTTTTTTCAAGTATATATTCGTTGTTATTTTGTACGGCGGTCTGGCTAAGTAAATTATATTTAAAAGATATGTATTTTAGCACCTTGCTCAGTTGAAAGAAATTTCAGGTTTCTGCATTGAAAAATATACATTTTGAAGAATATGAACACGAGATCATAAGCTGTATCTAAAGCATTTGTGTATCCAAATATCATAGTTTCTAAACTTAATTCTCTGAAATGGTGTTGATCAAACATATTTACTTAAACTGCTCTGATCTAATATTTCGACCACTAAGGGCCTTTGTCAAAGATTATCATGTCAAAATACATTATATAGATTATTCTCTTTGGTTTTATGGCTGAATGCATGTAACAAAAATGTGACGTGTATTTTGAAATGATAATCTTTGACAAAGGCCCTTAGTGGTCGAAATATTAGATCAGAGCAGTTTAAGTATTTATGTATTATATTAATTCCCTATTTTGGAATATTTACTTCATTGCAACCATATTTTGTATTAGGTTTAAGGTAATTGGGCAGTGCCAAAACAAATGTTCAATCGTTTCTTGATTTCTTTTACAAAAGGTACAAAGTGGATCGTCCGTGTATTTCATTTTAATGAGGTATGAATTTACTCCTAAAAGTCTATGAATGACTCTTACCTGAAACCACTGTATTTGTGTATCAGTAGTAATTTTGAATGGCAGCGAAAATATGTTTTTCCATTGTTTGTCCGAGATATGTGCTGTTAATTTATTATTCCAAGTGTAAATGCATTTTGGCTCAATTTCATTTCTATTCAAAGCTTTATAAAATCGTTTGGCACATTTGCTGTCTTTAATAATAAAATCAATATAACGCGGTATATAGGGTTTGTGCAAAGGTTCAACCTCTTTCAAAATAATATCCAATTTTCTTGCTGTTGTTTGCAATGCACATATAACACCATTATAAGTTAAAAAGTCAGTTTTAAGATTGTATTTTACTTTCAACTGTTTCAAATGTAAAGTATCGATGCATCGGACCTCAATTAATACAGTTTTATTCGAAGGACTTGTTTGGGCGGGGTATAGAACCTGCTTAAATATCACAATGCTTTTGCTGATGTGACATTTAGAAAATAAGTTGGGAAGCAACACATGCAAATCCTCCAGAAATCCTCTGATCTGTGTAAACACTGTATTGCCCTTGTACAGACGACAATTATATGCCCATAGCATACAGAGTAGATCCAGATCAGACGTCTCCTATAGAAGGTCTAATCTGTTTGCTTGTGGAATTATAATAGATGTACATAACGGTTTCTTCCAATGTCAAAACATTCTGTGTACATATACCATTTTAAAACACCAGCTAATAAATACGTATGGTGAAATTAATTATTACATAAATATGCGTGCAATAAAGGATGAATTAAAGTAAACTGTTATACGTTACTATACGAATAACCAATTATAGTTGATTTTTACAATTCAGGCCGTTGCAAGATATTACAAACCTTCATTTTAGATCCTTGTCCTGAGTCATGGATACTGTATGATCGACACTGTTACCTAGTCGTGTCCCAGAAGAGAACCTGGAGGGATAGCGAGGACAACTGTCAAACCATGGGAGCCAACCTCACAGATATCATCGACGTCTTTGACAACACCTTTGTCGACGAGGTGGCAACAAAAGCTGGCGTACTACAGAACAGATTTGCGGTCTGGATTGGTATGGGAAACTATCACACTAAGACACCACGTATGTGGACAACAGGGAAACCGATGAAATATGTCAGCTTTTCTGAAAATGAGCCAAACAATGGCGGTGGTAATGAGGATTGTATTGAGCTTGGATATCAAGGTCTGTGGAATGACAAAGTGTGTGATATCACATGGCCAAGTGTGTGTAAAAAACCCCACTATTGACCGCGTAAGAGTTAACTTATATAACTTGCGCTATCTGTGTACATAGTAAACACAATCCACGGTAATACAGTAGAACAACCTGCTTTTAAGACCCCTGTGCTCAATAAATGAATGACCGCTTAAGACTGTAAATTAACTTTCAACTTACTTGTTGGAATAAGCGGTATGGTTTGACACTGATTGTCCTACATAAATTGGGTTGTTTCATAAAATCGTTTTTTATAGCATTGGTATTGACAGGCTGCAAGGTAAAAATATAATTAATTACATAAAAATTGAAACAAAAATATATCTTTGTAATTTTCATACACGTCCGAGTTTTATCATTATATGTTCGTCTCAGAGATACTGAACCGTATTACAGAGTCCTGCTAGTTTACAAATTTGAAATAGAACCAGTGTCATACTCAAAACTATATCTGTATTTTAGATGAATATGCAGTAAATCAATACAGATGAGAGAATTATGAAATACATGTATATGCATTCTGTTTTTGTTCCTAAGATAATACAACAATAAATATCCTTATCAGATGTGCTGATATCATATTTTTGTGATGCTAGGTGTAAACGATCTAATCATTGAGTGTTTATCGAGATGTATAGTTTGTGTCTCTCTTATACACGCGTCGGTATATACATTTTTAATTTCCAATAGCAAACGGAATCCAGATTCCATCACATCAGACTAGACTTCACCACTAGTGGTATGTTAAATAGAACCTTATGACACCATGCTAAATAGAACCGATATTGGTGTGACATATATTGTCATTGCATAGCAGTTCCCAGATTTGCAGAGACGTTTGAACAAATCCAGCAACCAATATTCGATGCAAACAGAAAATGTCCCGATCATACGCATTAACTGATCTGAGTCTTAACTGTTTGCATATGTAACCATTTGTGAAAGTACAGTAAAACTTCGATTATCCGAACACTAAAATACGTATTATTATCGATCTTTAAGACAGGTGGCAACTTAATGCATGGTGAAAGTCATGCAGAAAGCTCCTAGAGGAGCTTTCTGCATGACTTTCACCATGCATTAAGCAGCCACCTACCTAAAAGGGTCTGAATTCTTCTATACCGAAAATTCGAATAATCGAGGTATTACTGTAATTGACAAAGTATTCAACTTCTAAAGTATTAGGAGATCCTGGGAAAGCAAAAGCAGCAATGGGAAAATGGAAAATTGCAGACTCGGTTTTAATGAGTCTGTTCATGAGCTGTGCAACACCACTCACGTCCGTTAGCAAATTTGTTTTAATTTGTCAAAACATTGACAGATTCGTGAATTTGTTTGGTTTCTGAATGTGGATACGAGACTATTCATGAACTGATTACAAGAACTTTGTCACAATAAAACGACGATGATACCATCTTTTATGGGAACAATAATATTTTGTACGGTCAGGAATTTGGAAGCGGCATTATTTTCTAAATATGCAGAGCACATACTGTTTTCTGTTACCCGTTGTAAAACATACAGCAGTTCGATATCTTTTTGATGTAATCAATACGACAGATCTAATTCCCATTGTTGTATTCTCATACAATATTCAATACCGACAAACGATTGCGTAGACGGAAGAATTACAGACGCGTGACAATCGTTTCATGATTAACCCATTCCCTCATATTGACGACTGTTCACGACTCTGCAAAAGTCACTTTGTAAAACAATTGCGGTAAATTTATCAAAATGGTTTCAAGCTAAAGAAAAAAGTTCAGCTTAATAAGCCTTATTAACCCTTTACTCCATGAATATTTATGTAAGAAAATAATGACATCATAAATATTAATTAGATTAATAATGCTGTAATGGCAAATGGACACAGGATTTTTTTTCCATGGCAGAACTTGTAGAATCATATCTAGAGTTCATAAGCAAACAGAGCAGACCTTGAATAGACAACTCCAGCAGGAGACATCTGTATCCATGCTTATAAAACTTTTTAGTTGAGTCCGAGTTCGTTCTCAAGTGTTTGATTGGTCAGATTTGAGCCTCATTTTCTCTAATTAATGCTCCTTTTCGGTAGGTAGATTTATTCAAAGAGGTTGTATCTAAAAAATGCCTATGAGGGAATGGGTTAACTCTTTCGCATCAAATATTTGTAGCCTGCAAACTTCAGGTGTTGAGTGCTTGTATGGCGGCCGTACAAATATTCTGAAAATGGGTGATCCTTCGAAAGCAACAGTAGAAATGCCAAAAGAGAAAATTGGAGACTCGGTTTTATTGAGTCTGTTCATGAGTAGTAATTAAAAGTGCAGCACTACTCACGCCCCTAGCACCAGCTTAAGCAGTATTAAATTTTAAAAACTAATAACATGAAAAGTAATGATCCCGAAGGACCAGGAAATATGAAGTCGCCCTGTACTTCATTCTCAGTCTTGTTATATTTTCTGGTCTTTCGGGATCATTAGTTAAATGTTGCCACTAGGATATTCGCATTACTCTTTTATGACGATATCCGACATACATGTAGATATCAATCTAGTATGTCATCGGTTGTAGAAATTTGAAAACAATTCCCTCCAATGATAGCTAATATAAAATCGATTGGATTTTGTAGGTATATACACGATTATGTAAACATTGATATTATCTAGTGTCGATTTTGATATCATTTTTACCTAAGGCGAAGCGATAATCTGAAGATGGTTTCATGACACTGAATGTATCCATGTTAACTTATTTATCTCCAGTGTCTAATAAAATGACATGGGCAAACAGTGGAAACCACTGATCCTTAACACATTACCCCCTAGTGACGCATTTTGCGCCTCTATAAAGTTCCATTGTGAAACCATTGTGATAAATAGAGCATTTGCTCATATAAGAGCAAATACTCTATTTATCACAATGATTTCAAACTACAAAATTCTAAACCTTTCCTTTTCTCTAGTTAATGCTCCTTTTCGGCAGATTAATTCAAAAAGGTTGGGTCTAAAAATAGCCTTGGAGAGAATTAGTTAAGGAACCTTCTATTCTGGGTGTACACTGTTTGCTGAATCCATCGATGTCAATTGTTTATAATAGCAAATACGTTGCTGTGTCCCCCTCAACATGAAAAAGTGGATGGGATACAAAATAAGATCTGGAAGCTTTTCCAACAAAAATATAGACATACGAGCGTAAATATATTAATATAACGGACTTGTGTCGGTTGAATAGAGTTCAATTGAGTTTGGTGAATATTTTACTTTTTATTTGTAAACGAACGCGGCAAATGAAATATTTATCGTACAACGAGGGATCTTGTTCAGTAACCTCCCTTGAATACTTGGAGGTAAAGAGCTTCTAGCTAATGTTAATGGAAAAGTAGTGAAGTCAAGCAGGCAAAGCCACATACAAGACGCAACCACCACCAAAACACCGATAGACAGCATGACACACATACACACACAACCACACACCCAAACACACACTCTCTCACACACACACAAGATAAACACAGAAAACACCAACAGACACACAAGAACCAGAGACAAACACTCCACACATGAACAAAATCACAAGCACAAATACGCAAGGCAAACAAAAGGAAGGATGACAAAGAGAGTACCGCCTTGGCACGCACGGTCAGTAGCAAAAACACCACCGCGGGTTTAAACCGGTTTACAGACTTCCTAACCTCACACTTCTCTCAAAGGCACCCTAGCTTTACAAGTAGTGTAAATAAAGGTATCCCCGCCGGACTTACCCACAACATAGACGACGGTGAACACAGGACAACATGTAAACCATAGCATAATAACTGTGACAATATGTACTCAATCATTTTGCTGAAGTCAGAGCACCTGCAGGTAAGCCGTTAAGGGCACGACAGGGAATAAGTAATACATGAGTCTGGTAAGCTCATCCCGTATCCGAGTTTAAGAGTATACCATCATAGAGTACTACTCTCGGCCTGTCATCGCGCAAGCAAAGAGGGAAGCGTAGCTACCGACTGTAAAAGGGTCGATAACCAAACATGCAGTGCGTTGCAATATAATAGGATCATAACCTTTCTTCTTAAATGTTTTAATGCGTTTTATAAACAAATCATGAAAATGGATATGACCCCGAATTTTCCTAAGTTTGTAGATAACATCCCCATAAAAGTCTGGTTGAGAAATGCCTTGTTGCAGTAACGTCCGTAGATTGCAATTATATTTACTAATGAGTGGTAAATTTCGATAATAAAATTTAGAAAACGTTTTCCGAAGTTTGTGATATCTGTAACCTTGCTTTAGAAGTTTATCAGTTATGACTAAATTACGACTGTTAAAATCTTCAAGCAAAGAACAGGCTCGGGCAAACCGAATAAGTTGAGAAATATAAACCCCATAAGATGTAGAACGGGGCATATCTCCATCTAGAAAAGGATAATTAATAATTGTAAAATTAAAATCTTCTCTTTTATCGTATATTTTGGACGAAACTTTATCATTTGTAATTGAAAGATTCAAATCTAAAAATGAAGCTATAATGTCAGATTGATTCGCTTTGTTTAAAGACAGTTCTTTTGGGCAAATTGAAGAAATCATAGTTTCAAAATAAGGATTATCTAAATTCAAAATATCGTCTAAATACCTTGAAGCTTTATTAAAAACATTAACAATATCGGTCTGTGTATTAGGTTTTAAGCTAAGCATAAAATCCCTCTCATAGCAATACAAAAACAAATCTGCAACAAGAGGGGCACAATTTGTACCCATGGGTATACCAACAACATGACCATATATGGTACCCCATAACGCACAACTATATTATCTCAAAGAAAGGTAAGATATCTACAAACATCAAGGCAAGTCCACATTGTGTAATGTTCAACTTCTGAATTTGAAAAGAATGAACGTTGAACATTACAAATGAAAAGGTAATCATTACAAGCAATGAACATTTTGTTTTCTCTGGCAAAGTTGTTTTTCTATTAATTTAATCAGTTTATCCTTTATAAGATGGTGAGGTAGAGTAGTATAGAGTGTAGAGAAATCATAAGAGCTCAGTGAAGAAATGTTATACTGTTCATTTTCAAGTTTCGTTAGAACATCATTTGAATTTTTTATTGACCAAAAAACATTAATACCAGAAATTTCATATATTTTATCACAGTAACGTTTTCCATGTTCTTTGATCGTAGTAAGACAGGACGTCAAAAGATATTTTAGTAGTGGTACAAGAGCTAGAGTTGGCAATAAAACGCGCCTTATAAGGGTTTTTATGTAGTTTCGGAATTCAGTACAAAGTAGAAAGTTTATGTTGTTTATGTTAGGACCAGACTTAAAATTATTGCACATTGTTACATGTTCAGAGACTATATCTTTTTCAGGTGTTTGAACTGTTATATAAGTTTTTGAATCAGTTAGCTCCTTCTATACAATCTTCAAATAATGATTACATCATTTGATGCCGTGTCAGCAGGAACAAGAACATAATTTGAATGAAAATTAGAAACGTTTTTCTTCAAATAGCGAAAAGTAACCCTAGGTCGAGGTGGTAAAAGATGGTAATTTGATTTGTAAAAAGTAATACGCGTATCAATAATATCAAAAATACATTTCTTCCAATCCGAAAGGGCATTAACATAAGCATATTCTCGTCGACACCATTTGATACTGAATTCTTGAATAGCTTCCGCAATATAAGTTCGACAAGCGTCAAAATCAATAAGGGAAGGTAATCTATATTTAGGTCCTTTAGTTAGGAGGGTCCTGAGACGTTTATCCTTAATGATATCAAAATTACCAGTAATGACATGACCAACTGGTTTATAGCAAAAGCTAGAAATGCTACAATCTCAAGAAATAGGGGTATTAACATCAATATTTAAGTCAGAGACAATTTTATTGTAGTTAAAAATAACATTCCTAATAGGTTTATTATATTTATAACAGATGATAGGTGATTCAGAGTTGATGAAATATTTGGGAATAGTATCGATTACATTCTTATCACGACATATACTTTGAATATCAATAAAATCGATAACTTTATTTAGGAATTGAAGTTTCAGAAAATGTATTTTATGTTCAGATTCTTTATCAATACGAGGGCGAAGAACATGCTGTGTGTAACTTTGTATAAATGAGGCAGTATTAATTAACGGATCCGGCCGCATATAGATTTTATCAGCCTCTTCGTCTATGGACTTGAGACAGAAAAAGGGTAAATGGAAAAGTAGTAAAGTCAAGCAGGCAAAGCCACATGCAAGACGCAACCACCACCAAAACACCGATAGACAGCATGACACACACACACAACCACACACCCAAACGCACACGCACACACACGAAATGAATACAGAAAACACCAAAAGACACACAAGAACCAGGGACAAACGTTCCACAACATGAACAAACCACAAGCACAAAGACGCAATGCAAACAAAAGGAAGGGTGACAAAGAGAGTACCGCCTTGGCACGGTCAGCAGCAAAAACACCACTGGGGGTTTAAACCGGTTTACGGACGTCCTAACCTCACACTTCTCTCAAAGTCACCCTAGCTTTACAAATATTGTAAATAAAGGTATCCCCGCTGGACTTACCCACAACATAGACGACGGTGAACACAGGACAACATGTAAAACATAGCATAATAACTGTGACAATCCGTCAAATATGTACTCAATGACTTTGCTGAAGTCAGAGCACCTGCAGGTAAGCCGTTAAGGGCACGACAGGGAAAAAATAATACATGAGTCTGGTAAGCTCCTCCTGTATCCAAGTTTAAGAGTATACCATCATAGAGTACTACTCTCGGCCTGTCATCGCGCAAGCAAAGAGGGAAGCGTAGCTACCGACTGTAAAAGGGTCGATAACCAAACATGCAGTGTGTTGCAATATAATAGGATCATAACCTTTCTTTTTAAATTTTTTAATGCGTTTTATAAACAAATCATGAAAATGGATATGACCCCGAAAGACGATAAACAAGATAACATAGAATGTTTTCCAGTTTGTTTTAGAATAGTATGTAAATCATGAATATACATATTACGACGTAATTTACGCTTAATATTACCATTTCTACGGCTACCATGTGATCTACTTTTACGTTTTCGAATAGAAAATATAGAGAAAATATCGATGCTTGGATCTTTAGAAATGTTGCCGCTTTGGAAAATGTTATCATTAAGGCTTAAAGGAAAAGGTGTTTGTAACTTCTTTATCCAGTCTAGCTCTGTAATAAAACGAGATTTTAAACTGCCAGTAGTTTTAGAATCATAATAAATTTGTTCTACTGGTTGAACCGAAACATATTTGAAAACCTAGTTTTTAAAGTACATCCTGCCTGGCCTACATATTGAATGCCACAGCGTGGCGCATTTCATGTAAGAACATATATAATATTAGATGAGTTTCAGTCTATATCAGAATTAATCTTCACACTAAACACTCTACCATTAACAAGAGATTTAATTTTGATGTAGTAGAAATAAAATTGCAACACATACACCTCTTACTATTGCACTTAGTAATTATTGGATGTCTTTTGTTCAAATAATGTGAATTTAGATGGGCTTTACTATAACGAAGGATAGATTGCTTTAATGGAGACAAATGTTACTAATAGCAGAAGAGGGAACATGAAAAGACGAAGCGGAAGACAATTTTAGAGGTTTAATACAAACTGACGGCTGTAGTGATTGGAAATTAGCCAGGTTATGAGGAATCTGAACAGAAGACACAGAGTGTAAGATTAAGTTTGTAATTTTAAGTATAGGGAGACTATTCATAATTTGTGTAGTAATTGTAGCACCCTTCCGTAAAAAGCGACATACGTATGTAACGAAAAGAAAGGTTGTGTAAAAGAATAAAAACCTACCAGACACAATACCATACAAAAACGTATAGTCACACAATATGTCGGTGAGTACCGAAGCTACCATGAAGTGCAAAGTACGGTGTTAATGTATAAGAAAACGAATTGAATGTAGAGCAATTCCTGCAAGCGGGAGAAAACAATATTGATTGAATGTACGGGGAGACGTTTCACGGCCACCACACTGCACAAACAACACTGTTGTGCTTATAAATGGAAAAGTACTTAAGTCAAGCAGGCAAAGCCACATACAAATTATTCTGTAACACCCGACTATATATAAAGCTTCTTGTATCTTGTACTCTCCCAATAACTTTGTTGAAAAAGTCTATGTCCTACTAGTTGGTTCCCTCTGATTTTGAAACACAATGAGGCAATAATATAAATAAATATATCATATAAGAATGCTCAAATGATTATGACTATTGTTATATAATTTAGTTGATGTTTTATAGCTCTATTATTATTACTTTTTAGAGTAAAAGGAAAATATTTCTTTAGATTAATCGCAACATCTCATTGAAATACAAGAGAAATCACCGAGTAATCCAACTAAAAGGACCTGCTCATTTGGCATATCTTTCTATCAAGGGAAACAATTTGCAGCTGAATAATATCCCCCATTGGTAAATTGGTATTCGGGCTATAATTTACATGGTATGTAAATCATGAATAGACATATTTTACATTTTACATACATCGTTGTTTTCAGCAACATATGCACGCTCTTTGATGAGAAATGTCTGGTACAATAAAATCTTTTTAAACCGGAATTCTAGTAGAGAATAGTTTAGATATATTTAAGCAGGTGGCTACTTAATGCAGGGTGAAAGTCATGCAGAGAGCTCATAGTGGAGCTTTCTGTATGCCTTTCATCCTCCATTAAGTTGCCACCTGTGACAAAGACAGATATTTCGATATTTACACTAACTTTAACGTCCGGTTTAGAAGCGTTTTACTGTATTTGCAGAAGCGTAAATTGTTACAGGTAAATACGGCTACAGGATTTCATATCACATGAATGTTCTCTCATGCAAAGTGGATTGAATTATGTAAATGACAAGCAGTCATATAGAATATATTATATGGTTCGCATTATGACAAAACTCATTCAAATACATCGATTTGTGCAGAAGAGACCACCTTTTGTTCTAAGACCTAGAACACATTCTGAAATTTATTTTGAGGAGCGGGTGCGTAGGGATGGTGTGTTAAATTGCATGTCTTAGACTGGGACTTCACTGTGATTTGTTAACTGTATATATATAACACCCTGCTTGGACAAAGCAGCTGAAAGGAAGGCTATTAAGTGCGTGAATAGACCGAACTATTTAATACAGGGAACCTTAGTAAATAAGGTGACAGAAGAAAACTGAGTTCTAAACAATGTTTGCACAACAAAGAAAGCTGCTTTTGATTCCGTTGCTCTTTACAGATATGCTGCATTGCATATCTATTAGTTATTATGAATTCCTAAAACAAAACCAATCTTCCTTTGGCCATACATACAAAGCACGCTCGACAAGGTCGGCGACAGAATGCTGTATGACGTGTCTGCAAGATGACCCGTGCAATTCAGTAAACTTCAATCCGGTGGATAAAACATGCCAGTTGAACAACAGAAGTCCGTTTGACTTTCCATACACCAATGTTGTAGGTACAGCTAATATGGATCTGTACTACCTAAGAGCAGGTATGCAATATACGATATATATCGTATATAAGAATATCACTTCCTAAGCCTATATTTTATATAAGAATTTGTACTATCTAAGCGTATGTATGTGTTACAGTATTAATTGCGATTCAGGACAATCGCCGATTCTACCAGTACAGATTACAATCACAATATCTGCAAGGACAGACTCCGATCCTACAAATCACACTCCGATCACAAATTTGACTGTTTGTTTTGTATGTGGTGTTTCCTGCATGACTCATTTTTTGTACTTTTAAATATCCGTGGATTATAATGACACCATTCTTTTTTAATCATTCATACTTCATTATGTGTTGTTTGTCATGTTTTGAATAAAGACTTGTGATCTTAAAATAATACATTCTTCCAGTAGAATTGTAAATTTTCTTAGTAGAGTTTAAGTGTCATATATAACACTAATAATAAATACTTCTCGTAGTAGAATTGTAGATTGTCATAATAGAATTACAGTTTGTCCTAGGACAGACTGTGATCAGAATAGTTATGTACTAGTAGAATCGTCGACTGTCCTAGGATATATCATTAGGATCGGAGTCTGTCCTAGGAGAGATTGCGATCGCAATTTGTCCTAAGAGAATCGACGAGTTTCCTGATACGCAGTTTCTACCGTGGCATATGTATTATATATAATGAACTATACTATCTAAACGTATGCATGGAATCTGTTTAACCCTTTCCCTGTTCAGTATTCACGCTAGAAATAATGACATCATGATGTTTGGTATTTTAGAAACTGTAGAGGCAAATCTTTATATTTCATAAGCAAGCAAAGCAGATCCTGACCAGACGGCTCCTATCAGCGTGCAAAATGCGCTTATATGTTCATCAAATATATAAAACAATTCATTAAAAAGGGATATGATCCTGTAGTACTACAACATACTACATGTTTGGTTGTGAACCCTTTTACAGTTGGCAATCACGCTGGCCTCTTTGCATGTACGCCGACAAGAAAGGTTTAGTACTCTATGAAGGCGACCTCTTAAATCCAGAAATGGAAGAAGAACGTCGGATATCTGTACTATTTCATTTTTGTCGTACCCTTTATTACTTTTCTACAGTTACTCTGTTTGCAGCTCAATCATTGAGTACACTAGCGATAGGTGGATACAGTATGTTCAATTAAATGTTTTTTTGTTATACATGCACTTTACCACTGTATTTGCTGTCGCGGTTGTTGTAGATTAGTCGGAGAGGGGATACGTTTATTTACACTGTTTGTCTTTTAGGATGGGGATGGAATAAGTGTGAGGTTGGGCGCCCATAAACCGGTTTAACCCCCCGGTGACTTTTGTCACTGACCGTTCCAAGGCGGTACTTCCATCTTCCTCCTATTGTATGTTTGTTTTGTCTTTGTGCGTCTCTTGTTGTTTTTTCTACTTATGTACATTTGCTGTTTCCTTGTGTTGCTGTTCGGACGAGTGTTTGTTCTGTATGTGGTGTTTCCTGCATGACTCATTTTTGTACTTTTAAGGAATTATACAATCAAATAGTAAGTGTGGAATATTATATAGATATATCAGTAGAAATTGCGATACAGGACAACCGTCGATTCTCCTAGGACAGATTGCGATCGCAATCTCTCCTTGAACAGCCTCTGATCCTAATGCATCAATGGTTCTACTAGTACAGATTCTGATTACAGTCTGTCCTAGGATAAACTGTAATTATATCATGAAAATTTACAATTCTACTGGAATAATTTAGCTATATTATTAGTTTTAGATATGACACTTTAATTCGTCTATGAAAATCTACAATTCTAGCGTTCCTTCATTGGCTATGATTTAATGGATGTAGTGCCCTTGTTTCATGAAATAGTTGTATTCGTTGAGCAGTACATGTATAAAGTCTGCAATTAAAGAAATAATGAAATGCATTCTCTGGACTATTTTGACATGAGCAACATGGATCAAACCTAAGATGGTTATGGTATAGATCTTCATTTAGATCACTACAGTTGTTCCTAATTCTGGCATGCATGATTGATAAATATCTGTTAAGACTAAAATAAAAATAACGAGGAATAGTAGAACAGTCTGAAAATGATTTTACTGAGTTTTTTAAAACTAGATATTGATGTGCTTTGTCTTATATCAGTATCTAAATTGTTCCACAATTTAACTGAAAATGGAATACATAACTTATTGCATATTGAACTTCTGGTTTGGACAGATTCGAGTTCGTTCCTGTTTCGAAGCTCATAATGTGTAATGTCTCTTAATTGTGGTGGGGTTATATCTCTTATATGTGATGGTACTGATTCTGTAAAAGCTTTGTACATGAAACAGTATTTTTGTCTTTCCCTTCTTTTGTGTAGAGACTCCCATCCGCATTCTCTATAGAGATTAGCTAGAGAAACAGATCTAGTTAGACCGGTAACTATTCGGGCAGCTTCATTCTGTATTGTTTTGCCAAAGACTCAGAGTCGTTTTGAGTACAGCCGTCCCAAACTATAGCAGCATATTCCAATATTGATCTAATATATGATAAAAATATTTGGTTTAAAGCGGCTCTTGAGAGGGTAAATTTGAGTTTTCTCATGATGTTTAGAGTTTTAGAAGCAGTACTCCAAATATTTTCAATGTGGACTGACCACTGGCCATTATGTTTAAGTGTTAAAATTCTGAAGGGTGGTGATCCCCCGAAAGCAAAAATTGCAACACAAAAAGAGACAAGATGTGTTTGTGAAACACTATGCCCCCTCATAAATTTGACCTCTGACCTTGACCTCTGACCTTGACCTTGACATGTCACCCCTCAAAGTGTGCAGCCTCATGAGATACACAAGCACGCCAAATATCAAGTCTCTATCTCTACTGGTCCAAAAGTTATGGCCAATGTTAAAGTCGGCGATTTGACCCATATATTTGACCTCTGACCTTGAAGGATGACCTTGACCTTGACACGTCACCCCTCAAAATGTGCGGCTTCATGAGATACATATGTATACCAAATATCAAGTCTCTATCTATACTGGCTCAAAAGTTATGACCAATGTTAAAGTTGCTGACAAACAAACAGACAAACAGACAAACAGACAAACAGACAGACAGACAGACAGACAGACAGGGCAAAAACAATATGCCCCCCGACTATCGTCTATGGGGGCATAAAAATTGCAGACTCGGTTTTATTGAGTCTGTTCATGAGCAGTAATTGAAAGTACAACACTGCTCACGCCCCCTAGCACCGGCTTAAAGCGGTATTCAATTTTCAGAACAAGAAGTACTGAAATTCATGATCTCGAAGGATCAGAAGGTATAACAACACTGAGAATGAAGTACGGGGCGACGTTTTACGGCCGCCACACAAGCACTTAACACCTGCTGTTGTGAAGATTATAAATTCTGAAGGGTGGTGATCCCCCGAAAGCAAAAATTGCAACACAAAAAGAGAAAATTGCAGACTCGGTTTTATTGAGTCTGTTCATGAGCAGTAATTGAAAGTGCAACACTGCTCACGCCCCTGGCACCGTATTAAAGCGGTGTTCAATTTTCAGAACAAGAAGTACTGAAATTCATGATCTCGAAGGATCAGAAGGTATAACAACACTGAGAATGAAGTACGGGGCGACGTTTTACGGCCGCCACACAAGCACTTAACACCTGCTGTTGTGAAGATTATAAATTCTGAAGGGTGGTGATCCCCCGAAAGCAAAAATTGCAACACAAAAAGAGAAAATTGCAGACTCAGTTTTATTGAGTCTGTTCATGAGCAGTAATTGAAAGTGCAACACTGCTCACGCCCCCTAGCACCGGCTTAAAGCGGTATTCAATTTTCAGAACAAGAAGTACTGAAATTCATAATCTCGAAGGATCAGAAGGTATAACAACACTGAGAATGATGTACGGGGCGACGTTTTACGGCCGCCACACAAGCACTTAACACCTGCTGTTGTGAATATTATAAATTCTGAAGGGTGGTGATCCCCCAAAAGCAAATATTGCAACACAAAAAGAGAAGATTGCAGACTCGGTTTTATTGAGTCTGTTCATGAGCAGTAATTGAAAGTGCAACACTGCTCACGCCCCCTAGCACCGGCTTAAAACGGTATTCAACCCTAAATGTTTATGACAGTCCTACAATTTATGTTAGTGTTCTCAAAATTCAGTCTGGGCTTAATAGCATCCCTTTTTAGAGAGAAAAGTAAAGCTTCTGTTTTGTTAGGATTGAATTTGACAAGCCATTGCTTTGACCAAACAGAAATTTGCTGTAGGTCATGATTCAGCATCACTTCAATATCTTGAACATTAGAAGCTGAGCAAAAGAGGGAGCTGTCACTCGCGTACAGTCTTGTAAGACTAAGGAGTGACTCAGTTATATCATTGATGTAGAGGAGAAAAATAGCGGGCATAGAACATGGCCCTGAGGCACGCCAGCAGAAATAGACTGTAAAGTAGACGTTACTGACTGAAGAACAACTTTTTGGTGTCTATTTTGCAAATGATTAGAAATCCAGTCAATAATTTTACCATCAATGCCATTTTCATAAAGCTTAAATATAAGGCCTTTGTGCCATAACCTGTCAAAGGCTTTAGAAATATCACAAAAAAAACATACAAGAAAATTGGTTATTTTCAAACCCTTGACAGATATGGTGATATATATATATATATATCAATCAGTTGGTATACAGTTGAATGTACTTCACAACAGCAGGTGTTAAGTGCTTGTGTGGCGGCCGTAAAAAGTCGCCCCGTACTTCATTCTCAGTGTTGTTATATTTTCTGGTCCTTCGGGGTCATTAGTTTTCATGTTATTAGTTTTGAAAATTGAATACTGCTTAAGCCGGTGCTAGGGGGCGTGAGTAGTGTTGCACTTTTAATTACTACTCATGAACAGACTCAATAAAACCGAATCTGCAATTTTCTCTTTTTGCATTTCTACTTTTGCTTTCGAGGGATCACCCATTTTCAGAATATTGGTAGAAAACCTGACTGGTATTTATATAAGACATTGTTATCAAGTAAGAGATTATAAATGTGTTTAAACCATATATTTCAGTTCCTGAGATTGATGCAAAGAAATCATTGAGGCAATTTGCCTTTTCTTCATCAGTGGTAAAACAATGAATATGATTATCATCCTCATTAGAAAAAGGTTGTAAACATGATGAATCAGCACTATTTACAAAGTGACGAATTATTTTTTAAATCCTTTTTTTGTCATTAGTTTCGAGATTGGTACGATGAATTTCAAGTGAGTTATAAAACCGTTCCTTAGCATGTTTGTTTTAAGATTATTAACTTTATTTCTAAGATGTCTGAATTTTAACCAGTCTTGGGGTTTGTCCACTTTTTTGGCAGTCGCCCTAAGGCGATCTCGTTCCTGGATACCTTTCTAAGTTCACTATCATACCATGGCCGGTCATCAGATCTTATACGAACTTTTTTGACGGTATGCAATTGCCAACTACATGTAGTTCCATAATTTTTTCAGTAAAAATACTGCATGCATCATGTATTGAATGTTCATTCGAAATTGACCAGTCATTCATATTCAGTCTGTTATTTTAAAGTTCAAAATCAGCTCTTTTATAATTCCAAACAATTCTTTCAAAACTGTGGTTTAATTCATAAGGAAATGGTATAGATATATATGTTGCATGATGGTCGCTGATTTTATTTGGAATATGAAGTACACCAGCATCGAAAA
Source organism: Azorinus chamasolen (assembly GCA_963576725.1). NCBI lineage: Eukaryota > Metazoa > Mollusca > Bivalvia > Cardiida > Solecurtidae > Azorinus > Azorinus chamasolen. Next base: position 902,684 of record OY755248.1, read on the forward strand.
GTTGAATATCCAGTGATACGATAATAGGATCTAAAATGGCTTGACTAGTAGCTTTAAATCGAAAGCTAGATTTATATTTATATCTGAATTAAATTGGATCAAAAAATTGCAAACACCTTTTCCTTTAGGACTGAATGATAATATTTACCAGACTGGAAATATTTCAAAAGAACCAGATATAGATATTTTTTCAATTTTTTCTATTAGAAAACGCAAATCTCGATCGCATGGCATTCGCAAAAATGGTAATATTAAACGAAAATCTCGTTTGAAAATGACTCTTCTTGATCTACATACTTTACGCCTAACTTCGGGTAAACATGCCATGCTTTCTAGACTTTCCTCCTTATCTATATGTTCATTAAAAGAAATTGACGAGCAAGCCGATAAAATTATTTTTCGATCAGATCCTCTCATAGGAACGGCTAGTTTGATACAAAGCTTTACTCTACATGTTCTCAGACCGCACATCGACAAATTATCTGAACACCAAAGATTCTTCTTGAAAATTCCTTTTATTAATAAAGGTATTGATTTTATTGACCTCCAAAGTATTTTTAGAGACAAAAATGTAATTGACACTATTCCTAAATACTTTAAAAATACAGAACCACCTATCATCTGCTACAAATATAACAAACCCATCAGAAATACAATTTTCAACTATAATAAAATTGTGGCCGACCTTAATATTAATGATAATATTCCTGATAATTGAGATTGCGCCACCTCAAAATTTTGCTATTCTCCGGCTGGTCATGTGATTACTGGTAATTTTGAGATAATTAAAGATAAACGTCTACGATCTCTTTTGAATAAAGGTCCCAAATATAGAATACCATCCTTGATAGATTTTAACTCTTGTCGAGTTCAGATTGCGGAGGCTTTACAAAATTTTAGTATTAAATGGTGTCGAAGAGAACATGTTGAGTCTAATGCCCTTTCTTGTTGGAAAAAACTAATTTTTGATATAATTGATAAACGCATTTCCTTTTACAGCTCTAATAAACACCTTCTTCCACCTAAACCTAGAACTTCATTTAGACATCTTAAAAAGGGTTTACAGGATTTCCATTCAAAATACGTTTTTGTTCCTGCTGATAAGGCATCAAATAATGTGATTATTATTTGACGATTACATTATATCGATGTCTTGAAGCAGGAAATTATTAATACCAAGTCATACATTTCAGATACCACTGACGAAAAGACCATCATTTCAGACCATGTCAAAAAGTGTGAACAATTTGGAACCGATATTAAAATTACACAACATAAACTTCCTACTATGTATTGGTTACCAAAACTACATAAAAAACCATATAAAGCGCGTTTCATTGCAAATTCTAGTTCATGTACAACTACTAAATTGTCTATACTTTTGACTTCGTGTTTAACGAAGGTAAAGGAACATGTAAAATTTTACTGTGATAAGACTTATGAAAATTCTGGAATAAATCTCTTCTGGTCTATTAAGAACTCTTCAGAAGTCTTAAACAAACTTAAGAACAAAAGGTATCTTGCATCCACTGTAAGCACGTACGATTTTTCTACTCTGTACACAACTCTTCCTCATATTTTAATTAAGGATAAGCTTACTAACTTGATCCAGAAAGTATTTGCCCGAGAAAAAACATCATTCTTGGCATGTAATGCTGAAAAAGCTTTCTTTACTGACGAGCAAATGAAATATTACACCAATTGGACTTGCTCAGAAGTTTGCGAAGCACTAACCTTTCTTTTGGATAACATATTTGTACGTTATGGGAATGCTATATACCGTCAGGTAATTGGTATTCCCATGGGTACGAATTGTGCACCACTTGTCGCAGATTTATTTTTGTACTGCTATGAGAGAGATTTCATGTTGAGTTTGAATCCTCAATCACAAGAAGATGTTATAAAAGCCTTCAATGAAACTTGTCGATATTTGGATGATATTTTTAACTTAGATAACCCTTTCTTTGATGCTCTGATTCCTACAATTTATCCTAAAGAACTCAAATTGAATAAAGCTAACCCGTCCGACAATTATGCAGCGTTTCTTGACCTAGACCTTAAAATTAATAATGGAATGATTTCTTCTAAAATATATGACAAAAGAGATGATTTTGATTTTAATATTGTAAATTTTCCTCATCTTGACGGGGATGTTCCCCGTGCTCCATCTTACGGGGTTTATATATCTCAACTTATTCGTTTTGCTAGAGCTTGTTCATCTATTGACGATTTTAACAGTCGAAATCTCATTTTAACTGAAAAACTGCTTAAACAAGGATATAGATACCATAAACTAAGAAAAATTTTCTCTAAATTTTACTATCGAAATCTCTCGCTTATTGGCAAGTACAAATGTAATCTCAAGGTACTTTTGCGACACGGTATCTCACATCCTGAATTTTATGGTGATGTGATTTACAAACTTCGTAAAATTATTGGACATACCCATTTTCTCACTTTGTTCATCAAATATATAAAACAATTCATTAAAAAGGGATATGATCCTGTAGTACTACAACATACTGCATGTTTGGTTGTGAACCCTTTTACAGTTGGCAATCACGCTGGCCTCTTTGCATGTACGCCGACAAGAAAGGTTTAGTACTCTATGAAGGCGACCTCTTAAATCCAGAAATGGAAGGAGAACGTCGGATATCTGTACTATTTCATTTTTGTCGTACCCTTTATTACTTTTCTACAGTTACTCTGTTTGCAGCTCAATCATTGAGTACACTAGCGATAGGTGGATACAGTATGTTCAATTAAATGTTTTCTTTGTTATACATGCACTTTACCACTGTATTTGCTGTCGCGGTTGTTGTAGATTAGTCGGAGAGGGGATACGTTTATTTACACTGTTTGTCTTTTAGGATGGGGATGGAATAAGGGTGAGGTTGGGTGCCCATAAACCGGTTTAACCCCCCAGTGACTTTTGTCACTGACCGTTCCAAGGCGGTACTTCCATCTTCCCCCTATTGTATGTTTGTTTTGTCTTTGTGCGTCTCTTGTTGTTTTTTCTACCTATGTACATTTGCTGTTTCCTTGTGTTGCTGTTCGGGCGAGTGTTTGTTCTGTATGTGGTGTTTCCTGCATGACTCATTTTTGTACTTTTGTTGTCTCGTAAAAGTACAAAAATGAGTCATGCAGGAAACACCACATACAGAACAAACACTCACCCGAACAGCAACACAACGAAACAGCAAATGTACATAAGTAGAAAAAACAACAAGAGACGCACAAAGACAAAACAAACATACAATAGGAGAAGATGGAAGTACCGCCTTGGAACGGTCAGTGACAAAAGTCACCGGGGGGGTTAAACCGGTTTATGGGCGCCCAACCTCACACTTATTCCATCCCCATCCTAAAAGACAAACAGTGTAAATAAACGTATCCCCTCTCCGACTAATCTACAACAACCGCGACAGCAAATACAGTGGTAAGTTCAAGTATAACATTCTGCATAGAATTAGTACGAATCAAGCTTTTTAGGTTATGAAAAGTTGGATTCCAAAGATCTTCATTTAGGTAACCCAATACTATCACATTTCTTGAGATCTCAAAAACCTTTTCCAGGTTTCTATCCAAATTTTCAAAAAAGGGTGTCTGTAGTTTTGGGGCTATAAAATACGCCTAAAAGGTATGATTCTGATTTTGTTTTAATCTTAACCCAAATTGACTCTGTGCAAAATACCGCAAGTTCTTCCATTCTGGAATGCAAAATGTTTTCGTTAAGGTACACCAATATTCCTCCACCATGATTATTTCTGTCCTTTCGATACGGACTGCTAAATTTCGAGCTAAACTCAATATTTGCATTAATGACAACTGAATCAAGATGTGTTTCAGTAAACATAAGATGTCAAAATCTAAATAAAAAGTTATCTTTTAAGTACTCTAGTTTATTCCAAATACTTCTAATGTTACAATTGGCAAATAGATAGTGAGTTTGAGGTAGCTACAGGGCCTGGATTTGACTCTATGTCCCAAGCTTTAAGTAGTAGTAACAGTAGAGCAGTTAAAATGTGAAGAGACATGGTCTTGTTTGGAATAAAATTATCACAAAAGTAATCTTTCATGCCCAGCAGTACCTTGACACTAAGTTGAAATATAGTTGTGAATAGATTTACCTTGAACTGAGCCCTTTTTCTGTAATTGTACCCTCTACTATAATGGGTTCCAATAGCCGCCCTCCAAGAAGTCAATACCTATAAGGATACAGCTTAACGCCAGCTTGATGCTCAGCCACTGAAACCGCAACATGGCACAGCCAACAGTCTGAAACGCCTGAGATAAAAAGACAGAAAGAAAAAAAGGAAAAGGATAGATGAGAGATAAATAAGCAAAATATATAGCAAGAGAAGAGACATAAGTAATGAGTAGTTTGGTAACTGTCAAATGGAGGCAACTCAGGAAATTAAATATTGTCAAATACAATATGCTATTTAGACAAAAACAATTTATAAGTTTGACTAATTTTCTACAAGTGCACCATTTTTATGCCCCCAAAGCTAGGCTTTGGCGGCATATAGTGATCGCACCGTGCGAGTGTGGGTGGGTGTGTGGGTGGGTGTGTGGGTGGGTGGGTGTGTGGGTGTGTGTGTGTGTGTGTGTGTGTGGGTGTGTGTACCTTTTGTCCGGAGTATATTTCCTTTGTCACATCAGCTACGAATACCAAATTTGGTGTGTGAGTTCATCTTGGGATGGGGGAGTGTCGCGTACCATTTTTATGTCACTGTGACCTTGACCTTGACCTTTGACCTTGATTTTACAAAAAGCTTGTCCGGAGCATATCTCCTTTACCTTACCAGCTACAGATTCCAAATTTGGTGTGTGAGTTCATCTTGGGATGGCGGAGTGTCGCGTACCATTTTCAGGTCACTGTGACCTTGACCTTGACATTTGACCTCGATTTTAAGAAAAGCTTATGCCTTACCAGCTACAAAAAGCTTGTCCGGAGTATATCTCCTATACCTTACCAGCTAAGGATTCCAAATTTGGTGTGTGAGTTCATCTTGGGATGGAGGAGTGTGGCGTACCATTTTCAGATCACTGTGACCTTGACCATGACCTTTGACCGATTTTACAAAAAGCTTGTCCGGAGCATATCTCCTTTACCTTACCAGCTACAGATTCCAAATTTGGTGTGTGAGTTCATCTTGGGATGGCGGAGTGTCATGTACCATTTCCAGGTCACTATGACCTTAACCTTGACCTTGACCGATTTTACAAAAAGCTTGTCCAGAGCATATCTCCTATACCTTACCATATACGGATTCCACATTTGGTGTGTGAGATCACCTTCAGATGGCGGAGTGTCGCGTACCATTTTCAGGTCACTGTGACCTTGACCTTTGACCTAGATTTTACACAAAGCTTGTCCGGAGCATTTCTCCTATACCTTACCAGCTACGGATTCCAAATTTGGTTTGTGAGTTCATCTTGGGATGGCGGAGAGTCGTGTACCATTTTCAGATCACTGACCTTGACTGACCTCAATTTTACAGTCCGGAGCATATCTCCTATATCTTACCAGATACAAAAAGCTTGTCCAGAGCATATCTCCTATACCTTAAACGTTGACAATCAACTCAGGGTCTTTTTTAACGTTGAGAATTACTTAGGGTCCTTTTTAACTAAGTTTTGACGCTTGGCTCTTTTCTTAGCTATCATAATCGTCAAAGGTTCTGTTTCTAATGTTAAGAACTGACTCCTGTGTCATTTTAAACAGCATCAAAATTTCATGTTACACCTGCATTAAATTTGTATTGTTTTTCCGCCAAAATGCATTTCGGTGTCAAACACTTTGGGGGCATTTGTCACCCGTGACGACTCTCTTGTTTTCTTTTAAATATGAATTTTAGAGAGGTACTTTAGCCATAAGGACTAGAGTTCGAAAAGTCATATAACATGTAATATAAAAGTACAAAACTGAGTCATGCAGGAAACACCACATACAGAACAAACAGTCGCCCGAACAGCAACATACGGAAACAGCAAATGTGCAATATTATAAAAACATCAAGAGGCACACAAGACTAAACAAACATACAATAGGGGGAAGATGGAAGTACCGCCTTGGAACGGTCAGTGACAAAGTCACTGGGGGGTTAAACCGGTTTATGGGCGCCCAACCTCACACTTATTCCACCCAAACCCTAAAAGACAAACAGTGTAAATAAACGTATCCCTCTCCGACTAATCTACAACAACCGCGATGGCAAATACAGTGGTAAAGTGCATGTATAACGAAAACATTTAAGTGAACAAACTGTATCCACCTATCGCTAGTGTACTCAATGATTGAGCTGCAAACAGAGTAACTGTAGAAAAGTAGTAAAGGGTACGACAAAAACGAAATAGCACAGATAGCCGACGTTCTCCTTCCGTTTCTGTATTTAAGAGGTCGCCATCATAGAGTACTAAACCTTTCTTGTCGGCGTACATGCAAAGAGGCCAGCGTGATTGCCAACTGTAAAAGGGTTGACAACCAAACATGCAGTATGTTGTAGTACTACAGGATCATATCCCCTTTTAATGAATTTTTTAACATATTTGATGAACAAAGTGAGAAAATGGGTATGTCCAATAATTTTACAAAGTTTGTAAATCACATCACCATAACATTCTGGATGTGAAATACCGTGTCACAGAAGTGCCTTGATATAACATTGGTACTTGCCAATAAGTGAGAGATTTCGATAAAGTTTTTCTTAGTTTATGGTATCTATATCCTTGCTTAAGCAGTTTTTCAGTTAAAATGAGATTTCGACTGTTAAAATCGTCAATAGATGAACAAAAACAAAAACAAACTTTAGCCATGTAATAATCTGAACCTTAAATTTGCTCCATGAATAATAACTTTCCATCAAATTGAGTATCAACAAGTACTTACAAGTACATGTACTCAACCATTTGCTCCATGAATACATTGAATAGTCATGCTAGAAATATTGAAATCATGGATAACAGTCAGTATGATTTATAATATGTCAACTGAAAACAGGTTATTTGGACAATGGTAGAGACTGTAAACTCATATCTTTGTTATATCATCGGCAGACACTCAGCAGACCCTGGTCAGCCAGCTCCTGTAGGAGTCGTCTGATCTGGGTCTTCCCTGCAAAGGCACAGAAAAGTTTACCTTTGGAGGAAAGGGTTAATATCCTATAATCAGCCCGAGTAAGCAGAGTAGACCTAAGACAATCAGCTTCACTAGGAGTTGTTTTGTCTCAGTCCTCTCCGACTAGTAAGTCCATGTTAGACATGAAAGGAGCAAACGGTTAAAGACATTCCCTTGGCCGGCTTGGGTCTTTACAGCTAACCTGTGAAAAAGCATGCGGCACATGGTAACAACTATAGCAGTCTGCCTGTCAAGAACCACTGGAGCGTTCCATGTGAGGCCCGTCTCTTACATTTGATGATTTGGAAATGATTAGATTGTCACTAATGCAGTATATGTTTTTATTTTTTATTATGTCAGGGCCTCTCTAGACAGAATGAGACGGCTTGCCATATTTTGCACACTTGTATCATGCTTTTACTGTTACTTTCACGCCTATTGAGAACAATGCGGGGGGAATCATTGAATGGACCTGGGTAATGTCTTTAAGCTGGGTACAACTGCGCCAATTTATCATAGCATATCTAATAAAATATAGTCTAGGTATACACGTATTTTTGAAAACATGTTTGCTGTGAAATCTAATACCACCTTAGGTTTACTTGCTACTGCATCCGATCTAGACAGCGGTGTAGATTCCAAAATAAAACCATACGTACATTTTACATAATAAAGGTGAAAAAATAGAGTAAAATCAGAAGAAAACAAAGTAGGGCAAAAACACAATCAACCCAAGAAATAGTACAAAGATCAGACAAACAACCTACATAATTTCATCCTTATACAAACAAATCGTCGATTAGGAAGACATAATTCCACAATAAGTATCAATTCGGAGCAGCAGGATAGCATGACAGAAAGCTCTAATAAGCTTCATGCAATGCTTTCATGCCATTTCCTATATCTTACCAGGTCAGATTATATGCAAATATAAATGATTTTATAGCAGGGTCTTGCTGCCCAGAGCTGGATTGTTATAAACATTGTAGTATATTAGACAAAAAGTTTTATCAAAACTCTGCTGGTACCTAATCCATATTTCACCATAACTATAAACTGATTTGTTGCATGTGGCACCTAGAATTGGTCGTACATTTATTTCGTTGTAATTATTTTGTTTTGGTAAACAGCTTATGGTCACACCAGATATGAGTCCAAACGGTTTGAACAAGAGTTTGGTACCGCCTATTCTTTTAATTGGAAGTTAGAGTACATGTACACAGCAGTGGTTTGGCTTACTAATCAATACCTTAAACATGTCTTCAAACAGATAACTACACATCTTTATCTAAAACTTGGCCTGGATCAATTTGGATGGGTTTGTAATCAAAATTAAAAAGAAGGAAAACTACAATGATAATCATTAAACTCAAACACATTCCGGATATATAACATAAATGTTTGAATAAGTGGTTAATATAAGCTTAAACTGCATGTTGTTGAATGTGGAAACAGAGATAACTAAATAAGGCATTCCCTATTGGAGTTGTCTCTATAGTGTCTTTTCTGTTTGTTTAAAGAATATAAAGTATCTACACTTTTCAAGAAAGGTACAAAGGCAATGATTTGACATTGCAATATTGTTCAAGATCTGCAAACAGAGATGAACCAGTTCTGAAAACTCGTTCCAGCCATCTCTTTAGGAATCTACTGCATGATCATTGATTGTATACAGCAATTTATATATCCAGCTCAACGCTATTTAGTCACACTTTTATTGCGTGGCACAAAAACCCGACGGAAAACATTAAAAAGCAAAACAAAGAAGAAGGAAATATTCAGTAATATTCACGTGTTTACACGTATTGTTGGCTTAAACATAAAATACTAAATAAGTAGATGTGAGTGTAAATCTCGTAGACCACAAACAAGCAGATCCAGCTGGGTCAGTTTGTTCTGAATCTACAGAGTTTGTAATTGGCCTCTGTCAAAACGTGTTCAATATACATTTATAGTTACCGATCGTTTTACATGGCACTAGATTGAGGGCAATTTATGCAGCATAAAGTCACATTATGACTCTGACCCATTACTCCATGAATATTAACGTGAAAGAAAACGGAACCATGAATATCAATTACAATTACAAGAACCCTCTAATCCGGGTTTACTATGATTGCATGGGATCTAAAAGGCGATCATTCTATGGAGCAAAGGGTTATTCATCGTAGTCACAAAGCGCTTCCATGTAGGACAAACTATAACAATTATCGACGGAAAATATAGTGAAGGATGAAATTGTATACTGTTCAACGAGGTGGTGCGCATTGTAATACCATGAATTTTCCCAAACCTCATCGATGGAACATTCCGAGTTTGGATATGTCTCAGTCGAACACAGCTGTAACTATGCATGATCATGCAGACGCATTTTAACAAAACACGTTGTGACTGAATTAGCCAATTAGAAAGCCTCTCTTGGGAAACACGTGTATCGAAAGTAAACAAAAACAAAGTTGGGAGAATTTGACAGATTGGATATCTCTGGACAAGCTGTCAAAAGTTTAGATATTTTAGTAGTGGTACAACAGATAGAGTTGGCAATAAAACGCGCCTTATAAGGGGTTTTATGTAGTTTCGGAATCCAGTACAAAGTAGAAAGCTTCTATTGTTTTATGTTAGGACCAGACTTAAAATTATTGCACATTTTTACATGTTCCGGGACTATATATTTTTCAGGTGAACTGTTATATAAGTTTTTGAATCAGTTAGCTCATTCTTTAAAACATCAACATAATACAGTCTTTAAATAATGATTACATTATCTGATGCCTTGTCAGCAGGAACAAGAACATAATTAGAAATGTTTTTCTTCAAATAGCGAAAAGTAACTTTAGGTCGAGGTGGTAAAAGATGGTAATTTGATTTGTAAAAAGTAATACGCGTATCAATATCAAAAATACATTTCTTCCAAAGGGCATTAACATCTGCTGACTATCCTTTCTATCTATTTGGCACTTGAAAAGGTATTGGAGACTTTTATTTGACTCGGCTAGCTCTGTCAGTGCTGTTTCACTGACGTTGGATGCCAACTCTATCGTCTGAGTGATGACTGGGGTCAAAAGTTCTTTCAATACTGGCAAAATACCCACGAGTAACTTTCGGTTTTTTGCTAGATACCTTTGACTCATTCCCTCCAAGATCATTTTAGACCAAACCTCTGTGAATAAATCTACAGAAAGGGGCGTTAACTAGGGAAAATGAAACGGATAGACTTTGTAGTTTTGAAACCATTTTGATCACAATGGTTTAAAAGTATAATTTACAGCGGCGTTTAACTACGTCAGTAGGAGGGAATGGGTTACTCAAATTGTCTTCTAGCAAATATTTCTGCTGTTTGTGAAGATGGTTACAGATCCGCACAACGTGGGTCCAAGATTAAAAGAGTAAAACTAAATAAAACTAAATACGCCTCGGTAATCCCCATCATCCTAATCATTTGGGGAAAATTGATATGTAGTAATATAATCTGAAAATCTGTGATCCTTCGGAAGCAAATGTAAAAATGCAAAATGAGAAAATTGCAGACTCGGTTTTATTGAGTCTGTTCAAAACAACTTTTATTTGTTTCTGTACAATTCAGCATGTTCAAGACCATTTTGCACATGTAGATCTATATACATCATGCATATCATTAACTCTTTACTCAATTATTACGGTTTTATACGCCCACCTAATAAAGGTGGTCTTATATTGGCCTAGCCCTGTCCGTCCGTCCGTCCGTCCGTCCGTTCGTTCGTTTGTTCGTTCGTTCGTTCATCCGTCAACATTTTGTTTGTCCGCTGTTTTCTCAGAAAACTATTTGACAGATATTAATGAAACTTCACACAAATATTTCATGCATCAAGATCTGAAGCTGAGTTGATTCTGAGGTTCATATGATTTTTCGTTTCAGAGTTATGGTCCTTGTCCTTTAAAAATAATGCAAATACATGCAAATAGTTTGTCCGCTGTTTTCTGGGAAACCTATCTGAGAGATATTAATGAAACTTCACACAAACGTTTAATGAATCAAGATCTGAAGCTGAGTTGATTCTGAGGATCATTTGATATTTTGTTTCAGAGCTATGGCACTTGTCCTTTAAAAATAATGCAAATACATGCAAATAGTTTGTCCGCTGTTTTCTGGGAAAACTATTTGAGAGATATTAATGAAACTTCACACAAATGTATCAAGATCGAAGCTGGGTCGATTCTGAGGTTCATTTGATTTGTCGTGTCGGAGTTATGGCTCTTTTACTTAAAAAATAATGCAAATATATGCATATAGTTTGTCCTCTGTTTTCTGCGAAAACTGTTTGACAGATATTAATGAAACTTCGCACACATGGACCAGAAGCTGAGTCAATTCTGAGGTTTATTTGATTTGTCGTTTTGAAGTCATGGCCCTTGCATTAAAAAAATAATGCAAATCTATGCAAATATGAGGATGGCCATAACTTTTTCATTTGAAATGATATTTACTTTAATTTTTTCATATAGTTAAACCTTAATAAGAATTTCCACATACATTGCGGAGGTTTTGATATGTCATTTTATTCTAAAGTTATGGTACTTGAACTTTGTGTGTTCGTTGCTTTGTTCGTCGGTCAACTTTTAGTTTGTCTGTTGTTTCCTGGGAAAACTATTAAAATGATATAAATGAAACTTACCACAAATGTTTTAAGCAACAAAATCTGAAGCTGAGTTTTTTTAAGGTTCATTCAGTTTGTCTTTACAGAGTTATGGCCGTTGCACTTTACAATAATCTGCAAATATGATGATTAGCTGTAACCTTTTTATTTCATAAGATATTCACTTCAATTTTTTAAAAAATAGTATCACCTTAATATGGAAATCAAGATCTGAAGCACAGATTAGAAAATGTCAACACTTATAAGGCATGTTGAATCAGAGAAAGTTTGCAAGTGGGCGTATTATGTACCGTATGCGGTACTCTTGTTACATTATTGTGTCATAGGTCGATTTTCTTAGTAAAGATCTTTGGACTTTCCTTATTATTATGAATGTCGTAGATGAATTTAATTGAAGAAAAAGAGACTTTGCACCTGGAAATGTAATCAGTGAACCAATTTGTGTGAGAAATATACATGTAATGAAATTTGCCGTTTTGTACATTTTCTATGATGGTTCATTCAGACCCTTAGTCTGAAATATTGACTGATGCCCCACCCAGGGTCTATTCGCTGGAATTTCTGCAGACTGTGTATACGGACCATGCGGGTTTGTTCTTTGGATGATATGTGTATGCTCATAGTAGCCATCACCGTACTTTCATCATTCTCTTATGGACTCTGTGTATTTCAAGGCGAAGCATAGTAGATTTGCACCAATGACTATCTTAACAGACTGCATATTTGCTATTATTTTCCTGCTATTATTTACATGTAACGTTAAAATCGTGATTTCAACTCATGTCTCGTCGAAACACGCTGCGTGTGCAATTATAACATTGACAATGGAAGGCCAGGCTATACTTCACGAGCTCAAGCCAATGCTCTTGTCAGATAATACTGAGTTGAAAGAACCGGTAACGCCACAAAAGCAACGTGACGCGGACGGAGAACGATCTGGATCAATTCAAAGTTCAACCTCTATACTTCATTTGGGTGCGAGTCAGACAGGGTCAACGTTATCGACTGTAGCTCCAGGTGCATTATCATGTGACCAGCCCGCTGCAGCGTACTGTGAAGACCGTAGCCAGAATAGTATACAGGCTGGCCAGATGCTTCCCTCTCTGATCGCTTTAACCGAGTCAACCCCGGTGTGTCCCCCCAATGTTCACGCTCTCTCGATGGCCGATACGTCCCAATTAGAGAAGTACAATAAGCTCAGAGACGTATATAAATCATTGCCGTTTACACTGTTTGTGCAGATCCTTGTTGACTTTTGTTCTGACGAAAATGAGCTAGAGAAAACGCGTGGTTTGCTGCTGAGGTGATAATTTCCAATTTGGCGCCTGTTGTGAACTTAAACGCAGAGTGCATACGCGCTCGGGTGAAAGTGTGCCCGTAAAGCTGGCAAGGGACATACACGTACTTGTCTCAGTGCTTGAAGGAGAAGACTATTCTGATCTGAATGAGGTAGTTAGTAAACAGAAGTCGAAACTCGTTCAAAATCAACATGTTGTGAACTGACTCTTCAGAGTAATCTAACATACTAGCTAGTAGTGAAGCAAGTGAACTGAAGATTCTGAAAGACAGAGTGAGTAGTTTGGAAGCAGATTTGGTGCTTACGAAACAGCGCCAGGTTGCGCTTGAAACTACGAAATCGGGGGAGATTAGAGCCGTCAAGGCAATTCTTTTGAACACCCAGTCTCTCTTTCAACATCTATCAGATGTAGTTGACATTCAGATGTGTTGGCAATGTGCGCGTCTGTACCTCCTCTGGTTAACTCTCCTTGGCCGGAGGCCGAGTCTCCCACTGGGCGGTACCAGGTGAGACAAACGTCTAAGCCGCCAACGCCTGAGCTCAGGGCGCTTAAGTTAAATGCTATGGCTCAGAGTAGTGCTAGTTTGGTTGCAGCCCGTGATTCTGACCTCGTAGATCTAAATCCTGGTAAAACTCAGGCTGCCTGTACTCATTTGTCGTCTCACGCTATTTGTCGAAAGTCGGAATCTGATGCAGACAAATATGTCGGTGTCAGTCATTTCCCCGTCATTTCGGCAAACGCGATATCTAAGGTACCGACATTTCTCCCCTCCCAGTCCGTAACTGACATAGGTACTGTCCCTTTGGTAGATATCTCTTGCATTGAAGGTATCACTGAGTTTGGTGGTGCTCAGATCCCCATTATTATATCCAGCCAGCCTCTGCATAGGTCTCGTAAGGACACCGCGATCAGTAAGCAAAATACCCAGCCTGGAGTTCGAACCAATGGCAAATGTTATAGGGATGCCTTTGTTTCAAAGCCTGTCAATCGTGACAGGGGTCAGGAAGGGATGTCATTTGCCAGAATATACCGCGAGTCTGGTAAGCCGCGTTACGATTCGGGCTCGAGTTTAGATCAGTCGGGGTCAGGCGTCGGTAGGAAGATCCCGGTACGTATTAAGCGTGACCCAAGCTCTGTAATTGTAAATGACACGTACGATGTCTACAATGAGGCCGATTTCCTAGAGCACGTTGAAAGACATAGGCGCATGAAAACGTTTTATGTTGGTGGTTTTTTTTGTCGACTATATCCGAGTTTTTTTTATCAAGAAATATGTGTCTAGACGAGGGTTCAAACCCTCAAAGGTTACTATATTCCGCAGCTGGAAATACAACTCGGCTACCGTATATATGAATATGTATTTTAGTATCTTCCTAACGAATGTCTATGTATAATTGATGTATCTTGCATTTCATTTCGGTAAGATTCATTATGATATCATAGCCTTCGTTGTCAGTATGATTATAAGGCTTTATAGGGCGCGTGTTATTGCCAACACTAGCTCTTGTACCACTACTGAAATTGTTACCGTCCTAGATTTATGCTAGAAGGTTTCCCAGGTTCTATTAAAACTTACATATTTAGGCAGTAGAAATCAAAACTCAAGAGCGTCTAGGGGATATTATAATGTATTTAGTTCTCTTTCAATACCTTGTTATTTCAAACCAAAATATATACAGTGGACAGCCATATTCAATTATGTGAAATGCCTAATGTTGCTTTTGTACCCTAAAGATAGAAAGAAAGAAACAGAAGGATAAGAGGGAGAGAAAGTGGACCTGTTCTGACGGGAGGTAAGATATACCTTCGGATGTCCTGAACAAAAGCTGCTGAATCTTCTAAAACAGCTCCTTATATAGGTACTTGGCTGCATTGAGCATGCTTTTCCCATGATTATTAACAAACTAGCAACGAGGAGCTTTGCAAATGTACCTGTAAGACTATATAAGTTTAAACAAAACAATACACAGGTGTATATAACTAAACCTAGCTAAACCAATAATACTTATTTAACAAACCTCTTTGATATAACATAGTCTGGGTAGCAAACAGTAGGAAAGTCACGATAGTACTGGCTTGTTCTTAAGTAACATGGTAAAGTAAGCCAAACTAAACATCAAAAGGTAGATTAAAGTTGAATATATTTGAGATCAGTACCAAGTATCAGTATCAGTAATCATAAAATAGAGATAAAGTAATTCCTGCTACATTCCCCTCACTGTAAGACCAAATTTTGAAAATAATTTGTCCAATAAATTGAAAGCAGAAATCAGACTATTAATTCTTAAGTAATTTCATCTCAAATGCCATATCTTAATTATGTTAGGTAGAATAAAGTAAAACCTTTAAGTACAAAAGTGATTTCTGGTCATATATGGTTCTGGCTTGTTCTAAAAGAATATGAAACATGAAAACCCAACAAGTTTACAATACACTGTTGAAATCAGACTAAATTTAAATACACTTATGTATTCTTCAAAATTTAGCTAGAATTAATGGAAAAGTAGTAAAAGTACAAAAATGAGTCATGCAGGAAATACCACATACAGAACAAACACTCGCCCGAACAGCAACACAAGGAAACAGCAAATGTACAAGGGTAGAAAAAACAACAAGAGACGCACAAAGACAAAACAAACATTCAATAGGAGGAAGATGGAAGTACCGCCTTGGAACGGTCAGTGACAAAAGTCACCGGGGGTTTAAACCGGTTTATGGGCGCCCAACCTCACCCTTATTCCATCCCCATCCTAAAAGACAAACAGTGTAAATAAACATATCCCCTCTCCGACTAATCTACAACAACCGCGACAGCAAATACAGTGGTAAAGTGCATGTATAACAAAAAAACATTTAATTGAACATACTGTATCCACCTATCGCTAGTGTACTCAATGATTGAGCTGCAAACAGAGTAACTGTAGAAAAGTAATAAAGGGTACGACAAAAATGGAATAGAAAGTCAAGCAGGCAAAGCCACATGCAAGACGCAACCACCACCAAAACACCGATAGACAGCATGACACACACACACAACCACACACCCAAACGCACACACACACACACGAAATGAACACAGAAAACACCAAAAGACACACAAGAAACAGGGACAAACGTTCCACAACATGAACAAACCACAAGCACAAAGACGCAAGGCAAACAAAAAGAAGGATGACAAAGAGAGTACCGCCTTGGCACGGTCAGCAGCAAAACACCACTGGGGGTTTAAACCGGTTTACGGACGTCCTAACCTCACACTTCTCTCAAAGTCACCCTAGCTTTACAAATATTGTAAATAAAGGTATCCCCGCTGGACTTACCCACAACATAGACGACGGTGAACACAGGACATCATGTAAAACATAGCATAATAACTGTGACAAACCGTCAAATATGTACTCAATGACTTTGCTGAAGTCAGAGCACCTGCAGGTAAGCCGTTAAGGGCACGACAGGGAAAAAGTAATACACGAGTCTGGTAAGCTCCTCCTGTATCCAAGTTTAAGAGTATACCATCATAGAGTACTACCCTCGGCCTGTCATCGCGCAAGCAAAGAGGGAAGCGTAGCTACCGACTGTAAAAGGGTCGATAACCAAACATGCAGTGTGTTGCAATATAATAGGATCATAACCTTTCTTTTTAAATGTTTTAATGCGTTTTATAAACAAATTTCAAAGAAGCCATCAAATGAATAAACATCTTAAACATTCAAATTTAGTAACAGTTTACTAAACACACAATACTGAGTAAAGTAAAACAATACATGGATACTGTAAACACTTAAGTTTGAACACATTAGATATTTGAACACAAAAGTGATCACAAAGTTCGCTGTTGTTGTTAATGTTTCCTAAATTTTGTTGAATAATGTCCTAAAAGTCCTATTTCCGTTTAAACTTCTTCCCAGCCACACCCACTTTTGTTTAAAACCACCTCCTTGTTTCTACAAACTCCTCCCTCGCTCACAAGTTTAACTCCAGGGGTTTCTGTGTTACCTCGCTTCCTGGCCAAACGAACCCTATGATTTATACAGTAGGGGCGTGTATCCCCTGGCGGTATAAGGTTGACCGTCCATCTTGTGGGTGAGACGCTGGTGGCGTTTTACATGAACAACTCTGCCAAATTCCTTTGTACAGTTTGGGCAGGTGTAAAGAGTTGTGATTTCTACGTGTTTCGCCGACCAGTGTCGCATAAATGAAGGATGACTGTTGAAGGGTCCAGCTCCACAGTCAGAACCGGACAGCTGGTGGGCAGGCCTCGCCAATCCGGACCCACTCCCCTGCCATGAAATAGCCACTTCATCTGTCACGCCATCTAAAATGGTTGGGGTATCCATCTAAAATAAAATTGTAAAACAATTTATAGTTTGACGAATAAGATTTGTCACTCGTCTTGATCCGGACATGCACAAACTTTCAGGATAGTTTCCATTGTAGAATAAGTCTAGGCATTGGCAAAGAGTATGTTACAGGTTACAACAGATAACCTTTTTACAGAACTCTTGCAATAATGCAGTCCGCAAAGCAATACATAAAAGTACAAAAATGAGTCATGCAGGAAACACCACATACAGAACAAACAGTCGCCAGAACAGCAACACAAGGAAACAGCAAATGTACATAACTATAAAACAACAAGAGACGCACAAAGACAAAACACACATACAATAGGGGGAAGATGGAAGCCTTGGAACGGTCAGTGACAAAAGTCACTGGGGGGGGGGGGGTTAAACCGGTTTATGGGCGCCCAACCTCACATTTATTCCATCCCTACCCTAAAAGACCTGACGGTATATAGCATTCCCATAACGTACAAATATGTTATCCAAAAGAAAGTTTAGTGAATCGCAAACTTCTGAGCAAGTCCAATTGGTGTAATATTTCATTTGCTCATCAGTAAACCACCTATCATCTGCTACAAATATAACAAACCTATCAGAAATACAATTTTCAACTATAATAAAATTGTGGCCGACCTTAAAATTAATGATAATATTCCTGATAATTGAGATTGTGCCACCTGAAAATTTCGCTATTCTCCGGCTAGTCATGTGATAACTGTTAATTTTGAGATAATTAAAGCTAAACATTAACGATCTCTTTTGTAAAGGTCCCAAATATAGAATACCAACCATGATAGATTTTAACTCTTATCGAGTTCAGATTGCGGAGGCTTTACAAAATTTTAGTATTAAACGGTGTCGAAGAGTCTAATGCTCTTTCTAGTTGGAAAAAAACTAATTTTTGATATTATTGATAAACGCATTTCCTTTTGTAGCTCTAATAAACACCTTCTCCCACCTAAACCTAGAATTTCTTTTAGACATCTTAAAAAGGGTTTACAGGATTTCCATTCAAAATACGTTTTTGTTCCTGCTGATAAGCCATCGAATAATGTGATTATTATTTGACGATTACATTATATCGATGTCTTGAAGCAGGAAATTATTAATACCAAGTCATACATTTCAGTTACTACTGACGAAAAGACCGTCGTTTCAGACCATGTCAAAAAGTGTGAACAACTTGGAACCGATATTAAAATTACACAACATAAACTTCCTACAATGTATTGGTTACCAAAAACTACATAAAAACATATAAAGCGCGTTTCATTGCAAATTCTAGTTCATGTACAACTACTAAATTGTCTATACTTTTGACTTCTTGTTTAACGAAGGTAAAGGAACATGTAAGGTTTTACTGTGATAAGACTTTTGAAAATTCTGGAATAAATCTCTTCTGGTCTATTAAGAACTCTTCAGAAGTCTTATACAAACTTAAGAACAAAAGGTATCTTGCATCCACTGTAAGCACGTACGATATTTCTATCTGTACACAACTCTTCCTCATCTTTTAATTAAGGATAAGCTTACTAACTTAATCCAGAAAGTATTTGCCCGAGAAAAAAAACATCATTCTTGGCATGTAATGCTGAAAAAGCTTTCTTTACTGACGAGCAAATGAAATATTACACCAATTGGACTTGCTCAGAAGTTTGCGTACGGGGTACGTTATGGGAATGCTATATACCGTCAGGTAATTGGTATTCCCATGGGTACGAATTGTGCAACACTTGTCGCAGATTTGTTTTTGTACTGCTATGAGAGAGATTTCATGTTGGGTTTGAATCCTCAATCACAAGAAGATGTTATAAAAGCCTTCAATGAAACTTGTCGATATTTGGATGATATTTTTAACTTAGATAACCCTTTCTTTGATGCTCTGATTCCTACAATTTATCCTAAAGAACTCAAATTGAATAAAGCTAACCCGTCCGACAATTATGCAGCGTTTCTTGATCTCGACCTTAAAATTGATAATGGAATGATTTCTTCTAAAATATATGACAAAAGAGATAATTTTGATTTTAATATTGTAATTTTTCCTCATCTTGACGGGGATGTTCCCCGTGCTCCATCTAACGGGGTTTATATATCTCAACTTATTCGATTTTCTAGAGCTTGTTCATCTATTGACGATTTTAACAGTCGAAATCTCATTTTAACTGAAAAACTGATTAAACAAGGATATAGATACCATAAACTAAGAAAAACTTTTTCTAAATTTTACTATCGAAATCTCTCGCTTATTGGCAAGTACCAATCTAATCTCAAGGAGCTTCTGCGACACGGTGTTTCACATCCTGAATTTTATGGTGATGTGATTTACAAACTTCGTAAAATTATTGGACATATCCATTTTCTCACTCTGTTCATCAAATATGTTAAAAAATTCATTAAAAAGGGATATGATCCTGTAGTACTAGAACATACTGCATGTTTGGTTGTCAACCCTTTTACAGTTGGCAATCACGCTGGCCTCTTTGCATGTACGCCGAAAAGAAAGGTTTAGTACTCTATGGAGGCGACCTCTTAAATCCAGAAATGGAAGGAGAACGTCAGATATCTGTACTATTTCGTTTTTGTCGTACCCTTTATTACTTTTCTACAGTTACTCTGTTTGCAGCTCAATCATTGAGTACACTAGCGATAGGTGGATACAGTTTGTTCACTTAAATGTTTTCGTTATACATGCACTTTACCACTATATTTGCCGTCGCTGTTGTTGTAGATTAGTCGGAGAGGGGATACGTTTATTAACACTGTTTGTCTTTTAGGGTAGGGGTGGAATAAGTGTGAAGTTGGGCGCCCATAAACCGGTTTAACCCCCCTGTGACTTTTGTCACTGACCGTTCCAAGGCGGTGCTTCCATATTCCCCCGATTGTGTGTTTGTTTTGTCTTTGTGCGTCTCTTGTTGTTTTAATAGTTATGTACATTTGCTGTTTCCTTATGTTACTGTTCGGGCGACTGTTTGTTCTGTATGTGGTGTTTCCTGCATGACTCATTTTTGTACTTTGGTTAAGAAATTTCATGGATCCAGAGGACATGTTAGCCAGATGGTTGACAGTTTTAGACACGTATGACTTTGAAGCTCAGTATAGAAAGGGTTCTCAGCATGCAAATGCTGATGCATTGTCTCGCTTTCCACACAAAAGGCATTGCAAACGAATTGACTGTCCAGACTGCACCCACCATTCTGAAGTGTCTCAAAGGGAAAAGGGTAGCATTTTGCCTTCACTGCTATGTGCACTCGCAGATAGTGAGACCAGACCAGTCTGTTCTAGTCTTTCAGCATCTTCAAACACAGTCTTAGACTCAAACTGGATAGAAAACTGGTCTTCTGATCAACTAAACCTCTAGCAAAAATAAGACCCTTGTATTAGTGTAATACTTAGGATGAAAATCAGCTCAGTCTTAAGACCAAAAAGGTCTGAAATTTGTAGGTATGATTCAGGGGTTAGAACACTTTGGAGTCTTTTGGATTCTCTTGTAGTCCAAAATGGTTAACTGCTTAGGCAAACAGGTGAAAACTTACGTTTAGTTCTTCCATACAAACTAACAAGGGACATATTCAAACAGCTTCATGAGCAACGAATAGCAGGTCACTTGGGAAGGGACAAAACTCTTGCTTCAATCAAGAAAAGGTTTTATTGGCCCAATATGACAAGCGATATTAAGCGTTGGTGTCATAACTTCACCACGTGTGCCCGTAGCAAACCTGGTCCAGGTCAAGGCAAATCAGAATTGCAGCAAGACATTTCGTATCAGCCATTAGACAGAATTGCGTTAGATATTCTAGGTCCTTTGCCTGTAACTGCAGATGGAAATGAGTACATTTTGGTTATCTCTGACTATTTTCAAAGTACACTGAAGCTTATGCCTTAAAAAATCACACAGCCTTAACAGTCGCTGACAAATTAGTTCATGAATTTATCTGCTGTTTCGGGGTACCATTAATAATTCACTCTGATCAAGGCCCAGAGTTTGAGTCACATCTGTTTAAAGAAATGGGTAAACTGCTTCAAATTGGCAAAACAAGAACAGTTCCATACAATCCTAAGTCTGATGGCATGTTTGAACGCAACAACAGAACAATTCACCATATGTTAACTATGTTTGTTAACGATAACAGAGATGACTGGGATGATCTTCTTCCCTATGTAATGATGGCCTATAGAGCGTCTTGTCATGATAGCACCAAAAGTAGCCCAAATCTTCTCATGTTTGGTAGGGAGCTCAATTTTCCAGTAGATGTAATGTTTGGAGATACTCCCGACAGAAAACCATTGCTTTGCCCATCAGTGTACGTTGAATGATTGAAACAGTTCATCGAAAATACCTTTAGCATAGCTTCTTAAAATGTTAAGGTAGCGGCTTCTCGGCAAAAGAAAGCCTACAGCAAAGGCTTAAAGTCCAGCCGGTTCACTACTGGTAGTTTAGTCTGTCCAACAACAAAAACAAAGCTAGGTTTAGGCTGGGTTGGTCCCTACAAGGTTTTATCTCAAATATCTGACGTAACCTATCAGATACAGCACGTCAGTACTTCAAAAGTCATTGTTGTGCATGTCGATCATCTAAAGGCATATCATGTAGATCAGGAAGAATGTGTTGTTGATTGTGTAGATCTTACAGATGCAAACTTAGAGTCCAGTGGTGTAGTCAGTGAAACTGAGACTCTTCATACAACACCCCACGTCACTAGGGGAGGGCGTAGAGTAAAACTGAAAGTTATATTTTCACCCGAGTGAGAATCCAATTTACACTTCTATGTTTTGTTTCAAAAGAGCAAATTTGTTTATGCTCTTTAATTAATTGTTTCTTATTATGTTTTAATAAGAAAGTTATTGCATTTTTGCATAAATCTTGTAGGAAATTTGTGCAATTACAAAGGTTGTATAGTCAATGTTATAACTTGTCTGATGTACAGTTTCTGAAAGGTTCATGCAGTGGTTGTGCATGTAATTTTCTTTTCTCACAATCCTATAAGGGTTTGTGCAAATAGTTTTCTTTGGATATCATATGTTTGATAATGTTGCTACTTAATACTTTTGCTATTTAACTCAGGGAATCAACTCAGTTGTTACAATGCTTGTATTGTAGATAAACACCTAAATTTGGGGAAGTTTAATAGCTATACGCCATACTCTGCATAGCACACTTTAAATTTGTATGAATATAATGGCTAGAATTAATTTTCATTTTTTTAAATGAATGATAATGGTTTGTTTTAAACCATACATTCTTGACATAAGATTTGGCTGTTAATATAATAACAATTATACAAACAGTACACACTTTTGCACCCTATATGTTATCGTCTTTCTTCAATCTTTCTTTCCATTCTCGTTTTACTTTAATAAACTGATACAGACCATACACTGTTAAGCGTCATTTGATTTATACTATTGTTGAATTCATTATACTGATTCAAACATTGCATGGTTTAAGAAAAGGAAGATAAAGGTATTATCAGAAGTCAATGAAAATTTGAATGCAAGGGAGTTTGAAATTACTTACGGGAAACATCATCGTCTTGGTAATGACTTGCTATAATACAAAAGGATATTTGCTTTATCCTATATTGTTCAGTGTCTTTCACCAATTCTAATGCTTAGGGAGTTTTGTACATATGGAGTAAATTGCCCAGCTATGGGATTTATCCTGGAAACTTATGTAAACCCAGCCCAGGATAGTTGTTTCAAATCCTTCACTTTCAGTTTTTAACTGCATAAAGAAACCATAGCTACTGATATCCTAATTTTGTTCATTAAGATTTGTTAATTGAATTAATGGTTTAACAATTAGTTCTTTGAATGATTTATATAATTAAAGATAAACGTCAACGATCTCTTTTGAATAAAGGTCCCAAATATAGAATACCACTCATAATAGATTTTAACTCTTGTCGAGTTCAGATTGCGGAGGCTTTACAAAATTTTAGTATTAAATGGTGTCGAAGAGAACATGTTGAGTCTAATGCTCTTTCTAGTTGGAAAAAACTAATTTTTGATATTATTGATAAACGCATTTCCTCTTGTAGCTCTAATAAACACCTTCTTCCACTTAAACCTAGAATTTCTTTTAGACATCTTAAAAAGGGTTTACAGGATTTCCATTCAAAATACGTTTTTGTTCCTGCTGATAAGGCATCGAATAATGTGATTATTATTTGACGAAACCTATTTTTGATATTATTGATAAACGCATTTCATTTTGTAGCTCTAATAAACACCTTCTTCCACCTAAACCTAGAATTTCTTTTAGACATCTTAAAAAGGGGTTACAGGATTTCCATTCAAAATACGTTTTTGTTCCTAATGTAATTATTATTCGACGATTACATTATATCGATGTCTTGAAGCAGGAAATTATTAATACCAAGTCATACATTTCAGTTACTACTGACGAAAAGACCATCGTTTCAGACCATGTCAAAAATGTGAACAACTTGGAACCGTTATTAAAATTACACAACATAAACTTCCTACAATGTATTGGTTACCAAAACTACATAAAAACATATAAAGCGCGTTTCATTGCAAATTCTAGTTCATGTACAACTACTCAATTGTCTATACTTTTGACTTTTTGTTTAACGAAGGTTAAGGAACATGTAAGGATTTACTATGATAAGACATGAAAATTCTGGAATAAATCTCTTCTGGTCCATTAAGAACTCTTCAGAAGTCTTATACAAACTTAAGGACAAAAATAATCTTGCATCCACTGTAAGCACGTACGATTTTTCTACTCTGTACACAACTCTTCCTCATATTTTAATTAATGATAAGCTTACTAACTAGATCCAGAGAGTATTTGACCGGGTACGACAAAACAAACATACAATAAGGGGAAGATGGAAGTACCGCCTTGGAACGGTCAGTGACAAAAGTTAAGGATGCATGGTCAGTTCTCACTGAGAACTTCCTACCCCAGAGGTAATGTTTAAAATAGCGAACAAATGTGACTACCGCAAGAAGTTCAATGAAAGTTGTGCAATATTTTTGCTGTGATTTATTCAAAGACCTACTAGCATAGGCAAATAACACGCTCTTCACCTTTTTACATCTGTGACAATACTGCATCAATTCCAGTTTGACAGCCGTCAGTGTTTAAAATGAAGTCGCCTTTACGAGAAAGAAAGCCTAAAATAGGAGGTGCAGTGAGAAGAGTTTTGATGATATCAAACAATTTTTGACACTCTTCATCCCAAACAAATTTATTTTTCTATTGAGTGAGCTGATTGACTGGAAAACTAATTTGAGCAAAGTTTGGAATGTACCGCCTATAGTAGCTTAGCAAACCAAGTAAGTGAGAAAGAGGCCAATTTTGAATTGCTTCTACTTTCTCAGGGTCACAAAAGATACCCTTTTCAGAAACAACATGACTTAGGTATCGAACTTGTTCCTTAAAGAAATGGCATTTCTTTGGCTTAAGAGTTAGGTTGGCATCTCTAAATCAACTGAATACCACTCTTAAGTTATCTAGGGTTCCATCAAAGGTTCTGCCAAATACTATGATATCGTCCAGATAAAAAAGACATTGTTTCCATTGCATTCCTCTTAAGACAAGTTCTATAAGACGTTCGAATGTGGCAGGTGCGTTGCAGAGCCCAAACCTCATGACTTTGAAATAATAGAGACCTACATGGGAATTGAATGCTGTCAAGTGTTTGTGTTTTTTTAGACATTTTAACCTGCCAGTAGCAACTAGCTAGGTCTAGCGTACAAAAATATTTAGCGCCTGACAGTGTATCTAGAACATCACTTATTCTAGGCAGAGAGTACGCGTCTTTTTTAGTGACTGCATTTAGTTTTCTATAGTCTACACAAAATCTGATAAAATTGTCATGCACTACAACTCGGCTCAATGATATCTTGGTCTAACATTTTCCTAATTTCGTTTTCAACAACTTCCCTTTCAGCAGAAGGAACTCTGCGAGCTGGTGTTTTTATGCTATGTGTATCACCAACATCAATTGTATGCTCAAACAGGTTAGTTTGCTCAACCTTACCAGTTTCATCAACTTACCCTGGTATTCGAAAAGTGTTTGTCTAAGTTTTCCTAATTGTGACTCAGTTAATGATTCAGCTGCTTCATCTAAAAGAGGTTGAAAAGTGGATGGAAGTTCTACATTTTCAGGTTCTGTATCTTTGAATGTGTCAGGCTGAGTAATACTTAAAGCTGATTGGATGCTTGCTAAGCTTAAATTTCTTCTTAATTTGATATTCTTATTAGGACGGAACAGACCATTAATATATTGGTCAATGGCATAAATATCTCTTGCTTCGGCTAGAGCACATGGATAGGCTTGAAGACAGAGCCTTTGTAATGCATAGCCGAAGTCAGAGGCAGATTCATTTCTCAGTTGTTTTCTGTGCCTAAACTCACATCGAAAAGCAGTTTCTCGTTCTGCAGGATTGAATCTACGCCCCAATAGTTCAACTATGTGGGTATAGTCATACAATTGCAGAGGGGATAAGTCACCGAGATGCTTTTGGGCTGGACCCCTTAGACTCATGATTAGCTGTTGTGATTTTTCTGAGTTCTTCCAATTGTTCCACCTTGCTACATTTTCAAAATGAACTAAGTAGTCTTGCCATTCTGATGTTTTGCCATCAAACTTATCTGGCTCTTTTTGTTTCCTGCCTGAAGTGTTTTGAACATCTGTTTGGTTTAACGGAACGGATGGTTGATAAGGTAAAGAATATGTCAAACCAGCAGTTTGGGGTGTCATACCAGTAATTTGTGATGTCATACCAGCATTTGATGTGTCACACCATCATTTTGATGTGTCATACCAGTAGTAGGGGGTATCAAACCAGTAAATTGAGGTGTCACACAAGCATGTTGATGTGTCATACCAGTATTATGAATTGTCATACCAATAGTTTGAAGTGTCAGACCAGTACCTTGCTGTGTCATACCAGTAGTTTGAGGTGTCAAACGAGTAGTGTGAGGTGTCATACCAGTCACTGGAGGTGATTGGTAATGCAAACTGTGAGGTAAATCTGCAGACTGAGATGTGTGTTGAGGCAAACTATGTGTCAAACATGCTGTTTGATGTGTCACACCAGTAGTTTGAGGTGTCAAACCAGTAGTGTGAGGTGTCATACCAGTCACAGGAGGTGATTGGTAATGTAAACTGTGAGATAAATCTGTAGACTGAGATGGGAGTTGAGGTAAACTATGTCATAAACCTGCCGTTTGAGACGTCATATCAACAGTTTGAGGGGTATGATATTGCAAACTATGTGACCTATCTGCAGACTGATATGAGTGTTGCGGCAAAGTATTTATCAAACCAGCTGATTGAGATGGAATACAAGTAGTAAGGGATGGCTGGTGTGAGAGCATGTGTGTCTTTGAAGTATCATGCAAAGGATTTGGAGCCGACTGTTGTGACAATGTATGAGGCATTACATCATTGTATGGATTCTGATTGTTTAAAGTGTTGGCATACAAGTTGCCATTACTACACTTTTGTGACAGACTATAGTGATTTTGAGATTGTCCCTGACTAAGGTTTGACAGATGGTTTATGTTTTGAGAATACCCCTGTCCCTGTGCAGAGGCAACAGAGTGTACATGTGTGTGTACATGGCTTATACTCAACAGGTGTATGTCTATTATAATCATTTAAAAATTGCTGTGACAAGCCAACGTTGTTATGACTAAGACCCTGTTCATTATTGGTGAGGCTATTATTTCCGAACTGATGTAAGCTCTGTTGTGTTGTATTGCACACAGGTTCAGTGTTTGAGTTACATGTATTGTTGTGTGGCCTGAGGTCAGTTGGTGTGCACGTGTAAGTGGGTGTCCCGTCTGTGCAATGATTGTGTGAGTTTGGACAAAGTGGTTTGTTTAATTTTGCATTTAGGGCTGGGGGTAAAAGCAGGAAGAAAGTTTCATCCAAAGAAGATTCCATGTTAGGGCTAGGCACTGCCTGTCGTGTAGAGAATTTGACTGTAAGTCTGTTATCTTCCATATTCCCAGTTATTTTAAAATACACACAGCAAAATGAAAAGAAAGGCGATTTCTGCTAAACAAGTTTTAACAACTACCTAAAAAACAAAACAAAACCGGACGGCCCCCAAAATGTAATCGTCCAAGCTTTATGCTAGAAGGTTTCCCAGGTTCTATTAAAACTTACATATTTAGGCAGTAGAAATCAAAACTCAAGAGTTTCTAGGGGATACTATAATGTATTTAGTTCTCTTTCAATACATTGTTATTTCAAACCAAAATATATACAGTGGACAGTCATAGTCAATAATGTGAAATGCCTAATGTTGCTTTTGCACCCTAAAGATAGAAAGAAATAAACAGAAGAACAAGAGGGAGAGAAAGTGGACCTGTTCTGACGGGAGGTAAGATATACCTTTGGCTGTCCTGAAAAAAGCCCCTGAATCTTCTAAAAAAGCTCCTTATATAGGTACTTGGCTGTATATGACTAAACCTAGCTAAGACCAATAATACTTATTAAACAAACCTCTTTGATATAACATAGTCTGGGTAGCAAACAGTAGGAAAGTCACGATAGTACTGACTTGTTCTTAAGTAACATGGTAAAGTAAGCCAAACTAGACATCGAAAGGTAGATTAAAAGTACAAAAATGAGTCATGCAGGAAACACCACATACAGAACAAACAGTCACCCGAACAGCAACACAAGGGAAGTTGAATATGTTTGGGATCAGTACCAAAACAGTAATAATAAATAGAGATAAAGTGATTCCTGCTACAAAATATCTAAACTTTTGACATCCTGTCTTACTACGATCAAAGAACATGTAAAATGTTACTGTGGTAAAATATATGAAAAATCTGGAATTACTGTTTTTTGGTCCATAAAAAATTCAAATGATGTTTTAACGAAACTTGAAAATGAACAGTATAACATTACTTCACTTAGCTCTTATGATTTCTCTACACTCTATACCACTCTACCTCACCATCTAATAAAGGATAAACTGATTAAATTAATAGAAAAAACCTTTGCCAGAGAAAACAAAACGTTCAACGTTCATTCTTTTGGAATTCAGAAGTTGAACATTACACAATGTGGACTTGCCTTGATGTTTGTAGAGCTCTTACCTTTCTTTTAGATAATATATTTGTGCGTTATGGGGGTACCATATATCGTAAAGTTGTTGGTATACCCATGGGTACAAATTGTGCCCCTCTTGTTGAGGATTTGTTTTTGCATTGTTATGAGAGAGATTTTATGCTTAGCTTAAAACCTGATACACAGACCGATATTGTTAATGCTTTTAATAAAACTTCAAGGTATTTAGACGACATTGTGAATTTAGATAATCCTTATTTTGAAACTATGATTTCTTCCATTTACAAAAATTGTTAATTATCCTTTTCTAAATGGAGATGTGTCCCGTTCTACATCTTATGGGGTTTATATTTCTCAACTTTTCGGTTTGCCCGAGCCTTTTCTTTGCTTGATGATTTTAACAGTCGTAATTTATGGAAAAGTACTAAAGTCAAGCAGGCAAAGCCACATACAAGACGCAACCACCACCAAAACACCGATAGACAGCATGACACACTACATGAGTATGAGTACACTAGCGATAGGTGGATACAGTTTGTTCACTTAAATATTTTCGTTATACATGCACTTTTCCACTGTATTTGCCATCGCGGTTGTTGTAGATTAATTGGAGAGGGGATACGTTTATTTACACTGTTTTTTAGGGTGGGGATGGAATAAGTTTGAGGTTGGGCGTCCATAAACCGGTTTAACCCCCAGTGACCTTTGTCACTGACCGTTCCAAGGCGGTACTTCTATCTTCCCCCTATTTTATGTTTGTTTAGTCTTTGTGCGTCTCTTGATGTTTTTATAGTTGTGTACAATTGCTGTTTCCTTGTGTTGCTGTTCGGGCGACTGTGTGGTCTGTATGTGGTGTTTCCTGCATGACTCATTTTTGTACTTAGTTCTGTCACCCTGTATATCATGTCTTGTTTCGTTCAATTGTGGTTTTCCAATGAGTATGTGATTGTCATATATGTGTATATGTAGCACTCCATGAATGGAGGTAATTAAGATCTACTACTACTACGTTAAACGTGTATCATAATGCTTTTTGTCCGCCCTGGCATATAGAAACATATTTGAAGCCAATTTTGCAAAGTCTTCTAAACTTAGTATACACTATCTTGTACTTTTGGAGACTATATACATAAATATGCCAATTTAGCAAAGTATGATGTTGCATATTATATAAATAATTAAGTATAGTTGCAATTAAAATATAGTATAGTTACAATTCAGGCCGTTGTCATAAATTATATATCTATATTTCAGACCGTTGTCCTGAACCATGGATACTGTATGATCGTCACTGTTACTTAGTCGTACCGCAGAAGAGAACCTGGAGGGATAGCGAGAACAACTGTCAATCCATGGGAGCCAACCTCACAGACATCATAGATGCCTCTGAAAACACATTTGTCCACGATATGGCAATAACTGATGGAGTACTGAAGAACAAACACCCGGTCTGGATTGGTATTGAAAACTACCACACTGAGATACCACGTGTGTGGACAACGGGGAGGCCCATGAACTATGTAAACTTCATTTACAATGAGCCAAGCAATAGCGGTGGTGTAGAGGACTGTATTGAACTGCTATATGAAGGTCAGTGGAATGACTGTCCGTGTTATATCGAACGGGCGAGTGTGTGTAAAAAAACCCACTATTGACGCTTTTCTTTATATAGAGCCATCATTAATTGACATGTTACATCGTGAAACTGTAATGAACCATGCTGATAAGAAACAGACTGTTTGAGATGTCTGTTTTGTAGTTTCAACAGAAATATCTAAACTCTTAAATATTGATTGTCAGAACTGCAATATAAACAGAGGAGAATAGTTTGCTGACTAAGATTGCTTATATTGTTAAGAGTTACTTTATGAAACTTGTGCTATCTGTGTACAGAGTAAACACGATCCGTTGTAATACAGTAGAACCTGTCTTAAGCGGTCATTAAAAAGATGTCTAATTAAGGGAATGCAAGACAGGTGGTCGCTTAATGCGGTTACAGGTTACACAGAAAGCCCTAATAGGAGCTTTTGAAATTAGTGCCTGTACCTGCTTTTAATAAATGAATGAACCCTTAGGACAGGTTCTATTGTAAATAAAAGTACAAAAATGAGTCATGCAGGAAACACCACATACAGAACAAATACTCGCCCGAACAGCAACACAAGGAAACAGCAAATGTACATAAGTAGAAAAAACAACAAGAGACGCACAAAGACCCCTCTCCGACTAATCTACAACAACCGCGACAGCAAATACAGTGGTAAAGTGCATGTATAACGAAAACAAAATTAAGTGAACATACTGTATCCACCTATCGCTAGTGTACTCAATGATTGAGCTGCAAACAGAGTAACTGTAGAAAAGTAATAAAGGGTACGACAAAAATGAAATAGTACAGATATCCGACGTTCTCCTACCATTTCTGGATTTAAGAGGTCGCCTTCATAGAGTACTAAACCTTTCTTGTCGGCGTACATGCAAAGAGGCCAGCGTGATTGCCAACTGTAAAAGGGTTCACAACCAAACATGCAGTATGTTGTAGTACTACAGGATCATATCCCTTTTTAATGAATTGTTTTATACATTTGATGAACAAAGTGAGAAAATGGGTATGTCCATTAATTTTACGAAGTTTGTAAATCACATCACCATAAAATTCAGGATGTGAAATACCGTGTCGCAGAAGCACCTTGAGATTACATTTGTACTTGCCAATAAGAGAGAGATTTCGATAGTAAAATTTAGAGAAAGTTGTTCTTAGTTTATGGTATCTATATCCTTGCTTAAGCAGTTTTTCAGTTAAAATGAGATTTCGACTGTTAAAATCGTCAATAGATGAACAAGCTCTAGCAAAACGAATAAGTTGAGATATATAAACCCCGTAAGATGGAGCAGGGGAACATCACCGTCAGGATGAGGAAAATTTACAATATTAAAATCAAAATCATCTTTTGTCATATATTTTAGAAGAAATCATTCCATAAAATTCAGGATGTGAAATACCGTGTCGCAGAAGCACCTTGAGATTACATTTGTACTTGCCAATAAGAGAGAGATTTCGATAGTAAAATTTAGAGAAAGTTGTTCTTAGTTTATGGTATCTATATCCTTGCTTAAGCAGTTTTTCAGTTAAAATGAGATTTCGACTGTTAAAATCGTCAATAGATGAACAAGCTCTAGCAAAACGAATAAGTTGAGATATATAAACCCCGTAAGATGGAGCACGGGGAACATCACCGTCAGGATGAGGAAAATTTACAATATTAAAATCAAAATCATCTTTTGTCATATATTTTAGAAGAAATCATTCCATTATTAATTTTAAGGTCTAGATCAAGAAACGCTGCATAATTGTCGGACGGGTTAGCTTTATTCAATTTGAGTTCTTTAGGATAAATTGTAGGAATCAGAGCATCGAAAAAAGGGTTATCTAAGTTAAAAATATCATCCAAATATCGACAAGTTTCATTGAAGGCTTTTATAACATATTCTTGTGATTGAGGATTCAAACGCAACATGAAATCTCTCTCATAGCAGTACAAAATCAAATCTGCGACAAGTGGTGCACAATTCGTACCCATAGAAATACCAATTACCTGACGGTATATAGCATTCCCATAACGTACAAGTATGTTATCCAAAAGAAAGGTTAGTGCTTCGCAAACTTCTGAGCAAGTCCAATTGGTGTAATATTTCATTTGCTCGTCAGAAAGAAAGCTTTTTCAGCATTACATGCCAAGAATGATGTTTTTTCTCGGGCAAATACTTTCTGGATCAAGTTAGTAAGCTTATTCTTAATTAAAATATGAGGAAGAGTTGTGTACAGAGTAGAAAAATCGTACGTGCTTACAGTGGATGCAAGATACCTTTTGTTCTTAAGTTTGTTTAAGACTTCTGAAGAGTTCTTAATAGACCAGAAGAGATTTATTCCAGAATTTTCATAAGTCTTATCACAGTAGAATTTTACATGTTCCTTTACCTTCGTTAAACAAGAAGTCAAAAGTATAGACAATTTAGTAGTTGTACATGAACTAGAATTTGCAATGAAACGCGCTTTATATGGTTTTCTATGTAGTTTTGGTAACCAATACAGTGTAGGAAGTTTATGTTGTGTAATTTTAATATCGGTTCCAAATTGTTCACACTTTTTGACATGGTCTGAAATGATGGTCTTTCCGTCAGTGGTAACTGAAATGTATGACTTGGTATTAATAATTTCCTGCTTCAAGACATCGATATAATGTAATCGTCAAATAATAATCACATTATTCGATGCCTTATCAGCAGGAACAAAAACGTATTTTGAATTGAAATCCTGTAAACCCTTTTTAAGATGTCTAAAAGAAGTTCTAGGTTCAGGTGGAAGAAGGTGTTTATTAGAGTTGTAAAAGGAAATGCGTTTATCAATTATATCAAAAATTAGTTTTTTCCAACAAGAAAGAGCATTAGACTCAACATGTTCTCATCGACACCATTTAATACTAAAATTTTGTAAAGCCTCCGCAATCTGAACTCGACAAGAGTTAAAATCTATCAAGGATGGTATTCTATATTTGGGACCTTTATTCAAAAGAGATCGTTAACGTTTATCTTTAATTATCTCAAAATTACCAGTAATCAGATGACCGGCCGGAGAATAGCAAAATTTTGAGGTGGCGCAATCTCAATTATCAGGAATATTATCATTAATATTAAGGTCGGCCACAATTTGTTATAGTTGAAAATTGTATTTCTGATGGGTTTGTTATATTTGTAGCATATGATAGGTGGTTCTGTATTTTTAAAGTATTTAGGAATAGTGTCAATTACATTTTTGTCTCTAAAAATACTTTGGAGGTCAATAAAATCAATACCTTTATTGATAAAAGGAATTTTCAAGAAGAATCTTTGGTGTTCAGATAATTTGTCAATGTGCGGTCTGAGAACATGTAGAGTAAAGCTTAATATCAAACTAGCCGTTCCTATGAGAGGATCTGATCTATCGGCTTGCTCGTCAATTTCTTTTAATGAACATATAGATAAGGAGGAAAGTCTAGAAAGCATGGCATGTTTACCCGAAGTTAGGCGTAAAGTATGTAGATCAAGAAGAGTCATTTTCAAACGAGATTTTCGTTTAATATTACCATTTTTGCGAATGCCATGCGATCGAGATTTGCGTTTTCTAATAGAAAAAATTGAAAAAATATCTATATCTGGTTCTTTTGAAATATTTCCAGTCTGGTAAATATTATCATTCAGTCTTAAAGGAAAAGGTGTTTGCAAATTGTTGATCCAATTTAATTCAGATATAAATCTAGCTTTCGATTTAAAGCTACCAGTCGCCTCCTTATCATATGTTATATGCTCAACAATTTGTACTAAAACATCTTTAAAAGAATGGCCAGTGTTGGTATAAAAAATTGTTTAGTTTACGATTTCGACACTGATATGCATGCTCACGAAATCGAGTTTTAAAAGCACGTCCTGTTTGTCCTACGTACTGTATACCGCAACTAGGCGCGTTAAGTTAAAACATAAATAACGTTAGTAGTAGTACAATCAACGTCTGAGTTTATCTTGACATTAAATGTTCTACCATTAACTGTAGATTTTATAGTGGAATTACAAGAAATGTTACTACAACATATGCACCTCTTAGCAAAGCACTTTTGGATAATTGGATACACTCTGTGTCGCCTGCATAAGGACCGTTTACGAATAGAAGAAACACTTTGGATAACAGATTTTAAAGGTGAAAGTACAACTCTTGGTCCATTGAAAAAAAACATTTATTAATAGAAAGAGATGGCATGTGAAAAGATGATGCCGATTGAAGATTAAGTTGTTTTAAACGAACAAAAGGTTGAAGGGAAGAGAAATTAGAAATATTTCTGGGTACTTGTACAGACGACACAGATTGCATATTTAAAGCTTTCAGTTCTATTCGAGGTATTTTTAACTTCATTCATATTGGAAAGTGATAGAGGGGCACCTGTATTGTGTTCATCAACACGTCAATTACATTAGTGTAGCTACCAAGTGCATCAAATTGTTGGTGAACACAACACCTACCACGAGGTGCATGACATACTTATGATGATGTAAGAGGCGAATGAGAGTTGTGTATGTTACTTGCATATCCTGCAAGAGAATGATAACAACATCGAACTTTCTTCAAACTCTCAAACTTGCTTGTTGAAAGGACATAATTATTGACAGAATCCAAGGTAATTTTTATGCACGCCCGAGTTTTATCATTTGCTGCACCGTGTTACAGACTACACAACTCACAGTTTCGAAAGCATAGAAATATTGTCATACTAAAAACTAAATCTGTATATAAGAGTATTCTGTAGAAAATCAATACAGATACGAGAGTTATGAAATGCGTACACACGTATTCGGCTTTTAGAGGATTTCCTGAATTAAATAATACAGCAATGAAGATCCTTATCAGATATTTTCTTAAGAATGTGCTTATCTTTCGTTGATGCTATGTGTTTATCTTTCGTTGATTGCTTACAGAGATAAGTAGCTTGTATATCTCTTGATACACGTGCTAATTACTGTAAAACCACTCCCTCTGAACCGGAATTCTTCTATTACACCATAATTTATGTCTTTGTAGGCGGTTGGCTGCTTAATGCAAAAGTAGTAAAGCCAAACAGGCAAAGCCACATACAAGACGCAACCATTACCAAAACACCGATAGACAGCATGACACACATACACACACACAACCACACACCCAAACACACACTTACACACGAGACGAACACAGAAAACACCAAAAGACACACAAGAACCAGAGACAAACATTTCACACATGAACAAAATCACAAGCACAAAGACGCAAGGCAAACAAAAGGAAGGGTGACAAAGAGAGTACCGCCTTGGCACGGTCAGTAGCAAAAACACCACTGGGGGTTGAAACCGGTTTAATGCATGG
This sequence comes from Azorinus chamasolen, assembly GCA_963576725.1. Taxonomy (NCBI): domain Eukaryota; kingdom Metazoa; phylum Mollusca; class Bivalvia; order Cardiida; family Solecurtidae; genus Azorinus; species Azorinus chamasolen. Next base: position 938,079 of record OY755248.1, read on the forward strand.
ACGTCATGCAGAAGGCCCCTAGAAGAGCTTTCAGCATAACTTTCACATGACATTAAGCTGCCACTTGTCTGCAAGATCGATGTTTATACAAAATTGGAGCCCAGTTCACAGGGAATTTACTGTATATGTACTTTGAACTTATTTGTTGTATGTTTTAATTGCGAACGGGATCCATATTCCGTCATATCAGAGTAGACTTCAGACATAGTTGGTGGACAGATACGCATTTGCTGTAATTATGTACGCCGAAATAAGAAACTATCTAGAAACAAAAGAAATAATTGAGTGTAAAAACAGCAGAAGTGTCTGAATTAATTCATTCTCTCTTATTGACGCCTTTAGTCGTCTCTGTATAAGTTACTCTTTCAAACCATTGTGATAAATAGAGCATTTGCTTCTATGGGGGCAATTGCTCTATTTATCACAATTGTTTCCAGACTACACAATTCTAAAAGTACCCTTTTCTTTAGTAAAACCTTCTTCTCGGTAGATTTATTCAAAGAAAGTTGGGTCTACATGTATATATTATCTAGGGGATGATTTAATGTGACATTATTTTAGAATCAAATCACAGTAGGAGTGTCTGATTTATTTTGGGATTATATTTTCCACCTGTTTGGCGGTAGATGCAGAATCAAATGAAAATAATAATTATGTACATGCCTAATTGCGTTGCTGAAAAAATTCAAATCTTTACTGTGGGTCTCATGTTGGTTAATTTCTTGCTCAAATGATAAAAAGACTACTGTGGTAGACAAGCGTAAAGTTTGATTTACAAACTTCGTAAAATTATTGGACATACCCATTTTCTCACTTTGTTCATCAAATATGTTAACAAATTCATTAAAAAAGGATATGATCCTGTAGTACTACAACATACTGCATGTTTGGTTGTCAACCCTTTTACAGTTGGCAATCACGCTGGCCTCTTTGCATGTACGCCGACAAGAAAGGTTTAGTACTCTATGAAGGCGACCTCTTAAATCCAGAAATGGAAGGAGAACTTCGGATATCTGTACTATTTCGTTTTTGTCGTACCCTTTATTACTTTTCTACAGTTACTCTGTTTGCAGCTCAATCATTGAGTACACTAGCGATAGGTGGATACAGTTTGTTCACTTAAATGTTTTTGTTATACATGCACTTTACCACTGTATTTGCCATCGCGGTTGTTGTAGCTTAGTCGGAGAGGGGATACGTTTATTTACACTGTCTTTTAGGGTGGGGATGGAATAAGTGTGAGGTTGGGCACCCATAAACCGGTTTAACCCCCAAGTGACTTTTGTCACTGACCGTTCCAAGGCGGTGCTTCCATCTTCCCCCTATTGTGTGTTTGTTTTGTCTTTGTGCGTCTCTTGTTTTTATAGTTATGTACATTTGCTGTTTCCTTGTGTTGCTGTTCGGGCGACTGTTTGTTCTGTATGTGGTGTTTCCTGCATGACTCATTTTTGTACTTTTAGATACCCACACAGGGGGTTTAAGACTCCAGTAGCATTTTTGGGTATTCCAATGCGATACTCTTGCTTTCACCCTTTAGCGTGTTTTTGATTTTCATATGGTAAATGTTTAATGTTTTATGTCTTTTTGTGTGTTTTGTCACGTTAGGTCTTGTGGTTGAGCTGTTTCGTGTTTGGTTGTGTTTGTTGCCGTTCCATTTTTGTGAATGGTGCTCTCACACTCCCTGTATGACTGGTTTTCCACTTTTGCTTTAAAATGAACGAAAATAGCTATTTCGTCCATTTTAATAACGATAGTTTGCTATATTTTTAAAAATGCAAAAATATGCAATCCTGGCATTTCTTTATCAAGTTTTCAAAACGTCCGCCAGGATTGACAATATTATAGTAACAGTTAAAGAGCTGATCTGAACTGAGTAAATATGGTTTTGATTTAAAATGTTAAAATGATTTAAAGTGAAACTGCACACTATTAATTCCCCGCATTTGTTTACATTACATAAAATGTAACCCCAGAATATTAATAGAAAGTCAACCATGTTAGCAAATATATTACCAGAATGCATCGTTTTCCTTCAACTCCGATTCCTCTTTTTAGAAGCGAGGTGGGGGTAGTCCTTCACCTACACATAATTTCCCTGAGACACTCAACACTGAATTGATGTGTAGGTATAGCTAAATCATTTCAACAATATTATAGAAGAACATCCACATTTCAGCTTAATATACTGAAATATTAACCCTTCCAGTGCGGGAAACGAGTAACCATTGTCCTTTGCAAACAGTATAAACCAAGATGTGAGGGCTCATCAGGGTCTGCATCGTTTGTCATGTTAAACTTTTCTTTAAAAATATCCCTGAATATTCCCTATAAATTTGGAATATACCATTTCAGCGTTGAAATGGTTGATTTCTTTTACGTTTTTACCCCAGGTGTCTTTCTTTTTTGACATTAAGATTTAAAAACGACAATTATTTATGTTCACATTTTAGTTAGTGCTTTGCCGCAGCATCCTGGTAGTTCCAAAGGCTAACAGGTCAAACCGGCCCCAAGTCAAACCGGCCTCAAGTCAAACCGGCCTCCAAAAAGTCAAACCGGACCTCAATTTGGTCAAACCGGCCTCCTTATTATATTTTGGCTGGTCAAACCGGCCCCACGAATAATATATATATATTTTTAATAATGAAATGTTTTATTGATACTTTTATTACTTTTTTTATCACGAAATATAATGTTCGAGAAACCTGTGATGAGGAAAATTTCAAGTTCTTCATATAATGTAACCGAACAATTAATACTTTTCTAAGACACACACGCTAATTAGTAATGCACATGTGCCTTTAATCTAACCGAACAATGAACGCGTTATTATTTTTTGCTACAAATACTAATTGGTATGTTATGCATGTGGCAGTAAATTTAAGGTACATAAATCTTTCCCTGTGCTATGCTTATTTCAATACATACCGAATATTAAAGGACAAAATAGTTATAATTAAATATGGAGGGTCATTTTAAAAACTAAATGAAAAAATCTTTCAAATTCCATTAATTAGCAAACAGAGCAGACCCTGATCAGAGGCTTCTAAAGGAGCCGTCTGATCTGGGTCTACCCTGTTTGCAAATGCGTGAAAACACGTTTATATGAGGGAAAGGGTTAAAGGTGTTAATCCCATTTATTATTGTTAAAGATGAACACTAATTGCTAACGTATGCACGTGGCGGTAACACATAAATGTATTTAAGCTGTTAATCCCATTGTTTTCAGTGTTGGGTTCCGTCAATAAACAGGCTACATTAATTTTCGGCGTTTTTGAAGAGCGATATTCTGTTCAGTGATTGTTCCACCTGAACAACGCGGATAAGTCTAAATGCTCTACGGACAGATTACTTATGTTACTGTGTTTTATATAGGATGTATTCAACGGACAGGTTAATTATATGTGTTTTAGAGTATGTATTATGTTCTATGTATATGTTCCATGCTCATTAAACAGATAATTTTTAACCCTTCTATCCATGAGTATTTATGTTAGGCTTGTTAACAAGACCTATATTATTCCCTAGCAAACAGAGCATACCCTGTAAGACTCAGAGCCATCTGGTCTGGGTTTCCTTTGTTTGCATTGATGATAATACATTGTAATCGGCCTTTTACTCCATAAATACGCCTTTCTACGCCTTTGCAAACAGAGTAGACCCAAATCCCATGGTTTTTATATGAGATTTCTGATCAGGGTCTGCGCTGTTTGCTTACAGTATACTTTAGATCTGATTCTATATTTTCTGCCTAAGTAATGATAAAAATGAAACTAATTGATATCAAATCATAGAGTAAAGGTTGAAAAGAACTTAAAACGAATACACACACGTTTATATGTAGGAAATGGTTAACTCTGGTTCTGAAAAAATAAATCGAATTTTTCACTCGATATCATCATTTTACAACATTTGAAATAGATTTATATGTACTTTTGAACGTTACTTTATTTTTGTGTGCAAATATATCTACATACCAAGATAATCATTACCTTACGTTCACTCGAAGACATATACATACATACATGTATATGTTTATGTCTCTGGTTTATTCAACTGACACAATGAACGCGTGTCTAATTGAATTATCACAAACAACATACACGCGCGTGCCATTAATTGGATTATCACACCTACCGAAAGACACATACGTGCCATTAGTTGACATTAACTAAGCGCCAATGTCACTTAATCTAAATGCGAGCTGAGTATAAACTATAGCCAATACATTGCCGAATTTCCAACTGACCAAAATATATGTGATAAGCAACTAGATATACATTGGGTTTCTAGAAATAATTAATATTTAACATGGTTAAAAATTCGATTTAAAAATGTGGGGCCGGTTTGACCAAAAAAATAATTCATGTGAGGCCGGTTTGACTTTTTGGAGGCCGGTTTGACCAGGGGCCGGTTTGACTTGGGGCCGGTTTGACTGTAATTCGTTCCAAAGTGATACTCCTGCTTTCGTCCAACTAGTTTGATGTTTATCTGATAAAGCTTTTGAATGCACACATACGGTGCGAAAAGAATACTGAACAAATATTGCATAATAAATAATGTTTTGTCACGTGTTGTCTTATTATAATACTGCTTCATTGTTTGACTTTTGTTTGGTGACCTCTTGTGTGTGGCGCTCCCTGGAGGACAATGTCCCGACTTTTAAAAAATGTAACACATAGAATGTACCCAACTCCAAATAGGGTGCCTATGTTGTATCTAAACCCTTTAGGCCTTCCCTGCATTGATGTCTATTACAGGATAATGCACATAAAGTTTGGTTAAGACATGTCCCTGCTTAGTGTCGTTGGAAAAGTACATGTACACAGCCACCCGAACAACATCATGATAAAAAAAAGTCGGTAAGGAAAACAATATTGCAAAAATGATGCAGAGTGTACGTTTTGCATATGAATACTGCACTTGTGTTTAATATAAGCCAGATAAACGAATTATACAGAATGCTTTTGTTTACTAAAGGATTTGCAAAGGAAGTATTGTGTTATGTAAATGATTGTATCATGGATGCGTTAATACACATATTCCGGTGCCTTTAGTTTCTAAATGAGCTTTTTCGCAATGATAGCACAGCTAGCTATATTGTATAGGATACTGTCGTTCAATACTATTTTTGTAGGCGCAAACACTACAGACCCTGGCGCTACACTGGGGTTAGTTGCTCAGCTGTAATTCTATGTCAGATTGAATAATTCACTGGTTCTAAGTTTTTCATTGATTTAAATTTCATTGCCATTTTATAGACATTTCCTGAACTATTACGAGCATTCAGTCACATCAAATCAGTACCTAACAGTAAACGTATCATACTTTAGCTGTTGACGAGTCTATGATTACCGTTGCTTACCGGATACAAATAATATGAAACCCTGTTTTCATCTTTGTAAACCTAACAAAATCAGTGTCGAAAATTGAAAAAGAAGAATATGTACCAATAAACATTTGCTGAGTACTTTATATGCTATTTGTTGAAGAGATTTCATTTTGTAAGCTATTTCTTTAATGAGTAATAGCACAATAATCAATAGCCATTCGATGTTGTAATTGGTTGCACCATTTCATGCCCGTCACATCTAAATGTATTTCGGTTTTCCATATGTGTTAAAGAATGAGTGATACTACAGTAGAACCCCTCTAGAGCGAACGTTGGCTTTAGTATAAATATCAGTCCTGGATACAGGTGGCAGCTTAATGCCGGGTGAAAGTCATGCAGAAAGCTCCTCTTGAAAGTTCTGCATAACTTTCACCCTGCATTAAGCACCCATCTGCCTTGCAGTTTCTAACGTCTCAACTAGTATTCCGGTTCAAAGGAATTAAATGTATTATATTGCTTTGACCAAGAATAAAAACTGCTGAATACTGACAAAATGGAATGGTCAATCGCTGGTTAATGCGACATGGTTAATGCTATATATTGAAGGCTTTAACCTGGGATAGGAGACATTGCAAACTCTGATCATATGGCATCTCTACAGTCCCTATAATATGGGTCTACTCTGTTTGCAAATGTCAGTATAAGTGTTTTCCTATAGTTCAGTATGCACTTTATGTTTTCGCTTTTATGGTCTGCTTCTATCAGACTGACACATTTTAAAACTTAGCTGTATGGAATACAAGATGATATATAATATAATAGATACATGTTATTTATAATATATGTAATTCGTTACATGGTCAAACATAATATGGTACCTGTTATAGGTAATATATGATATGGTGTAAAATATAATGTCGTACATATATGTTATATGTAACTTATCTGGTACAAGTTATATGTAATATATAATATTGTACATGGTATATGTAATACATATGGCATTGGTATATCTCATATATAATACGTAACCTGTTATGTGTAAGTTATAATATGGTACATATATACATATGGATATATAGGGTACATATTATATCTCATATATTGTATGTTACAGGCTATGGTCATGTTATATAATATGGTGCATGGCAAAGAACAATCGCTTGTCAAAGTCTAAATCTATAATTGCAAGCTCAATGTTCTACATATTTATTTGTCAGAAATGTCTAATTTCCAAGGGAATACACTTTGAACAATATCTTAATTATGGCTACCTGTATTATGATATTTGCAAAAACTGATTTTGAATCAGAGACCCAATAAATATCTAAGGGTTATCATATTATGTGTATTGAAATCTTGACTAAGTGTTAAAGAGCAAGGTAATAATGTTATTGCTGCAGAACAAAGATTGAAACGCATCTGCCATGCACCGGAATATATCGTAAAAGTCAGTCTCGTGTAGCAGACGTACTCCTTTCGATGTACATGTAGGTCGACATACACAGTAATCGTTTCATTAACCTATAATTGAACTCAATCAGTCATTGTTGTTAACATCTTTTTCTGGAATCGGTTCGTCCACTGATCACGGTCAAATTATTGCAGTACATGTAAAACATCTTCAACTGAAAATAAAATTGCTTAACCTTTAATCTGGTGAATAATCAAAACTGGCTCCTCTCTGAATATTTATTATACGAAATGTATATTGATTAAAAACATATTGCAGCATAAGGTATTACTGACGAAACATGATGTTTATGACAAACAGTGCAGACCCCAATAGATAATATGTAAAAGATTACAATATATAGGCATGTACCATATTATGTAAGCGCCGATGTTATATGGTGTCGATATCGTTTTCATTTTCATTATTACCAGAGATGAAACAATAATTTGAAATCGATTCCATGGCACTGCATGCATGTAAGCTAACCCTTTACTCCATAAATATGCCTGTCTACGCCTTTGCAACAAAACATAGACCCAGATCAGACAGCTCCAGTAGGAGCCATCTGATTAGGGTATGTTCTGCTTGCTTATGATATAATATATATATATGATTCTACACTTTTTGCCATAGCCTCAACGCCATGTGTCCATGCGCTATTATAATAATTCATCTTATTAACACTCATGATATCAATATTTCTTACATGAATATTCATGGATTAAAGGAGTAATATCACGGGCCTGTATATTGTTCATACTAATCATGATTTTAAGAGATTGAATCACACGTAGGCCCTTACAGATCCAACCTACATTTGATAAAATCTACAAAAAACTAACTATGAATAAGAAATCAATTTCTAGCTTGGAAAGTACGTCATAATAATCTAATTAACATTGATACGTAAATGCAATACTTTATAAGTGTCGTTTCTAGCAGTCATAGTCGATTTTGTTTCATTTATTTCTTATTAATTCTTTAATTTATCACGTCACGTGAAATCCACGCGTAGTTCATCTGGCACACGTTCAAAATACGTTAACAAAATTCGTGCCACGTTGATTCGACCATTAATTGCAATCCCTAGGTTACTTTTCTCTCGCTTTTGGTTGTTTCCTTTAAAGTTTTATTGTTTCAAAAGTTTTCTTGAAAGTCTGCATTATCTTTCAATATATCCTATTATGTACAAAGACCGAGTGAAAATATTGCTGCCTTACAGGTATTTAAAAGGAGGTCCAGAGTATTTTAACACATTTTATTATTCACATAAAACTGTTGTATTATTTTCGTTAGATGTTTCCTTTTTCCAATAAAATGTTTCAAATAATTCACGTTTTGGTTTTTCTTTTATTCTCTAGGAGCCTGTTGTGATACCTCATTAAAATTTACTTATTTTATAAAAAAGAAAACATGTTCTGTTTTGATAAATGTCAAGACATGTGCAATTTCTAATGTCTCTTTTTACAAAAATGTTCAGGCAAGGGAAAACGTTTGCCAAACGAGATTCGGAACTCCCCATTGTGGGTATTATTGACAAACGGGGTAGACCTTAATCAGACTACTCCTACAAAATATTCGATATGGATCTACCCTGTTTGCAAGAGGATCTTAATGAAATATGTAAATGTATTATAGACAAATGGGTCATACATATACATGTATAATACAGTGTTCAAAAGAAGATCAACAGCTTCCATTCAATATTAGATAATTTATCCAGCGCTTGCGCGGGTCTTTATCTAGTATCTATGAAAGTCTCTCCCAGAACACCAGATGAATAGAATGAGTGTTAATATTTAAACAGACATGGGTTGGAAATAAAGTGCCAACTCAGACAGTCGGGTAATTGTTCGATTGCCGTAATTTGATTGATTTCTGATTTATCAAATCTGTACCACCTGTCTTAATCATTCCTGTAAAATGTTTGGCGAACTTTATGTTCATATGACTATTTTAGTTTGCTCGGAGCTACACCAAATATCAATAAAAGTGTTACATAATAGAAAGAACGTTACAATTTATGCCTCGGTCACTTGTACCTACGATGATCGTAAAATTCGCATGATTATAAAAGCTTACACAAATTTAATCCTGAGCAATTCTTATCATGTCTTCAGATTTTTAACTTCTGACCACATGCCCTACAGTTCCTGTAATAGTGAAACGCATAACCCGAACTATAGTAGATCCTTTCTATGTATAGTAGATCACGATGTATAGTAGACCCTTTCTATGTATAGTAGACCCTTTCTATGTATAGTAGACCCTTTCTATGTATAGTAGATCACGATGTATAGTAGATCCTTTCGATGTATAGTAGACCCTTTCTATGTATAGTAGATCACGATGTATAGTAGATCCTTTCGATGTATAGTAGATCCTTTCGATGTATAGTAAATCCTTTCGATGTTTAGTAGATTCTTTCGATGTATAGTAGATCCTTTCGATGTATAGTACATCTTTCGATGTATAGTAGACCCTTTCGATGTATAGTAGATCACGATGTATAGTAGATCCTTTCGATGTATAATAATTCCTTTCGATGTATAGTAGATCCTTTCGATGTATAGTAGATCACGATGTATAGTAGATCCTTTCGAAGTATAGTAGACCCTTTCGATGTATAGTAAATCCTTTCGATGTATAGTAGATCCTTTCTATGTATAGTAGATCACGATGTATAGTAGACCCTTTCGATGTATAGTAGATCCTTTCGATGTATAGTAGATCCTTTCGATGTATAGTAGATCCTTTCGATGTATAGTAGATCCTTTCGATGTATAGCAGTGTTTAACCTCTTCGACGCAGGAGACGAGCTGTGTGTTCTTTGTAAACAGTGTAGGATTCTACAGGAACCTTCTGATCTGGGCTGCAATGTTTGCCATTCCAAATTCTCTCACAATGTATACCCTCTCATTCTGAATGAAGACTTCCTATGAATAGTGATGGATTTTTTTACATTTTGAAATTTTAGCATTTAAAGAGTTACGTTCAGCATATGTCTGGTCCCAAGGTAATCAATTAACCACACAGCTGGCAAATTGGTCATCGGGTATTATTAGAATTGTGATTGGGGAATAATGTTGATTCCAAATAAAACAGTAAATATATAATGAAGCTTATCCTATTGATAAGGTAACATGCATCCTAATATTAATTAACACATTGGCCCCTAGTGACGCATTTTTGCGCCTACATAAAATTCACATTGTGAAACAATTGTGATAAATAGAGCATTTGCTCCTATAGGAGCAAATGCTGTATTTATGACATTGGTTTCAAACTACAAAATTCTAAAACTTTCCTTTTCTCTAGTTAAAGCTCCTTTTTGGTAGATTAATTAAAAAAGGTTAGGTCTAAAAATAGCCTAGGAGAGAATGAGTTAAGCTGCCTATTTACATTGTAACATTGACTAATCAATGACCAGCCAACATAGATTGTAAAACTGACCAACCAATAAACATATAAACCAACTGCATTGTCTCACTTAAATGTGTTACGTGATTTACTCTACATGTTTCTACTATAATGCCCCAGGACAACACTCTGTTCTTAAACATTCATTGAATACGCAGACGGATTTTAACATATCAGATCAAGCTAGGGGATCAAATATATTGTTATACTTTACAGACTACACACATCGTTAGTTTCATCAATATAAACGAACTCTTTGGACATTTCTCGTATTCACCGAATGGTAATTTGTTACTTGGAACCTCCGTTACAGGATGCCATGTAAATGAACGCTTTATTTCATATAACGTTTTAATGTTCTTCATGTAAAGCAGTTGATTGGATTATTTAAAAGGAATACATACGCAACACCAAAAGGCAGTATAGAATACTTGTTCAGTTCATTCTTTCTTTCTTTTTTTGTGAAAGTGTCTCCTCTTACTTTGTCGTAATTCAGATCAGTCAAATATTTGTTACATCTAATTCCACATTAGGACACTCATAAGGATGGGTGAATTAAAACTGAACAGTGCACATACTTTTTGCTGGTTTTCTCGGCAAAATTTCGAATCTGAAAAAACCCGGACACCTCTGAAAACCGGACGATCGATCTGTGCCCGAAGGGTTCCAGTTTTCACAGGGTTCACTGTATATAGAATTATCAAATATTAAATGTCCAAATTTATTACTATTATTTAGAACAAGTAACATCTAATCCATTTATGTGTAGTTTATTCCAAAGACACATGCATAATTATGTTCACTTTTCACTTTTATAATATAGAAACACTGAAATGAAGTTATAAAATTTGGAGAAAAAACTGTATGACTGTCTTATGTGACTACCTGTCTTATGTGACCCTCTTGGGTTTCTCCCATTAAAGGTCACATAAGACAGGTTTGAATGTAACTTGAATATGATATGTATTTCAACTAATATTAATAAATGTCAATCTAGAGGAATGTGTCACAGCGACAGCGGAGCATATTCGCTGTCGATGTGAGTCCTTGACCCAAGGCCAGTTGGGTCGAACGGCCTAAATGCTATGAAAGCTCCACAGAGAAGGCCGCAGATAGGAGGTCGATGTTTGAAGCGACCCTCGTCTGTTGGCTCTGATGCAACTCCAGACCCTTAAGAAGTGTGTGAGAGAGATTGAGAGATTGAAGGCGGAGGTCTTCGTCCAGGTCAGACAAACGGGAAAGAAGTCCCCCGGAAGGGGAAAGAAACCCCCTAGACTTAATTAGGTTAGGGAGGTCCACTTTTTCGACTGACACTAGCACGGAAGAGGATAGAGGACCCCTGTGAATAGGATTCGGGGGTCTAGGGCAGACAGAGGATGGGAGGATTTTAAAACAATCTTCACACGCCTTATCAATAGAAAAAAATATGTTCAGAATCGTCTAAAATAGAAAAGGACTAAGTCCCGTCTAAATCTGAGTGAGAGGCTTCCGCAGAGTCTGATTCCCTTAAAATAGATTCATCCCTAGGAGCCATAATTGACATTGTGTCTTCCTGCTCTCCCTCAGAATCCGCCCTGGTGACCGCCATAGATGGCCGCACCCGGGAGAAGTGGGATCCGCCACAGACATGGAATTGTGGACTGTGGATGGGTTCACATGAGAGCTATTCTCCCTCCAGAGATGAACTCACAACAGGCCCTGAGTGGGGTGTAAGCCAGAATGGGTTGGTGGGGGCGAGAGGAAAAGGGGAAAGGGGAATGGGGTCAATGAAAAAGAGTCCCTTGACCTTGCTGGTCAGGTCGCCAGTAAAGTGAAGCTTGCTGGTTCCCAGAAACGAGTGTCGTCTGGCGAGAGCGACCAGCCGGTGAATCTGAGGAGGAAGAGCGATGTCTTCGCATAGAAGAGCAATGGTAAGACCTCGATGTGCGCCTGCGATGAGAGTGGAGTGAGTGCCGATTCCCATTAGAAGAATAAGAAGGCAGGATTTTACACCTCCTACGGGGGTGGGTGGGATGGAGGCTTAGGAGTCCGAAGTGTACTCAGAAGATGAAGAGTAATTGCAGGGTCTAGACGATCGAGAACGTCTAGACTTAGCCAGAGCAGCTTCCTGTTGACTTTCACCACTGTTATGAGATGTAGAGACAGAATGCTCAGTAGAAAAGATTGAACCGGTAGATTAACCGGTCCACTTCGGTATCCCGATCCAAAGGGCCGGATCTGGCTACCGGAGGACCGGTGGGGAGCAAACTTGGGACACCGGGCCAAATAATGCCCGGTGACATCATTGGACAGGGGCTCGGTAGACCGGTCTGCCGGTGACGTCATGAAACGGAAGCACGGACAGCAGGACACCCGGGACCGGTGATGGATTACTGGGCCGAGATTGACCGGGACCAGGCAAAACTCTCCAGACAACGAGCTGACCGGGAGACCTGGCAACAAGAGTACCTGGGACCGGAACAAAAGGCACCATTCGAGAGGTAAACGGGGAATACCCCGCCCGGGCCAGCAGTTGGGTACCGAACTGCATCTAACAACTGGCGAATCAACTACTCCACAGGGGCTGTTGACAGAAGATATTTTAAAGAAGAATCGGGCTTCTTCTGAGCTTTAGAGGACAGTGATTTGTCTGTGGCGAGGGAGTCGCAGTCAAAGAGAAGAATACTTCTTCCATCGGGCAGCAAGCTCCCACGTTTCCCCTGTCCAGAGCGACGAAACTGGACAGGGAGCTGAAGCGGAGCATCCGCAGCAGGCCAGGCACACTAAATGAGTTGTCCAGTCTTCCGCGAAATGCCCGCAAGAAGCCTTGCGTTGGTCTGGCATGCTGTGGTAAATAATCAAGCAAATACATAAGACACCGCGAGTAATTTCAAAGCCACGCAAGACTAACATGGGTAAACATAAGATGATGATTGCAGCTGAGATGCTATACATTTTTATTGTATTGCAAAACATTAATAAAATTAATATTCTTAATAAAAACATGCATTAGGCTCAATTCCTCCGCTGTATTTTCTTACAATAAATGTGTTTTTCACATACATGTATATTGTAAGATAATAGAAAACGTACTTTTCAACAACATTTTACATTCTCATTAATGTTCATAATTTTGAAAATAATATTCATTATCTACATATTTATATACATGAACATTAATAGAATTACAAATCATATTCAAGCTATATGTCTTTGCTTTACTTTGGTTCTTGTTTCATCATTCTATTGCCTCTAAAAGCGAAGTTATGACGCATTTTCTTAATCAAGGTTGTTTCGAAATTTACCTCGTTCATGAAAACCGTTTAATAAAACATAGCTGGGACTCAATTATTTTGGGGGAATGCTCGAAATGTGTTTTGAGGACCCAAACGAACAATTTAAACCTGAATTCAATATTTTTTGTGCATTAATAGGTCTCTAAGACTAAACAACAACCTCCTTTTTTCTAAAAAAGATGATTGTTTTACTTCCTCATTAATATTCATAAGTAATAATTTATGAATATTATTAAAATTATATATCATAATCAAGCTATATGCCTCTGCTTTACGTTGGTTGTTATGATGCTTTTTCTGAACCAAGGATGTTTCGAAATTTACCTCCGGTTACCATGGAAGCCGTTTATTAAAACATAGATCGGACAAAATTATTTTAGCAGAATGCTTGAAATGTGTTCTGAGGACCCCAACAAACAATTTAAACCTGAATTCAATCATTTTTGTGCATTAATAAGCCTCTCTGACTAAACAACAAAATTCTTTTTTCTAAAAAAACGCATTTTTTACTTCCTCATTAATATTCATAAGAATGCATTTATGAATATTAATAAAATTATAGATGATATTTAAGCTATATGTCTCTCCTTTACTTTTGTACTTGCTTTGTCCTTCTATTGTCTCTAAAAGCAAAGTTATGACGCATTTTCTGAACCAAGGTAGTTTCGATAATTACCTCAGGTTACCATTGAAACCGTTAAACTAAACATAGCTCGGACAAACTTATTTTGGGGGGCATGTTCAAAATGTGTTCTGAGGACCCAAACGAACAATTTGGTACCCATGAAAAAAAGTATTGGGGATGCTATGGTAACCATGACCAGCCTACCAGCGGTCAAGGGTTCGATCTACAGCCGGACCAAGTCATTCGTACGAGGTCACGCAATTAGATAAGTATGGTCCTACCAGTGTTTGTTCCGTTTTCAGTTAATGTCTATATCTTACAGGAGTTATGTGAAGTTAAAGTTTGCATATAACACGGTAAATTTGATAAAGTGTGAATATTAAATATTATTATACTGCAAAGTAAAATCCTCGATTTTGATAGGTCAATTAGCCATGTATAAAAGCCGTGTATCCCTCTAAATTCTGATGTATATACGGAGTCATGAGCAACAATTGAATTTTCCCCGTCGAAGGCCTCGCTTCAATGCTACAACAAACTGAAAATTGCCGACTAACTTCACTTCGTCGATTCGATCCAAACAACCGCTCTCAAACGAAATAACAAGAGTTTGGGGCGAAACAAAGTTATCTATTTGAGAAATATTTTTGTTATAGTTTTTGTATAACCATGTAAATGAACCCGATACGCGGCGAAGGTCTTATTCAGCTCTGATGCTGCAAATGTTTGTCAAAGTGCTTTTGCACGTATCGATTAGCCCCCCTCACCTCCACTTTAACAACGACAATCCACACCCACTTCGATTAAGATTTTATTTATGCACATGCACCGTACACGTACCTGTAAATTGCAGTATAGAGTGTCTGCCTAACCGCTGATATGCTGATAGTTTTACTCACACCTGGTTCTTTCAATCCTTTGAGAAACTCATGCACTAGAAAGATCCCTTTCTATCCACAAATGTAATGAGCTGGTTATTATACAGATATTATAAGCCGTTACCTTACAGTATGAGGCCCCTGAGGGGAAGCAAAACGACGCCTACATTAACAAAGCTAATTAACTGCTACAAATATTAAACTTTGCAGTCTAATAAAATCGTTATACAGATCATTGGCGGTATATCTGACTTTTAATTCCCTGCTGAAGAAATTACATGTAGCCCTCGCCTAACGGTTCGGGCAACATGAATTTCCTGAGCAGGAAACAAAATGTCAGTGACAAATGTCACTGGGGGTTAAACCGGTCTAAGGGCGCCCAACCTCACACTTATTCCATCCACTCCCTGAAAGACAAACAGTGTAAATAAACGTATTCTCTCTCCGACTTATCTACAACAACCGCGATGGCAAATACAAAGGTAAAGTGCACAATTAAGTGAAACAAACTGTATCCACCTATCGCAAGTGTACTCAATACTTAAGCTGTAATCAGAGTAACTGTAGAAAAGTGATAAAGTGTACGACGAAAACGACCTCCTTCCGAATCTGGATTGAAGATGTCGCCTTCATAGAGTACTAAACTCTTCTTGTCGGCGTACATGCAAAGAGGCCAAACGTATGTTCATTAAGCATATTTAAGTACATTTGCACATTACATACAATATTCGATATAGTTGAATATTTACTCATATCCTGCTAGACTATTGTTAGACACAATATCTTTGAATAAATCTGCCGAAAAGAATTTACATTTTAGAAATATGTAATTTTGAAACCATTGTGATAGATAGATGATTTTTGCAAGAGCGCCAAAAGGCGTCAGTAGGGGGAAATGGGTTAAAACAAAGACCGCCGTTAGATATCATATATCTTAATTTTAGACCCTTGTGCTGAACAATGGAGACTGTATGATCGTCACTGTTATTTAGTCGTTTCCCTATCGTAATGGTGGATATTATTATTTGCACGGTTATTTGGCAGGGTGTGCGGGCTGGTATGACCGGGTTAGATCCCGTATTTCCTGAGGCGTTATTACCAGTCAGAGATCCGATTTACCTAATTAAGAAACGAACAACTCTTATTTTGCTGACATTAGATCTCTAATTGTATTACGACATGACAAAGAAAACATGACGTCATCACAGAGAAAATATGACGTCGTCTCAGAGCAATTTCGAAAGAAGAATTGAAACTTAGCATACATCGTTACGCATGTTGTGGTGTTGTCTGGAGGGGGAATTTTATTTACATTTTGACTTTGGTGAAAGTGGGATAAGGACGAGGTTGGGTACCCATAAACCAGGTTCAAGTCCCCCAGTAGCCCTTTTTTATTGCTTTTGGCTGCTGGCCGTTCCAAGGCGGCACTCCTGCTTTCAGCCTACGGTCAATTTTGTTTTTTAATATGCTTAATGTTTAATGTGTTTCGTCTTGATATGCATCCTGTTATGTTTTGTCTTGTGGCTTTACCGTTTCTCGTTAGATGGTGTTTGATGCGGTGTCATTCCGTGTGTGGCTCTCCCTGTTTGACTATTTTTCCATATTTACTTGTAAACATTAACGGTAGCACGTTGTACAGATAAGTTGAAAAGGTTGATAAGTGTTAAATTGAGGAACGTATGAGGTACACTTTTTTACGTTTATTATCGATAATTTGGTCGTAATCCATCCAGAATTATTGGAGTAAGGACGATATTAAATTTCGAATCGACGCTGAGAATAAAAACAAAACGAATGATGTCACACCTCAAATTTGAATAATCATGTATTCTCCGCGGAAGCCGCTGAATACGGTACTGTACACCCCGGCAGTTTTTGGCAATCTGACCAATCAAATTCCAAGGATTTACTCTGATTAGTGACTGCCCTACTTTTCCATCCAATCAGCGAGCCGCATTCTTCATGTTTTTAGACTCTAATTCTCATAAATTTTATAAAATCGACTCTAACTTTCGAAGACGAACCTTCCAGTGCGCATGTGCAACAAAGCTCCGCCCACGACTAGAAAAAACGAACAAGTTGCTATGTTATGAACTTATGACGTTATCGACACGCGAACGAGTGTACAGTGCACAAGTCGATTCACGTGTGTAAAACGTGGAGAGGAAGACTATGTAAACAACTGAGAGGCAGAATTGTAGATCTAGTTATTGGACTGTCGTGGACTAAAATGGCCAAATAAATCACGAAACACCCACCTGTTGAAGCATGATTATTGAAAAGGACTAATGTAAACAAGCAAATAATTCAGGAAATATTAACAAACCTGTAGATTCTATTTCAAACCGTAATTCGTTCAACATAACGCAAACGATCATCTTTTAAAGTTATTCTTATTTCAATATTCTGCCCATAATGAATGTTTAATATTAATAAGCTCTATCTTATATGGGGTTTCGGTAGCAGTGAAGATTTAAATTTGTGCAAACCGAGTAGACCCTGATCAGCCAGCATATGAGCTGTCCAACTTGCAAAGTGGCCACAAGGCGTCACTTACTATAAGGTAGAGGGTTATCATTTAGATATCCATTGCGATTTTGCGTCCGTCTTTCACAAGAATTCTTTTTAGTTTTGGGGATACGTATAGATTGCTGCCGGCCATTATTATTTGGACTACAGAAAATTATGTAAAAAAATGTTTTACGCACAGATGGGGGATATTTGACTACGTGACACAGCCAAATAAGGCAATGTTTACAAGCTTTGAGCTTGTTTTTATTTTGCTCGCTAAGAGATTGCTTAAAATTATGTGATTTTGTGGATAATATTTATCCGTTTGTGGTGGACTAAAGTGAAATGTGATTGTGAGAAGTAAGCAATTGCAGTAATTGACTGATATTGTAACTTCGTGAGTACTTGCGACGTTTTTGTTCTATCGGTTACGGTAGTCTAGGCTAAGGGGAAAGGCTAAGGGTGATATTTCTTGCTCACAATCTCCTCGTGCACCCACATTCCTTTCTTTGTGTAAATCTCACGGAAAACGTATTCTATCGGCCACCGGTTTAATAGAAAGGAAAGGACATATAAGGGCCGCAATAGACACATATTGGCCGCAATAGGAAATATATTCGGAAAGGTCCCGCATATTTGTTTGTTTTCGCTATTTTCCAATGGATACATCGACTCCCGTATCTGTCACGTCAAAGAAACGGTTCTTGACGTCGCCGGAGGAACAAGCTGTTGTGAAGAAACAGTTACTCTCTACCTCTGGGCAGTCTCTGCCTAGTTTGCCGCCCTCCCCTACGTCTGCTGCTAGGGACGTCAATTCCGGTTCGTCTGCTGAGACTGTCGGGATGTCTGAGACGCCGAGCCTACCGGACATTTCCTCTACAGTCGGGGCGGTGCCATCTATGCCTAGTATTTCGCTTGGGATCGATGAATGTCGGGTCATAGCTTCTGCAATTAAGGACTCTTTTCGGGACGATATTCCTGGCATGCTAAAGGTCATTATGTCCGACTCAGTAAAGTCAATTGTTGACGGCGTCCTCGCAGGCCTTAACGAGAAGATTTCGGCTCTTGAGTCCTCGAACCAGGATCTTGTCGAAGAAAACGGGCGGCTTAAGGCTAGGGTCTTAAGTCTGAGCAATCGGCAGATGATCTGGAGCAGTACAGCAGAAGGAACTGTTTACGTATTATTGGCATTCCTGAGTCTCCGGATCCAGATGCTGAGGACACTGACGCTTACGTCACACAGATGTGCTCCGATTTGGAGGTTGGAGTCGACCAGTGCCATATCGACAGGTCACACCGACTAGGTAAACTTGATAGGTCTATGCCCAGGGCTATCATTGTTAAATTTGCTACCTATCGTGCCAGGGAAAAATTGTACAGGGCTAGACCGCACTTGCGCAACATAGGCTATAAAGATGTATTCGTCAACGAGGACCTAACGAAATCTCGCAGCTCGTTGCTGTACTCGGCACGCCAGCTGGTGAAGCAGGGTAAGATCCTTGGTGTGTGGTCCTCGGACGGCAACATATTGATTAAGGATTCAAAGGGCGCTACGAAACGCGTCCGTCACGGACAGGACCTCAGCAAATACGAGAAGGTACCTGAGTCTGCCAAACAGAAGTCAGAGTGATTGATAATGTGTAAAATGTATATAAGTGTTCTTCAGTTATACATCAGTTCAATGCCGTTTCAGTTCGGTTTCTGTGACATCATTAGTTTTGCATGATACTTCTTCGTGTGCTTAGTGGCGATTTGTCGACAAATGTTTTCGGCGACTAAACATGTACCGGATATTAGAGTGCTTAATGTGTTGTCGACATTCGCAAATGCCATCAGCTTAAACTTCAGGATACGTGAGACTTCCAGCCTAGCTCATACTTAATAGTAGACTGGTATCTCTAACTTCTAGCATGATGTCATGATTTGTTAATCTTAAGTACCGTACTCAGTCCTAAGATCTCTGTTAGATTCTAATGGTGTAATACGCATTTGAACTTCGATATGTCGAACCTCAAGTTTCTTACTGGTTAGTTCGAATTAACAGGGGTTTTGATTATTCAATTTCTAAGCTGGGCAACTTCCCGGATTCAACAGTTTTGTGCAGGTCTAAAGTTGTGCTGAGATTTCAGCATTACTTTCGTCCTGGGTTGAGCTGTTACAATCGCTTCTAGATATGCGGATTGATACATTTTGGAATGATTCTGTATTATAACTTTGGGGGGACCGAACTTTTGGCTCGAGTTCCCACCTAATGTCGAGTCATCCGAGCTTGAGATATCGAGGTTCAATTGTAGTTGTTAGTGGTTAACTTTCAGCCAATTGTTTTCTTGTATACATGTATACCGTCTCTCATATAACTCTGCATGGAGTAATATAGCTGTAAGTACACAAAGCACGTGCCTCTATGCTATTTTTTATGTTAGGAGCGATCTGATCGGATGAGATGTCAGGTGACTGCTTCTCGTCTGAATTAGGGCTAGTTGATATTCGAACAAGTGTTTCTCACACGCTCTGACATATCGTAACTAAATATAAGTCATTACGACAATCCGGGGCTTGCGTAGATGGGTATTTCTTAGTGTGATCTCCGTTACTGGTCATCTTGCATACGATGCTTATCTTGTTACATCGGTATATACATGTAGTTAAAATATTATCGGCATCATGGTGTTGTCGCGGGTGGCTTAGTTTTAATTTTAGTTTTGATTCAGTTTACGGTCAGTTTGCAAGCGGAATGGCTCCTGATGAAACGCTGAGACTCTCGGCGTTGGATCTGGACCCAATCCGCTTGAATTAATCGTGAGTTAATCTTGATTTAATCCTGGATCCCGTTTGCTGATACCTCGCTAATTGTGTGTAGGTAATTGGTACAGGTTTACAGTTAAGCCTCTCTAAACTGAAGTTTCGGATTGGTATCGATTTTCAATCGTTACAGCAAACGGCTTCTTAGTTCGGGGTGGCAGTCGTGCAAAGGGCTCTGAAAGGCGATTTTTGAACGGCTTTCTCCTTAAACAGACCAGCGTGGATTCTTCCTTATAAGGGGTTTATTTGTAGTGCATTAACCCTTCGCTTGCTACTCACGTCAATATACCTACCTGCACGTCAATATACCTACCTGTAGATAGTGGAGACCCAGATGAGACAGCCCCTGCAGGAGCTGTCTCATCAGGGTCTGCACTATTTACAAGTTGATTGTTCTACCAGTGCACTCCACAACAGTGATTGCACAGCGAAATACTTGTACACAGTGAAGATATATGTAATTATACAACAGGGCATGGGTAAAGAAGGAGAAATGTATTTTAAATTTCAGCAAGAGAAGGGTTAACACGAATATAACATTTGTTATATTTAACTGAAATATTTATGCTTTATATATGTATGATCGCAAACGTTTTAGGAAATAATATATATGTAATATGACGTTAGGAACTAGCTGATAAAGTTCCCAATCGTTTTCTTGAAGTGTCACTTGATCTGAGTGTAGATACTGGCGATGGATCGTTTTATAAATAGTTGCATCTGAATCATTTCTTAATGCAAATATCCAGGGTCATTCACCTATTCGGAGTACTATGTTTCGATATTACAAATTGTTTCTGTGTTATGGATGAGTGTTCTCATGAACAACTCGCCAGTAACACAGAAATAATTAAAAGCCTTGGTCAATTCCTTTCAGACACGTGGTCAATCTCAGTGTGACGTCACTATACATAACGTCACGAATGTGGTCTAGTTTTTATTACATAGAGGATCTTACATGAGTGTTCTTGATTATTGGATTTATTAAATGAGTCTTTTTAAAACGATAAAAAACGAGCTTTAGCGAGTTTTTTATCGTTTTAAAAAGACGAATTTAATAAATCCAATAATCATGAACACGAATGCAAGATCCTATTTATAACATAACACACACAAATGTTATTTGCAGCCAATATTTCAGCAGTAACGTGGATTGTTATAAATTCTCCTTACATATAGAAATGATGAATGAAAGGTGTTATTAGGTTCGCTAGGTAACTGGGACAAAGTAGGTCCAAATTTTCCAACTTTATTTTTTACTTACTGTCATATCAACCAGGATCTAATTCAGACCTCTCTGGTATTCAATTTAACTGTGATAGTTTATGATACAAAAACATACAGAAACACGTCAAAATAATTTTTGAGTTACAGTTTTGACATACATAGTTACAAACACGTCACATTTTGACGTCATTGTACACAACATGTGTCTATGTAAAGCGCGCCATTTACATGAAGACCTACATGTACAGTCGCCAACACGTCCGACACTCACTGTCAATGGGATTCGAAATGCGCCTTCGTTTTGGTATATTAAGCCCTTCATTAGTGTTGTATGTATAGACATGGACATTTCCACCGAGAAAAAAAAAATCTCGATTCAAGTTCAGTGAAAATGTTTGAAATGGACAAAAGATTCAGTACGAACTGCTGCATAAAATGTGTTGGAACAGGAGGAAGATTTTCGCGATCAGCTGAGTTAGTGAGTATAGCATATTTGAAATATGTTTGTGCTGTGCTGGATTCAGATGACTATTGTTTTTGATTGATGAGATATTTGTATGAGTAGAAATCTGCATAAACAAAAGGACATGCGGTGAAGAAAATGCAAAGTTGAGGAGGCATTTTAATTTAAATGTAGAATGGATTGTATGGGTCAGAGTAGCTGGTAGGTCTTTTTTGGCATACATTTTGTATATGATTCCTGACAGCGATTACAATTTGTATCATTTTATCGAAATTAAGGCGCAAGTGCCACCAATCCTTTGCCATCTATCATGACTCAATCGTGGACAGGTAGGTCGACCACCGCCCGCAAGTTTGTTTGTTTTGACAGCGCGTATGAATCGTTCGAATGTTATTCGGTCGTTCGAATGTTATTCACTAGTGATTATATGCCCATGATTATCAAAAAATAAATGATAGTGTTACGTCACGCTGAAGCCACGTGTTATGTTATAAATAGATCTATACGTTTTGTTCTTGTTTCTTAACCTTTACCCTGCTGTTCACGGCCTGATTCTAACTCACAAACAGCTTGGATCCAGATGAGATGACGTTTAACTCAGCATCTTTAGGGACCTATGCTATTTGACACCCAATCTATGGTTACTCGAATTGTTGGTCCAGACATCGCTCCAGATCGGAATGTGAGTAGCTCTAGAACCTACTCTACCGCAACCCAGGGTAGGCGGTAATGTGTTTTATCGAGAGTTGACCGTTTGTTATAGTTATTAGACAGTTGGGATCTGTCAGCCAAATGAGTAATTCAGCTTGCGTGTGGGGAAGTCCAAATAGTATATGTCATGTATATATCGATATATTTACTATGGATGTCATTTATGTAACGGGCTTTTACTTTTACTTGATAAATGTCTATCGACACTAAGGATGCATTAAACAGTCGAACTATCATTTGCAAACAGTGATACCTCATATAAGAGGACTTCCCCTGGAGGCCACTTTTCAGGTTACATACTGCTTGTCATTATACTTAAAGTAGTTCATTTATGAATATACTATTGACTCTTCAGTTGGACAGTGATGGGTATTTCCATTTTCAGTTTTCAGCATTTAAAGGGTTCATGCTTGAGTAGTTAGCTAGATGCGGGCCTTATTTATACTTGAATGCACATAGAGGGTAGTGTACGGAAACTGTGGCCGTTGTAGTCTAAGAGGGGAATTCTTGTAAACCTCAACAGGCAGGATGGAATCGGATGTGACACCGAGTGACTCGGAGTCTCATCAGGATCCAAACGGTTGGTTTCTGTAAACGTGTTTTTGTAAAAGATTGAATGGCGTATTGCTATAAGAGCGGGGAGATTATGTAATCCTAGTAACATGCAGTTATGACTGACCCGCCCAACCCCTCATACACATGCACCTTTATATGTGTTCTAAATATGTGTTCTAAATTGGTGTGCCATTATATAGTAGGAATAGTCTTCGGTATAACTTTGAGTGTGAGTTGTTCTTTTCCATATTTATGTGTTGATTATAATGTTAACTCGTTCCCCTAACACAACTGCGTTTTCACTCATTTGCTAGCAGACTAAAGCCTGATCAGATTGCTCCTATGGGGACCTTCTGATCAGGGTCTGTTCTGTTAGCTCTCGACGTATAGATTTCTTCCTACTTTTTGTCAAAGTAAACATTTTCTTTGTAACTTTTGCCTTAAGTTGTGCGCAACTGCTTCGAAACTCAACTGCCGTTCCTAAAAAAAGGCTGTTATATGCGCTTTTTATCAGTCTGTACTCGTATTGTGAGATTGTCACTCTCGCATAGGGCAACTCTTTTGGGTTTCGATTTGTATTTAATGTTGATTTAACCTTTCTAGTTGTTAATTGGCACTTTATATTCATTTTCTGGTAAACATAGACATATGCTTACTTTTAAAGCGTAACACAACCACTCACAAATTGGATTTTTTCTTTATATACTTATTTTTATTTGGTTATGCGTTTGATTAATATATGTTTTCTTTCTGTTTTTCTTTTCGAAATGTTTTGGAAACGAATTGACGCACATATTTGGAGGATTGGATTCTGTGACAGAAGTATGCATCCAGTTGTTAGTATTTTCGTCTTAGTGTTGGCAATTGTGAAATACATGTATCTGCAATTTTCGGTGACATGATTAATCGTGGATCCAAATTATCTGCCAGCGCTAAGACATATTGCGGATATTACCGTTTCTCGATGTTGATTACCCTAACTGTTATCACTTATATTATAAATTACGATTTGTATATATATTCTGTAAAGGAAAACATGGATAAACCACACGAAATTAGCTGTAAGATAGCCCTACGCGCCAACCATTATTGGAAATCAACATCCGTTGGCCTCATACGACAGCAAAATGCTTGCTTTGCTCTTAATGTTCTTATCTGTTTCATATTATTTACCATAATAGTGCTATGGGTGTTGATTCTGATTATAATTTCTGGCGATGTTCACCCTAACCCCGGTCCTACTTTTGTATCGTTCATGTCTGATACAAATTCCTCCTCATTTTCTAGTAAAGTAGATACTATAGATCCTACTAAGCATTTATCTTTCGTACATTACAATGTGCAAAGCATTTATCATAAACTTGACATTTTGAGTACTGAATTACAAGTTTTTGATATTCTTGGCTTCTCTGAAACCTGGTTGAACTCTTCAGTTTTAACCAACGATCTGTTGATTGAATCCTATTCAATTCCTAAGCGTAAAGATCGAGTTGGTGATAGTCATGGAGGCCTCCTATTATATACTAAAGACTTAGTGCATTATACAAGAAAAAAAGATCTTGAACCCTTGGGAATTGAATGTATTTGGATCGAAATTTTCCTCAAAACCAAAAGTATACTTTTTGGTCTTTTTTACAGGCCACCTAACATTAATCGAAACTATGATAGTATCATCGAAGATTCCTTTCATCTTGCTTTTGATACTGGTTGTACAGATATTATAATTACCGGTGACTTTAATTATAACTTAGCAAATGAATATTCTCGCAGGACAATAAGCTCCTTGTGTACCCAGTTTACCTTAGTACAATGTATAGATGAACCGACCCATTTTACAGAAAACTCCTCCTCTATCATCGACATCATTCTGGTAAATAATAGCGACAGTTTAATTTTATCCGGCGTTGGTGACCCTTTTCTAGACCAAAATGTTCGTTATCATTGTCCTATGTTTGGCATCTTAAATTTCAAAGTACATAAGACTAAGTCATTTAAAAGACGCATATGGAATTACAATACTGGGCGATATGATCAGCTAAGGGAAATGGCCAATCAGTCAGACTGGAAATCAATGTATGACTCGGATATTAATACGCATGCAATTAACATTAGCGAACACATAATGAGCATTACCAAACAATGTGTTTTTAATAAAACAGTTACTATAAAATCAAGTGAGCCCTGTTGGATCACCTCTGAGGTAAAACGCTACATTAGAAAACGTAAACGCGCCTACAAACAAGCTAAACGTACCAACAATATTCGTCACTGGCTAAACTTTAGGAAAGTTAGAAACGAAACTACATCCATGATAAGAAAGTGCAAATTGGAAAACCAACAGAAATTAGTGAGGGAAATAAATACTGGTAATCGCTCTTCCAAATCCTGGTGGAATACCCTCAAACAGTTTATTGGCCCTCGTCGTAAAGAGAGCATACCTCCACTAAAGTCTGGAAATCAAGTGATAATGAGTGACATTGATAAAGCTAACCATCTGAACGACTTCATTGAGGAACAGTCGCATATAGACGACTCGCACACGTCTCTTCAACAATTATTAGCTCCGGATTTTAGTCTTTCTTCCATTGTAATTACATCACAAGAGGTGGAGGAGATATTGCAATCCCTATCAACAGGGAAAGCTGTCGGCTCTGATGAAATCAGTAATCGTGTTTTAAAGGAAATGGCTAGTGAAATATCTCGACCTCTTAATGGTTTGTTCAATCAGAGCCTCACATATTCTAAAGTTCCTAATTGTTGGAAAGAGGCTCATGTTTGTCCAATCTTTAAGGCAGGCGATCCCTCGATCGCTTCAAACTACAGGCCTGTCTCTCTACTAAGCTCTATTGTAAAGGTATTTGAAAAAAATCTGTTTAGACATCTTTACAATTTCTTTCGTGCCAACAATGTCATCTCAGACGTCCAATCAGGCTTCACCCCTGGTGATTCTACCACCAATCAACTTGCCTATCTGTACAATACCTTTTCGAAGGCTGTTGATTCTGGGCTAGAGGTCAGGGTTATCTTTTGCGATATCAGCAAAGCATTTGATAGAGTCTGGCATAAAGGTTTTTTGTTATACATGCACTTTACCACTGTATTTGCTGTCGCGGTTGTTGTAGATTAGTCGGAGAGGGGATACGTTTATTTACACTGTTTGTCTTTTAGGATGGGGATGGAATAAGGGTGAGGTTGGGCGCCCATAAACCGGTTTAAACCCCCGGTGACTTTTGTCACTGACCGTTCCAAGGCGGTACTTCCATCTTCCTCCTATTGAATGTTTGTTTTGTCTTTGTGCGTCTCTTGTTGTTTTTTCTACCCATGTACATTTGCTGTTTCCTTGTGTTGCTGTTCGGGCGAGTGTTTGTTCTGTATGTGGTATTTCCTGCATGACTCATTTTTGTACTTTTATTGGAAAAACTCAAGGCTGCAGGAGTTGCAGGTGGTCTGTTAGATTGGTTTTCCAGCTATCTTACTGAAAGAAAACAACGTGTAATTGTACCTGGTACCTTCTCTGACTGGAAATACACCAAAGCTGGTGTACCACAAGGATCTATTCTAGGTCCATTGTTATTTCTTGTTTTTATAAATGATATTGTTAACGACATTGGCTGTAACATTCGTTTGTTTGCTGACGACACTAGCTTGTTTATTGTAGGTAACAATCCCATACATATGGCAACAAAGATCAATAATGATATACTAAAAGTTACCTCATGGGCAGAGAAATAGCTAGTTAAATTCAATCCTAAAAAGACAGAGTCGTTAATCATCTCGAGAAAAATGTCTCGAAATGTTCACCCATCTGTATATATGCAAGACCAGCAAATTCCTGAAGTAGATTCACATAAGCACATTGGCGTTCATCTCTCACGTGATCTAACATGGCAGTGTCATATCGAATATATTGCTACTAAGGCATGGGCAAGAATAAATGTCATGTGAAAGCTTAAATTCACTTTGGACAGATCTTCCCTTGAAACAATCTTCATATCTTTCATTAGACCTATTTTAGAATACGGTGATACAATATTTGATAACTGTAATGCCAGAGAATCTAACAGTTTGGAAAAAATTCAATATGAGGCTGCCCGGATAGTGACTGGGACAACTAAATTGGTTTCTATTGATAAATTATTGCATGAAGTTGGATGGGAACGCCTTTCAACCAGACGTAAAAAACACAGACTTATTCTCTTTTATAAAATGGTGTTTCATTTAACTCCACAATACCTCACGGAACTGGTACCTGGAGTGGTTGGAAGTGTTTCTCGATATAATTTAAGAAACGCTGGGGATATTCAATCTCTTGCCTGTCGCACAACCCATTATAGTAACTCTTTCCTCCCTGCAACAATACAGGAATGGAACAATCTCCCCGAAAATGCAAAGCAATCTTCTACTCTATATGCATTCAAAAAGTATTTGAATAGCAATCTGCCAACTGTTCCTAAACATTTTTATTACGGTGTCAGAAAACAGCAGCTCATGCACACAAGGCTTCGTACAAACTGCAGTTCCTTGAACTATGACCTCTTCTCAAAGAACATATCTGACACTGATTGTGTACTTGTGGCCTTGTTGAGAACGCATCGCACTTCTTCCTAAGCTGCTGCAAATATACCAACCAAAGGAAACAACTTTTTGATGATGTTGCCAGATTCACTACTCCGTCCCTTTCTGTCTTTCTGTTTGGTGACCCTCTTTTAAATTATGATACAAACATCATTTTGTCCAGTCACCAGGCTTCTCTAGTGACATAATAAAGGGGGTGCAAATAAACTTAGGTTTATTAGGTTACTTCCGGTAGTGGAAGGTTTATTAGGTTAGTAGATAGGCGTAATGATTCTATAACCATGGAACTATTTTAGTTTTCTGTAAATATTCATAAACATGTTAGTGGAATAGATCTAATAGATCTATTTGGTCACCAGAAGAAGTATTCAAATGAGAAAAAATAAAAATAATTGGCTACAGCTGGATTCGAACCCGCGCCTGATCCTACAAAAACTAATTCTAATCTCTCTAGAGACGTCGCCCTTACCGATTACGCCACTGAGGCCATATACAAAATGACGTTGATTTATCAATTTTATTAATTTAATCCACCGCTGGCAAACCCCGTTTTTGATAAAATCAAACCTGGAAGCAAAGATTGACAGATAAATAGTTAATGTTTTCTTTTCACTCTCATGATTATTTGATTGATAAACTCTTACAGGGGCGGTGATAGTCATAAACCTAAATATAGCCTGTTCAGTTCCATCGATTTCTGAGTGACGTTAGGTATAATCTAAAAATAGAAACCGAGACTACGTAACTCGAATTTGACCAAAGAATATAGATCATGTCTGTTTGAAGTAACTTATCGACCCTCGATTCAAATCATCTTATTTTTCAAATTCAACCACGTGTCCCTTCTAGTAATACAAATATCGAAACTATATTCCTCTGCGGTAGCTCATTAGATCTATTTACGTCTAAATGGAAGTGAAAAGGGAGGGATCCGTTGATCGAAAAACTGCATTTTCAATGTAAATTATTTCAAGAGTGTTATGAGTCTATAAAAAATACATTAAACTATATTGACTGGATAAATCGAATAATAGGTTAGTGCCGTAGATGGGACGCCTTTATCCGACTCGGAGAGAAAACAGTTGAGGCTCGGCAAGCCTCGCCTCAACGTTTTCTCCCCTCGTCGGATAAAGCGTCCCATCTACGGCACTAACCTATTATTCTCTATATAGTTGAAGCCGTACATCGGTTTATCCAATCCTCAGAACGATTCTAATAAACTCGGTAACTCTCATCTTCTCTCGAATACCGGTATGCTTGTTCTGCTCAGAATCCTAGAGCTCTCCACATATGTGTGTCAACTATCGTTTCTTTTTTACCTATTTATTTTTATTTTTTCTTCAAATTTATCTTTCTCTAAAACATTTTTGTGTTAGCTGATATATTCGGCTGAACTAATTTAGTTTTTCAGTGCAATTAACATAGTTCAATAACTTGCAGTCATTTCTGCATAAAGCGAGTGTAGTTTTTTACGGTGTTGGGAGAGAAACACAATAAGCAGTCTTGCTTTCGTTTCCATCCTTTTCTTTTCCTTTGTGTTATCATTACAATATTCATGTAAATATTGTTAAATAAAATATGTTTAAACCAATGTTTACAAGAAAAAAGGCGCGAAACCAGTTCCACCTGTGTAGGATTTTCAAAACATAAACACGTGAGAATTTTAACAAAGACGACGTTTGTTTGATTGGTGGTGTTTTTTTTAGTATTTTGCATAAACGAGTGTGGTTTTAGGTGGACCATAATCACGTGACTATATACAAGTCTGCCATTGCTCAGTGGGCGGGGCTTATAAACTCAGCCTGTTCGCTTCGCTCGCGTTATCTGCCGTCTTATTTTCGAAGACTGCAGTTTATAAGCTCTAACCTATACCTGGTAGTAAAAGAATAAACGATGCGTTGTGTTCTTCAGTATTTATTATTACGTTCAGCTCTCTTCAACTTAATTGTATACATATAAACAAACTGACGTCGCAGACGTCGACGTCGTTTCCCGCGTAACGTGCATGGCGGCGCTAAAACATACGCACGACATTCTGGGGGCCGCAAAAATTTGCATTACTCTAATATTTAAAGTGTACGTATCCTATCATTAATTAAAGAAATAAGCTTAATAAGTACGCTGATGTTAGTAGTTAATCAAATACATGTAATCGACATTATATAATAAATTGAACTAATTTAATTGAAGCTAAGCGTTGATGCGTTACTTTAAAGAACAACATGTATTTGATTAAACTATCTAATCTCCAGTCTCTAAAAGTCTTATCTCACGTTTGAATTCACTTATTATTGATCACGCTTGTCGAAAGCGTCTATCACTTCAAGTGGGTATAGTTTTACAATCGGCCTAGTAGCGATATGTCCGTTTGCCATTTTAATTTTGGCTGCGCGAAATAAACCGACATTGCCGTAAACGAGGCTCTGAATCACAGCAAGTTTCCAACGGACCCTGGGGGAATCTTCTTGGACATGGACGACTTCGCCAACACGGATTTCTGGGAGTTTGACCCGGGTTTGCCGTTGCGTTCACGGAGTGCTGTGAGGTATTCTGTTTTCCAGCGAGTCCAAAACTGGTCGATCAAGAGTGACTGAATCCTCGCCCGCCTCGAAATGTCGTTCCGATCTGACAATAAAGTTCTATGATCAATGTCAGCTCTAAGATGAGGTAACGATCGGATCTTCCGGCCAGTCATCAAGTGCGCCGGGGTTAAATGTTCAGGATCATCCAGGGTGGAAGAAACGTACGTCAAAGGACGGTCGTTCAAGATGGACTCGACTTCAATTACGACTGTCTGTAACGTTTCTAAGTCAACCAGGGCGCGACCGGGGATCTTTTTGAGAGTTTGCTTAGTCAGACCGATGAGACGCTCCCACCAGCCGCCGTACCACGGTGCTCTTTCATGAATAAATTGCCAATCTACTCCAACGTTTGCGAAATGATCTCTAACTCTCTGGGATTCGAACATGGACTTCAGGTAGGTAGATGCCTTCTGGAACGTTTTAGCGTTGTCCGAGATCATTAACGAAGGTAATGACTTGCGACTGGTGAATCTTCGAAATGCCTGCAGAAAGTAATCTGTAGACATACTGGTAACAACCTCTAGGTGTATGGCTCTGGTAGCGGGACACGTAAACAGGCATACATATGCTTTATTTTCAGTTCCCGAGTGACTCCTTATGTATAGTGCGCCTGTGAAAGCTACCCCCGTTACGGTAAAAGGAGGGGCTTCTGTAACTCGTAGTTACGGTAGTGGGGGTATTTCTGGCGATCTATATGGGTTTCCCTGTACTTTGCGGCAAATGACGCACTTCCGAATAATTGCGTTGACGTATTGTCGTATTGCTTGTATCCAAAATTTCTGTCTGATACCTGTGACTGTTGAGTCTCAGCATTTTGACTTAATATACCTTCTGATCCTTCGAGATCATGAATTTCAGTACTTCTTGTTCTTGAATACCGCTTAAGCCGGTGCTAGGGGGCGTGAGCAGTGTTGCACTTTCAATTACTGTTCATAAACAGACTCAATAAAACCGAGTCTGCAATTTTCTCTTTTTGTGTTGTAATTTTTGCTCTCGGGGATCACTCCCTTTCAGATTTTTTAAACTGGACACTTTATTTCTGAAAATCTTATAGTTAATTTCGCCGACTCACTAGAGTCCTTCTGTTTCAGCTGGCAGTCCTGGACGAAGATTTCTATTTCAGGCTTGCAGTCTGTTTGACCATGGCCTCAAAACGTTTGAGATCCATGGCTCCTTCCTCATCTCTCAGGCCTCCATCGTCTTCTGACAGCCACCCTGGGCTATTTGACCGGATCCCCTTGCAGGATGCCGACAGCTCCAGGGCATCGTTGTCTCTACTCAAGCGGTAGGAGCTGCACCAGAGACAGCAAATGGGAGTTGCTTCTTACATATACATTCTAGCTGCTGCTCTATCAGTAGAGCTAGCTTCAGAGTCTTCTCCCTCTGAAGTTACCAATCGCCTTTCCTACCAGCTGGCCCTGGGCCTAAGGCTAGCTTCGTCAGCAGAGATGCTTCGGTGCCAGCGTGACCCTTTTATCCAATCCGCCTCTGCCCTGCAAAATACCTCCAAAGATGAATTGCGGGCGGGTCCCTTTGCCTCGGAACAAACTTAAGGAGATGGAACAGACGACAAGACTTCTCCAAGGAGTTCTCCGGCATCTTGCCCTTCTCCTTGGAAGATTCCCAAAGTCCCTGTGGCTTAGCGCAAACCTTCTAAGGACCTTTCTAAGCCCCAGAGGAAGAACAAGCCATCTTCTCCCCTTCAGTGGGGTTAGATAAGAGCACATTAAACCCTCTCTGCCTCCCCCACCTCGGGACAGGCGGCCCAGAGCTCTGTCCACGCTCCAACCTTAAGGGTTCTGGCCCTTCGAGGCATCAGCTCTAGGGACTCGCTCTTTATGCACCCCTCCTATCCGACCTTCCATTCTTGTGGGCTCCAGACTGCTTCACTTTGTCGCAGCATGACGCAATATCACACAAGATCGTTGAACCCACTCTATTGTATAGGCAGGCTATCATATCCCTCT
Organism: Azorinus chamasolen; assembly: GCA_963576725.1. NCBI lineage: Eukaryota > Metazoa > Mollusca > Bivalvia > Cardiida > Solecurtidae > Azorinus > Azorinus chamasolen. The sequence continues at coordinate 970,455 of OY755248.1, forward strand.
GGTTCGGCAGCCTCCTTTTTCCAGGGTCCCTATTTACCTGTCGTCGGATCGTGCCAACACACCGGACTGGTCCTTGCTTCTCGCAAAAGGGACCGTAGAAAAGGTACTGAACGAGAAATCGGCGGTCCTTTACAGCAGTCTATTTCACGTTCCAAAGAAAAATGGTACCGGTTGACCGATCATAAACCTTTCTACTCTAAACAAGTACGTAAAGGTCGAACCTTTCAAGATGGAGACCATCGCTTCCATTCGGCTGGCTATCAAACCCGACCATTGGAGCGTTTCCATGGATTTCTCGGATGCATATTTTCATCTCCCGATTTACCCAACAGACAGACACCTACTGCGCTTCCACCATGGGAGTACCGTTTACTGGCTCCGAGCTCTGCCCTTTGGCCTCTTCACGGCCCCCAGAGAGTTTACCAAACTCACGGGCGTAGTAGCGACCGATCTCCAGCAGAGTGGTGTCACTCTGATTCAGTACTTCGACAATTAGTTGCTTCACCAGTTCCGCTACAGCTTGGAGGTCTTGTCTCATTTGGAACTAGTATTGAATCCGGGGACTGAATTTCCTGACGGACTAACACGATCAGGATCTCTCCCACAACGAGTGGCGGACACCCTGCATCTGTTATCTCTTTTCGGTCAGAAGGGCCACTGCTCATAATCAGGACCTATGAAATCAGAGCCCTATCCACTTCCTGGGCATTTTTTCAATGAGATCCTTAGGTCTGCTTCCTGGAAGAATACCTCTACATTTTCTTCCTTTTATCTGCACTCTTTCGCAACCCCACAGAACAACCTACCGGTACGTTCTCTAGGTCTGCTTGTGGACTCTAAAACAGTGGTATACCTACTAGGGCTAGCACTTTTCTAATGGTCGTCGTTGCGACCTGTTTTGGAAATTTATCATTCAGAGGAATCTACTAGCACCAGAACCTCTGCGATAACTGCCATAGAATAATTTGACAAATAACCAAATAAAGTGCAGTAAAAGGAAATTTAATAATTTTAAGCAATGTGGTCGCTAGGGGAAGGGGGAGGGGGACTAGGGTACAGCTGGCCCTGGAACTATGTCTAGTGTCGTGGTTAAACTCCCCACATTTGAAACAAGAACTACTTTGTGTTTGTTCCTTAGCACTAAACCTATTTTGAAACCGGTTTCTAGCCATCATGTAGACAAAATTGTTAAAATTGTGAACTATGTTAACAATTTTGTCAGTCGTGCCAAGGATGCCCTTTACTCCGGATGATGATGAATGGATAGAATCTCTCCCTAGATATCTCATGCATACACAGTCATTTTGTCACGGAATGCGTTGAAAGTGTCAATAACATTAACGCCATGGTGACCACACCACTATCTACTGTGTAATTTATTTGTGAAACATCAGCGTCGCGCCTAGGTGCTATTCTCCATAAGTACACTTCGAGTGAGGGGTTTGCTGCTTTTAGTTATGATGCCAACTGATCATAGTATTCCTCAATGAGTTCAGCCTCCGCTCCATTTGCAACATCATTTCCACCTGTATAGACTACAACAGAGTTAAATATTTTCATATTGGAACGTTTTACATCGGACATCATTGATTTGAGTGTTGCACCGGGTACCGCATGCTTGTGAACTGACATGTCTCTTAACTGTTTGCCCAAGGACCTAAGTTTTCTGACACTGTAATGGTAAATGAGCTGAGATCTTCATATTCGAACTTTGAATCCGCTAAAGAATTCTCAGACTCGTACATTTGTTTGGATCTTGGCTTCTACAAATCATGTTAAAGCTCAGAAAATATAATTCATGTTTGCAAACATTTCTGAATTTGATAAAGTGATTGTTTTGGTGAAATTTGGACAAGAAATTGGCCTCAATTAAGACATGGTTGATACCCTCTTTCAACCCTTTCCTTCATTTAATCGCTTTTCAAAGCATTTGCAAACTGTAGATCCAGATCAAACAGCTTCTATAGGAGCCATCTGATCAGGATCTGACCTGTATGCTAATTGAATTTGATAAGTTCTTTTTACTACTTTCTAAAATGACTACAGTGTCCCATCTTCCATATTTCATTATTACCATTTTGTCCATGAATTTTGGAATGAACAAAGAACGGGGAAATTAAAGGATAAGAATATTTTATCCGGTCCACATTGCTAATGCTGGCTATCATTTAAATATTGAGAGGGTAGGCTGATTTCAATTACCCTTTGTAAAACTTGGTTCTGTTTTCATTTTGATTTAATTAACATGGAAGATCGAATTCCAATAGCAATCTCATAAAATATCACGTGTCGACAAACAGTGGTCTTTAGAAACAAAAAGCTTATAGAAGCGATACAATCGTCTATCGATTTAATCCTTTACTTGTTTAATATCCATATACGAAATAATGATATCATGAATATTCACGAGCCGAATATTTTACAACATTATTAACAAAAGCGTTTTGACTGTGTAGCAGAAAGTGCAGACCCAGATATTTATATTTCCATAAGCAAACAGAGAAGACCCTGGTCAGACGACTCCTATAGTAGCCGTTTGATATGGGTCTTCTCTGTTTGCAACTGCATGAAAATGTGTTTATATGGAGGAAAGGGTTAAACGATTGGCACATGAATATACACATGAATAATGAGCGTTTAATTGATATATAATCAATCTAAGTTTGATCAGAGGGTTTAGCCATTTTATTGACAATGTATTCCATTTCCTCTTTATTCTTCTGTCTTCACCCTAAGCGTAGTTGTTGATCCAGGAACTTACGAAAGTGTTGATATTGTGAATTCAGGAATAGAATTCCCACCGGTGCGGCGGTAGAAATAAATGGAAATGATTTTACCATGTTTATGCTTTGTTGGCCTTGCTGAAAAGATTCGAATCAATACGACGGATGCCATTTGTTTTCTCCTCCATAAATACGCCTTTCTATGCCGTTGCAAATAGAGCAGACCCAGATCAGCGGCTCCTATAGGCGCCGTCCGATCAGAGTCTGCTCTCTTTGCTTAGGGAATGATATAAACCTTATTCTATAGGATCTACTTTCGGCAAAAATTCCTGTGTCCATGTGCAATTATAAATATAAAAATTAATCTAATTACTATTCATTGTGTCAACATTTCTAACATGAATATTAATGGAGTAAAGGGTTAAACCCTCGACAGACAGTCCATACACTTGTTTACTTTGAATAAAAGAATGTACCCCATAAATTAATAATTATTAACCCTTCGCTTGCTGAATTTTAATATACATTTCTCCTTCTTTACCCATGCCCTGTTGTATAATTACATATATCTTCACTGTGTACAAGTATTTCTCTGTGCAATCCCTGCTGTGGAGTGCACTGGTTGCACAATCAATTTGTAAATAGTGTAGACCCTGATGAGACAGCTCCTGCAGGAGCTGTCTCATCTGGGTCTTCACTATTTACAGGTAGGTATATTGACGCGAATAGCAAGCGAAGGGTTAAATTATCACCAGAATACACCGTCGTCCACCACCCTTTATTTTGCTTTCAAGAAGGAGGGGGCATCCTTCACATAATTTCCTCACGAAAATCAATACACTTATCCACCTGCATTTACATCTGCTGGGGAGCACTGAATTGATGTGTAGATATTGCTAACCCAGTCTCAACAATATTATAAACCGATATGTTAATTTCAGCGAGGTATACTGAAATATTAACCCTTTCATTGCGCGAAATGAGTCACTGCTGTCCCTGGCAAACATTGTAGACCCAAATGAGAGCAGGCGAGACAATAACTTATTTTTGAAAATGCAGCTTTGAAGGGTTGAAAAATCTAGGATTCTGTTATGTTTTCAACTCAGATTTCTTCCTTTACAAGCATAAGATTTAAATACAGTCACCATCTATACACACGTTTGTGTTTTACAAAATAAACAAATCCAATACATCCAGCCACTAATAAGTTGTCTGTTTGTAGTTAACACTTCCCCAGTTCTACATTTATTCCAAATTTCAATACCTATTAAATATTCATGGGAAAATATGTACAATGAAATATGGAGGGAGAAACATTGTAGCCATGTTAGAAAGTAAAGAAACAGACCATTCAAATTCCACTAGCAAACAGAGCAGACCCTGATCAGAAGGCTTCTATAGGATCCGTCTTATATTGGTCTACTCTGTTTGCAAATGCGTGAAAACACGTTTATATGATGGAAAGGGTTAAACCATGAAAGAAAATCACTTTAGATATTCTACAGCAATGTCCATCACATGAATAAGCATATAATTATAGCTTTATAACGTTGTCGTCTGCAAACTTTGTCGTCTGTTACAGTTTGTCCTTTTTATTTCTCTACATATTTGTTTCATAAACTAGTTACAGTAACAAACCGTTTGGATCCTGATGAGACGCCGAGTTACTCCGTGTCTCATCAGGATCCAAACTGTTTGCATAGGTAATCACAGCTGCAGCATTGGCTTTGAAAGAGTAAAGTTATTTTACCATTTCCACTAGTTACAATCATGAAACACCTAAACTTGCTAAGACATTTCTATTATTACAATACCGTTGTTTTTATAAGTAAATTATATTTAATAATAATAAACATTGCACTGTTTGGCGTTTTAATATTTGTCTCGGCCATAAATTCAAGCGCGGGAAAATAACTGGTAATCTAATCATCGTGTATGAAACAAACGTATTTTATAAAGGCAGAATGGTTTGAGTTTAACCCTTTGCTTCATATAAACGTGTTTTATAAAGGCAGAATGGTTTGAGTTTAACCCTTTGCTTCATATAAACGTGTTTTATAAAGGCAGAATGGTTTGAGTTTAACCCTTTGCTTCATATAAACGTATTTTATAAAGGCAGAATGGTTTGAGTTTAACCCTTTGCTTCATATAAACGTGTCTTCATGCATATGCAAACGGAGACTATCGGAGCTGTCTGATCAGTGTCTGGTCTGTTTGCTAATTGATTTTGGTAGATCTGTTCCTTTAGTTTCTAAAATTCCTAGTATTTCCAACTTCCATATATCATTATAACTGGGTTTTTTTTTCATTATTGTTTAGTAGGTATTGAACTTTTGAATAAATATAGATCAGAGAAAGGGTTAAAAGACTATGGGAAATGTGTAACTGAGAAAGGGTTAAAAGACTATGGGAAATGTGTAACTGAGAAAGGTTTAAAAGACTATGGGAAATGTGTAACTGAGACAATGAACGGTATAGACTGTTACACTGATATAGACCAAGCTCACGTGCCTATACTCTTTCGCTGCCAACTAGTGTCGTCTGCAAATATTGTCGTCTGTTACAATTTCGTTATTTAATTTTCTTCTGTCGTCTTTCATATCATTGACACAAACAATTTGGATTCTGAGTAACTCTGCGTGACATCTGGGTCCCTGCTTATAAAGCTTTTAGTTGAGTCCGAGATCGTTCTCAAGCTTTTGATTGGTCAGATTTTAGCCTTTGGCTCAAATCTGACCAATCAAAAGCTTGAGAACTCAAATCTGACCAATCAAAAGCCTGAGAACGAAGGGACCCGGGATACAAACTGTTTACACATGTAATCACAGGTTCGACATTCGTATCGAAAGAATTAAACTGTCCAAACCTTTTCACACAGAAAACAGAGTCATTTAATAATGGTGAATCTGACATTCTAAATGCTCCGGAAGGTGAGAAGAACAGTGTACCTTGTGAAATATGAATCTATAATTGTAAACAACACAGAAAAACAAACTTGTTGGCATGGTTTTCTTTGGATTAACATAATGGTATACATGACGCAGGATGTAAAGCCATTGCTTACTGTTTGGTAAGAGTGTATACTTTTACAGGACTAAGTCGAACATAACAGTCATGCCATACTCGTACTTAAATAGCAAATAATTATATTGGTCGAAAACATGATGCTAAAATTATTTCATCTGAAAATGTTTACACCGTTGTTCAGTATTGTATTTGAAAACGTATGCACTATTGTTCAGTATTTCATCCGAAAATGTTTGAACCATTGTTTAGTATTTACGGAAACCCTGTTTACCTTTCTTTCTTATAAACGCATTTTTCCTTATTTGCAAACAGATCAGACCCAGATCAGACGGCTCCTATAGGAGCCGTCTGGTCAGAGTCTGCTCTGTTTGCTTTTGACATAACATAGGTTTGATCCTACATTTTTGTCAAAGCAAATATTCCCTTGAAACGTTTACGTTATAAAAAATGCAGCTAATAAATAATCATAGTGTCATTATTTCTTACATGAATATTGCATAGGGAATGGGTTACGAAACCACAAACAAACTAAAACATTTCACATTATACCAGACTCAGCCTAATCGATACATGCTTCTCACTGATGCCTTTTGCGATGTTTTGTCTTGTCTTTATCTTGTGTATGTTATCGTGTCACATCTTGCGTTTTATTGTTGTGGGTGTTAGTTTTGCTTAGCTATGTTGTTGGTGTTGAGGTCTATGTGCACGGTATAGATGTATGAAGTGCATATTAGTGCCCCTCACTTGCTGTGAATCGGTTGTGCTTGCAGAGTTCCATTATGTTCTACATTATTTGATAATATGTGTCCTTTTAGTGTCCCAGGTGGTGTCGGTGTAGAACAGGCACGGGACAACAGCTCTATAAATGGAAAGCCATGTGTGCTTCTGGTATTGCACTGCATGTCGTATGTCATTTCCAGTTTTACTGCCAGACTTCTGTTCTATGATAGAAAAAGCCATACAAATAAGAGACAATAAAGTGAGCATCATTAATTCTTTTAATGCGGGAAGATCATTATTATCTACAGTTTTAGAAACAGACAACATCAATTTGGCCTGACGATCTTGCCGTGAGTCATCCGAGTCTGGTTTATTAACCCATTCCCTCCTACTGACGCCTTATGACGCTTATGTAAACGTCAGTTTTGAAACCATTGTGATAAATAGAGCATTTGTTCCATAGGAGCAAATGCTCTATTTATCACAAAGATTTATTACTACACAATTCTAAACGTTCCCTTTTCTATAGTAAATGCTCCTTTTCGGTAGATTTATTCAAAGAGGTTGAGTCTAAAATAGTCTAGGAGAGGACGAGTTAAAGCTACAACCAAACCCAACCGGGATATATTTGTACAATACTGGCAACTGGATATTAACAAAGCGTCGGATATATAAATTGATACAAAATCAATAGTACTTGCTGTCATAGCAGTATATACAAACACATACGGTAAACCTTCATTAATTCTTTCGGTGCCAATGTCGCCCGTTGGCACCATTGAAAACAGTGCAGTCCCAGGGCAGATGACGCCAATGTCGCCCGTTGGCACCATTGAAAACAGTGCAGCCCCACGGCAGATGCCGCCTTTTCAAGGCGGCATCTGACCTGGGACTTCACTGTTTTCTGTATGTTTTAGCCCAAACATACAGGTTTTTAAAAACAAATGTTTTACTAATATACCTTTATTATTTAGTTTAGAATTATATTTAATATGAAATTATTATTGCAGACGACACTTTTAAATTTGGCGCCAAAAGAGTTAAACTGGACGTTCAATTTAGTATAATGTGCTATCATAACAAATTGATATAATGAATATTCATGACGTAATTATTTCTTACATGAATATTCGTGGAGGAAATGGTTAATATAATTTTAAAACTCTACAACCAAGAATAGATTTAAGCTTTGTGTTGTATCAGTTATATTGCAACTACGAAATGTTTCCCATCTAAATGCCTTGTATTTCGTTTCGAGCAACGTAGATGAAATACGTTTGACAAACATTTTTCGACTAACTTAGCGTTGCAGATGAAATAACATTTTCATAACAAAAGGTACAGTTTAACCCTTTCGCTGCCAGGGCCGAATCTGTGATTACCTATGCAAACAGTTTGGATCCAGATGAGACGCCGAGTAACCAGGATCCAAACTGTTTGTTACTGTTACTATGTTTTTGAAACAAAAATTAAGAAAATCAAAACAAATGAAAATTTATAGCAGACGACAAAGTTAGCAGACGACAGAGTTTGGCAACGAAAGGGTTAATAAAGTATGCAACATGTCAACTTTCCTGGTAAAGATATTCTATACATCATATAGATTGGGAGCCTTCAAGTAGACCTGACCCAGGCGGCTCCAGGTTGAAAGGTTATAAAACTTCTGAGTCTGAGTCTAAGATCATTCTCAAATATCTGATTGTTAAAATCGGACCAAGCTCAGAATCTGACAAATCAGATGCTTCAGAATGATCTCAGGCTCAAGTAAAACGTTTTATAAAATCGGGGCCAGGCGGCTCTTGGATTAGCTGTCTTAACCCTTCGCTTGCCATTCACGTCAATATACCTACAATGTACCTGTAAATAGTGAAGACCCAGATGAGACAGCTCCTGCAGGAGCTGTCTCATCTGGGTCTGCACTATTTACAACTTGATTGTGCAACAGTGCACTCCACAGCAGTGATTGCATAGCGAAATACTTGTACATAGTGAAGATTTATGTAACTATACAACAGGGCAAGGGTAAAGAAGGAGAAATGTATTTTAAAATTCAGCAAGCGAAGGGTTAACATATTGTGCCCTATTCATTTATGTGTTGTATATCTGATTCGTTAATGCAATGGCAATGAGTTGTTTTATTTATATCTATATAGAAGGTTTCGTCATAATTTAAGTTACTGGATGGAGTATTATGACTGAAGGGAAGCCAATCCAACTATAACATTCTATGTATGTAATTGAATTATCTAACTTAGTGATACAAACTGGTCCATTATTAGACATTCATTTGTTTTCAATAAATATGTCAAACTTGTTAAACTATTTCAAGATATTCTTTCCCAATAATCGAAGGTGAATCACCGAGGGACATTTGTTATACACTAAATTTACTGATTTAATTCAATAACTGGTCAACATTGAAATTAAACTGTTGAATATCAGTGTGTTAAATACATAATCATGTAACTTGTTAGACTGATTACGTTTTCTTAATACTTTATGCTGAACATATTCGATTGGACGAACATGTATTTCTATAATAATAATAATAATAATAATAATAATAATAAAAAAAAAAATAAAAAAAAAAAATAAATAATAATAATAATGAAAAATTATAATAACAATAATGATAATAATAATTATAAATGATAATAATAATAAGTATATAGTAATAATAATACCGGTAGTAATAATAAAATAATTATAATAATAAAAATTATAATAATAATACATGTAATAATAATAATAAAAGTAATAAATAATAATTATAATAATACAATTACATCAATGATAATAATAATAAATATAATAATGATAACAATAATATGCCGATTCCGGAAATGTTTCGATACTTCGTCACTCGGACATTAATTAGCTGCTTTAACCCATTTGCTCCCAGCGGTTTCTTCCATGCTTATATATTGGATAAGTCTATATTTTATCTAAGGGATGTCTGCTCTAAATTTTCATTTTTGTTTTGTTTTATATTGAATTGCCTACCAGCAAACACTGTAGTCTACACTGTTTGCCTACGTCCCATATATGGGATTATGGGATCAAATGGGTTAAATTGAATCTTTAATGTCTTACCTGGATGTATTCATTCAAAGTGCAGGCAAATACAGTAAACCCCCTGTACACCGAAATTGTAGTAGAGAAGAAAGATACTTTTAGGCAGGTGGCTGCTTAATGCAGGTTAAAATTCATACAGAAAGTTTCTAAAGGAGCTTTTTTGCACATGACTTTCACCCTGCATTAAGCTGCCACCTGTCTCTAGGACCGATATTTATACATGTACTAAATTTAACGTCCGGTTTAGAGGGGTTATACTGTGTAGGCAAAATGCTTGTTTTATATAATAAATAGGATGGACTTTTCAGACTCGCTCTATATGGATTTTTTTAGCTCAGCAAGGTCCAGTAAAATTAGTTTCTTTATTTCGACACATATATATATACATGTATTGACCAGAAAGTATTCGATACTGCTACCGGTAAGGTACCTTTCACAATATCATTGTCGGATGTGCATTGTATTGCCCAAATATTCCTAAAATTAGGTCAACGTTTTGTTTAGTTAACGGCTAACCTATCCCACGGTTCAAACACTCTCTATTTAAGTATTACTAGTTGTCAGGCAGCGAGTCTTTAAAACACTTTAATTCTTTCTCAGTCAATGACGCGTCTGTAATAACTTATGCCAACTGTTTGGATCCTGTTCGTGTGCCAAGTAACTCGGCGTCTCGTCAAGATCCAAATTGTTTGTAACTGCGGTAATGTTGTTTTAAGGAAAACGGGAGAAACTTTAAAAAAAACTGTAGCAGACGACAATATTTGCAGACGACAATATTTTGGCAGGGAAAGAGTATGTAAAGTCACCGTTCCGTGTGCAGTCGTTTGAATACGTATCAGTAAACTGACACTAGATAAGACGAACAATAAATTTGGCAACAAGGAAATATTGCCCGGAGTCAACGATTTTTTTCTTTCAGGAAAAAGTGAATTGTATAGGTGCCAATACTTGTACTTTTGTAATATTTCAGACCTATCTAGGAATTACTACTTGTCAAACCGGTACGTTTTGTTCAGGGGGAATCAAAAGTTAATTTCTGTGAGTTTTTAGTCACCGAGATTAATATTTGCGTAAATTTTACTCTCACTATTAAACTGGCGTTCTTGGATATTTGGATCTTTAATTCTTACAGTGTGGGACACGAGTCACTAATGTCCTTTGCAAACAGTGTATACCCAGATAAGAGGGCTCCTAGAGGAACCCTCTCATCAGGGTCTGCACTGTTTGTAATGCTACACATTTCTTTGGAAAAAATCCCTAAATATTCACCATAAGCTTGACCAGTTTGAATTTTGGAATAGTCCATTTGTAACTTCAGCGTTGTAAGAGTTAACATGTTATAAGTGAAAGAATAATCGACAAAGCTGAAGAAATAACGTCTGGGTAAACTGGGATTTGTTGCATTTTAATCACTGGCCAAGTATCAACAAGTTTAAATACTAAAGAGACCACGAGCCTCGTCGGGATCCAAACTGTTTCTAATGTCAGCCAGGTATCGTATAGCTTGAATAGGATTTTGAAAATACAGTAAAATCTCGATTATTCGAACACTCGAATACGTACCATTATTGATCTTTAAGACAGGTGGCCGCTTAATGCAGAGTGAAAGTCATGCAGAAAGCTCCTCTAGGAGCTTTCTGCATGACTTTCAGCCTGCATTATGCAGCCACCTGCCTACATAGACATACATTATTCATTACTAAAGTTTCATATAATTGAGTTTTTATTTGAATATTTTGCATGCTACAGGTGGATTGAACAGTTTTTATCCAGACAAGACGTCGGGGAAAATATTGTCTCGTCGGGATCAAACAGGCTAATACTGAAGTTTTATTGTTTGTTTTAGATAGACATTGGGGGCAATCAGAAAACGACATATTTGGATAACATTTAACTCAACGTCTTGGTTGACTGACAGTGACGCCACATCTCGTCATATACTGAAATACCACAGAGGCATATTCAGATAACTGAAATGGGGAAAGGATTAGGAATTGCAGCATTGCTGTTCACTTCTCTGGCGATCGCTTCTTCGGGGGTCTGTCAGTATCTACCCCTCTGGGTAATAATCGACACAGGGGTAGCAGCTGCGTCTGGGAACCATGGAATATGGAGATTAGAGATCGGTACAGATGAGATTGACTGGTTAGACGCTGGTAAGATGTGATAATTTTAGCTTACCGTTTTCATTCGCAAAGTAATACTATTGGGGACTAACTTTAACCCTTTACTCCGTGAATATTCATGTAAAATATAATGGCGTCATGAATATTAATTAGATTAATTTGTTGCAATATTACATGGAAACGGGAATAGTAGACCTTGGCAGAACTGTAGAATCATATCTATATTATATCGTAAGCAAACAGAGCAGACCCAGATCAGACAGCTCCTATAGGAACCGTCTTATCCGGGTCTACTCTGTTTGCAAAGGCGCAGAAATGTGTATTTATGGAGGAAAGGGTTATATTATATCTGGTCTATCTGTCTATTTGTCTAATGCTCTTTATGTCCGTTTCTGCCGTTCTGTAGCCTGTCCTGTCTCTGGCAGTGTTTTCAGTTACTATACATCTATTGCTGTCACTATATGCATGTGATGTGTTCAACTAAAACACCGAGAGTTCGAACATTGGACTATGGATCATGATCGGTTGACAGGTTGCAGGGTGAACGTCAGGCATGAGGCTCCTCAAGGAGCTTTCTTCATGACTCAACCCACATTTAGCAGCCACCTGCATACATTTTCTTTATTCTTCATTACTAAAAGTTCCCACTATCATGATTGTACTGTATCCTTTTTATCCGTTATGTCCTGTCTCTGTATATACCTCAGTCCTTGTCCTGTCTCTGTATATACCTCAGTCCTTGTCCTGTCTCTGTATATACCTCAGTCCTTGTCCTGTCTCTGTATATACATCAGTCCTTGTCCTGTCTCTGTATATACCTCAGTCCTTGTCCTGTCTCTGTATATACCTCAGTCCTTGTCCTGTCTCTGTATATACCTCAGTCCTTATCCTGTATCTGTATATACCTCAGTCCTTGTCCTGTCTCTGTATATACCTCAGTCCTTGTCCTGTCTCTGTATATACCTCAGTCCTTGTCCTGTCTCTGTATATACCTCAGTCCTTGTCCTGTCTCTGTATATACCTCAGTCCTTGTCCTGTCTCTGTATATACCTCAGTCCTTGTCCTGTCTCTGTATATACCTCAGTCTTTGTCCTGTCTCTGTATATACCTCAGTCCTTGTCCTGTCTCTGTATTTATCTCCGTGTACCTGTTGTTATCTCTCTTTGGTCTATGTGTCTGTCTGTGTCTCTCGATGTTTCTGTTTGTACCGCTGTCTCTGTATATGGGTGTTCTTCTGTCTCTGTTCTGTCTCCATCTGTCAGCCTGCTTTGTTCCTGCCTATGTTGATCTTGCATCTGTCTCTGCTTCGACCCGAAGTATCTGCCTGTGTATTTCCGTCCCTCTCCGTCTGTCGATTTGTTTCTTCACCTGTCTGTCTCATGTTTGTATTCTTGTATATATATATATATATATATATATATATATATATCTGTTAGTTTTCTCTCTCTCTCTCTCTCTTTCTCTCTCTCCCTCTCTCTCTTTCTCTCTCACAGAAATGGGTCATGTCATTGAGTAATCCTAGAATGGAAAATTTCTGTGAAAGTTTCTGTTCTTGGTACATGTATACTCAATTATAATGTCATATTTCACTTTTCAAACTGGTCTTCGCATTCGACTTGTTTCAATTGATTAAAACGCGCATTATATGGCAACTCTGTCCTGTTTTTTAAAGTATAGATACTGTTTATATTTTTGTTTGTTAAATATTGTGTATGAAATGCTTCTGTTAGAGGGCCCTGGGATAGACTAGTCTGTTGACTAGCTAGGTAACCCTCTTTAAATAAAGACTTTCATTCGTTCTTTCATTCACAAGTTGTACAGTTTTCAACTTTAAATATATGATAAGAAAGGCTAAAGCAGCTGAGTTTTCTCCTTGTTTACGCTCTTTCTAAATTTCATTCAGTACAACGGCAGCCGTAGGGTTTGAAAGTGAAATTGTCTACTTCTAAATCAATTGTGAGATTAAAGCAGGCCACACGTTTCGTTTTGCATGACGAATCGACCTGAATAAAATAGACCTCGATGTAATCTGATTACATTCATTTAGCAATAGTTATAACTTAGCAATACTTTTAGCAATAGGTTTAAAGATGTATTATGCGCATTTTTCGTATTAATCAATCAACATTAGAAGCTGTACAGGTATACATACAATGAAAATAATGCTTACAACCCATTTTCCGACAGGACATATTTGTTCAGCTAAATATTATCGCTATCCGAATACTGCTAAATTCTTTAAAAGCAGTCTCCTTTTTAGAAACGGTGATTCTGTACGGAAATCAGCGGACATCTGTTGGCTTACATAATATATTCTATTCAGGAAAATAAGACAATATGCCCATAATGCCACATATAATTTACATGCAAATAAGCTAAATACACCGTTCAATGGTGTCAATCAAATATAACGGTCAAAGGGGACTAACTCATACAGGTACATCGAATGATTATGTCCGGTATGTAAAACTTTGAATCTTACGACAGATTCAGGCCAATGGCGAAGTCTGTTTCGTTGGTTTCTGTAGCAATCCATTTTGCTAGTGTTTTTCGACACAAACAACCATTTACTGACCGTACTGTTTAGCGTTAAATAAGTGTTAAGGTACATAAATTCCTATTCTGAAGTCAGTTCGAAACTCAAAATTTGCGGAAATTTGCGCAGCATACATTTTTAAGTAAACAATGGTTTTAGCAATAGTTGTAACTTAGCAATAGTTTTAGCAATAGATTTAAGTAAACAATAATTTAAGCAATAGTAGTAACTTAGCAACGGATTTATCTCTTTCACTGCCAATGTCGCATCTGTTATTACCTATGAGAATCTCGGCGTCTCATCAGGATCCAAACTGTTTGTTACTGTGACTTTTTGTTTTAAAACAAAAATGAAGAAATGTAAAACATGAGCATTGCAGCAGAAGACAAAGGTAGCAGACGACAAAGGTAGAAGACAACAAAATTTGAGAGCAAAAGAGTTAACGCAGTAATAGTTATAAGCCTTAACCCATTCCTCCATAAATACGCCTTTCTACGTCTCTGTAAAAGTCATTTCTTCAAATCATTGTGATAAATAGAACATTTGCTCCTATAGGAGCAAATGCTATATTTATCACAATGGTTTCAATCTACAAAATTCTAAAATACTAAAATCGGTAGATTTATTCAAAGAGGATGGATCTAAAATAGCCTATGAGGTAATGGATTCAGCCCCTTAGAGCGACCTGACTTGCTTGTGCAAACATCACTGATCTAGTTGAGACGCCGAGTCACTCGGCATCGCGTCAGTTTCCAAGATGATTGGCGCTCATTCAGTAGTTTCACAAACAAAATCAACAGATCAGTGTTTGAGCAGACGTATTTTTTTCAGGCACGGATTGCAAAGGCCCGTATGTACATACATTGACTAAATTCACCGAGTGATAGTTTAGACCAAAAATGATGACACCATTACTATCAAATAATCCTTATAATGACACTATGAAAAATAATTAGTCATGATGTCATTACTTCTTACATGAATATTCAACTGGGAAAGAGTTAACCCTTTCCTTCATATAAACGTGTTTTCACGCATTTGAAAACAGAGTAGACCCATGACAGATCAGACGGTCCCTGTAGGAGCCGTCTGATCAGGGTCTACTCTGTTTGCTAATGGAATTTGATAGATCTGTTTCTATAGTTTCTAAAATGGCTACAATGTTACACCTTCCATATTTCATTATAACTATTTTGTCCATGAATATTCATTAGGTATTGAAAATTGGAATAAACATAGAACAGGGAGAGTTAACAAATATTTCACAAACAATAAACCCTCTCTATAACGGACACTAAATTACATCAAGTATTTTGTGTTGAAGGCATGTGGCTGCTTAAACCAAGGTGAAAGTAAAACAATACGCTCCTATAGGAGCGTTTTGTTTTACTTTCACCTTGCATTAAGAAGCCACCTGCCCTAAATGCCTACCAATTTACACAATTTAGTGGCCGTTATAGAGAAGTTTTACTGTACATAATAACGGTAATGACGCATATGTCAGAAAAACAATCTAGCAAACTCAAACAGGCATGACATTCAGACAATTTCCGTAACATTGAAACTTGTCTCATAGTATGTTTATCTGTCACAATCCAAACTATCACAAAGCCTTTGTTATTAACTAGGAAGTTATCGAGTTAGCAGTTATTATCGATTTACCAATTATCTCAATATGCACACTAGTACTGACATTGTAAATTTACAATTGAGAGCCGTGGAATCTGATACCTCGTAACTATGCGTGTGTGTGTGTGTGTGGGGGGGGGGGGTAATATCACATGGTCTATATGCCCGGACGTGATAGCATTCGGGCTTGACCATACAATTTCACTCTTGTGATAGTATCACTCTTGTGGCAGTCAAAGCCTTGCAACGTTATACTCAGTGTGATAATATAAGATAACTAGCTGAGCTTTGTGAAGGATATTCAAAGTCCATATGCCTGGATAGCTTCCGGACATGGCCATGCAGTACCACTCTTTTCGCCAATTTGATCTTTGTAATAGCCATTGCTTTAAATCTCAATGCCCAAAATGTGATAGCCAGTTAAAGATGTATGCTGCGCGAACTGACTTCAGAATTGGAATCTATGTACATTAAACTTATTTAACGCTGAACAGCACGGTCAGTAAATGGTTGTTTGTGTCGAAAAAAACTAGAAAAATCGATTTCTACGAATATCAACGGAACAGCCTTCGCCATTAGCCGGAATCTGTCGTAAGATTCAAAGTTTTACATACCGGAAATAATCATTCGATGTACCTGTATGAGTTAGCTCCCTTTGACCGTTATATTTGACTGACACCATTGAACGGTATATTTAGCTTATTTGCATGTAAATTATATGTGGTAAGATGGGCATATTGCCTTATTTTCCTGAATAAATTCTATTATGTAGGCCAACAACCAGTGTCAGGCATTTACAGTGGTAACAACCTAATTAATATTCAAAGCGTTGTTCCGAAATAGAATCGGAACTTGGCCGAAGATGTCCGCTGATTTTCGTACAAAATCACCGTTTCTAAAAAGGATGCTGCTTTTAAAGAATTTAGCAGTATTCGGATAGCGATAATATTTAGCTGAACACATATATCATGTCGGAAAATGGGTTGTAAGCATTATTTTCATTGTATGTATACCTGTACAGCTTCTGATGTTGATTGATTAATACGAAAAGATGCGCATAATGCATCTTTAAAGAGTTTAGGTTAAAATTGCTGCTGGCAAAATACGATAAGAAGACACACAAGTACAACGCATAGATGGTCCACTTCATGTGTCATTTATATAGAGTATTCTCACTTTTACTGGCACACATCATGTAGTTTTCACATATCATACTCTTATGTTTGCTAGAAAACATCCAGTAGTTTTGAAATACTATATACAGTTGAACTTCGATATCGAACTCGGATAACTCGAACTTCGGGATAACTCGAACTAAAAAGTTCGGTCCTTCAAAAATTTACAATGCAGAATTGTTCTAAAATGTGGCACTACACATATCTAGAAACATGTGTGATAACTTAATACATATATTCTGAAAATGGGTGATCCTTCGAAAGCAAACGTAGAAATGCAAAAGAGAAAATTGCAGACAACAGAAAATTCACCAAAAAATTATTCAAATGAGAAAAAAATAAAAATAATTGGCTATAGCTGGATTCGAACCCGCGCCTAATCATACAAAAACCAATTCTAATCACTTTAAAGACGTCGTCCTTACCGATTACACCACTGAGGCCACATAAAAAGTGGCGTTGATTTATCAGTTTTATTAATTTAATCCACCGCTAGCGAAACGCGTTTTTGATAAAATCAAGCCTGGAAGCAAAGATTGACAGATAAATAGTAAATGTTTTCTTTTCACTCTCATGATAATTTGATTGATAAGCTCTTACAAGGGCGGTGATAGTCATAGACCTAAATAGATCAGTTCCATCGATTTATGAGTGACGTTATGTCTATCTAAAAATAGAAACCGAGACTACGGAACTCGAATTTGACCAGGGAATATAACCATGTTTGTTTGAAATAACTTATCGACACCGTATGTCAACAACTCCGGAAATAGCTAGGTAAAACTACTAAGCGAAGCGAAGAAAGTGATAAAACTGACCAACACCATGTAAGACAATTCCTTGTTATTTTAACTCTCATTATCTTAACCATCATAGATAAAGTACTACCGGGTCCATGAATCTTTGATTACTTCACTCAGGGTTTAAACTCTTGCATAAGTTGGCCATATCAGAATATTCAACCTGTAAAATGCTTCCCTAGTAGCGAGGAAAAGTCTACGCAACTTGATATTTGGGTCTTATTTAAGGAAACTTGTATTTGTATATTCATGAATTAACAGCCGAATCGAAGCATATGATTGTTTCGTTTTATGTACCAAAAATTGTATCTTTCCATACATTGTGTGAGAAGATATCACAAAATTCATATGTAGGAATGTGTACGGCGAATAGTTGTTACGGTGTACGGCGAATAGCGTTTCTGGTGATTTTTAGTGTACGGCGAATAGCTTCAACAGTTTTCGAAAGAAAATGCTTTTAATAAGGGTGGTATCTTAATCGACAGTGTCGAACAAGGACCCGTGAGTTAAATTACATTAAAAGGCTACTTAACAATTTATGAACATTGCTTTAGAGTTGGTCAATGTGCTCATTCAAATTGAAGTTCTACTCTTAAGTGTAATACTTATGGATTTTCATGAGTACGTTTCCTGCTTTATGACATCCATCCGAAAGCAAATAGAGCAGAGAAATGAATCCGGTCCTACTATGTTTGCAAATGCTTAGATGTGTGTTTCTATACAGAAAAGGTTTGAGATTTGTTTCTGACAAAAATATAGTAGAACCTGTCTTAACCGACCATCAAAAAGGTCCAATTATGGGTCTATAAGGCAGGTGGTAGAGTAATACAGGCTACAATTAATACAGAAAGTTCCTATGAGCTTTCTGCACTACTTTTGCCTTGTATTAAGTAACCTCCTGCTTTTAAGACTCATGTGTTCAATATATGTATGTATATACAGTTACTTTTCATCGTATTAATGGAAAAGTAGTAAAGTCAAGCAGGCAAAGCCACATACAAGACGCAACCACCACCAAAACACCGATAGACAGCATGACACACATACACACAACCACACATTCAAACGCACACTCACATACAAGATGAACACAGAAAACACCAAAAGACACACAAGAACCAGAGACAAACGTTCCACACATCAACAAAATCACAAGCACAGAGACGCAAGGCAAACAAAAGGAAGGGTGACAAAGAGAGTACCGCATTGGCACGGTCAGTAGCAAAAACACCACTGGGGGTTAAACCGGTTTACGGACATCCTAACCTCACACTTCTCTCAAAGTCACCCTAGCTTTACAAATAGTGTAAATAAAGGTATCCCCGCTGGACTTACCCACAACATAGACGACGGTGAACACAGGACAACATGTAAAACCTAGCATAATAACTGTGACAATCCGTCAAATATGTACTCGATGGCTTTGCTGAAGCCAGAGCACCTGCAGGTAAGCCGTTAAGGGCACGACAGGGAAAAAGTAATACATGAGTCTGGTAAGCTCATCCTGTATCCAAGTTTAAGAGTATACCATCATAGAGTACTACCCTCGGCCTGTCATCGCGCAAGCAAAGAGGGAAGCGTAGCTACCGACTGTAAAAGGGTCGATAACCAAACATGCAGTGCGTTGCAATATAATAGGTTCATACCCTTTCTACTAAAGAAATTTAATACGAATTATTTAACCCTTTACCTGTTCAATCTGGTTTGGATCTACTCAGTTTGCAAATGCGTAAAAACGTATAAAGAAAAGCATTAATGATTTAATGAAGACTTCTGTAACCAGGGTTTCTCTAGAGAAAATATACTCATCGGGTGTGGGGAGCGAACTCGAGTCCTCGAGACAGCGGCACGATAAAAGCCGGATTGCATAGCAATGCTGTACAGTGTTGATACAGGTCAGCTACAGCCTGTGGCATACGAGGGCTGATTCATAAGTCGAGAGCTTTGTATTGAAGGAGTTAAGCAGGGATGTCCTTTTTCTGCCCTACTATTCCCTGATTATTTAAGGCTGATGTCATGTGGTCAGTTTATGCCAAAGAGGTAGCACTCTCAAGTCAACAAGGTTCTTGATTGGCGTGTGCGTGAGTGTGTGTGCGAGTGTGTGTGTGTTGGGGGGGAGGGGGTGTATTAAAATACTGATTTTTTCTCAAATCATTGTTTACGCAGGGGATTCTCTCATTGCAATTACATGTAATATAGCAGACTTTCTTGTTTAGACCAAACACCAGTCTTTTCAAATACAAAGTGATTAATAAACTAATTCTTCATTCATACATATATCTTGTGGTATCCGAATTTTGTGAATGCTCCGATGCATGCAAAAGTAATCAAAACTAACCTAGAAATTCACTTACACATCTTTAAGGAGCGTAGCTGAATCCAAATATAGAAATATAGTTTAAGCACCGTGGCTATATGGGCCCGGGGGCTTGACACCCCCCCCCCCCCCCCCCCCCCCAGAAAATTTAGAATTGAGTGGTTTCAAAAAGTGACTTTTACAGAGGCGTCATTAGGAGGAGTGGGTTAAATCTTACATGACAAGACAGAACGTTTATCAAAGTCTATCCCTACTTGGCCTTCGAGTTTTGTTCCATTTTGGCCATACTAGTTAATGTTTTCACCTATCATTGATGTTACACACGTGCGTAAATGCGTGTCGCTAGTTACGCCCCTGTCTTTAGAAATTGGCTTGTAGTCCTCGCGGCTGACGTTGAAATGTTTGATCCACTGCAAGCGCACTTCTTCACTGCGAGAAATGGTGTGCAGTTTGTAAGGCTCCCATCACGGGCAGTTTTTATGCAGATTTTTTCTCCTTACCGTTGCACCATTTATAAAGTTTCTTTTGATTGTTATTGCAACAAAAGCAGCATATCACTTCCCTGAACTACTTTCGTATGACATTATAACTTATTATTCTATACAAGTCCCTAAAATATCGGTCATAAAACAAATCCTTACAATCTAAATTCTTTATTTATCAACAAAACTTAACAGTACCGTAATGACGGAGAGTATTCATGAGCAATTAATTATGTAATCATTGTTATGTGCAGATCCGTCAAAACCGAAAGAAGTACAATAGTAGATGTGGATATTCTGCCATTTGTGTCTTCTAAAAGTTTCCTCATTTGCTATTGCAAAACCTACATTTTAATTCTAGATCAATGGCATTTTCATGATAGACATGAGGTGTCAGTTTATTTTCCTCGCACTAACCTTAGGGAACGACTATAAATAATTGTTAGTCGTAAAATGCCACACAACACGCAAGCTATTTGCCGAGAAGTCTTCATAACAGTAAAATATATTACTATTCGCCGTACACATAGGAAGCTATTCGCCGTACAATATTGATAACACATTTATCTATTCGCCGTACACACACCTTGTTTTTCTTTTATCAAATTCAAAGCCAATTTCGATCGTATTCTGCAATCAACGCTGGCATAAGAGTGTATTAGCTGTGTGATGACAAGGAATATGTGAAATCGTGTGTCGGAGGATTAGAAAAGCGATTGCGAACACGTTTTTGACCTCTTCGCTGCTATCTCGGTTGTACTAATCCGATAATAATGCACCCAAAATGATTTACATACGTGAATTTGAATTGATCAGAAACCATGTAACCATTGGTTGATCTATCTACCAGTAGTTTCAAACATTGCAATGCTAGAATATGTCATAATCTATATAAATACATCGAATTACTAAATCACAGTCAATGAACTTTCGCTTTACTTAGTAGTTTTACCTAGCTATTTCCGGAGTTGTTGACATACGGTGATCGACCCTCGATTCAAATCATCTTATTTTTCAAATTAAACCACGTTTTCCCCTCTTGTAATGCAAGTATCGAAACTATTTTCCTCTGCGGTAGCTCATCGATTAGATCTATTTATGTCTAAATGGAAATGAAAAGGGAGGGATCCGTTGATCGAAAAACCGCATTTTCAATGTAAATTATTTCAAGAGTGTTATGTTAAATATGAGTCTATGAAACAATATATTTAACTAAATTGACTGGATAAATCGAATAATAGGTTAGTGCCGTAGATGGGACGCCTTTATCCGACTCGGAGAGAAAACAGTTGAGGCTCGGCAAGCCTCGCCTCAACGTTTTCTCCCCTCGTCGGATAAAGGCGTCCCATCTACGGCACTAACCTATTATTCTCTATATCTCGGACTAATTTTTGTACTGTCAATTATCATGGGCAGAAATATGCAGATTTCAGATATTGTACTGCTACTTTTCTAGCAAGCATTATACAACTTTCGTGTTTAGATTTTTCTGCTCCCAATTGTCAGTGCCAGGAAGGTGTATGACCATATGTTTATAGTGTACCTGAGTTTGTCCTTTTTATCATTGTTTCAAATTAGAAGGTCAGGTTTAATTGACTTTTCGAGTAGTTTTGGTGAACAGCAAATTCGACATATTTCAGATATCATTTGCCGTACATTGGCGACAATAATTGTTGGTCATATATTAAGATAAGACGTGCAAAACATAGATGACCATTTAGTATGCAGCTTTCACGTGACATTTTACTGACAGACGTCGTGTAGCTTTCACATATCGTACTCTTAATTTTACCTGAAAACATCATGTAGATTTCAAATATAGTTGAACTTCGATATCTCGAACTTCAAGGGACTATACAAATTGGTTCGAGATAACATAGGTTCGAGTCATGCGATATATAATCTGACTAATATCTCAAGTTCGCAGTTTTATGCAGGTCTAAATTAATGCTGAAAACTCCTGTAGGAGCTTTCAGCATTACTTTCGACCTGCATTAAGCTGTCACATGTGTTTCTAGATATGTGTAGTGATACATTTTTAACAATTCTGTATTGTAAATTTTGGAAGGACCGAACGTCTTGTTCGAGTTAACCCGAAATTCGAGTTATTCGAGTTCGAGATATCGAAGTTCAACACTATCACATAGTGTCAATTATTACTAGCAGAAATTACGCAGATTTCAGAGAGTATACTCTTATTTTCTAGTAAACAGTTTACAGCTTGCTTTCGTGCTGAAGTGCTTTTTGTTTCCCATTGACAGAGCAGGGAATGTTTATGACCATATATATCCAGTGTACCTAAATATGTTCCTGTTTTTATCATTGTTTCAAGTTTGAGTGTCGAGTTTAAATGACATGTATGGCAATAGTTTTAGTGAAAAACTATTTCTTTTACGTAGATCAGATACCAGACGCCTCACATCGGCGACAACATCACACACTGGCGTTAACATAGTCTGTCCCAAATTTATTTAGATGGGAATATGTCAGCAGCGTAGCTGAATCGAAATGTAGTGAACGCCCAAATGTTTGTATATGAGTCCATACATGTTCCCATGAAAATGTGGAGTTGTGTGGTTTTAAAACCATTGTGATAGATAGAGCATGTTCTCCTACAGATGCGTCAATATAAGCGAATCAGTTAAATCAGTTAAAACTTACCTGTAAACTCTGCTCCCTTAGCCTTCGATTTTTGTTCAAATTTGGCCAAAAGAATTGTTTCACCTTTCATATTGATTTTACGCACATGTGTAAGCGCGTATCGTTAGCCCCTATCTGCGAATTGATTGCAATATTATTGCAGCCAAAAGGGAACAAAAATCGAAGGCTAATAGACGTTGATAAACGTTGTCTTGTCATATAAGCCTTAACCCATTGCATCCTATAGACACCTTTTGATGTCCCTGTAAAAGTCACCTTAAAATGATTTTGTAGTTTTGAAACCATTGTGATAAATAGAGCATTTGCTCCTATAGGAGCAAATGCTCTATTTATCACAATGGTTTCAAAACTAGACAATTCTAAATTTTCCCGGAGGAGCATTCCCCTGGGCTCCTATAGCAGCAACAATACGTGCACTACAGTTGGATTCAGCTACGCCCCTGTCAACTGTATAGCAAACTGATAGCATCTTTGAAAACCAACAGAAGAAAGTCTACTTCGAGATCTGAATTAGAGAACATTTTCTATAGACGAAAGCAATGCATAATATTTTACACCTTTACAACCAGAGTAGACCCAGATCAGATAGCTCTTGTAGGAGCCGTATGAACAGTGTTTGTTCTGTTTGCCTATAAAATATCACAACTCTGATTCTATACGTGTAGCTTTCTGTCACGACAAAACAACCCTTGTTCACAGTTCCATTATAAATATTGGTCAATTAATATCAATGCCACTATTATTTCTGACATGAATATTGGTGAAGTAAGTGGTTAAGGATAATGATTTCTTTTCCAGTGTCATCCGGCAGTACTAAGACAATTGCGCAAGTCATCCGTTACATGATGCTGGCAGGGGGCGTATTCCTACTTCTGTCATTACTCCTCGTCTCCGTGTTTGTTTGTGGGGAGGGCCGACGAGGATACGCCATTGCAGCCGCAATAATCAACCTAATTTCAGGTAAATGTTTTATGCACGTACAGTAGAGCCAAACTCCGCACAGTGATCTCCCTTGTCACTACGTACGGTCATAGCGTAGATCAGACGGCTCCTATGAGCCGTCTGATCAGTGTCTGCTCTGTTTGCTAATAAAATTTTAAATATTTATTTCTTTACTTTCAAAAATGGCTACAATGGTCCACCTTCCATATCTCATATAACTATTTTGCTCATGAATATTCAGTAGGTATCGGAGTTCGATATAAACATAGAACAGTGTACGAGTTAACCCTTCGCTTGCTGAATTTTAAAATACATTTCTCCTTCTTTACCCATGATCTGTTGTATAATTACATATATCTACACTGTGTACACGTATTTCGCTGTGCAGTCACTGCAGTGGAGTGCACTGGTTGCACAATCAATTTGTAAATAGTGCAGACCCTAATGAGACAGCTCCTGCAGGAGCTGTCTCATCTGGGTCTTCACTATTTACAGGTAGGTATATTGACGCGAATAGCAAGCGAAGGGTTAAATGGTAAACATTCTAATGGATAAATCCATTTGACAAACTAACTACTTGAGCTCTCATTTTTGTGTGTCTACTCTAATTGCAGACGCGTGAAATTGCGCTTACATAAAGAAATAAAAGAAGAATAAAAAAAATCATAGTTATTTTCTGTATCCGATTCCATCTCTGATGCATCTATTAGCACAGGATGGCAACTTATTTTAACTGTTACAAGTTTTCAAATGGACATACATTGGCCAAAACACTGACTGGGTTCTCGTCATATACATGTATTAGGTCTTTATATAATACTAGTATAATGCTAGTGAACTATCACGGACATACCTCTTAAGACATTCACATTTGAGTGTATGGGAGTTTTAAAAGGGACATAACTCGGAAAATTCGAGTAAAAAGAATCTGTATCTAAGAGTTTTAATCTGAAGTAAATTCTTTGCCACCATTATTGTGAACATAAGTGTGAAGTTTTGTGAGCTCGTGAAAAAATGATGGATGAATGCGCAACAAGAATGTTATACCCCTACTACGATCAGGGGTTGGGTGAATATTGTTTTTGCTCTGTCTGTCTGTCTGTCTGCTGGTTGGTTGGTTAGTTGACTGGTTTAGCCGCAACTTTAACGTTGGCGATAATTGTGTTGCCATTGAATAATACATACCCCAAACTGTGCATGCATTTGCAACTTATGGAGGCGAACATTTCAGTGGGGACTTATTAAGGTCCAGGTCATACAGGTCAAAGGTCATAGCGGGCACATGGTGTTTCACAAACAAATATTGTTATTTGTGCAATACAGTAAAACCTCTCTATAACGGCCACTAAATTACATTAAGTATTTTGTGTTAAAGGCAGGTGTCTGCTTAAAACAAGGTGAAAGTAAAACAGAACGCTCCTATAGGAGCGTTCTGTTCTACTTTCACCTTGCTTTAAGCAGCCACCTGCCCTAAATACCAACTAATTCACACAAATTAGTGGCTGTTATAGAGAGGTTTTACTGTATTCTATGACTGTTAACATGTTTGCATGTATAACCTGGCCACATTAAACTGAGACTCATCAATTTCCGTTAGCGTTTCCGACTAATACTCGGATGAATTCAATTATCATACATACCAATACATGGCTTATGCGTTGAGACCAAGATACGGCCTTAAGTTTGGCGCAGTGGAAAGATCTTCGCCTGTCATACTAGCGGTTGCAGGTTCGAATCTAACTAAAGCCATTGGATTTTTTTTCTATTATTTGTTTGTACTTGATTTTGTCAAGAATATATTATCATATATCATATATACGTATACGTATTTTGAAGTACATTTATATTTATACATATATATTTATATATTTTTTCCACGTGACATAATTGCACATACAAGAGTCATTCTCCTTCGCTTACGGTCACTTTCCAAATTTAAATTATATTGACGGAAAAGCAAATGTGGGAAAGCGGTACGATCGTGTTTCATGAAAAGAAATGCTTAAAACAAGGAAAATGTCATTTTTGAAGAAAAACATCTGCCCGGGTGAGGCTCGAACCCGCTACCTTGCCCCACGCATTATCATACAACGCCTTTATCTAGTGAGCTATCACACGGAATTAACAAAATTACATACATGTACAATCAATGGTCAATACTGTTTGAACGTTGTTTATCTTCGGAAATATATATATATAGAATTACGAATATATACGGAACATGCACGGAGTCTCAGTTTAGACTGGTAAAGTAATATAAGCTCGAACAATTTGACCTGGACCCTCACTTTTATGCAGCATACATGACGGGAAAGATGCCGCTGTATAAATAAAACTCCGCCGGTAAATTGTGAAGTCTATTCTTGCTAAACCATACAATCACGAGCGTGTCCATGCATATAGTTGCTTAGCGGGACACGTGCAGAATATAAACCCATGCAATGCCGATGATAAAAATAGAAATGTTACGAGTTTTTATTTATGCAAATTAAATAGGCCAGGGTCCAGGTCAAAGTGTTCGAGCTATACGTATAAGCAATACTTTATATTATATGCATTCGTTTTGGTGAAGATAACTAGGTGTAGCTTGAGCTAAAAGCCTTACATTTTTCAAGTAAATAGAGAATGTAACAAAAAAGCGTCATCAGTTTGAAATTTAATGCTGTGTTCTCATTAACCCTTTCGCTGCCAAACTCTGTCGTCTGCTAACTTTGTCGTCTGCTATAAATTTTCATTTTTTATTTTCTTCATTTTTGTTTCAAAAACATAGTAACAGTAACAAACAGTTTGGATCCTGATGAGACGCCGAGTTACTCGGCGTCTCATCTGGATCCAAACTGGTTGCATATGTAATCACAGATCCGGCATTGGCAGCGAAAGGGTTAATGCCAGATTTAGATGTTTTAGTAATGAAGAATTTATGTATTTGTGGGCAGGTGGCTGCTTAATGCAGGGTGAAAGTCATGCAGAAAGCTCCTAGGGGAGCTTTTTGTATGACTTTCATCTTGTATTAAGCTGCTACCAGTATTAAAGATCAATAATAATACGTATTTGATAGTTCGAATAATCGAGATTTTACTGTATATCTTGTCAAAACTCATTGTTAGCATTATTCCCTCAAGTTGGTACGCGTGACCAACATGTTGGGCTCTGGTATATAGCCTATTACACCTGATACAGTAAAAACTCAATTATTCGAACATTTAAATACGTATCATTATTGATTGTTAAGACAGGTGGAAGCTTATAGCAGGGTGAAAGTCATGCAGAAAGCTCCTCTAGGAGTACGTAATGGTTTCTTTTTGTTTGCGGGACGGTATTTTTCGCAAAGGCGACATGCCAAAACATATTCCGTGATATGCTTGGTCATGCCAGGCCAAAGCATAATGTCGCGAGCGCGGCTAATTGCCTTTTGGCAACCTAAATGGTTCATGTGAACAGCTTTTACCATATCGGCTTGTAAAAAAACAACAAACAACTCCAACAATACTACATGTATATCTACTTATAGTTTCTATTTGTCACAGTATTCTCCCATCAGATTCAAACCATGCTGTAATCCGTGTTCAGAAATGAAAACTATATCACCATGTTATTATTATTGATGATGATGATGATTTTTATAATAATAATAATTATAATAACACTACAACTACTACTACTACTACTACCACTACATGTATACTGCTACTACCGCTGCTACTACTACTGCTACTACTGCTACTACTACTTCTACTACTTCTACTACTATAATACGGTTATGATGTTGTGTTTTTTCAGTCATGCAACATGTTGCTTCTATAGCCCTGTTTCACATTGAGTTCGAGCCAGAAACCAGTGCGTCCTATGGTGGAGGGTTTTACCTGGCTATCGTCGCGGCCAGCCTCGCCTTTGTCGGCTGTATACTAAAGGTCGCCGCGGCAGTAAGCGTGGGAAACAAGGTTGACGCCTACGGTAGGTATAATTTTAACCCTTTCCTCCATAGGCTATTTTTAGACACAACATGTTTGAATAAATCTACCGAAAAGGAGCATTTACTATAGAAAAGGAAAATTTAAAATTTTGTAGTTTTAAAACCATTATGACAGATAGAGCATTTGGTCCTATAGGAGCAAATACTCTATTTATCGCAATGGTTTCAAAAGGTGACTTTTACAGAGGCGTAGAAAGGCGTATTTATGGAGGAAAGGGTTAACCCATTCTCTTCTACTGGCGCCTTTTGACGTCTCTGTAAAAGTCATTTTTTGAAACCATTGTAATAAAAAAGAGCATTTGCTACTATGGAGTAAATGCTGTATTTACCACAATGGCTTCAAACTACACATTCTATTTTTTCTTTTCTCTAGTAAATGCTCCTTTTCGGTAGATTTATGCAAAGAGGTTGGGTCTCAAAAAACGAGGTTGGGTCTAAAAATAGTCTAGAACGGAATGCTGTCCTGTATTTCTGAGTCAATCTGAATATATCTAAGTTTCAATTTTAGGGGTGTGTCTATAATAATTTACTTTGAAGGAAAAAAAGTAACCGCGGGAGGGAACACTTTGTAGAAAGTGGAGACTCTAATCAGAGGGTGATTAAAGGAGCCCAATGATCAGAATCTACACCATGGGCATAACAAATTATTTATTAAGAGTAACATCTACGAAATAATCCTTACAGTACATGTAGCACACCTTAAACTGAAAATAAAATTGCTTTAAACCGTTTGATCATATAATCGCCTTTTAACGCATTTGCAAACAGAGTAGACCCAGATCAGATGGCTCCTATAGTTTGCTAACGGAATTCGATAGATCTGTCTATTGACTTTCTAAACTGGTTACACTGCTCCATCTTCCATATGTCATAATCTTGATCTGGGTCTACTCTGTTTACAAATGCGTGAAAAATATATGAAGAAAAGGGTTAATTGAAACAAAAATAATCATTGGGAAAGTCCGTGTTCTAACGGTATGTATGCATCATACTCTGCCCGCACTGCAGAAGAATTCAGGACGACATTTAAAAAGGTTGGATCAAACGTAGGAGTCAATGGAATCGGTATTTAAACTGTTTGAAAATCTAATCATGTTTTTTAAATAAAAGACATTGGTACTTTGAGAATGGCAACTCACCACACAATTTGCAGAGGAAACGCCGGTGAGTCGGTGTCTCATGTGGACCAAAGCTGTTGGCAATACAGCAAAACCTCTCTATAACTGCCACTAAATTGTGCTAATTATAGGAGCGTTCTCTTTTACTTTCACATTGCTTTAAGCAGCCACCTGCCTTTAACACAAAATACTTGATGTAGGCTAATTTAGAGGCCGTTATAGAGGGGTTTTACTGTATATCACAGACCCGTCTTTATGGCATTGAACGGGTTATGATCATGGTCCATTTTGTTCTCCATTTTGAATAATTTACAAGTGTAAATACACGTGAATGTCTAACACTGTTGCCTAGACACTAAAGTGTCCAATGTCAAACAAGAGAGATCGCAGGAACACGTGTAGTCACCTGCTGAAAACGTGAACAACTTTGAAATCGGTCTTTGTCAGATACTTATTTCAATGCCAATTCCTTTGAATTTCTTTGAGTTAGTGTCTGTGTTTTGGCATAACTTCGGAACTAGGGTCCAAAGTTATAAGACCTCTGAGTCTGAGTCTGGGGTCATTTCTCAAGTATCTGATTGGTCAGATGCTTGAGAATGATCTCAGATTCAATAAAAAAAATTACAACCTCGGGACCTGGTCTGCTACTTCACCGTTCTTCATGCAATGTTCGCTTAATCTGTCTTACAGATAGGAAAAGGGGTCCGCCTCCAAGCACAAGAATTGACCCACCTACGTACAGGGGCGGACAGAGAAGACGATAAAGGTTGACCGGAAATGACGAGATGCATTGTTGTGTTGTGGGTATTCACATAACAACTATCTACGTGTCATTAATAGCTAAGATGGAATCTACTCAGTTAGAATATATCTACGCAGTAGAATGTTTTATAGTGACCAATATTTTAAAAGAGTCTTTAAAACGTGTTTCTTTTAAATGCCAAAAAGTAACGTAGACAGCTATTTCTGTGATACTTTCGTCTTGCTAAGCATGACTGTTTTTTCTGTTGTTGTTTTTCTTTGTTATTATATTTTTTTAATAAAAAGGACTGGATTCAAATTGGACTAAGAGTACCTCGACGTCTTATCATGACCCAAGCAGGTCGACAATCGGACAATAGTTTGTCAAAGGCTTTAATCCTTTCCTCCATAAATACATGTACGCCTTTCTACGCCTCTGTAAAAGTCATCTGTTAAAACCATTGTGAAAAATAGAGCATTTGCTCCTATAGGAGCAAAAGCTGTTTTTATCACAATGCTTTCAAACTACAAAATTCTAAAATTTTACTTTTCTCTAGTTAATGCTCCTTTTCGGTAGATTTATTCAAAGTGGTTGGGTCTAAAAATAGCCTATGAGGGAATGGGTTAAGGAATCGGAAGTAACTTCAGCAGACCAGTGACAAAAATAGGCAGACCCTTATCGATTAAAGGGCTCCTGCATGGTGGTGGTTTGGCCTAGTGGTTGATCGTTAAACTGATAACCCAGGGATCTGGGGTTCGAATCCCGGCTAGACCAGCTCCAAATTTTCAGTGTCTCCAACCCGCACGAGGTTGCCTCCTCTCCACTCAGGGGTTAAAATGGGTACATGTGAGGGTCACTCGCCGGTACTGGGCTGCGTATATATGTTAGCAGTGTTCAATATTGAAGGCGAATGGCTCAATGACCAGAGGAGTAAATGTACAGTCGGCTGAGCGGTAATTCGGAATGAAAGTAGACTATAACTAGGTACTTTACTTTACTTCAGAAGCCCTCTGTCGTCGGTCTGCAATTTGTACCTTTGTCCTGTTTAACCCTTTCCCTCATATAAACGTGTTTTCATCCATTTGCAAACAGAGTAGACCCAAATCATACGGCTCCTAGAGGAGCCATCTGATCAGGGTTTGCCATGTTTGCTTATGGAGTTTGGTAGACCTATTTCTTTAGTTTCTAAAGTGGCTATAATGTTCCACCTTACATATTTAATTATAACTATTTTGTCCATGAATATTCAGTAGGTATTGAAATTTGGAATAAACATGGAACAAGGAAAGGGTTAAAGGAAACTAATGGGTTAAGAGGAAGCACCAATGATACATGAACGGCATTGTGCATTTTATATAAGTTGTAAACTGTTGTATACACTGTACTGTTATACAACAAATAATAGATCGGAGTGTTAACCATTACCCTCATATAAACACATTTTCACGCATTTGCAAACAGAGTAGACCCGGATCAAATGGCTGATATAGGAGCCATCTGATCAGGGTCTGTTCTGTTTGTTATTGGAATTCGGTATATCTGTTTCTGTAGTTTCTAAAATGATTACAGTGTTCCACATGTCATTAAAACTATTTTGTCCATGAATATTCAGTAAGTATTGAACTTTAGAATAAATATAGAACAGGGAAAGGGTTAAACTGTTTGGAGCATGGTGAGACATCAAGTTACCCCGCCTCTCATCTGGAATGAAACTATTCACAAATTTATCACTGACTCTCTCCGGTGTGAACCCCAGCCCTGCTGTAAAATAATGTTTGCTTTAACTCCATTGCATTGCAATTGTACTTATTTACGAGTTGTTCAAGTTTTTTGAGAATCTGGCCATGGGGTTATAAAACATTTTGCTTGAGACTGTGTTGATTCTCCAGCTTCTGATTGGTCAGATTTTGAGCCAGCTCAAAACTCTGACCAATCAGCTTCTTGAGAACGAACTCAAGACGTTCTATAAACTCGGACCCTGATGAGGCCGAGTTAATCGGCATCTTATCAAACTGTTGCAAATGTCAGTCTGGTCACGATCGATGGGACAAGCGTTAAATATACAGTTGAACTTCGATAACTCGAACTTCAAGGGACCATACAAATTTGTTCGAAATAACAGAAGTTCGAGTCATCCGATTTCGAACCTGAACAATTTCTCAAGGCCATAGCTTAATACAGGTCTAAAGTAATGCCGAAAGCTTTCAGCATACTTTAGAACTGTATTAAGCTGTCACATGTGTTTCTAGATATCTGTAGGGATGCATTATTAGAGCAATTCTGTATTGTAAGTTTTGGAAGAACTGAACATTTTGTTCGAGTTATCCCGATGTTCGAGTTATCCGAGTCGAGATATCGAAGTTCAACTGTATATGTTGTATATATCAAGCAAATGAAATAAAAAAAAAACACACAAAAAAAACTTGTTTTCCCGTTTGACGGAACATCAGCAGATGGTGTATTGTTGGAAGGTTTTGTTACATTTTATCTTTAAATGAAATTCATAATTAGTATGTCGTATACAGTGCGTGATTCATTACCTCATTGGTATAAAGTCCGCCTCCTGGTCAGGAGGTCGTTAGTTTGAATCACAGTGCCGGCTTGCACATTTCCATATTCACATGTATATGTTATACCCGTGTTAATAACAGCTCTTTTTTTTACATTAAATTAACATATTACCCCCTAGTGACGCATTTGTGCACCTCTATAAAATTCACATTGTGAAACCATTGTGGTGAATAGAGCATTTGCTCCTATAGGAGCAAATGCTCTATTTATCACAATGGTTTCAAACTACAAAATTCTAAAATTTTCCTTTTCTCTAGTTAATGCTCCTTTTCGGTAGATTGATTAAAAAAGGTTGGGTCTAAATATAGTCTAGGAGAGAATGCGTTAACCCTTTCACTGTCATGAACACGTGTTTGTGATATCATATACAAACAGTTTGAGTCCAGATGAGACGTCAGCTAACTCGTCAGGATCCAAACTATTTGTCACGCTGCTTATCTTTTTATAAAGAAATTTAAGAAACAGTCGCTTCAGAACTTGAAGCAAACGGAAGTGTGTCCAGGGTCCGAGGTTATAACACTTCTGTGTCTGACTTTGAATTCATTCTCAAATATCAGTTGCTTGAGAATGATCTCAGATTCAAAAGTTTTCTTAACCCATGCCTGTAGACTACCGTGCTGGCACTGGGGGAAAAACTGTTATCCCTATTTGATAATCTTTTGCACGATGTCGGCAAGTTGCGGACAGAAATTACGAGCAAATAGTAGTCACACCAGTATCCTGTAGGAGACGTATTACCCTTTCCTTCATATAAACGCATTTTCACGCACCTGCAAACAGAACAGACCCAGATCAGACGGTTCCTATAGCAGTCGTCTGATCAGGGTACGTCTGCTCTGTTTGCTAATGGAATTTGGTAGTTATATTTCTTTACTTTCAAAACAGGTTTAAATGGCTACACGTTCCACCTCCTATAGTTCATTATATAACTATTTTATCCATGAATATTCAGGTATTGAAGTTTGGAATAAACATAGAACAGGGAATGGGTTAATCAGGGTCTGCTGTGTTTGCTTATGAAATTGTAACAGATCTGACTCTACAGTTTCCACTAATAACAAAACACACTATGTACATATACCATTATAAAAAATCAGAAGATCAATATTCATGATATAATTCTTATTATGAATATTAACCCATTTGCTCCCACGATCCTATATAAATTTTAGGCAAACAGTGTAGACTCTGATCAGACGCCGCATAATGCGGCGTCTGATCAGAGTCTACACTGTTTGCTGATAGGATTTTCAATATAAAACAAAAAACAAATTTTGACCAGGCACCCCTTAGATAAATATGGACTAATCCAATATATAAGCATGGAAGAATCCACTTTGAGCAAATGGGTTAAACAGGGAAAGGGTTAACGTACGCACTACACTGGCATTGACGGTTTATCTATACACTTTGGTGTATAAGGATTGCGACATTAAAAATAGGTTGTTATCATGTTATGGGTTTTTTTCCTAGGTCTGCACATAAAGAGTATTCTAATAAAAACCAGCTTTGTCTTCTGAAACATTACTCATACAGTTAAACTCCTCTAAACCGGAATTCTAGTTGAGAAGAATTTAGATACTTCCAGGCAGGTGGTTGCTTATTGCAGGGTGAAAGGCATTCAGAAAGCTCCTAATGAAGCTTTCTGCATGACTTTCACCCTGCATTGAGCTGCAACCTGTCTCCAAGATCGCTACTGGTACTAATTTGAACGTGCGGTTTAGAGAGGTTTGACTGAGTGACACTTCTGTCGTTTCTTGGTATTATGAGGTGTATGCTATAGTCATTGGAATAAAATAGGGGAAAACAGTCTGTATTCCTGTTGAGTTTTTAATATGTCATGTATTAAAAAAAAGAAATTTACATTCGTCTTCATTTACTAATGATTTTTACCAAGCTCGTTGACTAAAATAAATTGAAGAACTCGCAGAAGAAGTAAGCTCACATACCTCACGGCGTCACACTGTAAGAGAAAAAAAAGTGGTTCCCTATGACAGGTTCCTCTGAAAATCTAACTCATCCAAGCTTCTATTCTTGACAATTGATAAAGCAATTTTGAGAAAAATTGGTCAATAAATGAAATGCTAGATGAGCAACAATGTATTATGACACACAGACTGGTGGACTGAGAGACTAACGGACGGACCAAAACCTAATAACCCCGCTCAACTTCGTTGCGTGGGGTATATAATAAAAGCCTCGTTCATGTATATTGTTTTTGGTCAATTCCTTTGGTAAAATCAGTAGCAAATGAACACTCACGTCCTATATCTGAATACATGTATAATATAAATGTGTCATTCTACTGATACAAATAATGTAAACCGCAAGATATGGCGAGGTGCTGGCGTGTTTTACAATGTGAATGCTATACAGTAAAACCTCTCTATAACGACCACTACATTGTGCTAATTATTTTGTATTTATTGCAGATGGCCGCTTAAAGCAAGGTGAAATTAAAACACAACGCCCCTATAGGAGCATTCTGTTTTACTTTCACCTTGCTTTAAGCGGACACCTGTAATTTACACAAAAAACTTGATGTAATTTAGTAGTCGTTATAGGGAGGTTTTACTGTAATTACGTTTCCAATGTTGAAGAAGCATCTAAAATGACGTTTCTGACGTTTCACACATTTATAAAGTTATTTTGATTACAGTCAACCTCTCTAAACCGGACGTTAAATTTGGTATAAATATCGGTCTTAGAGACAGGTGGCAGCTTAATGCAGGGTGAAAGTCATGCAGAAAGCAGAGATAACTTTTGACTATTTGGACGGAAATGCCCTTTTTCATATCCCACAGGAAACCGGTTTTGGATTCTCGCGGGATCTCGTAACAATGTTGACAATGGTGATACATATTATTCGCGAAAGGCCTAAATTTATATCAATATCCATGCTTATAAAACTTTTAGTTGAGTCTGAGTTCGTTCTCAAGTTTTTGATTGGTCAGATTTGAGCCTTTGGCTCAAATCTGACCAATCAAAAGCTTTTGAACTCAAATCTGACCAATCAAAAGCAAGCAAAGTAGACCCAGGTCAGGAGAGCTCTGATGGGACCGGTTGTCTGACCAGTCTGCTCATGTTATAAATTCGATTACAGATCAGTTATAATGTTTCCAAAAAGATGTTGACATCCAGTGCATATTTGCAAACCTTCACAAAGAACTGAAGATAAAGCTTCAATTAGGAATAAATAGTGACAATCCCAAAGACATAGGTCATGGCTCGCATAAGGCCGAAATATCAGTTTATTTATTGGCTATTCTGCAAAACGAATCGTGAAAAGCAAAGTGATCCAAGACGAATTTCCAGATTGGCTCAAAGTTATGAGAAAACTGTGAAATACAGATACGGCTACAACAAACCCAAACCTCCAGAGTCAATTCAGTACCCTAATCCGGAACGATCAAGTAACCCCTCAATGCTCTATCCGCAAAAGAAGGTATAGTAAGACCACTCTAAATCGGACGTTCAAAATAGTATAAATGTCAGTCTTGAGGACAGGTGGCAGCTTAATTCAGGATGAAAGACATACAAAAAGCTCCTAGAGGAGCTTTATGTATGTCTTTCATCCTGCATTAACCAGCCGCCTGTCAAAAATTGTCTAAATTCTTCTCAACTAGAATGCCGGTTTAGAGTTTTTTAACTGGTATCATTCACCATATAAAGTATAGATGGGAATAACTGTATCCGTAATCAGTTTGTGACGGACTCAGACACAGACAGAAAAAAATGGACATATACTGTTAAAGCATGGTCAAGCTTTAGTCTCCAACTGCCGCTTACCCGCTCTATATCCAGCAATTCTAATATCGAACCAATCAGATAGCAACAAACAACAACAATGACGCAAATGAAGGCAATTATAATGGAACATACAGGTTTTAGGGTGAACTGCCAGCAATAGTCACAATTAAGATCAATCAATGTATCATAAAAGACACTCAACAACCATTGGAAATTCACTACACGTGATCTAATGGTCACGCATTTGTGTATTAAACCACATACAGGACTCGTTGTTAAGTCCTACCCATTCCTGCTACACCCATGGAAAAATATATCAAATGAATACAAAATCTATTGAAATATTGTCCAAATATAATAACTGGCGTCTGCAATTAACATCTCAAAATGTTTTACCGACATGCTATATCATTACAGGGTAGGTATGTTTTCCTGTAAAAAATCGCCTCCATTTGATTTATGTAACTCATCTCAATATTGACAAATACTCACAAACTATGGCCCTTTCTTCATGAGAGGGTTCTATTTAAACAGAAATTAACTAACCAAAACTCCCACTTTCTCGCGAAATTTAAAAAAAAATAATAATCGTTTAAAAAATCAAATATGACAGGCCTAAGATCCCCAAAATGCTGTGTAAAATCTTTATCTTCATGGAAGCTATCGCTACACTTATTTTGATCTCAATATGTATTTTAAAGGTCAAGTAAACAGGCATGACACTTTTTCGTAAATATTTGACAAATTGGTGCCGTGTACGACGGAGTTTCGAAAACACAAAACAATACAGTCATATCGCACGTAGTCAGGAAACATGCTTATTACTTTAAGTAACAGTGAGAATGACCATTGAGTCATTGACCCCACCACACACATCAAAAGAAATAAAACAACAAACAAGAAAAGGATGTCGACACGACATCAAATCGGGTTTTCCTTCATTGTTAACTGTGTGCAAAGCTCTTTATCGGATACCGCTGCTTATCATGTATAGTCTTGGCTAAGTCTATCTTCCGTAGGGAGATCACAAAATAGTTGGATAAAAATCTAAAATAAGAGATGCGCAATGGCATTATATGCGGAACATTCTTTCAAAGATACATGCTATTTGTTTAAGGGGTTAAAGAGGAGTTGCGCTCATCAATTGAGTACACAAACTCCATGCACTATTCTGTTAAAGATTCCTTGAAATCCGAGTATCCATGTACAAGGAGTTGCGCTATTACGAGTTCAATTATACATAATGTCTGGAATAAATCCCAGAGTCTGGTTAGCTCCCCTGAAAGTTGTCGAACCAAATTGATTTTCTCATGCATATCTTCATATGGTGTACTACTTTCTGTTAAGGTTTCACTGAAATCCGACCACCCATGTAGTAGGAATTGCGCTTACAAGATTGGATGGACTAACTAATGGACGGACAGACAGAGGTAAACCAGTATGTCCCCTAGCCTACTTCGTAGCGGGGGTATGCATATCCCTGACAATATGCACATCTACATATTGTATCCTTGCTACATACAAGGTTTTATGAAAATCTGTTGAACAGTTTGAGGAGTTGCGCTTACAATGATAGGGTCAAAATACCTAGTGATTGCTTAAACCCCCATTCCACTGAGTGGCGATTCCGCTACGCTTCGAAATTTTGGTAAACACGCCGCGAATCGGAACAGGAGCAGCAACAGCGCAGTAGAAACGCCCTGATCGTAGTAGAAGCGTAACAGAAGCTTCTTGATCGCCACTTCACGGCGATTGTTTTGACCTTGCTCAAAACAATCGTAGCGGCATCGCCGTGGACTCGGATCGCCGCAAAAGCGTAGCAAGAAATTCATGAACGCAGCAGTATCGTAGCCGCAGTGTGAGTAACGTAGCGCAATCGCAACGCAACAAAAGCGTCGAGATATTTGTCCGCATATAAATGCTTTTTCAAACATTTGCAAACATAGAAAACCCAGATCAGACGGCTCCTATTGGAGCCGTCTGACCAGGGTCTGCTCTGTTTGCTTATAACATGCTATAGATATCATTCTACAGTTTTTGTCAAAGCAAAAACATTTATTAAAAACGTTAAATTTTGAAAATGTAGCTAATAAATATTATTAAGATCATTGTTTCTTACATGAATATTGAACAGGGAAATGGTTACATTGTAATGCTTGAGTCACGCCCAAAGGAATACTTAGCAAAAAGAAGACCTGGATCAGGCCAAACACTGTTTTTCTTGATCTGGATCTTCAAAACAAGTTGATCCATTTTCTTCGAAGGATGATGGTCAACTGCTTCGAAAGCAGTTCCATCACCTATTTTTATATAGAAACTTTCCAAAAGCGCAATAGAAGCGCATTTCCTGCGCAAGGTCGAAGCAAGATCGTAACAACAACGTAGTAAGCGTAGACGAAGCGTAGCCTGAAATTCCGTGTCGAAGTAGAAGCGTAGTAGAAGCGTCTTGGAGAGACCTCAAGCGCCGTAGAAGCGCAGCAACATCTCGACAGGATCGTAAACAGCGCAGCGAGATCGTTATTGAAGCGTACTATAAGCGTACTGGAAAGGTCCAAGTCCCAAAATTAGGCACATGACGGCGCTTCTGTGGCCATTTGGAAGAATTTGGAGATTTGCCATGATCGCCATGAGCGCAGTGGAACCGCCGTCCAGTGGAATTGGGGTATAAGTTCAAAGGGGCATAACTCCCAGAAAAAAGTGCAGAAGGAACAAGATGTGTTTGTGAAACACTACACTATTATTAGTATACCACATTTATATAGCGCACTTTTCACATCGGATATGTGCGTTCAAAAGCGCTTCACATGGATGAAATCACAAACGGAACGAACAACATGAGTATCTATCCAGGCAATGAAAGATTTATAATAGATATACAATATATATGAAATCACTAGCCGGAAGGAACCACGTGATTGTCTATCCGGTCAATGACAGATATGCAAACAGATATACAATAGATATGAAATCACTAACCGGAAGGAACCGCATAAACTGTATTACCAAACTTGATACAGACAAGTTGACTGAAAGCCATGCTCATCAATATCATAAATTAGAATACGCTGTATTAACAAACTTGAAGGGAAAAGGAAAATTACTCGACAATATGCAAATCTACATACTGTGTCCTTGCTTCTTACAAGGTTTGATGAAATTCTGTTGAACACTTTAAGAGCAGCTGCGCATACAAGGATAGGGTCAAAAGACCTAGTGATTTCTAAGGTCAAAGGGACATAACTCCCAGAAAAGATACAGAAGGAAAACTCCCAACAATATGCACATCTACATATTGTGTCCTTGATACATGCAAGGTTTTATGAAAATCTGTTGAACAGTTTCAGAGGAGTTGCGCTTACAAGATGGGCAGCCTCCCGTCCGCCCGCTGTACATCACCATTTCAATAACCGGATTTTCCGTGGAAAAACTGGTTAAAAATATGCACTCTGTACACCAAGTCATAAAACCTCTTGCCTATGAAATTCCAACCTTTGTCTTCATGCCCATCCAGCCCCAAAATACGCAATCCTCAGCTATCTATACAGCAACTTTGGTCACAATGTCTTTTCTTACTACAGTTATTGACCTTGATCATAGACACAACAAATGTGTCCCAACCTTTGTCTCCGTGTAAGTCATCTTTACAGAGTTTGTTCCTGATGTCTTATTCCCAACTACAGTTTGGCACCCATCTACCAAACACACCGGAACGAACTATCTGTTTAACCCATTCCCTCATAGCCTATTTTAAGATCCAACCACTTTGAATAAATCTACCGAAAATGAGCCTTAACTAGAAATTCTTTAGAATTTTGTAGTTTGAACCCATTGTGATAAATAGAGCATTTGCTCCTATAGGAGCAACTGCTCTATTTATCACAATGGTTTCAACAGGTGACTTTTACAGAGTCGTAGAAAGGCGTATTTATGGAGGAAAGGGTTAAACCCTTTAGTTCATGAATATTCATGTAGAAATAATGACATAATGAATACCAGTCAGAATAATTGTTATAATAGCACATGGACACGGGAAGTTTTGGTCATGGCAGAAACGGTAGAATCACATCTATATCACAAGAGTACCGCAAACGGGTGCCAATGCTCGTCTGTCGTCATTGTCAAGATGAACATGCATACCAAAAATGAAGGTTGTAAATGAAAATTTGAAGAAGTTATGGTCGACGTTAAGATTTCGGCGATGACGACGACGACAACGACGCGGACGACGGAGTTACGACAATAGCTCGTGATTTCTTCGAAACAGACGAGGTAATAAGAGAATAGAGCAGATCCTAATCAGACGGTCCCTACAGAAGCCGTCGGATCTGGGTCTATTCCGTTTGCAAAAGCGATTTTGGGGAGCGATCAAAATTACAGCATGTTGCCCAGGCGTAACTCAACCATACACGGATGTTCACTTGTTGCCTTCTAAATGAGTTATTTGCAGAAATTGTTGGCATATTTCATTAACCCTTTCCTCCATAAATACGCCTTTCTACGCCTCTGTAATAGTCACTTCTTGAAACGATTGTGATAAATAGAGCATTTGCTCCATATGAGCAAATGCTCTATTTATCACAATGGTTTCAAAACTACAAAAATCTTAAATATCCTTTTCTCTAGTTAATGCGGTAGATTTATTCATAGAGGTTGGATCTAAAAATAGCCTATGGAGGAATGGGTTGATAAAGATCCCTGTGGTTGTATTCCAGTAGCATCTTAAGTTGACACTATTTGCGGAGAACATAACAAATTCATGCAAATAGTCCTTACAAACTTTAACGCTTTCCCTGTTCTATGTTTATTCCAAATTTCAATACCTACTGAATATTTATAGACAAAATAGAATGAAATATGGAAGGCTGGGCATTGTAGTCATCTTAGAAAGTAAAGAAACACAATCATATCTATATCTTCCATTAGCAGAGCAGACACAGATCAGATGACTCCTATAGAAGCCTTCTGATCTGGGTCTACTCTGTTTGCAAACACGTGAAAACACATAAGACAATTTTATGACCTTTGTATAAAGTCTGGATCCAAATGAGTTGAGAACTCTGTATCTAATCACACTCATTAACAAGACGAAAACTATTGCATGTACTTTGACAATTGTAGCAGACGTCAATTCTACAGACAGTGTGGAGAGTTACAGTTAAACTTTACTTGTTGAATATTTATGGCAGACGCCATGCTTTATGAATATTACTTAAAAACAAGAGAGCCAGAGTGGGCCTGACATCGCTCACGAGACAATCAGAGGAGAAGATTTTCAAAGTGTTCACTACACGTATACGTTTCTACTGAAAACTAGCTGTCCATGGGGCGGGGCCAATTTTTACCCCAGGGGCATAATTTACACATTTGTTGCAGAGGAACTAAACATAATGCTATGTGCCAAATATGAAAGCTGAAAAACTTCCAGTTTCAGAGGAGTAGATTTTCGAAGTTTTCACTACATGTATATGTTTCTATTGAAAACTGACAACCCCTAGGGCGGGGCAAATTTTAAAAACTGGGGCATAATTTATATAACTTTTGTAGAGGACCTGAACATGATGCTATATGCCAAATATGAAAGCTGAGAACCTTCCAGTTTCAGAGAAGATTTTCAAAGCTTTCACTATATGTTTCTATTGAAAACTGACCACCCCTGGGGCCAATTTTGACCCCAGGGGCATACTTTATATAAATTTTGTAGAGGGCCTACAGATGGTGCTATGTACCAAAGATGAAGCTGAGGACCCTGTAGATTCAGAGGAGAAGATTTTTAAAGGTTGAAATTGCTGACGCCCGACGACGGACGATGCACGCCGACGGACGACGGACATCAGGCGATCACAAAAGCTCACCCTGAGCACAAAAGTAGATTCTGAGGAGAAGATTTTAAAGGTTCAAACTGTTGACGCCTGAAGACGCAAGCCGGACATCAGGCGATTATAAAAGCTCACCTTGTGCACTGGTGAGCTAAAAATTGTATTGTTAAATAAAACAACTTATGCAAGTGATTACATTGCTCCTGTAGGAGTCGTCTGATCAGGGTCAGCTCTGTCTACATATGATATAATATAGATAAAGTTTCTGGCTTTCTACTATAGCCAAACATTCCTGTGTCTATGTTCTACGATGCGACATGTCATTATTTCTTACATGAATATTCATGGTATAAAGGGTGTGCAGTGATCTAGTGATACTGTGCTTGACTACCAATCCGAAGGTCCGGGGTTCAAATCCCAGTCCCTCCCGGAAATTTCAGAGACGCTTTTCAGTGTCTCCCACCCGTACCTCCTCTCCACTCAGGGGTTAAAATGGGTACCAGTGAGGGTCACTAGCCGGTACTGTCGCTGCATGATTACGCCATATGTTAGCAGTGCTCAGTATTGTAGGCGAATGATTCAATGACCAGGGGATTAAATGTACAAACGGCTGAGCGGTCCTTCTGACTGAAAGTAGACTATAAATAGGTACTTTACAAATGTGCAAAATTGACCCATTCCCTTATAGGCTATTTTTCGAGCCAATCTCTTTGAATAAATTTGCCGAAAAGGAGCATTTACTAGAGAAACTGTAATTTTAGAATTGTGCAGTTTTGAAAAGACACATAGGAGCAAATGCTCTTTTTATCACGATGGTTTCAGAAAGTGCCTTTCACAGAGGTGCCAAAAGGCGTCAATATGAGGGAATGGGTTTAACCCTTCAGTGTCATGACGTCTAGTCTGTGATATCGTAAATTTGCCTTTCTACTCCTTTTCAAACAGAGTAGACCCAGATCAGACGGCTCCTGTAGGAGCCTGCTGATCACGGTCTGCTCTGTTTGTTTATAATATAGGAATGGTTCTACAGTTTATGCCATGGCCAAAAATTCCTGTCTCTATGTCCTATTAATTTATAACAATTAACCCTTTCCCTCATACAAACATGTTTTCATGCATTTGCAAACAGAGTAGACGGCTCCTAGAGGAGCTGTCTGATCAGGGTCTACTCTGTTTGCTATTAGAATTTGATAGATCGGTTTCTTTACTTCTAAAATGTCTACAAAGTTCCACCTTTAATAATTCTTTATAACTATTTTGTTAATGAATATTCAGTAGGTACGGAACTTGGCCTAAATATAGAACAGGGAAAGGGTTAATCTAATTAATATTCATGGTGTCATCATTTCTTACATGAATATTCATGGTATAAAGGGTTAAATGTGAAGACTGGCCTGTGATATCATATGCAAACAGTTTGGATCCAGATGTGACCCCAAATAACTCTGCATCTCATCTTTTATTTGCTCTCTAACAAAAAGATCCAGCTTGAAACATGACAGAAGTCTTTTTATTTAACTTTCATTACCATTCAACAGCCACAAAACAAATAACTTCTAAAATTATTCATTTGAGCAGTTCCTCTCTTTTTTACACAAAACAATTTGAAACCTATTGTAAACTGTCAAGTGTTACTATTGTTGTTGGCTAAGGTCTCATTCAAATAATCACGTCATAAATATTCTTGCAGCACTATGCTTCAGATTCTACTCAATATAACATAACATTTGCTTGCTGCTAATCCTGATATCAATTGTTTTCATTCAATTAACCAATTCTTCATCTGGTTTTAATAAAAAATCACACATAATAAAGTCAACTGTAAAACATATGCCCTAACCAAGGAACCCGTATCTTTTGGTTTTCAATTTGGTTGGGCCTTCGATGGGTTTCACAGGCTCAACATAATCTGGTAAGTCTGGTAAAACTTTAGGTATGGGCTTCGGACGACTTGTGTCGTGAAGTCTAATCTTGGAGAAATATCCAGGTTCTGGTCGCTCGAGCTGCATTTTCTCCACAGAACATTTGTCAAAAATGGCCTGAGATTTTCTGCAGCTATAATAGAAGAAAAAAGCAAATCTCAATTAAACATTCAACATTTTAACCCTTTCCTTCATATAAACGTGTTTTCAAGTATCTGCAAACAGAGTAGACCCAGATCAGATGGCTCATATAAATGCCTTGAAAAAGGAGAAAAAGTTACGCCCATAAACTGTGATTGAATCAATAAACCCGCTAGAAGAAAGCAGATCTTAAGCAGATCTTAATTAATAATAAGAATTGTTTTTTATGCACAGTCAAAAGTCAGATTGAAGAAGTTCAAAATGTCTCAGAACTGTTACATATTCTTTCATCCTTTCCTCAATAAATACGCCTCTCTACACCTCTGCAAACAGAGTAGATTTAGATCTTATGGAATTACATGTATATAGATTTGATTTTATAATTTCTGCCATGAGTTGACCAAACAAACCTGTGATAATATATTTTTATAAAATCAATGTAACAACTATTCATGATGTACAGAAAAAACTCTCTAAAACAGCCACTAAATAACATCAAGTATTT
Source organism: Azorinus chamasolen (assembly GCA_963576725.1). Taxonomy (NCBI): domain Eukaryota; kingdom Metazoa; phylum Mollusca; class Bivalvia; order Cardiida; family Solecurtidae; genus Azorinus; species Azorinus chamasolen. The sequence goes on from OY755248.1 coordinate 1,015,203, forward strand.
TGTGTTCAAGGCAGGTGGCTGCTTAAAGCAAGGTGAAAGTAAAACTGAACGATCCTATCCGAGCGTTCAGTTTTACTTTCACCTTGCTTTAAGCAGCCACCTGCCCTAAATACCAACTAATTAACACAATTTAGTGGCCGTTATAGAGAGGTTTTACTGTAATTGTTTTTCACATAAGTATCACGAGGGATATAACATTGACACTAATAATACTGCAGTTGTTACTAATATGCAATCTGGTCACTTATTGTATTCCTGATCTGAAATGACACAAATTCTGCTGATTAAGTTTCATTTGGTACATGTATCTCAGATGTTTGAGAAACTCTTAAAAGCTAATTGAATGCATTCCTAGATTCTATATTTATTCCAAGTTTCAATACCTACTGCATATTCATGGACAATATAGTTAAATTGAAATATAGAAGGTGGAACATTGTGACCATATTAGAAAGTAAAGACACAGAACTATCAAATTCCATTAGCAAACAGCAGACCCTGATCAGACGGCTCCTACAGGACTCACTAACAGGAGCCATCTGATCTGGGTCTACTCTGTTTGTGAATGAGTGAAAAGGCGTTTATATGAAGGAAAGGGTTAAGACATCACATTAACCTTTTCTCAATTAATATTCTGGAAGAAATAATGATGCATGAATATTAGTTCACTGGGTTTTATGACACTATGAACAAAGTATTTTTTATTTAAATAGAAACTGTAGTATCAGATTAGTATAATATCAAAAGCAAACAGAGCAGACCCTGATCAGACAGCTTATATAGAAGCCATCTGATCTCGGTCTACTCTGTTTGCAAAGGCGTAAAAATGGGCATGTACTGAATTAAACTGATTTGACAAGGTTCCCAGTGAACATGAAAATGAAAGTGATTTTTAACACATTACCCCCTAGTGATGCATTTTTGAGCCTCTATAAAACTCACATTTTGAAACCATTGTGATAAATAGAGCAATTGCTGCATAGGAGCAAATGCTCTATTTATCACAATGGTTTCAAGACAATATAAAACTGTCCTTTTATATAGTCAATGCTCCTTTTCGGTATATCTGTTCAAGGCGGTTGGGTTTTAAAATAGCCTAGGAGAGAATGAGTTAAATTACCGGTCACATGATACCTATAACATCACTGCTGATATGTTTAGTGTCAAACAAGTGTAACTAGTTTCTGTAGATCTATCTGATTTGGATCACTTCTGCATTAAGTTTTAATCCAGATGAAAAACTATGTAAATCAGTTTCTCAACAAGTTTGTAACATTCCAAACTGTTTGATTCCCCAATTTTGTTTTTTAAACAAGAGGGTCATGAGGCCCTGCACTGCACACCTGGTAAATAGGCCGAGTCACCTATGATGTACATCGACCAAATTGTTCAGGTAGTTGCATTTCATTTATATAGAGAACCATCCAAGGATCTTTCCTATGAAGTTTGATCAAATTCCATTCAGCATTCCATTACATTAAATTCAAGTAAAAAATAATTCATCACCGGATTTTTAATAATGGCATTGGAAAACAGGAATTTTGCAAAAATTGTAAATCAGATCTATATACTGGTAATTCCATAAGAAACAACACAACAGATTATTAACGTGGTCAACAGAAATAATCTAATGTTCAGTTATTTGTAGCTTAACCCGTTCCTTCATATACACGTGTTTTCACGCATATACAAACAGAGTAGACCCTGATCAGACGGCTCCTAGAGGAGCCGTCTGATCAGGGTCTGCTCTGTTTGCTAACAGAATTTGATAGATCGGTTTCTTTGCTTTCTAAAATGTCTACAACGTACCACCTTCAATATTTCTTTATAACTAATTTGTTAATGAATATTCAGTAGGTATTAAAATTTGACCTAAATATAGAACAGGGAACCAGGGTTAATTGGCACAGGAACACAGGAACTTTTGGCAATTGTAGAAACTGTACAAACGTATGTATATTGTTTCATATGCAAACAGAGTAGACCCTGATCAGATGGCTACTACAGGATCAATCTGACCTGGGCTACTCTGTTTGAAAAGGCGTAGAAAGGTGTATTTATGGAGGAAAGGGTTAAAGAAATTGTTGTCTATAATATATAAACAGCAGACACAGGGCAATCCTAAAAGCTCATTTTGGCACTTCCTGCCCTGGGGGAGATTTATAAGTGAAAGGGTTGAGTAAAAAATTTGCAAAAACTGTTGTCTGCTACACTACTCAAATTCTTAACCCATTCCATCCATCCCATTAAGTTATCCCTGAAAATTAACCCTTTCACCGCCTTAAGTCGCATAAATGCACCACGACAAATAGTGCAGTCCCAGATTAGACGCCGCCTTTTCAAGGCGGCGTCTGATCAGGGGATTCACTATTTGTCTCAGTCTCAGGTTCACTACTTGTCTCAGTCTCAGGTTCAATATTTGTCTCAGTCTCTATTTCTATATACATGTACATGTATGTACTTTATTCTTTTGAAATTTGCATTTATTTATCTCATTTCCTTATTGTACCGAATGATTTAACAAAATTTGTATTGCAGAAGACAATAAGAAATTTGGCGCTGAAAGGGACCTGGGTTAAAAAAGAAATTCCCATTTTAAGTGTAGGAGATGATAGCTTGTTTAACTGCTGATCAATGTTAAAGAATGTAGGTACTTACAGTGTGTATACAATACATAAAGTTTGTCACTAGATAAAACTGATTGAGTGTCGTCAACAATTGCATGAAGTGAAGTACCCCGTGTCAGAAACTTATACTGAAAATTAAACTCACTTACAAGTCAAACCTCAGCTCTGGGGATTTATCAACACACTTCCAGTACTGTGTGAACTCCTCGTAGCAGTTCTTCTTTACGGCCCTAAAGTACTCCATTCCACATCGTGTCACTTCTTTGCCTTCATTTACACACCGGGCAGGATTTAAATTTGACTCCTTCTTGCATAGCATGAACTCCTATAATGTACAAGAACAAGAATCATGAGATGTACATGCAGTATTTAACTCTTTAAACACTAAACCCTTTCTCTGTTGAATATTCATGTACGAAAGAATGAAATCATGGCCGTCTATTCGCTTAATTTTTACAATGGCATATGTACACAGGATTGTTTGGTATTGTAGAAACGGTAGAGTCAGATGTAGTATAATGTCATATCATTAGACTCCCACAGGAGCGGTCTGATCTGGGTCTACTCTGTTTGCAATTTGGCATGAAAAAGTGTCTATATAAGTGAAAGGGTTGACTGTTGAGTACAAAATTTGCAAAAACTGTTGTCTTCAACACTACTCAAATTTCTTAACCCATTCCTTCATAGGCTATTTGTAGGTCCAACCTCTTAGAATAAATCTACCGAAAAGGAGCATTAACTAGAGAAAATGAATTTTTTTAGAATTTTGTAGTTTGAAACCATTGTGATAAATAGAGCATTTGCTCCTATATGAGCAAATGCTCTTTTTATCACAATGGTTTCACAAAGTGACTTTTACAGAGGCGTCAAAAGGCGTCATTATGAGGGAATGAGTAAAGAAGTTATAATTCACCCACTTGAGACTAGGGCAGTCACTGTTGCCTTTGATATCAATATATCATAGACATCTTGCTTCAGCTGATGTATTAATTAATACAAAATTTAGAAGAATGGATACATTTAAAAAAAAAATGTTATAAAATTAAACTAATTATATGTGTATGTCTGCTAGTAATATTTTATATTGTAAATTCAGACGAGGGAGCTCCTGAAGCCAGTGAAGGAGTCCACTGATTAGGATCTGTGGTGAATGTAGTATCTGCTGGGTATGGCTTTATCATGATGTGATTAACAGATATACATCGATAACCGTCAAAAATTGTTTAATTGATGTATTGATAAAAGATGGCTGTTGAATCCACCATTCAATGACAGTTCTATTTGAGACAATAGCAAAATTTATCTATTGTTTGTCCAATTGTTAAAATATGCTGATGGTCGTTTTGTCTACCTTCCCGTTCCTCAGCCTTATTTTATATAGTAGACCCTAAGTCGTATCTTCGACCGTATCATTACATAGGGATTATGTTTTCACACCTATGCCGTGGCTATGTATTTCATGTTAGCTAGAGGCTAGTAGAGCAGAGATTTTGCATGTTATCACTGAACACAACTGCTTGGGAGAACTTACACTCTGCAAAAAGAAATGACACAGGAATTATAAATAAAACTATAATTATCATTAAAGGGGATTGAATACCCCCGCTCAGCTGCCACAAACAGACATGCTACGGAAGGACAGACAGACAGACAGGCCAACCAACAGACTGACTCCTAAATATCCCCTCCCAAACTTTGTTTGTGGGGGTATACTAATAATGAAGTTTCGATCAGGGTCTACACAGTGAATCAAGAAGTATAAACAAGAAGTTTAAATCATTGATAAAATACTGATACTGATGAAGAAATATTTAAACAAGAGGGCCATTGGCCCTATATCGCTCACCTGAGTTACAGTAATACATGTATATTGACATGTTAATTTTTCAGTGGAAAACAATCTAGCAGATGAAATAAGCTTAGTGCACTGCTTTCACCCTTTCACTGCTGAATAAACTTGAACTGGATTCAGAACTAATACCAAGTGAATGGTTGACCAAGATCTAAACTGTTTACAACTTGTGCCATTTTTGCCTTAGCTCAAAATGCCTAAAACTGGTCTTTGAGAAATTCAAATGACTTCAATAAAGCTATGCAATTAATGCAATTATACCTTGACCCAGGTATATAGGCAAATAAAGTGCTAGGCAGTACATAATGCCAGTTTTTGTGTGAAATGACCAATAAGAATATCTTTAAAAATCGTTTAACCCTTTCCCTCATATAAAGCTGTTTTCATGCATTAGCAAACAGAGTAGACTCAGATCAGACGACTCCTACGGAAGCTGTCTGATCTGGGTCTTCTCTGTTTCTTTTGACACAATATAGATCGGATTCTACAGTTTTTGTCAAAGCAAAAACTTCTCTTCAGAGAAATAATGTGTTTTACACATTAAAAATAAGAGTAGACTAGATCAGAAGGCTGCTATAGAAGCTGCCTGATCAGGGTCTGCTCTGTTTACATTTGACAAGATATAGATTTGATTTTACAGTTTTTTTCAAAGCTAAAACTTCTATTTATGGCAATAACAATTTTTTAAGCATTAGCAAACAAGAGTAGTCCCAGATCAATTTTTGTCAAAGCAAATAGGTTAAGGGTTAATAGGTGTTTAGAAATAATTCTAGATCTAGGTGTGAATATCTCATGATAATTCAATTAAACGGGTCATTAGTATTTTTAACAATTGAAATTGAGAAGAGTTACGTCTATTGTTATAATTAAGTTATATTTACTCAGTTATTTCATTAATATCATACAAAATTCAGACATTTTAGGACTTTTTAATGTGTTGTCATCAAATTTTATATAAAAATGTTATATTTAAGATGCTTTTTTGGGCAGCAGTAGTAATTTTAACACCTATCATTGTTAGGGGGGCAAATGCATTATCATGTTTTCTTAAGAATTACCATGACTTATATCAGTTGGGCCATTGCATAATCATGTTTTCACAGTTTTCTTAAACATTACCATGACTTACATCAGTTGGGTTTGGACCCAGATCAAAAGTCTAGATGGTGATCATTTTCCTTGATTGGCTGAATTGTTACTTTCCAATATCTCTCACATCTAATTTGAGAGACATTGGAAGACACCATGTAACATCTAGCTATCACTAACACTACACACTGGGGTTAATAGGTCAAAATGCCTTTAATGTTTCGTCTGCAACAAAAAGTTATTGTCATCTGCTTCAATTCTTAAATTAAACTTACTTTCTTTTTATTGCAAAAATATGGTTAAGATGACAAACAGTTTGGATCCTGATGAGACGCTGCAGTATGCGGCCTCTCATCTGGATCCAAACTGTTTGCATAGGTAATCACAGTTTCACCACTAGCATGCAAAGAGTTAAGAGTCATGCATTGACCTGGAGAGATTTTACTGCCGAGCGCTGTAACCTTTGAACTGAAGGATCTGGAGTTGTTCATTTAACCCTTAATTTCCCTCATATAAACTTGTTTTCATGCATCTGCAAACAGAGTAGACCCAGATAAGGTGGCTCCTGTAGGATCAGTGTCTGTTATTTGCTAATGGAATTTGACAGATCTGTTTCTATGCCTTCTAAAACAGCTACACTGATTCACCTTCAACATTTTATCATAAATAGATATAAATAGAATGACACTGGAACTCCAATGCAGTTATCTCCCTTTGTCCCTTATGGTTATGCTGATGGGACAAGGGAAATAACTGTGAGGAAATTACCTTTTAAGTGTTACAGATTCAGATGTTAAGTAGCATAAAACCCCAGGGTGAGACCATTTTTGGCCCAGGGGTCATTATTTGAACACACCTGATAGTGGTATATTAGGTGATGCTTCATACCAAATATCTTAGCTCTAGATTATGTGGTTTCAGACAAAAAGATTTTTAAAGGTTTCCCTATATAAGTCTATGTAAAAACTACAAGCCCAAGGGCAGGGCCATTTTTGGCCCGGGGGTCATCATTTTAACAAACTTGGTAAAGGACCATTAGATGATGCTATATACCAAATATCAAAGCTCTAGAAATTGTGGTTTCAGAGAAGAAGATTTTTAAAGATTTAAAAAAAAAACCTGTAAAAGTAGTGGGGCGGGGCCATTTTTTGCCCGGGGGTCATGATTTTAACAAAACTGATAGAGGACACCCAAAGGTACATTTCTGTGAAATTTGGTTGAAATCCTCCCAGTGGTTTAGGAGAAGAAGTCATTTGAAATAAAAGTGAACGGACAGACGGACGGACGGACGGACATACTAACGGATGTGTAGTTGTGTGACTTTTTCCTTTGATCTTTTCTTGTGTGACTAGTCCCACAAGAAAAACTATTTTTGGCTCTAACTTTGGAAAAGAATGATCTGGAAGCTAACCCTAACCCTAACCCTATGTCCCACAACTGGCCAGGTTAATGTCACAAGAAATGGCCAGGTTAATGTCACAAGAGATGGCCAGGTTAATGATTTTACTTGTGGGACTAGTTAAAAAAAGTCACACAACTACCCTTTGGTGAGTGCGGACAGACGGACAGACGGACAGACGGACAGACGGACGACGGACGACAGGCGGTCACAATAGCTCACCTTGAGCCTTTGGCTCAGGTGAGCTAATAAATAGCACACATTATTTATAGATCTAATAACATGTAATACTGAATACAAATTTAAACTCATGAATTGCACATTTAAATTTTATGAAATATAATGTGATCTGTATAAAAACTATCAAATGGGAAGTTTGTGATAATTGAGAGCACTTTTCCCTCATGACCACTCATTATATATATCTGCTCTAGAGGTAAAAAACCAACACACATAGTTTAAAAACAGACCACTGAAATTTTTATCACATATGATGTGATTTAGATCTGGGTCTAAACTATGAAATAGGCAGTTTGCATTATTGCCAGCATGTGTCTATTGGATAGGCTAACAAATGCTTTTGTTATACTGATACACATAAAACCTATCACTTTTTATCAAATATAATGTGATCTTGATCTGGGTCTGAACTATGACTGGGCAGTATGCAATAATTGCTGACACGCGCCCCTTTGACAAGATGACATCAAATAAGTAGCTGTGGCACAGGTGTTAAAAACATAATCCCTATATATGTGTAATGATAAGGTCGACGAAACGACTTTGGGTCTACTATATAAAATAATGTCGATGAACGAGAACTTCACTCGCTCACTTGTCTGAGAAGGTAGACGAAACTACCATAAGTCGTTAAAATATATAGCTAGCAGCCTAGATACTGGTGGCACTGTTCTTGACAAACATCAATAACACTCATCAAACAAATTGGCTTTTCATCTGATCAGGATTCAATGCGTTTGACAATTAATAGTTTTCAAAAACGTAAATGAATCGGAAGTACATGTCAATTAAAAGATTGGACATTAATGAGACATCATACAAACAGGGTTTTCCCTTGACCCCTTCAAAAAGACCAATTTGAGGGTCCTCTTGACCGCCTCTCTATAAAGTAAAGAACAGACCCTCTTAATTTTGAGGGTCATTTGTAAAATTTAAGGGACATTTCAATAGAAAAAGGGGGTCAGGGTAAACCCTGCATACAAATATGTAAGAGTTACACATTAACCCTTTACTCCAGGATTATTCATGTAGTATATAACGATGGCATGCATATTAGTAAGATTCATTTTCATAATGGCAGTAATATCTGTATTACTATTAATTCATATGCAAACACAGCAGACCCTATAATCAGACGCCTGCTACTGGAGCCGTGGCGTCTGACCCGGGTCTCTTTTAGCAAAGGCATATTTATGGAGTTGAAGTAATTCTAAGGGTGGAAAAGTTACTGGCCTCTACCGGGATTCGAACCCCGGACTCCTGGATAATAGTTTGACACTCTAACCACGTCGCTAAAGGGTTAACCCAACAGCAAGGCTGTTGGAGATGCCTTATATAGGCCGATCACTACAGAGTAATAGGTTATAAAACTTAAATTCAGATGCTGACTAGTGAATTATTGAATTATTTTAACCATTTGAATCCTGAGTTTTCAAAGTGGTATGGTTCTTTATTGTTTAACCCTTTCCTTCATATAAACATGTTTTCACACATTTGCAAACACAGTAGACACAGATCGGATCTGTTCTATTTGCTAATGGAATTTGAAAAAAAAATCTGTTTTACTTTCTAAAATGGTTAAAATGTTCCATCTTCCAAATTTCATTATATGTAACTATTTTGTGCATAAGTTAGAGTATTCAGTAGGTACTGAACTTTTGAATAAACACAGAACAGCGAAAGGGTTAATGGAACTGTTTATCCCACCCACTTGTTTGCTAAATGAACGAGCTCACCTTCGATTCATTGTCGCAATATTTTCCAAAGTAAAGGGCACCTGCTCTTAAAACACCTGTTGTTAATTCTATTTCTGGAACCGTGAGTTCCTCGTATGATGGAATATATGTCTCCGCTGTATAAGTTGTTCCAGTCGGCATCTTCGACTGTTTGCAAGGATAAATACAGGGGAGATAACTTGTAAAACGGTGTTAGGGTTAAAATAACATCTGGTGTTTCCCCCACAAAAATCAATGTTAGAAAAACAGACACTGGCTTCACCTTAAATAATTATACCGCCAAAATTAGTTACCGATTACTTGAGGGAAGTTGAGACAGGTGCATGTTTGACTAGAGACAAAGTGCTATTTAATTTTTTAATTCATTTACTTCTTGAATATTCATGTGAGAAATAATGACACTTTTAATAAGTCTTTTTATCATAAAAATACTAGAATTTAAACAATCCATAACCCCTTACTCCATGAATATTTAAGTAAGAAATAATGACATACCTCGGGATCAACTGTGGACGCTAGCTAGTTTCGAACCAATATGTCGGCCTCTTAAATCGATGTCCGCCTTTGGACATAATGAATATTAATTAGAGTTGGTTCTATATTTATAATGGCATGTGAACACAGGATGTTTTGGAAAAGGCAGAGACTGTAGAATGATATCTAAATTATTCCATTAGAAAACATAGCAGACTCTGATCAGACGGCTCAGGACTACAGGAGTCGTCTGGTCTAGATCTACTCTGTTTGCAGCTTTTTAGGCATTCATAAAAGGCGTAGGCTATTTATGGAGCAACTGGTTTCAAAATAAAATGGTATGGGTGGTTTATAAGATGGCTCTAACCAAACATTCATTCATAGATTCCATAGTTAACGTTGATTAAAGTTTGTCTGCTACTGCTGTTTTTCAGTTGGTTAAGCGTACACGCAAAATTTCGACAAGGTCGACAGATCTACTTGCATTGAAGATATAGCCTACAAGAATACAATTATATAGTCAAATGTAGCAAGTCTGGACCAAGGGAACGTGTCATGAACGGTACCGCTACCAGTTGTAAATTACAATACTCGTAAAATGTTTGTGCAATTAAAAGTACAATAAAAACTCAATACCACGAAATTTTAGTAATGAAGAACTTATGTCTTTTTAGATGCAGGGTGAAAGTCATACAGCTTTCTGTATGACTTTCATCCTGCATTAAGTAGACACTTGTGTCAAAGATCAAATGGTACGTATTCGAGTTTTTAGCTCACCTGGCACGAAGTGCCAAGGCGAGCTATTGTGATCGCAATGTGTCCGTCGTCGTCTGTCATTCGTCGTCAACCTTTTTTCTTAAAATTACATCTCCTCCTAAACTACTTGCTGGACTTTTAGCAAACTTCGCAAGAATGTTCCTTAGGTCAACCTCTTCCAACATTGTTCAAAGAATTCGATTCCATGCAGAATGCTGGTTGCCATGGCAACCATTGTCCAAAAAGAGCTAAAAAAATTAAAAAAAAATCTTGTCAAAAAATGTAAGGTCTAAGGCTACCAAATTTGGTATGTAGAATCATCTAATGGACCTCTACTTAGATTGTTCAAATTGTGTCCCTGGGGTCAAAATTGGCCCATCCCGGGGGTCATACATTGGATTATATAGTAAAAACCTCAAAAACATTCTTGTCCCAAACCGAAATGCTTAGAGCTGTTATATTTGGTATGTAGCATCATTTGGTGAATCTTTACTAAGGTTGTTCAAATTGTGTTTTTTTGGCGTCAAGCACGGCCATGCCCTGGGGTCACATGTTTTATATAGGATTATATAGTAAAAACCTTAAAAATCGTATTGCCCAAAACAGAATAGCTTAAAGCTGTGATTATTGGTAAATAGCATCATCTGGTGGATCATCACTAAGCTTGTTCAAATTTTTCCCCTTGGGTCAAAAGTTCCCCAACCTGGGGGGGGGGGGGGGGGGGGGGGGTTCACAAGTTTTACATACGATTATATAGTAAAAACTTTAAAAGTCTACTTGTCCAAAACTGAAAGGCTTAGAGCTGTGATGTTTGGTATGTAGCATCATCTAGTAAACATTTACCAAGATTCTTCAAAGTAAGCCCCTAGGGTAAAAATTGGCTCTGCCCCGGGGGTCACAAACTTTACTGAAAACTTTAAAAATCTTATTGTCAAATTCCGTAAGGCATAGAGCTACCAAATTTGGTATGAAGCATCATCTGATAAACCTCTACAAAGATTGTTCAAATTTCGCTCCTGTGGTCAAACTGGCTCCGTCCCGGTGGTCACAAGTTTTAGCTCACTTAAGCCAACCTCAGGGTGAGCTTTTCGGACGACTTTGAAAGTGGGTTACGTTGTGTCAAAAACTAGGTCACTAGGTAAAATGATTGGAAACCCTTGTGAACAAGCTGGATGTCATATTTTTAGCTCCGGTCTTCATGAATCTTAGCCAGAATTATTGTCCTTATAAAATTTTGGAAGAGTTCGAAAGTGGGCTATGTGGGGCCGAAAAGTAGTTCACTAGGCCATATCTTAGAAAAATCTTGTTTACACTCCAGCGGCCACATTTTAATCCAAATATTCCCCAAACTCGCTCGGAATGTTTGTCTTGGTGATATCAAGGTTGAGTTTGATCATGGTCGGGCGAGATCAAAAAGTAGGTCACCAGGTTAATTCTTAGAAAAATCATTCTAGAGGTCACATTTTTAGTCCAGTCTTCATTGGTAAGAATGATTTTCTTGATAAAATCAATATTCTAAATCTTTTATCTTCTCCAGAACCACTGCTCATGATCCATTATCAACATGTTTTCCCTTATATAGGTCCTGGGACTACCGAGTCCCTAAATATATGGTAATCAGGTGAGCAATTAAGGGCCATGTTGGCCCTCTTGTACATAGGATTATATAGTAAAAACTTAAAAAGCCTCTTGTCTGAAACCCAGAGGCTAAGATCTGTGATATTTGTTTTATAGTATTATCTAGTAGACCCCCTCAGATATTATTCAAATTTTGTCCCAGTGTAAAAATGACCCTGCCCTTTGGGTTGTTGGTTTACAGTGAGTTATACGGTGAAATCTTCACACATCTTCTGAAACTAATATGGTCAGAGCTTTGATATAGAAAACAAAGCAAACCAGGTGAGCGATACAGGGCCATCATGGCCCTCTTGTTACTTTTTTTCTGCCACATATATACGTTTCATCAACCAACTTTTATGACAGATTAAGTAAATCGTCGTCATATACTGAACTTTACGATTGATAAAATGGAATTGAAATATTTAAAACAAACCGTATGTTAATTCTAGCCTAGTTACGGTCGCAAATGTTCATGAATTGCACCCAGCACACTATATATAGCATGAATGGGTTTTAAACCAAACATAAAAATGTGCAATAAAACCCCTATAAACGGGACGTTAAAATTGGTATCAGTGCCGTTTCTCGGACAAATTACTTAATTTAAACTTGATTTAAAGTCATACATTTGATTGCGCTAAATGGTAACCCGTTATATGTGTTAGAAAAATATGTAAACCCCACTGTTCTTATCTATAAACAGACGCGATCGACACAGCAGGTCTGTCCAATATTATTTGCTCATTGGGACAGATAAGATATGGACTTACGTATACTTTTAGTCGTTAGTAAGTTAGTTTTCAATATCTGGCTATAAATACGATGTAATACCAAACAGACATTGGAAACCATTTACCTGTTGTATATTCATGTAAGAAAGAATGAAATCATTGATGTCTATTTGCCGAAAATTGATAATGGCATATGTTGACAGGAATGTTTGATATCGGTAGAACATTTAGATAGAATCATATCTATTATAACGCCAAAGGCAAACAGAAAATACCTGACCCAGACGGCTCTTACAGGAACCGTTTGATCTGGGTCTACTCTAGTTGCAAAGGCGCAAAATGATATTTATAAGAGAGAAAGGGTTAACTAACCAAATGGGCGTTTTATGTACAATAAGCACAGTTGAACTTCGATATCTCGAACTTCAAGAGACCATACATATTACCTTTAGATAACAAAGGTTCGAATCGTCCTTTTTTCCAATCTGATCAATGTCTCAAGTTCACAGCTGCATGCAGGTCTAAAGTAATGCTGAACGCTCCTGTAGGAGCGTTCAGCATTAATTTTGACCTGCCTTAAGCTGTTAGATAACAAAGGTTCGAATCGTCCTTTTTTCCAATCTGATCAATGTCTCAAGTTCACAGCTGCATGCAAGTCTAAAGTAATGCTGAACGCTCCTGTAGGAGCGTTCAGCATTAATTTTGACCTGCCTTAAGCTGTCATATGTGTTTTGAGACATGCACAGTGATATCTTTAAGAACGGTTCTGTATTATCAGTTTTTGAAGGACCGAACTTTTACTTTCAGTTATCCCGAAGTTCGAGTCATCCGAGATATCGAAGTTCGACTGTATTTGACTTCGGCAGTTTTCATCTTATGCCATCAGAATTCCACTTAGTTCGGATTTCTCACACTATATCTTCAGTGGATCTTCCAATGCATGAAAGACAAGTAGGGAACGTTAGCCCTTACAGCCCTGACCATTTTTCAAATGGACTAGTCCAAAATTCAAACAGGTCAAGCTTACGGTGAATGTTTAAGGATTTATCTAAAGAAACGTGTAACATGACAAGCAGTGCAGACCCCGATGAGATGATTTCTCTAGGGACCCTCTCATCTGGGTCTATACTGTTTGCAAAGGACATTAGTGACTCGTGTCCCGCACTGCAAGGGTTTACATTCTAACAATGAATTAGAACGCCTTCCAACAAATAAAGCCTGAACTTCAAGTTCGTCTAATAAAGAATTTAAAGTGATGGGTTAGGTCATTTTAGGTGCTTAATTTTGGACTGTCATCGTTGTAAGACGCTTCTAAAGCCTGACCCACTGATTGCCTGTGAAGCTGTTAAGTATATAAGCACTATTAACTCGTCTTGTCAGGGAGCTAGCTGTTTGGCGACGTGGTTTAAGTGTTTGGAAATGTAGCGAGGTTAATCAACAGTCTGTGCGGCTACTGGCTGGATGGGTGACCGCCAGGTATTGCCGATGGTGCACGTTACACGTGTAAAGCAGAGCAACAGATAAACGTGCGTACTCAAATACTAATATCGTCCTTTCTCCACCAAAACATATATCGTGGTACCTCTTTAGACTCGCCTCGAAGAGACCACTCTAAAGAGTGACCATAACATGGGGTTTTGGTGGAGAAATATTCTTGAAAATGTTTCAATTTATGCATTTTGTCTGGAACTCTGATGTAAAGTAAATACTGTCCAACCTCTCTGTGACACAGAAAACGTAGACCATTTCTATGGGAACTATGCATTTGCACCATTATTATTACATTTTGTTTAAAACATTTTCAGCAACGCTTCCAGTTGTGTTCTGTGGGCAAGCAGCGCCATGTGAGGACCTGAGCACAGATGCCTGCATTGTGTTCCAATCCAAATTGCCTGGTATTTGCTCGGACCCGACACTATCGGCGTCTTGCCGGAGATTCTGTGGTTTATGTCGTGAGTATACTTCCCCTTAGGCAGGCCCCTTAAAAATACAGTAAAATCTTTCTAAAGCGATCATTAAATCGACGTGTACAGTAGAATCTGTCTTAAGTGGTCATCAAAAAGAGGTCTAATTATGGGTCAGTAATGCAGGTGGTAGCTAAAAGCAGACCAGAAGTAATGCAGAACGTTCCTATAAGGCTTTCTGCATTACCTTTGCCATGCATTATGCAGCCACAACTCATTACCTCATAAGCTATTTTTAGATCCATCCTCTTTGAATAATTCTACTGGAAAGGAGCATTAACTAGAGAAAAGGAAACTTTTAGAATTTTGCAGTTTGAAACAGTTGTGATAAATAGAGCATTTGTTCCTATAGGAGCAAATGCTCTATTTATCACAATGGTTTCAACAGGTGACTGTTGCAGAGGCACCAAGAGGCGTCAGTATGAGGGAATGGGTTAAGCAACCACACCCTCGTACAGACTCGCGTGCTAACTCGTTCATCTTTTACCTGTTGGATATTCATGTAAGAAATAATGATATCTTGAATATTTATCAGCTCAATTTGTATAATGGCATATGTACACAGGATTGTTTGGTACTGGTAGACATTTTACATAGAGTCAAACCTATTATAATTTCATAAGCAAACAGGACAGACCCTGGTCAGACGGCTCCTACAAGAGCCTCTGTCTAATCTGGGGCTACTCTGTTAGCAAATGGGTAAAAAAGTGTTTCTATGAGGGAAAGGGTTAAGTGTCTCTATAGAGAGATGTTACTATATATCGGAGATAAAATTAGTTCGCAATACGCTGTTTCTAGTAAGCACATACTGTCTCGATGAAGAAAAAAACCCAACAAACAAACAAAACGGGCACACTGCTTTATAAAGAATCCACAAGACGTTCCGATGAAATATGTCATATTTTCAAAATAAGTAGGACCACTCTAAAGCGACCATTCTTTCATTAATATCGGACTCTAATAAAGCTGGTGATTGCCTAACTAACAACATAGTACGAGAACATTTGCAAAAATTTTGTCCTGAATTTAACTACTTCCAATCACACCTTTTCAGTACGGGAAACCAGTCACTAATTAATGTCCTTTATAAACATTGCAGAGACAGATGCGATGTCTCCTAGAAGAACTCTCTTATCAGAGTCTGCACTGTTTGTCATGTTACAATTTTCTTTAAACTTTCCCTGAATATTCACGGTTAGCTTGAATATTGAATAATCTTTATGTCGATCAGGCATGCACTGGCATTTGCAGAAGGTGTAGATCCAGATCAGAGGGTTCCTAGAGGAGTTCTCTGATCTGGGTCTGCATCGGCTGTCGGTGGAAGCTTAATATTTTTTTCTCTCAGTTGTTCTTAGCACCCTTAGTTTACGTGCTTTTGGTTTAAAACCATTTTGTACATACAAATATATAAGTCCTTTGTTTGCATTTTGGTTTTGGTAAAGTTATGTAGCTGAGACCGTTTACTCGTGGTTTTGATGACCGTTTTGCATATTTCACCACTGTGCATGAACTTGCTTCCATTTAAATGTATATCTTATACTAACCTGTTCTTAATTTGGGGACAATATAAGTGAAAAAGTTAATGGGCATTGAGTCGACCTATTCGAATAATGTCATGTAGACTGTAGGAGTTTGTATGCCTTGTGAACATCACGTAATGCGATAATGGTTTCTACGTCAGTATGTTTCAGCAAATGAATAACATTGATCTGTGACGTAATGTGTATTATTGGTGTCATACACCGGTATTATGCATCATGGCTCATTAAAACATTCCCCCGTTTCTGCTATTAATTTATACATTACAGTCATGTTTTCCCAATGTATCTGTTAATTAAAAGTACTAAATAATATTGCTCCCTCTTTTTCTTCTATCCTGCTTAAAGACATGTTACGCAGCCATGTTACGCTTGCGTAAAACCTTGCTTGTTAAAATCATCTATCAGCTGTTAGCCTTTCATACTGAACAAACTCTATAGTTAAACACTGATGGACTATACCTTTCTGAAAATTCAGCATTGCAAGTTCTGATCTAGAATATATTATTAGTATACCACATTTATATAGCGCTCTTTTCACACAGGATGTGTGCACTCAAAAGCGCTTTTAAAATCTGTTTAATAGCTGGTTATCAGTTTCATGATATTGTTTGCTATATCGAAATATTTAAGTTTGGGGGTTCAGTGGCCTTATTCATGTCTTTAACTACAAAGCCAGATCAATAGAGCAGATTAGAACATTTCAATTAAATTGAACTACAGCAAAACCTCTCTATATAACGGCAACTAAATTGTATTAATTGTAGTTGGTATCTACTATAGGAGCGTTCTGTTTTACTTTCACCTTGCTTTAAACAGCCACCTGACTTTAACACAAAATACTTGATGTGATTTAGTACTTTCAAACTCATGATTGTCGTTGTTTTCGTGCCTCCAGCTCTCGTGTGCCACGACTGTCCCGTAGCTGTGAACAGGACAGATGACTGTAATGATACCAAAGCATGCAGCCAGGACGAGGTGACCATTGTTTCTCACTAAAAACAAAGTTATGGAAGGGATATAGCATCGCTTCCGTGCGTTTGTCCGTTCATCCATGTGTCCGTTCGCTGACACCTTGTCAGCATGATACATGGCAACCCGTAGTGCACAGAATAATCACACATTGCATGCTTGTCGCACAAGAAGAGCCATTGATTAGTTTCGGTTTCCAAACTCATAGGTCAAATGTCAATGTCATGGGAGGCAGACCGTGAACATATTCTGTGGAACATGATACTGAACAAACCATGAAACGAAACTAGAGTATTTGTTCCAAATGATATGTTACACTTTATTGTTTTTCAAAGTCGTGTGTTTAAGGACAGGGTCACACGAGGCAACTATAAAAAAACATAATAAAGAAACAAACCTTGGCACAAATAATCATTAAAACGTGCATATATGTGATACGTTTATGACATGCTATGCAATATTAATTTCCAAGTTCAATTGTCAAAGGTCAAGGTCACAGGGGACAGCTGTTGAAAATATGAACATGAAACTGAACAAGTGACGCGTACTATCATTTAATATGACATGTATGAATTCTGTAATGGGATGTTGCACCTTATTGATATCCAAATCCATAATCCAAAGGCCAACGTCACAGGAGACAAATATTAAAAAGAAACTTGTGAACACGATACAGAAACAGAGAAACTTGTGAACACGATACAGAAACAGAGAAACTTGTGAACACGATACAGAACACAGAGTAGGGTTATCAGAAATGTTGATGAAATTATTATTTTTATTTATACCTGAATGTAAATTAATAAGCAACATGTGTTTAATTAGATGAGGTGTAAACTCGCATCAACAGTAACATTTGTTAGGTCTAGACCAATAAATCAAACTTATTCTTTAAATACATGTAGTGAACATTCTGATCCCCAAAATAATTACATGTAATGTAACAGAGACATTCTCTAGTAAGCACTGATTTTACGTGTAGAGTCCCTTTATGGCCAAAACTAACTGAATAAAAATGGTCTTTAAAGGCAGATAGTTGCTTAACTCCTTCGCTGCCAATGAATCATCAGCGATTATCGATGCAAAAAGTTTGGATCCTGATGAGACAACGAGTAACTCTACGTCTCAACAGGATCCAAACTGCTTATTACCTTGGCGATTTGTGTTGAAAGAAAAAAGGAGAAAAGAAAACAAACCACACATTTTGCAGACGACACTATTTGGAGACGACACTACGAAATTTTGGTTGTGAAATATTAATTCTGACCGAAAGTAATGCAGAAGCTCTTATGGGAGGATTGAACATTTTCACCATGAATATTTATGTAAAACATAATGACATCATGGATATTAATTAGATTAATTGTTAGAATAGCACAATCATGCATAAAGAATATTTGGTCATGGCAGAAACTGTAGAATCATATATAATTATACACTATGTTATAAGGGAACAGAGCAGACCCTGATCGAGCCGCCTGCTCTAGGTCTATTCTGTTTGCAAACAACGGAGTAGAAAGGAGCTCCAGATAAATTTAAACATTTTCATCAATGGTGCCTTTATTTCTCCGCCAAACCGTATACTGTTACCACTCTTTAGAGTCTTGAAGAATGGTCGCAGTATAGGGTTTGGCGGAGACATGACGAATTTAGTATTTGGGTACGCACCTTGTTTATTAAATTATTATACACATTATTCACAGGCCGTGAAGGTCTTTATCGAGAACTATCATCATGTGGAATATTAACCCATTTTGAACAGTGCGGGAAACGTATCACTGATGCCCTTTGCAAACAGTGTAGACCGAGATGAGAGGGCTCTTATGGGAGCCCTCTCGTCAGGAGCTGTACTGTTTGTCATGATACACTAAATATTCATGGTGAGCTTTGACATGTTTGAATTTTGGAATAGTCCATTTTACAATTAAAAGTTGAGGGCTAACCTAATACCTCATAGGCTATTTTAGATACCTCTTTGAATAAATCTACCGAAAGGGAGCAGTTACTAGAGAAAGGAACATTTTAGAATTTTGTAGCTTGAAACCATTGTGATAAATAATTGTCACAGTAGAAATTGCGATTCAGGACAAATGAGTCAATCGTCGGTTCTCCTAGGAGAGATTGCGATCGCAATCTCTCATAGGACATACTCTGATCCTAATACATGGTAAGGATAATCGAAGATTCTACTAGTACAGATTCCAATCACAGTTTGTAAAGGACAAACTGTTATTCTATCCTGAAAATTTACAATTCTACTGAAAGAATTTGAATTATTAGTTTTAGATAAGACACTTTTATTCTTCTAGGAAACTGTACAATTCTACTGGAAGAATTTATTATTAGTGTTATATATGACACTGCAACTCTACAAATAAAATCTACATTCTACTGGAAGAATATATTATTTTAAGATCACAAGTCTATATTCAAAACATGACAAACAACACATAATTGTGAATGATTTAAAAAGAGGGGTACTAATATTATATCAGTGACCTATAATTAATATTCAATTTTCATAATGCAAACGGTAATAGTGATTGATCTAATATAACTGTGAAATGTTTCTGTAAAATAAAGAGTTTTAAAATAACTACCGAGAACTCAGCCCAAATATTTGCTTTTACATTAAAACATTTTCAATTATATTCTTTTTTTTTCTTCAAATTTTGCTGTACTGAATGTAGGGAACGATATTGCATAGTAACCAGAAAGTAAAAATTGAATCCCAAAACAGAAGGAAATGGTATACTTTTGGGACATGTTGATACTGTTTAGCGGTTTTTTTTGTCTGTTATTTGCAATGAGAATCTTCATGTTCTAATCGAAATTGGCGACACTTATTCAAGTTTACAATGTTTCAGGAAAAATCATCAAACTCCAGAATTAACCCTGAATGCTAGTACATGTACATGTATATATCAGTGCAATATGCATTGAAGAATAACACTAACTCTTTAAACTGCTAAATGTCCAAAATTGACGATTCCAAAATTTAAACAGATCAAGATTACGGCGAATATTGATGTATCATTTTTCATTATGAATTAATAAAACGAGCTGTTGTAAGTTCGTGATCATCTGTCTGTAATTATGAATGAACAACGTGCTGTTGTAAGTTTGTATCTATTGCGTGATGTTATAAGTTCGTAACCGCCTGTGATATTATGAATTTATTACGTGCAGGTTTAAGTTCGTGACCATCTGTTTGCCATTATGAATTTATACCGTGCTGTTGTAAATTTGCTACAAACTGTTTGTATTCATGACGTGCTGTTGTAAGTTGGCTATCATCAGTTTTAAGGACGTGCTGTTGTTAATTCATTACTTAACTGTGTGCATTGCATTTATGGCGTGATGTAAGATCGTGACCATCTGGTGTTGTTGGCATCCTCTGTTCATTTATTTCCAGCTGTGTATTCTAAAGGAGCACTCAGTATTCGGGGTGGGTAAGGAATTTGCCATGTCATGCGAGAAGAAAACGGTAAGCTTTCATTAGAAACTTCTCGATTATTTTCGGATACCGTTTGTTAATCATTCAATGATGTAATAAATCTACTCTTGTCATGAAATCGATGTTTTCACAATACTATTTAAGATTAACGCATTTATATATTGCATTAATTGAAATAATTCATTTCAGCTGTCACTGGTGATTTAAATGTTCTAAACGAGACACGGAGTCGAATAATTGCAGTTCTTGTGTGACCAAATTCTGATAAGATGAGATCCTTCGAATGCAAAAACAGCAATGCGAAAAGAGAAAATTGCAGACTCGGTTTTATTGAGTTTGTACATGAGCAGTAATTAAAAGTGCAACACTAGTCGACGGCTTAAGCGGTGTTCAGTTTTCAAAACTAAAAGCACTGAAATTGATAATTCCGAATGACCAGAATATGTAACAACACAGATAATGAAGTCTAGTCACGTGTTGCTACTGCGAATCCAGGCTACAGTAATACCTCTCTATATATAACGACCACTAACTTGAATACCACTTTTAAATGCAGTACGAACGTATTGCATAAACTTTCCATGTGAGTTTTCTGCATTACTTCCGGTCTGCTTCAAGAGACCATCTGCTTTTAAGTCATTCACATTTTACGTATTTTAGTATTAAGCTCACTTTCCCATTCTCGAAAGGTTGCGATGACGGGCGATTAGAAATACTGAAATTAAGGTAAGGACGAACATCCCCGGTAACACAATAAATTAGGGTTTGCTTACCGTTTATGTTTAAACTTTAAATACAAATTTAATATGTGTTTTTATTTAAGATTTGCGAAGGTATCGGCTCCGGTTTCCATAACCTAGTCGGCAAACGTGACGTCGAGGATGCACGTGACGATTCACGTGACAGAAGAGATCTGAAATTCCACTGTTGTGACACAGATCTCTGTAATTACCCGGCGGAGTTTACCACAGTACCGACTTCCACAGCGAACCCGACAGCTTCGCCAACCTTGTCGGGGACAACAGTTACTCCGTTAAACAGTATGTGGTCATATGAAATGGTCTTATACAACAGTGGTACCAAACTGACTATAGTAGGACCCCTCTAAACCGGACGTTAAATTTAGTATAGATATCGATCCTAGAGACAGGTGGCAGCTTAATGTAGGGTAAAAGTCATACAGAATGCTTCTGTGTGGAGCCTCTGGGTGACTTTCACCCTGCATTAAGCAGCCAACTGCCTGTAAATATGTATTTTCTTCTCTATTATAATTCCGGTTATGAGGAGTTTTACTGTATATACAGTAAAATCCCACTAAACCGGAATTTTAGTAAATTTTAGTGAAAGATCTTTCAGGCAAGTGACTGCTTAATGCAGGATAATAGTCATGCAGACATCTGCGAGAGCTTCCTGTATGACTTTCAGCCGGAATAAAGCTGTCACATGCCTTGCAGACCGGGTATTGAGACTAGCTTGAACTTCTGTTGTTGTTGTTGGGGGGGGGGGGGGGGGGGTTACTGTATATACATGAGGTAAATTGCGTTGTTAAACTGAAGTTTTCCGTATACAATGTATATAGATTTTGAAATATCCGTCCAATACTTCTTTTACATATTTATTTCTCCCGGTTATCGAAATAGACTCAATACAGAAAAACCTCTCTAGAACGACTACTAAATAGTGTTAATTAATTGGTATTTAGGGCAGGTGGCTGCTTAAAGCAAGATGAAAGTAAAACAGAACGCTCCTATACAAACTATTAGATGAAATTTAGTGGCCGCTATAGAGAGGTTTTACTGTAATTTATTTTTCGCTTGTTTTACTTATTTAACTCATTAACTGGTAAAATGGCAATAAAGATCCTATCTAACCCTTTACTCCACGAATATGCATGTAAAAAATGGTGGAATCATGGATATCAATTAGATTTATTGTTCTAGTAGCACATGGGCACGGGAAAATTTGTCCATGACATACACTGTAAATTCATATCTATCATTTATATATCATATGTTAACATTTGCGGCGAAAATTCCCCGAAATATAGTTTTATTCGTGTGTGCCTTACTTATACCGTTTTCATGCCCATTCGTATTTTCGCTTGAAATCTGAAACAAATACACCAGTTAGTTTCGGACCTTTTTCGATACATTATCATTCGGACTCTATGCATTTCTGAAATGTCATCCTAAACTTTCCTCAATAACTAGCCACGTTTGCATTCAAAATGCGGGGGAAATCTTTCAAGCGACTGCTAAGGATTAAACATGGAGATGTCTTCTTGAGGGTAGGACAAATACATTTACAGAAACCTCCTCTCTAAAACCCCTCTTTAACGGTCGCATAAAGGCAAGTTTTATTGTATCTTATTTTCAAACAGATACATTACAAATACATTATTATACATATTAAGTTTTAAATATTTATATACTACGGGTATCACAGGAGTTTTATATACACATATACATCACAATTAAATCTTTATCAGCTAAATAATTAAAACTTCGAAGGATCTCCCACTTTAAGAATACATGCATGAATTAGTTTGAAAATTGAAAATTGAAAACTGATTAAGCTGGTGCTAGGGGAATGAGTAGTGTTGCACTTTTAATTACTCACGAACAGACTTAATAAACCGAATCTGCAAATTTCTATTTTCGCATTGCTACTTTTGCTTTCGACGGAGCTCACACGTTAAGAATATCGGTTCATCTTTTTTAGAATAGCAATTAAACAAACAAGTTTGTGTTAAGATTCATCACTGATTAGAAAAATATTTTTATGACAATCGGTGAAGACACTGAACAAAAGGCTCCCTCAGGAGCGTTTTGGTCTGGGTTTACACTGTTGCAAATGTCTTATATACTAGGTTCCCGCACATTAATGGTTAAGAACATCTATGTTTAACCCATTCACTCCTAAACTACTTTTAGATCCAAATTCTTTGAATAAGTAGATCTATTCTCGAAAGGGGCATTTACTAGAAAAAAAAGTTTATTTTAGAATTGCTTAGTTTGAAATAAATTTGATAAATAGAGCATTTACTTATGTGGATCAAATGCTTTATTTATGACAACGGTTTCAAAATACGTTTTAGAAAAATATCAATTTAAAGGCACCGGTAGGATGGAATGGATTAAGTAAATCCTTAACATTATTATCGTTACGATTTTTCAGACTGTTCCAAAGATATCGTTTTTCTACTTGACGGTTCTACCTCCGTTGGCAGTTACAACCATCTTTACTCGAAAATCTTCTTGCAACAAGTCATTAGCTACCTTCACATTGGCCCCCAAGACAACCTTGTTGCCATGGTCGAGTACAGCAACATGGCACGCGTGGAATGGTACCTTAACGACCATAACACGTCTCGTGACCTTCTAGAAGCAATACTCCACGTGCCATTTATGATGGGTTCCACAGCTACACACGCAGGGTTTTGGATAATAAGAAACTCTGTATTAACCGCCAAACATGGCGATCGGAGCAATGCCAAGGACGTTGCCATTGTGATTACGGATGGCGGCACGGACATTCCCGATCTCGCACTGAATGAAGCGAACACACTACATAACAAAGGGGTGGATATTCTGACAATAGGAACTGGAAGTAATACAGATGGGATACAGCTGAGACAGCTGGCGTCCTCGCCCGCCAATTATTTTCACGTGACGAGCTATCAGTCTCTGATAAACATCGCACAGAACGTTGCTTTGCAGATATGTAAATGATTACAATGTTCTCCACAAATGTTTTGAATAAATGTTATGGACTAACGTTTGTGCTTGTGTATTTCAACATTTTCCCTGTTCTATGTTTATTTCAATACCTACTGAATATTCATAGACAACATAGTAAAATTGAAATATGGAAGGTGGAACACTGTAGCCGTTTTAGAAAGTAACGAAACAGACCAATCAAATTCTTTTGGCAAACAGAGCAGATCCTGATCAGACGTCTTCTTGAGGTCAACGTGAGGGTCAATGTCAGAGATATTAAGACAGTATGCGACACACTATATAATTTCAAAAGCGAAAAGAGCAGAGCCTGAACTGACGGTTCATAGGGGTAATCACTGAGCTGGGTCTAATTTGTTCCAAAGGCCTTTATTTGAAGGAAAGGGTTGGGTTAACAGGGGAGCAACTCGTAAATGCTTTAGGTTTTAATAAAATAAAAAGTAAGAGTTTCAAAACACATTTATAATACCGGTATAACAATTTACATGTAGGTGGCACATTGTGTTTGTGCTCTTAATTTAAACGAATGGTAACACTTTGGACACACTAGTAAAAAGCTGAATTGATATCCCCCGCCAAATAAGTGCTGGTCTCAGTATTTAACAGTAACTGAGAGGACACACAGAACTATTATCTATTGGCAAACAAAGGACCATAACTCCGGTGTTCCAATGTTAATGCGAGTGATACTTACAGGGCCACATTTCTGTATAATAGTTACCATTTACACAAAGTTCCACTGAAAAGCGTTTCTGAGATGACTCCGGACAGGCAAAAAGGTTAAGTTTTATTCTTTTTTTTAAAAAAAGGACCAATGAATGTGAGCGGCATTTCCTCATAATATTAAACATTTACATAGTATCATAGAAGCATTCCACATTCTTTGAGATATGTCTCCAGACGGGCAAAAGTATCATTGAATGATTGTTTAACAGACGTAAAAGGGCTATAACGGCGGTGTTCAAAGGACAAGGTAAATGACGCTTGTAGGGCCACATTTCCTTATGCTACGTAACATTTTAACAAAATTTTATAGAAATATTCCAAATATTCTGAGATATGACTCTGGGCCGACAAAAGTGTTATGCATTTAGAAAATAAAGGGGCATGCCTCTGGTTTTCCAAGGTCAAGATGAGTGATACTTACACTTCTTTATGGTACTAAACACAAGTTCCAAACCATTTCTGAAATGTGACTAGGATGCACAGATGGATGGACAGACACACAATGCCAAACCAGCACCCCTTCGCTTTATGCAGGTTGATAACGAATATGAAAATGCGAAAGCTATACCCCTCTGATTTCTGTAGGGGATTACACATTCGAAAACAAAGTAGACACAGATCAGCAAGCCCATTTTGATAATGTATAAGACTAAGATCAAAATGCATTATACCCATGTGGCAGCAATGGCATTCACTCATTTGCACATGTAAACCATTCCACCCTGATTTAGGGCATAAACACTTCATTACTAAACACTATGAAGTATGGACTAATTTGTACTAAGTTTGGATCCAGACTAGTCACCAAGTTACCAGTAACTCTGGATCTCATCATAATCCAAACTGTAGACACCAAGTTACCAGTAACTCATCATAATCCAAACTGTTTGACACCAAGTTACCAGTAACTCCGTATCTCATCAGGATCCAAACTGTTTGACACCAAGTTACCAGTAACCCCGTAGCTCGTTTGACACAAAGTTACCAGTAACTCATCAGGATCCAAACTGTTTGACACCAATTTACCAGCAGTTCCACGTCTCGTCAGGATCCAAACTGTTTGGCACCATCTGGGTTGATCAGATATCCTTGAGACAAATTTCCAGAATTTCACACTAACTTGAAGTGAGGGTCAATGTCAAACAGATGTTTAGACAGTATGCGACACTCTATATAACAGAGCAGAGCCTGAACTGGTGGTTCATAGGGGTAATCACCGAGCTGGGTCTACTATGTTCCAAAGGCCTTTATATGAAGGAAAGTGTTGGGTTAACAGGACAACAACTCGTGAATGCTTTGGGTTTAAAAACAATCAAAGGTGAGATTTTCAATACACATTTAATAATATAACAATTTACATGTAAGTGGCACATTTTGGGCTCTTAATTTAAAAGCATGGTAAACATGTGCTCTTAATTTAAAAGCATGATAAACTTTGTTGTCAATATCTTCGGAGCTTGAACCCAGGAGAGAAGAACATGTACTTTGGATACACTAGTAAAAAGTGATACTCACGTTCTACTACATTCGTACAGCAAATATACATGTATATAAGAAAATTCGCTGGATTGATATCCCCCGCCAAACAAGTGCTGGTCTCAGTATTTAACAGTAATTGACAAGACGCACAAAAAGGTTATGTTTTGGCAAACAAAGTGCCATAACTCTGGTGTTCCAAGGTCAACGTGATTGATAGTTACAAGACCACATTTCTTTATACATGTAGTACTTAACATTTACAAAGTTTCATTGAAAAACTCCAAAGACTTTCTGAGATGACTCCGGACATACATAAAGGTTGTTTTATTGCAAAAAAAACCACACCATAACTCTGGTGTTCCAATGTCAATGTGAAGGGTACTTATAGGGCTGCATTTCCACATAATACTAAACATTTACACGGTTTCATAGAAACACTACAAAGTCTTTGAGATATGTCTTCAGATGGACAAAAAGGTTATGTTTTTGACAAACAAAGGGCCATAACTGTGGTGTTTCAGAGACAAGTTAAATGACGCTAGTAATGCTGCATTTCCTAATGCTATATAACATTTAAACAAAAATTCCTAGAAATATTCCAAACAGTTTCTGAGATACGACTGGACATACAAAAAGGTATTTGGCAAATAAAGGGTCTTCGAAGGTAATGTGGGGGATACTGGCAGGACCGCATTTTCTCATAATACTAAATATTACAGTTTCATAGAAACACTCCACAAGGTATTTGAGATATGGCTCCAGATGGCCAACAAATGTGTGGGATAAATGTGTGTAATGTGGGGGATACTGGCAGGACCGCATTTTCTCATAATACTAAATATTACAGTTTCATAGAAACACTCCACAAGGTATTTGAGATATGGCTCCAGATGGCCAACAACAGCCCTGTGTGTCGGAGCATTATACGCCCGAAGTCTATGCTGTCGTAACATGCACACTATTAATTTTATTTGAAAGTCACTGTGACCTTGACCTTTGACCCAACCGACCTCAGAATCAATAGGGGTCATCCAATAGCCATGACCAACCTTCCTACTAAGTAAGAAGACAGCACTCCTAATAAGTTAGTAAGCTGACAAGATTGTTGAGTTAAAAGGCACGGTGACCTTCATCTTGGACAGACTGACCTCAAAATCAATGGGGTCATCTTCTAGCCATGACCAACCATCCAACTAAGTATGAAAACAGCACACCCAATACTCATCAAGTTATTGAGCTGACAAGATTTTTGAGTTGAAATTCATGGTGACCTTGACCTTTGACCAACTGACCTCAATATCAATGGGGTCATCTTCTAGCCATGACCAACCATCCAACTAAGTATGAAGACAGCACACCCAATACTCATCAAGTTATTGAGCTGACAAGATTTTTGAGTTGAAGGTCATGTTGACCGTGACCTTTGACCAACTGACCTCAAAATCGATAGGGGCCATCTACTAGACATGACCAACCTTCCTACTAAGTATGAAGACAGCTCACCTAATACTTGTCAAGTTATTGAGCAGACAATATTTTTGAGTTGAAGGTCACAGTGACCTTGATCTTAAGACTGACCAACCTCAAAATCAATAGGGGTTATCTACTAGCCATAACCAACCTTCCTACTAAGTATGAAGACAACAAATCTAATACTTATGAAGTTATTGAGCTTACAAGATTTTTGCATTGGTCACACTGACCTTGACCTTTGACCTCAAAATCAATATGGGTCATCTACTAGCCTTGACCAACCTTCCTAAGTATGAAGACAGCATAGCCAATTGTTGTCAAGTCATTTAGGGGACAAAGATGTAGCTAACGGAAGGACAGACAGATGGACGGACAAACGCCATACCATAATACGACCGAAGTTACCTGACAAACAAAGGGCAATAACTGTGGTGTTCCAAGGACAATGTAAATGACGCTTGTAGCACCACATTTCCTTACGCTACATAACATTTAATCAGTTTCATTGAAATATTCCATACAGTTTCTGAGATATGATTCTGGACAGCGATACTTACAGGCACACAACTCTTTATGGTACTAAATACAAGTTCCAAACCATTTCTGAGATATGACTAGGATGCCTAGATGGCTGGACAGACAGACAATGCCAAATCTGCATCCGCTTCTGGCAGGGGATAACAAATTTGAGAATGCAAAAACTATATCCCTCCACTTTCTGCAGCGGATAACAAATTCAAAAACAAAGTAGACACAGATCAGCAAGCCCATGCTGATAATGTATAAGACTAAGATCAAAATGCATTATACTCATGTGGCAGAAATGGCATTCACTCATTTGCACATGTAAACCATCCCACCCTGATTTAGGTCATAAACACTTCATTACCAACTCGTGTAACGAAGAATGGACCAATTTGTCAAGACAAGATGCCAAGTTAACAGTAACTCTGCATCTCATCAGGGTGCAAACTGTAGACACCAAGTTACCATGTAGTTCCACATCTCATCAGGATCAAAGCTGTTTGACACAAGTTACCAGTAACTCCACATCTCATCAGGGTCCAAACTGTAGACACCAAGTTACCAGTAATGTCGTATTTCATCAGGATCTATTTTGTCCATGAATATTCAGTAGCTACTGAAATTTGAAATAAAAATAGAACAGGGAAAGTGTTAACCCTTTCCTCCATAAATACACCTTTCTATGCCTCTGTAAAAGTCACCTGTTGAAACCATTGTGATAAATTGTTTACCGGTATTTATCACAATGGTTTCAAACTACAAAATTCTAAAAGTGGTTGGATCTAAAAATTGCCTATGAGGGAATGGGTTAAAACATGTTTTAACTGCTGTGAAAATCCAGACAATGGTTTATAGTAGGGGACAAAAAGCCTGATTTTGGCCGATTTTGTTACCTGATTTACAATAACTCCATATTTTACATATATAAACTTAACACCTTACCTAACATTTTTGGAAGGGTGGCAGAACATTCCCAATAATATTCTGATGGAAATCGTGGTTTCCATAGCAACAAGCTTCAAAATGATATAAAGAATTTAAAAGGACTGCCAGTTTGCTTATGGATGTAAATATGTCCCCATTGTTTACTCTTTGGAAATGAGAGATGGCTAGTGTTGATTTGAAATTAAATTAAAATATTTTTTTCCTTAATGACTGGTTACTATGGCAATAACGTATGTCATTTTGCCCAGTTTTTCAATTTTTTGAAAACAAATCCTTATTGTTTTTTCAAAATGTCTAAATAATGAGTTATTGTAAGACCTTGCTATTTACTTACAAAATTACGCAAACATTATGTTTACATTCTGGAACACAGATATGGTTGCCATGGCAACCAATATATTCTTAAAATGATATGGAATTCATGTGTGGTTCTGAAATTAACATTTTCTAGTGAATTATAAAGTTAGCCTAAATTTTCTTTTTACAGCATGTTTGTCTTGTTATTTGTATAAAGTATTGGTGTGGTCTTCCATGTGATTATTGTTGGAACATTTTATTTACAAATTAACAGTAAACATATCCTTTGTTACCATGGCAACGGCTATAAAATAACTATTTTTAGTGATTTTGCACAATATTTTCAAATTATTTACATTTTTTCGTTCTTTCCATCATTGTATCAAACAAACAAGTCGATTCAAGAAGGCTGTCTATTTGTAGGTCACCTGGTACAACGTGCCAAGGCGAGCTATTGTGATCATCATGTGTCGATCGTCAGGCGTCGTCTATTGTGTGTCGTCTGTCGTCAATATTTTATTTCAAGTGACTATCCCTCTAAAATTTTATTGTTAAATATAATGAAACTTTCCAAGAACGGTCTTTGGGTAATTCTCTGTCAAACTAGCTAATAAAATGTGGATCCATGTAAAACTGGTTGCTATGGCAACCAAAAGAAAAATCTTCTAACCTCTTCTTCTCCGAAACCGGTTGTCAGATTTCAAAATAATTTGATGGGAATAATCATTAGGTGACTATCTTCCCAAGTAGCTAACATCATGACAATATCTAAAACAACATGGCCGCTAGGGGGCGGGGCCTGTTTGTCTGTATAGAAAACATAGCAAAATCTGCCCTTCACCAAAACCAATGGTCTGACTTCAGAATAATTTAATTGGAATAATCATTAGGTAACCACCTCCAAAACTAGCTAAATAGGTTTAAAACCATGCGGAAATCTGGTTGTCATGACAACCAAAACAATGTTTAAATTCTCAGTGTTGATATACTTACTGGTCCCTTGGGGTCATTAGTTTTTATGTTATCAGTTTTGAAAATTTGAATACTGCTTAAGCCGGTGCTAGGGGGCGTGAGTAGTGTTGCATTTTTTAATAACTAGTCACGAACAGACTCAATAAAACCGAGTCTGCAGTTTTTTCCTTTCGCATTACTACTTATGCTTTCGAAGGATCTCCCACTTTCAGAATATATTTCTACAAACCGATGGTCAGATTTCGAAATAAGTTGATGGGAATTATCACTTGGTGACTCTACCAAAGTAGCTGAAACGGTGACAGCATTTGGTATTTATGTCTGAATTTCCACTCTGATTTTCCATGACCTGAGCTCTGTTCGGTTGGCAAGTCCACCCTCATACACTGTGGACAGACAAGCCCTTGGTCGTGAAGGAATTTCAGGAGCTAACACTGTGCGTATGCAAAACCAATTGTGGCTCGTGTACGAAGCGATTCTTCAATGCTCAGCTAGCTGTCAGTATTCGTGTGATATGTGAACGCACGAAACTTATGGAAATACTTGGATTTTCAATAGTGATGAGCTGCTTAAGTATGCAATAAACTGACATGGACAAAATAATTATGTAATTATACCCCCACTTCTTTAGGATATATTGGAATCGCGTGTGTCCGTCGGTCCTTCCGTCCATCCATCCGTCTGTCCATCCGGGGCATTACTCCAAAAGTATTATAGGCACAACTGTGAAAATTCATAATTATGTGGATAGAGGGTGATGAGCGTATTTGCAGTCAATAAGGGTTGTAACTCTAAATTCATTTTGGAGGAAGTCTTTCCCCATAGTTACTTTTTAGAAGCAAGTTTTTGTCCGGAGCAGAACTTGTCAAGTATTGTAGAAACAAATGTGAAACTTTATATATGGAAAGAGGGTGGTGAGAAGACGTGCAGTCAACAAGGGCTATAACTCTAAATTCTTTTTTGAGGGATTTATTCCCCTTTGTTACTTTTCATAAGCAATTTAAGTGGATGAAAGGATTATTGAGCTATTGCCGCTTGTACTGAAGTCAGTGTATCTTGTGACAAGGTGGCGGGCAGGGGTAATAATCACCTTTAGTGATAGCTCTAGTTGTAATAATCACCTTTAGTGATAGCTTAGTTGTATTTGGCCACAATCAACTTTGCGATATTCAATGAATGAATGTGACTACGAATGTGACTACTGATACATTATTAGATCTATATTGACAGTGGTTTGCTTATTTGGTCTGAAATCAATTTCGTTCTTGGTGTTTCAAAACATAGATGATTTTAAATGAACATTTTAACAAACCAAGCTTAGTTTTTCAAGGAAAACATTTAGTTCCCATATGCTGTAAAACAATTGTTATTGTACTTTTTCAAATAAAATACAGTCTACTGACATATTCTGTGACAAATGTAATGTGTATACATGTTGTAAATAATGTCTGTGGTATACACACGTTGTGATTTAAAAACAACGAAACACAATGTCCCCGATATGACGTTTGATTTTGTAGTATGACCTTTACCTTAATATGTCACCCCTAAATATGTTCGCCTCCATAAGTTTCACATGCATGCCAAGTTTGAAGGATGTATGTTGAAGACGACAAAATTATCACCAATCTAAATTTGACCCGTAATTTGACACTTGACCATAATGTATGACATTGACCTTAAAAAGTCACCACTAAAACGTTCGCCTCCATAAGTTTCAATTGCATGCCAAGTTTGAGGGATGTATTTTGAATGGTGACAAATTTATCGCCATTCTAAAATTGACCAGTAATTTGACATTTGACCTTGATGTATGAACTTGATCTTGATATGTCACCCCTAAATAGTTTGTCTCTATAAGTTGCATATGCATGCTAAGTTTGAAGTATGTATGTGTAATAGCTACAAAATTGTCGCCAACGTTCATGTTGGGAACAAAACAACCAACACACCAACAGACAATGAAAAAAACACAACATGACTCCTCTTTGATGGGGGGGGGGGGGGGGGGGGGGCATAATAATGCCACTATTAAGATATTGATACATGTACCCTGTTATTGTTACAATTTTGAATGTCTGTGATGATAATTTTGATTGTCTGAAAATGATTTTGAATGTCGGTGATAGTGATTTTGAATGGCGGTGATAATGATTTTTAAATCATTTGTGATATTTAACATTATGATTACATCACTTTTGTGATAAATATGTGCTCTGTCATAGTTATTAATGAAATTGAAAAAAACACCACTTAGTTGATATTTCTGAAAAAAAATTGTGATCATGCAAACGTAAACAAGGCGCAAACTAATTATGATGATATTACTGAAAGAAGAGTTTATAAGGCACAATTTATTGATCTAAAATAATATATCATTAAACTGTTGTGTATAACCATTATATTTATGTCTCTTCCTCGATCTACGAAATATTAATGTTAGGTTAAGAAAATAGGTCTCAAGTTTTACCTTTGACCTTCCTATTGCCTTGATTTTTATGTACCAAGTCCATGGTAGAGGATATTGTCTTAGTATGTTGTGCACATTAATTACAATATACATCACATAGGTAGAAAAATTGACTGAAATGCACAAAAAGTACAAATTTGGCAATATGACTTTCGACCTCTACTTGCGACCTTGACATTGACAATATGTACCTACTTCCTTGGTAGAGGATATTGACTTCTAACGTGCATGTGCACATTTATTACAAAACATACATCACATACATGGGAAAATGTACTGAAATTGCAAAAAAAATATACAAATTTGACCTTTGACTTCTTAAATGTGACATTTGACCTCTACTTGCGACATTGACATTGGCAGTATGTAAGTCCTTGGTAGAGGATATTGTTTTAGTATGTTCATCTTGCAAAGTTATTAGAAATACATCACATATGTAGAACAAGTGGATTTCAGCATTCACAAATTAGTAAAAAATGATGTTTGACTTCTAAAATGTATCGTTTGACCTCTACTTGTGACATTGACCTTGACACACCTATAAAACTCGTGGTAAAGGAAACCTCCCTTTTTAATGAATATCTGTGCAAAGTTTTACTTAAATATACCAATGTTAATGTAAACTTGTAGAACGAAAAGGTCTTGAAACAGTGGAAAAAACTCAAATTTGACCTTTGACCCGTAACCATGACATTGACCTTATAGAAAATCAATTGAAACTTATATTTTTAACATTGCCTTGATATTAGTCATTTAATTATAAAGTTATATAAAAATTCCTTCATTAGTTAAAAAGATATTAAGAAATCTTTGTGTATGATATTTATTTTATTTCTACGACATAGCCGTTGCCATGGAAACTCAAATTTCAGTGCTTTATTATTGTACCACAATGCTGCCACCCTTCTTATTTTGATTGTTAAGTCATACTCTTCGTTATCTGAAAGTATCCTGTCATTGTAAACCAGGTAACAAAATTTCGAAAAATGTCCCCTACTATTAGGTGTACACATCATTTAACCCTTTACTCCATGAATACTTATGTTAGAAATAATGACATCATCAACATTAATTAGATTAATATTGAAAATAGATTTTTAACACATGCAGTGTTTGTCAAAACAGAAACTGTAGAATCAGATTTATATCATTCCATAAGCAAACAGAGCAGACCCTGGTGTAGAAAGGTGAATTGTTGGAGTAAATTGTTAAAGAAAGTGTTAATGGCGGACACAGAGTAACCCCAATAGCCCACTTTGCCACTTTGTGCCAGGTGAACTAATAATAAGAAAAAACAAAATCCTTTTCTATATTTCTCCTTTTCCTGCTCTTTGAGTCAGAATTTGCAAACAATATTGGTCAAGATTAGATACTGAGGAATTTAATAGCTGGGTCCCTGCTTATAAAGCTTTTTAGTTGAGTCTGAGTTTGTTCTCAAGCTTTTGATTGGTCAGATTTGAGCCATAGGCTCAAATCTGACCAATCAAAAACTTGAGAACGAACTCAGACTCAACTAAAAGTTTAATAAGCATGGACCCTGATCTCAAACAGATCTGTTTGTTCTACACTTGTAATTTCTGAACCCATTTCCTCACAGGCTATTTTTAGATCCAACCTTTTTGAACAACTCAACTGAAAAGGAGCATTTACTAGAGAAAAGGATTTTTTTAGGACTGTAGTTTTGAAATCATTGTGAGAAATAGAGCATTTGCTCGTATGAGGCAAATGCTCTTTTATCACATTGGTTTCAAAAAGTGACTTTAACAGAGGCGTCAAAATGAGGAAATGGGTTAATACAGAAAAGAACTCGATGAAATTATGAATTTTAGAAGCCAAGATTCATTGCAGGAGAACTTTAATTGCATTACATATATTCTGTGCATACACTCTCAGTTTACACCATACTTTTGAAATGAGATCTTGCAATTTCAACACATAATACTGATATCTTCCTGGTTTAACAATTTTCCTGTTGAATTTTCATGCAAGAAATAATGACATCAGGAATATTTATTACCCATTTTTTTAACAATCGCATAATAATTAATATAATGAAGGAGTTAGAATAGTTTTGCAGCAAGCCCTCAATGTGTACACATGAATATTTGGTATTGGTTAAACTGTAGAGTAAGATCTATTATTATTTCATAAGCAAACAGAGCAGACCCTGATCAGAAGGCTCCTACAGGAGCTGTCTGATCTGGGTCTACTCTGTTTGCAAATGTGTGTATATGAAGGAAAAGGTTAACTAACCTCTTTACCTTATAGACTCTTTTTGCAAACTGAGGTGATCCAGATCAGATGGCTCCTGTAGGAGTCAGCTGTCCAGGATCTGCTCTGTTTGTTTACTGAATTCTAGAGTTAGTGTCATGGCCAAAAAGTCCCTTGCTCATCTGCCATTCCAAAAAAAAATTCAGCTAATTAATATTCAGTCATGATTTCCAACATGAATATTATTCATGAGGTAAAAAGTTGAACTGGATATGTCTGTGAAACATGCCTCCAACAAATGCTGAAGACAAACATTTCTTATACATGTAGCAGCTTACAGTAGAAACTGCCCTAAGCAGTCATTCATTTATTGAACATGTCTTAAAAAGCAGATGGTAGCTTCACACAGTTCAAAAGTAATGCAGAAAGCTCCTGCCTTACTTTTGACCTGTATTACAGACTCCTAATTAGACCGTTTTTTTATGGCAGCATAACCCTTTACTCCATAAATAAGCTTTTGCAAACAGAGTGGATCTAGATCAAACTGCTCCTTTATGAACTATTTGATGAGGGTTTACTCTGTTTGCTTATGATATAAAATATACATCTGTATCCATGCTTATAAAACTTTTTAGTCGAGTCCGAGTTCGTTCTCAAGTTTTTGATTAGTCAGATTTGAGCCTTTGGCTTGAGAACGAACTCAGACTCAACTAAAAAGCTTTATAAGCATGGACCCTGGTTCTACAGTTTCTTTCTTGGTAAAAAATCCAAATTTCTTATGTCATTATAAAAACACAGCTAATCAATATTCATGATGTCATTTTTTCTTTCATGAATAATCATAGAATAAAGGGTTCAGACAGGTTTTACTGTAAATCAGTGACTAGAATCATCATGGTGAGCTAAGCACGAAGTCCATTTCGGACTCATCATCAATGTCAGCATTGTCCTGTTCTGGCTGCTGCTCTGGTGGATAAATAACGTCCATGTCCGAGTCGTACTCAATCATCTCCTCATTTGAAATATGCCAGGAATTGCCTTCTATGAAGTCTGCAAACCTACAAATATAGATAATTCCTATCTTTATATGAAAACAAATGCTGACTTTAGACATGGAAAAATATCGGCTATGTCATTGAAACAATGACAGTCCATACTGCATATGCAACAGGACAGCATTGTCAGGTAAAGGCTGCACTGGAAATAGTATAACCCCCTTACTTCTAAAGTCTAAGACATAGCATTTTAAAATTTGTATCTACTTGTATTCTTGTTTAACCTTTTCCCTCATATTAATGCCTTTTATAGCATTTGAAAACAGCAGTAGACCCAGATCAGAAAACTCCTGTAGGAGCCATCTGATCAGGGTCTGCTGTTTGGTTTTGGAATTATATAGCAATTATATATTTCAAAATTTTACATAATAAAAATTAAGTTAATGAATATTCATGAAGTGACCTGTTCTCATAAGGGAAAAGGTTAATGGATCAGACAATACAATACAGCAGAACTGGTCTTATTATATAGACTCGACGCAGGAATCTTAAACAGATGGTTGCTTAATACAGAACAAAAAGTAATGCTGAAAGCTCCTATTACATCTATCCTGCATGAAGTTACCACTTGTCTTAACCCTTTCCCTCATATAAACGTGTTTTCACGCATTTGCAAACAGAGTAGACCCAGATCAGACGGCTCCTAGAGGAGCCGTCTGATCAGGGTCTGCTCTGTTTGCTAATAGAATTTGATAGACCAGTTTCCTTGCTTTCTAAAATGTCTATACAGTAAAACCTTCCATATTTCTTTATAACTATGATGTTAATGAATATTCAGTAGGTATTGAAATTTGGCCTAAATACAGAACAGGGAACCAGGGTTAAGACCCACAATTAGACCTCTTTTTGATGGTCACTTAACCTATTCCCTCAGAGGCTGTTTTCGATCCAATCTCTTTGAATAAAAGTACTAGAGAAAAGGAACATTTTAGAATTGTGTAGTTTTGAAACCATTCTGATAAATTGAGCATTTGCTCCTCTATTTATCACAATGGTTTCAAAAGTGACTTTTACCGAGGCATCAATATAAGGGAATGGGTTAAAACAGGTTCCACTGTACTATATAGGCTGACAAGAACCAAACAATCTGAGTAACAACTGTCAGAGCCATAGATAAAGAGTCATATTTCAAATTCATTCTTTCTCCACAACAAGGAATATAGTGGCTACTGTTAACCCATTACCTCATAGGCTATTTTTAGATACAATCTCTTTGAATCAATCTACATAAAAGCGGTAATTAACAAAAGAAAAGGAATTTTTTAGAATTTTGTAGTTTGAATCCATTGTGATAAATATAGCATTTGCTCCTATAGGAGCAAATGCTCTATTTATCGCAATGGTTTCACAAAGTGACTTTTACAGAGTCGTCAAAAGTCGTCAATATGAGGTAATGGGTTAAGAAGGGTTAGGTGGAGATATTTCGAGGTCATTCTAAATAGTAGTCACTACATAACATAGTGTTGAGGAGAAATGTTTGAGATATTTTTGAAAAAAAATGTTTCATTCACACATCGTACCTATAATTTTTAACTGATCTGGGTTTTGTATGTTTGCAATGTCCACAAATAATTCTCTTTATAATGTGACAGGTGACAAGCCAAGAATAAAACTATAAATAGCATCAGCATTTCATGATCTGTGGTATCCTATCACAGCATCTTGTCAGAGTATACAAAAAACAGAAACATGATAGCAGATCAGAATTAGCAGTTTGGCACTTATCAGCACCTTCAGTATAACAGATAAGTATCTGCTCTGATACTACACTGTTTGCAAAACCTAAAATGAAAAATATCCAGGGACAGTTTCTTTAACCCTTCGCTTGCTGAATTTTAAAATACATTTCTCCTTATTTACCCATGCCCTGTTGTATAATTACATATATCTTCACTGTGTACAAGTAGTTTGCTGTGCAATCACTGCTGTGGAGTGCACTGGTTGCACAATCAACTTGTAAATAGTGCAGACCCTGATGAGACAGCTCCTGCAGGAGCTGTCTCATCAGGGTCTTCACTATTTACAGGTAGGTATATTGATGTGAATAGCAAGCGAAGGGTTAACCCTTTCCTCCATAAATATGCCTTTGCAAACAGAGTAGACCCAGATCCTACAGGAGCCATCTGATCAGGGTCTGCTCTGTTTGCTTTATAATGGAATAAAATAGATCTGATTCTATAGTTCCTTAATAGCAAAAACGTTTTAATCATGTGTTAAAATGCCATTTTTCAAATTAATCTAATAACTATTCATAAAGCCATAATTTCTTACATGAATATTCATGGAGTAAAGGGTTAACCTGAGGAATATCCATGCAAAACTCTGCCATTATAAAATTTGAATAATTCCTGTATAATTCCTGTATTAAAATTGTCATGGCAAACAGAGGAGAAATCAGAAACTATCGAACCTGGGTCTACTGTATTTGTAAATGCGAAAAAAGGCCGGATTATCAAGAAAATTTTCAAAAATCTAACCCATTCCCACATATAAATGCCTTTTCACACATTTGCAAACAGACTAAACTGAGATCAGACAGCTCCTATAGGACCCATCTGATCAGGGTCTGCTCTGTTTGCTAATGGAATTCAACAGATCTGTTTCTTTACTTTCTAAAATGGCTACAATGTTCAACCTTCCATATTTGTCTATGAATGAAAAGTAGGTTTATGTATTGAAAATTTGAATAAACATAGAACAAGGAAATGGTTCATGGACCTAGCATGGCATGACCAAGGGATAGAAAACTGATCTTGGTGAATAATATGACAAGAAAACTGAGTATACAAGTAAATATTTATTGTAAATATAACATGTACAACAGTAAGATCATTATATAAATATATCATATTACAAAACGCAATAAGAAATTTAAGTCGTATATGTAAAACTATGTATTGAATTTTTAATAACATTTATCTTCCCTGAACACAATAAAACACTACTAAACTTCATAAAATTTATATATCATTCCCATCTGTTAACAAGAGGGCCATTGGCCCTATATCGCTCACCTGAGTTACAGTAATACATGTATATTGACATGTTAATTTTTCAGTGGACAACATTTCTAGCAGATGAAATAAGCTTAGTGCACTGCTTTCACCCTTTCACTGCTGAATAAACTTGAACTGAATTCAGAACTAATACCAAGTGACTAGTTGACCAAGATCTAAACTGTTTACAACTTGTGCCATTTTTGCCTTAGCTCAAAATGCCTAAAACTGGTCTTTGAGAAATTCAAATGACTTCAATAAAGCTATGCAATTATACCTTGACCCAGGTATATAGGCAAATAGAGTGCTAGGCAGTACATAATGCCAGTTTTTGTGTGAAATGACCAATAAGAATATCTTTAAAAATCGTTTAACCCTTTCCCTCATATAAAGCTGTTTTTATGCATTAGCAAACAGAGTAGACTCAGATCAGACGACTCCTATGGAAGCTGTCTGATCTGGGTCTTCTCTGTTTCTTTTGACACAATATAGATCGGATTCTACAGTTTTTGTCAAAGCAAAAACTTCTCTTCAGAGAAATAATGTGTTTTACACATTAAAAATAAGAGTAGATTAGATCAGACGGCTGCTATAGAAGCTGTCTGATCAGGGTCTGCTCTTTTTACATTTGACAAGATATAGATTTGATTTTACAGTTTTTTTCAAAACTAAAACTTCTATTTATGGCATTAACAATTTTTTTAAGCATTAGCTAACAAAAGTAGTCTTTAGTAGGTGTTTAGAAATAAGTCTAGCTCTAGGTGTGAATATCTGATGATAATTCAATTAAATGGGTCATTAGTATTTTTAACAATTGAAATTGAGAAGAGTTACGTCTACTGTTATAATTAAGTTATATTTACTCAGTTATTTCATTAATATCATACAAGATTCAGACATTTTAGGACTTTTTAATGTGTTGTCATCAAATTTTATAAAAAAAAGTTATATTTACGATGCTTTTTGGGGCAGCAGACTTAATCCACAGTAGTAAGTTTAACACACCTATCATTGTTGGGGGGGGGGGGGGGGGGGGGGGGGGGATTATCATGTTTTCTTAAGAATTACCATGACTTATATCAGTTGGGCCATTGCATAATCATGTTTTCACAGTTTTCTTAAACATTACCATGACTTACATCAGTTGGGTTTGGACCCAGATCAAAAGTCTAGATGGTGATCATTTTCCTTGATTGGCTGAATTGTTACTTTCCTATATCTCTCACATCTAATTTGAGAGACATTGGAAGACACCATGTAACATCACTCACACTACACACTGGGGTTAATGGGTCAAAATGCCTTTAATGTTTCGTCTGCAACAAAAAGGTATTGTCATCTGCTTCAATTCTTAAAATAAACTTACTTTCATTTTTTTGCAAAAATATGGTTAAGATGACAAACAGTTTGGATCCTGATGAGATGCCGCAGTATGCGGCCTCTCATCTGGATCCAAACTGTTGGCATAGGTAATCACAGTTTCACCACTAGCATGCAAAGAGTTAAGAGTCAGGCATTGACCTGGAGAGATTTTACTGCCCTGTAATCTTTGAACTGCTGCTGGTCTGCAGTTCAGGATCTGGAGTTGATATTTAACCCTTAATTTCTCTCATATAAACTTGTTTTCATGCATCTGCAAACAGAGTAGACCCAGATAAGGTGGCTCCTATAGGATCAAGGTCTGTTATTTGCTAATGGAATTTGATAGATGTTTCTATGCCTTCTAAAACAGCTACACTGATTCACCTTCAACATTTTACTATAAATAGTTATAAATAGAATGATACTAGCACTCCAATGCAGTTATCTCCCTTTGTCCCTTATGGCTATGCTGATGGGACAAGGGAAATAACTGAGGAAATTACCTTTTAAGTGTTACAGATTCTGATGTTAAGTAGCATAAAACCCCAGGGTGAGACTATTTATGGCCCAGGGGTCATTATTTGAACACACCTGGTAGTGGTATATTAGGTGATGCTTCATACCAAATATCTTAGCTCTAGATTATGTGGTTTCAGACAAAGATTTTTAAAGGTTTCCTTATATAAGTCTATGTAAAAACTACAAGCCCCAGGGCAGGGCCATTTTTGGCCCGGGGGTCATCATTTTAACAAACTTGGTAAAGGACCATCAGATGATGCTATATACCAAATATCAAAGCTCTAGAAATTGTGGTTTCAGAGAAGAAGATTTTTAAAGATTTAAAAAAAAACCTGTAAAAGTAGTGGGGCGGGGCCATTTTTTGCCCGGGGGTCATGATTTTAACAAAACTGATAGAGGACATCCTAAGGTACATTTCTGTGAAATTTGGTTGAAATCCTCCCAGTGGTTTAGGAGAAGAAGTCATTTGAAATAAAAGTGAACGGACAGACGGACGGACAGACGGACGGACGGACAGACGGACAGACGGACGACAGGCGGTCACAATAGCTCACCTTGAGCCTTTGGCTCAGGTGAGCTAAAAAGTAACCAATTTAACCCTTTACCTGATTAAGGCACATATTTACCCATTTGCAAACAGAGTACATCCTGGTCTGACTGCTCCTGAAGAAGCTGTCTGATCAGGATCTGCTCCGTTTATTTGATCGATTTTAGTTTCTGCCATGGCCATGGGCCAAAAATTCCTGTGTTCTTACGGCATATTTAAAATCCAGCTAATTAATATTCATGAAGTATTTGTTACTTGAATATTCATATGGGAAAAGGGAAATATTATCATATGCAAACTGACAGAATATATATAATATAATTATATATCAATACATATATATCTAAACATTGGTATACATGTACATCCCTCTGAAAATCCAGGTCATATACTATGGGGTGGGGGTGCAGAACTCGGGATTTGACTTTTGAAAGACAAAAAAATCAACAGCAACAATAATAATACAGTATTTCAAATAAAACTAGAGCTATCACTGACTCTTTGCATGTTACTGGCCAATCTGTGATTACCGCTATCACTGACTCTTTGCATGTTACTGGCCAATCTGTGATTACCTATGTAAAGCAATCCAGATCTAGAAGAGACGTTAAAAATAATCTCACGATCAAGATCAAAACTGTTTGATACTCTGACTGTAATTTTGAAGAGAAATAAGTGAAACTAACCATGAGACTTGTAGTAAATCAAGGGAATACCACTCTGTGTGTAAAGAGCCTGTCTACACCTTTGCAAACAGTAGACCCAGATCAGACGGCTCCTGTAGGAGCTGTCTGATCAGGGTCTGCTGTGTTTGCTTCTGAAATAATATAGACATGATTCTACAGTTTCTGCCATGGCTAAAACTGACTGTGTCTACAGTAAAAACTCTCTATAATGACCACTAAATTACATCAAGTATTTTGTGTTAAAGGCAGGTGGCTGCTTAAGCAAGGTAAAAGTTACACAGAATGCTCCTATAGGAGCGTTCTGTTTTACTTTCACCTTGCTTTAAGCAAAATACCAACTAATTAACGCAA
This sequence comes from Azorinus chamasolen, assembly GCA_963576725.1. NCBI lineage: Eukaryota > Metazoa > Mollusca > Bivalvia > Cardiida > Solecurtidae > Azorinus > Azorinus chamasolen. The sequence goes on from OY755248.1 coordinate 1,058,009, forward strand.
TTTAGTGCCCGTTATAGAGAGGTTTTACTGTATGTGCTATTATAATAATGAATCTAATCAATATTCATGACATCACTATTTCTTACATCACTATTCACGGAGTAAAGGGTGTGGAAAGAGACTGAGAAACAAATGTAAAACAAATATTCAAACATAAGATGCTGTTCAGCAGGACTGAGATCACATACCCTCCATTGCTACGGACAAGACAAGACACAAAACTGGTGGTTAACAATAAAGGGATGCAGCCTAATACAGCATATAGCTCTAGATATGAGGAATATTTAGGTTTTGTATCAGTGGGTAGCATTTTGAACCCTAGCACAGATAATATATATGCAAGAAAATATCTGATTAGCCACAAAAAAAATTCAGGAACTGGTGACACTAGAATTATGATTTGTGTTTGCAGCATCTAAGTCTCACATTCATTATGCGTGTCCAATTACATTGAAATCTGTGAATACATAATAAAGTTATAGCTCAGACAAAATCAACTGAAAATTTCAAAAGGAATATAATTCTAAATCTGATTATGTAACAGTTCTGGTGTTTAACTCTTTGCTTGCTATTCGCTTCACTATAGCTACCTGTAAATAGTGAAGATCCTGCAGGAGCTGTCTCATCAGGGTCTGCACTATTTACAAGTTGATTGTGCAACCAGTGCACTCCACAGCAGTGATTGCACAGCGAAATACTTGTACACAGTGAAGATATATGTAATAATTATACAACAGGGCATGGGTAAAGAAGGAGAAATGTATTTTAAAATTCAGCAAGAGAAGGGTTAAACATGACACAGCATCTAGTCATCATTATCATGTGCAGCCTAGACACAGTTTATGCAAGAAAAACAATCAGAACAGATAGAAATTTAAACTCAAGGGTCAAAATTGCCCTGCATGGTTAAAGGTCAATTGATCTATTATATACATCTACCAAATTATTCAAGCTGCTCTATTTCACTTTGACAGCCAATAGAAACCATTTACATAACTTTGATAGAGGACCAAAGCATCATTCCTGGGAAGTTAATAAACTCTTTAGGATATAGGAGGAGATACGTTTTTAAACAAGAGCCGCATGCGGCGCCAACGCTCGTCTGACTTGGTGCTTGTCCAGCTAAATTAAACATTTTTGAAAAATATAAAGGGTCATAACTCCAAAGTTTTGAAATGAAGAGTTATGGTTCTTATGTAGGGGCCTTCCCCTCAATGAGATCTACTAACCTATGAAGTTTCATATTGATACCTCTTATACTTTTCGAGTTATGGTCAATGTTAAGATTTCGGACGACGACAACGCGGATGCCGGATTTACGACAATAGCTCGTACAGATGAGCTAAAAATTGACTGTTATGTCGTTTATATGAATTGTTTTAGAAGTACTGGTGCAATGGACAGGAACCTTTCATAGACTCCAGTGTAGTATTTTTGTTAAGTTTGGTTATATTCCATTCAGCAGTTTAATCCTTTCCCTCATATAAACGTGTTTTCACGCATCTGCAAACAGAGTAGACCCAGATCAGATGGCTCCTCTAGGAGCCGTCTGATCAGGGTCTACTCTGTTTGCTAATAGAATTTCAAAGATCTGTGTCTTTACTTTCTACAATGGCTACAATGTTCCACCTTCCATATTTCATTATAACCTTTTTGTCCATGAATAGTCAGTAGGTATTGAAATTTGTAATAAAAGCAGAACAGGGAAAGGGTTAAGAGATGCTGTTTAAAGAATTGTTTGTTAAAATTGTTTTAGACCCTGTCACCAACTTATGAGGTAGACCAGAACAATTTATATATAACTACCACAAAAGGGCCACATGAAGATCATTTCTACGAAATTTGGTGAAAATCTATTCAGTGTTTTGGGAGAAGATGCTATTTAAAGAAATATCTCGTTTAAATCTATTTTAGCTCCTGTGTCCTACTTATGCAGTGGATAGGAACGATTTATAAAAAATCTGAAAGCGGGTCACCTACAGATCATTTTTGTGACATATGATGAAAATCCAGTTGCAGATGTCATTAATTCAAATTGTTTAACCCTTTCCTTCATATAAATGCATTTTCATGCATTTGCAAATAGAATAGACCCAGATCATATGGCTCCTATAGGAGCCATCTGATCAGGGTCCGCTCTGTTTGCTAATGGAATTTGATAGATCTGTTCCTTTACTTTCTAAAATGGCTGTAATGTTTCACCTTCCATATCTCATTATAACCAGTTTGTCCATGATTATTCAGTAGGTATTATAGGATCATCTGAAGATCATTTCTGTGAAAATTGGTGGAAATACATTCTCTAGTTCAGGAAACAATGTCATTTAAAGAAATTGTTGTTTAAAATCTATTTTTAACTCTAAAGAACTACTTATGCTGTGGACCGAACAGATTTAGATAAATCTGATAGAGGGGTCAGCCTACAGATCATTTATGTGAAATTTAATGAAAATCCAGTATTAAATAAAGTGGTTTAGGAAATGTCGTTTAAAGAAATTGTTGAAGATAGATGACATAGGCTGACTGACAAAGGGTGATCCCAGTAGCCCACCGTAGCTCTTTGTAACAGGTGTCAGAGCTAACAATCGGTGATGTTAGAGTGAATTTCTTCAACATGACATAGCTTCTCGAATTATCAAGATGTGTGCCTACTGAAAATGAATTAAATATCAATGTAATATGAAATTACAACTCACATGGACAGATGCACGCACAACCACCATTGTGGTAAACTATGTCAAGTTGACTGCAGACTTACTTAAAAAAAATCTACATAAATTTATCATATTTTTCTACCAAATCCCCATTTTATTGGTATTAAACGTAGCAATGTGAGTTGATACCAACATAATAAGGTTTGGCTCAGAAATAGGAAACATGGATAGATCAATGTGCCTGCATCTACAAATATGCTATAAAACAAAATTAACCCATTCCCTTATAATATATATGCTAGAGATCCAACCTCTAAGAATAAATCTACCGAAAAGGAGCATTTACTAGAATTTATAGTTTTGAAACCAAGGTGATAAATAGAGCATTTGTTCCTATGCTCTAATTAACAAGGTTTTCATTTTCATTCATAACAACCGATTATTTTCTGGACATAGCAGATTGTACTGACATGTTCTTAGATTGAATTTTCAAGGTTTCTAGAAAAACAACCGATACAAAACTCATTTCAGCCGTTGGTTTCAATCGGCAATCGGCTGAAAATGAAAACCCTGATTTTATCACAATGGTTTCAAAAAGTGACTTGAAGAGGCATCAAAAGGCGTCAATATGTGGGTATGGGTTAAAATGACACTGTCATTGCTGGTGAGCCGAGGACAAAAACTAGTTCGGACTCCGTATCGGACGGTGGCTCACTGTCAACCAGTGATGGATCATCAGACAATTCATGATGTGTCCGTTCAGTAGTAGATATATGAGCAACACCATTTTCGATGAAATCTGCAAATCTACAAGACAAGAAGAAAGTTACACATGCATTACCCTGCACATTCCACCAGACAAACTTAGGGCAAACGTGTAGACCTAGATTAATGTGAAGGAGCAGTTTGAATGGGCACCCCACTATTATCTACTCCACAAGTTTCATTCAAATTTATCAAAACAGTGCAGAATTGACATATCCAGCTTCTCATATCAGTGAAGAGAAAGGAGACTGGATAATAGATATATAGTAAACAATTCTGTAACTCTTATCACTAAATACAGTAAAAACCCTATTCTGGTCTGTAAGACAGGTGGCAGATTAATGCAGGGTAAAAGTCAAGCAGAAAGCTCTCAAATGAGCCTTCAGCATGACTTTCAACCTGCATTAAGCTGTCGCCTACCTAAAAAGACCTAAATTCTTCTTTATCGAAATTCTGGTTTCGAGGGGTTTTACATGCAGATTAGGCCCATTTTAACCCTTTCCTCCATAAATATGCTTTTCTACACCTCTGTAATAACCACTTCTTGAAACCATTGTGATAAATTGATCATTTGCTCCTATAGGAGCAAACGCTCTATTTATCACAATGACACAAAGGCGTAAGACATTTTCAAACTACAAAAATTCTAAATTTACTTTTCTCTAGTAAATGCTTCTTTTGGGTAGATTCATTCAAAGAAGTTGTGTCTAAAAATAGCCTATGGAGGAAAGGGTTAACTCTTTCCCTCATGACTATTCTTGTGAGAAATTAATGAATGTACATGTATAAATACCATTTAGCTGAATCTTATAGTGACATCATGAACAAGCAAAAGCTGTACACTGGTAATTAGATCTATATAATTTCATAAGCAAACAGGGCAGACCTTGATCAGATCAGGAGCCATCTGATCTGGGTCTACTCTGTTTGCAAAGGCATTAAAAGGTGCAAGACTAGATCATTTTTTCTCCACTGAACCGTATGTTGTGACCACTCTTAAGAATCATCTCTAAGCAAAATAATTCTAATGAGTTGACATAATATAGAGTTGGGTAGAGAAATAAATTATCTAGTCTTGAAAATATGTTTGATTTATGAATTTTATCTCTGTTTCTGATAGTTGACCACAATATTTAATCCATGCCCCAACCTCTTTGAATGAATCTACCCAAAAGGAGCATTTACTAGAGAAAAGTAAAATTTCAGAATTGTGTAATATGAAACCATTGTGATAAATAGAGCATTTGTTCCCATAGGAACAAATGCTCTTTTTATCACACTGGTTTCAAAAAGTGATTTTATATAGGCATAGAAAGGCATGTTTATGGAGGAAAGGGTTAAGAATGTTTGTGAAACTGGGACCTGGTATTGGTAGAAACTGTACTGTAGTTTTGCTAACCCATGCAATGCTGAATTTTCAAATGGACTATTCCAAAATTCAAACAAGTCAAGTTTATGGTAAATATTTAGGGTTATTTCTAAAGACAAGTGTAACATGACAAACAGTGTAGACCAAAATGAGAGGGCTCCATCTGGGTCTACACTGTTTGCAAATGACATTAGTGACTCGTGAACAAATAATAAGAGTGGACACTGATGAAAGACTGTGTTAACCCTTTCCCTATCACAATCGCTTTCTCATGCCTTTGCAAACAGAGTAGACCCAGATCAGACAGCTCCTGTAGGAGCGGTCTGATCAGGAGTAGTCTCAGTGTCCTACTCTGTTAGCCCCTATGAAATTATAATGGATCTGACTTCATAGTTTCTACCAATACACCAAACAATCCTGTGTTCACATGCTATTATAAAAATTCAGCTAAAAAATATTCAAGATGTCATTATTTCATAAAGTGAATATTCAACAAGCAAAACAGTTAACTTATGTCTAATCTGTAGCAGGACTGTTTAGTAAAGGTTATTATGAAATGGTCTGCAGCAAGCCAAGATAAAAGCAAGAAAAGCAAACATATAAACATAAAGTATAACTCCAGGATGGTTTCGTACACTTTGAAGCCCAAATTTAAAAGCTCAAGTCTCTACCTTGTGTAAGAAATAATAACATCATTAACCCTTTACTCCATGAAAATCTAAACATTTTCAAGAATAGCTCCTTTATTTCTCCACCAAACCATATACTGTGACCATTCTTTAGAATCGTCTCAAAGAGACGATTCTAAAGAGTGTTCACAGTATAGTGTTTGGTGGAGAAATAAAGAATTTAGTATTTAGGTACGCACCTTTATCTGTTGCTCTGATGTCAAGTACTAGTATCTAGTACTGCAGGCTGCTAATATGGTACTTCATGCATGGAATAAAATGTTTAACCAACAAATAGTGTTAATTACAACTTACATCAAGCTGACCCTTATTTGTTCAACCATACACAGCATTATTCAAATGATTATTGTGTATAAATGAAAACCCACCTTTGTGGACTTTTCAGTCGACTGATGATCTTCCATGACTGGCAATCAGGACTACGACAATACTCGCGCAGTTGTTCCAATGCTCGATTTGTCTCTACATTACCCTCCTGGATGTACTGCTCCTCTGTCAGAAGCTTCACCTTGGCAGGGAAGAATCGATTCCTGTGGACATAGTTATTTACATGTACCTCTCAGAGCAACATATAAAGGTGCATACTCATGGAGTCGGGTAGAGATCAGGGTTTTCCCTTGACCCCTTCAAAAAGACCAATTTGAGGGTCCTCTTGACCCCCTCTCTATAAAGTAAAGAACAGACCCTCTGAATTTTGAGGGTCATCTGTAAAATTTAAGGGACATTTCAATAGAAAAAGGGGGTCAGGGACAACCCTGAGAGATTAGGGTGAAATAAGTTGATCGGCTTTACTGTGTGGCTTGGTAGCTCAGCCGGTAGAGTGTTGGCATGGTAAGCCAGAGGCCCTGGGTTCGAGTCCCAGGCGAGTCACAACTTTTTCACCATGTTACACTTAGATACTAAAATCGTCATTTTTCTACAAAACCCTATGTTGTAACCACACTTTAGAATCGTAGAGTGGTCACAACATAGGGTTTGGTGGAGAAATAAAGAAGTATTTTTTGAAAATGTTTTAATTTACGCATCTTATATTGACCTCTGCCTCAGCCACATTTCTTTGCCAAAACTTATCTTGTTGGTACTCATAAGAATTGTCTACAAAAGACAATCCTTACTCCATGATTATTCACATAAGAATTAATAACATCAGGAATATTCATTGGATCATTTTTGTAATGGTATATAAACACAGGAAGTTTTGGACCTGGCATAAACAGCACCATTATATACTTCCATAACGGGTTGGCTCAGATCAGGGTAGGAATGGCTACCTGCTCTTTGTTATATGATTGTGTGAAAAATACCCTAAAGTTTATCAAGTTTATTTTGATATTTCAAGATTGACAACCATTTTTCCTTTCAGGTGGTATATAACAAGCCATGGTCTGTAGAATCCTGTCTTCACATTTTTCCATAAAGTTCCCAAATAATGGTGTTTTTTAAGACTTTTCATGTTGCATCTCAATTTTACCTTTTTTTGAAATTTAATTTCCAAGTTGATAATGTTAGAAACAAAGTTTTCCATAAAGTTCCCAAATAATGGTGTTTTTTAAGACTTTTCATGTTGCATCTCAATTTTACCTTTTTTTGAAATTTAATTTCCAAGTTGATAATGTTAGAAACAAAGTTTTATGTGTATAATATTGTTACTTATTTATTGTAAATAATAATACTTTTTACGGATCCAAAATCGGAGAAAAAATGTAAAATATGATATTATTCTGTAAATGTATGTAGTCGTTATGTTTTCATTAATTCTTACCATTTTAAAACAAACAACAGTATTTCCACAAAGCAAATGTTTAAATCCCTGTTTTCTGAATTTTTAATGTTATACATACATTAGTTAACAAAATGATTCTATACAATAGGTCTAGGTGCATTACAAGTAATAGGAATGCAACCTTAAAGAAATGGGTTTTTTTGTACAGTCCGTAGACCTAAGTTTAACAACAATTATTCTGAGATATCTACTTAAAACTTATGTGTCTCTGTTATTTTCTATTTTATATTGATGCAAAGAAAAAAACAACCAGAAAGGCATTCCACATCTGACAGATGATTTGTTCACCAATCATTGTCAAACTTTGTCCGTAGACCGTACAGTCCGTAGACCTGACATTTCACCACCATTTACAATGACAGAAATGCATTTTAGGACTACATTATGTATTATTTTTACAATATTTAAGCTTCTGTAGTTCTTCAAACTCATATAAACAATATTATTTGAGTAAGTTTTCATTCTGTTCACAAATTATTCCAAAATGGCATAAAAAATGCAAAAATATGGTATAACAGTGGAGCTATATAACCTATGATACACTAAATAATGTATAAACTGTTTGTTAAGGCACATACTAACTAAACAAGTAAAACTTCTTAACCAGTATGTACAATTCCAATGATTAAACCACTGTAAATATGAAAGGTGAAAAAGTCTACGGACTGTACCATTTATCCATAACATACAACTTTTAATGTATACTTGTCATTTACTTACAGACTAAACACAAAAGATGAAAACCAAGGGGGAAACAAACAAGAGTACCGCATACGGTACATAATACGCCCACTTGCAAACTTTCTCTGATTCAACATGCCTTATAAGTGTTGACATTTTCTAATCTGTGCTTCAGATCTTGATTTCCATATTAAGGTGATACTATTTTTTAAAAAAATAAAGTGAATATTTTATTAAATAAAAAAAGTTACAACTAATCCTCATTTTTGTAGATTTTTGTAAAGTGCAACGGCCATAACTCTGTAAAGACAAACTGAATGAACCTCAAAATAAACTCGGCTTCAAATTTTATTGCTTAAAACATTTGTGTTAAGTTTCATTTATATCATTTTAATAGTTTTCCCAGAAAACAACAGACAAACTAAAAGTTGACCAACTAACAAAGCAACGAACACACAAAGTTCAAGAACCATAACTTTAGAATAAAATGACATATCAAACCCCCGCAATGGGTGAAAATTCACATAAAGGTTTAACCATATAAAAAAAATGAAGTAAATATTATTTCAAAATTTTGAAAAAGTTATGGCCATCCTGATATTTGCATAGATTTCATCATTTGCATTATTTTTTTAACTGCAAGGGCCAAAACTCCGAAACAACAAATCAAATGATCCTCAGAATCGACTTGGCTTCCGGTCTTGATGCATTAAAAATGTGTATGAAGTTTCATTAATATCTGTCAAACAGTTTTGCCAGAAAACAGCGGACAAACTATTTGCATATATTTGTAAAAAAATTTAAGTAAAAGGGCAATAACACCGAAACAACGAATCAAATGAACCTCAGAATCGGCTCAGCTTCAGATCGTGATGCATTAAACATTTGTGTGAAGTTTCATAATTATCTCTCAAATAGTTATCCCGGAAAACAGCGGGCAAACTATTTGCATTATTTTTTAAGGACAAGGGCCATAACTCTGAAATGAAAAATCAAATGATCCTCAGAATCAATTCAGTTTCAGATCTTGATACATTAAATATTTGTGTGAAGTTTCATTAATATCTCTCACATAGTTTTCCCAGAAAACAGCGGACAAACTATTTGCATATTTTTTAAGGATAAGGCCAATAACGCTGAAATGAAAAATCAAATGAACCTCAGAATCAACTCAGCTTCAGATCTTGATACATTAAACATTTATGTGAAGTTTCATTAATATCTCTCAAATAGTTATCCCAGAAAACAGGGGACAAACTATTGGCATGTATTTGCATTATTTTTTAAGTAAAAGGGCCATAACTCCAAAACGACAAATCAAATGATCCCCAGAATCAACTCAGCTTCAGATCTTGATGCATTTAACAATTGTGTGAAGTTTCATTACTATCTCTCAAATACTTTTCCCAGAAAACAGCGGACAAACTATTTGCATATTTTTTTAGGACAAGGGCCATAACTCTGAAATGAAAAATTAAATGAACCTAAGAATCAACTCAGCTTCAGATCTTGATGCATTAAACATTTGTGTGAAGTTTCATTAATATCTGTCAAATAGTTTTCCCAGAAAACAGCAGACAAACAAAATGTTGACGGACGAACGAACGGACGGACGGAAGGACAGGGCCACGACAATATACAACCACCTTTATTAGGTGGGCGTATAAAAATTGTGAAAGTGAAATAGCAGTGAAAAAGCCAAAAACTAAATTAACAAGAACTAAAATAATGAGGAGATATAGAGCAAAACTAAAATCAAAACCAGACAAAATTGAAGAAGCACATGCAAAAGACTGTGAAAGAAAAAGAATGAAGAGAGCCAAAGAAAGATCTGACATAATGAATGGAAACAGAGAACTGAAAGAAAGAAGAAAGTATGAAAACACAAAATATGTGGCGACATACAGGGATAAGGTGAAATCCAAAAAGGAAAAAGCAAACCATATAGTTTTCATTTGGTTCCCATATCTATCTGATTCGGAAGGAGCTGGGAACGCTCTTCCTTGACGCTTTTAGTCAAGTAATGAGTACGTACAGTCCGTAGACTTGCATATTTGTATAATATATAGGGTTAAACAGTTAATAGTTTCACAGTTATCATATGTTATGATGGTTGATACAGTTAAAAAGTAATTAAATAGTTCTTATTTAAAGACACAAATGTAGGACTGATATTTTTCTGCTAGAATTTATATTTTCAAACTTTTCAGTGTATATTCACTAATTAACTTAAAATATAAGAATTAATTTTGTATTGTGAACATTAATGAAAATCAAAAACTATTTAAAAACTAGTTTTTTTCTAGATTTTCCTCTTAAGATTAAATTGTTTATAAAAAAGATCATACTTGAAGGCAAAACAGAGCAGCACATATTCCTGTACAGTCCGTATACCAAACAAATGTTTTATGTAGTCTGTGAATAGTTCTGTTATCAGATATACAAGATTACACATACGATGGCATATTAATCTTTGCGAATTTCAGTGTTGTTTTTGTCACTTTTTTATGCAATTCTTTATTTGATTTGATGTTTTTATCATATGTTCGGATTGGACATTACAAAATTTTTACAACATTATTCATGCAGTAAACAATGATCAGTTGAAACTATAGTATAGAAGCATGTTTTATGGAATTTGAACTCTTACAAATATGAAAAGAAATAGTAAACTCTACTTAACCTAAGTTAGTTCACTGTTTTATGATAAAGAATTTCTGTATGATGTTTGTACAGTCCGTAGACTTTTTTTAAACATGAATTCTGAAGCATATGTTGTAAACACAACATGTATTATACAAACAGAGCCATATTGTTTCTTTCGCATGGACACTTGTGGGATAAAATAAGTAAAAGTTAACTTTCTGTCTGTGTTTTTTCATTCAAAATCATATTTGACATAGTTTGACTATTTCTTTGAAAATGTAGTAGATGGGTTGCTGGCCTGAAAATTTTCAAAATATCCATAATTTTGAAAGGAATCTTTCTTTATCGTGGTTCTCATATATTGTTCTATTGTTTCAAGGCTGTTTAGAAATTCAAATCAATAAAGTTTAATAATTTACTAACTTGTTATTGCACTCTATGTACAGTCCGTAGACATCAATACCACCAGTAAATGCACTGTGATAACGTTTTAATGCCCTGTGCGATCTTAATGAAATTCGGAATAAAAATGCACAAGAGTTTCTTTGGTCGATTTGCATAAAAACTGGAGGATTTTATGCAACTTTATATTTTGGTGCATGTGCAACATGCTGTCCTACCCTGATCTGAGCCAACCCGATAAGCAAACAGAGCAGATCCTGTCAGACGGCTCCTGCTGGTGTCATTAACCCTTTCCTCAATAAATACGCCTTTCTATGCCTCTGTAAAAGTCACTTAATGAAACGATTGTGATAAATAGAGCATTTGCTCCTATAGGAGAAAATGCTCTATTTATCACAATGGTTTCAATCTACAAAATTCTAAAAGTTTCCTTTTCTCTACTTAATGCTCCTTTTCGGTAGATTCATACAAAGAGGTTGGGTCTAAAAATAGCCTATGGAGGAAAGGGTTAAGAGTTACATGTATGGGAGAACTTTACAAACATCAATCTGTTTGTGTCCAGTTTCCTTTGCTCCATGAATATTCATACATAAAATAATGACATCATGAATATTGTTTATAATAAGATTATTTTGTATGGCACATGGACACAAGAACTTTTGGTCTGAGTAGAAACTGTAGAATCAAATCTATATTATTTCATAAGCAAACAGAGCAGACCCTGATCAGATGGTTCCAACAGGAGTCGTCTGATCAGAGTCTGCTCTGTTTGCTAATGGAAATTTGATAATTCTGATTGTTTACTTTCTAAAGTGGCTACAATGTTCCACCTTCCATATTTCATTGCAAATACTTTGTCTATGAATATTCAGTAGGTATCACTTGGACTAAAAATATAGCAGAAATAAGTTTTAACATAAAAGCTAAATCCCAACAGAGGACCAACAAATCTTCACAAAAGTAGTCATTCTCTAACAAGATCAGCGCTGAGTGTATATTGAATACTGATTAAAAACTGGTTACTTACCAATATCTGAAACTGGTTTTATTTAACAGCAGTGCTCTTGGAAAATTGTAGACTGTCAGGGTGATGAGCATTAAGGCTATAGACACTTCCCGTATCTGGGTGCTGTTATAAATGAGAATCAGACCAATTATCTGTAACAACCACTGGATCAAGTTCAATGTCCGTGGGTTTGTCACTGGACCAAGTCTATACACCACAGCGAAGCTTAGTAATCCCATAACGACACAGTAACCCAGTATGTATTGCCAGTAAGTTACACATGTGTCAAACACAGCATTGTTGAATAGATCACCCAGGAAGGACAGCACCCACAATGTTATGGATGTTCCCATAAACATCAAAATGTATCCAATGTTCTTCAGTTTCTGAAATATAAGAAGATATAAAAAGTGCTAAACATCACAAATGTTAACCCTTTCCTCCATAATATGCCTTTTTACGCCTCTGTAAAAATCACTTGTTGAAACCATTATGATAAATAGAGCATTTGCTTATATAGGAGCAAATGCTCTATTTATCACAATGGTTTCAAACTACAAAATTCTAAAAATGTTCCTTTCTCTAGTTAATGCTCCTTTTGGGTAGATTCATTCAAAGTGGTTGGATCTAAAGATAGCCTATGGAGGAAAAGGTTAAGTGGCTTTCAGACACTCCCAAATAATGAAGCTCCATAGAGCTGCCCAGCTAGAATATACATATAAGTGGACCACTGTATATTGTCACTGGTGTAAAAGATTGCGCATTCTGTTTTGTTAGTATTACATGTATGATGTAACACTATTTCCATGGAAAATTGATCTCTGTAAATTCATAAAATTCAAAAGTTTCAAAAAACTTATAGTTTGTCAAAATAAAACATAAACAAGAGGGCCCGAATGGCCCTGACATCGCTCACCAGACAATCAGGAGAGAAGATTTTCAAAGATTTCACTATATGTTTCTATAGAAAACTAGCCGGCCCTGGGGTGGGGCCAATTTTAATTCAGAAAGAACAAGGGCATGTTGTATTGCTATGCAAGACATGAGTCCCCCACCTGACTGAAAAAAACCTCCACTCTCCCCACCCCACCAACCCATGGTGTGGTTGACCATGGTATATACATGACCACCTGAATGGTATTAGTACCTTCTTTCATACATTGAATCGGTAAATAAAAAGTTATTGTCCCGAAAAAAAATTATGAAAAAGGGGAGTAACTCCAAAAATATTGATGCTAGAGTTATTGCCCTTGTGCATGACACTACATCTCATCATGCTTGTTCCATATGAGAAGTTTCAAATAAATTGAACCAGTACATAAAGAGTTATTAACTGGACAAGAAAATATGAAAAGGGGAATAACTCCAACAATATAGATGCTAGAGTTATGGCCCTTGCGCATGACACTTCCCCTCATCATATGTGTTCCATATGTGAAGTTTCAAATCAATTGAACAAGTAGAGAAAGAGTTATTGTCCGGACAAAAAAGAATGAAAAAGGGGAATAACTCCAAAAATATTGATGCTAGAATTATGGCCCTTGTGCATGACACTACTCCTGATCATGCTTCTTCAATGTGTGAAGTTATAATGAATTTGGCCTAACTTTGTAGGAGATATTGCCCGGACACGAAGTGTGACAGACGGACTGACAGGAAAATATGAAAAAGGGGAACAACTCCAAAAATATTGATGCTAGAGTTATGGCCCTTGTGTATGACACTACCCCTCATCATGATTGTTCCATATGTGAAGTTTCAAATTAATTGAACCTGTAGATAAAGAGTTATTGTCCGGACAAAAAAATATGTTAAAGGGGAATAACTCCAAAAATATTGATGCTAGAGTTATGACCCTTGTGAATGACACTAGCCCTCATCATGATTCTTCAATGTGTGAAGTTATAATGAATTTGGCATAACTTTGTAGGAGATATGGCCCGGACACGAAGCGTGACAGACGGACAGACGGACGGACGGACCTACTGGCGGGTAGTTGTGTGACTGCGATGCCTGTGTGACAACAAAATTTACTTATGTGACAACTCAAAAAGTGTACGCACTGCACCACACTTATGCAACAGTCACAGAAGTATTTTTAGACATCAGTCACAGAAGCAAGTTTGATTACCAAAATCCATATGAATTACCTCAGTATTTTAGTATATCTTTTTTTTAACCTCAGTATTTTAGTATATCTTTTTTTAATAAGGATCAATCAGTATCCTGGTAATCCTATTAAAATAGGTGACCCAACACAAGAATTCTGCAGAATTAAATGTCTTGCATACCCACGATTCCACATACATCTGTAGCCAAAGTATGTCTGGTGTGTGAAGCACTTGTACCTTTTGGGTAACAGAGCTAGCAAAAAAGCTAATGCTCAATGTAAATGTAGGTCACAGAGGTCAACGTCAGAGATCACCAAACTGTGATGAAACATGCTATACTCAATGAGGCACATCAGCACATGAAATTGAAGCTGCAGTACTTTTGTCTATAACTTTAGCCAAGGTCACAGGTCACTAAACTCCAAAGCAACATGCTGTACTCATCAAGATGCATGAGCATGTGAAGCTGAGCAACTGTAGCTGCAGTACTTTTTTAGCAAAAAATGGATAAGGAGCCCTCTGATCAGTGTCTACACTGTTTGCATAGGAAAGCTGCCACAGATATATAAGAATATGATTTGGGAGTCACACAAGAGACAAAACATGGACAACACTGTCACAGAAGTAAAGAATATGACTTGGGTGTCACACAAGACATGGACAACACTGTCACAGAAGTAAAAGAATATGACTTGGGAGTCACACAAGTGACAAGACATGGACAACACTGTCACAGAAGTAAAGGAATATAACTTGGGAGTCACACAAGACATGGACAACACTGTCACAGAAGTAAAGGAATATAACTTGGGTGTCACACAAGCCATGGACAACTGTCACAGAAGTAAAGGAATATAACTTGGGAGTCACACAAGACATGGACAACTGTCACAGAAGTAAAGAAATATAACTTGGGAGTCACACAAGACATGGACAACAGTCACATAAGTAAAACAATGACTTGGGAGTCACACAAAACATGGACAGCAGAAGAGGGCAATATGGTGAACATTTATATGAAGTTATTTTGAAATCTGGTCAGCGGTTTGAGAGGAAATGTCATTTAAAGCAATTGTGTAGTTTTGATGCAATCTCGCATAAGCTCTCCTTCCTGAAGAAAAAAACCCACCTTTCATTGATTCAAGCAGAAAAAAAAATTAAGAATGACAAAAGGTTGTTTTAGATATCTACTTTAGAATCTCCAAACTGGTATTGAGAGATATTTATACTGTTAACTTTTAATTTAAATCACACTTGTGTAAATAAAATCCATGTACATATGGAAATCTTAATTTCTAATAGGCAATTTAAGGTAAATTTTCTCGGCAGTAAATAACACTTCGAATGGTGCAATTTTGAGGCATCGGATGTTAAATTTTGTTTAAATCTTTGATTATAAAAGAATAAAATCTGTACTTGATAAATCACACTTTTGAACAAACAAAACGGGTCAAAATTGAAAAATTGGGCAGGGGTTCCCCCTAGGCAGTGCCACAATGTATACACCCCTTGTAAAAGACCCTCCCAAGATGGTTGGACAAGACAGAGATTTTATAAAGACGAGTAGGCTGGGACAGATTCCATTTATACATCTTAATATGGAATCATACCTACTCGCAGAATAACAAGGATAGAGAATGGCAAAATTTCACTCACCTTGTTAAAGAAAGTTTTATCCTTTGTATAAAGCTGTTAAAAAAGCCTCTAACCTTGAAATTCATCTTTCATTTTTAGCATGTGCTTATTTTGGCACTGGCAATCAAAAAAATCAACTGGCATTTAGCGAGTTAGCCATGTCGCATCTGTTATTAGTTACTAATGTCAGAAATGCACTGGCTGAAACAAAATGCCATGACGTGAAAAACCATGTATGACATATGAATATTTTCTCCAATTATACAGATTGTAAATTCAATTGCATGGTATTATGTATTTAATAACAATCCAAATACTCGTTAAATAGGATTTCTGTAATAGAAAATCTGTTTTAAAGATTGGATACTCACGTAATCGAAGTATCAGTGACCGTAGATGCGTAATTTTGAAGTGGGTGGGGTACACGTTTTATCATCCGTTTTCATGGGAGTTTCATCGTTGCAAGACAATTAATCCTGTACCAGGAGTTTTCTGTTTGATCAGCTAATGATATTTTAGCTATTCTCTCCAGTACTATAAATTGTTGAGACATACTTTAACCCAAGTTTAAATTGGCCTTTCAAATTACCAATAGGGTACACTATTTGATTGGTTTCCTAGACTGGTCCAAGTGTGATCTCTATTACTCAGGCGCATACAACAAAACACATAGAAAAATGGAATGCGTCTCAACCACCCTGATCAAATGAAATAAGACACCAGTCAACTTAATGAAAACTGTGGTCTTGTCCAATCCCCATGGAACCCAACTCTGTCCAACGTTGATCAATGTGTCCAACTATCTTGTGCTGCAGTTTGTATGGACACCAAGGATTTGTCACAGAAGTAAATTTAAGCCAGTTTGGACACATTTTCTTGTGTGACTGTCACAGAAGACAAAATTGCAGCACAAGTACCCATTTTTTCAAGGAATTCGCAGCACAAGTAGACCCTCGTCAACACGGACAGACGGACAGACAGACAGACAGACAGACGGAATCGAGCAAACCTATAGTCCCCCAACCGGTAACCGGTGGGGGACTAATAAATTAATCTATACTTATGTTCAAAATTTCAGATATTTTCATTACATCTTCATGAGTTCATATTATTATTCCTATCTTATCTTAAGATTGATGTAATTTTAACCCTTCCCCTGTTCTATGTTTATTCAAAATTTCAATACCTAGTGAATATTCATGGACAAAATAGTTGTAATGAAATATGGAAAGTGGGACAGTATAGCAATTTTAGAAAGTAAAGAAACATATTTCAAATTCCATTGACAAACAGATCAGACCCTGATCAGACAGCTGCTATAGGAGCTGTCTGGTTTGGGTCTGTTCTGTTTGCAAATGCATGAAAAGTCATTTATATGCGGGAAAGACTTAAGTAAACATATTATAAGTACATGTATATTGTACACAAAATAAAAATAATTTAATGCAATTTGCACTATATTATATCATAAGCAAATAGAGCAGATTGATCAGATGGCTACTACATGAGCCATCTGATCTGGGTCTACTCTGTTTGCAAAGGTGTAGAAATGCATATTTATGGAGTAAAGGGTTAATGTTCTATTTACAGGTCAGATCTAATATCCAGAAGGGAGGCAATCCAGTTGTAATCAAAAAGTGTAAAAGGAGATAACCTACCTTTTATGTATGCTTAAAATAGCCAGCTAAAAATAGACACTGCTCTCCAAGATGCAATAGAACACTTGAATTTGTATTAAGCTGAACTTCACAAGAGATACAGTTATAGGATCTATATTGATAGCTGGCAGCTTAATGCAGGGCATAGATATGGAAAAAAAACTTTAAGAGCTTTCTACATTTTGAGAAATATCCACATAATTTTCTCAATCTAAAATGAGTGTGTGTAATTTGTCTAAACACAATTTCTACTCTACTGATCAGGCTAAGGGTGATTACCAATACACTGCACTGGCCAGCTAGCCCTATCAGAGCACCGGCTTATCTCTGAATATGGAGAAACCTTTAACCTGTAGAACCTTTAGACTGTAGTTTCTGATGTGAAAAAGTCTATATACACAGGACAGGGCCAATTTTAACCTCAGAACTATGATATTAACAAAACTCATAAAGGTATGCTAAGTTCATCTTTACAACAAATATCTAAGCTCTGGGACAAGAAGAGTTTCAATGTTTTTCCTATGCATATATAGTGATCCCATGGGCTGTTTAAGCAGTCAGCTACAAAAAACTGTCAATCCCTGTGGTGGGGCCAATTTTGACCCTAGGGGCATAATTTATATCACTTTTGTAGAAGACCTGAAGTTGCAGCTATGTGCCAAATATGAAAGCTGAGAACCTTCTAGTTTGAGAGGAGAAGAATTTCAACGTTTTCACTATATGTTTCTATTGAAAACTGAAAACCCCTGGGGCAGGGCCAATTTTGACCCCAGGGGCATAATTTATATAACTTTTGTAGAGGACCTACAGATGATGCTATGTACCAAAGATGAAAGCTGAGAACCCTGTAGATTCAGAGGAGAAGATTTTTAAAGGTTGAAATTGCTGACGCCCGCCAACGGACGACGGACATCAGGCGATCACATAAGCTCACCCTGAGCACAAAAGTGCTCTGGTGAGCTAAAAACAAAAGTTCTTTTTAGTATTCTTTCAAATCAACCAGAAAGACTGTCGTAACATCTACCACATTGTAAGAATCCCATGCAGGTGCAGACCCTTTTCTGGCAATTTTGGGATAAATCCATTTTAACCCTTCGCTTGCTATTCACGTCAATATACGTACCTGTAAATAGTGAAGACCCAGATGAGACAGCTCCTGCAGGAGCTGTCTCATCAGGGTCTGCACTATTTACAAGTTGATTGTGCAACCAGTGCACTTCACAGCAGTGGTTGCACAGCGAAATACTTGTACACAGTGAAGATATATGTAATTATACAACATGGCATGGGTAAAGTAGGAGAAATGTATTTTAAAATTCAGCAAGCGAAGGGTTAATAATTGGGAATATTTTTTGTGCCAAAACTCAATGATATGGAACACATTTTTGGTCCCATTTTATCTTATACTGCAGTTGTTTTAGCATTTTAATTAAAATTTGGACATGTAGAGGCCAGCAAAAGGCCTGGGGTGATATCCATGATGCAGGTATTACCTAATTACGTTAACCCTTATATTTTTTTTTATATAGCTCATGCTAACAGCTACCTCAATGATATTTAAAAACAGCTTGGATCCAGATGACAAGCCAAGCAACTCAACGAAAATGTTCTCCAAGCTTGAACAAATCAAAAGACTAGAACTATCACTAAAGGTGATGGAATATCACCACTCTGCTGCCTTGATCGCAATCAAACAAGATTTGTGCCAGGTTGTGCGACGGACAGACAGACAGACCAACCAACACACTGACTCCTACATACCCCCTCTCAAACTTCGTTTGCTGGGGTATAAAAATTAACCCGTTACCCCATGAAAATTCATGTAAGAAATAATGACATTATGAATATTAATTCGCTGAATTTTTATAATAGCAATATGAACAAAATAACTTTTATCACAACAGAAACTGTAGAATCAGATTTATTTTATTCAATAAACAAACAGAGCAGACCCTGATCAGATGGCTCCTCTAGGAGCCATCTGATCTGGGTCTACTCTGTTTGCACAGGCATAGACAGGTGTAAATTTGGTTTAAAGGGTTAAATGTAAAAAGTAACAACAGGTAGGAGTTTTAGCAGACATTGTTTTTTTAACATGATAAAGGTTAACCATATACCATAGGGCCGCACCTTCCTGAGTGAGCAATAGTCACTCTTTATACCATAGGGCCGAACCTTCCTGAGTGACCAATAGTCACTCTTTGTATTAACCCTTTCCTTCATTTAAACACCATTTCTCACATAACTCCCCCATAGGCGGATCCAGGCGGGGGCGGACCCGGCGTACGCCCCCCCCTAAAATCGCCGAAGTAAAATTATGTTTGTGCCTTGAAATCCATTTTTGTAGCATAGAAAAATGCAAAAGTCTTTTTTTCTGCGCGCCAAGCGCGCAGTTCCCATATAAATATATCAATCATTTTTCACTGATGGTATTTGCGCTAATATGCACAGTCGGTTTAAACTCTTATCCCGCTACTCAAGTCGAATTTCGCAATTCAAACGTAGCCTATCCCTCTTTTTGCACATTGATTGTCTTTTCGCTGATTTTATGCCAACAATTTGAAGATGGGTGCAGCCAACTCCGCATTAAAGCATGTCGAAAACAATTTGCTTTCCGAATCCAGGTCGGCAATGAATGAAGATTAATGCTCATGAATACATAAGGATATTGACATAGATATCAAGGAGGTTATAAACCTCTATGCGACAAGACATCCTCGTAGGATGCTGTTGCTTAACCCACTGTCTGACAGTTAAGTGTAATTGAAAATCAAATTTAATAAATGCAGGTTTTTAGGTGACCGTAAGACAGATAGTTGGTATCATACTCTGTTTCTCTCAGTGTTGCCGTTATTTCTGAAAGTGGGAGATCATTCGAAAGCAAAAGTAGCAATGTGAAAAGAGAAAATTGCAGACTCGGTTTTAGTGGGCATTTTCATGAGTAGTAATTAGAAGTGCAACACTACTCACGCCCCAGAGCATCGGCTTAAGCAGTATTCACTTTTCCAAACTAATAACTTAAAAGCTTATGATCCCGAAGCACCAGAACATATAACAACACTGAGAATGAAGTACTTTTTACGGCCGCCAAACAAGCACTTAAGTTCAATGAAAACTACTTCAGCTTGGTCAATATCTTACTCCAATTACCAAACAAATGTCTTAAAATGGTCAAAATTTGATGAGTGAAAGTCCATCAAAAAATCACCAGAAACCACTACACACACGACACAGCCGGACGAGAACTTGAAGGGGCTGTGTCCCTCTCTTGCTCTCCACCTCCCTCCTGCTTCGGCCCATACCTTCGGCGTGGGCTTCATTATAGCATAGCTTCTGGCTAAATCCATAGACCTGTCTTGTTTATAAAATGCGTTTTAGCACGTTACTCTGATGCAAGCACATAATACTTGACATGCTCGAGGAGTGCTTGTCTAAGTATTCAAAATCACTAAAATCCAGGAGCTTCAGGGGGGGGGGGGCTTTGCCCCCTGGACCCCCTACCAGGGCTTTGCCCTGGACCCACCAGGGGCCCTTGCGGCCCCCTGGACCCCCAGCATATATTTCAGTTTTACGCCCCCTCTAACAACAATTCCTGGATCCGCCCCTGTCCCCTTATCTTCGGGTTAGAACAACAGGTTAAGATTCCCTGATCTGTAACATGTGTAAGAACACTTTAGAACATCATATGAAGTCATACGTCATATATGACGTCAAACCATGGAAACCGTTGTTTACATGTCATTAAAACGGTGAAAATACACTGTTTTAGTTATGTGTGAAATAAATGACATCATGAATATTTATTAGCTGAATTTTTTATAATGGCATGTATGTACACATGATGTTTTAGTATTCACTATTGGTAGTATTGGTATCAGAATCATATTTTTTATCAGCGAACAGAGCTGACCCTGATCAGATGGCTCCTACAGGATCTGATCTGAGTCTACTGATTGTACTGGTGTAAAAAGGCGTATCTATGGAGAAAACGGCTAAACTGTTACTTGATATAAATGCTTTTTAATGTCTTTGAGTAGTCTAAGCAGGGTCTGCTCTGTTTGCTTGTGACATATAGATCTGGGTCTATGCTTATAAAGCTTTTTAGTTGAGTCTGAGTTTGTTCTCAAGTTTTTGATTGGTCAGATTTGAGTTCTCAAGCTTTTGATTGGTCAGATTTGAGCCAAAGGCTCAAATCTGACCAATCAAAAACTTGAGAACGAACTCAGACTCAACTAAAAGTTTTATAAGCATGGACCCTGATCTACAAGTTTTACCAAGGTAAAACCTCTTGTGTTCATGTACCATTACAAATATTCAGCTAATGAATATTCACCATTTAATTATTTTTTACAAGAATATTCATCAGGTAAGGGGATTTGTCCAATTTAGTGACCCTCAATTACGAGAACTGATATAAATTTGACAAGTTAGTTTCAACATGTGATAGCTCTGTGAAAATAAATACAATAGGTAAGGTTAGTTATGCAAATCCGACAGGAACTTAATAATGAAGCTTACCCCGGGAAGTGTCTTTGATAACAAGAACAGGAGTAGAATTAGAGATGCCAATACGCCGACAGAGACGCCTGTGCCATAGTGCAATGTCGTGTTTCTGAAAATAAAGGAATGAGACATATTAATAGAGTTTCACACATATGAAATGAATAAGTCTATAACATTTCAAAATCTCTAATTTCTCAGAGAAATCCCTCTCTTGTTGGTGCTCAAATCTAAACTTAAAATTGGAAGAAGTGCGAGAAGCCAGGATATGCATACAACAAAGGTTAGATGTAGTGGAAAAATATACGGTAAACATTTTTGACATTTTACTTATGCAGAAACTGTACAATCAGATCTATGTTATACCATAAGCATAAAAAGCAGACCCTGATCAGACCATAAGGGTCTGTATCGCTTCATGGAGGTTTATATATGTCACAGTGAGTAGGTTTATCATCACTTGTACGGCCTTGCTGTACAAGCACGCTTTTATGGCAACGTGGTAGAGTGCATGACTGCAAACCTGGCGACCTGGGTTCAATCCCAGGTATGTTTCTTTATAAGAACACCCAGTTACATTTGGCGCCCAACGTGGGACTGTGACTGTAAGAGCTCCGAGTTCGATTCCCAGTCGTTCTCATACCCATAGAAATTCAGGACGAATTTCAACTTGCTTGGGGAGTATGTCACAGTGTGTAGGTTTATCATTACTTGTATGGCCTTGCTGTACAAGCGCGCTTTTATGGCAACGTGGTAGAGTGCATGACTGTGAACCTGGAGACCCGGGGTCTGAGCGGGTATGTTTCTTTATAAGAACACCCGGATACATATATATATATATACTATTGTATACTGTACATAGACTCCCATGAAGCGGTACAGACCCCTATATGGATCAGACTGCATCTACCATAGCTCTCTGGTCTGGGTCTACCCTGTTTGCAAATGTGTGAAAAGGTGTTTATATGAAGGAAAGGATTAACTCCATGAATATTCCAGTAATTAAATTAATGATATCATGAATATCTATTAGCTGAAATTTTATAATGGCATCTGATCACAGAAATGTTTGGCTTTGGCAGAAACTGAAGTCAGATCAATGATCATTTCATATATGCAAACAGAATAGACCCTGATCCAACTTTTCCTGAGTCCTGTAGGAGCTGTCTGATCTGGGTCTACTCTGTTTGCAAAGGCATGAAAAGATGTTGATATGAAGTAAAAGGATTAATTAAATCGGACTGGGTTTTACTTTCCTCAAAACTGCCATAGGGATTTTTCAGTTTGGCAGTTTATACATCATAATGGCAATTCAATATAATTACTTGTGACTTTAAAACAGTTTAAAAACAAAGTGACCACCTTATCCAATTCTCCATCTGTGGATGAACTCTGTGATATGTCTCAATATATTTCTGTCTCCATTCCTGTGTAAATTTGTCTACAAACATTAAAATCCGCCTAAAGGGCGGCCATTCAGGATAGTTCTTCTGATAGCTATATCTAGACAGTCCAATCATGTCTGCTAGACTCCAGTGACTGCTTGAGTTTGCCATTCCTGCATACAGCTGTGACAGCCACTTACACTGGTAGTTAAACATTCTGACCTGTCTGAAGTCCAGGTAGATATATATCTTAATCAAACTTCCTCCTTAAAAATAGCCTCAATTAAATGTCGAGGAAAATGTTTCTTCTTATTCATCAACCTTTATTATCCAGTCACTTGTGAATCTACATTATTGACTACATGCTGTGCTTTCAATTTTTTAAATAATCTCAAAATGCATCACTTCTAATTTTGTGAAATAAAATCTGAAGCAACTGGACAAACAACAGGTGCTATTTCTTGTGTCTATTTCTGCCATCCAATCAATGCAAATTTCGTGTACCAGACAGCTATGATATTGCACATGTGTACAAACATAAACATATGCAAACAATGCGTTTCCACACTCTTGTTCATACACGCACTTTACAACGCTTAGAGCCACAAGAAAGTTCTGCGTTCTGCAGGAACATAAATATCATTGACCCAGTTTTCGTATTGTCAACAGAGAACAATTTATAAAACAATGTGCACATAAACAGTTTTATAAACTCGAAGCTGAGAGACAAAATGTTTATTGCAGTTATAGGAGCCGATATGTGCTGTCTTCCGCTGCACTTTCTTGTTTCACACGTAGAATTCGTCAAAAGGCCCAGTCGAGTATAAACAAACTTGACCTAATTTACATACTGAAAATGGCGGCCGGAAATCCCCTCTATGTAGTGTTGCTAATATAAACTTCGTTTTAAATCATTGCATGCCACTACACAAGTCGAGAAATAAAAAACAAAATAATATAGAGTTGAATAATTTCTAATATAAAACCTTGTAAAAAACGACATAAAACATAACCTAATTGCATGACGTCATACTCAATTGGCTTTTTTCGTCCCCATTACGTTCGCCCGACATTGATTCGACACCAACAAATGCATTGATAAAAAGGTCTCCTCGTTTGGTGTCTTTTTGTGTGGTTATTCTTTGTTAATATATGCTAATTTATTTAAAACTTAAAATCATATGCTATATATTGTTCTATAATCATTTAGTTATTCAGTGTTTTTCGAGCTTTACTGTTAATCCCATTCTTTTAATAATAATAATAATAATAATAATAAATGTAATAATAACAGAGCTACAGATAAGATGGGTAAATTTAAACATTTCCAAGAATAACTTATTTCTCCATCAAACCGTATGTTGTGACTGCTCTTTAGGATTGTCTCTTCGAGAATAATAACAATAATAATCCCATTATTCTAATAATAATAATAATCCCATTACACTAATTTTATAATAATAATAATAAATACTGGACTTGGCTGGACTTCATGCAATCATGATCACTAACATGTTACCAATACATGCTTTCTTAAAATCAGTCCCTGGCCACAGGTGCCCTTCGCATGCTATGTATCAACAACAACAACAACTCCATCACAAAGACATTATTTTTTAATCACATGTCATAATGATAAGTATCTAAAACATACTAAAGGATAGGGATAGTTTTCTGGCCCAACCCACCCAACGGAATTTTTTTTCGTGAAGACCCCTGTAAAAGTAAAAGGTATTCAACTCTGGCCGAAATCTGCTAAAAATCAATGGGTTCATTCACTGTGATCGTCCTTGAAAGCTTATTTGACCACCGATTTCCATAAACTGTGTCTCATTTATCAAAGAAATCATCACTCTTGACGAGCAGTCATCTATTTTTTCACAGAATATTAACACGATTTAACAACGAGTCACCAAAGTGACAACCAACCTCTCTAGGACACGTAAGGGTCAATAAGGCATTGCCCCGGTCTGATAACATGAATGGATATCATTTATTCACACAATTTCTTCAAATAATAATCTTCTAAAAATCTCTACAAGCTTGATATTGATATCGGTGAAAGTCATTACTTTTTTCTTTTCTTTTTTGCCCCAACAAAGCAGCAAAAGTTCATAAAAAAAACACTGGCAGTACTGATGACTTGGCCCTGGTGATTGATTAATTCCTCCTATCTAGGCAATGAACATATTCAATATATCCCTTGACTTACTAATAAGGTAATTATGAAAAAAAAATAAAAATCGACATTTTGGGAGAAAACACACACTAGATATGGGTCAAATAATAAACTCACTCTGATGACTTTGATTTGTGCATAATATAGGAGAAAGGTTATTATATCCATTTTGTCAGCTCCATAACACATTAGCATCCAACCTACTTATCCGTACTGGTTATTTTCAGTTGTAATGTTTAGCAATATGTAAGTTAAATTGTATTTTAACATGAACATATGGCCATGTATTTATATATGTGTAGATATATTTTTTATCTGAAGGGCCAGTGGTCTACATCATGGAAATAAATTACTCGGAGTTATATATGAATAGATAATGAATGAAAAAATTGATCAATATTTAATTCTTTCCTTCATATTCCTTTTCATGCATCTGCAAACAGAGTAGACCCAGATCAGATGGCTCCTATAGGAGCTGTCTCATCAGGATTTGCTCTGTTTGCTAATGGAATTTGACAGATATGTTCCTTAAGTTTCTAAAACGGCTACAATCTTCCATCTTCCATTATAACTTGTTTGTTCATGTTTTTCTCCTTTCCCTTAGGAAAAAGAACTGCTAAAAACTGCAGTTTTTTAGCAGTGAAATAGCAGTTTTTTGAAAATACTGCCTTCTTTAGCAGTATTTTATCATGCCCATCAGTTGTTGGTGAGCAGTTTACTGCAGTTTTCAAATAACTGCTAAAAACTGCATGTATAGCTCCATTCATTTGTGACAGTTTTTAACAGTAAAACATAACTGCTACCTGAAGAAATGGCTTCATTTGCAGTAAATAGCAGTACTTTTCTTGGAGCAGTTTTCTGGTTGCTTTTATTTGAACAGAAGAACCAGTTTATAGCAGTTTTCATTTTACTGCATGATAAAAACTGCAAACCTTTAAAAGTTATAGGTATAGGATCCTATATCTACTATAGAAATGGAAAACAAATTCGAGCTAGCATATTTTATAACTAATAGTATAATGACAATGTAGATTCCATATCAAGCTGACGATCAGTGATCCAGCTAGTAAGAAATAGCTGGCGCATCACCCGTTCCTTATTTGCTAGCGCCCTGTTGCCTGGCATGGCGCCAAGTTGCCTCTTTGAATGTGGAAAAGTGCAGACACTGATCATTCTGGCTCAGCGTGAGATCAATTATCTCCATCCATTGGTCCGGTATATATACCCCCTTCCCCATGTAGCATCGCCCATATTGCGTTGATCAATTAATTTATGTTATTAACCAATGAAATATAGATAACAAGCAACTCCATCTAAGGTTACAAGATGTGTTTGTGAAACGCTATATATAAACTATATGCCCACACAGTATAGCAAATGTAATACCTAAACATTTGTACTTTGACCTTGGAGGATGGCCTTGACATTGTAATGTCACCACTCAAACTGTGAGCTAGGCTTCATGAGATACATATGTAAATGCCAAATATAAAGTCTATATATCTCTATTGGTTCGAAAGTAAGTTAGTTGACCTACATGTATATATCTAGCCTTTGACCTTGAAGGATGACCTTGTCCCTAACATGTCACTTCTGAAAATGTGCAGCTTCAAGAGATATACATGAATGCCAAATATCAAGTCTCTATTTCTACTGATTCAAACGTTATGCCCAAGGTTGAAGTTGCTGACAAACAAACATTTGACCTTTGGCCCTTAATGATGACCTTGACATGTCACCCCTCAAATTGTGCTGCTTTATGAGATACTTATGCATGCCAAGAATCAAGTCTCTATTTGTAATGGCTCAAAAGTAACAACCGACGTTAAAGTTGGTGACCCCCCCAAAAAAAACAAAAAAAACAACACACACACAAAAAAAAAAAAAAAAAAAAAAAAAAACACAAACAAAAAAACACTCTCCGATCTGATTGTAAACCAATTAAATTAATTAAAATATCCCAACTTGGCTTTTTAAATTCCTGAAATCAAACCCTAGCTGATTAACACGATTTAATTCGCCGAAACTGTTAATGCGTCCCAGTGCGAGTACCGTAGGTACGAAGCTCGCTGGTCCGAACCGTTCTGGTTCCCTTTCGCGTGTTTGGTTCCTAGCGTATGAAATCTGCTGAAATTCTGGCGGTTAGTGGATAATTTCGTTTTGCATCACCGAAAGGGCTCCAAAGAGGTAAATATAACTCAGTCTTTGTGTATATTTTATGCAATATTAAAATCATGTCATTTTCACGTATATTCTATAGGATTACAGTTTGTAAACAGTGTGTTTATTTGCGACGATTTTCAAATTCAAATCGGTCTCCGTTCAAATGCATGGTTTACATCCATGTTTCGGACGAAATGTTATTGTATCATTGCGTTGTATTATTATGCACAGTATGCATTTGTGTTCGAATAATTGAAATGACTAGGATCCACATCAGACATATATTCACGCTGTTTCAATGTTTATTTTCAGTTTGACGTGAATGTATTGATGACCAGTATACAGTTGGCAGTTTCTTATAAACTTTCTATCAACTCCATGGCAGAACCGTTACATATACCTTCATGTAAAATAGCCCGCTTGGAATAGAATGTCTATGCAGCGAAGAACAACTTGATACTGTCCTAGCTGGTTTTTTCCAGCCCAAAGGATTGGATGCAAGGTAATGTAAAATAAAATGCTATTTAATAGCCTCAATTGTAAATGCCTAAGATCAGTTGTTGAGTCTTGGCAACTTGTTGAGTCTTGGCAACTATGTAAATTACCCATGATGCAATACTGGGAAGAAACCAATATGGTGGCTACAAACTGTCAATATTTCTAGATTTAACAATGTGTCGGGTTGTCGATTACATAGCATGACAGTTGATAGAACACAGCTGACCCCAGCTGAGTTAGGCTTTTAAAATTCCATAATTGCCATGGTGAGTTAATTATCAATTCTAATAAATTAAGACTAATTAGATTTTTATTATTCAATATTGTTTATGTAACCGGGTGTTCTTATAAAGAAACATACCCGCTCAGACCCGGGATCGAACCCGGGTCGCCAGGTTCGCAGTCAAACACACTCTACCACGTCGCCATAAAAGCGCGCTTGTACAGCAAGGCCGTACAAGTGATGATAAACCTACACACTGTGACATTTATCTTCGATTTTCATGTAAGTGGGTGGGTGGGGTAATATTCTAGCTAGCTCTTCACCCCTCTACTCTCTATTTCTGTTTAACGTGACAAGGATCAACCATGCAACACCAAAGTCACTGTACCCATGCATCTCGTTGTGAGAGACATGAAAATACAACCAATAACCGGATTTATTAAAAAAGAAAATTGAATATGTTTACTTTTTTCCAGCAGTCATGTTTGCAATGAAAATGAAAGTATATTGCAAGTAAAATAATATTCTTCCCTGTTTTAGTTGGGAACAGACCTATAAGATTTGTTGAGATGTAACCCTTTACACCATGAATGTTCATGGAAGTAATTGCGTCACATTATTACTAGATTATATTTCATTATGGCATAAAATTATGAACACAAATTCTGGCTTAGGCAGAAAATATATTATTCCAAAGCAAATAGAGAAGATGGGGATTATTTATCTCATACAGGACTGAACTTGGTCTACTCCATTTGCAAAGCCATAGAAGTGTATGATGTAAAAAGTTAAATATCCAGATTTATGAATTTTTGTCAATAAATTGGACATGTATGTAAATACATGTAGGTCAGTCAAAACATGATAAATCTTTCATTATAGGTTGTTGAATTTAAGTGTATAAAACATAAACAGGGAGGAAGAATTAGATTTAATATTATTTTGATAATGTTTATGTTATTAGTAACATTTGTTATTGCAGGACTGGGGATACAGCTGTGCCTATAGTCCAGATCAACAAGCCTGACACACAAAGAGAAGAAAAAGGATAGTTGTCATACAGAAAAATGATGGTGCAAAAACTTGTCACCATCTTTTCAAAAGACCATAGACTTGCATAAGATTGTGGGGACAGTTTCATGATGGAGCAACTCTTCAAGAAGATAGACAGCACTCTGGATCTTTTTATTTGTTAAAGTAATTTTGCTAGGTGTGAATATCTGTTCAAATGGCTAAAAACAAGACTACAACTTACAAGAGAGCATGTATTTTGTACAGTTATTGTAGTATAACATCTGTGTTGAAAAGGAGTACATGTGTTCTGTACAAATAATATAGATCAAGTTTAGAGGGCTTGTAAGAGAGCTGTCTTAACAGGATCTACTCTGTATCACTATGCCATCTGTTAGTGTTTTGTAAAATGCCCAGTAATGGTGCAATCAACTTATTCTTAAAAATTAAGAGTGAACCTTTAGAAAACTGCAGCATAAATAATAATTTTCATTTAGCCGTATGTTATATTTTTCCATTAAAGTATATAAAATGTTAAAAAACTTTTGATGGAAATTTATTTGTTCCCCGCCCCCACCCCAGCAAAAAATACTGGCAGTTTTTCTTCCAGTATTCAATGATGTCATTTTACTGCTTAAAAATAATGGCCAGTTATTTTGCAGTTTTTCTTCCAGTATTTTATGATGTAATTTAACTGCTGAAAAAATGTGGACAGTTTTTCTTCCAGTTTAATGATGTCATTTAACTGGTTCATAAATGGTAAGCCAGTTATTTTGCAGTTTTTTATGACCTCATAAGACTGCTAGCTCATTTAAATATTTCGGCCGATTTCACTGCACTTTCACTGCTAAAAACTGGTTTAGAACAAACTGCTAAAAAAACTGCTTTTTACTGGTTCTGAAAAACACTGCTAAATCACTGCAAGTTAACTGCCTTCCTTTTTCCTAAGGGTTGGCTCAAATCTGACCAATCAAAAGCTTGAGAAGCAAATACAGCACACCTGATGAGACGACTTCTATTGAAACTGTTGATCTGGGTCTACTCTGTTTGCAATGAAGTAAGGGGTTAATAACAATTTTTGACAATTCTTTAATTTAATTTTAATTCCAGTTTTAATGAACATGCATTGAAGTGACAGGCTTGTTTTATTCTCGGAGGCATCAATAAGAAAATGAAAAAATCTGGTAATGAAAATGCACGTAAGAAATACAAAGAATTGAAACATCATATCCAAAGACAGTTAAGACAATCATACTGGCAGTACATTGAACAAATTGTGACCCCCTGCGAGGATGAAAAGAGTTTTGGTAACATGAAGAAATTTTGGTCTTACATCAAATACAAAAAAACTGACTATAATGATATCACATCTCTAAAGAAAGATGGCAAACTGTTAACAGATCCTAAACTGAAAGCAAATGCACTTAATGCACAATTCCAATCAGTTTTCTCCGACACTTTTGATATACCCTTAGATGAATTCCAAAATAAACCCTACATGAGCGATAATAACACCTATCCTACAATGCCGCCGGACATCAAAATAACAACTAATGGTATCACGAGACTTTTACTGAATCTTGACCCAACCAAGGCAAGTGGCCCGATGAACTGAAACCAAGAATCCTTAAAGAGCTTTCCCACGAAATTTCTTCTATTTTAAGTCTCATTTACCAGAAATCATTTGACAGTGGAGAAGTGCCCACCGATTGGCGAACTGCACACGTCTCTCCGATTTATAAGAAAGGGTCCAAATACAACCCAGAAAGCTATAGACCAATTTCCTTGACCTGTATTTGTTGCAAACTATTAGAACACATCATAAATAGTGCTATCATGACTCATGCAGACAAACACAACATCTTATATCCCTTACAACACGGTTTTAGAAAAAATAGATCCTGTGAAACGCAGCTTTTAGAATTCATAGATGACATTACAATAATTTAAAGAAATCATCTCAAACAGACAAATTAATCATGGATTTCTCAAAGGCTTTTGATAAAGTCAGTCACAATCTTTTAACCCATAAACTTTCACACTATGGAATACAAGGTAAAACTAACAAGTGGATCCACAATTTCTTATCACACCGTACTCAGGCTGTAGTCCTGGAGGGTGAGAAATCAGAGTATGTTCCGGTGCAGTCTGGGGTCCCTCAGGGATCTGTTTTGGGCCCTAGTCTGTTTTTGTTAAAAACATAAATGATATACCCATTGGCTTAAACTCTACGTACAGTACATCTCTTTGCAGATGATACAATGGCATATCTCACCATCAAATCCAAAAATGACTGTAAAAATCTTCAGGATTACCTTGATAAACTTAGTTGTTGGGAACAAACATGGAAAATGGCTTTTCATCCAAACAAGTGCAATGTCTTGTCTGTCAGCAGAAACAAGCACCCATTTGATTACAAATACACCCTTCATGGTCAAATTTTAGAACATGTCGACAAGGCAAAATATTTAGGAGTCACAAAACAGTCAGATCTTAAATGGCAAACCCATGTAAATAACATATGCAATAAGGCTAATAGAACTCTTGGTTTTCTTAAAAGGAACTTAAACATCAGCTCCATTTCAGTTAAGGAACAGGCATACGAATCCCTAGTCCGCCCAACTTTAGAATATGCCAGTTCAGTTTGGGACCCGTACATTAATGAAGATATAACTAATAACTTAATATAGAAATAGTGCAAAGGAGAGCTGCTAGGTTTGTCACCAACAGATTTAGGAATACTTCTAGTGTTGGTGACATGCTGAACAGCTTAGAATGGAGAAGCCTTGCTGACAGACGGACAGATGCACGTCTCATTATGTTGTACAAAATTTCACACAATCTGGTTGCCATCCCAAATAATAATAGACTACTACCACCACTCAGACAGTCCCGCAATATGCACACTCTCGCCTACCAACTTCCATCATGCAGAACACAATCAAGACAACTCTCCTTTTTCCCTCGGACCATTAAGGACTGGAATGGCCTGCCTTTAACTGTAGTTGGGAGTGATTCTATTGAATCCTTCAAAGCTTCCATCAAAAGTCACTCCTACACCCATTAATTTATCATCATTGTAAATAGTTTTAACTTATATTTAGCCCCCTATTCGTGGCGCATTTCACCACCAGTGACATAAACTTCAGCCAGTTGAAGGTGGTCACTAAAATGTAGAAGTAGAAGTAGAAGATGGTCAAGATAGTTTAGGGATTATCTTGGTTACCAAATTTCCACCAGTTTAGAGATTATCTCTTACATTTGACTTCTTCTCAACAATGTACTCTCCTTTCACATCAGCAAGATCAGATAAAACTCTTCTTGCCAAAAATGAACCAGTCTGCCTTAGCTAGGATCTGCTCCGTTTGCTTATGATACGATATAGATATAATTCTATAGATTCTGCAATGGCCAAAAGTTCACATGTCCATTTGTCATTATAACAGTTAATCTAATTTATAAAAATACTTCATTATTTCTTACATGAAAATTCATAGAGTAAAGGTTTAATAAATCAAAAACACCCACAACTACAGGTAGTGATACTGAACAGACTTTATGATGTATTCACGTGCGGAAAATCATACTTAACAGTGATGAATTGAAGAGAAAAATCCATGTATGGCAGTTTTGACAAACTCATTCGATCTATGATTATTTATAAATCAAGTTTACTTCTACCAATATTCGAGGCAGAATGTCAATGAGTGTGGTGTATTTAGTTTTCAACGGTGAATTTTTTAGATTTAACTTAACTGATCATAAATAAAACAATTTAACGCTTCCTATAACTAGAAATGTGTCCATAGGACACTGATGCCCCCACTTCAGATTTTTTGTCACAGAAAGTAAGGGCCATAATCATGTATGCAATGACTGAAGCAATTTATGCCATTTTTGCAATAAAGGGCTGCTACTCCTAAATGACTGAAGCTATTTACACGGCTATCAAACTTGACCAAGATATAATGGCCACAAACATTTTATGTAAAGTTTGGTGTGGATTGGACAAATACTTTCAAAGAAAGAGCCCGGACAAAATGTTTTTAAGTAATTATTGCAAATAAAGTGCCACAACTCCTAAACGACTGAAGCAATTTACATAGGTATCAAACTTGACCAGGATATAATGGCCACAAACATGTGTGTAAAGTTTGTTGAGGATTGAACAAACGCTTTCCAAGAAAGAGTCTGGACAAGATATTTTGAAAGTAATTTTTGCAAATAAAGGGCTGCAATTCTTAAACGACTGAAGTGATTTATATGGCTGTCGCCCTTGACCAGTATATAATGCCCACAAACATGTGTGTAAAGTTTGGTGTGGATTGGACAAATACTTTCCAAGAAAAGGTCCGGACAAGATATTTTTTCAAGTAATTTTTGCAAATAAATGGCTGCAACTCCTAAACAACTGAAGTGATTTACATGGCTATCTAACTTGACCAGGATATAATGGCCACAAACATGTGTGTAAAGTTTGGTGAGGATTGGACATATAATTTCCAAGAAAAAGCCAGGACAAATTTTTCTAGATGTGTGGATGGACATACAGACGTAGAGATGTACGGACGGGACGTACATACGTACGGACAAGAGCAACCCTTATATATATGCCACCACTTTGTGGGGGCCTAAAAATGCTTTATCCAACTTTGCTAACAGAGTATACCCTGGAACCATCTGCACGAGGTCTATTCTGTTTGCCTATGATAATAATAGATTTGATACAACAGTTTCTACCAATACCAAACATTCATGTGTATATATATAGGACATATACATTGTAATATGTTACAGTAGAAATTGCGATTAAGGACAATCGTCGATTCTCCTAGGACAGATTGTGATTGCAATCTCTCATAGGACAAACTCCGATCCTCTTTTTAAATCATTCACAATTATGTGTTTGTCATGTTTTGAATATAGACTTGTGATCTTAAAATGATATGTATACGGTATGTCATAATAAAAATTCAGCTAAAAATATTCATATCATTATTTCTTACATAAAAATTCAACAAGGAAAGGACAGTGTTATGTACATATTCACGTTTTACCTTTTCTTAACCCTTTCCCTCATACAAACGCCGTTTCACGCATTTGAAAACAGAGTAGACACTTAGGAGCCATCTAATCAGGGTCTGCTCTGTTTGCCAATGGAATTTGATAGGTCCCTTTTGATATTAATGGCTACAATGTTACACTTTCCATATTTCATTAAATTTATAACTATTTTTTCCATGAATATTCAGTCTTTTGGAATAAACATAGAACATGGAAAGGGCTAACCCTTTCGCTTTTGAATATTCATGTAAGATATGATCACA
This sequence comes from Azorinus chamasolen, assembly GCA_963576725.1. Classification (NCBI taxonomy): domain Eukaryota; kingdom Metazoa; phylum Mollusca; class Bivalvia; order Cardiida; family Solecurtidae; genus Azorinus; species Azorinus chamasolen. Next base: position 1,092,694 of record OY755248.1, read on the forward strand.
TCATGAACATCCATCAGACATACACTTATAGCATGTTTTTGGTATTGGTAGAAACTGTAGAGTTAGATCTATTATAATTTCATATGCAGAACAGACACTGAATTCCTATAGGAGCCATCTGATTTAGGTCTACTCTGTTGTAAAAAGTGTGAAAAACATTTTATACGAAGGAAAGGGTTAAAACCTTATATTAACCCTTTCCTCCATAAATACGCCTTTCTACACCTCTGTAAAAGTCACTTTGTGAAACATTGTGATAAATAGAGCATTTGCTCCTATAGGAGCAAATGCTCTGTTTATTACAATGGTTTCAAACTACAAAATTCTAGAAGTTTCCTTTTCTCTAGTTAATGCTCCTTTTCGGTAGATTTATTTAAAGTGGTTGGATCTAAAAATAGCCTATGGAGGGAAGGGTTAAGGTTCATACTAGACATAGAGTTTTTATATGTAAATTCCCCTATTATTTGTATGCACCTCGGTGTTTCTGTTTTCAGACCCATTATAATTTTAGCTCATACAAAGGCAGGCACCAATTTCCAATATTTTTCAATAAGATGTCTTTAAGACAACAATTATTTCTGAAATGTCAACTGTATACAGAACACATGTTCATATATAATAAAATCAGTTCTATATCGCAATCTGTGACCGAGACAAGACAAGCTTGCAAACTAAAAGACAAAAATAATAATAATACCAGCAGGTCATAACCCTTTCACTGCCACATATTCTTGTCTGCAAAAAAAATCATTGTTGATTGTTTCACATACACCTGTTACCTGTTACACAGATAAACCTAAAGACTATAATTGTATTACCCTTACAATGTGGGAAACAAGTCACTTATTTCCTTTGAAAACAGTGTAGACCCAGATGAAATGGCTCCTTGAGGAGCCCTCTCATCTTGGTCTGCACTGTTTGTCATGTTCAGGGATCAAATTTATAATTTTTTACCACTTGCAAAAAAAATGCAGGTGCCTAGGGAAGCCGTCTGTTCAGGGTCTGCTCTGTTTGCTAATAGAATTTGAGAGATTTGTTTCTTTGCTTTCTAAAAAGGGTATAATGTTCCATCTTCCATATTTCTTTATATCTATTTTGTTAATGAATATTCAGTAGGTATTGAAATTTGGCCTGAATATAGAACAGGTAAAGGGTTAACCCTTCTCCTGCTGAATTTCAAAATGCATTTCTCCTTCTTTACCCATGCCCTGTTGTTTAATTACATATATCTTCACTGTGTACAAGTATTTCACTGTGCAGTCACTGCTGTGGAGTGCACTGGTTGCACAATCAATTTGTAAATAGTGCAGACCCTGATGAGACAACTCCTGCAGGAGCTGTCTCATCAGGGTCTTCACTATTTACAGGTAGGTATATTGATTTGAATAGCAAGTGAAGGGTTAATAGTTCTCATGAGAATTTTGCACAATTTGATACCTGTTATCTGTAGAGACTGAATTTTAATGCTCACTTTGCACTTTTATTTGTTTGTTTTTGCTCACTTTGCACTTTTATTTGTTTTGTTTTTTGTTTTTTTCAAGGGAAATACTTTGTCCAGACTGAGATTGGGATGGGCCGAAGATTAGAGTTATTTGCAGGGATCAAATTTATCATTTTTCGCCACTTGCAAAAAATGCAAGTGCCAAAAATTGTTACTGGCTAAAACCTAGGTAGTACTGGCATTTAGCGAGTTAGCGAGTGTTAACCCTTCTCTTGCTGAATTTTAAAAACACATTTCTCCTTCTTTACCCATGCCCTGTTGTATAATTACCTATATCTTAACTGTGTACAAGTATTTCACTGTGCAGTCACTGCTGTGGAGTGCACTGGTTGCACAATCAACTTGTAACTAGAGCAGAACCTGATGAGACAGCTCCTGCAGGAGCTGTCTCATCTGGGTCTTCACTATTTACAGGTAGGTATATTGACGTGAATAGCAAGCAAGGGTTAAATTTTATCCCTGAAGTTACAGTTTTCTTTAGAAGAATCCCTAAATATTCACTGTAAGCTTGACCTGTTTGAATTTTGGAATAGTCCATTTGAAAATTCAGAGTTGTAAGGGTTAACACTACTCCATCTCTGTACAAAAGCTGATAAAGTCATGAGATAAAAGACAGTAAACAGTATTTTCTTCTCTGATTCTTTTTTTTCCCTTAAATGGGAATCAATGGAGTGTCTCATGTCCATGAGAGACAAAATAAACCTCAGAAGAAACAGATGTTCCCCCAATGTAATTGTACACTTTCTTCACTGATATAAATATTACAAAGATGTTATCATCTTATTTTTATGGTGATATTTAACCCTTTCCTTCACATAAATCTGTTTTCACGGAGTTGCAAACAGAGTAGGCCCAGATCAGACAGCTCCTAAAGGAACAGTCTGATCAGGGTCTGCTCTGTTTGCTGATGGAATTTGATAGATCCGTTTCTGTACTTTCCACAATGGCTACAATTTTTACTTTTACAATGCTCCACCTTCCATACATGTATTTCATTATTTCTATTTTGACCATGAATATTCAGTACGTATTGAACTTTGGAGTGAATATAGAAATTCTGTATTTGTCCATGGAACTGCGATCAAATGCTAACCCTCTGCTAAGAGAACCCTGCAAATTGCATTTAACCCTTTCCCTCATATAAACGTGTTTTCACGCGTCTGCAAACAGAGTAGACCCAGATCAGACGGCTCCTATAGGAGCCGTCTGATCAGGGTCTTCTCTGTTTGCTAATAGAATTTGATAGATCTGGTTCTCTAGCTTCTAAAATGGCTACAATATCTAACTGTCCTTATTTCATTATAACTATTTTGTCCATTGATATTCAGTAGGTATTGAAATTTGAAACAAACATAGAACAGGGAAAGGGTTAAAACACTTTCATCCAGAAGCAACTTGGCACTCATCAGGATCTGAGGTGTTTGACAATGTGGTCAATAGACTCAATACCTTCTCAAAGTCAATAATAACTAGAAAATCATGTCCACAGAACATAGATGCCCCCTCCCAAGCCATGTTGTCTCTAAATCAGGGCACTTTTCACTGTATTTTCTACAGTGAAGAAAATTCAAAGTCTGGTAAAATGTTCCGAGCAAACATTCCTTCAAGTTAATGTAATGTTTCAGTATTCAGACTTTAAAACTGTTCAATGTGATGCAAGTGGCATTTTTTTTAATATCTAATTAAGGCTACAAATTTTACTAACATTTATTTTGTCACAAAGTGGTTTTTTACCTGTCTCCTGTTGAATATTCCTATAAGAAATACTGACGTTAAGAATATTTAGTATTTGAATATGCGCTCTCTTTGAGTCACAAAATTTCACACTCTTAACATTTTGTAGTATTATCATTTTGTAGTGTACCATCACTTTAACATAGTGTACTATCATTTCACTATTTCATACCATACTTTACAGTTTGGTGGGAAAATAATATAAAACTTGCAGTTTTATCTTATTTTCCCACTACTAAGTGTGATGATTCTGATGTATGAAATAACAAGAGTTCCGTGTGTCAGAGCATTAGGCCATAAGTATGTGCTGTTGTAACATGCACGATGTTAATTTGAGTTGAAAGTCACTGTGACCTTGACCTTTGACCAACCAACCTCAAAATCAATAGGGGTCATCCACTGACCATGACCAACCTCCCTACTAAGTATGAAGATAGAACACCTGATAGTTATCAAGTTATTGAGTAGACAAGATTTTTTATCTGAAGGTCATTGTGATCTTGACCTTTGACCGACTGAGGGGGTCATCTACTGGTCTACTGGCCATGACTGACATCCCTATAAAGTATGAAGACAGCCCACCCAATAGTAATCAAGTTATTGAGTGGACAATATTTTTTAGTTGAAAGTCACTGTGACATGGACCTTTGACCAAATGACCTCAAAATTGACAGGGATCAACTACTGGCCATGACCAACCTTCCCACAAAATATGAAGACAGCAAACCTAATACTTATCAAGTTATTGAGCAGACAAGATTTTTGAGTTGAACATCACAGTGACCTTGACCTTTGACCAACTGACCTCAATATCTATAGGGGTCATCTATTAGCCATAACCAACATTCCTACTGAGTATGAAGACAGCACATCTAATACTTATCAAGTTATTCAGTGGACAATATTTTTGAGTTGAAGGTCACTGTGACCTTGACCTTTGACTGACTGATCTCAAAATCAATAGGGGTCATCTACTGGCCATGACCTACCAACCCATTATGTATGAAGACTGCACACCTAATAGTTGTCAAGTTATTGAGCTGACAAAGATGTGGCTAATGAACAGACAGACAGACAGACAGACGGACAGACTGACAGACAAGTGCCATACCATAATACCACCAAAGTTACCTTCAAGCATAAAAAAGGCATAAAAGCAATCTCAGATTTGGAGAATCTTTGTTCAAGTTCTCCTCTAATATAAAGGAAGGAAGAACTGAATGACAAATCCTTTCATCTTTTGTTAAAGTAATAGTCACTAGAATCAATGCATTTTCAATAACATCATGAAACTTGGTATTTGTTATGTTCAATCATTATAAATGAATATAGTTTTCATGCATCTGCAAAAAGAGTAGACCTAGATCAGATGGCTCCTACAGGAGCCATCTGATCTGGGTCTACTCTATTTGCAAGACATGAAAAGTTTATATGAAGGAAAGGCTTAATTCTGTCAAAAATAATCCAAGCTGTAAATATGAATCTATATATCTGTGGAAGTTTGAAAAAAATACTACAAAGTTGTCAGAGGAGTTGGACATGCAAGATGTTTGGAATGTACATATGTACAGATGGACATGTGCATGCTTAACCCTTTCCAGGTACTTCCAGATTTCATTACCTACTGAATATTCATGGACAAAATAGTTATTATGAAATAGCCATCTGATCTGAGTCTACTCTGTTTGCAAATGTTTGAAAAGGTGTTTATATTATGAAGTAAAGGCCACTAATATAATCTAGTTGAGATAAAAATTAATGATTGGGGGGTGGGGGGCATGAAAACATTTGCTCCAATTCTATAAATACAGTCAAACCAGAATTTCATAAAAGAACAATTTAGGTCTTTTTAGGCAGATGGCTGCTTAATGCAAGATGAAAGTCATGCAGAAAACTTCTTTGGGAGCTTTCTACATGACTTTCAGTCTGCATTAAGCTGCCACCTGTCTGAACAATTGGTTTTGATACCAATTTTAACATGTGGTTTAGAAGGGTTTTACTGTACATAGTCATGCAATTCAATCTACAGGAGTCTTCAAAGAAATACATGTACATGATGCTGTGTCAACAGCTGAAAGCATTAAGAAACAAGGTATTCCTCCAACAGGGACTTTGATCTTTAACGGTTAACCTATTCCCTCTTGACGACTCTGTAAAAGTCATTTTGTGAAACCATTGTGATAAATAGAGCATTTGCTCTTATAGGAGCAAATGCTCTATTTATCACAATGGTTTCAAACAACAGAATTCTTAAAAAAAATCCTTTTGTCTAGTAAATGCTCCTTTTCAGTAGATTTATTCAAAGAGGTTGTATCTAAAAATAGCCTATGAGGTAATGGGTTAATATGAAATTGAAAACAGAACTTTGGCCGCAAAATCCATGAGATGAGTCAGTAGAATGCCAAATACGAAGATTATATCTTAACCCTTTTCCTGTTCTATCTATATATCAAATTTCAATACCTACTGAATATTCATGGACAAAATAGTTATAATGAAATATGGAAAGTAAAACATTGTAGTCATTTTAGAAAGTAAAGAAACTGTTATTTCAAATTCCACTAGCAAACAGAGCACACCCTGATCAGACAACTCCTATAGGAGCCATCTGATCTAGGTCTACTCTATTTGCAAATGTGTGAAAACACATTTATATGAGGGAAAGGGTTAAGTCTGACCATTGTTACAGCTCTGCTAAAAGTTTGATGAGAAGAGTATCTATCTGTAAAATATCATAAGTTATTGCCAGGGCTAATATACATGTGTACTGGACACACAAACACACAGGCCAAACACAATATGCCCAGAGATCAAAACCTTGGGCCATAAAAAGTATGAGGCAGACATTAACAATCACTTCTTATTTAACTCTCAGTTGATTTATTGATACAGAAATTTCTATCAATGGCATTTCTTAAACAGACTGATGGCTGGCCAGCTAGTATGATTCTAGTATACCCTCCCAACTTAGTTTTGGGAATAATAATAATTAACACTTTCCTTCATATACGCCTTTTCACACATTTACAAACAGAGTAGACCCAGATCTGATGGCTCCTGTAGTAGCTGTCTGATCAGTGTCTGCTCTGTTTGCTTATGGTATAATATATCTGATTCTACACTTTCTACACTTTCTGCCTGAGCCAAAAATTCCTGTGTACATATATATGCAACCATAAAAATTCAAATTATAACTATTCTTGATATCATTATTCCTTACATATATATTAAACAGGGTTAACCCTTTCCTCCATAAATACACTTAATCCACTTTGCTATGCCTCTGTACAAGTCACTTCTTGAAACCATATTGATAAATAGAGCATTTGTTCCATAGGAGCAAATGCTCTATTTATCAGAATGATTTAAATACTTCACAATTCTATCATTTTCCTTTTCTCTAGTAAATGCTCCTTTTCGGTAGATTCATTCAAAGAGGTTGGGTCTAAAAATAGCCTATGGAGGAATGGGTTAAACAATAATATTACTGATAGTGAACAAAATCCAACGGCTCAATGACAACACTTACACGCTCCATTTCTTTGCACAGAAGAAAATAATCAAGCCAGTCAGAAGGTAAGCCACAAATGTAATCTCCACTGCTGTAAAAATATAAAAATAGGGAATGTATAAACCTTTACTCCATGAATATTCATGTAAGAAATAATGACATCATTAATATTGATTTTTGTGATAGGACATGAACATAAGAACTTTTGGGCATGGAGACTGTAGAATCAAATCTATATTATATCATAAGCAAACAGAGCAGACTACAGGAGCCATCTGATCTTGGTCCACACTGTTTGCAAATGTCATTATGTGTAGAAAGGTGTATTTATGGAGTAAATGAATAATCAAAGTAATGAAATTGCTATTAGAACGTGAGTACACCTATTAATCCAGTCTTTTTGCTAGTTAAGCTCCTACTAGTTAAATGTCTTGGCTTGTAGTAAAATGAATAATGAATACATGGGGACACCAATCATTCAATATGAATCTCCTCACGATAAACGGCTAAACAATGTTACATTTTTGGTCTTTGACCAAACATCCCCCATCAATTTATTCTGAATTCATCCCTCCAAAAAGCTGATTAAAATTCCTTCCAATTATATTTTGATCGTCGCTCCATCAATTTCAAATAAGTCTGAAGGCAGGGCAACAGATAATGGTGCATACCTACATACTAAAATCATCATTTCTCCACCAAACCCTATACTGTGACCACTCTTTAGAATCGTCTCGAACAGACGATTCTAAAGAATGGTCACAGTATAGGGTTTGGTGGAGAAATAAAGGAGTTATTCTTGAAAATATTTACTTTAACGCATCTTATCTGGAACTCTGGTCTGAAGGTACATGTGCATCATTTGTTGAAAGCTTAACCATTTACTCCATGAATATTTTTGTAAGAAATAATGACATCATTAGTATTAATTAGATTAACTGTTATAATAGTACATGGACACACAAATTTTTGGCTATGGCATAAACTGTAAAATCAGATCTATATCATTCCATAAGCAAACAGAGCAGACCCTGATCAGACGGCTCTAATAGGAGTCATCTGATCTGGGTCAGTTCTGCTTGCAAAGGCATAGAACCGCATATAATATTTCTGGAGTAAAGCACAGGCGTTGGGCTCATGAAATATGTCTAAAATAAGTTAAAATGTCCCTAAATTGACGTTTTGTAACATTTGGGGCCGAAAAAATAAAGCCTGGGACGTTTTGAGACAAAGCTGAAATTTCGAATATTCTATATAAGAGAAAGGCAAATAACTCTCGGGCCATCCGATCCACGGGTGCTCCACTTCAACTGCAATTATTTTCGACTGGAGGGGAATTTTCCCACAAAACAAAGATTATATAGAAAGAAAAATGTTTTATCTACACGCTGGTACCAAATACCCCATACTTTGTCTCCGTTTTAGCGAGTACGAGGGGCAAATGCCTTCAGAAAACCGTGTTTTTTATTTACTCGGAAACGATATAGTTGGCGACAAAGTGCTCGATTTCACTAAAATCCCTATTCGGGAGCGAATCTGACGCTCTTTTTGGTAGATCCTGATGAGAAATGATGAAACATGTTCAAAAAGAATTTCACATACCGGTGACAATGCATTCTACTGCAACAGATCGGATTATATCTTTTCCAACACTTCAACGCTAACAGACTACACCATTTTGCCCAGAAAGCGTCTATTCGAACTGATTACTTGTCAATTATGTAAACATTCAAATAATGGAACCCTGCTTTCTTCGTGATGGTGCACAGCGAAGTGGGGAACCAGTATGTATTCGTCTGAGCGCTTGACACGTTAAAAATGAAAGTAGCCGTTTCTGGTCCTCGGAATTGTCAGAAAAGATTTAATCGGATCTATGGCAATAAAATGCGATGTCACCAATGATCAAAACTGTTTAACAGACAGAGATGATGGAAGACGGAGAAGTGACCGCTAAGTATTGCCTGCTTACAGGCAGGTGAGATATGATGCATATATAAACAACATTGACACATTAAATCACGATATTCACCCTTTCTTCAATAGGGTGTAGCTAATGGAATCTTCCACTTAAACAATTCAGCATTAATCTCATATTTTTCATTCAAATCCTACAGAGTTTTTTTCCTTCTATAGCAAAGGCTGTTTACAGCACCTCTTCCTCTCAGAAAGTGTCTGTAGTATTATGCACCCCCTTTCCCACCAAAGTGACTTTACTTCATTTGAAATTCTGCTCCAATTAGTGTGCAGTTGTTACTTAAAATCAGAGACCAACTCCCTTCTCCTCTTCATATAAAAAGAAGTTGGTACTTGGAAAAGCTAATGGATACCAACAAGATAAGTTTTGGCAGAACATTATCACAACTAATTTCTTCCTAGATTGGCTAAATGCTCAAATAACCCTTTCCCTGTTCTAAGTTTATTCCGAATTTCAATTACTACTGAATATGGACAAAATAGTCATAATGAAATATGTAAGGTGGAACATTGTAGCCATTTTAGAAAGTAAAGAAACAGATCCATCAAATTCCATTAGCAAACAGTGCAGACCTTGATCACTTTGATGGATCCTAGAGGAGCTGTCTGATTTGGGTTTACTCTGTTTGCAAATGCTTGAAAAGGCATTCATATGAAGGGCACTCATATAATCTAAATTAATGAATGGCGGTCATTGTACAAAATCTGACATGTACAGTAAAGCCTCTCTATAACGACCATTAAAATGTGTTTAAATAATTGGTATTGCGGGCAGTGGTTGCTTAAAGTAAGGTGAAAGTAAAACAGAACGCTCCTATTAGAGCGTTCTGTTTTACTTTCACCTTGCTTTAAGCATCCACCTGCCTTTAACACAAAATACTAAATGTAATTTAGTGGTCATTATAGAGAGGTTTCAGTGTAGCAGAATGTCCTAAAGAGGTTCTTACTTTTATTGTTAATCCTAGCCTTGTATCCTAAACCTGTCTCAATAGAAATGCAGCTCAGGTTGAATGGATTCATTGAGAAATCCATAGTCTCTCTCAGATTCTGCAGACTGGCTTTCCAGCCCTGAAGAAAATAAAATATGGATCAATGTGTTATGTTAACCCTTTATTCCATGAATATTCAGACAAAAATTAATGATATCATGAATATTAATTCATTGAACAATAGTAATGGCATTATGAACAAACTAATTTTTATTGCAACAGAAACTAGAATCAAAATCTATTATTTATAAGCAAACTGAGCACACCAAGATCAGACGGTTCCTATATGAGCAATCTGATCTTGGTCTACTCTGTTTGCAAAGGCATAAAAAGGTGTAGTTATGGGTCTAAGTATTTCAGTAGTTACGGTTTAACAAACAATAATACATGTAGAAACAATGTCTATACAAAAAGTTGATGTGTTTTAAGAAATAGACATTATACTGCCTTTCTACGGTTTTGGCCCCGCACCTCGGGGTGGAGAGCAACAAATTTTCAAGTCCAAAAATTAATCTTTGGTTTAGTCTGTACAACTTTCAAATGCATATGCCTATACAACAAGATGTGTTTGTGAAACACTATGCCCCTGACCTTTGATGACCCTGAAGGATGACCTTGAGCATTGACTTATGGACCAGGGAGTTGAACATGACACATCGTCTCTGTGTGGTGAACATTTGTGCCAGGTTGTTTTGAAATCCATTCACAGATAAAAAAAAAAAAGTTATAGGAGGGACATGAAAGGGACGGATGGATGAAAGGACAGACGGACAGATGGACAGACAATGCGATTACTATATGCCTATATACTAGGGCTGCAACGATACGCCCATGTAGCGAATATGAATACGTATTACAATACAGTACAACGTACATGTATACCAATAAATATTCACGAATACAGTTACATAAACATGCTATGGCATAAGCTAATAAGAGTTAATTAAGCCAAAGCATGTCCAGATTGAGTCCATATCTAGGATTAAGAATCTTGGACTTTAAGCTTGTATTGAAAATGCTACTGGACATGTGCTGATAAGCAAGGGAAAAGTAGTTTAAAAATTTAATTGGCAAAGTCACATAAACTTGAAACACTGACTAGAAACGTGTTCGAAAGTATAAATGGTCCAGTCCTACTGATTATCAGGCAATCGATTATAACCTTGCCCTAAGGCCAAGGTCAATGCTTGGTTTATTTCGTTCATTTCCGACATAACGAAAAACACCGAAGCGGCCAATCTATGCACTTTCCCGACATAACGTAAGTTTCTGAAGCGGTCACGATATTTCGATCGGCGATTTCCGTAATGTCGGGAAGTTACGATGCGCAGCCTCAATTTTGACATGTGTCAGCTGGCATTGGGTATTGGGTTTTCACACATTTCAATCTGGCCGCCAGGCTGTCTGCTGGCCGTCTGATGGGGTCGAAATATAGGGTTAGGGGTGAAATATGGTGACCGCTGGCCGCAGAAGGAAGGTGACCGTCTTAAACAGGCGCATTAAAGACTGATTTTCGTCAGGAGGAGTTCAAACTGACCGTTAAGACGAGGTGACCGTTCATTTAAGGTGACCATTAGGTCAAGTTTTACTGTATTGCATTTCAATGAATTTGGCACCGTTTGATTAATATATAAGTGCCCAATGGCGGGTAAAAATTGATAAAACAAGATGTTTTTTGCAGAGACACAAGATCATAACATATGTCACACTTGTACAAAATTTCATCAAAATCCATAAAAAATTACAACTACCACTAACGGTGATGAAAATCCCCACTAGCACATTTGACACAGAGATGGGGGTTATAGAAATAAATCACTACAATATCTGCTACAGTTTAGAAAAAAAATTCCAGAAAACCTGAAATTTCCGAAAAATTTCTAAGTCAAAAGGCTGTAATTCCGTTAAAAATCAATGTAGTGTAACAAAATTCAAACTTGATCTGTAACTCATTATTATAAAGCTACATACCAAATATCACATCAATATCTGCAAGGGTTTAGAAAAAAACTCCGGAAAACCTGAATTTCCAGAAAATTTCTAAGTAAAATCACTGTATTTCCGTGAAAAATCAATGAAGCGTAACGAAATTCTAACTTGATCAGTAACTCATTATAATAAAGCCACATACCAAATATCACTTCAATATATTTTAAGGTTTAGAAAAAAACTCCGGAAAACCTGAATTTACGGAAAATTTCTAAGTAAAATCACTGTATTTCCGTGAAAAATCAATGAAGCATAGCAAAATTCAAACCTGATCTGTAACTTATTATAATATAACCACATACCAAATATCACTTCAAAATCTGTAAAGGTGTAGAAAAAAACTTCGGAAAACCTGAATTTCTGGATTTTTTTAAGTAATATCACTGTATTTCTGTGAAAAATCAATGAAGCGTAACGAAATTCAAACATGATCTGTAACTCATTATAATAAAGCCACATACCAAATATCACTTCAATATCTGTAAAGGTGTAGAAAAAAAACTCCGGAAAACCCGAATTTCCGGAAAATTTCTATGTAAAATCACTATATTTCTGTGAATAATTAATGAAGCGTAACGAAATTCAAATTTGATCTGTAACTTATTATAATAATGCCACATACCACATATCACTTCAATATCTGTAAAGGTTTAGAAAAAAACTCCGGAAACTGAAAAATAACAAAGGGCAGTAACTCCAAAAATACTTTAGACAGAGTTACAAACCTTATACACTGCACTTGCGGTCAATGTGATCTACCTATATATGAAGTTTGAAGTCAATAGCTTTTATACTTTGGAAGTTATGATCCGGACAAGCATGACGGACTTCGTTTGTGGGGGTATAAAAACCCGAGAGGAGCAGGAGTTGCGGGGGTATAAATGTGTGATGCGCATGTAACTTCACAGGGATCAACTTTCATTAAATAATGCTGAAAACTCTAGCAGCACATATGGTAAATCCTGCATGAATTGAAAGATACTAAAAAGAAATATGTTATGCACATCTACACTTCAAAGAGATCATAAGAACAAATTGAAGTGATCATAAGTACAAATTTTCATAGAAATCAGAGTAAAACTGTAGAAGCTATTAATTTATTTACCTGTAGTATCTTATAGCCAGGCTGATCCCTGCGGAACTCAACATCAGAGAGTGATGAACCATAATAATGTATAAATGTGGCACTGTCGTTGCTTGGTCTCTGACTCAGCATGACATGTAACTGCAACAAATTAAATGGGATGAATGATTTCATGTTGCAAACTGAAGGGACAATACATACATTTATAATATAATTTATGAAATATAAATGATTAATGAACTCCTAGATATAGGCACAGATTTTAGATTATGGCCTTGGCACTCATTCTAAAACTGTAGATGAACTAAAATAAGCATCACATGTATTTATATAATTATTTTGCTAAAGTTGAGTAAGCATACTGAAAAAACATTCTCTTTGATCAAAGATGGAATAGATGTAACAAATCATGGAACAATTGTAATTCACATTCTTGTAAAACATGTAACTGGTAGATGCCATGATAAAATGCGTAAATTAAAACATTTTAAAGAATAGCTCCTTATTTCTCCACCAAACCCTATGTTGTGACCACTCTTTAGCATCATCTCGAAGAAACGATTCTAACGAGTGGTCTGAGTATAGGGTTTGGTGGAAAATGGTGATTTTAGTATTTGAATGTTCACCTTTATCTACTGCTCTGAACTGATACCTAATTTCATGATCTTGAATATTATATAATAAGATTACCACATGTAGATACCAATGCTCACAACAAGAGTACTGCCAGCAGATGCCATTAATTACTCTTCTGTCACTGCAAAAATCAGTATCTAAAAAGGGTCATATCTCTTTAACCCATTAACCCATTATTTACATACCCAACCTCTTCAAATAAATCAACCGAAAAGGAGCATTTATTAGTGAAAAGAAAGATGAGTGCAGTTTTGAAACCATTGTGATAAAATAAAATACAGCATTTGCAGATCTATGGAGCAAATGCTCTATTTATCAAAATGATTTCAAAAAGTGACGTTTACAGCTCTTGGTATATTTATGGAGGAAAGGGTTAAATATGCATGAGTGCAATGGTTCTCCCATTAAAAGTAAAACACTTTTTCATTATCGCATGTCAACAATCTTAAAGCAAAAAAGTGTTTGACTGTTAACCCTTTAAACCATGAATATTCATGTAAGAAATAACGATATTTTTAATATGAAATAGATTAATAATTGTTATAATAGCAATTATTTTGGCCATGGAAGAAACTGAATAATCATATCTATATTATATCATAAACAAACAAAGCAGGTGAAAACATTGACAATGACACCAAGGCTATAACAATAGGTTGTCAGACGTTTCGCTACCCATACCATTTCGCTACAGTCATTTCGCTACCCACCGAGAAGTCATTTCGCTACCCTGATCATTTCGCTACCTGTACGTTTCGCTACCTATCGAATTTAATAGGAAAACCAATATTGTTGCGGGGGTGGTTAGTGATTTGAGACTCGAATTTATTAACATATAATAAATATCTATATTTAGATATCAAAACGAATTATAGGAATATTGGAAAATAAAGTGTTATGTCAGAGGATGAATGATGTGTCTTAATTTTAGAAATACAGACCCAGTATAAATGTAATATAAATAATTGCTTAAAATTATTATAATTAACTACATCGATTATACCGATGTATTGTTTGTCAAATAAACAATCATTAATTACAAACACGTACTTATGACACCGTTGTTTGGCCATTGTTTAGCAGGTCCACGTGACAATATTGTCCACTCCGAGATCACAGGTACCGCCTATACGAGAGCCGATTAGATATGTGTATCGGTATGTGACACTGATTGAATTAACATGGACACGTGCTACATTAATTTTTTGCTTATTGTCGTTTTGCTCTTGTTCCATTGATATATAATATGACACTTGCATTACGATAAAATGAAAATACAATTTACTTTTTAACCCTTTCCCACATACAAACAGGTTTTAACTCATTTACCAACAGAGAAGATCCAGATCAGACGGCTCCTATATAGGATCAGCGTCTGCTCTGTTTGCTGATATAATAAGTTCTGATTCTTTTCTATTTGAAATGGCTACAATGTTTCGTCCATTTCATTATATCGATTTTGTCAAAATGTGAATGTTTCATTCGGATCCAAACTGTTTGCATTGCTGCTACGCTCGGTATTTCAAATTGGTAAAGGTATCTTTTTCATCTGTTAAACTGTTATCGTCCAAATCTATTCAATCTGTGAATAATTATAATTAATTGGGTGACAGGGTAGCGAAATGACTTCCCGTAAGGGTGCGAAATGACTGTAGCGAAATGGTCAGGGTAGCGAAATGGTCAAGGTAGCGAAACGCTGTGTAGCGAAACGTCCGTAAACCTAACAATACCTCAAAACAAATAAAAACTGAACTACAATTGAATTTCGATATCTCAAACTTCAAGGGACTACTTGTATACAAATTTATTCGAGATAACAGAAGTTCGAGTTATCCGCTTTCTAATCTGAACAATTTCACAAGTTCACAGCTTCATATAGGTCTAAAGTAATGCTGAAAGCTCCTGTAGGAGCTTTCAGCATTACTTTAGAACTGTATAAAACTGTCACAAGTGTTTCTAGATATCTTTAGCGATACATTTTACAGCAATTCTGTATTGTAAGTTTTGGAAGGACCGAACTTTAGTTCGAGTTATCCTGAAGTTCGAGATATCCGAGATTGAGATATCGAAGTTCAACTGTACATACCGTTGGGTTCGCCCAAATGTAAACCAGAGATTTCTGTAACCCTTCATAACAGAAGGTTTTCAAAGCAACATCTGATTTTCCAGTTACACCAACCAAATTTGTTCCATTGTCCATTTGGAAGTAAAAACCTGAAACAATAAATTAACTTCAACAATAAATGCATCAAATATCAGGGCTCTAAATAAAACACACACTGATTTAGGTAAGGACACACCTAATGATTCCTGTCGGGTTGGATTTCCTTCCATAATTCTTAAATAAAGACATGCAGTAGTATAAATATGTATTAAATATATGTACTTGACAAGAGAACTTCCGAAGATAGTTATTTTGTGGTTGTCTTTAATCCACTTAATCTGTTTCCTCGTAGCGCTTACTGTAACCCTTACATTGCACTTGTGCGTAAAAGCCTACTTGTATTTATCTAGAAAACCATTCTAATTCCATTGTTAATTATTTGGTATATTTAGACCGCGAGTAACGGGAATATCGGAACTCTGAATTGTTTGAAACCTTTAGTCTGTGATATTTGTAAGTGTTTATATTGTTTCAGGCTGTTTTGTTCTGAATATAAATTTATTGGAACCATGAGACTGTAAGACGGCAACCATCACAAAATTAGCATGCTGTCTTGCAGCTCGTTGATGAGACTAAGGTAGATCTATCCCGTTTCAATTGCTCATTTAGGAATGCTTGGTTTGGATAAACACTTTGTTCTCAAGTGCATTGGATTGGTTGTGTTTATATATATGTATACATTTTGCCATCAATTCAATCAAAAAATTGTCTTGTGAAATAATACTTGATAATTAGATAATTAGTGGGCGTTTCCAGTTTTAAATTTCAACTAAAAATAAAATTAAATAAAAACCATACAACATTTCAGCAACTAACTAAATATAATGTCATTAATGAGTATGCCGACACTCTTGGATTAGACGACAATCCTAATAAATATAAAGTATGTGTGTCGCGAAAACACATGACAATAACATTTTCTACATTAATTTACGCCATAAATGTTGTTTTTACTTACAATCAGTACTTGGACGACATCCATGTGCTACATCTGCATTCAATAAAGGCCACGAAACTGTAAAAAATAAAATATTTAAAATAGCGTTTGCTATTTGTCTACTATTGCATTTTTCAAACTTTGATTTCGGTGCCATTTTGGTTGTTGTTGTATAACTACATTCGGAACACCTCCGGTACCTGACTAGTCATATTGCGTCACTAAGTACTCTGACTAATGTAACTAGTATTCTCAAGGTCTAAAGTATTAATCAAATGACCAACAGTTAAATGCATCATTACATTCAATTTTATTTTATTTTGATTTTTAAAATACAATCGCCTTTGCTATGCGTATCTTTATAATAATGTCTGCCTCAGTGGGTTTGATCAATTAATGTCGCTTTATCATCAAATACCTCAATGGGGTGACGGTCGTTTCGTCAAACTGCCAGTTCGTCAAAAAGGTTATACAGTACAAAAGGGGTTGTCGTTTCGTCAAAAAGGATTATATAGCGAATTGATTTATATATCACCTTTTTGACGAAATGACCTATATGATTAGATTTATTAACCTTAGTTTTGATCTAGATGAGATCTGGATCAGAACTGTATGCTTTGTGGTGATTAATTAACTCAGAAATAGTGAAGAATGGACAGTACCGTATACATTATGCACGCTACGGGCCAATTCGTGATTACTGTTTCATCTGCAAATTTTGTATTTTCCTCGGCCCAGTGAAATAGACACAGTAAAACCTCTCTATAACGGGCACTAAATTGTGTTAATTAGTTAATTGGTACTTTGGGCAGGTACGTACTGGAGCGTTCTGTTAAACACTTTCACATTGCTTTAAGCAGTCACCTGCCTTTTACGCAAACTACTTGATGTAATTTAGTGGTGGTTATGGCGAGAATTTACTGTAGGTACGACCTAACCATCTGATTTAATAGACCAAACTCTGGAAAATAGACAAACAGTGTTGACATCAAGTTTGTGCACAGTCCAGCTCTGTATCTCGACCTGTCTCCCTGTCTGTCTCTATATCCCCCACCTCTCTTTGTCTCTTTTGATGGCTGTGTTCCTCTCTCTCTCTCTCTCTCTCTCTCTCTCTCTCTCCATCTCACTGCCTGTGCTTGCCTCCGTCTCTGTTTGTCTATCTGTCTCTGCATGGCTGTCGCCTGCATGTCTGCCTGTCCGTCTCTCTCTCCCCGTCCCTGTCTATCTGTGTACCCGTCTCTCTATGTGTCCCACTCTGTGCCTGTCTGTTTGTAGTTGTCTGTCTATGCCTGTCTCTCTATTTCAAGGTCTAATTGATACCGACTCTATATGGGTTACCGGTACTTTTTGCACGTAAACTCGTCTTTCAAAATACATGAATCATATAGGCTATATATATAGAGGATCTTATATACATGAACGGTCATTACAAATTGTTTTTATGAAAATAGTTCGCTATAATGATACGACACGAGATTAAGCGACTGTCATATTCAGTATAGTAAACCAGTTTCATAAAAACAATTTGTAAAGAACACGAATATGCTTTACTTATTCTTTGTATAACATCGCTCTTAAAAGTACCATAGAAAGTGAGCCAGACTATATCTGACGGATGATTCGGCCATTGTTTATAGCGTGGTACAGTCGGATTCAAACTGCTCATTTGCATAAAAAAAAATGCACTAGTGCATTTCTGCGATATACGGAACACTGTTTAGACAGTCCCACACGACAGATTATGTAATAACTTATGATATTAACAAACTTTTATGTTTATTTATTCATGAAAGATCATTTATATTATATGTACATGTATGACCATATACGACCAATCTGCAGTTTTATTATGAAATAAAGTGGATATAATTTTACAGTTTCTGCCGAAGAAAAACCTACCTACCTACCTACCTACCTATCTATTCATCAATTTAATCCATCCACCCATCCATCCATTCATCCATCCATCAATTCATCCATCCACCCCATTCACCACCCACGCACCCTACATATATATACCTACCTACCTACCTACCTAGCTCTTTCTGTCTCTTCATGTCTGTCTCCTTGTCTGTCTCACTGTCTTTATGTCTGTCTTTGTCTCTGTTTGTCTCCCTCTTTGTTCATCTCTCTCTTTCTCTCTCTCTCTCTATCTCTCTCTCTCTCTATCTCTATCTCTCTCTGTGTATATTCCTCTATCTGTCCCTCCTTGTTTGTCTGTAGAAACCGCTACCAGTGTTCGAGATAACCAAAAAAAAAACCCACACACATAATAATGCAAGATGCGTGTTTAAATTACAAATGAGAACGATGTACATGTAATTATGAAAATGAATGATACAACCTATACTCGTTGCATGTTCAATACTGATTACCTTTGCTTTGCTTACGTAGAATTGTTGCTATAAACCAACATGCGTTGCTGTATTATCAGGAATATTAAGAACTAGCTTCCTTTGCAACAGATCAGCACATGTGGTGAACATTGCTTTATATTGTTATTGCTAAGGTTCCCCCTGCTAATCAACATGTGCTGTTGCGTTGGTAACAGCATATGCAGCAAATAAGCAACAACAAGCCTACTGATCAGCGTGCTGCTAAAGAACTTTGATATAATAAATAACACTTAATGTGCTCTAGCGTTAAAACTCTGGTTGCCGAAGAACTTTGATATATTAAATAACACGTAGATGTATTGTAGCGTTAAACCCCGGGCTGCTAAGCAACTACGATATAATAAATAACACGCGCATGTGTTGAAATGTTAAAACTTTGGCAGCTAAGAAACTTTGATGTAATAAGTAACACATTCATATGCTGTAACGTTAAAACTTTGGCTGCTGAGGAACTTTACTAGATACCACGTGCACGTGTTGCAGCTCTAATGCAATGGCTGCTAAGGGACTTGAAATATAATGAATAAACAAGTGTTATGTCTGCTCAGGAAATCTGATAATGATAAATAAACCATTGAGTTGTTGCGACAATATCATGGCTGCCAAGGACTTTTAATGTAATATTCCAAATCAATGCGTGAATTGTTCCGCTAATATTAGGACCTTTGAGACTGTTTATTATAAGTCAACACATGAGTTGCATTAATATTATGACTGCTAAGGAACTTTGATATATTTCATCAATAATTGAGATGTTGCGTTAATATTGTGGCTTAACCAAGGAAATCTGATATGGCACGTGTTATGGCAACTAAAGATTTTGATGCTATAAAACGTAAAATAAAGTATACCTAGTTATAGTCTACTTTCAGTCCGAAAGACCGCTTAACCGACTGTACATTTACTCCTCTGGTCATTGAGCCATTCGCCTACAATACTGAGCACTGCTAACATATGACGCAATCATGCAGACGCAATCATGCAGCCGCAATACCGGCTAGTGTTCCGTACAGGTACCTATTTTAACACCTGTATGGAGAGGAGGCAACCTCGTACGGGTGGTAGACACTGAAAAGTATCTCTGAAATTTCCGGAAGTGAACGGGATTTGAACTCCGGACCTCCGGATTGATAGTCAAGCACGTTACCACTAGACCACAGCACCACCGCATATACATTATATAAACAAATGTATCATGAAGCAGATCCTAGTGTGACGGAATATATCATTTTAACCCCAAAAAACTGATGTCAACCGTGGCGTCAGTAGTTACAAGTTACGTGCTATTACTTTTTTAAAACCGCTTACCCAATCAATATTCATGTAAGAAATCATGAAATCATGAATATTAAATAGAATACTTATCATAATGGCAAATGGACACAGGAGTTTTTGCCCATTGTAAAAGCTATAGAATCATATCTATATTATATCATAAGCAAACAGAGCAGACCCTGATCAGACGGCTCCTTCAGGAGCCGTCTGATCTGGGTCTTCTCTGTTTGCAAAGGCATAGAAAGGCGTATTTATGGAGTAAATGCTTAACCCTGTCATCGGTAATTTCTCACTGACGGAATTGCCCATTCAGTATGAAAGGCTTACTCTTGCTAGACGTTATTAAATGGCAAACAGTGCGTTCCCAGATTAGAAGGCTCCTCTAGGATCTGAGTCTACACTGGGTCTTCACTGTTTACAAATGCCAGTGCACGCGGGTCAAATGGTGAATGTATGCTTGTTGACGAACATGTTGGGAGCGCGTATGGGGTAATATTATACAGTATAACCTACCATTAGCAACCAACAAACTATGTCTAATTATTGGTCTGTAAGGCAGGTGGTTGCTTAATACTGGTCGAAAGTAATGCAGAAAGCTCCAGCTTTTTAAGACTACTATGTTCAACAAATGAATGACCGCTTAGGACAGGTTCTACTCTATAAATTATCACCTAATGGCACCGCAGTCTCTGTGGTAACATAAACAGGATGACACAGCAATGGTACATGTTATTTTAACATGGGGACGCCATGCGAGATATAATAAAATAAAATAATACGTATATTGTTTTTTACTTTGTTGTGTTAATTATGGATACTAAGTAACTATAATAAATAAATCAACAGTCGTTTGCTGCGTTGATATTATGAAATTTTACTGTTAATAAACTTATGAAAATCAACGTAAATGTGGTTGCTTTATTCAAGTTTATTGTAATACTGCTGGTAAACTTTGCTGTAAAAATCATCATGTCTGTTGTTGAAATATGAAAACGTGAGCAGATGAGTTGCTGCGTTTTATTTGTTACCGTGTTTTTTGAAACTCTACAACAAATCGTCATTCCGATGTTAAGCAACACTTTACTCCGTGAATCGGAGGAAAAGATAAGGGGAGTATTTGGACATTTCACCCAAATGAAAACCCTAGATACTCAAGAGAAATTATTTGAATGAGTACTGGGTTCTCAGAAATAAATGACTTCACTCGAAGTCGTCCAAATAGGTAGGTGAACAAAATAGGGAAGATGGTTTCAACTGTAAAATTCTTGTTTTCAGCAAAACAGGTATAACATTGCGTATTAACCCAATTGCGCCCAGTGGATTCTTCCATGTTTATACATTGGATTAGTCCATGTTTTATCTAAGGGTGCCTGGCCTAAATTTTCAGTTTCGTTTTGTTTTATATTGAGATTCCTATCCGACGCCGCATTATGCGGCGTCTGATCAGAATCTACACTGTTTGCCTACGTCCCGTGTATGGGATCGTGGAAGCAAATGGGTTAATTATATTTATCAAGCATTAGGGAACAACACTGTTTATCCAGTTTGTAAATCAAATTCAATGATATTTGCTTTGCAGTTTAACGTCTCTACAGTGGAAGCAAGCTAACACAAGGGTAAGTGCAACTAATTTCACCCAACACATCTGAAAATTTGGACTATCAGAAACTCCAATAAATGTTGGTTTTACTCAGTTAAAAAAACCGTGGAGTTTTCACTCAATATTCAAATCATTCCTTATCTGTTCTTCTGATAGACATTCATGTAAAGCAAAATGACTTCATGCGTATTAATTAGCAATTGTTGTTATAATGGTATGTGAGTACAGAAATTTTGGGCATGAAAGAAACTGTAGAACCAGGTGTTCCTTCTTTTCTAAACAAACACAGCCAACCCTTATCAGACGTTTCCTATTGGAGCTGTCTGATATGGGCATAACGCGTATTTTTTAAACCTCGGCACTACGAAATTTAAGTAATAAAGAATGTATGACTTTGTAGGCAAGTTGCTGCTTAATGTAGGGTGAAACTCATAGAGGAGCTTTCTGTCAGCTTCCTGCCAGCTCGGTTAACATTAATAATGTACGGAATTGAGTGTTCGAATAATCGCGTTTTTACTGTATAAAAAGTAAAGGGTTGCTATTGCCATATGGGAATATTAGTGAATCAACACTGAAGGCCGCTGTGTCATTCAGGCTACCAATAATAGTACATGTACAGTAAAACCTCTCTATAATGGCCACTGCATTACAGCAAGTATTTTGTGTTAAAGGCAGGTGGCTGCTTAAAGCAAGGTGAAAGTAAAACAGAACGCTCCTATAGGAGCGTTCTGTTTTACTTTCACCTTGCTTTAAGCAGCCACCTGCCCTAAATACCAACTAATTAACACAATTTAGAGGCCGTTCTAGAGAGGGTTTACTGTATATAAATCAGCAGACGAGATATTTATTTGTCGTCCAATGTTTGTGTTATGGTATCCCATTATGGTAAGTCCCGCTACGACGCAACCAGGCGTAATGTTGTGTCAACAGTGTAGAATATGATTTGTCGCCATATTTAAAACGCACCGTCTTATGATATTCTATACAATTAACCACACAAGTCAGAAACACATAATATATTCTAATTGATGTCTCTATTACACGCACTTTTGGCAGGGTTTATCGGCTGGTATGACCGGCGTAAACAGGTAACAATGCGTTTTATACGCGTGACTTATGTAGTTCTACATAATTTGCCTAAGTCTGGTGGTAAGTTTTCGTCGAAAAAATAAAATACAGTATTTAGTATTATGCTATATTTCCATTAAGTATGAAATATAATTGGACAAGAGACTGTAACGATACACTTTACAATGTATTTAAATGTAGCAATGCGTTCCAGTTTAATACTGCTTAAGCATTGAACATTATCTATTTATAAAGGACATGAAGTGGATTAAAGACATTTAACTAACAAAAGGGCCATGGTGGCCCTGATATCGCTCACCAGACAACCAGAGGAGAAGATTCTCAAAGTTTTCACTATATGTTTCTGTAGAAAACTGACCACCTCTGGGACGGGGCCTCATTTGTCCAAGGGGGAATAACTTAGAGGACTTCAGGATGATGATATGTGCCAATATGAAAGTTGAGAACCTTCCAGTTTCAGAGGAAAACATTTTCAAAGTTTTCACTATATGTTTCTATAGAAAACTGGCCATCCCTGGGGAGGGGTCAATTTTGAACAAAGGGGCGTGATTTCTCCAACTTTTGTAGAAGACCTGAAGTTGATGTGCCAAATATCAAAGCTGAGAACCTTCCAGTTTCAGAGAAAAATGAAAAGTTTCAATAGAAAACTGGCCTGTCCTGGGGCGGGGTCACATTTGACCACAGGGGCATGCTTTATATAACGTTTGTAGAGGACGTGATCATGATGCTATGTGACAAATATGAAAGCTGAGAACTTTTCAGTTTCAAAGGAGAATATTTACTATACGGTTCTATAGAAAACCGGCTATCCCTGAGACGCGGCCAATTTTGACCCCAGGGCATAATTTATATACCTTCTGTAGAGGAACCCAAGATGATGTTATGTATCAACTATGAAAGCTGAGAACCTTCTAGTTTCAGAGGAGAATATTTTCACTATATGTTTATAGAAAACTGGCCACTCCTGGGGCGGGGCCAGTTTGACCACAGTGGCATGATTTATTAAACTTTTGTAGAGGACATACAAATGATGCTAATGTGCCAAAAAATGAAAGCTGAGAATCCTGCATATTCAGAGGAGATGATTTTTAAATGTTTAAATTGTTGACGACGCACGACGAACGCCGACGGATGATGGACATCAGGCGATCACAAAAGTGATACCCGAGCACTTTGGGCTCTGGTGAGCTAAAGGGAATCGAAAGACATAACCTGTCCAATTGTATGCACATTCGGTGCAAAACTTCACAAATATATCTCCTTCAGAGAAAACTGACAAAGTGTTCAATTCGTTTTAGATCTAAAGTAGGTTATGTATTACGAACCTCTCACAACATGCATATCCTGTTTAAACTTACTACCGGTATCTTCTAAACTGGTATCTTAATTGATAATACTGATTCAAAGCTAGCTATTTCGATTTCGGATACGAATCGTAAATGATTTGACGAGTTTTGGTCCTTTTAACTCCTTTATCAAATTTAAGTTTGGTTGAACTGCCATTCCCGATACAATCTCTTGAATGTCTTTATTGATTTAGATCAACCTGTTTTGTTATATGGGTACGTATTTGGCAATGAAGGAAACATCCAAGTTGGGATATATAACCAAGGCAAGCGATATACAATGACATTTACTCACATATCTGTCATAGTCCGTATTTAAATATGCTTTAATGGCGTTATATCGCTTCTCGCGAGGCCCGGCTTCACAATAAGTGCATCTATCGCCAGATTTATGGTTTCCGTGCTATCCACTCTTCTACGTAACTGTTATTGGGAGATTTGAGGACACCAGCTGCTGGGCAAGGGGCAATGGGTGAATGCTCTCCTGACATAAGCTATGCTTTTCATCTTAACTAATTATCAAGGTCAACCTGTAATGCCAGCCCGATATAACATCTCTGCATTCACCCATGTCATCTTGCCAGGCGGGCCTAACAATAACAGACAAAAAGCTTCAATCATAACATTGGTTTATTACAAATTATGTACAACTAAGGTTCAGGTTTGGCTCTGTTGGGCATGGTTCCCGATCCAACGGTGCTAGCCCAATTGGCTAGCAGGTACACCGGACAAATTGTCGTGTAGGGGTGACCCTTGACAGCCATCCGCAGTGGTATCCCAAATTTATAATCATTAGGCCCAATAGCCACAAATCATGCCCCAATATGCTTCAAGTATGCCCCAATAGCCTTCAAAATATGCCCGAATAGGCTTCAATGTATGCCCGAATAGGCTTTAAAATATGCCCCAATAGGCTTCAAAGTATGCCCCAGTAGGCTACAAAATATGCCCCAAAAAGGCTTGAATTTAAAATATGCCCCAGAAGGCTCCTGACTGAACAAGTCGCATGCAAATTTGACATTAGCTTGTACGATTGAACTGCAACCCCGAGAACGGATGTATCGCCAATTCAACTACGGCAGATCCTGGGAAATCAGTAATCCAGCCATCATTTACAAGGGTGTCACTCCGGGCATCTGTCAGAATTGCAGTCCTTTTGAAAAGATAATTTAATATAACATTATGAAATATGCACTTAAATTGTGCACCTAAATCACAAAAACCACAAAAGCATTTCGCAAACAAAGTTCGTGCTGTGGAAGATCGGCTATTAC
This sequence comes from Azorinus chamasolen, assembly GCA_963576725.1. Lineage (NCBI taxonomy): Eukaryota > Metazoa > Mollusca > Bivalvia > Cardiida > Solecurtidae > Azorinus > Azorinus chamasolen. The sequence goes on from OY755248.1 coordinate 1,118,193, forward strand.
TGATTATGACGACGATACGTTTGAGTAGGCCAAAGTATTTTAGTCGTCTACAGTGCTAATTTATGACGCTACTATCCCACTCACCTTTCGTTAGTTGAGAATCAGGAGACAATGGAACAAAGAGATTTGGGCGGTATTTGCGCGCGCAAGCCCCACAGGGTACCAATGCCGCTTCTATCCATGACAATTTGGCAGTCAGTATAACGCTTCTGTCACATGCAAAATACATAACCGAATACATCTCAAACTCCAATAACAATCGTTTATTGTTGAACAATAATCGCATTTATTGGGAGATTTGTGGACACCAGCTGCCCGGCAAAAGGTAAATGCTATCCCAAATATGCGTTGCACTTTGTATTGTATATTAAAGTATTATTAAAGTCAATCTGCAATGCCTGCCCGACATGACAACATCTCTGCATTCACCCATGCTACCCTGTCGCATAACATCTCGCGGACCTAACAACAGATAACAATCTTCTATTATAACATTGGTTTATTTATACATTATGTGCAATTAATGTTCAGGTTTGGCTCTGTTGGACATGGTTCCCGATCCCATCGTGCTAGCCCATTTGGCTAGCAGATACACCAGACAAGTTGTCGTGAAGAGACGACCTTTGACAGCCAAATTTATAATCATTAGTCTCAAAGGGCTTAAAAATATGCCCCCAAAAGCTTAAAAATAAGCCCCAAAAGGCTTCAGAATATGCCCCTGAAGGCTTGAAAGTATGCCTCAATAGGCTACAAATTATGCCCCAAAAGGTGTCAAAATATGCCCCAGAAGACTTCAAAATATGCCCCTAAAAGGCTTCAAAATATGCCCAAAATGCTTGAATTGAAAATATGCCCCTGAAGGCTCCAGACCGAACAAGCCACATGCAAATTTAACATTAGCTTGTTGTATTGAGCTGCAACCCCGGAACAGATGCATCGCCAATTCAACTACGGAAGATGCTGGGAAATCAGTAATCCAGTCATCATCTACAATGGCGACAGAATTGCAATTTGTTTTAGATATATAGATTTATATAAAATTATTGAATTTGTACTTAAATTGTGTATGTAAATATTTTGCTCGGATTTCGCTGTCGGACAATCACCCCGTAACTTAAGTAAGCTGTAGCCCAATATGGCATTAATTACAATAGACTTCCAGGAACCTGTTCTATTACTGTAATAGATGTAGGTGGTCCCCTACGTTAGCAGGAACGCTGCATGCCAAAGTGACTGAAACAAAATCAGAACAAACAGCCCGTATCTTACTGAATAGGGAATACAATGAGATAACTATGGAAGATACAAACTACAACGGAATTAACATACATGTGTATGTATAATGAAATAACATAGCAGGCTTAATAAGAAGATGACAGGCATGCTGCCAGTCACGCATATGCCAATCTGAAAATTATAAGGCATTTTACCATATAAAACAATAACAGAATGGACATGTGGTGGTGGGATTTTAGTCGTCTACAGTGTAAATTTATGACACCATCATCCCACTCACCTTTGATTAGTTGGAATCGGACGACAATGGAAACAAAGGGAATTGGGCGCACGGCGCGTCTATGTCCCTTCTTTCAATGACAAATCGGTGTGCAGTATGTCGCTTCTATCATATACAAAATCCACAAACACAAAGAGCTCAAGCTTCTCCAATAGCAAACGATTATTTTTGAACAATAATCGCATTTATGTTTTGTCTTTTATACGTAAGAGTGACTCACAGACCATGGATGGATTGCTTTAGCATACCAACTGCAGGTATCCCATTAGCAGACTTGTCACAGATGTTTGATAATAAAGCCGTGTGTGATATGTTCTATCCATCATCTGGAACTTTCAGTTCGAAGTATACATGTATACAATATACCGATATATATTTTAACTAATGGCAATACTTTTAAATTCCAGCTCGTTTCATTTTACCACTTGGGTTGTTCGTGATGTCGATTCTGCCTCAGTAAGGATTGTGAGTAGGTATTTTTGTAACTATTTAGCAGGCATTACTCTATTCTCTATATCTAAATATAATTTCCACGTCTGTCTGTTGTCTTGAATTCCTTGATAATTGCCTATATAGAGATAAAGACCTGCTTTTATTGTTGACAGGGCATGTCTGGCCTGAATACAGTAATATTTTTTGTGTTTGTGAATTGGGAGTATGTGTTGGGTAGTGTGTGTTAGGTGGTATTGTTGAATGATGTGTGTTGGATGGTGGTGCGTTGGGTGGTGGTGTGTTGGGTGGTGGTGCGTTAGGTGATGGTGTGTTTGGTGGTGTGCGTTGGGTAGTTGTGTGTTGGGTGATGTGTTGGATGGTATGTGTTAGGTGATACGTGTTGGATGATGTGTGTTGGATGGTGGTGCGTTGGGTGGTGGTGTCTTGGGTAGTTGTGCGTTGGCTGGTGTTGTGTTGTGTGATGTACGTTGGGTGTTGTGTGTTGGGTGGTGGTGCGTTGGGTGGTGGTGCGTTGGATGATGTGTGTTAGAAAGTTGTATTGGGTGATTGTGTGCGCGCGCAAGCGCGTTAGTGTTGCTTGCCTGCGTGCTTGCGTGCCCGCGCGTGGGTGCTTGAGGGGACGAGAAATGATAAAGGGTTAATAACCGAAGTAGATATATATAATATTCTTCTTTGTGTTTATTTTAATACAAAAAGACAAAGATTGAACTAAATTTTGTTGACTCTTAAAGGACACATCGCGGCATATATTAAATTGTTATTACTGTGTTACCATGCTACACTTATTTAAGCTGATATATTTGTTCACATCTATACTACGCATACTTTAGTTACATACAAGTATTACTGATACTTTTGCCATATTATATGAAGTAATACATGTACCCATTAAGTGGACACATTTGTTTATGATCCCTCTCATAGATAGATCCTTCTCATAGATCCCAGTGACCAGTCAGAGCTGAGTACTAATGAGTACAGCTGAGTCGTAAGGAGTACTAAATTACAACTCTGAGAACTGATAAGGTCCAGGTGAGCTGTATGGATTAAATGCAGTGGAATTGTTGGTGCATTGCTTACGAAAAGTAAAGTTTGAGGAGAAATGTGACAGTATAAATTATATATATAAATATCTGTTTGCAAGATTTATGTTTCATATAGCGTGTTTACTGTCTTTATTTTATACATGTATACACGGTTTCTATTACTTTTAAAACCTTTCCTCCATGAATATTTATTATTATATAAAGATAACGACCATGAATACGAATTAGATGCATTTTTCTAACTGCATATGAACACAGACAGTTTGGATCATGTCAGTATATATATATAGAACCATAAAATTATACAGTTGAACTTCGATATCTCGAACTCGGACAACTGGAACTTCGGGATAAGTCGAACAAAAAGTGCAGTCCTTCCAAAACTTACAATACAGCATTGCTCTAAAATGTATCGCTACAGATATTTAGAAACACGTGTGACAGCTTAATACAGGTCTAAAGTAATGCTGAAAGCTCCCACAGGAGCTTTCAGCATTACTTTAGACCTGTATTAAGCTATGACCTTGAGAAATTGTTCAGATTAGAACTCGGATGACTCGAACTTCTGTTCTCTCGAACTAATTTGTATGGTCCCTTGAAGTTCGAGTTATAGAAGTTCAACTGTATATATTGTCATCAGGAAACAGAGCAGATCGATCTTGGTCAGACGACATCTACAGGAACCGTCGGTTCTGTGTCTTTTCTGTTTGCAAAGGCGTCGAACGTCGTATTGTTGGGGTAACAGGTTAGCTTATTAGTCGTAGTATAATAAAACATTTAGGCTGTTAAATTGTTTTAACCCTTTCCCTCATATAAACGTGTTTTCACGTACATGTATTTGCAAACAGAGTAGACCCAGATCAGACGGCTCCTAGAGGAGCCGTCTGATCAGGGTCTGCTTAGTTTGCTAAAAGAACTTGATTGATCTGTTTCCCTGCTTTCTAAAATGTCTACAATGATGCACCTTTCATATTTCTTTATAACTATTTTATTATTGAATATTCAGTAGGTATTGAAATTTGGTATAAACATAGAACAGGGAAAGGGTTAATCGGCTCTACATGGTTTACACATAAAGGGCCTCACACTACAGTGTCTCAAGTTAGAACGACAATAATGTTATACATGCGCTTCTAGGTAGGATACTTTATGGCACTGGGCACAGTGTATTACTGAAAGAAACACCACACCATAAATGCGGTATCTGGCCAGTAATACAATCTAACACTATGTTGTATGACAGTGCCCATCTTAACAATAGCAAGGTCGCAGCACTCATTCATTGGTGGTTATACACTGTTTGTAAATTGCCAGGGACCAATGTTATAAAACTTCTGAGTCTGAGATAATTCTCAAGTATCTGATTGGTCAGATTCTGAGCAAGCTCAGAATCTAACCAATCAGATGCTTGAGAAGGATCTCAGACTCAAGCAAAACATTTTATAACATCGGGGAACTCTTCTGGAAGCTATTCCAATAGAGCAGCTCAAAACACAAGCATCACAGATCAAACAACTGGAAAAAAGACAACATTTATTACATGGATGCGGGAAATATACGCAATAAAATCTGAAACGACGTGGGGTGTGGTATTCTGGTGTATGGCATCTGTGTCTGGTCAGGTGATTGTTGGAGAATGACAATATAATATATATATATAGACAATAGAACAATCAGATGCGGCTTACGGTTTTTAATTTGCTTTTATGAAAACAGAGTTGGTCACAATGTAGCGATCAGCATTCTCTCAGTCTTCAGTCAGTAGCAGCTGCGTGTCATTTATTGTATTCAATTAAATAGAATATATAATGTGGCAGACACAAGTCATTGGGTGTGTTATTTGATACTTCAAGCCATACAGATAAACCACGCCATACATGTACTTCAGAAATACAGATGAACTTCGATATTTCCAACTTAAAGGGACCACACAAACTAGTTCGAAATAACAGAAGTTCGAGTTATCCGATTTCTGATCTAGATAATTTCTTAAAACCTCAGCTTAACGCATGTCTAAAGTAATGCTGAAAGCTCCTACAGGAGCTTTCAGCATTACTTTAGACCTGTATTAAGCTGACACACGTGTTTCTAGATATGCGTAGTAATACGTTTTAGAGCAATTCTGTATTGTAAGTTTTAGAAGGACTGGACTTTTAGTTCGAATTATCCGGCGTTCGAGTCATTCGAGTTCGAGATATCGAAGCTCAACTGTACTTCAACCATTTGAATACGGGCGGGACAAGCATACACTGTCATTAGCAAACAAAATATGCCTTTATCAAAGGGCTCCTAAAGGAGTCCTTTAACCAGGGTCTGCATTGTTTGCCATTCAAAATCCTATAGCGTGTTTAAGCCTTTCATGGTAAGTGGACTGGTCTCTATAGAGAACATTGGTGGGTTGTTCCAGTCTGAAATGTCACCCTTGAAAGGGTTAAGTATCACCATGAATATTTTAACCTTTATCTTGCTGAGCAAATTATTTTAATAGAATTTTTCACCAACAACATATTCAAAATTCAAGCTATAATCAATGTGTCTACCAAAATGCAATCAGGGTGTCAAACATTTTGGATCCCGATGAGACGCCGAGTTACTCGGCGTCTCATCTGGATCCAAAACTGTTTGCATATGAATTCACTCATCCGCCCATAGCAGACTAAATATTAAGTATGCTTAGTAGATTCTGCTGAAAATTTCGCCCACTGTATTTTCAAAGTTCAGTGTATATAATCAACTCCTCCACAATTGCTTTGTAATTCATATGTATTTGATGAACTTGACTCATATGGTTCATACCGCCAATGTTAAGTCAAGCATGCTTAGTACAGTGTCCTCTGTGACATTGTTCGCCTACATTAACTGACATCATTGTAACCCTTTCCCTGTTCTATGTTTATTACAAATTTCACCACCTACTGAATATTCATGAACAAAATAGTTATAATGAAATACGGAAGATGGAACATATTAAATAGCCATTTTAGAAAATAAAGAAACGGATATTTCAAATTCCATTAGCAAACAGAGTAGACCCTGATCATACGGCTCCTATGGGAACCGTCTGATCAGGATCTACTCTGTTTGCAAATGCGTGAAAACACACGTAAATATATGAAGGAAAGGATTAAACCACAATTGTAGTCGCTTAAATTGTATTGTAATCAAGATCCACGCAAACAGTTTTACTAAGTATAAATAAAAAGAACCCAGTCTTATGTGTTTATTAAAAAATATATATTTGAAATGATGTGATATATAACTGATTGAGATGATTTGCAATGTAAAATGCATAAATACACCGAACCGCAAAAGAAACGCAGCAGTTGGAGAAACACATATAATTCTAAACTTAACAGTTCAAATGATAAAAAACAAATGCATTTTAGTTTATTGGTACCTTATCTACATACCGTGAAATTTTCATTAAAATATATCAACAAATAACTCCCATTTTATTATGTTAAAGTTCATTACAATGAATTGAATTTTCACACATTATCAATAGCCATTGGAGGATACACGAGGTATTGACAATGTGTGAAAATTGAATTTGTGGGTAATGAACTTTGACATAATGAAATCGGGAGTATTTGTTGATACATTTTAATGAAATGTATACAGTATGTTGGTAAGATATATATAAAATGATATAAAACCGTTACTTATCATTTGAACTGTTTAGTTTTGAATTATATGTGTTTCCCCAGCTGTTGCGTTTCTTTTGCGGTTCGGTGTACTTGAACTGCTCTGATCTAATATTTCCACCACTAAGGGCCTTTTTCAAAGATAATCATGCCAAAATACACGTCACATTTTTGTTACATGCCTTCAGCCATAAAATCAAAGAGATTATTTTGAGAGTATTTTGACATGATACTCTTTGAAAAAGGCCCATAGTGGTCGAAATATTAGATCAGAGCAATTCAAGTATTTATGTATTATATTAATTCCCTGTTTTGGAATATTTTCTTCAATGTAAAATGGACAAACATGCTGCCTGCAAGTAATGGAGAACTACAAAATGACACAATTTGCATTGATCTAGAAGTATAGAAAGACCATACCTACATGTTTGCTTCCATACTGTACACCATACTGACGATTCGAAACATACATTCTTCACCAAGAGCAGAAATGGTATTACATGTATTTCTTACAATTTATCGAAAACGTTGCAACGACAGTTAACCCATTCCCTGCTACTGACGTCTTTTGACGCCTCTGTAAAAGTCATTATTTGAAACCATTGTGATACCAGTGTCATGTTAAACTTTTCTTACTCTGTTAAATATCCCTAAATATAGATTATAAACTTGACTCGTTGGAGTTTTGGAATAGTGTCCATTTGGAGTTTTGGAATAGTGACCATTTGAAACTTCATTCTCTCCTACTTTTTGCGCCTCTGTAAAAAAACTCATTTATTGAAACCATTGTCATAAATAGAGCATTTATCACAATGGTTTCAAAACTACACAATTCTGAAAGTTTCCTTTTCTCTAGTAAATACTTCTTTTCGGTAGATTTATTCAAAGAGATTAGGTCTAAAATAGGAGAAATGGGTTAAATTGTGTATACGCATCTTTGTCTATGGTCCTGATATTGCCAACGTTTTTGGTTATGGACAGTCAATATGGCTAACAGGCAGATTATAATGGTTGCGAATCAGAGAGATTTTGGCTGAGAAATAAGAGATATACAGTAGAATCTGTCCAAAGCGACAATTAATCTATTGAACATTGGAGTCTTAAAAAGTAGGCGATTGCTTAATTCAGCGCAAAGGTAGTACAGAAAGTTCCTTTATATATATATGAGTTTTCTGCATTACGCTACCAACTGCCTTACGTGCCCATAATTAGAGCTCTTGCTGATGGCCGTTAAGACAAGTTCTACAGTATAGCTTAGTACACACTTTACCCACAGCTCCTGTGGTTGCCTACATAAATCATTAGCGGAACAATGGCACATACATGTTTTGACTTATGAGGGTCAAGGTCAGGATAATCAAGTCTATAATGAAGTACACAAAAAAAATGCTAGGATCGGTTGGTTTGGTGTCAAAATAATGTACCTGGGTTTGGGGCACCACCCCCGTATATCAGCGCTTTACTCCAGGCAACCTAAAATAACTCGTTTGTGTTCGAATATTTTCTCCGTGCTTAAATTAGCACCATTAGGTAAAATGTGAACATTAAAAAACTAGCCATCTACAATAATTATGGATATTTAGCCATCTACAATAATTATGGATATTAAACAACTTGTCAACAAAAATGCGAACATTAAGCAACTAGCCAACCAAACTGCGTGCATTAAACAACTAGCTAACCAAAATGCAGATATTAAACTATCCAACCAAAATGCGGACATTAAACATACAGCCAGCCACAATACGGACATTAAACATATAGCCAACCAAAACACCGACATTAAACATATATATTAAACATATAGCCAACCAAAACACGGACATTAAACATATAGCCAACCAAAACACGGACATTAAACATATAGCCAACCAAAACACGGACATTAAACATATAGCCAACAAAAACACGGCCATTAAACAACTAGCCAACCAAATCACGGATATTAAACATCTAGCCAACCAAAACACGGACATTAAACAACTAGCCAACCACAATGCGAACATTAAACAACTCGCGAAATCGCGGCCAATAACCAACTAGCCAACAAATATGCGGACATTAAACTAGCCAACCAAAATGCGGACATTAAACTAGCCAACCAAAATGAAGACATTAAACTAGCCAACCAAAATGCGGACATTTAACATCTAGCCAACAACAATACGGACATTAAACATCTAGCCAACCAACATACATACCATTAAACAACTAGTCAACCAAAATACAGACATTAAACAACTAGACAATCACTAAACGACCATTAAACAACTAGACAACCAAAATATGGACACATTTGAAAATAACTCGCCACAACCAAAATCTGGACATTTAACAGCTAGCCAACATCAATACAGACATTAAACAACTAACCAACCAAACTACGGACATTAAACAATTAGCCAACTACTAAATACAAAAACAAGGGACTCGTTCTACTAAAGATCGTACGACTGAATTATTAGTTACGATCGTCGTAAGTTAGAACTTTCCATGATGTCTGTCGTAATTAAGTTAACATTTATTGCCGCATGCTATAGTGTGCGATAAGTTCGTTTGTCCGAGAAGTAGCGATTGTCATAAATTAGAACTTACGATCAGTTTGGTCGTACGATTTTATTAAAACAGGCTCTAGATTCGTAGAGCATCACAAAAGAGAATATTCGTACAACATTATATACAAATATGGTGGGTGGTTTAAGAGAATACTGTTGAAAATTATCAAAATATACTAATACATGAATAAATATTGACCAAATGCTATAAAATAGACATTTTGTAATTTTTGAAACGAACATCCTTTATTTCAAATAAATCTTATTTTTCAATTGAACCATATTTACTTTAATTTTTCCTTAGATATTTAAGTATTTCTTCTAATTTCGGAACCCCAGTGGAATTTTCTAGGCTTTCCCAGCATCGGCATACTCTTCCAAGTCACGATCAAAGTCAACTTAGATCTATTTTTATCATCATCATTGTAACATATTGTACCATCTTATTGGGTCGAACTACACTACTGTAATATTTCAATATAACTGATTAAAAATTGCTTCTATGTAAAATTTAAACATTTACATGGAAATCATTATAATTTTTGATTTTACTATATTTTTAAATATGTCATTTTTATGTATTAATATCTTTTAAATTGTATACAAATTGAGATGCTAAATAAATCTATCTATCGTATACCCATATCCAGAAAATGATACCAAACAATGGTTGCCATCTTTAGACGAGTTACAAGAGCTTGAGCAGAAGATCATCCATGCAACACTCCTGCAAAAATAGTAAACAAATGCACGCGGTGACCATGTGTTTCTATAAAACAACAGGCCCACGATACACTTAGATTATTCACTTGGGCATATAGGTAATCAAAATTAACAGACTACGGTATATTGTTAGACATCAGATTTTGAACTTTCGGTACAGTAATAAAGGTCTCTTGCCTGCCTTGACTTTCCCGTATGAAAACAAATTGAATAGTTTTGGTAGATGACCAACCTACGTATGTAGGAAGAGCTCTTTGAAATCATTTATAAGTCAGACGAAAAGAATCTCCAAGAGGATTTTTGAAATTTACCATATAATGTGCGCTAGTATCGCTCTTGTGTCTATGACCTTCAGCACTCCGAGTAATTGTCGTCTGCAAACATTGTTGCAATTCTTATAGTACTCTTTTATTTTATTTCTTTAAACAAACACAGTGTCAGAGTAACAAACAGTTTGGATCCTGATGAGATGCCGAGTAACTCGGCGTCTCACCAGGATGCTAAATGTTTACAAAGGGTTTCACAAAGTCGCAAGCAGAGTGCTAAAGGTTTAAACAGTGTTATGTAATATGTAGATTATCAACCAAGACACAAGTATTAAAATAGAACTAATAGTTTCTGAGAAGAGTTTTGAAAGTCATTAACCCTTTCCCTCATGTATACGCCTTTTCACACATTTGCAAAAACAGTACAGAAGCCGTCTGATGAGGGTCTGCTCTGTTTGCTTTTGACATGATACAGCTATATTATTCTACAGCTTTTTACAAAGCAAACACTTCATTGAAAGTTATAATACCAATTCAGCTAATAAATATTAATTATATCATTATTTCTTACATGAATATTGAACAGAGAAATGGTTAAAACAGAACTGATAGTTTCTGGGAAGAATATCATATGAGGAGAAGAGGCAATGTCAATGGCGGTCTGAAAATGACTATTCGATAAACAATTGTTTGAAATCATTCTATATAACTGCAGCATTGGCCATCAATAGAATGAAACGCAGGGAAGTGTAACTATAATTAGTTGTAACCGATGGGCACACTCTACCTGATTTTTAATATTTTACTCTATATAATGACATCATACATCTTAATTAGATAAACTTTTAGGCGTATAAGGTCAAATGGACACCGAACCATTTGGCCATAGCAGAAAGTGTAGAATCAGATCTGTATAATATCATAAGCAAACAGAACAGACGCTGATCAGACGGCTCCTATTGGGACCGCCTGGTCTAGGTCTACTCTGTTTGCAAAGGCGTAGCAAGGCGTAATTATGGAGTAAAGGGTTATCTTTCACATGGTCAATATTCATGTAACAAATAATGACATCATGAATATTTATTAGATGAACTGTTATATACCTAATGCATTTTTTTTTCAAGGGAAATTTGTAGAATCTTGTTTATAATTACATGTATGTCATACGCAGACAGAGCAGAACCTGGTCAGGTTCTTACAGAAGCCGTCTGATCTGGGTCTACTCTATTTGCAAAGGTGTGAAAACTCGTTTATAATATGAGAGAAAGGTTAAATTTAAACGATAAAAACCAAACATATTCGCTAAATCCATACAAGTGAACAAGTTGCGTATCGAGGACAAAAAGGGGAACATCTAGACCATTCATAATTCAAGCAATAAATTTATATTGACATACAAAACAGAAATATTCATTGACTCTTCGCACACCAAGCAAATTTTAGTCTGCAACAAATGTCGTCTGCTTCAATTCTTAAGATAAGCTTTCTGTCAATATTTGCAAAAATATGGTCAAGATTACAAACAGTTTGAATCCTGATGAGACACCGTATTTACCGTCTCAGGTAATCAGTTTCGCCGCTAGCCCTATGGATGTTTCACTCTTTACCAATTCCAAAATTCCCTACATCAAATTCAAACTCCAGGCTGTCCATAGTCCTAGATGACAAAATGAGACCTTTCAACAGTCAACTGTGTATCACATACTCCAGAGGATATGTGATAAAATCGTCAAAGATATCTAAATCCAAGTCTACATGGTCAATACTGTCTTTAATTATATTTATTGCACAATGTAGAAACTTTACTCATCATGAAATGCCCAGATGGAGAGAGAAAATATCAGAGATGGCAGACAACAGCATGAATTCTAACTGTCTGTAGGTACATAGCCCGAGTTTATCAACGAAACTCTGTTTCTGAAGCTAATTTAAGTTCCGCAAGGGTCTGCCGTGCCTCACTTACACGACTGGACTATATGCAGTTAATAAACATATTTTTAACTTTGCACGATCAAAAATCGATCAAATAACCACCCCTACATATATAGTGGGAAAATAACTGCAAGGAACATAGTAGGTCAAACCAAAGGGAAACTACTCTGTGAAACTAATGATCGATATCTGCCAACTACGCACCATTTCATTCATTTCGCTGTATGTTTACTATTGGTGAAAGGGAAACGCTCTTGATATTTATTCTTTGTTAGTCACGTATCATCACATTATATTGAAATTAATTTCGAATGGCGAATTATTTTTATACTGTCAAAAAAAAAGTACAATTAAACTCCTTTAACCCTTTCCCTCATATAAACGTGTTTTCACACATTTGCAAACATATAGGAGCCGTCTGATCAGGGTCTACTCTGTTTGCTTATGGAATTTGATAGATTTGGTTCTCTACTTTCTAAATTAGCTACAATGTTTCACCTTACATATTTCATTATAACTATTTTGTCAATGAATATTTAGTAGGTATTGAAATTTGAAATAAGCACATGCGACAGGCCGGGTACAGGTACTGGGTGAAAGACAGTAAGCGGTTCGGATAGCTCAGTGGTTAGAGCACTCGCCTTGTAAGTGAGGGGTCCCGGGTTCAATCCCCGGTCTGGCTGCATGTTTTTCACCAGTCCTGTTACAGTTGGCGTCCAACTTGAAAATCGGACCCTGTGCACGCCCATGATTTCTGCTGCAGATTCGGCGAGAATCTCAGGGAAAAAGGGGGAGTAGTGTGACAGGCCGGGTACAGGTACTGGGTGAAAGACAGTAAGCGGTTCGGATAGCTCAGTGGTTAGAGCACTCGCCTTGTAAGTGAGGGTCCCGGGTTCGATCCCCGGTCTGGCTGCATGTTTTTCACCAGTCCTGTTACACACAGAACAGGGAAAGAGTTAAAACGAATATGTGATGAATAAACATGGATGTCTTTAAAAGCAAGTAATTGTTTACTGCAGGACGAACGTAACATAGAAAGCCGACATGTAGCAACGACCGAAAGTTATAACCTCTTTTGGCGGCCGTATATATATTAGAGGGGTTTGTTGTATTATTCAACAGAATAACGAGTGTTTAACGGATGGGTAGTCGTAATTCTCCCAGTCTTAGTTTATGCATGGTTTCTGTTTTATTGTCCGTATTCTCTCCATGTCTATCTCATTGTGTTCGTTTCCCTCTCAGTTTGAGTATGCTTCACTGTCTATATCTCTTATGACACACTACATTTCTCTTTCTCACACACAGACTCTCTCCCCACGTTCTATGCATGTTTTAGCTACTAGTCTGTAGTCAGAATTTTCCCCAACTGTTTGTAGTCTTTTTTTTTCAGTGTTAGGTTCAACACAAGTTAAACTCCAAGACGCAAGTGTTTGTTGTGCGTAATTTAACACACGACTGGACATACGATTAATTAAACTAAATATATCATAATATACACCTTTGTGTGGTCATAAGAACGATCTAATTATCGCCCAACAAATGCGGTGGGATAAAAGGTCAAATCCAGGGGAAACTACTCTGTGAAAATAATTACCGATATTTACAACATATCCAACAATTCTTTATATTTTACTATAATGCTTATATATATATATAGAAAGGAAAATGGTCTCCATATCTAGCCGTTGTTTGTCGTGTTTATATAATAAATATTATTATATTATATCCAAATTTCGTATGGCGAAATTCCATTTTCTATTGTCAAATGCATCTAAATAGAACATTTGATGTATACGCAGTGGCCTTTATTGCAGGACGAAAGTAATACAGACAGCTCACATGTAGTCCCGAGCATTCTGCATAACTTTCGTCCTGCATTAACATACCACCTTGTTCAACGACCACACAGTATACCTCGTTTTGGTGGTCACAATAGATATATAATATAGATCTGATTCTACGTACAGTTTCTGCCTGGACGAAACATTCTGTTTTCCATATTTATAACAATTATTTTTTACAAGAATATTCAATGGATTAAATGGTTAAGTAATATCATATTAGTTGGTGCTTCATCATGATATAGAATTAAATTGTTAGAAATTTAGTACTGATACATTTGTAAAAGCTTACTAGTTAAGCAGACAAGTGCATTGATTAACCCTTTCCCTGTTCTATGTTTACTCCAAACTTCAATACCTACTGAACATTCATGATCAAAATAGTTCAATGAAATATGAAAGGTGGAACATTGTAGCAATTTTAGAAAGTAAAGAGGCAGATCTATCAAATCCCATAGGCAAACAGGGCAGACCCTGATCAGACGGCTCCTAGGAGCCGTCTGATCTGGGTCTACTCTGTTTGCAAATGCGTGAAAACACGTTTATATGAGGGAAAGGGTTAAGCAATGATTGCGGCGTGTTTACTTTAACCCTTTCCCTGTTCCATATATATTCCAAATTTCAAAACCTACTGAATATTCATGGACAAAACAATCTAATGAAATATTGAAGGTAGAACATGGTAGCCATTTTAGGAACCAAAAGAAACAGGTCTATCAAATTCCATTAGCAAACAGAACATACCCTGATCAGACGGCTCCTATGGGAGCCATCGGATATTGGTCTACTCTGCAGATACGTGAAAATGCGTTTATATGAAGTAAATGGTTAATAAAGAACCACATATTTCTACATCAGAATCCCTCCGTCAGATGTTCATAAACTCAAAATGTGAATGGTAAACAAACAAACAAACAAATAAACAAACAATAAAGAAAACAAAATGTAAATGGTATATATTGTCAAAATATTTATGATCTGTTTGCTCAGTTGTACTTCAATAAATTAATGTCTATTGAGGTTTTTTCATTATATGAAATCAATATCAAAATGTCCATAAAAAGAAAGAAAACTGTTCACATTTCGGCTACAACTTCAAACCGTTTGTCCAAGTCTAGATCTAAGACTAACACAATCTATTTAGGCTGGTATCCACAATATTTTAAACTTCACAACATAAGACGCTAAATATATTGTTAGTCATTTGCAACATGGGCGAACAGACTCGTGAATATTATATATTTTCCAGCATATAAAGGCATTTTTACATTTTAGCAAACATGTCGGTACTTTGGGAGTCTTGCTGGCATGACTTGCTACCCTGCCGTTAACCAGTGCCAGAGATTCCTGTTAAGCTGACCCAGTTTCCGTATTTTTGCTTACCAGTGAACTGGGTCGTGTAATATATGGGCAGCGGGCAAATTAAGCCTGTACGGTCTAATGCAGCATCGCGTGTCTCAGTCAGTCTCGATTTGTCCGATGTGATTCCTTTGCCATTGCAGCCGGTGGGATATGTTGCAGGAACAGTATACGTGATACCTTCTTTAGCTCTACTTTGGCTGGGCTTTTTTGGGTTCCCATAATAAGACATTTTATTCTGTAATTAAACTTTGGATATACCCAATTACAACTCTATTAAAATATGATACGCTGTGTACTCCCTCATTGCCATAGCGGGTCGAATAGTGTTTGACTGGAGGGGTTGCATAGTACGCGTATATAACAGTTGTGTATTTGTATTGCTTAGTTTATATGCATGAACTTCAAATTGATCTGTTCTGTTACCCAATTTTCCGGCAATATTTTATGTGCAGTGTTGTATGTTAAACGAATGTACCCAAGTCTGTTGAGTCTGGGTCAAAATTATGGGACGTACTGGCACTGCGCATAGAATGTTGCATTCAAGTTTTGTTTTTTATAATCTGAGTGCGTTGACACACTATAATAGAACATAATACGACACTAAACTTACGGAAAAGATTAGCTTATCTACCAATGTCCTAAATAAATTCTATTTTATTATTATTCTTATCTATATATAAGTATTAAATATATTTTATTTTAAATGTTCTGTAATTTACGCATTATTGTACAGTAAATGTATCTTTGTGAAGCGCTTTTGAACGCACATATCCTGTATGAAAAGAGCGCTATATAAATGTGGTATAATAATAATAATAATAATACTAAAGTCGGACCAGACAGTTCCTGTAACCCTTTCTCTGTTCTGTGTTTATCTCAAATTTCAATACATACTTACTATTCTTGGACAAAACAGAAATATGGAAGATGGAGCATTGTAGCCATTTTAGAAAGTAAAGGAACAGATCTATCAAATTCCATTAGCAAACAGAGCAGACCCTGATCAGACGGCTCCTCTAGGAGTCGTCTGATCTGGGTCTACTCTGTTTGCAAATGCGTGAAAACACGTTTATATATGGGGAAAGGGGTAGGAGCCGTTTGATCAGGGTCTGCTCTGTTTGCTTATGAAAATTTATATAGATCTTGATTTTACAATTTCTGCTTGATATAATGGCCTTTTCACGCATTTGCAAATGGAGTAGACCCGGACCAGACCGTTCCTATAGGAGCCGTCTGATCAGGGTCTGCTTTGGGTTTTTATTTTTACATGATATAGATCTAATTCTACTGATTTTGTTATTTGAAGCAAACAAAAGTTACCTCGAAATGTTTACCGTGTAAATATTCAATTAATAAATATTCATGATGTCATTATTTCTTTCATGAATATTGAACTATGCTTATAGTGGATTAGTGGATCTTTTATCTATAAAGGGATGTCTGGTCTAAATTTTCATTTTTGTTTTGTTTTATGTTGAATTTTCTATCAGCAAACAGCGTAGACTCTGATCAGACGCCGCATTATGCGGCTTCTGATCAAAGTCTACACTGTTTGCCTACGTCCCATATATGTGGGAGCAAATGGGTTAATGAACACTCAACGGTTAAAGCCCGAATGGCGATCTCACCCTTTCGCCGCCACAGGGGACTCCGTGATAAACTTTGCATTTGGACCGAGAATAGACACCGAGTAAACTGGCTTCCCAGAATTCAAACCATTTGACAAGGTGAAAATAATTTTGAAAAGAAATCGATGAAATCTCCACTATGAAATCTGAAGCAGACGATAATCTTAGGCGACGAAATTTATTTTGCTGCGAAAGGTTCAAGGTAAGGTCGAATCCAGGGGCGACTACTCTGAAAATATAAATACCAACATCTGGAACAGTGCAACATTTATTTCGCTACAATCATACTAAATGTTGGAGATACCGATATCAAATAAGAAATGATAAACTGTATATGAGTGGTACATCTAGGTCTACACGAGAAATCCCTTAGAGAAAACATGTTACGCTGAGCTGGCTCAAAATCTTTCTGTAAGTTGTTTTGATCCAGATCAGACTCCTAGTAGCCATTCATCTGATCAGGAAACAAACTTTGTAACATTAAATAAGATAAAGTGAAAGAAAAGATTTTCAGATCAAATTAAAACGAATTAGTTCATTTACAGCAAATTAGTCTATGATTAGAGCTGATGAAGTTTATTTAATTCTAGAGCAGTAATTGCAATTTTTCAAAATATTTATTCAACTTGTTTAGAGAGTTACCTCCCTGTCGCGGGTAAACACATTTCACGGTCAGCGCGTACTTACTATATTTTTCGTTAACTGCTACAAGGCAAACGCTACATTTTTCAGTCTACAGAGTGCTGATCGTGTAACTGAGTGCCTGTGACAGTCGGAACTCTGACTGATGGTTATATATAACATCATGTGTTACTTATTTTTCTTATGTGATAAAATTAACGGAACAAAATAAGACCATTTTCCTCTCGAACACGTTGCATGCGTATGATTGTTGGAATGTATGATGAGGATCTTTAACTCATTCTGATGTTGACCTTGTAATAATCATTATTTGCTACCTTGAGCTGTTGGGCCTATATATGGCCTTTGTACCCAATACAGCATCTATCTATCTATCTATCTATCTATCTATCTATCTATCTATCTATCTATCTATCTTCCATCCATCCATCCATCCATCCATCCATCCATCCATCCATCTATCTATCTTATCATTGACGTTAATTTGTAACTACAACACGCGCACACACGCATGCACACGGTCGCACGCGCACACACACACACTGGTAGAATGTAATAACAGCTAGATACCACGTTTTCATTATTTTAGCAAGCGATGCCACATGTGCATTTGATGCTGGAATTCTACATTGGCATTGTGAAATTTAAATATCAAACATGTACATCTATATTACTAAATAAACGGACTCGATTTTATGTCGGATTTGTCGTGAATACCAGAAATATTCCAAAGATAAGATTGCTAGGCTAATTGGTATATATATAACGTCATTACATTAGTAATTTTGCATTTTCTTAATCTCAATAATAAAATAGTGTTCTTTATAAAATTGGAGGAAATCTACAAAAACAACTATAAATAGGAAATCTATTTTAGCTTGGAAAAAACACTTATATTAGCAAAGGACATGATCAGCTAATTAACATGAATATTTAAATAAAATAAGTTATAAGTGTCGTACGTTTATAGCAGTAATAGTAGAATTATTTCATTTTTTTCTCTATTTTATTGTGTCATGTGAAATCCACGTGCAGTTCATAAAGATGCAATGGTTGACATACGTTCAAAAATGCGTTTAAGGAATTCGCCTCACGTCGTTTCGACCATTAATTCCAATCGCTTGGTTACTTTTCTCTCGCTTATGTTTGTTTCCTTTAAAGTTTTATTGTTTAAAACATGTTCTTGTAAAATGCATTATCCTTCAATAGTTTATTTGTAACTGAGTGAAAAAATGCTGCCCAACAGGGAATTAAAAGTAGGTCCATGATCTTTTTTAACGCATTACATAACCCTTTACTCCATAAATACGCTTTCCTACGCCTTTGCAAACACAGTAGATCCAGATCAGACGGCCCCTATAGGAGCCGTCTGATCAGGGTCTGCTCAGTTTGCTTATGCTATAATATAGATATGATTCTGCAGGTTCTGCCGTAACTTAAAATGTATGTGTCCATGTGCTATTATAACAAATGAATCTAATTAATATTCATGGCATCATTATTTCTTACACTTAATATTCATAGTGGAAAGGGATAAGAAATATTATTTTACTTTTGTTAGATTTATTTTTTAAATAAAATGTTTCAAATGATTAACATTTTGCTTCTTCTCTATTATCTCTAGTCCTCAGGAGCCTATTGTGGTACTTCTCTAAAGTTGAAACATTTTATAAAAAGAAACAATGCCCTGTTTGGATAAATTTCAAGACATGGTGGCCTACATGTGCAATTTAAGGACTCTTTCCTTTTCAAACTGTTCAGACAAGGGAAAAATTACCAAACGAGAGTCGGGATTCTACAGGGGTTTTCCCAGTTCTGAGGGAAAGGGGTCTGGGTCCAGAGTCGGGGGAAAGTTGTAGCGCGGACAAGCCGAAATGGGAAAACATTTCGTTGAATGGTGTATACTCTATTTGTGTTAAAATCTCAGCTTATCATGTTAATATGGCCAGTTTATCTATCAGTAGCTCAAATACAACCATTTACTTATTCCATAATTGATATTAACTAAGGCTAACTATCATCTGGCAAGAGGAGATTTTTTCAAGTGTGTGTGTGTGTGTGTGGGGGGGGGGGGGGCAAAACATACTTTTCAGAGGCGGGGGGGGGGGGGGCATAGGACCTTATTTCTCCGTTTATTTCAGTGAAAAAAACTCTGCTCCACGTTGTAGATTTTATAGACAAACGGGGTAGACCATATCAGTAGACCATATCAGACTACTCCCATAGACGATTCGATATGGATCTACCCTGTTTGCAAGAGGATCTTTTATCATTTAGTGTTGTTCTTATCATGTATTACGTTCTATCTAGCACAAGTTCTGAAACATGTTGCTTTTAAAACTTTTAGTACTTTTAAATATATTAATGTTTTTAAACCAGCGCCTACACATAATCCTCAATGTAATGAGGGAGTGTAGTAATCTCAAAGAAGAAGAAAGAAGGATCGTAATGAGATATGTACATGTACTATAGACACACGGTTCATACATATTCATGTATGTATACTACAGTGTTAAAGAAGATCAACAGCTTCAATCAATATTTAAAAAAAAAATATCCCGTGCATGCTCGGGTCTTTTTCTAGTATTAATATAGATTTCGAAGTAAAACCCATGCCAGACAAAACGCCGAGATAAAAGGCTACATCTACATGGCGTATCGCATAGCTAGACCGTAAACGTCACAGGTTATTGAACACATTATAAATACTTGTATGAGGGTGTTTACAACGGTTGCACTCTACAGGAATCACATAAGTGTATTACTGCAAACAATAGTTAAACCGTAGAGAAACAAACCTTCGACATTTCTAGCCAGAACCCAAACCTAACAGCGAGCAGTCAACAGTTTACAATCTGATTGAGTCAAAAATCGTGAGTGGCGAAATTAACGTTAACACCGTTTGCCGGAATGAAATTGAATCGTATCAAAGCATGACATGATGTTGAAATAGTAATATATGAATACATATCGTAATATAAAGCGAATAACCAATCGATGTGTATCATTCTTTCGGCAAAAACCACACGGTTAACTCCATTAAACACGTCGCACTTCCGTTTTGCACTGTATTTATCGATACGATTTAGGGCCGCTTACAGCGTGTATAAAATAAATACTCGCATAGCGATAGCCGTGCTGCATTATGGGTAAAAATTAATCTCCGCCATGTTTACATCAAAATGACTCTTCGTGTTGAAATAGATCTGCGTGTTTTATGGACATTTTGAAGAGAATCGATATATTTATGATATGGCAATTTGTTAATGAAAAGTTCTAGTAAGTAGCGTTAACCTCGAGTTAAGTTCAGTCATAGATCTAGTCACTGTTATCATGAATGCTAGTATAACGGTAAGTTATTCGATTATCTCTACGCGTGGTGTTTCAGGATGTTAGCAATGTAGAACGGAAGTGGGTTCTATAGATATTCGCCAATATAGTCCAATATATTATTATCGAGTTATATTGTGTACTCAAGTATTTCGAATTCGCAGTTACTACATTGACGTGGGTCGGCAAAATGAGGTTAAATGTAGATTTATATAGATCTTATTTAGTTTACTGTATTCCGAAGAATTAGTCAGCCATGTTATGATCACGTGACCATGCACAGGTCGATCGGCTATACTATTTGTCTATGAAATATGGTGTCTAGATGCGTAGGAATTGTAGGCTACGCGTATAGACCTATCTAGATGCTGTAGGTCTACATTGTTTTTTAACCATATTAAATGAAAATACCAAGGAAATTCTCAAATGTGATACAGAATATATCGATGAATGATAAACAACAAGTTGATGGTAATGGTGAACATCCGGCCTTCGATTCCGGATTGTTCTCAAAATGTCTAGCGAAAGATTATGTGTTGAAATAATTGTAACGGTGTATCAAACAACACTTACTGTTGACTTGTTCTATGAATGAATAAATGTACTAGAAAGATCTGAGTATAGAACATGCTAAATGTACCTGTCCTGTCTAGTTGCGAATACAGGCAATATAGAATCAAAGTACATGTACCCATCTTTGTCAAGTACATGACCATTTGATAATACTGTACACAACATATTAAAACATTGTCTGCTTCCGCGATATTTACTAAATTTCCGGAATTTTTAGACTAATACATGTATTTGTCTATAATGTAGATTTGTTTTATTAGTGTACGAGTAACACCCTCACGAAAAGTCTTTAAAGGGTATCTTAAGTTAGGTTTATTCATCTTTTATTTAATTTCTGGTTTTAGCAATATAAAATGACACCAGAGATAATTTTTTAGCTTGTAAGGTGTGTTTTAGCTTATTGCAAATAAAGTTAAACGTAATGCAAAAAGCTCCTGTTGGCGCTTTTTGCATACATTGCTTTTACCCATGTATTTAGCAACCAACCACTTTTTAAGACTTTCGTGTTTAATCAATAGATGAGCGGATTGACTTTATCACAATATTATTCTATTTATTTATAAATTACCACCCAACATACAGTGATTTTTTTTACCTGCGAGTCCCGAGTCCTGTACTCACAAAAATCTCTGGGGATGCAAAGTTTCAAATTATGTGAGTCCCAATAATGCATTGAAATTTCTAACAAAATTTAATTTTGAAGTTTATTAATATCTTAACTATAATCAAAACCCAGCATTTCATCAGCTATTAGTATAAAAAGGCAAGTTTTACAAATACCTTTGACTGGGTGCTTTAATGTATTTTCGTAGAATATTTGGACTCATTTTTTCAATTTGGGGACTCGCATATTTGCAGTTTATCGAGTCCCAGGACTCCTGCAAGAAAATTTGTAAAAAAATCACTGAACATAAATATAATTACTTTAAACTTACATTTTAATATATTTTTATTTGTTAATAAATAAACAGTTTGGCTACAGTGTTCGCAATACCCGAGAGGAACATTACTCAATACGCGATTCAGATAATTTTATTGGGAGATTTGAGGACCCCAGCTGCCAGGCAAGGGGCCACGAGTGAATGCTATTCCAGATATGTGATGCTCTTCAGACTTTGTACTAACATATTCTTAAAGGCAGTCTGCAATACCTGCCCGATATGACAATAACTCTGCATTCACCCATGCTACCTTGCCGCATAACATCCAGCGACCTAACAACAACAGACAACAATCTTCTATCATAACATTGGTTTATTTACGCATTATGTACAACTAAGGTTCAGGTTTGGCTCTGTTGGGCATGGTTCCCGATCCCACCGTGCTTGCCCAATTGACTAGCAGGTACACCGGACAACTGGTCGTGAAAGGGCGACCTTTGACAGCCATCTGCAGTGGTATCCCAAATTTATAATTATTAGGCCCAATAGCCACAAAATATGCCCCAATAGGCTTCAACATATGCCCCAATAGGCTTCAAAGTATGCCCCAATAGGCTACAAAATATGCCCCAATAGGCTTCAAAGTATGCCCCAATAGGTTACAAAATATGCCCCAAAAGGCTTGAATTGAAAATATGCCCCAGAAGGCTCCAGACTGAATAAATCGGATGCAAATTTGACATAAGCTTGTTATATAGAGCTGCAACCCCGAGGACGGATGTATCGCCAATTCAACTAAGGCAGATCCTGGGAGATCAGTAATCCAGCCATCATCTACAATGGCGACACCCCGGGCCTCTATCAGAATTGCAGTCCTTTTAAAATTATAGTTTGAAATAAATATTATTAAATATGTACTTAAATTGTACACGTAAATGTTTTGTTCGGATTTCGCTTTCGGCCAACTGGCGCCAACCTGGTCCCAAGTGTTGGGAATCAGGGGGGGGGGGGGGGGGGGGGACCACCGCCATCGTCATTGTCAACACACAGTGTTAACCAATTTAACCCATTACCTCATAGGCTATTTTTAGATACATCCTCTTTGAATAAATCTACCAAAAAGGAACATTATCTAGAGAAAAGGAAAATTTAAAAATTTTGTAGTTTGAAACCATTGTGATAAATAGAGCATTTGCTCCTATAGGAGCAAATGCTCTATTTATCACAATGGTTTCACAAAGTGACTTTACAGAGTCCTCAAAATTCGTCAATATGCGGGAGTGGGTTGAACAGTTTGTCGCGTTTCTAATACAGAGGGAGATCTTACTATTAGTATGCGCGGTTTGCAAAACCCGAGAGGAACATTATTCAATACGCGGTTCATGTCATGACAACCATGTTTGTCGCAGATCTGCAAATGACTGCAACTGTGCTTCGTACGAAATCTATGTTTATTAAAAAAAAAACTCTTTGGACACTGGGCCGTTTGGACGTTCGATTTAGTATAAATATCGGGACTGGAGACAGGTGGCAACTTTATGCAGGATGAAAGGCGTGCAGAAATATCCTTTAGGATACTCGCCTCCAGGATCCCGGTTAAGAGGGGTTTTGTTGTAATGCGATAAGTAACACGTTTCTTTCAGGGCTGGGCATCACGAGTTCATTAAAAATCCATTCAAAATACAGGGTCATATCAAACAATTTAAAATGGCACTATAATCTCCCTTGCATGTCGCTCAGCATTATTAGGGCATAACTCGGTGTACATGTGTGTGATTGAGCGTATGGTAATGACCGAGAATGCACCCATTCTTTTCACTGGTTGCGCAACAAATCCAGATCCGACGTTCTCTCTTTTGGGCGCTAAGGCTGTATTTAACCATTAGTCTGCTACGGACGGATGAATGTTTACAGAGATCCAGATAAGGTGTGTACATTTATACATTTCAACAATAGCTCCTTTATTTCTCTACCAAACCCTACACTGTGACCACTCTTTAGAATGGTCTCTTCGAGATGATTCTAAAGAGTGGTGACAGTAGAGGGTTTGGTAGATAAATGACGCTTTTAATATTTGGATATGCACCTTTATCTGTAGCTCTGTACATATTATATATGCAAACAGTTTGAACCCAGATGTGATACAGAGTAACGCAACGAATCACCAGTGTCCAACTGTTTGACAAACTAATTGCATTTTGGTAGAATTTTGAAAATGTAGCGGGTGAAAAAATGTGTAACAATAATTTGCTCAGCAGGCCAAAGGTTAAAGAAAACATGAGATGACTGCTATTGACTTATGGTTATCCATTTCAGGTTTTCGTTTTGTAGTTGTGCCATTGCCAGGAAACCCCTGTGTTGTTTGTTAGTCCGAGGACGGGTAGCTGAATGCGTAATTTAGCGAGAGTCTGCATTCGTGACTGGAAGTATATAAACGTAACATAAGGTATGAAATGGTGTTTTTCAATGTTTATCGAATCACCTTACAAAACCATTAAATGAGTGAAAATTGATAATAGTAGAAGTGAGACTAGCTAGATGGATAAAACATGACACCCTTAGAATGAGGAGAAGTACCTTGAGACAGTTTCCATTCGCCGTCTGCAGTTTCTAGACACACGCCCGAAATCCGTGTCTACACAATTTATTTTGTGTATTAAATACAATATACTTGACTGTGGCTAGTCACAAACGCACACAGACTTTGGTCACTATTGATTGACTGTGACTAGTCACAAACGCACATAGACTTTGGTCACTATTGATTGACTGTAACTAGTCACAAACGCACATATACTTTTGTCACTATTGATTGGCTGTGGCTAGTGACAAACGCACATATACTTTGGTCACTATTGATTGACTGTGACTAGTCACAAACGCACATAGACTTTGGTCACTATTGATTGACTGTGGCTAGTGACAAACGCACATAGACTCTGATCACTATTGATCGACTGTGGCTAGTGACAAACGCACATAGACTCTGATCAGTCATAATTGACTATGACTAGTGTCACACGCACATATACTCTGATCACGCTGTTGAATATGAGTTGTGTCAAACGTACATATACTCTTATCAGTCATGAATGACTATGACTAGTGCTAAATGAACATAGACTCCGATCACTGTTGATTGACTGTGGCTAGTGACAAAGGTACATATATTCTCTGACCACTATAGTTTGACTGTGGGTAGTGTCAAACGCACATACGTGTATACTCATATCAGTCATGACTGACTATGACTAGTGTCAAACGCACATATACGTAGATCAATCTATGTGATTTGTGTCAAATGTACATAGACCCTGATCAGTCATGGAAGACTATGACCAGTGTTAAACGTACATAGACTCTGATCAATCTTGTCTGACAGTGGCTAGTGTCAAATGCACATATACTCTGTTTATGAATATATAGTTGACTGCGAATAGTATCAATGCACATAGGCTTTGATCAGTCATGGTTTACTATGACTTGTATAAAACACATATAGACTATGATCTGTCATGATTGACTGTGAAATGGTGACAATGCACATATACTCTGATCAGTCTCTTGACTGTGACTAGTGTCAAACGCACATAGATACTGTTCAGACAGTTGACTCTGACGAGTGTCAAACATATATATACTCTGACCAGTTGTTGTACTGAAAATGATTGCAAACATTCGATCGCACAATTATACATATGAAAAGAATCGTGCCAATTTCCACTTTCTGTATTAAAACACAATCTGAGTATTAAATCATTCAACCCTATTAGAAACACACAGTTATGACCCAGATTAGACGCCGAGTAACTCTTGTTTAAACTAAATACTAGTTAACAAATAGGAAGGTAGTGTAATTTAACTCAAATAGGAAGATATAGTAATTTAACTCAAATAGGAAGGTATGGTAATTTAACTCAAATAGGAAGGTATGGTAATTTAACTCAAATAGGAAGGTATAGTAATTTAACTCAAATAGGAAGGTATGGTAATTTAACTCAAATAGGAAGGTATGGTAATTTAACTCAAATAGGAAGGTATGGTAATTTAACTCAAATAGGAAGGTATGGTAAGTAATTTAACTCAAATAGGAAGGTATGGTAATTTAACTCAAATAGGAAGGTATGGTAATTTAACTCAAATAGGAAGGTATGGTAATTTAACTCACTTGCCGTCATATTATTAATTAATTCCCTCCTAGACTATTTTAGACCCAATCTCTTTGAATTAATCTACCGAAAATGAGCATTAACTAGAGAAACAGAAACAAAAAAACATTGTGTAGTTTTGAAACCATTGTGATAAATGGAGCATTTGCTCCTAAGGAGCGTCAGTAAGAGGGAATGAGTTAAAGATAAACTCGTTCGAAATGACGTTTAGAACGCTTTAATTTTTCATGGGAAGGAAAGCTGCATCCGAGCTATATGCTTGTGAATGCATTTGTCATTATTTAGTATAGCAAATAGTGCAGACCCTTATCTTTGTCTACATTGTTTGCCATGTTACTGTCACGACGCATACGTGCTCATTCATAAGGCCAAAAGACTGGCGTAATAAACTGAGCGCGTTCATTTTCAAAAACTGAAACGACTACTACTATTTTAACCTATTCCCTCATATTGACGGCTTTTGACGACTGTGTAAAAGTCACTTTGTGAAATCATTGTGATAAATAGAGCATTTGCTCCAATAGGTGCAAATGCTCTATTTATTAGGCCTACAATGGTTTCAAACTACAAACTACAAAATTCTAAACTTTTCCTTTTCTCTAGTTAATGTCCCTTTTCGGTAGATATATTCAAAGATAACTTATAATAGCTAATGAGTTAATGGGTTAATACTCCTAATTTCCTTAACCCATTGTTGCCAAGTGTCCCTTAAAATGACATAAGCAAACAGTGTAGACTGAAGGAATTCTCTGATCAGGGTCTGCACTTTTTGCTGAACCCATCAATGACAATGGCTTATACCAGCACTATCCATGACAATGGCTTATACCAGCACTGTCAATGACAATGGCTTATACCAGCACTATCAATGACAATGGCTTATACCAGCACTATCAATGACAATGGCTTATACCAGCACTATCAATGACAATGGCTTATACCAGCACCAGCACTA
The DNA here is from genome assembly GCA_963576725.1 of Azorinus chamasolen. Lineage (NCBI taxonomy): Eukaryota > Metazoa > Mollusca > Bivalvia > Cardiida > Solecurtidae > Azorinus > Azorinus chamasolen. The sequence continues at coordinate 1,145,709 of OY755248.1, forward strand.
TCAATGACAATGGCTTATACCAGCACCAGCACTATCAATGACAATGGCTTATACCAGCACTGTCAATGACAATGGCTTATACCAGCACTATCAATGACAATGGCTTATACCAGCACTATCAATGACAATGGCTTATACCAGCACCAGCACTATCAATGACAATGGCTTATACCAGCACTATCAATGACAATGGCTTATACCAGCACAGTCAATGACAATGGCTTATACCAGCACTATCAATGACAATGGCTTATACCAGCACTATCAATGACAATGGCTTATACCAGCACTAGTTTTGTTTGCTGTGTCCCCTCAACATGAACAAAGGATGGGTTCCAAAATAAGATCTTGATGGGCTTCATTATATAATATGAGACTAAATGGTGCCATTAAGCATTTTAACAGAGGCCCAGTTAAGATGCATAAATTAAAATATTAATTCTTTTATTTCTCCTCCAAAGCCAATGTTGTGACCACTCTTTAGAACCGTCTCGAAGAGTGGTCACAACATAGGGTTTGGTGGAGAAATGACGAGTACGCACATTTATCTGTTGCTCTGATAAGAGTATTGAAAACTGAAGTTGTAGTTGTTTTGCTTTACATAAAGTATCGGGGAGGTGGGTATAGGGCAGGGCAATTATGACCAGCGTCGCGTTGCTGCCTTTCACCCCGGAGTACATATTTGGTATTACCTGCTCTAGCAGGTGACACTTAGGGATCACTTCTCCGTGGTCAGTTCGTTTGTTTGTGGCCATAGCAAAATATAACAGAAAGTAGTTTGTTTGGGATTGGTGTACATGAACGTAATCACTATCTTGCAGTCACGGAATGTGCTCAGAACATCGCAAATACACAAATGACACATATCAGATGGGTCCTAGAGGAGGCATCTGATCAGGATCTGCACTGTTTGTTATTCAAAAGCATCTAGCATTTTTGTCGTTTGCGTGACGTCATTCTGGAAGCACGTTACATACGTATGCCGGCTCGCCTCTCATTCTTGCAGGTCGAGCAGGTCTTATGTTCCCAGAAGATTTGCAATGAGTCAGTGGAGGCGGGTCTTTTTCACCGATTGATTCCATTCCTGTATTTGTTCGTCCCGACGGTCGACGTGGTGTTCACTGACGTCGCGGGGAACATTATACTGATGCGTGCGTTATTGAGCGAGGCTGGATTGAGGAAGAGGGAAATTTTATAGTCTGGGAAGGAATATCACACGGAATAAAATCACCGCTGATTGCGGTACCAGGAAACTTAACAGCAGTGCAATACAGCGACAATTCAGCACGCTGTTGTACAGCAGGACCTGTCTTCAGCGGTGATTCATTTATTGAACAATCGGGTCTTAAAAAGCAAGTGTTTGTTTAATGCTCCTACTGGAGCTTTCTGCATTACTTTTGACTTATATAAAGCTACCGCCTGCCTTATAGACCCATATCTAGCATAAAAATGCCCCCGGTGCTGCAGTGGTTTATAAGCAATATCTGGCTAACCATAATATTGACCGCTTGATTAGCCATCCCGGTTTTATCTCCACCTGGGCATTCGTGTGACGAACTGGATCAGAAAGTCAGTCGTCGCCGAATTCCCCCTATTTATTAGCTTATTAATTTTATGAAATAGATTAAAACCGTCATGACATCAACATTAAAAATGGTGGCCAGTAACTATATGTCTTTATATAGTTATATTGTCAGAATTAGTGATACAAAGGAGGGGTCATTGCACATACTGTATATAATTGTAACTTGATCAAACTGTTTTATTATGCAATATATACGCCTGTTTAAGCCTTTGCAAACAGAGATGATCCAGACGAGACGGCTCCTGTATGAGCCGTCTGATCAGGGAAAGACTGCTCTGTTTGCTTAAGAACTGGAATAGATCCGATTCTATAGTTTAATTAATTGCAAAACGTACAAGTGTTCTTTAACTATTATAAGAAATATATATATAAATAAATTAAATTCATGATATTATATATTATATTCATGGAGTAAAGGGTTAAGACATGAAAGCGTAATTCAGGTCGAACGTAATGCAGAAAGCTCCAATAGGAGCTTTCTGCATTACTTTTACCACGCATTAAGGAAATCTTAAGACTCCTATGTTCAATAAATGAATGGCCGCTCGAGACATGTTCTTCTGTATATCTACTTCTAAGATAGTTACTGTCTTACTGCAACAGTGCAGCTGAAATCTAATTTAACACATGTGTGTATATTACACGTTCGAATCATACGACATTCGTGTGGTTATATATTAGGCATATATAAAAATAGCAAAAATTCATCCATAAAATAAAAATAACCCCGTGAAAGCCCAATAATAACCATTTCGTGCTCGTCAAAATTGGCTGTGGTCTTCCTTTGGAAAGATGTACGTATATATAAATAATAAAAATACTACAAGTTAATTTCGACATCTTTAAATATTGCAAATATTTACAGAGCTCATTATAATATAATGAAATATATGAATGTTTTGGCGTACCACAAATCATTTGTCTAAACTAACAGGATAAACTTTGTTCAAGGATCTACGGCCATTACGGAATAAGATACACAGGAAACATATGCATAGTTAGTGGACAACTATCATCAAATTTGATTTTGAATTTAAATGAAAACTGACCAATATCAATAAACGCAAACAGGGAAAATCCAGGAGCGATCTTAAAATAGAATCTAAAATTAGATTCTTGGAAATTCCGTTACATAGTGTGAATTACCTCCAATTGTTCCGTGTTCTTCTTTGTCATACTAGTTAAAGAATTTCTAGGACTTTTTCAAAAAGTAAATATGGTTAGAGTGAATACAATTTTGCACTATGTCAACTAATATTATCTTGCTGATACTGTAACAATTTTAATTACGGTTGAATCTTTACTACTTTTCTATCTAAATGGTCATGCAATAAAAAGGCAATGTAATTCCCATGTTGGAAATAACTAGCGAAATGTAAAGTAGCAGTCACACGCCTATGTTAGGTGGAGTCCGTTCTGAGTTTTGAGCGTGTTCAAAACTGTCCACCGGACTGAACCTTGCCGGACAAGAAGCGAACACGCCGAATGAGAAACGGACACGGAGACGAATTGATTAAAATTTGTGTTATCCGTTTAACATCCGTTGATGCTAACCGGTAAGGTGTGATAGACACTTTTATGTACGAGAAGATTTGAGTGAGAATATGCTTAGTCGTGGACTACACGTAAAATATACATTGAACTAAAGCATTTACAACTTTGATTAACTGCTCTCAACCTATTGAAAACGTTGTGCACAGTCCTTTATAGGTTGGTTCAGTGCGAGGGTTTATCATAGAATGTCTAAGACAAGCTGGAATATTGGTAACACAAGGATTTACTTTATGGTGCCTGGTTACATTTGGAAAATATGTTGTAAGAATTGAAGCTCTCACTATTTAGTACAGAGAATAATTGAACATTAATCGTATTGCCGTGACATTTGAATAATTATGAGCAAACATTATCCATCCATGTATAGTTCATAACCATAAAGCAAAGTAGTCTACGAAATGTCATTATATTTTCATAATTATATTGTATAAATTTAATATTCTCAATCAATTTGAAAAACACCTCAAGGAAAAGAATGCTTTACAGTTCGTATAGTGTAAGCCCGAAAGGATGAGAATACTTCTGTAATTGCAGCATTTCGGTCTAAAAATACGAACAGTTGCGTAAATATCTTAAAATACGAACAGTTGCGTACAACTGTAACGGCTACTGTTAATTAAGTGCACCCTGGTGAAACATGTATTCTGGCGAACGCAGATTATGTTCTGAAGAGCAGAACGTACAAGCACTTGTGTTGGTTCCATAACAGTTTGACTGTAATCAAAGTGTACTCGATACAAAACAAACAAACAAATACAACAAACGAAACAATTCAGTTCGAATAATATAAGAACGATTACAGAAACAAACCAATTATATTTGCATGAGGTAATTGCCACATGTTCCATTCAACTTTTCTCGGAAATTACGTGTCCTTTATTTATTTTTTTAGCTCGCCAGAGCTCTATTGTGCTCAGGGTGAGCTTTTGTTATCACCTGATGTCCGTCGGCATGCGTAGTGCGTCGTCCCACGTCAACAATTTGAACTTTAAAAATGATCTTCTCTGAATCTACATGGTTCTAAGCTTTCAAAGTACATAGCATCATCTGTAGGTCCTCTACAAAAGTTATATAAGTATGCCCCTTGGGTCAAAATCGGCCCCGCCCAAGGAGTATCTTCTTCTGAAACTGGAAGGTTTTCAGCTTTCATATTTGGCACATAGCATTATGTTCAGGTCCTCTACAAAAACTTATATAAACTATGCACCTGGGGTCTAATCACCCCCGCCAAAGGGGTAGCCAGTTTTCAATAGAAACATGCATGTATAGTGAAAACTTTGAAAACCTTCTTCTCTGAAACTTGGAGGTTCTCAGCTTTCATATTTGGCACATAGCATCATTTTCAGGTCCTCTACAAAAGTTGTTTAAATTATGCCACTGTGTCAAAATTGGCCCCGCCCCAGGACCAGCTAGTTTTCTATAGAAACATATAGTGAAAACTTTGAAAATCGTCTCCTGAAAAACTGATTGTCTGGTGAACGATAGCAAGGCCATTCTTGCACTCTCTTGTTAAACTAACGTTTGTCTGTCTTCAGAACCATGGACCTAAAGATTGGAGCTGTATTTTCATTAGCAAATGTAACAGACGGAACTGACGAAAATCCAAACAATGGTCCCTTCTCGGAAGTGTCCGACATGAATCCCGGTGACCGGTCGGAAGATGAAGAATATTTCATAAAAAATGACGACTATGTGCATCTGGATACCATCGAGGACATGCATAACAGCTCAACTTCCTCACAGCAAAACCTGGAGTTGGACGAGTCCACTGAAAGCACAGTGTCTGATTCGATTGACCCAGACTGTCCGCCATTTTTGTCAATTGAGACATCACCACATGCGCTCCCTGCTGGCGTCATCTGGCAGAGGGACGATATGTTACCTCCCGTACTTGAGCCGCAGCGACTAAGCACCGAGACGGACAAACACAAAGGTAGTACACAAAGTTACATAATAACACAATAACATCAATCCTTTCAACACTGACTTTCAGAGTAGAATCTCCCGTCAGTATTTGACCATAGAGCCCACTCAGTATAAAATGCTTAAACCTCCTGGAGGATTTTGAATGACAAAAGCAGACCCTGATCAGAGGGCTCCTCTAGGAGATGTTTGATCTTGGTATACACTGTTTGCATCATAGTGTATGCGTGTTCCGCGTTCAAAAATTTAATGTCGACCTAGTCAGTATAGTGTTCGACACCACTGAGGAAAAACGTAAGCCTTTGATAGAATCAAACTTGATCGAATCCAATTTCTGAATTCGTAGCCTATTCAGAGATCCAGATAATATTAAAACATTCTCTAAGAGACGATTCTAAAGAGTTGTCACAACGTAGGGTTTGGTCGAGAAATGACAATTTTAATTATTGAGTACGCACATTTATCTCTTGCTCTGCAGTCTGCAGAATCGAGTCTAAACATTTTAAGCTTTGGTGGTATACAATCTCATTAAAACAAACATTGACCGCATCCAGTCTGTAAGATGACATTAGTCTCTAAAAAGTTAAGAAATTTTGACTGGCCATCTCCCTGAAAACCAGTATCCATGCTTATAAAACTTTTAGTTGAGTCTGAGTTCGTTCTCAAGTTTTTGATTGGTCAGATTTGAGCCTTTGGCTCAAATCTGACCAATCAAAAGCTTGAGAACTCAAATCTGACCAATAAAAAGCTTTAGAACGAACTCAGACTCAACTAAGTTAATTAGCTGAGTTGTTATAATGGCCTACATAGTTACGTACTAATGATATTTTGGTTTTGGCAGAATCTGAAGAGACAAAGATGTTACAATTTCACGAGCAAACAGAACAGTCACTGATAAAAGGGTTCCTATAGGAGCTGTCTGATCTGGGTCCACACCTTTTGCAAAGACGTAAAAATGGGTTTATATGAAGTAAAGTGTTAAACACTTTTTCCTGGTTGTATATCAAATCTCTTATATTTTGAACCATGGTTGTGTAAAATTAATGGTGAGCATTGCTCATACATAATCTCTACGAATTTGAACGTTGGTCTTATTCATTGTTTTAAAACATAAACATCGATCGTAACAAATCTATAAACACTGGCAATCGGCATATCCAGACTCTAAAACTTATGACATGTTTGTAACCAACCTCTAGAACTCGTTCTTGCGGCACCAGTCTATACAATTGAAAAACAAAACCAACTTTATACTTGATCGTATCCAATCATCCAATATTTAAGCATTAACGTCTATTCCCATAAAATAATGCTCACACACCAGTTACTAATTTCATAAACTGATTTATGTCTCATTTGTTTTTAAAAATGCACTTCGAAACTATCTAAAGCGACTTCACTGTGGTGCATGCTGTACGGTCGCGAATGTTTAGACTTTTCCAAGATGGCGGACAAAACGGATGCTGAAAGATAAGCATCACATTTTTACACTTTTTAAACTATGTAGATATTTCTTTCAGTCATTTAATTGGTGCCATAACACAGAATTACAACGCCCGTCAACAACGGCTTACCCCCTTATGATCCATGCCTGTGAGTAAGGCTCAAAAGCTTCGGTAAACTATGCAGAAACCGAAAGTCAGAAATCGAATCGAGAATGCGGTCATATTTTACCTCATTAAAAGCTTACCAACTACGCTAAACGTTTTCTAACACTGTTGATATATGCATCTGAGCCCGATATTAACGTTGGGTTAACTAGTTTGTTAACTAGTTTGTGGCACAGATGGTTTTGTACGGTTTAGAAACGATTTTCTTAAAAAAAACCTGTATGGTTTAGACACAAATCAAATGCTACCGTTTGAATCTGCGCCGTAGGTCTAGATAGTATAATCACAACTATTTATTATGGATATTCCTTCATGCAATGTCTGTTTGCGATTATGACAGCATATCACAAACATATTATAGAATATAGAATAGTATCGAGATCAGAAACATAGTATAGAATATAGAATAGTATAGATTTATGGGTAGAACATGACCTGGATCTATACTAGTTAACATTTCAGGACACTATTTTCATATAGCGTAAATAAAGATTAGCTGTATACCTGTCTAAAAAAACCTACCCACCGATTATGTTTTACAGGCATTTAGCTGTGCATATCTTATAATTAATTCCAGCAGGCGAATACTTCGGTGTTTGAATGGAAAGCCCCCTGAAGCAGTTTTTCTTAATACTTTTAAAGTAAAATTTTGCTGGAAAAAGTCTCTATTCAACACTATTCATAGCTTTGAAAACAAGTGTTTGATTATAAGAGACCGGGTGGCAAACAGATTGGATATTTGATGAGGCACTGGGTTACTAGGCATCTAATCTGGATGCAAATTGTTTTGCATATGTATTAGATCTATACAGTTGTCCCGATTTAAGCTCGTCTTTCATTCCCTGATCAAGTGTATAGGGAAGTTTAATTGGTGATGTCATTTAACACTTGGTCTAGATATTTCGTCAGCGTCTGTTTGGAATGTCTAAACTGCTTTTTCGTAGGGTCTATATGTATTTTAAAAGCGTAATGTAAAGCATGTGAAAATGTTAATGAGAAAAAACATACATTTATTGGATCATTTTTCTTTTTAATGCAGATTCTGGACGTATACTCATGTCATTTTACATAGCCAATGTGATACCCTTCAGTATACCATTTAAACAGTATTGCTTTTTATTTGATCGCTTTCTGTTGAGAAACAACAATAAAACTCTAAAATATATCGCGCTGTACTTTTTGTTCCAGCGGTCAAAAATGTATGACAGAGTACTTTATAAATATTCGCTATAAATATCGCAATCATTTCGCGCATGCGCCTCTCGATATCAAACAATGCATTTAGGCTACTTTAAACCTACTTTCGTTTTCTCTCTGTATTTAAACCTACTTTCGTTTTCTTCAATTTAAGAAAAAACATGTAATTTAACACAAAAACTTACGTTTGAAACTTTTTAAGATCAGTTTTTTTTTTCAAATGGATGGGCACTCTATCAAAAACACTAAAGTTCCATTTTTTCGATCTCAGGGGTTCAGAGACTTAACTCAACGTTAATATCGGGCTCAGATGCATATATCCACAGTGTAAGAAAACGTTTAGCGTTGTTGGTAAGCTTACAATGAGGCAAAATATGACCTCATTCTCTATTCGATTTCTGACTTTCGGTTTCTGCATAGTTTACCGAAGCTTTTGAGCCTTACACACAGGCATGAACCATAAGGGAGTAAGCCGCTGTTGACGGGCGTTGTAATTCTGTGTTATGGCACCAATTAAATGACTGAAAGAAACATCTACATAGTTTAAAACGTGTAAAAATGTGATGCTTACCTTTCAGCCTCCGTTTTGTCCGCCATCTTGGAAAAGTCTAAACATTCGCGACCGTACAGCTTGCACCACAGTGGACTTCGTGTTAAATAAACATGAGTGTCTTTAACCCATTACCGCATAGGCTATTGTTAGATACAACCTCTTTGAATAAATCTACCGAAAAGGAGCATTAACTAGAGAAAAGGTATTTTTTAGAATTTTGCAGTTTGAAACCATTGTGATAAATAAAGCATTTGCTCCTATAGGAGCAAATGCTCTATTTCTCACAATGATTACACAAAGTGACTTTTACAGAGTCGTCAGAAGTTGTCATTATGAGGGAATGGGTTAACGGCAGTATGTTTTTTTTAATGCAGTACAAAATGTAATACTGAAAGTTCTCTTGGGAGCTTTTTGCACAACGTTGGTCCTGCATTAAGTTACCACGTGGCTTTAGTACCAGGATAAGAGATGTTTGGATGGCCGCTTTAGATAGGGTTTTCTGTATTAAGGTCCACAATATAACCTTCATTCTGTAAGAATTATTTTGCTAATGTGACCCTTAAAATTAATTTGTGGAGAAAATAGTGCATATCCTGGTGAGGGAGATGGTCTGGGTACACACTGTTTGCATACATCTCATTTAAAGGGAAACACATATAGGTTAAATCATGTAAAACTAAATCTAAATGGTCTTACCGTTTTGCATACTAGCACAAACTAACGATAATACTTCTTACAACAGTGTGTGAACCCATACACATGCTTTGATGTTAAATTGTCTTTGTATACCTCATTGCAATAGAGTGCTACATGTACATACATTGCAAGCATACATTTACAGTCGCTTTTAACCCATTCCTTATAGGCTGTTTTAAGACCCAACAAATCAATAAATCTACCGAAAAGTAGTATTTACAAAAGAAAAGGAAAACAATATAATATACATGTAAATATATAGTTTTGGAACCATTATGATACTATAGTAACCATTATGATAAATAGAACAATTTGCTCTCATGGAGCAAATGGTTTATCACAATGGTTTTGAAAAGTGACTGATGAAGGCGCCAAAAAGCGTCAATATGAGGGAATGGATTAATACAGATGAGCTAATATAAGATAGAACTAAACGCATGCAGTTCAAATTTTAGCTCCTCTGGCACAAAGTGTCAAGGTGAGACATTGGGATCACTCTTTGTCTGTATTCTGTCGTGCGGCGCCTACCAGTTCTTCGAACCACATTTTCTCATAAACCACTGAAGGAATTCGCATTACAGTTCTCATGATTTATCTGCATATGGCCCTCTAACAGATTTGTATAAATCGTTTCGGTCCACTGCATAAGTGGGTCACGTGTGCTAAAATAGATTGTAACGAAACATTCTTTAAACAAAATCTCTTTCGAAACCAATGACTGGATTTTCACCAAATGTCACTGGAAGTCACACAAGTGATTATCAAACTTTTATACAGCGTTATGGCCTGCTGTGTAAATACATGTGAAGGTCACACGTGCTGAATATATAGATACATGTAGTAATGAAGTTTCTTTAAACTATAAAAATGCACCTTACTGGTCATAGAATTATTGTAACCCTTACAACTCTGAATTTTCAAATGAACTTTTCCAAAATTCAAACAGGTCAAGCTTACAGTAAACGTTTAAGGACTTTTCTAAAGAAATGTTACATGGCAAGCAGTGCAGACCCTGATGAGAGGGATTTTGAATTTTTCTTGACCATATAACATTTAGTGAAATAAATCTTGTGTGTCAATCTCCCCATGCACCAATGCGAGGATTTATTTCAAACTTTCACAGATTAGCAACGTGTATGTGAAGATGTACATTAAGAAGGGAATTATTGCCAGAGTTATGAAACAGTGCCGCTAGTTAATTACTCATTTTACTATATGTGCTACTTGCATGTAAATATTCAGTCACAGCTAAACACAGATGGGTCGCATGTTAGGTGTAAAAAGATCATGCCGCCGAACTCACGTTTTGCTCTAGACATTTATTTTTGCCGATCTGTAGATATTTGTTATTAGCACATCTGAGTATGATCAGGTGAGCTTTTGTGATCGCTCATCGCCCGCCGTCGGACCGTCTGTCCGTACGTCAACAATTTCTTTAAACGACATCTCCTCTGAAACCATAGGCAGAATGATCTTTGTATCATGCTCTATCAAAATTGCTAAACGAACCTAGATCCCTATATAGAACTCCGGTTGCCACGGCAACCATCATCCTAAGTCAGTTACCAGAATTGAATGATTTTTGATAGCAATACTATTCTTGTGACCCTCTACCAAAATTACTAAAACCCTGTTGATATCTAAAAAACATGGCCGCTAACGGCTAGATTTCTTTATATAATCACATGTATATAGAAAACATTTAAAAATCTTCTTCTTCAAAAACCAGATGTCCAATTTGAATGGTATTAATTATACCCCCCTTTTGAAAAAATGGGGGTATATTGCTTTGCACATGTCGGTCGGTCGGTCGGTCGGTCGGTCTGTCGGTCGGTAGGTCGGTCGGTCGGTCGGTAGATCGATGGTTTCCGAACGATAACTAATAAACGACTTGGCCTAGAATCTTCAAACTTGCTGTGGTGGTTGGTAATGACAAGTAGAAGACCCCTATTGTTTTTGAGGTCACTAGGTCAAAGGTCAAGGTCACCGTGACCTAAAATGGTGAAATAGTTTCCGATCAATAACTGCTCAAGGGTTTGGCTTGGGATCTTCAAACTTGCTGTGGTGGTTGGTCATGACCACTAGATGACCCCTATTGATTTTGAGGTCACTAGTTCAAAGGTCAAGGTCACCATGACCTTAAATGGTTAAATGGTTTCCGATCAATAACTGCTCAAGGGTTTAGCTTAGAATCTTTAAACTTGCTGTGGTGGTTGGTCATGACCACTGAATGACCCCTATTGATTTTGAGGTCACTAGGTCAAAGGTCAAGGTCACCATGACCTTAACTGGTAAAATGGTTTCTGATCAATAACTGCTCAAGGGTTTGGCTTAGGATCTTCAAATTTGCTTAGGTGGTTGGTCATGACAACTAGATGAGTCCTATTGTTTTTTAGGTCACTAGGTCAAAGGTCAAGGTCACCATGACCTTAAAGGGTGAAATGGTTTGCAATCAATAACTGCTCAAGGGTTTGGCCTAGGATCTTCAAATTTGCTGTGGTGGTTAGTAATGACCACTAGATGACCCCTATTGTTTTTTAGGTCACTATGTCAAAGGTCAAGGTCACCATGCTCTTAACTGGTCAAATGGTTTCCGATCAATAACTTCTGAAGGGTTTGGCTTAGAATCTTCAAACTTGCTGCGGTAGTTGGTTATGACAACTGGATGACCCCTACTGTATTTGAGGTCACTAGGTCAAAGGTCAAGGTCACCATGACCTTAACTTGTAAAATGGTTTCTGATCAATAACTGCTCAAGGGTTTGGCTTAGGATCTTCAAATTTGCTTAGGTGGTTAGTCATGACAACTAGATGAGCCCTGTTGTTTTTAGGTCACTAGGCCAAAGGTCAAGGTCACCATGACCTTAAAGGGTGAAATGGTTTGCGATCAATAACTGCTCAAGGGTTTGACTTAGGATCTTCAAACTTGCTGTGGTGGTTGGTCATGACCAATAGATAAGCCCTATTATTTTTGAGGTCACTAGGTCAAAGGTCAAGGTCACTATGACCTTAACTAGTGAAATGGTTTGCGATCAATAACTGCTCAAAGGTTTGACTTAGGATCTTCAAACTTGCTGTGGTGGTTGGTCATGACAACTAGATGACCCCTATTGATTTTGAGGTCACTAGGTCAAAGGTCAAGGTCATCATGACCTTAACTGATGAAATGGTTTCCAATTAATAACTGCTCAATGGTTTGGTACGGGATCCTCAAACTTGCTGTGGTAGTTGGTCATGACCACTAGATGATCCCTATAGTTGTTGAGGTCACTAGGTCAAAGGTCAAGGTCACCATGACCTTAATATGTGAAATGTTTTCAGATCAATAAATGATCAGTGGTTTAGCTTAGGATCTTCAAACTTGCTGTGGTGATTAGTCATGACCGCTAGATGATCTCTATAGTTGAGGTCACTAGATCAAAGGTCAGGGGGTATGGGGGGTATACATGTTTTACAAACATCTCTTGTTTGAATTGTATTTGGTAGGAATAGTTGCTGATAACTCTTTATCAAAATTGTTAGAATCATGTCAATAACTCAAAGCACGTGGCCGGTAGGGATGCGGCTAAATTTCCTTATAAACTATATAGAAACCCTTTAAAAATCGTCCTCTACAGAACTGGTGGTTCAATTTGAATGATATTTGGCAGGAATAGTCATCTGGTGACCATTTTATAAAAATTACTTAAACTGTGCTGATATCTGAAAATATGGCTGGCATGGGCGGGGCTAAATTTCCTTTTATAAGGAAAACTTTAAGAATCTTCTTCTCCAAAACCAGTGGTCCAATTAGAATGACATTTGGTAGCAATAGTCCCCTGGTGATTCTGTATCAATTTGCTAAAACATGTTGTTACCTGCAAAAAATATGGTCGCCAGGGGCGGTGCTATTTCAGTATACATGTATATATATGACTATAGCGAACATTTTAAAAGTCTTCTTCAACAAAGATTGTTATCCAAGTTGAATGGTATTTGCTGGGAATAGTCCTCTAATGACCATATTGAGAATTAATTCTGACTACCAACCTAAAGTACCAAGCGTTTTGAACAAATTGAATAATCTCCAGTTGAAACAATTGAACCTACAATAGCCTCTTATACTCATTTCCTGGGGATGGTTGTAACTAGGTCATCTCTATCTTGTGCTACGAGCGATATAGGGCCATCATGACCATCTTGTTCAAGGCTATGACCAGGCTGGCAAATAGATTTGAACCTGGTGTATGAGAGCTCCTCAGCGTCTCTTCTCGATCAAGACTGCATTCAAAGGTCATCTAGAATTTGTTCGTAACGGGAGAAATATTGATAACAAAAATCCTTTTTACAATGTCCCTCATGTCGCTATCCTCAGAAAAGGTGAACTCGAACACTTGCAAATAATATAGAGTCACGGTAACCACTGTATCTGTCAACATGGTTGGTCAGTCGACAGAAATATCCGTATTTCATTAACACTGCTAACCCCTCCCCTCACACACTCATACCTTTAAATTTGACGCCTCTGTAAAAGTCAAGTTTTGAAACCATTGTGATAAATAGAGCAATTGTACAATTCTTAATTCTCATTTTCTCTAATAAATGATCATTTCCGGTATATTTATTAAAACAGGTTGGGTCTAAAAATAGCCTATGAGGCAATGGGCTAATAATGCCTGGCCAAATGTTGGGTTTGAACACAGTGTCTGACCTGTGTGTGGACTACTAAGTGAGACACATTCACCTATGCGTTCTGTGTAATAAAGAGTATTGACCCTCTGTATAGTGTGACGTCGGGTTGACATTATACATCGAAACCTGATGCAGGATATGTTTCCATGTAGAGATGGCATGGTGTTGGCATAGAAAAGACCTAGGAGGTCTAGTATTTATGATGGGTCACTTTTCTTCAATATTCTTACAACCTTTTACTAATCTAGGGCGAATCCCCTAATGGCAGGTAGCTTGGCATCTTTATGTGGTCACCTATATGTGTAGTACGTCATCAACTTCTTTGCCTTTCATGTCGGACAAAACTGCTGTAAGCTCAGCTTCCCTTCAAAAATGCATTTTCTCGCCCTTGCAAATAGAGATGACCCAGATCATACGGTTCCTGTATGAGCCGTATGATCAGGATCTGATCTGTTTGCTTATGAAATTATTGATCTTACTATAGAGTTTCTACCAATACCAACTACATGTATTCATATGCCTTTATAAAACATCAGTTGATAAATAGTCACGCTGTCATTGTTTATAACATGAATATTCAACAGGATTATGGAGAAGAGTGTGTTTTCTTCACGTTTAGTGTTGTAATTGTACCGTTTCTTGTTTGATGAAGTTTGGATGCCGTGCCTGCTTGTGTGTGTCGCTCCCCTAGGTCTGGTTGTTTAGCTCAAAATGCACAAAGTGCTCAGGGTGAGCTTTTGTGATCGCCTGATGTCCGTCGTCCGTTGGCGTACGTCGTGCGGTGTGCGTCGTCTGTCCTCAACAATTTGAACCTTTAAAACTCTTCTTCTCTGAATCCACAAGGTTCTTATCTTTCATCTTTGGCACATGGCATCAGCTGTAAGTCCTCTACAAAAGTTAGAAAATTATGCCCCTGGGTCAAATTTGGCCCCGCCCAGGGCTGGCCAGTTTTCTATAGAAACATATAGTGAAAACTTCGAAACTCTTCACCTCTGAAACTGGAAGGTACTCATGTTTCATATTTGGCACATAAAATCGTGTTCATGTTCTCTACAAAAAGTGATCGCCTGATGTCCGTCGACCGTCGGCGTACGTCGTGCGGTGTGCGTCGTCAGTCCTCAACAATTTGAAATTTTAAAACTCTTCTCCTCTGAATCCACAAGGTTCTCATCTTTCATCTTTGGCACATAGCATCACCTGTAAGCCCTCTACAAAAGTTAATTATGCCCCTGGGTCGAAATTGGCCCCGCCCAGGGCTGGCCAGTTTTCTATAGAAACTTATAGTGAAAACTTTGAAATCGTCTCCTGACACTGGAAGGTTCTCAGCTTTGATATTTGGCACATAGCATCACATTTAGGTCTTCTACACAAGTTACAAATTATGCCCCTGGGATCAAAATTGACCATGGCCCAGGGGTGGCCAGTTTTCTATAGAAACTTACTGTGAAAACATTGAAAATCTTCTCCTCTGAAACTTGACTGTTCTCAGCTTTCATATTTTAGCATAATCTTGAAGTCCGCTAGACAAGTTACATGAATTATGCCCTTGTGGTCAACGGAGGCCCTGCACAGCGTGGTCTGTTTTCTACGGGAACATATAGTGTAAGCCTTGATAATCTTCTCCTCTCATTGCCTGGTGAGCGATATCAGGGCCATCATGACCCGCATGTTTGTCATTTTAACCTTTCCCTGCACTTTAGATCCAGCTGAGGCATCTCGTCATTATATACATTGTATGACACTTTCGAACTAAAATCAAATAACAAATACAGTAAAACCTCGCTAATGCGACCGCCTAAAAGAAGTATAATGATGGGTGCTAGATGCAGGTGGTAGCTTAATGCAGGACAAAAGTAATACAGAAAGCTCATAGAGGAGCTTTCTGCATTAACTTTTGTCATGTATTAAGCAACCACCTGCATATAAAGACATCCATGTTTATCCTTTAAGTGGTCGCACTAGAGGGGTTCTACATGTAGTCTATTATGACTCTATGTTCATTTAAAGCTATCATATACAATACAGTTTGGAACAGTTTGTCACAAGGTATTTCGTTTACACCCTTTCCTAGCCCTTTCCTCCATAAATACGCCTTTCTACGCCTCTGTAAAAGTCGTTTTATCAAACCATTGTGATAAATAGAGCATTTGCTCCTATAGAGCAAATACTCTATTTATCACAATGGTTTCAAACCTACACACTTCTAACATTTTTCTGTTCTCTAGTAAATGCTCCTTTTCGGTAGATTTATTTAAAGAGGTTGGGTCTAAAAAGCCTATGGAGTAAAGGTTTAATAAAAAATTCTACAGTAAAATCCTTCTGAACCGGACGTCCAATCAATTTAGTATAAATCTCGGTCTTTGAGACAGGTGGATGCTTAACCGTTCTCTTGCTGAATTTTAAAATACACTTCTCCTTCTTTACCCATGCCCTGTTGTATAATTACATATATCTTCACTGTGTACAAGTATTTCGCTATGCAAGCACTGCTGTGGAGTGCACTGGTTGCACAATCAACTTGTAAATAGTGCAGACCCTGATGAGACAGCTCCTGCAGGAGCTGTCTCATCTGGGTCTTCACTATTTACAGGTAGGTATATTGACGCGATTAGCAAGCGAAGGGTTAATGCAGGGTGAAAGTCATGCAGAAAGCTCTAGAGGCGCTCGGAATTTTCTGCATGACTTTCATCCTGCATTAAGCAGCAAACAGCATAAAAGTATATGAATTCTGTTCTACTAGAATTCCGGTTTAGAGGGTTTTTACTATACTTCTAGATTTTCACTATTTTCTTACAGATAATATGAAGGAACCTCTGGGAGCAGATGAAGATAAGAACGAACATCGACGGAAATGTACGAGGATTTACCCGAGCTACGCTGTCCTAATCAGCATCCAGAGGATAATGAAGAACGAAGACCATATCTCATATAGAAAATTCAAAAGACTGTTTAAAGGTTGCACTAACATGTGCAAAAAGGTTCACTTCCGGCGCCGCCTTGAGGCCGGTAAGAATGTGTTTAATGTGTGCTCGCCAAGCAAGCAGAAACTTCCTATTTACTCGACTGTACACGAGAAGTTTCCGAAAATTAACAAAAACGGAGCAGGGAGAGAGAATTCAAGGCAAAGAGTAGTAAACAGTAGCCCCAGAGCAAGTAAGACAAATAATGCATGTGCCAAACCCTCAGCTGCGCGAGTACAGAGAGTGATTCAACACTTACCGAAAGATTTCAAAATGGACGGTACAGATGTCATGGACATCTTCCACAATTCGGACATGGTATTGAAATTTGAAGAGCGAATCAAAATGAAAAATGAAAAAATGATGAAGCAAATTCGTGTCAAGGAATTAAATAATCTGAAAGCACAGATTAAAATGAAGAGATACGTTAATACATGTGCGAAAAGTATAAAAAAGCTTGAAGGAAAAAGGACAACTCTTGTAGCAGCATCTGGTACCAGCTTTAAAGGTAGAAAGCGTAAGACAACTACAAGATATGGACCGGAATTCATCCTGGATTCAGCTGGCGAGCTTCAGCAGTATTTGACCATGACGAAAATTGAAAAGAGACTAGAAAGAATGAAAGAGGATTTGAATCAAAGAAAACAACGAATGATTGACCTTGAAAAAGGCAAACACTCTTTGGATGTCGGGACGGACAATCCAGAGGGAAACAAAGGGAAAAGAGTAAAGATGGATAAACCAAATGGTGAAGTGAAACAAACAAAGGATGCGTTAAATTCGAAAGTGACCCGCAACACGAAGAAAGATTTAATGAGAGGCAAAGCGTTCAGAAAAATGACACATTCAAAGGAGAATGATGTTTCAGGCGATAGCGTTCTTATTCGAGATCTACCCAATGAGAATCAGTTTATTAGTGATATTTTATGCACTGGTCATCTTGAAAGTGTAATTGAAGAAACTGCTAAACGTAAATTTCCTGAGGTACCTAAAATTGAAAAGGTGGAAAGTGCCTGTTCAGATCTGAATGCATATCCTTATGCAAAGTCTCTACTGCATTATAGCCTGGATGTTTCAGACAGTGGTAGTAAAACCACCGGGACTCGGACCAGCTCGAAACCTGTCAATATTCTCCGTAGGACTAAAACCTTTATCACAACTCCGGAGTTAGAAAAAGAAAAGGCAGAGGTGTTGAGAATTCCAGAAAGCGTTCAGAAGCTTTTTAAAGTAA
This sequence comes from Azorinus chamasolen, assembly GCA_963576725.1. Lineage (NCBI taxonomy): Eukaryota > Metazoa > Mollusca > Bivalvia > Cardiida > Solecurtidae > Azorinus > Azorinus chamasolen. The sequence goes on from OY755248.1 coordinate 1,163,688, forward strand.
AAACGGAACCTGTTGATGATGGTTATGAAGCGAGTATGTATGCAGCATTGCCAAACGAGGCACTCACTTCAACCACTTTGTATTCCAAAGTAGAAAAAATGACTGGTCTGTGCTCTGCAACTTCAACAAAGCTACAGCCGAAAACTAATGCATCTCCATGCGTTTCAGTCTCTGTGCCTGTGTCTTTAACTTCTCCACAAGGTACACAATTGTACATGCCTACGCTAGTCCCCAAACCGGTTTCCGCCCCATTTTCAAACTCGTTGATTTTACAATCAGGAGTCACAAATGCACCAGTGAAACTTAAAACTGGGCCGAACGGGGGCCAGCTAGTTACTGTGTTGGTGTCTGTGCCGTCAGCAATACCCCAGCAGCATATTGCGACGATTGCTCAAGGTTCTCAGTCCAACATTCTTAACAGTAAAACGATTCACACCTCTACTGCCCCAATCACATCTTCGATTGTTGGTGTTCAAAACTTTTCGCCAACTAGATTAGGCCCTGCCAGCCAGGTTCCATTTCAGATTAATGTGATGCCGCCGAGAGACAAAGCTGTCAGTGGAAGCATGTTGAATGTTGCGCCCGAGTCGCAGACCTCTACCACTCCACACTCTATTAAATTAAACTCGTCCCAAGTAATCAAACAGACAGAAACAAAAGGGACGTCAGCTACGAATATGGTTCACCGAATTCTAGTACCCACGGCATCTAGTCAGAATACAGCCCAAATGCCTCAACCATTCCAGTCCACCCTGCTTCAACAGCCTGCTGTGACTTCAACGTCACCTGCATCTGGCTCAGGCGTGGCAACACAGGCTATTCCAGTGCTACCAATGTCTCCAGTACAAACATCTAAACAACCGCCCATTGGAGACAAGTGCAAGTTCGTCCTTTTGAAGATGGACGGCAAGAATATCCTGATTCCAATGAATTCTGTCAATACCCACCTCACAACTCCTCCCAAGGCGCTCTTACTAGACAATACAGCGGCATCTTTTCTACAATCAAACAATAAGCTTACACAGAGTGGAGATGACCACTATCAAAAGGCTAAATTTTCAGTAGAACCAGGTCATGTAGTTGTCTCCACGCCTTCTACAAACCCTGCAGTGACTGTTGCTGGGGCCTCTGTTTTGCATAAGCCCACTGCGACTGTTGCACCGAAAGTAATGTTTTCTTTTGAAAATAAAAGTTTATTGACGGAAGGAGTGAGAACATCTGTACCGGCAGTTGATACACACCCTGTAAATCATACAGAGAACAACTCTAAATCGGGTATTGAATGTAGCACGATAGTGAGTGAAACTGTTGCCGATAAATGTACTGGGAAATGGAAGAGAAAGAGAAGCGATAAGAGTAAAGAACATTCCACTGAAAACTGCACTCAAGAAACTAAAAGGAAAACAGAACAAAGCAATGAAAAGACAGACAAATCTAGCACAGGAAATGGAGAAGCGCATGAAGCAGGCAATGAAGGTGTGGATATTGAAACAGAAATGGTCGAAATGAAAGAAAAACCGTTTTCAGAGGTAGTGACTGATCGAGAAGAGAGGTTACGCAAACTGAAGGAATTGCTGAGAGAAAAACAGAAAGCCGTGGAAGACATAAGAGTAAACAGACATAAAATTACTTGAGTGTGTCATTAGTGCACATGAGTAGTGTAATTTGATCAGTCAATGGGGTTAACTTCTTTGACAGTATATAGTGTGTCTGCTTTCAAGAATCAGCACAGAACGTCGACTGCATTTCTAATATCTCCACATGGGTATCGGGGTATATAAGAAGGTAACGTGGTGAGTCTATCTTCGATATGCAAGATATGTCGTATGTGGGCATGATCATCTGTGTGCGTATATTACACGAATGTCGATCAAAGATATTTTAGATTAGATTATGTCAAGAACCTAGAATTTAGAACCGAAACAGTGACAGACGTGCATGAGAGATAAGATGCATTTTGGGAAGAGAGATGCTTTATGTTTTTGAAATATACAACTTCTAATTAGACATATGTAACTTCGTGTGAAGACATTGTCGTTTAACCTTTACCTCATCAATATTCATATAAGAATAGAGGTCCATGTAAGATGCTTAAACTGAGCTATTTTTCAATAATAACTTGGATCTATTTCTCCACCAAACCCTATGCTAGGACCACTCTTTAGAATCGTCTTTTCGAGAGACGATTCTAAAGAGAGGGTTTGGTGAAGAAATGACGATTTTAGTATTTGAGTACGCACCTTCATCTATTGCTCTGTAAGAATTTATGACCTCATAAATATTCTTTAACTGAACAAAGGAATTTTGATCGTGTCAGATACTGAAGACTCCGTTTTATATTATGTCATAAGCAAACAGAACAGACCCTGATAAGACGCCTCCTACAGGAACTGTTTTGTCTGACCTACTCCGTTTGCAAAGACGTGAAAATGCGTATTTATGGAGTAAAGGGTTAACTCTTGAGCGATTTTGTAGTTACCCTTGCAAACAGTTTGGATATATTCTACTATTTTTTTCTGAAAAGAAATAGATGCATATACATGCATTTGAGTATTGCAATAGACAACACTTGTGTCGGGGACAAGTCGAAAGGTTTAACTCTTTTGCTGCCAATTACACATGAAAACAGTTTGGATCCAGGAGACGCCGAATAATTCGGCGTATTATCAGGATCTAAACGATTAGTTACTATGACTACGTTCTTTTAAAACAAAAATAAAAGAAAAATAGGGATAGTAAATTATAGCAGACGACAATGTTTACAGATGTCAAATTTAACAGCGAAAGATGATGTTATATATCATATTATCCTAGTATCCGATGTCCAGATAAGATGCGTAAATTGAACCTTTTTTCACCAATAACTTCTTTATTTCTCCACCAGACCCTATGCTGTGACCACTCTTTAGAATCGTCTCGAAGAGACGATTCTATAGAGTGGTCACAACATAGAGTTTGATGGAGAAATGACAATTTTAGTATTTGAGACGCACCTTTATCTATAGCTCTGTTATGTTAGTATACATGTAGTGTTGTTTAGATGTTTTTGCATGCTACATACGTGTCGCCAGCCCATATATACTGTATTTCTTAGCAAACTCTAATTTTCATTTTGAATTTGAAAGTTGCAACAATTATTTAGTCGATGTGACTTCTGGAAAATGATTGAATGCTAACCTTCCATCAGCGTCCTTCTTATCGATGATTTCACTGTAAGCCTGTCTCTTATAACCGATATCAAGCACACAAGCACAGGTAGGTTGACTTCTCGGCGTGAACGTCTCTCTTTTTTTTCTATAATCATGTGACTATATGTATGTATGTAATGTTGATGTTTACATGACCAGAAACTGTAAAGTTTGTGTCAATAAAGCATCTATCTATCTATCTATCTAAAACCCGGAGCGCTCAGCTGATCGGCGACTTATCTACATTGCGAACGTCACCATGATTTACTTAGGCAGAAGCTAAAGAGTCATGTCTATATAATTTCTTAAGGAAACACAGCGGACGTTAACCCTTTCCTCCGTATGCTATTTTAGATCCATCGACTTTGAGTAAATCTACCGAAAAGGGGCAATAACTAGAAAGGGAAATTTTAGAAATTTGTAGTTTGAAACCATTGTGATAAATAGAACATTTGCTCCTATAGGAGCAAATGCTCTTTTTATCACAATGGTTTACAGAGGCTTAGTTATGGAGGAAAGAGTTAATCAAACGACTCTTACAGGAGGGGTCTGACTCTGAATCTACTGGGAAAATGCTTGAACAGTCATTAATGTGAACGACAGGGTTATCCCTTTGCAAGTTAACGGCGAATGTATGCTTAATCCTTTACCCCGTGGATATTCATGTAACAATAAATGACGTCATGACCACTAATTAGATGGTTATAGTACCACATGGACACATATATTTTAGGCCAGGGCAGAAACCTTAGAATTATAACTATAACATAGGTAAATAGAGCATACCCTTATCGGACGGTTCCTACAGGAACGGTTTGATATGGGTATACTCTGTTTGCAAAGGCGCAGAAAGGCGTATTCTTCTTGTCTTGAGCGGTGCCGCGGATTTCAATATAATCTGACTGAAACGCTGCTTAGGGGCCACTCTACCAACGTCGTCCGCCCTCATCCAGCGGAAAAAGATGTGTCTGCCTAAACTCTAATATGCTGTATTTTTCACTTACTCCCAATGCTTAATGCATTTAGGAAGTGATTGTTAGAGTGACACACAGTTTGGATCCTGATGAGACGCAGAGTAACTCGGCGTCTCATCTGGATCCAAGCTGTTTGCAAATGTACCTAGTCTGGCAGGATAACCCTTGTGCATTCGGTATGAAAGGGTATACACTGTTAGAAGAGTTTGGGGAGCATTCTGATATGGGTCTACAATGTTTGCAAATGGCATCTAACTCAGGTCTCGCATTCAAAAGGCTTAAATACTAGCCGACTTTCAATCAAATCTTCGATGAATGATAATTGAGTTATCCTCTATGAGACCTCTTCAGATATAAATAATCAGTGCAGAATTCTGGTTTGGTTGACATGGTAACAATGTTAAATAGCTTTGAGTTTGTTTTATTGTTTACTTTTTAGCTTTGTTTATTTGTTTTTATCTTTATTCAGTCGCAGTATTTTCCCCAGTGACGTCATACGACTGATAATAGCTCCTTATTATTAAAACTAAATTGATGCATCAAGAATACTTGTCAAGTTCGGATTCGTTTTAACCATTTGCCCCATTAATACACATTTCTTCGCCTTTGCAAACAGGAGCCGTCTGAGTCTGCTCTGTTTGCTTATGATATAATATAGATATGATTCCACAGTTTCGGTCGTTACCACAAATTCCATGTCAAGTTTATGATGAATATTTAAGGATGTTTAACAGGACAAACAGTGCACAACCTGATGAGAGGGCTTCTCTAGGAGCCCTCTTATCTCGGTCTTCACTATTTGCAATTGACATTAGTGACTCGTGTCCGGCATTGTAAGGGTTAATAGAACATAGCTGTTTCATAGGTTTTTACAGAAATGATCGTTGGATCCATCTGACTGGTTTTTTATATGACAAAACTGTTCGTATATTGCTGAACATACGGGTGTCATGTGTGTGGGTGTGGCTAGTGTTTTCTATATAAGTATATTGTGAAATTTTCTGAAATCTTCTCAGAAATTACTGACCCGATCACTAAATAAGTTTCTGAAATGTTCCTTGGATGATTATCTACCGAATTCCTACAGAATTTTTCCAAATAACGAATGCATTGCCGTCATGGGCGTGGCTAGATTATCATATATGGTCATATACAACTGTAAAATATATTCTCAGAAATTATAACATTTTCTGGATACTACTCATATACACTTATACTATAAACCCCCTCTTAACCCTTTCCTCATATAAATTATTTTTTCACGCATTTGGAATAGAATAGACCCAGATCAGACGGCCCCTTTTGGAGCCGTCTGATCTGGTTCTACTCCGATTGCGTATAACATGATATAGATCTGAATCTGCAGTTGTTGTCAAAGCAAGAAATTCCCTTGAAAATTTTACAATATAAAACAAATATTCATGACGTCATTATTTCTTACATGAATATTAAACAGGTAAACGGTTAAGTTACCACATGCCTAAATGTTATCTACACGGATGTCTTTAAGCGTGTGGCTGCTTAATTGCCACTTATTTTGAGTGGCCACGTGTAGTGGAGAGGTTCTTCCTGATCTTTTAGCCAGTTTCTTTTATATCTCTCTTATTTCTAAGACACTTTATAAAGTTTACATTATAGCTATACAATGGGACCCGTCTTAAGTCTACTTATGTGTCTTTAAGGCAGATGACAGCTTAATGCAGGTCAAACGTAATGCAAAAAAGCTCCTATAGGAGCTTTTCGCATTACTTTTGCCATGTATGAAGCAACGACCAGTGAATGAATTAGCCGCTTAGAATAGGTTCTACCACATACCGTGCTTTTGTCTGTATCTTTGATTATTAAAGCAAACAGGCAAGAAGCCAAGATTTGCAAATTGTGTCGTTGTTTCATTTCATTACTATTTTTGTGTTTAAATATTTCGGATGTGGTCGTTTTAGATTATGAATATTTGAATCAATTTGTAATTCTTACTAGAAAAAGTGTGGTTCGAATCCCGGTGTGTGCATTTGAGGGGAAAGCTGTCTTGTGGTAGATCGGTGATTCTATCCGGGCGTTCTTCTGAGACGATGCAAATTGTTTCATACATGGAAAACACACTGAAAACACACTGGGATTTTACTCCGTCTTTAATTAGCTGGACGTCATGATATGATTGAAGCACTGTTAGGGCGACGCAACACTCCGATACGAACAATCTAAACAAACACTATAGAAGTAAACACTGGCTGTTTCTAACATTGTTTGGCTAGAGCTGCAGGCAAGATGCGTTCTGGTCTATTAAAATCCTTTATTTCTCAGTCAAGACATATTTTTGGATACTCATTCGAGATTCGTATGCGTAACAGCAAGCTATGTCTTGGCTGAGAAATATCAACAGTATAATCATTCATATAGTGTATAGTTGTGTTTCCACGAATCGAAATGGAGGCAAAGGTTTTAGCCAATAGCTACCAAATCATATTTACAATTTTATTTGAATCCTTTACTCCATGAATATTCATGTACGAGCTAATGGCACCATGCTAATTAATTATCCCTTTCTCTCCTACTGACGCTTTTTGCGCCTCTGTAAAACACATTTTTGAAACCATTGTGATAAATAGAGCATTTGCTCCATAGGAGCCGTCTGATCAGGGTCTGCTCTGTTTGTTCACGACACACTATAGCCCTAATTCTGCACTTTCTGTCTTGGTAAAATGTTCCGGAAAATAGGGCCTATTAATATGCAAGATGTCATTACTTCTAACATGAATATTTATGGAGCAAAGGGTTAGTACACTTGACTGGACGACGTCATCTGTACAATACATTGATAATCATGCACAATGTTAAAAGACACACTTCGTTGTGTTCATTGGGTTCAATGTATTTTTCTTTCAGTGGTGTTTTTGAATAAAGTGCTCGGTTTAAAAGCAAGTTTGTTTTGTTGTTGATGTTCCTTTTTTATTTTTATTTAAAAAAAAATACTTTAGTATTTTGACCACTTAAAATGAAAGCCTATCTATGCGGAGCGACCGTGCTTTTGACAACTGTTTGGGTCATGAACTTACGTAGATAGTCTCGTGGTGTAATCACGAGGCTATCGAAAAACTTGATTGAAAATAAATATAAAAAAGATGCATAAATTGCAGACAAAAACGTTTGAAGAATGCAGACTGTCCATGCAGTTCATAAAAAGGCAATTTGCCTCAATTCTCAACAAAATCATTCAAAATACAATTTACTGTAATGGAAGTGGGCACATATTTCCCCAAATACCACTATATCGGAATTATTTTCCTACTTGCCTAAACCTACAATGAAACAAAGTACAGCCTTCTTCAGTTGTTAAATGTTATCGGATTCATGCCATTTTAACACAATACGCCTTTCTACGCATTTACAAACAGAGCAGACCCAGATCAGACGGCTCCTGTAGGAGTCATCTGATCAGGGTCTGCTCTGTTTGCCTATGATATACGTATGATTATACATTTTCTACCATGATCAAATCTTCCTGAGCTCATATGCTATACAATTACTGTTATAAATATTCATGATGTCATTATTTCTTATATAAATATTCATGGAGTGAAGGGATAACATTGTAGAGCTACACTCCTGGCCTGAAATCGGAATTGGATCCAAACTATTTGCGAATGACTGTGGTGTGGTTATTTCCAACTTAATATCTAAACGTTACTGGAAGAACAAACTCTTCATACATTGATCATCTGGCAAAATGATATTTTACTCGTGTATTAGGCCAGCTTAGTATGGTGACCATAGCGATACTATCAAATGACAAAGCAAATGGAAGATGTTTCTAACGCGAGAGCTGAAACAGACGGCAATAATTGCAGACGACACGCTAAGATCTTACGCTAAGAATACTACAGTAAACCCCCTATAAACCGACAATTTAGTAACAAAAAAATTAGATTTTTTTGCAGGTGGCTGCTTAATGCAGGATGAATGTCATACAGAAATCTCCTTTTGGAGTTTTCTGTATGACTTTCACCCTGCATTAAGATATTTGGAAACCCTGGCTATCATAAAATTGGAATCGCCTTGATGATGTCTAGCTTACTGCTGCATTCTTTTCATCCGACCTCAGATCTAGAAGTGCCTTAGTTCCACATTGTTATATATTCTAAGAATCAGGATCCAAGCTGTTTCTCACTCGCACAATTGCTTCTTAACACTCTACTTCGTGAGTATACATGTAAGATATACTGATATTATGAATAATAATTAGACATAATGGAACATAACACGTGAGGCTTTTGCCATGGCAGTTACTTTAAAATTATATCTGTATTATTCCATAACAAAATGTAGTAAAACCCTCTCTAAACCCGGAATTCTAGTTGACAAGAATTTAAATATTGTTAGGGAGGTGGCTGCTTAATGCAGGATGAAAGTCATGCAGAAAGCTCATCGGAGCTTTCTGCATGACTTTCACCCTGCATTAAGCAGCCACCGGTCTTCAAGACCGATACTTATACAAAATTCAACGTCCGATTTAGAGGGATTTTACTGTAGAACAGACCCTGGTCATACGGCGTCTGGTCTGAGTCTGCTCTATCTGCAAAGGCGTAGAAAGGAAGGATAATTGGTCTAACAAAGTTGGGGCAAGTAAAATTTCAATACAGCATATTTGAGCACGATGAGACAATATCTTTTCTGCAGGATACTGTTCTGTCTCCGTTCTAACCATCGAACTATGTCATGTAGCATTGAAAACGAGCGACTAATATTGACGATGTCATGATTTCTTACATGAATATCCAACAGGCAAATTCTTAAGCATATACAGAGACATGGCTAAGATGTACACAGTACATGGATAACATGCCTTAAGCTGTCATTAACCCATTTGCGCCCAGTAGATTCTTCCATGTTTATATATTGGATTAGCCCATCTTTTATCTAAGGGATGCCTGGCGTAACTTTTCATTTTCGTTTTGTCTTATATTGAAATTCCTATTAGCAAACAGCGTAGACTCTGATCAGACGCCACATTTTGCGGCGTCTGATCAGAGTCTACACTGTTTGCCTATGTCCCAATTATGGGATCGTGGGTACAAATAGGTTAATATATTGAATGTAGGAGTTTTAAAAAGCAGGTGGTTCCATAATGTATTGCAAAAGTAATGCAGATAGCTCATATACCTCCATATTTACTCAAACTGAATATTAACCCCTCGCTTACTGTTCACGTCAATATACCTACCTGTAAATAGTGAAGACCCAGATGAGACAGCTCCTGCAGGAGCTGTCTCATCAGGGTCTGCACTATTTACAAGTTAATTGTGCAACAAGTGCACTTCACAGCAGTGACTGCACGGCGATATACTTGTACACAGTGAAGATATATGTAATTATAAAACAGGGCATGGGTAAATAAGGAGAAATGTGTTTTAAAATTCAGCAAGCGAATGGTTAAATTAACAAAACATTGTATCAAAATCTGAACCTGAAGAAAATGATTTGTATGACGAACGGTGCAGACCCTGATCAATCAGGGGTCCTTTGATCTGGGAAGACAATGTTTGAAAATGTCTTATATACTCGGCTTTTACAAACCATCCGAAAAGAGATTTGAGACGACAACATTTCGTAGCAGCCTATGTGTTAACACGACAGCCAAGCTTGGTTATGTGCACGCAGTAAAGCCTGCTTTTTATTCTGCATTACCTTTGTTCTGCAGTAAGTAACACTATACTTTAATTAATTCACTCTCTCCTACTAGCGCCTTTTGACGCCACTGTAAAAGTCACTATTTGAAACCACTGTGATTAATATAGCATTTGCTCCATAGGAGCCAAAAATGGCCCTGCCATTGGCTTATCAGTGTTTCATAGGAAAATCTTTAAAAATCTTCTGAAACTGTAAGGCCTAGACCTTTGATGTTTGGTATGTAACATGATCTAATGATCCTCTACAAATATGTAGCTTGGCTTGTGGTCCTCAGCCAAGAATGTTCAACTTACGACCCTGACCTCTATGTAAAACTTGGCCCTGCCTTGGGGCTTATTAGTTTTTCATGGGAAAAATATGAAATATTATTTTTCTCTGAAACCATAAGGCTTAGACCTTTAATTAATGGCATACTGCTTTGCCTTGTGGTTCTCTACCAAGGTTGTACAAATGATGACTTCTTGGTCAAAAATGGCCCCGCCCCTGGAGTTATCTCAGGTGAGCGCTTCAGGGCCTCATGGCCCTCTTGTTTTCCTTTTCTCTAGTAAATACTCTTTTTGGGTAGAGTTGGTATAAAAAGCTAGCACATGAATTATTGTGTTAAATAATAATATGCTTTAAAGCATATCCATATTTATTCATTGTGTAGCTGTATATAGAGGCTGTATCTAACAGTAAAGTCTCACTAATACCACAACCGGAAATATTATAATTCTGCGTTTTAAAAATAGGTGATAGCTTAATGCAGGACAAACATTACACATAAAGCTCCTGTTGGAGCTTCCTGCATATGGTTTGCCCTGCATTGACCCATTACTCCATAGATATGCCTTTCTACGCCTTTGCAAACAGAGTAGACCCAGATCAGACGGTTCCTATAAGAGCCGTCTGATCAGGGTCTGCTCTGTTTGCTTATATTATAATATATATATGTTTCTACATTAAGCAACCACCTGCCTATACAGACTCCTATGTTAATTAATTGTGATCACACTAACGATACGTTACTGTCTATACCATTTGCAAACAATGCCCAGTCTACAATACACGGTCTACAATACACGGTCTACAATACCCAGTCTACAATACCCAGTCTACAATACCCAGTCTACAATACCCAGTCTACAATACACAGTCTACAATACACGGTCTACAATACACAGTCTACAATACACAGTCTACAATACCCAGTCTACAATACCCAGTCTACAATACATAGTCTATAATACACAGTCTACAATACACGGTCTACAATACAGTCTACAATACCCAGTCTACAATACACGGTCTACAATACCCAGTCTACAATACACGGTCTACAATACCCAGTCTACAATACCCAGTATACAATACACAGTCTACAATACCCAGTCTACAATACACGGTCTACAATACCAAGTCTACAATACCCAGTCTACAATACACAGTCTACAATACCCAGTCTACAATACACGGTCTACAATACCCAGTCTACAATACCCAGTCTACAATACCCAGTCTACAATACCAAGTCTACAATACACAGTCTACAATACACAGTCTACAATACACGGTCTACAATACCCAGTCTACAATACCCAGTCTACAATACCCAGTCTACAATACACAGTCTACAATACACGGTCTACAATACCCAGTCTACAATACACGGTCTACAATACCCAGTCTACAATACCCAGTCTACAATACACAGTCTACAATACACAGTCTACAATACCCAGTCTACAATACACAGTCTACAGTACCCAGTCTACAATACCCAGTCTACAATACCCAGTCTACAATACCCAGTCTACAATACACGGTCTACAATACCCAGTCTACAATACACGGTCTACAATATCCAGTCTACAATACACGGTCTACAATACCCAGTCCTACAATACCCAGTCTACAAAACACAGTCTACAATACCCAGTCTACAATACCCAGTCTACAATACACGGTCTACAATACCCAGTCTACAATACACAGTCGACAATACCCAGTCTACAATACACAGTCTATAATACCCAGTCTACAAAACACAGTCTACAATACCCAGTCTACAATACACGGTCTACAATACACGGTCTACAATACCCAGTCTACAATACCCAGTCTACAATACCCAGTCTAAAATACCCAGTCTACAATACACGGTCTACAATACCCAGTCTACAATACCCAGTGTACAATACACGGTCTACAATACCCAGTTTACAATACCCAGTCTACAATACACGGTCTACAATACCCAGTCTACAATACCCAGTCTACAATACCCAGTCTACAATACCCAGTTTACAATACCCGGTCTACAATACACGGTCTACAATACACGGTCTACAATACACAGTCTACAATACACAGTCTACAATACACGGTCTACAATACACGGTCTACAATACACGGTCTACAATACCCAGTCTACAATACACAGTCTACAATACCCAGTCTACAATACCCGGTCTACAATACCCGGTCTACAATACACGGTCTACAATACACGGTCTACAATACACGGTCTACAATACCCAGTCTACAATACCCAGTCTACAATACCCAGTCTACAATACACGGTCTACAATACCCAGTCTACAATACACGGTCTACAATACCCAGTCTACAATACCCAGTCTACAATACACGGTCTACAATACCCAGTCTACAATACACGGTCGACAATACCCAGTCTACAATACCCAGTCTACAATACCCAGTCTACAGTACCCAGTCTACAATACCCAATCTACAATACCCAGTCTACAATACCCAGTCTACAATACCCAGTTTACAATACCCAGTCTACAATACACGGTCTACAATACCCAGTCTACAATACCCAGTCTACAATACACGGTCTACAATACCCAGTCTACAATACACGGTCGACAATACCCAGTCTACAATACACAGTCTACAATACCCAGTCTATAGTACCCAGTCTACAATACCCAGTCTACAATACCCAGTCTACAATACCCAGTCTACAATACCCAGTTTACAATACCCGGTCTACAATACACGGTCTACAATACACGGTCTACAATACCCTGTCTACAATACCCAGTCTACAATACACGGTCTACAATACACGGTCTACAATACCCAGTCTACAATACACGGTCTACAATACCCAGTCTACAATACCCAGTCTACAATACCCAGTCTACAATACCCAGTCTACAATACCCAGTCTACAATACACAGTCTACAATACCCAGTCTACAATACCCAGTCTACAATACCCAGTCTACAATACACGGTCTACAATACCCAGTCTACAATACACAGTCTACAATACCCAGTCTACAATACACGATCTACAATACCCAGTATACAATACACGGTCTACAATACCCAGCCTACAATACCCAGTCTACAATACCCAGTCTACAATGCCCAGTCTACAATGCCCAGTCTACAATACACGGTCTACAATACACGGTCTACAATACCCAGTCTACAATACCCAGTCTACAATACCCAGTCTACAATACCCGGTCTACAATACACAGTCTACAATACACATTCTACAATACCCAGTCTACAATACCCAGTCTACAATACACGGTCTACAATACCCAGTCTACAATACCCAGTCTACAATACCCCGTCTACAATTCACAGTCTACAATACCCAGTCTACAATACCCAGTCTACAATACACGGTCTACAATACACAGTCTACAATACCCAGTCTATAATACCCAGTCTACAATGCCCAGTCTACAATACACGGTCTACAATACACAGTCTACAATACACAGTCTACAATACTCAGTCTACAGTACCCAGTCCTAGTTGAGTTCGAACACAATGAAGATATCATGTAAGAATCGTTTGTATGCGAGACACACGTGCACAAGTATTTGCAAAAACAGTATAAGCCGATATCAGAGGGCTCCTAATGGAGTCCTCTGATCAGGGTCTGCACTGTTTGATATTCTAAATCCTCTAGCAAGTTGAAGCATATCTTACTAAGTGACCGCTATAGTTACACCCTGGTGGGATATTCCATTCAGTAAATTTAGCACTGAATGAGTTAAACATCGCTAATATCGTCTGCTTCCCAATCAAAAGATTCATCTACAAGTTAGCTAATTAGAAACGAAGTGGGAGGTGAGCAATTGTTATCGATTTCTCTCCGTCGTCTTTCAAAATTTTCAAAGAAACTTTTTCCCTCGAGCATGGACGTCAAAATGGGTGCCATGTTTAACTTGCATTTCTACTGAAGAAGAAAAACGTATCTGCAATCACTCGCCGTATTGTAATATCCCTTACCAGAACTTTTGCTATTGATTTCTATGGCTTAACCAATGCTTTCCTACTGACACATTTGTGTGCCTCTGTAAAACGCATTGTTTGAAACCATTGTGATGAATAGAGTAGGCCTATTTGCTTCATAGCAGCAAATGCTCTATTTACTACAATGGTTTCAAAACTACGCAATTCTAAATTCTCCTTTTCTATAGTTAATGCTCCTTTCCGGTATATTAATTTCAAAGAGGTTGGGTCTAAAATAGTATAAGAGGGAATGAGTTAACTAGGCATATCCTAATAACCAACGACCAACGATACTTATCGCCCACGGCCTTATTTGCTAGATACGAGTACATAAGTTAAACTTAAATATCCAATAGTATCATCTTTCTACATAGAGTTAGTTAACATTTCGGCGGATAGCACCCATTTCGGGTATTCGGCAGAGTAGTACTATCCATCTCATACATATCCACCGACTTATTAAAAGCCAAGAATGACAAATGGTGTGCCGATGCCATGCGTCTAGTGCCTACAAAACATCATCCATCGGCGGTGGACGTGTGCGCCTATCGTTCCTGTTCTGTTCTGATAATATGCATCAGAACAGCCTTTATCGATTCAGTCTTCTTGTACAGATAGTACATGAGCAAGAATTGCCTCCAGTTTTTCTTAGAACTATTTTACATCTTCACAGAGGTCCAGATAACATGAGTAAATTAAACATTTTCAAGAATAACTTCTTTATTTCTCTACCAAAACCTATGTTGTGACCACTCTTTAGAACGTCTCTCCGAGACGATTCTAAAAAGTGGTCACAACATAGGGTTTGGTGAAGAAATGACGATTTTAGTATTTGAGTACGCACCTTTATCTGTAACTCTGATTACTTCATCGTCATGTCAGTGGTATGTAGTTAGACGGGAATGGTGGTTACGTTGTATGGCTTAGCAGACATATGGATCCACATGAGTCTGCTGTAGACACGATAAGACGCTTTTGACAACTTCTTTCCACACTACAAATGCAACGCAATTGTTGCGCTTTGTTGGATCTCTACTGCACCTATTGGTGACATTAAGCCGTGCATGATACACCGAAACTAATCTCTGCTAGTAGATGAAATACCATAAGTATCCAGGTCATATATCATAGGTCAGGGTCAGCTCCATCACTTGCTAATCGTTGTTTAGGATAGCAAATTGATGTCTGTTTGTAATGCAGTATCATACTTTTCACGCTCTAACAGATGTAATGCAGAGGGACGTTTAGGATAGCAAGTTGATGTCTGTTTGTAATGCAGTATCATACTTTTCACGCTCTAACAGATGTAATGCAGAGGGACGTTTAGGATAGCAAGTTGATGTCTGTTTGTAATGCAGTAACATACTTTTCACGCTGTAACAGATGTAATACAGAGGGACGTTTAGGATAGCAAATTGATGTCTGTTTGTAATGCAGTAAAATACTTCTCATGCTGTAACAGATGTAATGCAGAGGGACGTTTAGGATAGCAAGTTGATGTCTGTTTGTAATGCAGTAACATACTTTTCACGCTGTAACAGATGTAATGCAGAGGGACGTTTAGGATAGCAAGTTGATGTCTGTTTGTAATGCAGTATCATACTTCTCACGCTCTAACAGATGTAATGCAGAGGGACGTTTAGGATAGCAAGTTGATGTCTGTTTGTAATGCAGTATCATACTTTTCACGCTCTAACAGATGTAATGCAGAGGGACGTTTAGGATAGCAAGTTGATGTCTGTTTGTAATGCAGTATCATACTTTTCACGCTCTAACAGATATAATGCAGAGGGACGTTTAGGATAGCAAGTTGATGTCTGTTTGTAATGCAGTATCATACTTTTCACGCTGTAACAGATGTAATGCAGAGGGACGTTTAGGATAGCAAGTTGATGTCTGTTTGTAATGCAGTATCATACTTTTCACGCTCTAACAGATGTAATGCAGAGGGACGTTTAGGATAGCAAGTTGATGTCTGTTTGTAATGCAGTATCATACTTTTCACGCTGTAACAGATGTAATACATAGTGACGTTTAGGATAGCAAGTTGATGTCTGTTTGTAATGCAGTATCATACTTTTCACGCTGTAACAGATGTAATACAGAGGGACGCCTGAATGTTGATTCGAGCCTCCATCAATCCGTCTGGAGAATTCATTTACGTGTGTTCCATTCAGCTTGGCGGCGACAATTTGCTCTCAAATCTTTATGGTTTTTTCAGGGATTCCTCACTTATATAGAGAATAATAGGTTAGTGCCGTAGATGGGACGCCTTTATCCGACGAGGGGAGAAAACGTTGAGGCGAGGCTTGCCGAGCCTCAACTGTTTTCTCTCCGAGTCGGATAAAGGCGTCCCATCTACGACACTAACCTATTATTCTATTTATCCAGTCAATTTAGTTATATCTTTTTTTATAGTCTCATAAAACATGCGAATATCGAAATAATTTGCATTGAAAATGCGGTGTTTCGATCAACGGACCTCCCTTTTCATTTCCGTTCTAAAGACGTTAATAATGAGCTACCGCAGAGGAAAATAGTTTGGATACTTACATTACAAGACGGGAAAACGTGCTTGAATTTGAAAAATAAGATCGTTTGAATCGAGAGTCGATATGTTAATTCAAACAGACATGGTTATTATTCTACCGAAGGCTCTACGTTGTCAAATTCGAGTTCCGTCGTCTCGGTATCTATTTTTAGATAGGGCTAACGTCACTCGTCAATGGAACTGAACAGGCTATATTCAGGTCTATGACCATCACCGCCCTTGTAAGAGTTTATCGATTAACGGGAAAATGTGCTTGAATTTGAAAAATAAGATCGTTTGAATCGAGAGTCGATATGTTAATTCCAAACAGACATGGTTATTATTCTACCGGAGGCTTCGAGTTCCGTCGTCTCGGTTTCTATTTTTAGATAGGGCTAACGTCACTCGTCAATGGAACTGAACAGGCTATATTTAGGTCTATGACCATCACCGCCCTTGTAAGAGTTTATCGATTAACTTATCATGAGAGTGATATATGTTTTAATGAAGCTTTATTGTATTATTTAATTTTATTTTTAAAAAAATCATCAATATGGTAGCATGATAACTTTATATACATCTTCAATTTCGCTAACAGTATGCTTGGCCTGATAGCGTAGTGGTTACGAAGGTCGCTTATGGTGCAGTCAGTCCCGGTTCGATTCTCACTATCGACGAATCTTTTTTTCTCTCTTTTTCCTTTTTATTTTTTTTTAAATAACGGTTTGGGTTTTTACTTGGATACTTAATGATAATTATCCATATTAAGTGTTTTTTCTTCCAATTTAATACGTTATTTTTGGTAAAACAATTTTGAAGAAAAATTAAAAATAGTTCCTGTTGTAAGAAGAAATTCCTACACCTACTATACAAATAAACCTCTACTGTACGTATAAACTTAGGTTTATTATGCTACCCCTTTATTACGTCACTAGCGGCTGTAGTGACGGGATAAAACATTTTATCCAGTCACCAGGCTTCTCTAGTGACATAATAAAGGGGGTGCAAATAAACTTAGGTTTATTTGGTTACTTCCGGTAGTGGAAGGTTTATTAGGTTAGTAGATAAGCGTAATGATTCTATAACCATGGAACTATTTTAGTTTTCTGTAAACATTCATAAACATGTTGATGGAATAGATCTAACAGATCTATTTGGTCACCAGAAGAATTATTCAAATGAGAAAAAATAAAAATAATTGGCTACAGCTGGATTCGAACCCGCGCCTGATCCTACAAAAACTAATTCTAATCTCTCTATAGAGACGTCGCCCTTACCGATTACGCCACTGAGGCCACATACAAAATGATGTTGATTTATCACTTTTATTAATTTAATCCACCGCTGGTAAAACCCGTTTTTGATAAAATCAAACCTGGAAGCAAAGATTGACAGATAAATAGTAAATGTTTTCTTTTCACTCTCATGATTATTTGATTGATAAACTCTTACAGGGGCGGTGATAGTCATAGATTTCTGAGTGACGTTAGGTAGAATCTAAAAATAGAAACCGAGACTACGTAACTCGAATTTGACCAAAGAATATAGATCATGTCTGTTTTAAATAACTTATCGACCCTCGATTCAAATCATCTTATTTTTCAAATTCAACCACGTTTCCCTTCTAGTAATACAAGTATCGAAACTATATTCCTCTGCGGTAGCTCATTAGATCTATTTACGTCTAAATGGAATTGAAAAGGGAGGGATCCGTTGATCGAAAAACTGCATTTTCAATGTAAATTATTTCAAGAGTGTTATTAGTCTATAAAAAGACATTTAACTATATTGACTGGATAAATCGAATAATAGGTTAGTGTCGTAGATGGGACGCCTTTATCCGACTCGGAGAGAAAACAGTTGAGGCTCGGCAAGCCTCGCCTCAACGTTTTCTCCCCTCGTCGGATAAAGCGTCCCATCTACGGCACTAACGTATTATTCTCTATGTCTCTAATTCACTAACAAAGCAGTGGAGCTTTAACGTATAGTTCGAGATCTATTTATGGACACCAGAGCGTGTACCCTCGCCGGTGGGCCTTGCAAACCTCGTGTCTAGGGACAGGCCTCCATCGAATCCATTGTAGTCTGGTATCGCTGAGTGCCCAGTTTCCAATTGTCGCTACAAAAAGCACTACATGTAGTTTACTAAAAGAATGACTTATACTAGCAGGAGATACTTACTTACTTGACTCTATTTTACGGTGAATATAGTAGCTGAAAACGGAAAAATGACAAGCACCGTTCGCCTCGCGAAAACTCTTGATTCATTGCAACAAACAACTATTATGACCATATGTATTAGACTTTCAGAATTTCAGGAAAACCCCGATAGACGAAACATTAAAATAAAAATCATTATCGGTCTTTAAAACGGATGGCAGCGTAACCCATTCCCCCCATATTGACGCCTTTTGACGACTCTGTAATAGTCATTTTTTGAACCCATTGTGATTAACAGCATTTGCTCCTTTAGTTTCAAGCTGCAAAATTCTAAAAATGTCCTTTTCTCTAATTAATGCTCCTTTTCGGTAGATTTATTCAAAGAGGTTGTGTCTAAAAATAGCATATGCATGAGGTAATGGGTTCATGCAAAGTGAAATTCATGCATAAAGCGCCACACGACACTTTCTGCGGGACTTTCACCCTGCATTAATGCAGTATCTGCTAACATAATGTGCTATCTTAAAAAGGAAACATAGTTATGCAGAAAGCTCCAACAGAACCATTCTGCATCACTTTATCCCTGCATTAAGCAAGCCACCTGCTAGACTCCTATGTTAATAAATTATGTGGACGCTTTAGCGAGACTTAACTGTAATGCGTTGGGCACATACTCTCATTTAAGCATTTGTTTTCGAGACCTATTGTCCTACATAGGAAAGAAAGGCTCACAAAACATATATGAATATTCATTTGCTTATTGATTGCTTTAAATTGTAAACAAATCGCTATATGCTGACTGTAAACAACTCTCTATAAAGCTGATTTCGTTAATAATATTTCGTTGATTAATATAGCTAGGACAATAAAATAAAATGAGATCGCACCTTTCGGCGACAAATGTCTAATTGTCGTCTGCAAACCACTTCGGTTAAATCATTTGGTAAAAAAGGAAATGAGATAAATAAATGCAATTTTCAAAGGAATAAAGCACAAATATAGAAATAGAGTTTTAGACTGAAAGTGAAGGCCCTGAACAGACGCCGCCTTTTCAAGGCTGCCTCTGATTTGGGATTGCACTATTTGTCGTGGTGCATTTATGCGACATTGGCGGTGAAAGGGTTAAATAAGCATAATGTTGTGTAGTATAGAAACCATTGTGATAAATAGAGCATTTGCTTCTATGGAGCAAATGCTCTATTTATCACAATCGTTTCAAGCACTGACTATTACAGAGACGTAGAAAGGCGCATTTATAGAGGAAAGGGTTAAATAGAATAATGGCAGAAAAGTCTACTTTAAGAATTGAAACAGGAAATGATTTGCAGTCGAAAGTTTCCTAATATCGACATGGTTAATTAGACACCGCGTTAGCTGTCCCCCTGGTGTTGAACGAGTTGTCATTCAATCAGAAAACCCATCTTCCATAATTAGCAGAAATAGCTAATTTTTGTACCATCAATTTCGAATAAATTTATCGATTGAAATTAAAAAGTGCCACATTTGAATCTTCCATCTTTTAACTCCACTCAGCTATTACAAATTATAATATTAACCATTAGCACTAGGCAAATGTTCACAGGCAAACAGTTCTTCTAATTCCCAAAGCAGCGATTGTTAAATTTATTAACCCTTCGCTTGCTATTCGCGTCAATATACCTACCTGTAAATAGTGAAGACCCAGATGAGACAGCTCCTGCAGGATCTGTCTCATCAGGGTCTGCACTATTTACAAGTTGATTGTGCAACCAGTGCACTCCATAGCAGTAATTGCACAACGAAATACGTGTACGCAGTGAAGAAATATGTAATTATACAACAGGGCATGGGTATATTTTAAAATTCAGCAAGCGAAGGGTTAAAACGCTTGCGGCGAACGGGTAATGTCACGTACAAATAATTTGATTGCAGCTGAGTAAGACTGCCTCAGGGTCAGGTTTGACGTTGACTGCACCTTTGTAAAGAAATGTAAGATGAATTGATTTGACAATTGTATCTTACAACAAACGTTGTAAACAACTGTTACGATTTCAATTATGGTTGAGTTATTCAACCCTATACTTCACACATCTTTTCACGCATTTACAAATAGAGTAGACCCAGATCAGACGGCTCTGATCGGGGTACCCTCTGTTTGATTATGTGATTATCAGACTCTACAGTTTTTACCAATACCAAATTTCATGTTTAAATATCCCATTATAAAAATCGGTTAATAAATATTCATGATGTCATTTTTTCTCGCATGAATATTTGCCAGGGGAAGGGTTAATTTACAATTACGAGTGTCAAATGTTATAAACTAACACATGATCGAGCTGAGTCATGAGTTCGATCGTAAATGTGCTAAAAACGAAGTAAAAACTTCAAACCTGAACTCTTATGAGGATCGCTTGTAGCAAGGAGGGGCATTTGGCATTTCACCAATGTGAAAGCTTTCAACAACAATTAGCTCGCTGACAAACTGTGATTAGAAATCGTATAAAAACAAGAAGTCACGGACAATAGTTAATGTATGATAATCTAGGCATTCCGTTTGGATCCAATGAGAAGCGCCTCAACAAGATCCACACTATTTGATGTTATGAATATATTTTAACCCATTTGCTCCCAGTGGATTCTTCCATGCTTATATATTGGATTGGTCCTTTTTATCTACGGGATGTCTGGTCTAAATTTTCATTTTTGTTTTGTTTTATATTGAATTTCCTATCAGCAAGCATTGTATACTGATCAGACGCCGCATTAATCGGCGTCTGATCAGAATCTACACTGTTTGCCTACGTCCCATATATGGGATCGTGGGAGCAAATGGGTTAATATGTATAGGAAGGAAAACACTACATGGTTTGCAGGCGTCTAAACCTGGGAGTAAAAGCGTTAAATATTAAATTTAGTGTGCATTGATTATGAAACATGTGAAACAAAATTGACAAACACGACTAAACGTCTCGGTACGTATTCCCCGCGGAGTTGTCCGTTTTGGATTGGTCAGGCACTCAACATTAATCCGCTTATATCCATCACTTTAAATTGAAGTCAGTTTTAAAACTTATTAGGGCATGGGTTATGCCAAGGCTCCTGTTTCTTTAGCCCTTTACATGGTGGATATTTATGAACGAAATAATGCTCACATGGGTATTAATTTGTTTAACCCATTCCCGCATATTGACTCATTTTGACGCCTCTGTAAAAGTCACTTTTTAAAACCATTCTGATAAATAGAGCATTTGCTCCATAAAAGCAAATGCTCTATTTATCAGAATGGTTTCAATACTACACAATTCTAAATTATTATTTTTCCTCTAGTAAATGCTCCTTTTGGCTAGACATTTTCAAAGAGGTTAGGTCTAAAAATAGCCTAAGTGGGAATGGGTTAAAGGTTTATAAATGACATGGAGACGGGGCTGTTTGACCACGAAGACTACTGTAGAACCAGATATAAATTATTCAAAAATCAAATATAGCATATCGTTACATGGCAGCTCCTGTAGAAGAGTTTTGACTTTAGCATATTATGCTTAGTTAAGTCCATCCAATGTCGATACATAAGAAGGTGTCGCCATTGTTTGTAATGGAGAATTCTCTGGTCCTTCGCTCAATCAACATGTCAGCAGCAACCTGCGTGTAATGACTTCTACGGGTGTTACACTTCGCTCAATCAACATGTCAGCAGCAACCTGCGTGTAATGACTTCTACGGGTGTTACACCCACTGTTAAGAATACTGTTGCAGACATATTACAACCACATAAGCAAATAGAGCACATCCTGATCAGACGGCTCCTATAGGATCTGTCTGATCTGGGTCTTCTCTATTTGCAAAGGCATGAAATAAGTTCGTGTATAAGGGGGGGGGGGGGGTTAAGAATCTAAGAAGAACCAAACACTATTATATTGGCTATTTTTTCAGCATCTGTTTCGGAAACTGACAATAAGTTTTATAGCCCTGAGCTTAGTCCGTCGGTGTCAAAGGTCACCAATTTCTGAAGCAGAATATATAACACAGCTACTTTTCGTGTAAATGTATGTGACAAAGATAAATCTCTAACTGCAGAATTTCGTTAAAAGTATTTTAAAGCATAAGTTTTGTTTGCGAGTTATATACATATAACGATGTAAGTATTGTTATCTCAACTGTATTCGCGTTATGTCAAACTGCTCATATTTGTTTTACCCCATTACCTCATAGGCTATATTTAGATCCAACCTCTTTGAAAAAATATACTGAAAAGAAGAATTAACTATAGAAAAAGAAAATTTTAGAATTATGTAGTTTTTAAATCATTGTGATAAATAGAGCATTTGCTCATATGGAGCAAATGCTCTATTTATCACAATTGTTTCAGAAAGTGACTTTTACAGAGGCGTCAAAAGGCGCCAGTAGGAGAGAGTGGATTAATTACAGCACAGTGTTACTTACTGCAGAACGAAACAAAGGTAATGCATAACAAAAAGCAGGCTTTACTGCGTGCACATAACCAAGCTTAGCTGTCGCGTTAACACATAGGCTGCTACGAAAAAGTGTCGTCTCAAATGCGAAATTTGGTTAAACATTTGGGTCAGTTCAACATTGATGAACGTGGCATATCGGAACCATCACTATCCTTTGTCGAAGGATATATATATACTGTATAGTAGAACATCTCTTAAGCGGTCATTCATTTATTGAAAATAAGACTTTTAAAAAGCAAGTGGTTGCTAAATGCAGGGTAAAAGTAATGCAGAAAGCTCCTGCATAAAGCTACCACATGCCTTACAGACCCACAATTAGACCTCTTTTTGATGACCGCTTAAGATAGGTTTACTGTATGTATTATATCACCTTCTATAGCTGCGAATAGTGACCTACAGCATCAATTTGAGAATATTCATGCTCTATGATCTGTAGAACTATGGAGTAAGAAAACCAATAATGATCTAATGTTCGAATCATAGGCCGATGCTTCTACAGTAAAACCCCTCTAATGAGACCACCTAAAAGAGGTATAATTCTGGGTGGTATAGACAGGTGGTGGCTTAATGCAGGACAAAAGTAATACAGAAAGCTCCTAGAGGAGCTTTTTGCATTACTTTTGTCCTGCATTAAGCAACCACCAGCTTATAAAGACACCCATGTTTATTCATTAAGTGGTTGCATTAGCGGGGATTTACTCTACATGCCTATCTACCCACAAGAGGTCAGTGGCAATATGTAAAAAGTATGTTGTGGCCATTTCCACAATTTTATGTGTAAATAGTACATTTCTCTTCTATTTCATTTCGGAAAACAGTGTAAAAGAATTTGGATCCTGATGAGACATCGAGTTACGTGACGTCTGATCTGGATACAAACTGTTTATCAATGGTCTTCACGCAGGGGCATAGCTAGCGATACGCACTTACGCACGTGCGTAACATCAATCGGAAAGGTGAAAATATTATATTGGTCAAAACATTACACAAATCGAAGGCTGGGTGGGGTTTTACAGTTGGATTCAGCTACACACCTGTTCACGAATCGGTCAATAGTGATGAAAGGATTAGTAATGACAATCACAGACAAAGGCGTGATGATTTGTAATGTTCGTACTGCGGGAAAGGATGCGAGACTGCCACTTATTATCACAGTATACATTAAAGATAGCACCCTAGCACATGTCATACACAAGGTAAAAAGATACATACAAGATAAAAGTTTGATAACCGATGTTAGATCTAATGAGATATGAAGTCTGCCTTAAAAGATGTTGACTTTTAAGAAACTGATAAATGTGAATTGGTGCCCTTATGCGATTAATAAAAACGGGTTTAACACATTATCTCCTAGTGACGCATTTTTGCGCATCTATAGAAGTCACTTTATGAAACCATTGTGATAAATATAGCATTTGCTCCTATAAGAGCAAATGCTCTATTTATCACAAATGTTCCAAACTAGAAAATGTAAAACTAGAAGATGTATTTTTTCCTTTCCTCTACTTAATGCTCCTTTTCGGTAGATACGTTCAAAGAGGTTGGGTCTAAAAATAGCCTAGGAGAGAATGAGTTAAAAATCCCGAATATCATCCCTAATCAGACCAGGAGTGAACTGATTAGCATTGGATACTTTAACTCATATAAAAGTACATACAGTAAAACTTCGATTATTCGAACACTAAAATACGTATTATTATTGACCTTTAAGACAGGTGGCAGCTTAATGCATGGTGAACGTCATGCAGAGAGCTCCTCTAGGAGCTTTCTGCATGACTTTCACCATGCATTAAGCAGTCACCTGCCTAAAAGGGTCTAAATTCTTCTATACCGAAAATTCGGATAATCGAGGTTTTACTGTATCATCTTTGAAACACATGCCATTGACATTTACAAATACTTGTAAATAAATGACGACTTTACAAAAAATTAAAACATGTTTTGGTACAAAACCACATAATTTCTGGTTAAGTGAACAGAACAATCAATTAATCCGTTTCAGACAGTGCAGTAAATGTGAAATCAGTTAGTTCTGTCTTTTCAAACAAAGACTGACACAGGTCATCGTACAAAAAGCAATGAATAAGAATATGACTCTCATCTTCAATATTGTCACAGAATGGCCATGTTCTTTCAAAACCACCTGAGCCTTCGTAACGCCCATTTTCTATTTGCGGCAGAGCGACACCACAACGAAATGTGCTCATTGCTGCAGGATTTCTGACAGTTCGTTTGCCCCGTGTTTGGTTTTAACCCATTCACACATAGGCTATTTTCAGACCCAAACTCTTTGAATACTTTGAATAAATCTACAAAAACAGGAACATTTAGTTGAAAAAAGGATTTTTAGACCAGTGTAGTCTTGAAAGCACTGTGATAAATAGAGCCGTTGCTATGGAGCAAATGCTCTATTTATCACAGTGGTTTCAAAGGGTGACCTTTACAGGCGTCAAAGGCCTGAATATGCGGGGATGGGTTAAACAGCCGGTAAGTCGGTAACTTTTTGCCACCCCGACCGGAAGGACATGTAGCACAACTTAAAGACTCGAACCAGTCTGAACGATGTTTTTTCCTGTAACTACGTTTACAAGTCTATACACTTTGGAATAACTTTACTAATACTTCACAATGCTGGTGAATACCACACCTTGTTAATGTTGTATTTACATGAAATAACCACGGGAATCCACACATCAATATTCAATTTACTAAAATACCTTGAATAAAATAGGTGCTCGTGCAATATAATTTAACTTTTTGTCGCATCCGTGATTACCTATGCAAACAGTTTGGATCCAGATGAGACTGCAGAATAACTCGGCGTCTCATCAGGATCTAAACTGTGTGTTACATTGACTATGCTTGTTTGAAACAAACAGGAAGAAAGATAAAACACAACTGAAAATTGTAGCAGACGACAACGTTTCAGACGACAAACAGTTAACGAAAACGGACTTTATAAGCAAACTGTTTATACAGTAGAATCTGTCTTAAGCGGCCATTCATGTATTGAAGATGGGAGTCTTAAAATCAGATGGGTGCTGAATGCAGGGCAACAGTAATATAGAAAACTCATGTAGGAACTTTCTGCATAACATTGACCTGTATTAAGCTACTATCCGCCTTACATAACCATAATTAATCCTCTTTTTGATGGTCACTTGAGACAGGTTCTTCTATATAAATTACCTGCTGACAGTATTTAGCATGCTATGGAAGGATGAGTGAATACCTATACAAACCGATTGGATCCAGATGAGACGCCTAGTAACTCGGCGTCTCATCAGGATCCAAAATGTATGTCACCCTGGTTTCATTTTCGTAGACACATTGATTATAGCTTGATTTGTTTAAAATGTAGTTGGTGAAAATAATTTGCTCAGCAGGCTAAAGGTTAATTACATTAGAACCCCTCTAATGCAACCACTTAATGAATAAACATAGGTGTCTTTATAAGTAGGTGGTTGCTTAATGCAAGGCAAAAGTAATTCAGTAAGCTCCTTTAGGAGCTTTCTGTATTACTTTTGTCCTGCATTAAGCTACCACCTGCATCTCACACCCAGAATTATACCCCTTTTATGGGGTTTTTACTGTACCTTGAGTCTAACTCATATATCTTGCTTAGTGCGTCTTGACCTTGCATTTGTAAACATACTGAACCCAGATGAGACGCCGAGTTGCCCTGACTGCATACTGCTTGCCACTCGGTCAGTAATGTTATCCAGTCGGAAATCAGTGAAAATCTCAGCAAATCAGAGATTTAGCGGACGTTATTTTTTCACAATGTAAAGGGTTAACCCTTTCCATGTTCTAATTTTATTCGAAAGTTCAATACCTGAGTATTCATGGACACAATGGTTATAAGGAAATATTGAAGCTGGAATATTGTAGCTATTTTAGAAAGTAAAGAAACAGATCTGTCGAATTCTATTAGCAAACAGAGTAGACCCTGATCAGACGGCTCTTATAGTAGCAAATATTTGCAAATGCGTTAAAACGCGTTTATATGAAGGAAAGGGTTAACAGCATATATATCATGTACTTGAATCATGCTGTGTCTGAGTTTGGTTGGTGTAAAGGCGAGTAGGGAAGGCCGGGCTGTGCCAATTGTGTAAATGTTCGTTGGACAATATGATCATCCCGTTCGTTCTTGATGATGAAAGCATTATTGATATACAGTTCCATTTAAATTCTGATGATAGTGTATTTATTTTTCAAGTATCTTTCAATGCACGAGCTATAGTTTTTAGATATTTAACTCTTTACTCCATAATACGAATTTCTACGCCCTTGCAAACAGAATAGATCCTATAGGAACCGTCTGATCAGGGTCTGCTCTGTTTGCATATGATATAATATAAATATGATTCTACAGTTTCTGTCAAGGCCAAACATTCATGTGTCCATGTGCTATTTATTACAATTAATATAATCCATGACGTCATTATTTCTTACATGGATATTCGTAGAGTAAAGAATACACAGACAGGCTTGTTTTAGTCTATACCCAGACAGGCTTGTTTTAGTCTATACCCAGAGAGGCTTGTTTTAGTCTATACCCAGAGAGGCTTGTTTTAGTCTATACCCAGAGAGGCCTGTTTTAGTCTATACCCAGACAGGCTTGTTTTAGTCTATACCCAGAGAGGCTTGTTTTAGTCTATACCCAGAGAGGCTTGTTTTAGTCTATACCCAGAGAGACTTGTTTTAGTCTATACCCAGACAGGCTTGTTTTAGTCTATACCAAGAGAGGCTTGTTTTAGTCTATACCCAGAGAGGCTTGTTTTAGTCTATACCCAGACAGGCTTGTTTTAGTCTATACCCAGACAGGCTTGTTTTAGTCTATACCCAGACAGGCTTGTTTTAGTCTATACCCAGAGAGGCTTGTTTTAGTCTATACCCAGAGAGGCTTGTTTTAGTCTATACCCAGACAGGCTTGTTTTAGTCTATACCCAGAGAGGCTTGTTTTAGTCTATACCCAGAGAGGCTTGTTTTAGTCTATACCCAGAGAGGCTTGTTTTAGTCTATACCCAGACAGGCTTGTTTTAGTCTATACCCAGAGAGGCTTGTTTTAGTCTATACCCAGAAGGGCTAAGTTGTAATGACGGCGGGTCACATGATTACTGAACATGATAAGCGTACACAGCGCAGGTGTTATTTTACTGAAATTTTAAATAGGAATAATTTTGCTTCATTAAGTTCCCTCGATATATTTCAAAGCGACAGCGTTGCGAATGGTTACTATAGTAATGCCATAAAGTCATTTATAGGTCATCTAAAAGATCTAGTACATAAAGGCTTAATTCCTGATGATAACGCATTAATCCTGTCGGCGCTAAATTCCTAACTGTCGTCTGCAATTTCGTTAAATCATTCGTTGAAATAAGGAAATAAGGTAACTGAACTCAAGTTTCATAGGAATAAAGCACATAATTAGAAATAGAGATTTGAACAAAAAGTGAAGTCCCTGACCAGACGCCGCCTTGAAAAAGCGGCGTCTGATCTGGGACTGCACTACTTGTCGTGGTGCATTTTTGCGACATTTGCGGTGAAAGGGTTAAATGTGTCCAGCCATCGTCCGGTTTAATATTCGATAGTCGTAACACACTCATTTAGTATTGTGGTGTTATACTGTTATTGAATATATAACTGTCAAAGGTTTAGTAAGAGCAGTTTTCAGAGTATAGAACGTTCGTTGAGAATCGCATAGACCTGTGTTTTTTAACCAGAAAATCATGCGTTCTCATGAGGTTGGCTTTTGATTAATGAAATTAATGACGTATGCTTTCCTAAGTCAAGATTCAAACATTATTAAGCTCAGGATAGCGAGTTAACTCTCTCTTTCATATAAATGCCTTTTCACGCATTTGCAAACAGAGTAGACCCAGATCAGATAGCTCTCACAGGGACCGTCTGATCAGGGTCTGCTCTGTTTGATTATGGTATAATATAGATCTGAGTCTGAGGTTTATGCCTGAACCGAAATGTCCTATGTTCATGCTTATAAAACTTTTAGTTGAGTCTGAGATTGTTCTCAAGTTTTTGATTGGTCAGATTTGAGCCTTTGGCTCAAATCTGACCAATCAAAAGCTTGAGAACTCAAATCTGACCAATCAAACAAAAATGGATCTTCATGATGTCACTGTTTATTACATGAACCTGCAAACGGGGAAAGAGTTAAAAGCTGCGTTAAAAATATCAAATATGAAGCGCCTTGCACAGACCTTAGCATAACTTGATAATGGACAAATGGCGTGTGTTGAATGTAAAAATGAGAAGCATGCTCTCAGACGAAGTCATCATATAATCTAAACAAATGAAACGAGGAAATTGACAGACGTGCAGACATACGTAGATGCTTCTTTATTTTGAAGGCATATAACTCATTGGAGTTAAAGATCAAGGACCGCTCTACACAAGTGATTTACGAATCATAGTCAGACTATTTCAAACTTGATAATGAAAAATTTATTTCTATGAACATAGCATGATGCATATAAGAAGAGAAATCAATTCTATAAATCAGGAGTTGTCATATCAAGTAAACAATAACAGTGCATGTATGTCCCGGTAATGCAGACTCCGCAGGTGAAAAGGTTAAATCAATCAAAGATTACGGACTAGACACCATATGCTATGGAGAAAACCTGAACCATGGCGGTAGTGTCTTACATGTGCTGTGCTCCAAATTATTCAGCACTGTGCTACATTTCCCCCATTGTCCTATAGCAATGCAGATCGGGGGAAACATAAAGGAGGAAATACGCCCCATACTAACCCAAACATTTGCATTATATAGTAAACCCCCTATAAACCAGACGTTCAAATTAGTATAAATGTCGGTTTTTGGAGAAAGGTGGCAGCTTAATGCAAAATGCTCCTCCTGGTCCCTTCTGTGTGACTCCCACCCTGCATTAAGCAGCCATCTACCTAAAAGTATCTGATTTCTTCTCTACTAAAATTCCGGTTTAAAGTATGTTTTACTGTATGTGGACATCATTTTATCCTATTTTCTTCTTAAGTAGTTCTAATTTTGTGTGTGCAGTAATATGCAAAATGTTCACAGTTACTGACAACTTTGTAAGAAACGGGATCTTGCCTTTATGTAACACGCATGGATACGTTATGCGATACGGTAATGATGAAGTCAAGTATTTATCTGAGATACAAATACGCCGCCTGATATCAGATACTACATTGAACTCGTTTGGTATTATTCAGTCTCTAACCCATGTTAATCCAATTTGCTATTGGTTAATTAGTAAATGTGACAGGAATATGAATATGTTTAGATTATGTCAAGCTGCAGTCAGTTTTGCGAATATATTCTTGTCAAGGTCCTACATTACCTACTGTAGTAAGTGCAGACGCGTAACTGATAGTATTGACTTGCATCTAGAGATGCATTGTCTTGAAATCATTAATGGCATCGGAAAGAAACTGTCTGTGGGAGAATACAAGTAGAAAATACAGATTTAGATATATTCAAAATGATATTCATTCCAGAAATAGCAGTTGGTTTGTCCCTTATCAGGTACAAAGGACCTAACAGGCACATATCAACAATTGTAATGTTTAAATCTGAGGAGAATATTTGGTTTTCATTTTGTTTGGCAAATCAACTATATGCGACTGAAATAATGATTCGGTTATTTCAACATACAGTATTATTTATGGCAAACACTATACTACAGAGCTACAGATAAAGGTACGTACTCAAATACTAAATTCGCCATTTCTCCACCAAATCCTATGTTGTGACCACTCTTTAGAATCGTCACAACATAGGGTTTGGTGGATAAATAAATAAGTTATTCTTGAAAATGTTTTAATTTACGCATCTTATCTGGACCTCTGCGTATATATTGCAATGCTGTGATACTCGCTCACGATTCCATATTTTCAGTTGATAAGTACATGTATTTAAATATGGTATATAGCAGTTGTCTACAAATATACAGCTGCCAACCAGTCTTAAACCGTTACCTAAAAGACCATTTTTAGACCCAAACTCTTTGAATAATTCTACTGAATAGGAGCATTTAGTAGAACAAAGCAATCCTTTTATATTTGTGTAGTTTTGAAACCATAGTCATAAATAGAGCATTTGCTCCACAGGAGTAAATGCTCTATTTATCACAATGGTTTCAAAAGGTGACTTTCTACAGGGGCGTTAAAATGACGTAAATATGAGGGCATTTGTTAAACACATGCATTGTTATTATAATGTACAGACGTTCAATGTTCATCGTTGTTGTTGGTTTCATTGTGCGTCATATTATATATCTAAACTAGTTGAATAGGTATATGACTAAACAGATGTAGGCAGTGACTGTCTGTAGGTATATGGTTACAAAGATATTTGCGAATTATTAATGCAAAACCACTGACTATAAAAACTTAAACAAACAAAACATGGATACCGATAAACACTCGCCATTTGATTGTTTCTTTGTATGTCTTACATGTTTGTTTCATTTCACAGAATTTCTTTAATTCATTTATGCCCATATTAATTTTTTAAATGCCCACATTAATTAATTGAAAGAAAACTAGTCCAAATCTTATTTTAAATCCACTCATTTTTCTTTTTGACGGGGCACAGCACGCAACGAATATTTTCTGGTCAATGACATTGGTAGGTTCAGAAAACAGTACATACCCTGATCAGAGGTCTCCTTCAGGAGCCCTCTGATATGGATCTACATTGTCCTTTTGAAGGGACACTGGGCACACATGGGTTTATGTATCTCTTAGTTTATATGGTTGGATAATCAATAACAAAAACGCTGTATTTTGTGTTGTATCAAATTGTAACTTTTGTAATATGTAAATAATGTTTTGACAAAATCATAATTGCCTTTAATTATATGTTTGTTTCGTTTTGTAAGAGGTAAGATGATCGGATATATTACAGTAATGATATGTTAACACGAGTATGTATGTCTATACAAAAACACACAGCGACAGCTATTCCTACATAATTTTGAGTCTCGTTTTGTATATAGATGTATTGCCGTGCTTTTTATTTTATATTTTTCTTAATGTATGCCTGTTCACACATTTGTATACACTGCATGGTATACTATTATATATTGGAGATCATGAAGCATCATTTGCATATCTTAAACCTTGCTACTTTTATGCACACTGTATTTCCTGTTGGGCATACATCTTATTCCGGCTAACAAAATATTAATTATTCTAGGACATCCTTCCACTAGATACACATGAAGCCTGGTCGACTTGCGGGACTTAGACGAGGAATTCCGATTGCGGGTCGGCCATTTAGAGAGGGACTTACTTGTACATACTAGTACATGAACATGCAAAGAGGGAACCACTAGTACATGAACATTTAGAGAGGAAGCCACTAGTGCACACTAGTACATGATCATTCATAGAGGGAGCCACTATGAGCACGCATTAGTATATGGACATTCAGAGAGGGAGTCACTAGTGCACACTAGTATATGAGCATTTAGAGAGGGAGTCACTAGTGCACACTAGTACATGAGCATTTAGAGAGGGAGCCGCCAGTGCATACTAGTACATGCGCATTTAGAGAGGGGGCCACTAGTGCACACTAGTACATGAGCATTAAGAGAGGGAGCCACTAGTACACACTAGTATATGAGCATTCAGAGAGGAAGACGCTAATGCACACTAGTATATGAGCATTTAGAGAGGGAGCCACTAGTACACACTAGTATATGAGCATTCAGAGAGGAAGACGCTAATGCACACTAGTACATGAGCATTAAGAGAGGGAGCCACTAGTACACACTAGTATATGAGCATTCAGAGAGGAAGACGCTAATGCACACTAGTACATGAGCATTAAGAGAGGGAGCCACTAGTACACACTAGTATATGAGCATTCAGAGAGGAAGACGCTAATGCACACTAGTACATGAGCATTTAGGGAGGGAGCCACTAGTACACACTAGTATATGAGCATTCAGAGAGGAAGACGCTAATGCACACTAGTACATGAGCATTAAGAGAGGGAGCCACTAGTACACACTAGTATATGAGCATTCAGAGAGGAAGACGCTAATGCACACTAGTACATGAGCATTTAGAGAGGGAGCCACTAGTACACACTAGTATATGAGCATTCAGAGAGGAAGACGCTGATGCACACTAGTACATGAGCATTAAGAGAGGGAGCCACTAGTACACACCAGTATATGAGCATTCAGAGAGGAAGACGCTAATGCACACTAGTACATGAGCATTAAGAGAGGGAGCCACTAGTACACACTAGTATATGAGCATTCAGAGAGGAAAACACTAATGCACACTAGTACATGAGCATTAAGAGAGGGAGCCACTAGTACACACTAGTATATGAACATTCAGAGAGGAAGACGCTAATGCACACTAGTACATGAGCATTTAGAGAGGGAGCCACTAGTACACACTAGTATATGAACATTCAGAGAGGAAGACTCTAATGCACACTAGTACATGAGCATTAAGAGAGGGAGCCACTAGTACACACTAGTATATGAGCATTCAGAGAGGAAGACGCTAATGCACACTAGTACATGAGCATTAAGAGAGGGAGCCACTAGTACACACTAGTATATGAGCATTCAGAGAGGAAGACGCTAATGCACACTAGTACATGAGCATTAAGAGAGGGAGCCACTAGTACACACTAGTATATGAGTATTCAGAGAGGAAGACGCTAATGCACACTAGTACATGAGCATTT
The DNA here is from genome assembly GCA_963576725.1 of Azorinus chamasolen. Lineage (NCBI taxonomy): Eukaryota > Metazoa > Mollusca > Bivalvia > Cardiida > Solecurtidae > Azorinus > Azorinus chamasolen. The sequence goes on from OY755248.1 coordinate 1,197,668, forward strand.
AGGGAGGGAGCCACTAGTATACACCTGTACTTGCGCATTCGAAAAGGGGCCACTAGTATATGAGCATTCATAGAGGGAGCCACTAGTACGCATTATAACATGAACATTTAGAGAGGGAGCCACTAGTACACACCAGTATTTGCGCATTCAAAAAGGGTCCACTAGTATATGAGCATTCAGAGACGGAACCACTAATACACACTAGTACATGAACATTCAGAGAGGGGGTCACTAGTAAACAACAGTACAAGAACATTCAGAGGGGAAGCCACTAATGCACACCAGTACATGAACATTTAGAGAGGATGCCTCTAGTATACACAAATACTTGCGGATTCAAAGAGAGGCCACTAGTGTATAAGCATTCATAGAGGGAGCCACTAGTACGCATTAGTACATGAACATTTAGAGAGGGAGCCATTAGTACACACCAGTTCTTGCGCATTCAAAAAGGGGCCACTAGTATATTATGAGCATTCAGAGAAGGAACCACAAATACACGCCAGTACAAGAACATTCAGAGAGTGATCCACTAGTACACGAACATGCAAAACGGGAGCCATCAGAATAAGAGCACTCACACATGGAGCCAATAATAAAAGAGAATTCAGAGAGGGAGCCACTAATACACACTAGTATATGAACATTCAGAGAGGACGCCACTAGTACGCAGTCATTCAAAACGGGAGCCACTAGAATAAGAGCATTCAGACAGGGAGCCATTAATACAAGAGCATTCAGAGAATGGGTCACTAGTACAAGAGCATTTAGAGAGGGAGCCACTAGTACAATATCAGTCAGAGAGTGAACCACCAGTACACATCAGTATATGTGCATTCAGACACACAGAGAGGTCCACTAGTACAAGAGCATTCAGAGAGGAAGCCACTAGCACACGCTAGTAAAAGAGCGTTCGGACGGGGAACTACTAGTACACACTAGTACAGGTCTATTCAGATAGGGGGGCCACTAGTACAAGAGCATTCAAAGAGGGTGCCTCTTGAGTAAGAGCTTTCAGACGGAGAGCCACAAGTACAAGAACATACAGAGAGGGAGTCACTAGTGCACACTAGTAGATGAGCATTCAGAGAGGGAGCCATTAGTACACACCAGCATAAGAGCATTCAGAGAGGGAGCCATTAGTACACACCAGCATAAGAGCATTCAGAGAGGGAGCCATTAGTACACACCAGCACAAGAGCATTCAGAGAGGGAGCCATTAGTACACACCAGCATAAGAGCATTCAGAGAGGGAGCCATTAGTACACACCAGCACAAGAGCATTCAGAGAGGGAGCCATTAGTACACACCAGCATAAGAGCATTCAGAGAGGGAGTCACTTGTACACACTAGCAGATGAGCATTCAAAAGCCATAACATGTAGTATACACTGGTATAACAGCATTCAGACAGAGAGTCACTAGTATTCATTAATACACGGGCATTCAGAGAGGGAGCCACTTAATATCCGTTAAATAAAAGGTTTCTATTTAAATTGGTAGATATCCTTTTTATTCTTGTTCTGCGCTATTTGTTTATGTCTTTTTTAAAATATGACATTTAAATTGATAGAAAATTTGAATCTCTGTTTCTAAATATTGTTTTCGGAAAATATGATATGGTTTCAAGTAGGGTTGTATATGTTTTTTATTGGTATATACTGTTTTTTTATATTTTCTATTAATCCTATCGATGTCACTTCGAAATTAATGTCTATGATCAGATAATTTGATTGATTGTTCCATATATATTATACATGTGTGTACTTTAATGAGTACAGTTTACATATTGCATAGATCAGATATAGTCTAATTTCATTAATGTTTTGTTTGTTGGAATTGTTCGCACTATATATTTAGTGGACGTTTCTAATACAATTAATTATTGTTGATGCAAATATGTTTATATAAAATTCCAATTGGTATCAGTGTTGTTTAGCTCGAATACCAATTTTTCCTAGATTTTGTTAATATTTTCATAAGTTGGTGTTTTAAGTGGTGCTTTATGTAAAACATTAATTTGGTTTTCCATTCTTACGGGATTCTGGTCTTAACCCATTTCTGCATAGGCTATTTTTAGATCCAATCTCTTTAAACAAATCTACCGAAAAGGAGCATTTACTACTAAAAAGGAAAATTTTAGAACTGTGTAGTGTTGAAACCATTGTGATAAATAGAGCATTTGCTCCTATGGAGCAAATGCACTATTTATCACAATGGTTTCACAAAGTGACTTTTACAGAGGTGTCAAAAGGCATCTATATGCGGGAATGGGTTAAATTAGTTGATTTTTTAAACAAATCGTTTGTGAATATCCCATAAATATCGGTTATAGTTTGGAATGTGTAGACGATATTCGACCTATAGTCATAAATATAGCTTACATTTTTATGCCTTTATTCAACCATAAAGTAAAGCTAAGATAAGTGGAAAAAGGATCTCTCTACAGGGGCATGAACGTCGATACCTTTTAACACTTTCCCTGTTCTGTGTTTGCTTTCAAATTTCAATACCTACTGAATACTCATGGATAAAAATAGTTATAATGAAATATGGAAGGTGGAATATTTAGCCATTTTAGAAGGTAAAGAAACGGATCTCTCAAAATCAGTTAACAAACCGAACAGGCCCTGATCAGACGACTCCTGTAGGAGCCGTCTGATCTGGGTCTACTCGGTTTGCAAATGCGTGAAAATGCGTTTATATGAAGGAAAGTGTTAAAACAGATGGCTTTTTAATGAAAAACGAACATTATTGCAAAAATTTCAAGTTGCTGCTTAATGAAGAACGACAGAAATACAGAAAGAACACGTGGTAACTTTCTGCCAAACCTTCGTCGTGCATTAGGCTGCCACGTGACTTAACACCATCTCTAATAGCGATGCATTTATTTCGCATCTGCAAATAGAGTAAACCAGTAAGAGCTGTCTGATCAGGGTGAGCACTGTTTGCTTATGAAATACTATTGGATTCTGAGATGACCACCATGGTCGAATATTCCCTTGTTCATAATGCTGCCATAAAAAAGCCAATTAATATTCATACAGTCATTATTTCTTAGATGAATATTAATGAGGTACAGTAAACCCTCTCTATAACGGCCACTAAATTCTGTTAATTAGTTGGTATTTAGGGCAGGTGGCTGCTTAAAGCGAGGTGAAAGTAAAACAGAACGCTCCTATAGGAGCGTTCTGTTTTACTTTCACCTCGCTTTAAGCAATCACCTGCCTTTAACATAAAATGCTTGATGTAATTTAGTGGCCGTTATAGCGAGGTTTTACATGTATATGGTAAAAAACTTAACAGAAAACGAACGTGTTTTAAACTTTACCTCTATAAACACCTTTTCACGTATTTACAAACAGACTAGACCCAGATCAGACAGCTCCTTTGAAGCACGTTTGATCAAACTCTCCTCCGTTTCTTAATGAACTCATAACAGTTTTGGCTCTTCAGTGTCTACCAGTGCTAAAACACAATGAATACATGATTATGCAATTATAAAACGTCAGCTGATAGTTTTTGATAATGACATAATTTCTATCACGGATATTCAACAGGGAGAGGGTAGGTATATGCTATATAGTGGTGTTGCTGTATTCTTATTATTTTTCACTTGGCAGTCCTAGTATCGACCAGCAGATCAGTGCTACGTATAAAACCACGCGACCTTACTAAATGAGATTTGTTTAAAAGCATAACTCTGGCGTCTTCAAGTTTAGATTTAATATAACAGATCACTTTTCTACTAATCTGATGCCTTCACTTCCGACGACATTTAGATTCCATAATACTCTGCATCCAGAGGGCGACATAAAAAACTCATAACCATTTAATGAAGCCAGTCGCAATATCGAATAGTGCGTTTAAAGAATTATCTCAGGGCTTATAAAGCACAAGGATTGGTCTAAAGCTGTTACAAGGTGCAATCGTGTTTCGCCAGATAAAACCCCCACAGAGTTCGCCCATTTTCCATGGCGTGACCGCATATAAAGACAGCGAAAGAGGTACATAGGACGGAGAAGAACTTTAGACATTGCCTGTACCAGGCTGATAAAACAACGTATTTCAGCACGTGATCGCACGGACTTTTTGGAACTTAAGAATTACAGGTGAGGTTTTGCCGTTTCATTTTGAACAATTTTCCAGCAAAATAAGAATAGATATACCACAATTTTGTTTTATTATTTGATAACATCATCGCATTTAGCAGTAAACAGTTAAGTGATTATTATAAAAATAATTTTATTTTTTTACGAAAACAAATCCTTGATACTACCTATGTATCTAGATTAGATTACAAGCGTATGGTTGCACATTTTAAGTTGGTTGTTTCCCGCTTATAAATATTTGTACATTTCACTCCATAAATACGCATTTCCACGCCTTTGCAATCAGAATAGACCCAGATAAGAGGCTTCTGTTGGAGCTGTCTGATCAGAGTCAGTTTTGTTTGTTTATGAACTAATATGGATGTGAGTCTACAGTTTCTTCCATGGTCAACATTTCCTATGTTTTGTGCCATTATAAAAATGATTTTAATAAATATTCACGACGTCATTATTTTCTTACAAGATCATTCATGGGTTAAGGGTTCAATGGTTGTGTGTTCTAAGATGTTTTAAAATGTGTATGATATTGTTTAAAAATGGTTATGTCCGTTCAAACATTTTAGGAAAAAATAAACTGCTGTAAAACCTCTCTAAACTAGAATTCTAATAGAGAATAATTTAGATACTTTTGGATGGCAGCTAAATACAGGATGCAAGTCATGCAGAAAGCTCCTAGAGGAGCTTCCTGCATGACTTGCATCCTGCATTAAGCTGCCACCTGTCTCCAAGACCGATATTTATAGAAAATTAACGTCCGGTTCAGAGGGTTTTTACTGTAGTATCAAACAATGTTGATCCTGATCAGACACCGAGTGACTAGGCGTCTAAACTGGACCCAAGCTGTTTGCAAATGCGAATCAGGGCGAGTTTAAACGGGGTATAGGTTATTTTAATACGATCTGTCGGCTTCCATATATACTCGTAAACAACAAACACGCCTAGCTGTGATTAAATGTATAATAAATCGCTGCACGCATGCATTCGATTTGATTGTTATACAGTAAAACCCTTCGAAAGGGAATTCTAGTAGTAAAGAATTTAGATACTTTTAGGCAGCTGGCTGCTTAATGCAGGGTGAAAGTCATGCAGAAATTTCCAAGAGGAGCTTTCTGCATGGCATTCGTTCTGGATTAAGTTGCCACAAGAAGAGACGATTCTAAAGAGTGATCATAGTATAGGGTTTAACCAACTGCCCCGTGGACTATTTTAGATACAACCTCTTTGAATAAATCTACCGAAAAGGAGCATTATCTAGAGAAATGGAAAACTTTAGAATTTTGTAGTTTTAGAGACTTAGAGTTTAAGAGCTCTATTTATCACAATGGTTTCACAAAGTGACTTTCACAGAGTCGTCAAAAGTCGTCAATATGAGGGAATGGGTTAATGGAGAAATAAAGGAGCTATTCTTGAAAATGTTTAAATTAACGAATCTTATCTGGAGCTCTGTAAGGGTTAAGAATATATATATATATATGTAATAATCATTATTTGCTACCTTGTACTGTTGGGCATATAGCCTTTGTACTCAATAAAGTATCTATCTATCTATCTATCTATATATGGACATGGCAAAACTTTAAATGCTAGACGATTATGCGCACATTTTCACTTCCGAGTTTTGTGGGAAATGAAATGACTGTTTTTCTTAGGATATTTCATCTACTTGCATCAATCTCTGTATTGGAAAGTTAACAGAATAATAATATTTCATTTATCAGAATTTCAACAAAATAAATCGTGTTTTCTTTCTAAGTATAATCCAAATGCCAAATCGTACCGTGATAACACTGGATCGTATTGCTAAATTAATACATGTATAAAACCTCTCTATAACGGCCACTACATTACATCAAGTATTTTGTGTTAAAGGCAGGTGGCTGCTTAAAGCAAGGTGAAAGTAAAACAACGCTCCTATAGGAGCGTTCTGTTTTACTTTCATCTCGCTTTAAGCAGTCAACTGCCCTAAATACCAACTAATTAACAGAAGTTAGTGGCCGTTATAGAGAGGTTGTACTGTAATTAACACAATTTAGTGGCCGTTATAAAGAGGTTGTACAGTAATTAACACATTTTAGTGGCCGTTGGCCGTTATAGAGAGGTTGTACTGTAATTAACGCAATTTAGTGGTCGTTATAGAAAAGTTGTATTGTAATTAACAGAATTTAATGGCCGTTATAGAGAGGTTGTACTATATTTAACAGAATTTAGTGACCGTTATAGAGAGGATGTACTGTAATTAACAGAATTTAGTGGCCGTTATAGAGAGGATGTACTGTAATTAACAGAATTTAGTGGCCGTTATAGAGAGGTTGTACTATAATTAACAGAATTAAGTGACCGTTATAGAGAGGATGTACTGTATTTAACAGAATTTAGTGGCCGTTATAGAGAGATTTTACAGTATATGCTAACAGAGGTCCAGATAGAATGCGTAAATTACAACATTTTCAAGAACAACTCCTTTATTACAATTAAAGTTTCGTAAAGTAAAACCCTCTAAACCGGACGTTACATTTAGTAGAAATATCGGTCTTGGAGACAGGTGGCAGCTTAATGCAGGGTGAAAGACATGCAGAAAGCTTCTATAGGCTCAAATCTTCTTTGGCTCAAATCTGACCAATCAAAAGCCTGAGAACTCAACTCTGACCAATCAAAAGCTTGAGAACGAACTCAGACTCAACTAAAAAGCTTTATAAGCATGGACCCTGGTTCCGAATTCTTCGGCATCTCATATAGATCCAAACAGTCTGCAAACGTCAGTAACACCGCCCTCAGCAGATAAGGATTTCATATGATGTTTATGATAGTGTATATCTTGTAAATGTGTGGTAATTATCAGACGATAATCATAAAAAAGGCATTTATTAAAAGTTATTATCAATATGTTTGTATTAATCATCTTCTACATTGATGGCGAACGGTTATTACATGTATAGGACTTTATGGCCATACGTGGGCTGTTGATGGTGAACCCACTCTAATTATTTCACATGGATCAACCTGACAGATGCCATCCTATTAGGATGCACGAACAGTTGTCCAAGTTTCTTTGGCAATAAAATGTACATGTATATATTATTAAGATACAGTGCTCCCTCCCTACAACGGCCCTCTCAATAACGATTCCCTCCTTACAACAACGCATGTCACTGTTTCCTAAATAAGGCTCCAGAAACAACTTTTTTCCATCGTATTTTCTTTATACCTCAATCAAACCCTATGTTGTGACCACTCTTTAGAATCGTCACAACATATGGTTTGATTGAGGCATAACGGTTTTAGTTCTCGAAATACACCTTATCTGGGGATCTGAAAACAAGCTAATTATGTTTGATTTTCCCTCCATATAACAACTCCCTCTGAACAACACATACAATCGTCGTATCCCAAAGGGTGTCGTTGTAGAGAGGGAGCACTGTAATAAAATCAAGTGGTATCTACTTATGTAACTAAGAATGTTCCGTGTATGCAGCACGTGCTGACCGGAATGTACGTAGGAATGGTTTCAGCACTGACTACATGAGGTGGCAGAGAGTTCATCTGAAAATAAGAGTATTTCTAGCAGTACACTAAGGCAGTAGGCTTTTGGAATGTCATGTGAGGATTGTCTCTTGATGTTGGTATTGACAATAGAGGCTGTCGAATATGCATGACCCAGGATATGTGACGTCACATATCTCTGGGCATGCGTCTTTCATCGGTAGAGATAGTGGAAGCATGGTGGGACAAGGCATACTACATTTTCCATGTTTTATATTACTTAGAGTAAAAATATGAAATTGATTCTCAGCCTCTATTGTCGTTGACTTGCGTCTAAATTGACTGTCTGTAGTTTTGTGCAAGGTGTTTGATTCAGGTCAGTAGCAACAGGCTTATATATTCTGAAAACAGGAATGATTTCGAAATTATAGAGAAATTTGTTTTACTGAGTCTGTTCATGAGCGGTTATTAGAAGTGTGACACTACTTGCACGGGCTTAAGCGGTGTTCAGTTTTCATACATGTACCTTAAAGCATTAAACTATTTGATGATCCCGAAGGACAAGACCAAGTATGTTAGCAGAAAGCCATCTTATGGAACAGTTAGAGTCTGTTGCACTGTTGTATTATTTGGAGTGGCGACAATGTTAAATTTGCAAGAATGTGTGTGACAGTGCCGGAAGCGTTACAGTAACTATTGTACCGATATGTTGCTGCCTCTTATGAATTTCCCCAATTTACCGATGTCTCTCTGAAGAAATGGGTCCCAAACACAATACTCCAATGTTGGCCGAACAATAGAATTATATGCAGCTGCTTTACTGGTGCTTTTGACAAATAGATGTTGCCTTTGAGAATTTCTAAGCTTTGAGATATTTTAGCAGATATTTTATTTTACACGAATCGACCATGACACGCCGGCATTTATTTCTACACCAAGAGAGGTTGTTTGATTTACAATAGTGAGTTACTATATATAGCGCGTACAACTTGATCTGACCCTCAATCTACTTAATTTGCATAAATATAAACTCGTAACATTTCTAATTTATCATCGGCATGTACGGCTTTTCTTCGGCACGTGTTCCGGTAAGCAACTATGCATGGACACACTCGTGATTGTATGTTTTACATATGCACGGGTTATCGCTCTCTCGTAATTTCAGCGGGAAAGCTTTCACGATTTACCGGCGGAGTCTTGTACATACAGCGTCATCTCTCTCATTATTTATTCTGCAAATGGGCCAGGGTTCATGTCAAAATTTCCGAGCTATACATAACTGTTTCTATCGGTTTATTTGGCTTTAATTGCATGCAAGATGTTGCAGTTTCTATGTTGAAGGACATTTTCTATCCCTGACTTCTACATGAATATGTTTTTTAAAACTAGGATCGTCTTTTACATACAGTAGAACCTGTCTTAAACAGTTATCAAAAAGATGTTTAATTCTTGGCCTGTAAGGCAGGTGGTAGCTTAATACAGGTCAAAAAGACTTTATTGGTTTTTGCTATGTTCTGTATTGTTTCGGGCTTTAGATGTTGTTTTCAATTTATTTTGCCCTGCATTAAGCAACCATATGTTTTTAAGACTACTATGTTCAATAAATGAATGGCAGGTTCTACTGTTACCTATAACCACTAAATTACATCAAGTATTTTGTGCTAAATGCAGGCTCCTAAAGGAGCGTTCTGTTTTACTTTCACTTTGTTTTAAGCAGCCACCTGTCCTAAATACCAACTAATTAGAACAATGTAGTGGCCGTTATAGAGAGGTGTTACTATATCACTATCCGCGACCCCATTCACATTTGCTAAGATCTTTGAACCAGACGAGGCATCGATTGTCTCGGTCTCTCATTAGAATCCAAGTTGTTTGACACGCGGTCAATACTTCCTTTAAAGCCTAATAGAATCTTATGCAGTAAATATTGCACCAGCTCAAAAGTTTAGCAGCCATTATTTTTCACAGCGTTGTGGGGGTTTATATATGTACATTGTTCATACGGTCGGTCCTAGAAGAGTCCTCTGATCATGTTCTGCTCTCGTAAACTGTTCATACAATAGGTCTAGAGGAGTCTAGAGCAGTGTAGAGGAGTCCTATGATCATGTTCTGCATTCTAGTCTCGTACGTTGTTCATTTGATAGGCCTTGTCTAGAGGAGTCCTCTGATCATTGCCTGCCAGAATATTGTTGACGAGGGCATTCCCATATAAAATGGCAGATTGTTTCAATATTCATATTACAAGGAAGTTTCTAAGTTTATTATCAATTGTTGATGAAAGGTATTTGTGTAAACATTCTTTCAATTAATGTCATGTTTAGGTAATTCAGTATTCAATTATTTATTTTCACTTTGTTTTATATATATTTGTTTACAAGATGTTTTGACTGAAGAAAGTAATCAAATCTGCAGAACATTACTGGTCTGTTGTTAAAGTGCCATGAGTTGGTGTTGGCTATCTTTTAAATATTGTTTTTCGATAATTGATAAACCTTTGTAACGTATATTTGAGTGTGTTGCCACTTTTCTTGTCTAAATATACAGTATTTAAATTTAATTATAGACGTTTTATCTTCATTCTTTTCAAGTATACATCTAGTTTATTGACTAGACCTGTGTAATCTGTGTTCGGTTCATACATATTTATAGTGTTGATGATATGATCATTTATTTCAATTTCAACAATTTGAACACGTCCTTTAACAATTTCTTCGTATTTATTTATTTTACCACTAAAGTTTTCATTCATAAAATTTCTACGTCTTTACTACATGTTTATCATTACCACTGAAAATGCATTGGTTCCCCCTCTGGAGGAAGCAAAGGTGAAAATCTCCGTCGCCTTAATTGGTATATTAGAAGCCTCCCGTCAGGTGTCACACCATTCAGTTATCGCGACATCGCACAGGTAGAAGTTTGTAATTGCACCACAGTATTAAAAATCGGATCCAAAAACGATCAAATTCTAATATGGCAGGCTTATTTGAATTTAGGTAAATGCCAAATATAGGATATATTTTCGTTTACTGTCGATTTATTCAGACATTTGAGAAAACTACTAACCGAGTATCATGCAGCCCGAAGGCTGGCGCGACGTCTGATCAGCCGTAAACTTAACCCTTTCCCTGTTCTATATTAACCCTTCGCTTGCTATTCACGTCAATATACCTACCTGTAAATAGTGAAGACCCAGATGAGACCGCTCCTGCAGGAGCCGTCTGATCTGGCTCTACTCTGTTTGCAGATGCGTGAAAACACGTTTATATGAGGGAAAGGGTTAACCCCCGTAAACTTAAGGGACAACTCATTAATAGGAAGAAAATATTTGACATGATAGAGTCGAAAGTTGAACAATCATAAGACATCGAGGTGACATCTCTAATATTACAGATACAAGGTTTTAGAAGGTATCTATATAACACAGGCGTAGAAAGTCAGGGCTTAAGGGAGACAATAGTGAAATTGAATAAACACTTCAAACGAATGAGCACGATATCCAAAATTATTCTAAAAGAAGAAAACGATGTAGAGAAAATAGGTATATTCGAGAAACTGAATCACAAAGAACAGTCCCTCATGAAAATTTGTACTGGGCTATGAAGACGAAAAAGAAACTGCTCTACCAAGAAAAAGTTGTGAACTTTCTAAAAAAGCTTCTGCATCTTTGCCTCAGTCACATTCACATGATGTGCCTATTACTCGCAGTCATTGGCGATAGCGTCGTGAAGGTTCCGACGTGATGATCGACGACGGACATACAATCGTCGACGATTTATAAATAACTTTATGGAGACCATACAGTTTAGCAAACTGTAGAGGCCAGATATTGCCAAATATTCAATTAGGGTTTTACACAATGTTTCTCATATCCTTGTAAATGAACAGAATCTTTTTGAGATCTAAGATTTAAAACAATTTACCCTTTGTGTGAAATACCGTGTCGTAGGAGCGACCCAATATTCCACCTATACTTGCCAATAGGCGAGAGATTTTGATTGTAAAACCCAGAGAATGCCCCTCTTAGTCTGCGACACCCGTGCCCCTGCCTAAGCAGCCCCAGTCCAAATGAGACATCGACTGTTAAAATCGTCAACAGAAGAACATTCTCTAACAAAACGAACAAGCCGAGATATGCAAACCCCGCTAGACGGAGCACGGGGAACATGAGGGAATCTGACTATATTAAAACCAAACTCGCCACTCCTGTCAATTTTTTAGAAGGAATAATTCTCAAATATCACAGATAACGTACAAGATACACTCGGCATAATAATACAGTTGGTATAGCATCTGTGGTATAATGTCAAAATTGGTACCCGATATAGTCGATATTGGATTACGGTTATACTGTCAAATATGGTACAATATATGCTTGGTATGTTATCACGGATGCATCCTGTCAAATATGGTACAATATATGCTTGGTATGTTATCACGGGTGCATACTGTCAAATATGGCACAATATATGCTTGGTATGTTATCACGGATACATCCTGTCAAATATGGTACAATATATGCTTGGTATGTTATCACGGGTGCATACTGTCAAATATGGTACAATATATGCTAGGTATGTTATCACGGGTGCATACTGTCAAATATGGTTAAAAATACACTCGATATTGCATAACGGATGCATGCATACTTTTCAAATATGGTACATAATACAGTCGGTATTGAATCACTAGTATCAAATATACTACAAGATAAGTCGGTATTGCGTCATGGGATTATTATGTCAAATATGATAATAAACATACAGTCGGCATTGCATCACGAGTAAAGTATCAAATATCGTGCAAGATACTTTCGGTATTGCATCATGGGTGAAATGTTAAATTTGGCACATGATACAGTGGGTATTGCATCACGGGTTATAATGTCTAATATTATACAAGCTACACTCGATATTACATCACGGGTTATAATGTCTAATATGATACAAGATATATTCGATATTACATCACGGGTTATAATGACAAATATGACAATACAGTGTATGTGTACAGCCGGTGTTGAGTCACATGTATGATGTCAAATATGGTACCGGATACACTCGGTATTGCATCACGGGTTATAATGTCAAATCATAGTGTGAGTGTGATGTTAAATGTCAATTTCATCTGAAGCTATTTAAGGATATGTAATGTAACAGCATAGAGTCTTTATGACAGCCGATGGAAAATTTCTGCCCCCAGTGGACATCGCTAAGTTGACAAGTTCAATCAATGCAAAATTCTCTATGGACAACTGATGCTGTTACGCTGTTCAGATAATGCTAAAATGAAAGTTTTAATGTCTTATTCCAACTCAAAAACAGTAGTACCTGCCTTAAGCGGCCATTAAAAGATATAGGGAGCATTTACTAGAGAAAAGAAAAAAATATAATTGATTAGCATTGAATCCATTGTGTTTCAAAAAGTGACCTTTTCAGAGGCGTCAAAAGGTGTCAATATAAGGGAATAGGCTAAGCCAGGTGACAGCCTACTACAGGACGAACGTTATGCAGAAACGCTCCTATAGGAGCTTCCTGATAATTTTCGCCCTGTATTAAGCAATCACCTGCTTTTTACGACTCATATGTTCAATAAATGAATGGCCGCTTAGGACTTGTTCTACTGTATTTCTATTCTGATGGATTTTTTTCTCACAGACAGTAGTTTTGTCTGTAGTGTTCGATGCGTGCAAAATTTAAAAAAATGTTTTATGTTTGAAGTTCAAATATGGCTGTTTAGCTATACATTTTTTTCTGGTTACCTAAGGCTATTTCAGAATAATGTGATTTCAAGAAATAAAAAAAAGTATATAAATGAATATCAAATTTGTATGGTAAACTGTGCAATATTCGGTTTATCAAAAGACCAGCGGAATACGTTTTATAGTAAACAGTTACTTTACGTGTTTTCAGCAATATGCATGGTACACACGTTGTCCTCAGAGTCGATTATCAAAACTGATTTTAACTCCATCAACACAACACATTACCCCCTAGTGACGCATTTTTGCGCCTCTATAAAAATCTTATTTTGAAACCATTGTAATAAATAGAGCAGTTGCTCCATAGGAGCAAATGCTCTATTTATCACAATGGTTTCAAGATTACACAATTCTAAAACCCTCCTTTTCTATAGTTAATGATACTTTTCGGTAGATTTCTTTAAAGAGGTTTGGTTTAAAAATAGCCTAGGAGGGAATGTGTTAACAAGGGTTTGGTGTCGCGTACACTGTTTCGATCCATGTAACTCTGCGTCCTATTACAATCTAAAATGTTTAACAATTAATTTTACGTCTTTTAAACGAAATGAAAGGATGACCGTTTTCTTAATCATTCTCTACCGACGAAAATTTTCTAAATGTATCAAACGTTATTCGCCTGAACACGACGCCGACGGCGACTCCATTTAATATGGAAATAATTAAACTTTCTCCCTTTGAATAAAATACTAACCACAGTAAAGTCTCCCTGATATGACAACTCAAAACAAGAATAATTCTTGACTTTAAAGACAGGCGGTAACTTAACACAGGACAAACGGTCTGCAGACGGAGAGCTCCTATAGGGCTTTCGGCATTACTTTTGCCCTGTAGTAAGCATCCAACTGCTGTTAAGACAGCTATTTAACCATCAATATGGTCACTTTAGTGAGACCTGACAGTAGTAGTGCGTCGGCTTTTGTTCTGTTTCTTTCGTCACAGGTCTTATGTTAAGACGCATTGTGAATATGAACTTCCATTTCAATATCATCTTAAGTCGTTTGGGGGCATGTAATGTACAATCATTGGTGTCTTATTGACAATAGATATGAACTATAGTCCCCAATGGATATTGTTATTAGATTGACGAGTTGTATGTCAAGTCTTGCCAATTCGCTGTTATTATAATAAAAGAAATGAAACTGCATATAAATGAATTTCGATGATAACTTGCGTAAGATTTCGTTTATATTGTATATGATATTTAACCATTGGCCGGATATTCACACATTTTTACTCATGTGCATCAGACCCAGACCGGACAGCTAACATAGTCAATATCTGACAAGGCCCCGAGGTAATAAAACGTTTTATTTGAGTCTGAGATCATCCTCAATCATCTGATTGGTCAGAGTCTGGGCTCGCTAAGAATCTGACCAATCAGATAATTGAGAATGATCTCAGACTCAGACTCAGACTCAGAAATTTTATAACCGTGGACCCAGGGTATTTCTTTGTGCTTATGTAATAATAAAGCTATGATTCTACAGTTTCTATCCCCGCCAACACGTGACATGTTCCTGTACTATTATTCAAGATATCACTATAACCATCCATGCAATCATTATAACATACCTGAATACCCAAGAGTGGTTAAACAAACAGAAGAAGAAATCTAATTTACATTTGCTCTGCAGAACGTATTCAACAAACTGCAAAATGCAATGACCTTTGAATACAATTTCGATCCAGATGAAGCGTCGATATTATTATTATTATTATTATTATTATTATTATTATTATTATTATTATTGTTATTATTATTATTATTATTATTATTTTTATTATTATTACTATTATTATTACTATTATTATTATTATTATTATTATTATTATTATTATTTATATTATTATTATTATTATTATCATTATACCATATTTATATAGCACTCTTTTCATATCTAAAATACGTCGAAAGGTGCTTTACAATTAAAACATTTATACATTCTAAAGCAGAAAAAAAAGAAAACTATTTTAAATAAACTTTAAGATATGAAATAGAAATAAAACATAAAAGAACATTTATAGTGTATTTCTAAGGTATAAAAATAACTTATCACATAACCTCAAAATTTAAAATCCATATATCTGGTACGGTATAGTACAATTATAATAAGAGGATAAAGCAATGTTGATCGCATACTATTTCTAAAGTTAAAACATGCAACAGCTATTTGGGCTTAAAATATACATCAGCCACCAAAATGTTTAAAACAAATGAGTTTTAAGAGATCTTCTAAAAGACTCAAGAGTGGCTGGGTTCCGTATTCCCACCGGAAGTTCATTCCGCAACGTATGAGCCGCCTTTGCAAAGCTACGATCACCATAGGTAACTGTGTGGGATCTTGGTATCACGGGGCCATAAAGTCATTTTTTTTATCTTAAGTGACGCTGTGGTTTATATATCTTTAACATGTGTGTAATGCAACTTGGTGATTTGTCATTCAAGGCTTTATAGGTGTGAGTCAAAAGTTTAAGATCAATCCGGTTTTTCACTGAAGCTCCTTTAACACTGGTGTTATGTGGTCAAAACGTGAAGTCCTGGTGATGATACGAACTGCAACGCTTTGGACAGTCTGCTGTTTGTTCAAAGTTGTCTTTGGTAGGCCTCAAAGCAGGGGATTACAATAGTCAAGTCTGGATGTAACAAGAGAATTTGCTAGGGTTTTGGTAGCATCAATTGTAAGATATTTTGTGATATGACCTTTTTGTCGTAGCTGGGCAAAACAAGACCTACAAACAGAATTCACCTGTTGTTCCATGTTCATGTTGGAATCGAGGAATGCCCCCAAATTTCGAACCCATGTTTATGGTTTTATCTCAGCATCTTCAATTTTGATTTCTATTTTTGATACACGTTCTGCATTACGTTTAGAGTTGAACAGTACAAGTTCTGTTTTATCTGCATTTAGTTTTAGCATATTGTGGTCCATCCAGGACACAACATCGTTTAGGCAGGCTTCTACTCGTCTTATAACTTCCATTTGTGAAGTAGTGTCAATGGGTTAAAATATATATAGCTGAGAGTCGTCTGCATAAAAATGAGGATTAAATACATGGTTTCTACAAATTGCGCCTACGGGTTTTGTATACATGATGATCCCTGTGGTATACTGTATTTCATGAGGACTGATTCAGAGAGTTCTTTGTCAATGCACACAGTTTGGAAGCGATCGGTGAGATAGGATGCCATCCATGCAAGTGGCGTACCAGCTATTCCAAAGTCATGTTCTAGACGTTCAAGCAGTGTGCTGTGAATATCTGATCTGTGACCGGGATCCAAACTGCTTGATATTCAGACACTAATCGTGGGAAATTTACGTCAGAGTGTCATATCTGATATACAGATTTTTTGTGATGGTTGGTCAGTGAGCAGCAATACAGCTATAGGACAGTTTGATCCAGTTTGACGGTTTCGTTAGTGAGCAGCTATACAGCTGTATATAAGATTGACACAATGTGATGGTTTGGCCAGTGAGCAGCAATACAGCTGTAGGTACGATTGACAATGTATGACGGATTTGTTATTGAGCAGCTTTACAGCTGTATGAATTGAAGCTTAATGCAATGTGACGGTTTCGTCAGTGATAAGCTTTACAGCCGAAGGAAAATTTGACCAAAGTGGGACGGTTTCATCAGTAATAGGCTATACTGCAGTAGGTAAGATTGACACAATGTGACGGTTTCGTCACTGGACAGCTGCACAACTGCAGGTAAGATGGACATAATATAATGGTTTCGTCAGCGAGCAGCTGTACAGTTGTATTTAAGTTTGACACAATGTGACGGTTTCGTCACTGGACATCTGTACAACTGTAGGTAAAATGGACACAATATGCTGGTTTCTTCAGTGAGCAGCTGTACAACTGTAGGTAAAATGGACACAATATGATGGTCTCGTCAGCGAGCAGTTGTGTTTCTTACGATTGCGTCTCATCTAAAGCTAAACTGCTTACTAAAGTACTCACGTATTCGCCATTGGATTAATATCAAGAAATATTACTTTGAAGAAGGTGACTGGATTTCAGTTCTAAATACATGTATTAGTTTTTGTTTTTATTTCAGCTGAAACAGATATCCTATTAAAACTATTTTACATAAATTTGTAGACAAGGAGATTCATTATAAAGTTTGTATCTTTAGTATGAAATAAAGGAATTTACTGGATACAGTATTCGTTAACTATTTACCCCAGATGTACGCTTGTCTATGATTTTGCAAGCAGAGAAGACCCAGATCAGACGGCTCCTGTAGAATTTCCGAAGGAGCCGTTAAATTAGGATCTGACTGTTTGCTCGAAAAGTATGTTTTCATGTGTCACATTGTCGAAGATTTCTTGCAGTAATAAAACACTTAAAATGATAATAAGTTTATTTAAAATACACACTTGGATTATATTGTGGATTAATAAGGGGTTAAAACAAACAGCTCCTACCCTTTTTGAAACCTTTAGAGACAGTATGATTGTATTATAATGAAATGATTATTCTTTAAAAGAAGTGTTTTCTCATGATATAAACATTATCATGACAATACATCGATCACAAACACGTAGTATTCATAGAGCACTGTGTAATAAGGTGCATGCTGTAAGACCAAAACTGACATGTTTTCATGATGTAGAATTACTGGCAAACATTTGTAAACAAAACCGTGGTGGGACTACATATCTACAGATAAAGGTGCGTACCCGAAACCTAAATTCGCCATTTCTCCACCAAATCCTATACTGTGACCACTCTTTAAAATCAAGACGATTCTAAAGACTGGTCACAGTATAGGGTTTGCTGGAGAGGAGAAATAAAGGATCTATTACTAAATATGTTTAAATTTACGCCTCATTTACGCCTCATACATGGGTCTCTATGACTAGGCATATCAACAGGGGCCTACGCTAATTCAACAGTTTAAAAAATGCTGGAACGAATCGGAAGTACAACCCCTCTATAACGGCCTCTAATTTGTGTTAATTGGTTGGTATTTAGGGCAGGTGGTTGCTTAAAGCAAGGTGAAAGTAAAACAGAACGCTCCAATAGAAGCGTTCTGTTTTACTTTCACCTTGCTGTAAGCAGCCACATCCCTTTAACACAAAATACTTTATGTAATTTAGCGGCCGTTATAGAGAGGTTTTACTCTACTAAGAGTTGCAATAGACAGGGATTTAAGTAGACAAAAATTCTAGTAAATAAGGGCTAGTACTTTATAAAACCAGCCACATCTGAAAAACACATTTCATGTCAATTATGTTCCATCCAAAATCTAGTTTTCATAATAAAACCTTTAGCAGGGTACTGACGAATCTGTGATTATGTAATCGAATATTTTGGATCCAGAGGTTCCTGGTCCTGATCCTGGTGAAAAAGGAAGGAAATGTCTTTCGATATTTGAATTAGAAAAAATACTATCGACAAAAATTAGCTCAGCATGCTAAAGGCTAAGGCTCGCACTGGTTATATGATATCCTAGACAGCTTTAAGTATTTAATCATTTTTTTCTGAACGGCTGTCTTAAGCTATCCTCTGCTCTGTTATTCACAACATGATGTTTACAATTACCTTAGATCCAGATGAGACGGCTTGTTTATCAGGGTACAAGATGTCTGCCACTGAGGTGATGGTGCAAAAAGAACAAAATCGAACAGGACAATGTTTAAAAGTGCAACATATTAAGCCAAGTAAATGGCCATGACAGGCTAAGGGTTAAGTCTCAAGGTTTTGCCATTTCTTTGCAAATCATAATAAAGAAATAGATAGGATGAAACAGAACGCCCGTTCTGGTACCATGTGTTCCTATCTTAATGTTCGACACGGTGAAATAAATACAACCACGACCAACAAAACACCACATGGTGACCAGTTATAGGCGATTGTTAAACGTTTCTGGATTTAGCATGTGTCGTATGTTTGTTACATATGTTGTCTGTATTGCACTTGCATAACCATTTTCCTGCCAAAGGCGATCTGATTTGCATTTGCATACAGCTGACATCCACATAAGGTGCCGCATATATCGGTGTCTTATCAGGATCCACACTGTTTTATACTCGGCCATTAGTTTCTAAAACGTTTGATTGAATCGGAAATAAGTAATACACGCAGGTAGTTGCTTAATGCAGGACAAAAGTAAGGCAGAAAGCTCCTCTATGAGTTTTCTGCATTACTTTTACGCTACCACCTGTATCCGGCATCCAGAATTATACCTCTTTAGGTGGTCGCATTGGCGAGGGTTTACTGTACTTGCGAAAGATAGCAGAATAAGCAAACACTGTTTTAACTGCATGCTAATGTTTTCATTGGTTTTCTAGAAATCTTGTACCGGTTTTAACTTCGACAAGAAAAGCGCTTACGTATAACAAAGTGACTCCCAAAAAAGGGAAATACTGAATGTGTACGTATGAACATATTTATTAGATAGTCCTGATAATGAAATACACAACTATAGTTTATTATAACCTTACACATATTTTATCTGGCATAAAGTTCCATATAGCATATATATCGTCAATATACTTAGCTAATAAAATTATATTCAATCTGTAATTAAGTTGCATATTTGTAAATAGAGAGATACAGAGAAAAATGACGTTTTGGTTGATTCCACGAGAATGGGTTGTTATCCGTTATTAAATACATATAGATCAGTTCTAATAGCAAAGGCCCCATTTTAGACAATGAGACGATGTTGTAACCATGGAATGAATTCATTGCTACGATGTTAACGATATTAAATGAGATACATTACGAGGAGATATAAGCATTACAAATACAGTAAAACCTAACCTCTCTAAACCGGAATTCTAGTATAGAAAAAATCGATACTTTTAGGCAAGAGGCTACAAAATGCAGGGTGAAATTCATGCAGAAAGCTCATGCAGTAAACTGTCATCTGTCTCCAAGATCGATATTGAACGTCCGATTTAGAGAGGTTTTACTGTATACTCCATTTACTTAGCATTGTATTTTATTTCACTCTTTCAACCTTAGTTATGAGCTTAGCTACGGTAAACAACCGCTACACATATTTTGGGAAATATATCATAGTAGGTCGTTATGTAGTCGTCACCTCCCTTCAGAATTTTTAATAATCAAATTATAGAAAAACAGCAGTATAATTGTCAAGAATTGTAAAGAAAAGTGACAAGTCATCTGTTGTTACTGTGTTTTAGTTCATCTGGCACAAAGTGCTAATTTGGGATAAATCATATAAATGTAGAATCGCCCTTTGCCTGTCGAGCGTTGTCGTTCGTCCTTAATCAGCATTTTCTAATATTTAAATGGCAGTTTTAAATTGAATTTAGTACTTGAGTACTCACATTTATCTGTTGCTCAGGGCTCATAATCATAAATCTCCTAAGGAGAAACCTAATTAAACTCCTTAGTTTGATGAATAGTCTTTAATCTTATAAAATCAATTCAAGTAAAGATATTTAAAAGAAATTTTATATAGAATATATACTTAACCACATATTCTAGAAGTCATTTAAAGAAAATTTACTCAATAGTTTTGCTATAAATGTAGACAGAAAAATTCTCCTTAAGTTGTCCTAAGGTTAAAATATTCCTAATGAGCTTTATGAATATGGGCCCTGATCTTTTCCCTCCGAAACAGCCGAATGGAATATGAACAAACTTTACGGACATTATTATTCGGACGAAAACGTTCACGAGACATAACAATCAGGTGTGTGGAATACAGGGCTATGATGGCCACCGTGTTTCTTTGTCTTGTCTTATCAGTTTGCCATCGATTTAATATTTCTCATATTGTAATTTATTATATAGGGTTCAAATAATAATCTATAATACAGAATCTATTACACATTTATCAGTAATACATTATCAACATAGTATATCACGACCTACTTTCTACTGTGATACTTTTCTAAACGATGTTATATTATATATTCAATATTATATATTCCATTATATGACATGCCATAATATCGCCTCATATAGTATCACATTAAAATCAAATAAATATCATTTTATTGAGTATCATATATACATTCCTTTCTATTCCATTCAGAACTATCATATCCAACCAACCTAACACGTGTCTCTCCCTCTGTCACTATCTATGTCTGTCTGACTGACTGTCTCTCTTTACGTTTGTGTGCTTTATAAACAATTGCGCGTAATGCTGCAAATTCATACATTCTGTGTGTTTTGTATAATTAGTTGGATGTATAAATACATGTATGCTACATATATGGGTGTTTGTTTGTTGTATGTGTTTATATAGGCAGGTATAATATATGCATAGGCGGCGATCTTCTAAAGCATTTTGCCTAACTGATTTCGGAAACCGAAAACAAATATTAATGTGCATTTGCACAAAACTTAAATAAATGCATTTTATTCAATCCCCTCCGAAAATAACTTCGATAATTTTATTTGTATATGGTTTGCATACATGTTAAAAATCACGTTTGGCTATTTACGAAAGTTAACATTGAGACTGTAGAAGCCGCCGCGTTTAAATGTCTGATACTGTCACTCACGGTAATAACACAGATTACGCTCTCAAGTGGATGGTGAACCGAATGTGGGTCTTCATTGTTTACAAACTCTTTTAAAGGTTTCCGAATAGCGTGACTGAAAGGTTGTAAATGTACTTTAATTAAGCTTGAATCTAATTTCCCCTAAACCTTCAGGAATATAATTTCATTTTAGGTAACCTAGCAACGTCCGAAAAGGTGTGGTTTTGCTTGATTTTCAAACGCAATGTTGACAACCATTCTTACTTCTTATCGGAATCGTTGAAATACGACAGTAATTATGCAGCTTTCTCCATCTGGGTCCCTGCTTATAAAGCTTTTAGTTGAGTCTGAGTTTCGTTCTCAAGCTTTTGATTGGTCAGATTTGAGTTCTCAAGCTTTTGATTGGTCAGATTTGAGCCAGAGGCTCAAATCTGACCAATCAAAAACTTGAGAACGAACTCAGACTCAACTAAACGTTTTATAAGCAGGGACCCAGATCTTATCAAAAACGTATTTTGATTTCGTTTCCTCAGCCCTTTTGGCTGTTCAATTGAATTTGCATTGAGATTTATAGTTGGCGATACCGTTTTTCTTTTTTATATATGAAAACCCCCTCCTACTAGATTTGAATTTCCTTCATACGCAGCTGTTAAAACGTCTTTGCATTTGTCCTAAGTCAATGGTTATTGCAAGTACAGTAAAAACCTCTATAAACCGGAATTCTAGTAGAGAAGAATTTAGATTGGCTTATTAATGCAGTACTAAATTTAACGTCCGCTTTAGAGAGGTTTTACTGTATATGGGATGATACTATTTACAATAAAGACAAATTAGACAGAAATAGATGGAGGAGAGTTGGAAGAAAAAGGAGAGAAAAATGGAGACGAACTGAGGAAAACAGATTGAGACAGAGAAAAACATGAGTTAAGGAAAATAACTATGTAGAAATATGGTGGAGCGATAGGGAACAAACGGAAAATAAATGAGAATGGAAATAGTTACGGTAAAAAGTAAGAAACAAGAGGGTGGTTAGTTAAGAGTTCTAGATATCCACATATATGCCCGGAACTTTGCTATAAATTGATTATTGGTGTCAATTTATCATGTTGATTTCAACTTATCTGTAACAAGATACGATCCCAAACGGTATGAAACGTTTAGCAGAGGAGAGTTTTATTTCATGAAAGAGCGGGGATAGACATATGACGCTATATCCTATAGATAAATACTGTAATGTGCAAACCAAGAGACCCAGCAACAACAAACCCTGTCGATGCAAAGCTTAAGCTCACATCAAGAGATGTTTGTTGCGCTATATATATACCTCCACTTCCCCAGATACAATGATCTGATCAGCCTCATTTGCATAACCAACGTTCTACGAACGTTACATTACTCTCCCCTCCGAGAAGTCTCGTCCCGAGACTTGGACCCTGGGAGACCCGTGGGTAAGGCAACTCCGGTCTGTCAGTTGTCTTCATCCCACCGCTGCCACCATTTGTAACGTGCAAACCGAGAGACCCAGCAACAACAAACCCTGTCGGTGCAAAGCTTAAGCTCACATCAAGAGATGTTTGTTGCGCTATATATATACCTCCACTTCCCCAGATACAATGCTCTGATCAGCCTCATTTGCATAACCAACGTTCTACCAACGTTACAATACAAAGATAAAAAATCAACGTAAGTCCATTATACATGTATTTGTCAAGCAGGAAACAGCACATACAAAACACACAGTCGCCCGAACAGCACCATGGCAAAACAGAACAGCAAATGTACATGTCTATCAAAATAGACGCACAAAGACACAACAAACAAATATTAGGGGAAGATGGAAGTACCGCATTGGAACGGTCAGTGACAAGTACCATTTGGGGTTTAAACCGGTTTAGGGGTGCCCAACCTCGCACTTATTCCATCCCCACCTTAAAAGACAAACCAACCTTTAGCCGTTGAAATCCGAAACATCTGGTCACAGGTTGTTATACAAATGTTGCTTCTGATCAGTGTAAAAACTATTTCTTTTCCATCA
This sequence comes from Azorinus chamasolen, assembly GCA_963576725.1. NCBI lineage: Eukaryota > Metazoa > Mollusca > Bivalvia > Cardiida > Solecurtidae > Azorinus > Azorinus chamasolen. The sequence continues at coordinate 1,221,528 of OY755248.1, forward strand.
GTTCCTATTCTGGGGAATGAAAAAACACAAAGCAGACCATGATCAAACTTCATACATTGTATTTTAAATTTGGCAGCTAATGTGACTCTTTCTTTGCTACGTCTTAAGAGTGGGCTCATATATACACGTTGTATATCTTGAAGACACTATAAGATTTTCAGTTACATCATAGTGCAATTCTCTTGAGTCTGCATTGTCATTTTACCTCTGTATTTGATAAATATTTTATGTAAGACATTGTGTCAAATTTAGTTAAAATAATTAATGCATTATAATGAGTTTACAGTCTCGTGGAATGACTGTTATATACGCCAACAGATAATAGTCTAACCAGGACCTAGGATACACAGATTGTTATTAGGTTAAACCCCTTTAATGCGACCACTTAATGAACAAACATGCCTGTCTTCATAATCAGATGGTTGCTTAATGCAGGGCGAAAGTTATGCAGAAGGAGCTTTCTGCATAAATTTCGTCCTGCATTAAGCTACCAGCTGCCTTTGCCGCTGTGAATTATACCCCTTTTTGGTGGTCGCATTAGAGGGGTTTTACTGTATTAGGTTACACCGAGTACAATATCTTTACAAAAAATTGATACAGAAAATACAAAATGTGTTATGTACATTTTGGTTTAAACATATTCTATTATCTGTTATTTTCGGTATGATTAAATGTACATTAATACATTCAATAATTAGTCTTTCTCAGTCAATATTATCATGTAATCGGCGTATGAAAATACGACATCGTCTCCAATTCCCTCCCAATATGTGTATAAGGTTTGATTATTATTGTAATGATATGACAGATTATTGACAGTATTGAACCACAGAATTATAAAAGTACAAAAATGAGTCATGCAGGAAACACCACATACAGAACAAACACTCGCCCGAACAGCAACACAAGGAAACAGCAAATGTACATAAGTAGAAAAAACAACAAGAGACGCACAAAGACAAAACAAACATACAATAGGAGGAAGAAATTCTAGAAATGTCTGGCGGCACATAGCACACGCATAACAGGATAACTAACCTGCTTTGAATTCTAGAAATGTCTGGCGGCACATAGCACACACATAACAGGATAACTAACCTGCTTTGAATTCTAGAAATGTCTGGCGGCACATAGCACACGCATAACAGGATAACTAACCTGCTTTGAATTCTAGAAATGTCTGGCGGCACATAGCACACGCATAACAGGATAACTAACCTGCTTTGAAAGCAACACGGTTCTTTAACCATTTCACTCTTGAATAGTCTTGTTAGAACTAATAACATCATGAGTATGTATTAGTTGAATTTGCAATGGCTAGAAACTGTAGCGTCATGCCTATTACAATTCCATAAGCAAACAGCAGACCCTGATCAGACGGCTCCGACAGAAGTCATCTGATCTTAGCCGACTCTTTTTGAGAAAGCGTAAAAACGTTTATATGAGGTCAAGCCATATGTGTATAAATTGTAGCATATTTTATCTTTTCTTTATAATGAAAATGATATGTAATACACAATATGCATTTATGATATATAGAGTGTATAGGTTTGTTTTTAAAAAAACCCATAAATTCTGATAGACGGGGATCCTTCAAAAGCCAAAGCGACAATGCTAAAAGAAGAACAAATTGCAGACTCAGTTTTATGGAGTCTGTTCTGGAGCTGTAGATTCGTGTACAGGTCGAATGTTATCGACGGTAACATGTATATCAATGAAAATACAAAGAACGTTTGAAATCTACTGATCTATTTGAGTGTCAACGTTCGCGGTGATTTGTATAGAAATAAATCGGTCACTAAAACATAATACCTACCTTCTCAATAACATAAAAACAGTTCATATATCAAAGAGAAATACGTACAGTAAAGTAAATACAATACAACAAACATATGATAAGGTATGCAATTCAGAAATAAACCACGGTAGTGTAGTAGTGCTCAGTTAGGCAAATACAAACATAATTGGAAAAGTAGTAAAGTCAAGCAGGCAAAGCCACATACAAGACGCAACCACCACCAAAACACCGATAGACAGCATGACACACACACACACACACACACACACACACATACACACAACCACACACCCAAACGCACACACACACACACACACACACACGAAAATGAACACAGAAAACACTAAAAGACACACAAGAACCAGAGACAAACGTTCCACACATGAACAAAATCACAAGCACAAAGACGCAAGGCAAACAAAAGGAAGGGTGACAAAGAGAGTACCGCCTTGGCACGGTCAGTAGCAAAAACACCACTGGGGGTTTAAACCGGTTTACGGACGTCCTAACCTCACACTTCTCTCAAAGTCACCCTAGCTTTACAAATATTGTAAATAAAGGTATCCCCGCTGGACTTACCCACAACATAGACGACGGTGAACACAGGACAACATGTAAAACATAGCATAATAACTGTGACAATCCGTCAAATATGTACTCAATGACTTTGCTGAAGTCAGAGCACCTGCAGGTAAGCCGTTAAGGGCACGACAGGGAAAAAGTAATACATGAGTCTGGTAAGCTCATCCTGTATCCAAGTTTAAGAGTATACCATCATAGAGTACTACCCTCGGCCTGTCATCGCGCAAGCAAAGAGGGAAGCGTAGCTACCGACTGTAAAAGGGTCGATAACCAAACATGCAGTGCGTTGCAATATAAGCATTGGTATATATCGACGTATACAAACAAGAGAAAATTAAACACATTGACATAGAAGAAGTTGCGTACTTAACTTGGCTAAGAAAAATGAATATCATTATGTGTACTTGTGGCTAAGCGTTAACTCTTAGCATGCTAAGCGCGACGTTTGTAAACAGCTTGGATCCAGATGAGACGCCGAGTAACTCGGCGTCTCATCAGGATCCAAGCTTTTTGGCACTCTGCCAATAGTATCTCAAAAGCTAGAACGAATCAGACGTAAGTGACCGCCTAAGCAGACCTTATTTCCATAGCAGGCTAAGGGTTAGATACGCAATCAGCCATTCTGAACATCTCAAATCAAATTTATATATTCTGATAAAAACAAACAAAATACATAAAACCTATATTACATTTAACATCGAATAGTTACATATGCAAAACGGGCCCATGTAGAATGGATTAGTAAATCTTAATCGTGGTATTCACTGTGCAAATGAAGTGTTTTCGCATAAATTTAACAACTGATTTTCGTTCATAGATATCGTTGAAAGGATTTTGGACACGCAACAACAGTATTCCGAAAGTGAGGATCACGGATCAGAATCAGTTTAACACGTGTGCCATTTTTCACAGACATAGTGACATAATTATCCCAGTGACATAATTATCACTGAGTCTATAGATGAGTTGTGCCATTTGTCATAGACATAGTGACATAATTATCACTGAGTCTATACATGATTTGTGCCATTTTTCATAGACATGGTGACATAATTATCACTGAGTCTATACATGATGTGTGCCATTTTTCATAGACATAGTGACATAATTATCACTGAGTCTATACATGAGTTGTGCCATTTGTCATATTAGACTCGGTGATAATAGTTTTATAATGAACTGAATTGATAAAGATGTGGCTGCTGACGAATCTTATGATATAAATGTAGTTCTGTTAGTAAACGAAAGTAAGTGTGCTGGTACTGTATTTTTTTGCTTTGTTTTTGAATAGATACAGTATTTCCATTTGTTGATCGGTGCTGGTCTATACCATTATCGGTATATTGTATACCTCTAAACCGGACATTTTGAAACGTGTATTGCTGATTTTACATATCGCTTACTTATGTGTTTACATTTTCCATCAAAGTACAAAAATGACTCATGCAGGAAACACCACATACAAAACAAACAGTCACCCGAACAGCAATACAAGGAAACAGCAAATGTACATAACTATAAAAAGGTCAAGAGACGCACAAAGACAAAACAGACATACAATAGGGGGAAGATGGAAGTTTGAAACTCGTTTCAAACAAGTTTGACAGCAAACAACAGCAAACCTCAGGTGTGTAATCATTTATAGATATTGGTTATAGAAGTCCAATGTAAAGGTCTGCAAATGTATATTCAATTTGGTTGTTTGAAAGAAATACAGCGACAATGTCCGCATTATTTTCGCCCTGAATAAAGATTCCATAAGCCTATGTTTTGGTCGCTTTAGAGGGGTTTATATTAGATATAAATGCAGTATTCTGCTATTGGTGCAACATTGTTTCATATGAATACCTAGTTAAAAAGATATATCTGGATGGGGAATAAGAAACGTCATCCACTCAAGCTATTGTGATCTGACATTTCTCATATGTATGTATTCTGAAAATACGTAATTGTCATGTTCATGTTAATATTCACAACAGCAGTTGTTAAGTGCTTGTGTGGCGGCAGTAAAACGTTGCCCCGTACATCATTCTCAGTGTTGTTATACCTTCTGATCCTTCGAGATCATGAATTTCATTACATCTTGTTCTGAAAATTGAATACCGCTTAAGCCGGTGCTAAGGGGCGTGAGCAGTGTTGCACTTTCAATTACTGCTCGTGAACAGACTCAATAAAACCGAGTCTGCAATTTTCTCTTTTTGTGTTGCAATTTTTGCTTTCGGGGGATTACCTCCCTTCAGAATTTATAACATTCACAACAGCAGGTGTTAAGTGCTTGTATGGCGGCCGTAAAACGTCACCCCGTACTTTATTCTCAGTGTTGTTATACCATCTGATCCTTCGAGATCATGAATTTCATTACATCTTGTTCTGAAAATTGAATACCGCTTAAGCCGGTGCTAGGGGGCGTGAGCAGTGTTGCACTTTTAATTACTACTCATGAACAGACTCAATAAAACCGAGTGTGCAATTTTCTCATTTTGCATTTTTACTTTTGCTTTCAAGGGATCACCCATTTTCAGAATATATTTACAGAGATGGGATATTTTGAAATCTTAACTGTTTAAAGATGGAAATTGTTTTATCGGGTGATCGATCGAGAGGTGCATGGAATTAAAGGTATTTACTGGTTCTCAATGGAATCACACGTGCTTAATGAACATGACATGGACACACGGAAGTTTTGACTATCGGTCTGTATGATAGGCCTTAACTACTCGATGAGTGAAGGCATCTCGATTAGTAAATGTATCTCGATGAGTGAAGGCATCTCGATGAGTGAATGTATCTCGCATATGAAGACGCCGTTCTTGATAGATGGGGAAATTTCTATATTCTTCCGCAGTAGCTCCGAAATATAATTGTCTTTTCTTTAACAGTCGATTCATAAAACGCAGACAGAGACGCGAGGGGCACTAAGTCAAAGGTCACTATCGTTAAGCAGGGTATTTATTATTAACAAAAACGAAAGTGGTCAACTTCTCTTTTAATTATGTTATGTGTAAAATAACATATTAAGAACCGGTATTAGGCTTATAAGTGCATTCTACTGCAATATGGTGATTTTTTCTTTTATCAGTCATATAATTATGACAGTCATTTCGTACCATTCCCTTTTGCAATTTGTACTGTCACGAATCATAATTCCACCATTTCATATCACCTTAGTTACTATTTCGAACAATTTGTTTTTGTTTTCATTTTACGGACGTATAAGAATCACCTTGTCCGTCCGTCCGTCCGTCCGTCGTCACACGCGTCTTCCGGGACATTTGCTTTTTTCGTGAAAACTGTTTTTGATACCACCTTCAAACTTAATACATGTTATATGTGTTATATGGGGACAGTCGTCTCCAAGTTTCGTAACTCTTACACATGCCATTTTCTTGAAACCTGTTTATGATATTGTCTTCAAACTCGGTACACATTATGAGGTTGATGAGAGGTCGTGCAGTCAACAAGGGTTGCAACTCTATATTCATTTTGAGGGAGTTATTCCCCTTAGTTACTTTTCAGAAGCAATTTTTTGTCCGTAGCATAACTCCTCAAATATTGTAGGTACAACTGTGAATTTTTATATATGAATAGAGAATGATAAGAGGATGTGCAGTCAACAAGGACTATAACTCTAAATTCATTTTTGAGGGATTTGTTACTTTTCATAAGTATTTTTTGTCCAGAGCATAACTTTTCAAGTACTGCTTCTACATTTCTTCACCACTGAACCTCAAATTTTGCATATGCATTGATAAAGATGTGAAGAGGGGTGTGAAATAATTTTGATGTGAGTCTTTCCTTGATTAGACTTTAAAATTGTCCTTTCCACAAGTGTGGATGAAAGAATTATTGAGCTATTGTCTTTTGTATTGAATTCATTGGATATTTTGACAAGGTGGGGGTGGGGGTATCAGTCAACTTCAGTGATAGTTCTAGTTTAGTATGCAATCTGAAAGTCACGGATAATTATTATAATTTACATAACGATATAATAATCTGAAATAAAACCAATACACGTGGCATTCGCAATTCTTCAAATATAATTTGATAGTAAAACAAGACACGTATACTAATTTTAAACACATTTCACTAGCGGATACGTATAGGTCACATGTTGCTTCATCTGAGAAAATTGGGATGAATTTTTCAATAGTCCGCCAGTGAGAAATCCTTACCTCTATAGTTGTCAAAATTAACATTGATGGGAGAGTTTGGACTGGAATAATCAATTAGCACTCTGGTCGTTTAGGACTGGTGCTATGTTGTCATTCCCTTCAACATTATCATTTTGAAAACCCGATTGCTCGTTCCTTTTCACAAGTTGTTAAAACGGTAACATGTGTGTGATATTTTACTGGCAGCTGACTAAATAGAATATATACTGATGTTCTGTCCGTAACCAGATGAGACAATACAAGTTGTTTAAATTTGATTCCGCAGCGGAACACTGCCGCAAACTAATGCTTTCTCCTAAACATATGTCGACGTTTGGTAAATTCGGACTCAGGTTTTCTCCTAATGATTGAACCTTGCCGTTGTGACGAACTCAACTTTCATGTGTACTTCGATACAAGAAATGATAAAAGTATTTGCAACCACGGCTACTTGAAATCCTGCTTTCACAGACTTGTCTAACTTTGATAGATACATTTTTCTGTGTTCTAATATTGATGGTATTAAGGTAGTTTGTCAAAATCGTTCTCATTTTGCAGCAGCATCAGATGTTTCTCTACAAATAGAATTGTTTGTGTCTTTTAAACCCTTATGCTGCATGTCAGTTTTATCAGTGTTTTATTTATGTATGTCACTGGGATAAGTTAATGTATAGCTCTTCGTTCGTGTAGCATTGCGTTTCTAACTTGTTTTGTGGTTTTAGTTTACCGTAATAATTTGAAGGCTTAAAGCATTATAACTTTCGTTTTGTACATTGACCTACCACCTGTTTTGAAGGCTTAAAGCATTATAACTTTCGTTTTGTACATTAACCTACCACCTGGTTTTAAAACACAGAATTAGACTTCATTTAATAGTCGCTTCAGACAGATTTTTCATTTGCATTCCCCATTTAACAGGGGGTTTAGTTCAAATAACTTCATTTTCACTTTTTTTCAGGCACTTGTTATAGATACCAGCCGGCTATCAACAAATTACAATGGCAATAAATAAAAGTATCGCTTGTTGCCTAGTAACCCTCACGTGCTCATCGGTAGTCAGTGGCATATTTTTTACTAGTAGCAAGGAGAACGACTTCCCCAGGATAGGAAAACGCTGCCAGAACAACGCCGACTTCTACAACAGTTTATTGTGCAGAAACTTTAGAAATGACGTTAACAGAAGAGACAAATCGTCTTTAGGTTTTCCTGATTTGCGCCCGAAGCTTGGGACTGACATGCGCACTACCTTAAACGCTGGTAAGACCTACCTTATTCTGTTTAGCGCCATGATTAATGCCAGTTTGGATCAAGATCAGACCTCAAGTCATTTGGAATCAAATCAGTTCCCAGATGATAGCCATCTAGCTATTAGTTTGAAAACACAAGTAGCAATAGTGTCAGTAACAACGAGAGTAGGTGTGGTTATGTTATGGTACTATTAACATCGGTAGCAGCACCAGTAGCAGCAACAAGAATAGTAAAGTTGAAGTTTTATTGTGTCACTAGTACAGCAGTAGTGGTAGTAGTAGTAGTAACAGTAGTATTAAATGCAGTAGTAGTAGTAGTAGTAGAAGTAGTATTAATACCAGTAGTAGCTGTGGTAGTCGCAGAATAAATAGTAGTAGTAGTGTATTGGAGTAGTAGTGTAGTAATAGAAGAAATGGCAACATAAGAATCAGCAACAGTAGTAGCAGTACTAGTTGTAATGTAATGAAATTGAAGCAGTAGCAGAAGTAGTAGCATTAGTGGTACTTGTATAGTGTAGTGTAGTAGTAGTAGTGTAAGAATACTAGTAGTAGTGGCAGCACTGTAGTAGTAAAAGCGAAAAGATAGTTGTAGTAGAAGTAGTAGTAGAACTAGTAGTAGGTGTTGTTGTGGTGGTGGTGGTTGCAGTAGTAATACTGCTAGCCGTAGCATAAGCAATAGCAATTGAAGTAACAGTTTATACACAGTGAATACAACGTTCAATACTATACAATGTATATGTGATATTTCACTCAAAATGCAGACATCGCAAGATTAATGATTTTATGAAACATAAGTCTCATGTTAATATGCACACGTACGATAATGCATAACAAACTTGCAAGAGCAGTCTTGGTATTTAATCAACTAATATGTTAAATTCAGAAGGCAGGTCATCCCCCGAGAACAAAACTTGCAACACAAAAGAGAAAATTGCAGACTCGGTTTTATTGAGTCTGTTCATGAACAGTAATTGAAAGTGCAACACTGCTCACGTCCCCTAGCACCGGCTTAAGCGGTATTCAATTTTCAGAAGAAGTACTGAAATTCATGATCTCGAAGGATCAGAAGGTATAACAACACTGAGAATGATGTACGGAGGAATACAAACAGTTTAGTTCGAGATGTGACTCTGGTGAATGCGGAATCTGGGTCCATGCTTATAAAGCTTTTAGTTGAGTCTGAGTTTCGTTCTCAGGCTTTTGATTGGTCAGATTTGAGTTCTCAAGCTCAACTAAAAGCTTTATAAGCATGGACCCAGATCAGGATCCAAATTATTTCGACATATTATATTTTGATGAAAAAGAATCAGTTAGAAGTTGCTAGTCAAGCAGGTAAAAAGAATAACCCGTTTAAAATGAATACAAAAGGTTGAAACATTCGCTGTCACAAATTGTGGCATAGTAAAATGGATAAGTTGTTGGTAAATCCTAAAGGGAAGTTCATGCCTAAGTGTCCCCCTTTCCTTCCAAACATAGAATCGCAATAACCAACAGTGTGGATTTTGATACGACGCCGAGTTACTCCGTTTTTTATCTGCATCCAAACTGTTTGCATGGGTAATAACTGATTCACCATTGGCGGCGAATAAATAACAGAAATGTTATCAGATTCTTCTCAAATAGAAACGGAGCTAAGAATCTATTGTGTTTGATATACTTGTGACAGTCAGTCTAGTCAAAAATACGTTTGTCGAGTTCCTCTTTTTGTGTTGCAATTTTTGCTTTCTGGGGATTACCTCCTTTCAGAATTTATTATCTTCACAACAGCAGGTGTTAAGTGCTTGTGTGGCGGCCGTAAAACGTCGCCCCGTACTTCATTCTCAGTGTTGTTATACCTTCTGATCCTTCGAGATCATGAATTTCAGTACTTCTTGTTCTGAAAATTGAATACTCAATAAAACCGAGTCTGCAATTTCCTCTTTTTGTGTTGCAATTTTTGCTCTCGGGGGATCACCTCCTTTCAGAATTTATTCCATATATGGTATTTTTCTGTTTTCGTTACAGATTTTGAAGGTCACGATACATCAGAGGATATATTCAAACCCAGAAATGCGAAACCATTCCGAATACCTCAACATCAAAATTGGGTGCAACATATCAAGGCCTACCTCAAAGTTATAGAAGACTTAGACTCATAAGAGATGGCATTTATTGACTTTTAGCATGTTGAGCAAATCAAAGTCGATAGAATATGTCTGCTAATTTAGATGTCGAAGCATCATTTTAAAGATACAATCAGAATATCAAACCATTTGGATAATGATGATAACCAATTTTATTCCGTGTCCCATCAGAGTCAAAACACATACATACAAAGGTACTCATTGAATTGCTCGATGCATGTTATAAAGGGTAAAGGAATTGAACAGCTCTTAGACAAACCGAGTATGAAATAAGTCAGATTGGTCGTAGAACAATGTAGAACAAATGCAGTGCCTTCAACAAAAGTAGCGAACTAGTCTCAATATGAAGAATTCGTAAGGGGTTTTATGATACGAATGTACAATGCAGTATTACATGCTAATACTACGATTACTACTACCATTAATACCATAGTCTAACGTACCGACGGAAATGCATTTCTTGGATATATGTTTCACTTGAACAAATTCTCTTCTTTTTTTGTTCTTATTATTTTTTGTGGAGGGGGTTGGTATGGTTGACCGCGTTTTCAAATGACAATCATTTCAGTGTTATGTATGCCTCTGGATAGCGTTAAACACGTACAGATTGTAAATCAATAAAATAAACGAACTTAAAACTGTGTTGGGTTGGATTGTATCTCCAAATGTAAATGCTGGTTTATTTTTTTCTACATTTATCTCGTTCCTTCTTATATACGCTTTTTCACGCATTTGCAAACACCCTAAAGGGGCCGTCCGATCAGGGTATGTTCTGTTTGCTAATGAAATTGATAGATATGTTCCTTTACTTTCTAAAATGTCTACAATGTGTCACGTTCCATATTTCATTATAACCTTTCTGTATATTATTGAAAATTGGAATAAATATAGAACATGGAAAAATTAAATCTTCGACGATTTAGGCAAAAAACGTTTAGATGGTTTAGTCCAAATGAGACCTAAACATGGCGTTTCATCAGGGTCAAACAACAAGAACAATCGACAATAAGAAAGTGAACAACAGTCATACAGGGAGCGTCGGGCACAAACGGGCACGACACAAAACATCAGATCAAACAAAACATCAGATCAAACACGAAACAGTACAAGACTTTAATTCATCTTTTCAAACAAGCTTATCTGTGCCCCTTTGGTCGGAACCTACGTTTTGCAACAGTTCGACATTTAAATAATAGTTCATGAAATGTATTTACTAGTTTCAAGTTAGGTATACTTGATGTCTAAAATAAGTGTCATTTGTTACAAACCTGAAAATCAATTTTATTGTCAAAATGTTTGGATCCTTGTGAAAGTATTTGGGTACATGACGTGCAAAGAATATACGTACATATATCCCATTAGCAAATCGGCACAATATAATATCTTTGGTACTTCACATTAGGAAAATATAATTATTTTCAGTAATAGCAGAGATAAACATATAAATACGGCGTATAACCAATATACAATAAGGAAACAATTACAAAATAGTGTGATTTTCTCATTGCGTTTACTTCCTTTACATAGAATATTTCTAACAGAACTTAATCTGACCAATTTGGTGTTAAGGACATCGATGCAAAAGTTCGATTACACAATTTACCTCCACTGCTCTCTCTTGGCATCCCATTACAGTTTCAATCTCTGATAAATTCTAGTGAATTGGAACTTAAACTCGAGTACAGTTGCCGTATTAAATCAGTTTTGATATAGCCGAATGGGGTTTATTTGAATATTTGGTTTACAGTTGATACAGCACTGAACATGTTTTATGCGAATAGTACTAATCTTTTCAACGGTAAAAAGTAAGCATATAGTTACATATGTATATAAAGCCTAGATCATTAATTGTTGTTTCGTAACTGCCCAGCAAAACGGTCCTACAAGGAGAGCCACACACAAAAGGGCACGGTACATCATCAACCATGAAACAGTACAATTACAAGGCAATTGTGACAGAAATCGCAAAAAGACATAAAACATTTACCATATAAAAACAAAGTAGAACAAGTAGCCAAAAACAGCTACTTCAGCTTGAACCAGGCTTGGATTTACCTAAACTACACGCTTATTCTGCTTTCATTCAAGTCAAAATGTTAAGCAAACCTCCCACTCCAAACAAATCCACATGAGTAACGAGATGACAAGTCCAACTATTCAAATAAAACTAAAACTGTAAAACAAGTGACGGCATGAAACTAAGCGACGTAGTAAGCACCAGCCATTTCTAAATCGACATTTAAAAAACAGAGAATAAATGAATAAACGAGGATATTCTTAAGATATAATTCTGGTTTGGGGTGGAGATATACTAAGTGTGAGGTTGGGTGAATGTAAACCGGTTTAAACCGCAAGCGACAATTGTCACTGGCCGTTCCATTGCGGAACTTCCTCCTACTGTTTGTGTGTCCGTTTGTGTCTTTTGATAGGCATGTACGTTTGCTGTTCTTGTTTGTCACGGTGCTGTTCGGGCAATTGTGTGTTATGTATGTAGTGTATGACTCGCACTTGTACTTTTATTGAAAAGAGAACAAAAGGGGCACCGAAAATATGTACTCCATGACCAGCCCGATGCCAAAGCAACTGTGAAAACGCCACTTGAGGTACCTAAGAATTGGCAAAATACAAACATCCAGCTCCCTTCCTCTGTAATTATCGTACATGTCATGTACGATAATTTAAATGTACAATTATGAATCATGCAGGAAACACCACATCTATAACAGCCACCCGAACAGCACCATGGTAAAAAAGAACAGCAAATGTACATACCTATCAAAAAAGACACAAAAAGATATAACATACAAACAATAGGGGAGATGGAGGTACTACCTTGGAACGGTTAGTGACAATTGTCACGGGGGTTAACCCGGTTTAGGGGCGCCACATCTCGCACATATTCCATCCCCACACTTAAAGACAAACAGTGTAAATAAACGTATTCCCCCTCCGACTAATCTACAACAACCGCAATGGCAAACACAGTGGTAAATTGCATCTTAAACAAAAACATATTTAAGTGAAACAAAGTGGATCCACCTATCGCTAGTGTACTCAATGATTGAGCTGCAAACACAGTAACTGTAGAAAAGTAATAAAGGGTACGATTAAAACGAGACCCGATGTCCTGCTTCTGATTCTTGATTTTAGAGGACGTCTTCATAGAGTACTAAGCCTTTCCTGTCGACGTACATAAAAACGGGATTGCCAACTGTAAAAGGGTTGGCAACCTGGCATGCAGTATGTTGTAGTATTATAGGATAATTTCCCTTTTATATAGTTATAACATATTTGGCGAACAAAGTGGAAAACAGTGAAACAGGGAGAGCCACACACGATAGGGCACGGAACCAAACATCACCAAATAAAAAACGGCACAATTACAGGACAAAACCGTGACAGAACGCACACCAAGACACAAACGATTCAACATTAACCGTATAAAATAACAAGGAAGATCAAAGTATGAACGTGGGAGTACCGCCTTGGAACGGTCAGTAGCCAAAAGTGGTCACTGGGGGCATGAACCTTACGGGTACCCAACCTCACACTTATCCCACTGACACCCAAGTAAAAATGTAAAATGCCCCTCCAGACAACCCAACAACGTGAGTAAATATGCCAAGATTAACACATAAACTGAACCAGTAAACAAGTAACGTCATAATTTAAACCAGAAATGCTTTCATAGAACACTGATGCCCCCACTTCAATTTTTTGATACAGAAAGTAAGGACCATAATCATCATAGAATCGATATATGCTCATGAACATGTATGTAAATTCTGAAGGGTGGTGATCCCCCGAAAGAAAAAATTGCAACACAAAAAGAGAAAATTGCAGATTCGATTTTATTGAGTCTGTTCATGAGCAGTAATTGAAAGTGCAACACTGCTCACGCCCCCTAGCACCGGCTTAAGCGGTATTCAATATGCAAAAGTATGCAACGACTGAAGTGATTTACATGACTATACAACTTGACCAAGATATAATGTCCACAAACATGTGTGTAAAGTTCGGTGAGGATTGGACCAGTACTTTCTAAGAAAGAGTCCGGACAATATATTTTCAAATGGAAAAGTAGTAAAGTCAAGCAGGCAAAGCCACATGCAATACGCAACTACCACCAAAACACCGATAGACAGCATGACACACACACACACACACAACCACACAACCACACACCCAAACGCACGCACACACACACACACACACGAAATGAACACAGAAAACACCAAAAGACACACAAGAAACAGGGACAAACGTTCCACAACATGAACAAACCACAAGCACAAAGACGCAAGGTAAACAAAAGGAAGGGTGACAAAGAGAGTACCGCCTTGGCACGGTCAGCAGCAAAAACACCACTGGGGGTTTAAACCGGTTAAAGGACGTCCTAACCTCACACTTCTCTCAAAATCACCCTAGCTTTACAAAGTCATGTTTTGAAAATAAAGGACAGCAACTCCTACACGCCTGAAGCAATTTACATGGCTATCGAACTGGACCAAGATATAATGACCATATACACGTGTGTGTTTGGCGTAGATTGGACAAATACTTTCCAAGAAAGAGTCCAGACAAGATGTCAAATATTCTAAAGAGATGTGATCCTCCGAAAGCAAAAATTGCAACACAAAGGGAGAAAATTGCAGACTGACTTGGTTTTATTGAATCTGTTAATGAGCAGTTCATGAGCAATAATTGAAAGTGCTACACTGCTCACGCCCCAAGCACCGGCTTAAGCGGTATTCAATTTTCAGAACAAAAAGTACTGAAATTCATGATCTCGAATGATCAGAAAGTATAACAACACTGAGAATGAAGTACGGGGAAACGTTTCACGGCCGCCACACAATCACTTAACACCTGCTCTTGTGAAATTTATAAATTCTAAAGAGATGTGATCCTCCGAAAGCAAAAATTGCAACACAAAAGGAGAAAATTGCAGACTCGGTTTTATTGAATGGAAAAGTAGTAAAGTCAAGCAGGCAAAGCCACATACAAGACGCTAATTCATTTTTGCAAATAAAGGGCAGCAATTCCTAAACGACTAAAGCAATTGACATGACTATTAACGCTTACCACGATATAATAAACACAAACAACATGTGTGCAAAGTTTGTTGAGGATTGGACAAATAGTTTCCAAGAAAGAGTCCGGACAAGATATTTTAAATGTAAAAAGTAGTACAGTCTAGCAGGGAAAGTCACATACAAGACGCAACCACCACCAAAACACCGATAAACAGCATGACACACATACACACACAACCACACACCCAAACACACACTCACACACGAGATGAACACAGAAAACACCAACAGACACACAAGAACCAGAGACAAACACTCCACACATGAACAAAATCACAAGCACAAAGACGCAAGGCAAACAAAAGGAAGGGTGATAAAGAGAGTACCGCCTTGGCACGGTCAGTAGCAAAAACACAACTGGGGGTTTAAACCGGTTTACGGACGTCCTAACCTCACACTTCTCTCAAAGTCACTCTAGCTTTACAAATAGTGTAAATAAAGGTATCCCCGCCGGACTTACCCACAACATAGACGACGGTGAACACAGGACAACATGTAAAACATAGCATAATAACTGTGACAATCCGTCAAATATGTACTCAATGGCTTTGCTGAAGTCAGAGCACCTGCAGGTAAGCCATTAAGGGTACGACAGGGAAAAAGTAATACATGAGTCTGGTAAGCTCATCCCATATCCGAGTTTAAGAGTATACCATCATAGAGTACTATACTCGGCCTGTAATAGCGCAAGCAAAGAGGGAAGCGTAGCTACCGACTGTAAAAAGGTTAATGCGTTTCATAAACAAATCATGAAAAAGGATATGACCCCGAATTTTCCTAAGTTTGTAGATAACATCCCCATAAAAGTCTGGTTGAGAAATGCCTTGTTGCAGTAACGTCCGTAGATTGCAATTATATTTACTAATGAGTGGTAAATTTCGATAATAAAATTTATAAAACGTTTCCCGAAGTTTGTGATATCTGTAACCTTGCTAAAGAAAAGTACAAAAATGAGTCATGCAGGAAACACCACATACAGAACAAACAGTCGCCCGAACACCAACACAAGGAAACAGCAAATGTACATAACTATAAAAACACCAAGAGACGCACAAAGACAAAACAAACACACAATAGGGGGAAGATGGATGCATCGCCTTGGAACGGTCAGTGACAAAAGTCACTAGGGGTTAAACCGGTTTATGGGCGCCCAACCTCACACTTATTCCATCCCCACCCTAAAAGACAAACAGTGTAAATAAACGTATCCCCTCTCCGACTAATCTACAACAACCGCGACGGCAAATACAGTGGTGAAGTGCATGTATAACGAAAACATTTAAGTGAATGAACTGTATCCACCTATCGCTAGTTTACTCAATGATTGAGCTGCAAACAGAGTAACTGTAGAAAAGTAATAAAGGGTACGACAAAAACGAAATAGTACAGATATCCGATGTCTCCTTCCATTTCTGGATTTAAGAGGTCGCCATTATAGAGTACTAAACCTTTCTTGTCGGCGTACATGCAAAGAGGCCAGCGTGATTGCCAACTGTAAAAGGGTTGACAACCAAACATGCAGTATGTTGTAGTACTACAGGATCATATCTCTTTTTAATGAATTTCTATAACATATTTGATGACCAAGTGAGAAAATGGGTATGTCCAATAATCTTACGAAGTTTGTAAATCACATCACCATAAAATTCAGGATGTGAAACACCGTGGCGCAGAAGCTCCTTGAGATTAGATTGGTACTTGCCAATAAGCGAGAGATTTCGATAGTAAAATTTAGAAAAACTTTTTCTTAGTTTATGGTATCTACGTATATCCTTGCTGAAGCAGTTTTTCAGTTAAAATGAGACTTCGACTGTTAAAATCGTCAATAGATGAACAAGCTCTAGCAAAACGAATAAGTTAAGATATATAAACTCCGTAAGATGGAGCACGGGGAACATCCCAATCAAGATGAGGAAAATTAACAATATTAAAATCAAAATCCTCTCTTTTGTCATATATTTTAGAATAAATCATTCCATTATCAATTTTGAGGTCGAGATCAAGAAACGCTGCATAATTGTCGGACGGGTTAGCTTCTTTAGGATAAATTGTAGGAATCAGAGCATCAAAGAAAGGGTTATCTAAATTAAAAATATCATCCAAATATCGACAAGTTTCAATGAAGGCTTTTATAACATCTTCTTGTGATTGAGGATTTAAACGCAACATGAAATCTCTCTCATAGCAGTACAAAAACAAATCTGCGAAAAGTGGTGCACAATTCGTACCCATGGGAAAAACCAATTACCTGACGGTATATAGTATTCTCATAACGTACAAAAATGCTATCCAAAGGAAAGGTTAGTGATTCGCAAGTCTGAGCAAGTCCAATTGGTGTAATATTTCATTTGCTCGTCAGTAAATAAAGCTTTTTCAGCATTACATGCCAAGAATGATGTTTTTCCCGGGCAAATACTTTCTGGATTAAGTTAGTAAGCTTATCCTTAATTAAAATATGAGGAAGAGTTGTGTACAGAGTAGAAAAATCGTACGTGCTTACAGTGGATGCAAGATACCTTTTGTTCTTAAGTTTGTTTAAGACTTCTGAAGAGTTCTTAATAGACCAGAAGAGATTTATTCCAGAATTTTCGTAAGTCTTATCACAGTAGAACATTACATATTCCTTTACCTTCGTTAAACAAGAAGTCAAAAGTATAGACAATTTAGTAGTTGTACATGAACTAGAATTTGCAATGAAACGCGCTTTATATGGTTTTTTATGTAGTTTTGGTAACCAATACATTGTTGGAAGTTTATGTTGTGTAATTTTAATATAGGTTCCAAGTTGTTCACACTTTTTGACATGGTCTGAAACGATGGTCTTTTCCTCAGTAGAAACTGAAATGTATGACTTGGTATTAATAATTTCCTGCTTCAAGACATCGATATAATGTAATCGTCAAATAATAATCACATTATTCGATTCCTTATCAGCAGGAACAAAAACGTATTTTGAATGGAAATCCTGTAAACCCTTTTTAAGATGTCTAAAAGAAATTCTAGGTTTAGGTGGAAGAAGGTGTTAATTAGAGCTATAAAAGGAAATGCGTTTATCAATAATATCAAAAATTAGTTTTTTCCAACTAGAAAGAGCATTAGACTCAACATGTTTTCTTCGACACCATTTAATACTAAACTTTTGTAAAGCCTCCGCAATCTGAACTCGACAAGATTTAAAATCTATCATGGATGGTATTCTATATTTGGGACCTTTATTCAAAAGAGATCGTAAACGTTTATCTTTAATTATCTCAAAATTACCAGTAATCACATGACCACCCGGTAAATAGCAAAATTTTGAGGTGGCGCAATCTCAATTATCGGGAATATTATCATTAATATTAAGGTCGGCCACAATTTTATTATAGTTGAAAATTGTATTTCTGATGGGTTTTTTTTATTTGTAGCAGATGATAGGTGGTTCTGTATTTTTAAAGTATTTAGGAATAGTGTCAATTAAATTTTTGTCTCTAAAAATACTTTGGAGGTCAATAAAATCAATACCTTTATTAATAAAAGGAATTTTCAAGAAGAACCTTTGGTATTCAGATAATTTGTCAATGTGCGGTCTGAGAACATGTAGAGTAAAGCTTTGTATCAAACTAGCCGTTCCTATGAGATGATCTGATCTAAAAATAATTTTATCGGCTTGCTCGTCAATTTCTTTTAATGAACATATAGATAAGGAGGAAAGTCTAGAAACATGGCATGTTTGCCAGAAATTAGATGTAAAGTATGTAGATCAAGAACAGTCATTTTCAAACGAGATTTTCGTTTAATATTACCATTTTTGCGAATGCCATGTGATCGAGATTTGCGTTTTCGTATAGAAAAAAATGAAAAAATATCTAAATCTGGTTCTTTTGAAATATTTCCAGTCTTGTAAATATTATCATTCAGTCCTAAAGGAAAGGGTGTTTGCAATTTTTTGATCCAATTTAATTCAAATATAAATCTAGCTTTCGATTTAAAGCTACTAGTAGCCTCCTTATCATATGTTATATGCTCAACAATTTGTACCAAAACATCTTCATCTTAGTTTACGATTTCGACACTGATATGCATGTTCACGAAATCGAGTCTTCAAAGCACGTCCTGTGTGTCCTACGTACTGTATACCGCAACTAGGCGCGTTTCAAGTTAAAACATAAATAACGTTAGTAGTAGTACAATCAACGTCTGAGTTTATCTTGACATTAAATGTTCTACCATTAATTGTAGGTTTTATAGTGGAATTACAAGAAATGCAACTAGAACATAAACATCTCTTAGCAAAGCACTTTTGGATAATCGGATACACTCTGTGTCGCTTGTATAAGGACCGTTTACGAATAGAAGAAACATTTTGGATAACAGATTTTAAAGATGAAAGTACAAGTCTTGGTCCATTGAAAAAAAAAATTATTAATAGAAAGAGATGGTATGTGAAAAGATGATGCCGACTGAAGATTAAGTTGTAAACGAACAAAAGGTTGAAGGGAAGAGAAATTAGAAATATTTCTGGGTACTTGTACAGACGACTAAGATTGCATATTTATAGCTTTCAGTTCTATCAGAGGTATTTTAACTTTATTTATATATTGGAAAGTGATAGAGGGGCACCTGTATTGTGTTCATCAACACGTCAATACATAAGTGTAGCTACCAAGTGCATCAGGTGTTTATCAGTTATAACTAAATTACGACTGTTAAAAATTTCAAGCAAAGAACAGGCTCGGGCAAACCGAAAAAGTTGAGAAATATAAACCCCATAAGATTTAGAACGGGGCACATCTCCATCTAGAAAAGGATAATTAAAGCCATTTTTGCAAATAAGGGGCCGAAACTGCTAAACGACTAAAGCGATTTACATGGCTATCGAACCTGGCCAAGATATAATGGCAACACACATGTGAGTAAAGTTTGGCTGGGACTGGACAAATACTTCACCAAGAAAGAGCCCGGATGTGTGTACGGACGTACGTACGGACGGACAGGCAAGAGCAACCCTATATGCCACCACATTGTAGGGGCATAATTACGGGGAAAGCATAGCAAACGTTTATATACCGAAATTTTAATTAATACAGAAGAAAATGTAAATACACAGGATACTAAATATATAACTGTTAATACACGAGATACTAAATATATAGCTGTTTATACACGGGATACTATATATATAACGGTTTTATTTGAAAGAGAACAAATATAACATTGAGAACATGTACTCGATGACCATTCAGAGACAAGAGCCATTGTGGAGAAGTCATTTGGGGTACGACAGAAAAAGCAAAATACAAATATCCAGCTTCCTCCCTCCGTAAATTGGCTTAAGAGGATGACATCATAGCGTAATAATAAATTCTGAAGGGAGGTGATCCCCCGAAAACAAAAATTGCAACACAAAAAGAGAAAATTGCAGACTCGGTTTTACTGAGTCTGCTCATGAGCAGTAATTGAAAGTGCAACACTGCTCACGCCCCCTAGCACCGGCTTAAGCGGTATTCAATTTTCAGAACAAGAAGTACTGAAATTCATGATCTCGAAGGATCAGAAGGTATAACAACACGGGGCGACGTAGTCTTTTCCGTCGTCGCACAAGCAAAGAGGGGAGCATATTGCCCAACTTTAAAGGTTCGACCACCAAGCATGCAGTGCGCGGCAATATAGAGGGGTTATAATCCATTTCAATGATTTTGATACGTTTGACAGACAAAGTATCAAAGTAGATGTATCCAACAATTTTGCGAAGTTTGTGAACGACATCACCGAATGTGACTTGCCTAAATTAAACAAGAGTGTTCGGAGGAACACATGTGTCACCTGCTCGCAGCTGACACAGAAACTATTAATATGCTGGAGTGCGAAAATCATAACAAGGTAGAATAACTCAAAAAGTATAGCATGCAGAGTGATGGACCTTAGTTACATCAATGGTCCTCAATGAGAGGAAGATATATGTGAAATTTGAAACCTCTATAATAATTAGTTTAGAAATGACAGCCAAAAAAGAAAGTGTGAAGGACAGACAGACAGGCGGACGGACAGGCGGACGGACAGACAGACGGACGGACAGACAGAGAGACGGACAGTCAGACGACGGAAAAGTGACCCGTAAGTGACACACTTCCTCTCGGCAGGTGACACAAAAACTACGTAAATTGCAGTTGCATTTGTTGATGAGCAGAACATTACGGTGATAAAATTTAGAAAAGGTTTTTCGTTGTTTGTCATATCTGTAGCCCTGTTTAAGTAAGAAAATGGGTATGTCCAATAATTTAACGAAGTTTGTAAATCATATCGCTATAAAATTCCGGATGTGAAATACCATGTAGCAGGAGCGCCTTAATATTGCACTTATATGACCGTGCTTGCCAATAAGTGAAGATATTTCAAAGGTAACATTTAGAGAATGTTTTTCTTAGTTTATGATACCTATATCTTTTCAGTTAAAATGAGATTTCGACTATTAAATTCGTCCACAGAAAAACACTCTCTAGCGAAATGAATAAGTATATAAACCTCGTAAGATGGAGCACGGAAATTTACAGTATTAAAATTACAACTGTCTCTTTTGACATAAATTTTTAGAAGAAACAATGCCATTGTCAACTTTAATATCTAGATCAAGAAAAGCTGCATGAGTGTAGAAAAATTTAGCTTTATTCAATTGAGTTATTTTGGATAAATGGTAGGAATCATAATATCAAAGAAAGGGTTATCTATGTTGAAAAATCATCCAAATGTGGAGAAATTTCATCGACGTCTTTTATGACATCTACTTAAGAGTAAGTCAACATTTCAAAGACATTACGTTATATATTACAGATATATAAGTCCGTTAACTTCATGTTATACTGCATTTGTTGGCGCCTGTGGTATATTTACAAAAATAATGATATGCATTTGATCAACCAACCTCAGAGCAAAATCCTAAATACCCACAACCATACATATTACTCAGGGAGCCATTAGTGTCTACCATGCAACCCCCTAGACTTTTTTCATGGATATCAAAATGTTCAGAAAAGTCTCCTGAATCACAATCGCGAATGTACTCAAGTTTAAATTATTTTAGGCTACAGTTAAACCCCTCTAAACCGGAATTCTAGTAGAGAAGAATTTAGATACTTTTAGGCAGGTGGCTGCTTCATGCAGGTTGAAAGTCATGCAGAAAGCTCCTCTAGGAGCTTTCTGCATGACTTTCACCCTGCATGAAGCTGCCACCTGTCTCCAAGACCGATATCCATACCAAATTTAACGTCCGGTTTAGAGGGGTTTTACTGTATTTGTATTTTAACCGTTTCCATGGCAACCCCCCCCCCCCCCCGATTTCGTAATGATGACCGATACCTTCAAATTCGCCCATATCACAGACATTTTTTGGTCCTAAACCTATAAAACTGGTACCGAATGAAAGATAAAATATTGGGTTTTTATTTTGTTTTTTTAAATTACCTTATTTGCATACTCATGAATATTAATGATAACCATAAAAATAGTAGAAAAAGTATAGAAATAACGTAAACCTATCCTAACGTAGGTTTTAGAGAAGAATGGTTGTCAACATGTAACTCTGACAGTCAACCAACAGAAATGATTACATTGTGGCCTATAATAAGGGTATGCTCTGATAGACAATCAACAGCAATGTTGTCATCTTGAGCTCTTATCCGAATATTACCTGATAATATCCAATAAAAACTGTTCTATTTTGGCTTCTAATTAAGGTATGCTCTGAGAGTCAGACCTTCAATTTATAAATTAGCTAATAAATACCAATGATGTCATTATATCTAACATGAATATTCAGCTGGTAAAGGGTAATTCAGATATCACTCGTCTGTTTTGGTTGAGTTGGCCTACTTAAAGAAGCTTTCTGTACAGGTGTTGTAAAGCAGAGAGTGGGATTAACCCTTTACTACATGTATACATGGCCTTTAACATCTTTTAGACAATTTTAGACATAACATTTATTTATTCATCACCAAAATGTACATTTATCATTGCAAGCTATATTTGGAGAATGGTGTAATGTTGTGCTCAGCATACTAGTGCCAAACATGTTATTTTCAATATTGTTTCTCTTTGTTTTCTTATCACTTATAAATACTCACGAGGATGCAAATGAGGTAATTTGCATAAAGTAAACCAAACATGCATAGTCATACATCAGCTATATGTTCATATCTTAACATTTTATAATTATTGGCAAGGTAGACTGCGATATCTTTGTATGTTGCAGGTACTTAAACACTTTGTAATATGAACAATGATGTTAGAATGGTTGCCTAGGAAACAGATATATCACAATCAGCCGAATCTGTCCCAAATTTATTTAGCAAACA
The DNA here is from genome assembly GCA_963576725.1 of Azorinus chamasolen. Lineage (NCBI taxonomy): Eukaryota > Metazoa > Mollusca > Bivalvia > Cardiida > Solecurtidae > Azorinus > Azorinus chamasolen. Next base: position 1,244,855 of record OY755248.1, read on the forward strand.
ATCTTGGTGATATCCAATGATCATTTTAAGCTTTAGCTAACCATTTTGCATTTTTGTTTGCTTTATAAGTGAAAGACTGGTGTCTTTCGAAAATTTCAACATCTTTTACTGTTCTCATAAATATTCATACATATGCAAATTAGTTCATATCAGAAAAGTAATATTTACTATTAAAGCAGTGCCTCAGATCTGTTTGTAATAATTTATTTCATTATTCATAAAACATAACCGAGATCTAGCGGAGTATTACGGGTAGATGTCAATTTTCCAAAATGTGTGAAAGGATCGGTTACTATGGAAACAGTAACAATGTTTCTTACAGTTCATTGTTTGGTTATCAATTTAGATACTTTGCTTTCTGAGTATTTTGTCATCAATTTAAACTACATTTGAAGTTGTTTTCTGATATTGGCAGGATAAAAATTGAGAGGTTTACGTTATTTCTGTAGTTTTTACCATTTTTATATGCCCACCTAATAAAGGTGGTCGTATATTGGCGTGTCCCTGTCCGTCCGTACGTTCGTTCGTTCGTTCGTCCGTCAACATTTTGTTTGTCCGCTATTTTCTCGGAAAACTATTTGACAGATATTAATGAAACTTCACACAAATGTTTAATGCATCAAGATCTGAAGCTGAGTTGATTCTGAGGTTCATTTGATTTTTTTCGTTTCAGAGTTATGGACCTTGTCCTTAAAAAATAATGCAAATACATGCAAATAGTTTGTCTGCTGTTTTCTGGGAAAACTATATGAGAGATATTTATGAAACTTCACACAAATCTTTAATGCATCAAGATCTGAAGCTGAGTTGATTCTGAGGTTCATTTGATTTGTCGTTTCGGAGTTTTGGCCCTTGTACTTAAATAATGCAAATACATGCAAATAGTTTGTCCGCTGTTTTCTGGGAAAACTATTTGAGAGATATTAATGAAACTTCACACAAATGTTTAATGCATCAAGATCTGAAGCTGGGTTGATTCTGGGGATCATTTTATTTTTCGTTTCAGAGTTATGGCCCTTGTCCTTAAAAAATAATGCAAATACATGCAAATAGTTTGTCTGCTGTTTTCTGGGAAAACTATATGAGAGATATTTATGAAACTTCACACAAATCTTTAATGCATCAAGATCTGAAGCTGAGTTGATTCTGAGGTTCATTTGATTTGTCGTTTCGGAGTTTTGGCCCTTGTACTTAAATAATGCAAATACATCCAAATAGTTTGTCCGCTGTTTTCTGGGAAAACTATTTGAGAGATATTAATGAAACTTCACACAAATGTTTAATGCATCAAGATCTGAAGCTGGGTTGATTCTGAGGATCATTTTATTTTTCGTTTCAGAGTTATGGCCCTTGTCCTTAAAAAATAATGCAAATACATGCAAATAGTTTGTCTGCTGTTTTCTGGGAAAACTATATGAGAGATATTTATGAAACTTCACACAAATCTTTAATGCATCAAGATCTGAAGCTGAGTTGATTCTGAGGTTCATTTGATTTGTCGTTTCGGAGTTTTGGCCCTTGTACTTAAAAATAATGCAAATACATGCAAATAGTTTGTCCGCTGTTTTCTGGGAAAACTATTTGAGAGATATTAATGAAACTTTACACAAATGTTTAATGAATCAAGATCTGAAGCTGAGTCGATTCTGAGGTTCATTTGATTTGTCGTTTCGGAGTTATGGCCCTTGCACTTAAATAAAAATAATGCAAATCTATGCAAATATGAGGATGGCCATAACTTTTTCATTTGAAATGATATTTACTATATGGTTAAACCTTAATATGAATCTTCACATATATTGCGGGGCTTTTGATATGTGATTTTATTCTAAAGTTATGGTCCTTGAACTTTGTGTGTTCGTTGCTTTTTTGTCAGTCAACTTTTAGTTTGTCTGTTGTTTTCTGGGAAAACTATTAAAATGATATAAATGAAACTTAACACAAATGTTTTAAGCAACAAAATCTGAAGCTGAGTTTATTTTGAGGTTCATTCAGTTTGTCTTTACAGAGTTATGGCCGTTGCCCTTTACAAAAATCTGTAAATATGAGGATTATCTGTAACTTTATTTATTTAATAAGATATTCACTTCAATATTTTTGAAAATAGTATCACCTTAATATGGGAATCAAGATCTGAAGCACAGATTAGAAAATGTCAACATTTATAACTTATAAGGCATGTTGAATCAGAGAAAGTTTGCAAGTGGGCGTATTATGTACCGTATGCGATACCCTTGTTAATTATTCTCATTAATATTCATGTGTATGCAAATAAAGTATTTCCTAAGTATAGCCTTTAAAGAAAAGCACAAGGTCTTAGCTTTAATTCGGTACCAATTTTATACAGTTAGCACAAAAACGTTCTGTGTTATGGAAGATTTTCGCTGGTAGGGGTCGACTAACAAAATATGTGTGAACAGAGTGAAATGAATGGTTACTATGGAAACAGTTAAAATCTTACTTAGAGTTAATTATTTGGTCCTCAAGTTTGATATTTTGTTTTCTGAGGATTTGTTTCATCATGTTAAACTGCATTTGAAGTTGTTTTCTGATATTTGTAGGATAACAAGTGAATAGTTTACATTATTTACGTTATTTCTATATTGTTTTTACTATTTTAATGTTCTCATTAATATTCATGAGTATGCAAATACGGTAATTTAAAACAACAAGCTGGAAATAAAAACACAATGTCTTATCCCCCATTTGGTACCAGTTTTATAGGTTTAGGACAAAAACTGGCTGTGGTATGGAGGATTTTGAAGGTACGGGCCATCATTACGAAAACTGGGGTGTTGCCATGGAAACGGTGAAAATGGTACTTAGAATTAATGCTTTGGTCCTCAAATTGGATATTTTGTTTTCTGGGGTTTTTGACATCATGTTAAACTGCATTTGAAGTTGTTTTCTGATATTTGTAGGATAAAAAATTAAAGGTTTGCGTTATTTCTATACTTTTTCTACTATTTTAAGGTTCTCATTAATATTCATGAGTATGCAAATAAGGTAATTTAAAAAAAACAATTGGAAATAAAAGCCCAATGTCTTATCTTTCATTTGGTACCAGTGTTATAGGTTTAGGACAAAAAATGGATGTGATATGGGCGAATTTGAAGGTATGGGTCATCATTACGAAAACTGGGGGGTTGTCATGGAAACGGTTAAAATACACATAGCCTTAAAGAATTTAAACTTGAGTACATTCGCGATTCTGATTCAGGAGACTTTTCTGAACATTTAGGTACCCATGAAAAAAAGTCTGGGTGCATGGTAGTAGTAGTAGTAGCTAAGTCGGTTATTAATTGTCTGACTATATGAAATTAATCTTGGAGAAATTCAAAATTTCCAGCATTGTGATGGGTCCAAAATGTAGGTTACACGCTATATACAGTAAAATCCCGCTAATGCGACCACCTAAAAGAGGTATAATTATGGGTGCTAGATGCAGGTGGTAGCTTAATGCAGGACAAAAGTAATGCAGAAAGCTCCTAGAGGAACTTTCTGCATTACTTTTGCCCGGCATTAAGCAACCACCTGCTTATATAAAGACAATCGTGTTTATTTATTAAGTGGTCGCATTAGAGGGGTTCTACTGTATAAGTGTATTCTACTAAAAATGTACATTAATTTATAATATACTTTAAGTGATTCAGCTTTTACAGAGGTTGACAATACCCGGGTTTGTGTTAATGCAACGCCTACTAAATTAAATTATGTTTACACAAGCATCAAGCTAATCATCTTATATAATTTATGTCAGCTTAACGACAAATTATTTCTACACATGTCGGCGGAATTTTCAATTGCAATACCATATTATTTTTAAATAGAGCAAAGCGTTACCAAAACACTTTGCAGAGGTGTCTCTGCGACGCACAAGATTGACCAGGAAACCAGTAGCAGATATAGGCCTATACGCGTTAGGGCACAGAAGTGTATTTTGTTGACCGATAAGTAGAAGGCCATGCTGGACATTTTCTCACTTTGTTCATCAAATATGTTAAAAATTCCATTAAGTATTAGTTAGTGTCTATTAAGTGTGGATTTAATGATTTTAAATGCCGAAGCGCAGCGAGCGTTAGCGAGCGAGCAAGGCATTTAAAGTCATTAAATTCGCACTTAATAGACACTAACTGATATAGTGTTTAGCCTAGTTTTTGGACAGGATTAAAAGTGGGCGGAGTGAAGCTGGAATTGGTCGCATGCGTTGCTAGGGGCAACAGCCGAGACCGTGTGTTGAATAAATGTGTCAGTCGTTCAGAAAGATGGCAGAAATGAAGCCGACGTTCGACCTTCTTGGGGACCATGACGTTAAATTTTACGGACGATGCATTTCAAGATAGCTGTCTAACACAATTGTTAAATGTGCAGACACGAAAGTTGTTAAAACCCGAATTAGGTAAGATATTTCATTGAGTCGATGTTTCAAGCGCTGTGCTCTAAAAAAAGAAAGCCAATGCAACAAATTGCTTTAAAAATAAAATTCAGTTTTAAATGCAGACGTAGACTACACATGCTATTTAACCCTTTACGCAATAGGTACTTATTTTAACGCCTTTAATTATTCTTCAACTCTAGAAATTAGTTTCACTTTATACCGTCATGGGTAGGCATCGTAAGAAATATTTCCCATATGCTAGCTGACGGTAGCTTAAAGCAGGCTGAAATTAAAGCAGAATACTCTAAAGTCTGCTTTAATACTGAAACAAACTATGGATGAAAGGGTTAGATCTAACCGACAGCTGGTAATTTTATCATATTTTATAATTTCAGGGCCTGGACAAGAGACCAGTTACATAAAAGACAGGAATTACCATATATAATGTTCAACAGTAAACCGTTGTACAATAGCCATTCAACGGCAAAACAATGAAATCTCTATAGACAGGTGGCTGCTTAATACAGACAAGGGTAGTTCAGAATGCCTCGAGGGAGCATTCTACATTGCATTTGTCCAGCATTTAGCATTCACTTGTCTAATAACTAAATAGGGTCTTCTTTTTTGGTGTTTTTAATGCTTTGTTTTTTTCTTCTTTATTTCGAATCTCAGTACATGTAGATCTACCAATAAAATGTTTGAGTTGCATCAATTTACCTCATTTCTTAGTCTCAGCTTGGTATTCTACACAGAACATGTATACACATGTGTATTTGACGCTCGCGCTGTTACATGGTGGGACGAGCTAAGCACTGTACGTCACAGGATGTACTCGCGCATGCGCTGGGGACAGCCGACTTAGTCGCTAAGTCAGCTAATAGTGTCTGACTATGTGAAATTAATCGTGGAGAAATTCAAAATCTCCAGCTTTGTGATTGGTCCAAAAAGTAGGTTAAACACTATAAAGGGATATGGTCCGAAGAAGAAGGAGAAGAAGAAGCAAGAGGCGGAGACGTAAGGACGAAACATTTGTAGATGAATTATTACGGGGACGAAAACGGTCTAGGTTTATCAAGCGTCCGAACGACTTATTATTACAACAACCCGTGTGGTATCACGTAGCACTAACGGTTTTGTTCTTTGGTGACGTTTTACAATTACTTGATAAGATGGTAATTTGTTATAATATGTATCATTGTATTGTGTTATCCTTTAATTATGCACAACTTGTTTTACAGTTTGTTTTTATCAGTTTTGCCTACTTTCGTTACGGAGGCGTCTGTGGTTGATCAATGTCTGTTAGACGCTTTTGGCATGTATACATAGTCTGTATCAAATCTATACGTCGTAGAATCCAATATCTAGGCAAACTATGTAATATGGAATGCCGGTCACGACATGCTACCTGCCACATTCTAGTTGTTACTTGTTAACAGACACTTGTGACGTTGTCAGTTGCTTCTTTACATTTGCTATTTGCCATTTGCTAATTGACACTTGCTAATTGTCAATTTTTGTGTTGTAACTCCAAATGCCCTATCATTGGAGTTTATTTCGTTGATCAACATGTTTTGTATCCTTTGATATAGATAATTACTCACTTTAAGATGCTTGTATATTATCAATACCAAAGGCATCTATAGATAAAATAATTTAGCAGATGGCAATTAGCAAACGACAACTCCAAGTGACAGTTAGCATATGGCAAGTAGCAAGTGGCAATTAGCAAGTAGCAAATACCAATATTGTGACAGACCATGCACTGACATTACTGCGTTGATTTGGATCTAAACTGTTGTAGAGTAACATTGTGGATCCTGGTCCAAGATCCGCTGTTGCAAGTGCAGCATTTGATTTGGAACTAAACTGTTTTAGAATAACATAGCGGATCCTGATCCAAGATTCGCTTTTAAAATTTAAATACTCTTTATTACGCTTTTGCAAACAAAGCAAACCCTTCTTAAGTCGCTAATTCATCTGACACCATCTGATCAGAGTCTACTCTGTTTCTAGTTCTTCCGAGGTTCAAATTACACATTGGGGTTCGCAACACTAAATTCAGTCCACTAAGAGAGAGATGATTCTAAAGAGTGGTCACAACATAGGGTTTGGTGGAGAAATAAAGAAGTTGTTCTTGAAAATGTTTTAATTTACGCATCTTATCTGGATATTTGTGAATTTCATGCATATATTATGTCAGTTAATCACATGACCATGGAATGTATATATATATATAGAAATTATATAGAAATTCCGTTCTATTCTTGAATCTGTCTATAACAGCTACCAAGCAACAAAACGGAATCTAGAACAAAAAGATGCAAATAAATGGTCATATATTCCCCAACTTTCTTGGTTAAAGTGGACAATATATCGCTGCTGCGAGCCTGCGAACACAGTCTCTTAAGTTCCTTTCTATGCTCTGATATCAGCTTTGCATGCGGACTCGGCCATTAGTCACCATTTTTAATGTTCGGCGGGCAGACGGACGGGCGGCTGCCAATCTTGTAAGCGCAACTGCTCTGAAACTGTTTGACAGATTTTCATAAAGCCTTGCATTTAGCAAGGACACAATATGTAGATGTGCATATTGTCAGGGATGTTTCCTTTCTGCAATTTTTCTGAGAGTTATGCCCCTTTGAACTTAGGAATCAGTAGGTCTTTTGACCCTATCCTTGTAAGCACAACTCCTATCAAACTGTTCAACAGAATTTCATAAAACCTTGTATGTAGCAAGGACACAATATGTTGATGTGAATATTGTCGGGGATTTTTCCATCTGCATATTTACGAGAGTTATGCCCCTTTGAACTTAGAAATCACTGTCTGTTGACCCTATCCTTGTAAGCGCAATTATTGCTTAGTTTGTAAACTTATTGTCTGCCTACGAATATATTTTTCTTTAACCCTTACTGTGCGGGACAAGAGTCACTAATGTCCTTTGCAAACAGTGTAGACCCAGATTAGAGGGATCCTAGTGGAGCCCTCTCATCAGGGTCTGCACTGTTTGTCATGTTACACTTTTCTTTAGAAAAAATCCAAAATATTCACCATAAACTGGGCCTGTTTGAATTTTGGAATAGTCCATTTGAAAATTCAGTGGTGTAAGGGTTAAATCTATCATCAGAGTGAGATACATAGTTATATGAGACCATGCTTCAAAATTTGTTGATTTTAGGATACATTATAAGCCCAAGTAAAATGGAATATCTTCATCTTTAATGGGGAAGGAGGATAAAAGAAGAAACGACTTAATGAGTTATTTAGTGAATGAATCAGTGTGAGGATTTCATGATAAGATTTACAAATTCATGATAACATTGTTAAAATAAATAACATTGTACTACATTATCATTGTATTATGTAAAACTTGTACATGTATAATTATGTAAGAATTATTCTGTACAATTCATTCAGGGAAATTAGCACTTTCGTTTTTACTTTTCAGGCATGCATGCGTAGAGATGCTATACTTTCTACTGCCAAGCAGTTCTTAGAGTTTATCAACAAATCCCCATCCCCCTACCATGGTAAATTGTGTGTTGTTTTTAGCTCACCAGAGCACAAAGTGCTCAGGGTGAGCTTTTGTGATTGCCTGATGTCCGTCGTCCGTCGGCGTGCGTCGTCCGTCGTCCGTCGTGCGTCGTGCGGTGTGCGTCGTCAGTCGTCAACAATTTGAACCTTTAAAAATCTTCTCCTCTGAATCTACAGGGTTCTCATCTTTCATCTTTGGCATATAGCATCATCTGTTGGTCCTCTACAAAAGTTATATAAATTATACCCCTGGGGTCAAAATTGGCCCTGCCCAAGGGGTTTTCAGTTTTCAATAGAAACATATAGTGAAAACTTTGAACATCATCTCCTCTAAAACTAGAAGGTCCTCAGATTTCATATTTGGCACATAGCTTCAACTTCAGGGCTTCTACAAAAGTTATATAAATTATGCCCCTAGGGTAAAAATTGGTCTCACCCCATGGATTGCCAGTTTTTTTAAGCTGACTACTTAAACAGCCCATAGGATCACTAGTTATGCATAGGAAAAACTTTAAAAGTATTCTTGTCAGAAACTACATGTCCCAGAGCTTAGATATTTGGTGTATAGATTTACTTAGCATAACTTTATGGGTTTTATAAGTATCATAATTCTTGGGTTAAAATTGGCCCTGCCCTGTGTGTACAGTCTTCTTCACTTCAGAAACGACAGCCTAAAGGTTTCTCCTTAATATATCAGCCTGCAGAGCTCAGACCTTCTTATATAACCACCCTTAGCCTGATCAGTTGAGTAGAAATTGTGTTTAGACAAATAACACACTCTCATTTAAGATTGAGAAAATTGTGGATAGTTCTTAATATGCAGAACACTCTTAAAGCTTTTTTTTCATACCTATGCCCTTCATTAAGCTACCAGATATCAATATAGAGCATATCTGTTGTGAATTTCAGCTTAACTCTTTGCATGCTGGGTAATTTTGTCATCTGCTAAATGGTTGTCTGCAGCATATTCATAAGTTATCCGTACTACACAATTTCTTTCTAAGTTTTTCAGAATTCAGACTCATTGACAAACAGTTTGGATACCAGATCAGGCCCCACATTATATTGGCCCTGATCTGGATCCAAACTGTTTGCATAGGTCATTAGTGGTGGGAGAATCCCACTACACACGTTCTTTTTAGTTTTTCAGAAGTTCAGTCTCATTTACAAACAATTTGGATATCAGATCAGGCCCCACATTATGTGGGCCCTGATCTGGATCCAAACTGTTTGCATAGGTCATTAGTGGTGGGATAATCTGCCTCTAGCATCCAAAGAATTAATACAAGTTCCGTGGTCTATGCTCTATCCATTCTTTCACTACATTCTTTCAGCATCATGTTCTGGTCCTCTACAAAAGTTATATAAATTGTGTCCCCGGGGTTAAAATTGGCACCTCCCCTGGGGTGTTAAGTTTTCAATAGAAACATATGTGAAAACTTTGAAAATCTTCTCCACTGATTGTCTGGTGAGCGATGTCAGGGCCATTCTGGCCCTCTTGTTCATATTCATTATTTATTTATTTCTAAATTTTTTTATATAATTATTTCTTACATGAAAGGGTTAAGACGGGTTCAACTGACCCTGGATTGAGTATCAATCCACCTTGGATCTGGATCAACACTGTTTAGTGTTTACAGGACATAATTGGATTCCAGCATACATGTACCAGTACTCTATCCCTTTACCTGATTGAGACACCTTTTAGAGCGTAATTTACAAACCAGCTTGTTTGTCAAGATATTAACCCTTTCCCTGTTCTACATTTATTACAAATTTCAGTAGTTCATGAACAAAATAGCTATAATGAAATATGGAAGGTGGAACATTGTAGCCATTTTAGAAAGTAAAGAAACAGAACTATCAAATTCCATAAGCAAACAGAGTAGACCCAGATCAGACGGCTCCTATAGGAGCCGTCTGATCTGGGTCTACTCTGTTTGCAAATGCTTGAAAACAAGTTAATATGAGGGAAAGGTCTAAAACCATATACATGTATGGCTGTTGACAATAGGCTATTGATGAGCTATTAATAAAGACAACTAATAGTAAGAGAGACACAAGTTTCTATTAATAGCGCACTCAGGTATGCTTGGTATTCACAATGTTGTGACTGTTGTCTCCTTGTGTTTTTAACCCTTTACTTGTTCTACGTTTATTCCAAATTTCAATACCTACTGAATATTTATGGACAAAATAGTAAGATTGAAATATGGAAGGTGGAAATTTGTAGCCATTTTAGAAAGTAAAGAAACGTCTTTCAAATTCCATTAGCAAACAGCAGACCCTGATCAGACGGCTCCTATAGGAGCCATCTGATCTGGGTCTACTCTGTTTGCAAATGCGTGAAAAGGCATTTGTATGAGGGAAAGGGATAACTCTTGGCACAATAGAAGTGAAATTGTGATAACCTATGCAGGCAGTGTGGACCAAAATCACAGAGATGCTGAGTAACTCGACATCTCATCAGAATTTTAATTGTTTGACAGGCTGACGGTATACATGTATATGAATAGAAAAAAAGAAAGAATTACCTTATGAAACAGTAGCAGACAGCACTTTTTGGAGATGATATTAGCTTTAACCCTTTCCCTCAATACATATATTTGCAAACAGAGTAGACCAGTCAGATTAGAGTCTGCTCTGTTTACTTATGGAATTTGATAGATCACATTCTGTTTCTTTACTTTCTAAAGTGGTTACAATGTTACCCCTTCCATATTTCATTATAACTATTTTGTCCATAAATATTCAGTAGATATTGAAAATTGGACTACAACATGCCCATATTACCTGTGTAAAAACTTCCTTCTTTAAACACTTTCCTTGTTCTATATATAGAACTTGAACGATACATTGTTTACTCAAATGCAAAAAGATCCGTTTTACAGGTACTTTACCCTTCTAGTGCTAATACAGACGAGACTTGCAGTCTCAACAAACAGGGATCAAGATGAGATCCTGAACCCTTTACACCATGAATATTCATGAAAGAAATAATATATATGTACGGATTTTAATACACTTTCTTTATTAGTCCCCCACCGGTTACCGGTTGGGGGACTATAGGTTTGCTCGATTCCGTCCGTCCGTCCGTCCGTCTGTCCGTCTGTCCGTCCGTCCGTCCGTCCGTCTGTCACGCTTCGTGTCCGGGCCATATCTCCTACAAAGTTATGCCAAATTCATTATAACTTCACACATTGAAGAAGCATGATGAGGGCTAGTGTCATGCACAAGGGCCATAATTCTAGCATCAATATTTTTGGAGTTATTCCCCTTTTTCATATTTTTTTGTCCGGACAATAACTCTTTATCTACTGGTTCAATTGATTTGAAACTTCACATATGGAACAATCATGATGAGGGGTAGTGTCATACACAAGGGTCATAACTCTAGCATCAATATTTTTGGAGTTATTCCCCTTTTTCATATTTTCTTATCAGTCCGTCTGTCACGCTTCGTGTCCGGGCCATATCTCCTACAAAGTTAGGCCAAATTCATTATAACTTCAAACATTGAAGGAGCATGATGAGGGCTAGTGTCATGCACAAGGGCCATAACTCTAGCATCAATATTTTTGGAGTTATTCCCCTTTTACATATTTTTTTGTCCGGACAATAACTCTTTATCTACTGGTTCAATTGATTTGAAACTTCACATATGGAACAATCATGATGAGGGGTAGTGTCATACACAAGGGTCATAACTCTAGCATTGATAGTTTTGGAGTTCTTCCCCTTTTTCATATTTTCTTGTCAGTCTGTCTGTCACGCTTTGTGTCCGGGCCATATCTCCTACAAAGTTAGGCCAAATTCATTATAACTTCACACATTGAAGAAGCATGATCAGGAGTAATGTCATGCACAGGGGCCATAACTCTAGCATCAATAATTTTGAAGTTATTCCCCTTTTTCATATTTTTTGTCCGGACAATAACTCTTTATCTACTGGTTCAATTGATTTGAAATTTCACATATGGAACAAGCATGATGAGGGGTAATGTCATGCACAAGGGCCATAACTCTAGCATCTATATTTTTTACTGGTTCAATTGATTTGAAACTTCTCATATGGAACAAGCATGATGAAGTGTAGTGTCATGCACAAGGGCAATAACTCTAGCATCAATATTTTTGGAGTTACTCCCCTTTTCATATTTTCTTGTCGGGACAATAACTTTTTATTTACTGATTTAATGTATGAAAGTAGGTACTAATACCATTTAGGTGGTCATGTATATACCATGGTCAACCACACCATGGGTGGGTGGGGTGGGGAGAGCGGAGGGTTTTTTTTCAGTCCGGTGGGGGACTCATGTCTTGCATAGCAATACAACATGCCCTTGTTTTCTTCTTTTTTTTTTTTGAGACACCAAAAATTGCTTGTTTATTCTCCCAATCATCCCACCATAGGTATGAGAAGAACAATCCCCCGTAGGGCCCATACCTTATAACTGTTTTGTAATTTCTTGTTTTTTGACAATGCCATTTTGATATTTGATATTATACTAAATATAAGTTATTGTACACAATACATGTACATGTAGTATGAGGTGATTGTTTCTTTTTACAATACAAGTATTTTATTCATGACTGCTGCACATTGCTTAGTGCTTACTTTTCAGCCCAAAAGAACTCGGTCTGTCGTGACCTACTCCCAATATTTACTTTGTCCAGGGGTACACGCAGTCCACGTAATTTAGATGACTCGGAATTCCATTCATCAAAAATAAAATTACTCCGCTGCAGCTTTGTAACTGTCGTTATTACGCAGAGACAAATAGCTCAATATTCTCACAGAAATATCAGCCTCATTAAGAATTGACTTATGTTTTCCACATAGACATTTCATGTACCTTTACCCCTAAACGCAAATTTATGAGTGTAAATTTCACGATGCGAGAATACTTTAAATTGTATCTCTGACAGACGCAGAAATATATATATATGCAGTACGACCCAATCCTGAGACGGCATATATGGGGCGAATAGAATGGTATTCATGATTGACAGCCCGTGTCCATTTCGACCTAATTCTAATGTACCCCAAGATTGCTTATGTACAAAGCTAATTCTGAAACAACCCCCCCTCCTCTCACGTAATTGTTATCCTACTAAAGACAATCAATCTTTATTAAATAAGTTAATATATCCATATATATAGAAATCAAACATTATATATATTAACCCAACCACTCTACACTGATATGTTTTATATCATCTTGATTGTATTGATACTTTGTTTTCCGTTGTTTGCGTAACTGATGCATGTATTACTTCCTCATGTTGCACCTCGGTGCCTGAGATGAAATAAAGGTAATGATTGGTATACGAAACCATGGTAACAGCTACTAACAGTTTGCATCCAGACAGAATGTCGGCTGCCTCGTCGTTTTATCAGGATCCAAACTGTCAGAATACGAACCTTATTTGGCAGCAAAATGTCGAGTCACCATTCAATGAACATCTTGGCTTTCCCCCTATTTCGACTTCTCTCTTTCCTTCCTTACTTAGTTGCTTTCTTTCTTTTCTATCTTTCTTTCAGTGTTTAAGCATATACATGTATATCTAGTAGTTTATGTTTCCAACCACCAGTAACCTTATTAATAACCTTATTAATTATCATGATTGTACTTTGTCATAGTGTATGATTATTGTGTGTATTGCATTTCCTCTTGTTGCACTTCGGTGCCAGAGATGTAATAAAGTTCAGTTCAGTTCAGTAACCCTTGAAATGCTAAATTTTCAAATGGACTATTCCAAATTTCAGACAGGTCAAGCTTATGATGAATATTTAGGGATTTTTCTAAAGGAAAGTGTAACATGACAAACAGTGCAGAGCCTGATGAGAGGGCTCCTCTAGGAGCTCTCTCATCTGGGTCTACACTGTTTGCAAAGGACATTAGTGACCTGTGTCCTGCACTGTAGGGGTTAATGCCTTTGCATTCAGAGTAGCCCTAGATTCTACAGGAACCGTGTGATCAGGTCTGTTCTGTATGCTTATGAAATATATAACAGATCAGATTGTACGACATGTACCATGGTAAAATCCCTTGTTCATTAAATTGTTATAAAATATTCAGCTATTTGATATTCATAGTCATTATTTCTAATGTGAACAGTCATTGAGCGAGGGTTAACTTCATGTTTTACCATGTTTTATTTTATTAGTCAGGCATGTAGCTTTCTAAAGCCTTAGGCATGTTTCTACACATTTTTGATAAAAATGCAATAAATATTTATCTGGGTGTATGAGTTATACCCAATGGCCATAAAGAGAAAAACTACAATTTTCATACTCATTTATATATCATAAAAATGGTCTCAGAATGCAGCTGTGGTCAAAAAGAACTAAAACATTTCCAGATGAATGAGATAATTATGCACATCACAACCCATTCTAGAAGCTTGTGTGCTTTCATCTCCTAACACAAACAAGCACATAATTATGCACGCTCCTCTGTAGAGGTAACATACAAGTTTAATTGTCTGAGTTTTGTTAATGAGGTTGTCTTGTGACCTACATGTACCATATATATAATTAAGTTGAAGAGTCTCAGTTAGAATTGGTATTCATTAGCGGCGTTCTAAAAAGCATGTCAAAGCAAACTTTGTAGAGGAATTAAATTATTCACAGTAATCTATATATTGAACAGCCTTTCCTTCTGATAAATGCCTATTCATGCATTTGCAAACAGAGTAGATCCAGATCAGATGGCTCCTTATAGGAGCAGTCTGATCAGGGTCTGCTCTGTTTGCTTATGATATAATATAGATCTGATTCTACAATTTCTCCCTCTGCCAAAATCTCCTGTGTTTATCTTCTGTTTTAATGAATAATTCATATCCATGATGTCATTCCTTTTCACATAAATATTGAACAAGGAAACTCAAAGGGTTAAACCGGCCGCGTGGCTCAGTGGTAGAGCGTCCGCCTGCGGTACGGAAGGTCGTGGGTTCGATCCCCAGCCGCGACAGACCAAAAGTCGTTAAAAGTTGATACTAGTAGCTCCCTTGTCTACGCTCGACAATAAAGGTGTAGTTCTAGGACTGGTCGGCCCGGTGTCAGAATAATGTGACTGGGTGGGGTGCCCTTGCCATGTACCTGCGGCAGGAGTATTCCAGTGAGGCAGCACTATAACTTGTCTCATGCGGGTGCCGTCTGCAAATAACTGAAATACTGTTGGTCGGACGTAAAACCCAACTCACTCACTCACTCAAAGGGTTAAGGTCCAAGAGTGTTCCATGATGCATTGTTTGGTGCAAAAATGATGGCCCAAAAGTTATCAAGCAATGAGGAAATTTTGACCAATTGAAATAGAGTTAAAAACAAAATTAAAACTTGGTAAAGTGTGTGACCACCTCTTGAATTGACCACTGCAGTGCATCGCTGAACCCTTTACTCCATGAACATTCATCCTGACATCATGAATGTTAATTAGATTAACCCATTTGCTCCCAGTGGATTCTTCCATGTTTATATATTGGATTAGTCTATCTTTTATCTAAGGGATGTCTGGTCTAAAATTTCATTTTTGTTTTGTTTTATATTGAATTTCCTATCAGCAAGCAGTGTAGACTCTGATCAGACGCCGCATTATGCGGCGTCTGTTCAGAGTCTACATTGTTTGCCTATGTCCCATATATGGGATCTTGGGAGCAAATGGGTTAATTGTTATAATGGCAAGTGGTTGCAGGAAGTTTTGGCCATGGCAGAATTTGTAGAATTATTTTTATTTTTTTGTAAGCAAACAGAGCGGACCCTGATCAGACAGCACTTATAGGAGCCATCTGGTCTGGGTCTTCTCTGTTTACAAAGGTGTAGAAAGGGAGAAATGGATTAATAAAGACTAAAGTTGAACCTTGGATTCATCAAGCAAAAAAGAATAGTATTTGAGTTTTGTTTCAGTGATTACCATACAAAACATGTTGACATCTAAATGCAGATCATTTTGTTTTTGCAATAGGATTAAATGGTAAACAGTTCGATGACAAATAGATTGTAAATGCTTACTAAAAATGACAAACTGTGATATTTTCATAAAATATATTTCATAAAAAATAACCCTCAAAATGGTTAGGTGTCAGCTGCAGGAAAATAGAATTTCATTTTTAGGGTAGCAAATCGAGAGTAAAAACAACATGCTTTTCTAAGTTGCACCCCTGTTTGTTGACCCTGTCTGTTGAATATTTCCTGAGTTTGTTCCCATTGGGCTACAAATTGTACAGTAAAACCTGTTGCCACAGTTGATATTACAGTTGCCACCAAAAATAAGTGAATCTGTTTTTAAGATGTAATAGCTTAATGCAGGATGAAAGTTATGCAGAATTACTTTTTTGCTGTATTGAGCAACCCCCAGCTCTTTCTCTTATAGAACCATGTATTTATTGCTTATTGGTCAGAATACACATGTTCTACTGCATTTGCCTTTCACAAGTTTTTGAGATAATTAGAGAAGATTACAGTAAAACCTCTCTATAATGGCCACTTAATTGTGTTGATTAGTTGGTATTTAGGCAGGTGGCTGCTTGAAGCAAGGTGAAAGTAAAACAGAATGCTCCTATAGGAGTGTTCTGTTTTACTTTCACCTTGCTTTAAGCAACCACCTGCCTTTAACACAAAATACTTGATGTAATTTAGTGGTCGTTATAGAGAGGTAATACTGTATAACCAAATAAAACAAGCATTTTTCTAACTGGGAATAGTGAATCTCTTGGTTGAGATGTACATGTACTGTATATAACCCAATTTCATCTAATGACAGGATTTATTCTATTCTTATAATTTTGCAGCTGTTGATGAGTTGAAGACGCGATTAGTTGCTGCTGGCTTCAGTGAACTGAGAGACGCAGATCCCTGGAATGTGAAACCAAACCAGAAGGTTGATAAGTACCACTTACTCTGCTGTAGCTAAACAAATATATCCCTCCTTATGCTATATCCCTCCTTATGTTGTATACTGTCTTATGATGTATCCCTTCTGATGCTGTATCCCTCTTTATGCTGTATCCCTTCTTTTGCTGTATCCCCCTTATGCCATATTACTCATGCTGTATGCATCATGTATCCCATTCTTATACTGTATCCCTTTTGTTGTATCACTTCTTATATGCTATATGCCGTTTTATACTGTATCCATCATGTTGAAGTCTTATGTTGTATTCTTGCTTATGTTGTATCCTTGTGATATATCCCTTCTGATGTTGTATCCCTTCTTTTGCTGTATCTCTTTTATGTATCCCCCTTATGTCATATCACTTATACTGTATCCCTCATGTTGTATCCCCTCTTTTGCTGTTTCCCTTTTATTGTATCCCTTCTTATGCTATATCCCTCATGTTGTATTCCCTCTTATGATATATCCCATCTTATGCGGTATCCCTTCTTTTGTTGTATCCCTTGTGTTGTATCCCCCTTATGCTGTATCCCTATTTATGATGTATCCTTTATGCTGTATACAGTATACTATACACCCATATGGTGTATCCCTTATATTGTTTCCCCCTTATGATCATAGATGTACCCTTTCTCATGCTATAGATCAAATAATATTTGAAAGATATTCTAAATTTTCTTCAGTTTTGTTGTGAGTAGGTTCAGAAGTTTTACATAAGTAGATGTGCATGGGAATTTTCCTTCTGCAATTTTCCTGGGAGTTATGCCCCTTTGAACTTAGAAACCACTTGGTCTTTTGACCCTATCCTTGTAAGTGCAACTCCTCTCAAACTGTTCTACAGAATTTCATAAAACTTTGTACGTAGCATAGATACATTGTAACAATATGTAGATGTGCATATTGTCAGGGATTTTTCCTTCTGCAATTTTTCTAGGACTTATGCCCCTTTGAACTTAGAAATCACGAGTTAATAGTGAAGGAAAATCCGGTTTTATGTCGTGTCGACATTTTTTGTTCAGTATTCATGTAAGAAATAAAATGACATGAATATTTGCTTAAATGGCTAGATTTTTCGAGAAAAATTTCGGCTTATAGTTTGGCGAAAACCGGGCAAGGGCAGGCGGGTGGCGTGCAGTCGTTAACAAAACTTTAACATCGTTATAACTTCTTAATTACTTAAACTAGACCATTCATATTTGGTATGCGGATAGCTTTGGTGAAGGCCTTTCACTTGATATAAGGATACATGAAATCAGGTCAAGGTCAAGGTCACTGTTTCCAAATCTTTGCCGTTTTTAACAAACTCTAACATTGCTATATTTTCTGAACTACAAATGCTAGGCAATCTTTCCTTGGTATACAGATAGCTTGTGTGAAGACCTTTCACTTGATACAAGGATACATGAAATCAGATCAAGGTCATTATTTCCAAAACTTTGCTGTCATTAACAAAACTTAAACAATGCTTATACACAATGTAACTTCTGAATTACTTAAGCTAGACTATTCATATTTGGTATGCAGATAGCTTGGATGAAGGCCTTTCACTTGATATAAGAATACATGAAATCAGGTCAAAGTCACTACATGTATTTCGAAAACTTTGCCGTTTTTAACAAACGTTAGCATTCCTATAACTTCTGAACTACAAATGCTAGGCATTTCATTTTTGGTATACAAATGGCTTTTGTAAAGGCCTTTCAGTTGGTATATTTGAAATTAGGTCAAGGTCACTATTTTGACAAGTTGGCCATCACTGAAAAACTTCAACATTTTGTCTTAACTTCTGAACCATATATGCTAGACAATTAATATATGGTATGGAGATAGCTTTGGTGAAGGCCTTTCAGGATTAATGAGTCAACATGTTAACTACATGAAGAAAGCCAAATACAAATGTAGTGTAGAACTTAATCAGACACATGTCTGAATTTGCAGATGATCTCTATTGTCACTATTTTCAATGTGCCCCTGTGCCCTTTTTCCTTACATCTGGTTCATCCTTTCCTTCATGTAAAAGCGTTTCCACGGATTTGCGAACAGAGAAGGCCCAGATCAGATAGCTCCTATTAGAGCTGTCTGATCAGGGTCTGCTCTGTTTGCTAATGGAATTTAATAGATCTACATCTTTAGTTTATGAAATGGCTGCAATGAGTCACCATCCATATTTTATCATATCTATTTTGACCATGAATATTCAGTAGGTATTAAAGTTTGGACTAAATATGGAACATGGAAAGGGTTTAACCCTTCGCTTGCTATTCACGTCAATATACCTACCTGTAATTAGTAAAGACCCAGATGAGTCAGCTCCTACAGGAGCTGTCTCATCAAGGTCTGCACTATTTACAAGTTGATTGTGCAACCAGTGCACTCCACAGCAGTGATTTCACAGCGAAGTACTTCTATACAGTGAAGATATATGTAATTATACAACAAGGCATGGGTAAAGAAGGAGAAATGTATTTTAAAATTCGGCAAGAGAAGGTTTTAAGTAATTAACTATTTATCTGCTTTCAGTACTTTGTGACTAAGAACCAGTCCACAATCATAGCCTTTGCTGTTGGTGGAAAGTTTCAGCCCGGGAATGGCTTCAGTATTGTTGGAGCCCACACAGACAGCCCTTGTTTGAAGGTGAGAAATACAGTAACGACTTTAATCTTGCCTTTCTGGGATTTACTATGTGCAGAGTAATAAAATTAAAGGATGATGCCATAGTAAATAAAGGGCTTAATCCATTACTCCATGAATATTTATGCAAGAAATAATGACATCATGAATATTAATTAGATTAATTTTTAAAGTGGCATATTTACACATGAATTTTTGTTTTGCCAATGCAGAAACTAGAGAATCAGATCGATATTATATATATAAGCAAACAGAGCAGACCCTGATCAGACAGCTCCTTATAGGAGCCATCTGATATGGGTCAAATCTGTTTGCAAAGGTGTAGAAAGGTATATTTATAGTCTAGAGTAATGGGTTAATACAAGACAGTTGTGCTACATTCTGTGCAGCAAATTACTGATGAGCTTTTAAGATCCAGTAGGAACATAAATGATCTCATCATCTGTTAGCCCTTTACTAAATAGAGATACCTTTTAACCCATTCCCACTTAGGCTATTTTTAGACCCGACCTCTTTGAATAAATCTACCGAA
This sequence comes from Azorinus chamasolen, assembly GCA_963576725.1. Classification (NCBI taxonomy): domain Eukaryota; kingdom Metazoa; phylum Mollusca; class Bivalvia; order Cardiida; family Solecurtidae; genus Azorinus; species Azorinus chamasolen. The sequence continues at coordinate 1,264,827 of OY755248.1, forward strand.
AAGGAGCATAAACTAGAGAAAAGGAAAAAATTAAAATTTTGTAGTTTGAAACCATTGTGATAAATAGAGCATTTGCTCCTGTAGGAGCAAATGCTCTATTTATCACAATGGTTTCACAAAGTGACTTTTACAGAAGCGTCAAAAGGCGTCAATATGCGGGAATGGGTTAATGCCTTTGCATTGGTTAGGTTATTCATGTAAACATCTATGATATGCATAATAAAGTTTAATTATTCATTGTAAATGTCTGTTCATAAGCATTACTGAGCAGTGAAACAATTTGATACAGGAAATATGGAAACAAGTGGAAGTCTGATAGTTAATCTGAAAATTTCGGGTGTTACTGACTTTCAGACTGTTTGACAAACTGGTTTTCTTTGAAGCACTTTTTCTTCTTGCAACCAGTGATTGCAAGCCTTAGCAATTTGTTTAAAAGACATCTCAAAATTCTTCCAAATTTCCAGGCCATAGTATCTAATAATAGATTTTAATGAATTATTTTTAACCTGATACTCAGATCAGATGGCTACCATGCGATATTCCAGAAAGGATGTCATTATTTCTCTCATGAATATTCATTGAGTAAAGGGTTAAATGACCCCGTTTACTGGTAAGATTACGGTTAACAGTAGAACCCCTTTAAACCGGACATTAAATTTAGTGTAAATATTAGTCATGGAGATAGGTGGCAGCTTAATGCAGGGTGTAATTCATTCAGAAAGTGCCTATAGGAGCTTTTTGCATGACTTTAGCCCTTAGTCTTCAGGTTTAGAGGGGTTTTACTGTACATTAAAAGTTTCAAAAGTGAGCGCTTTTTTTTTCAATTTCATCAGAGTGTCAAATACCCTGTGAGATTAGGTGATGGGATACTTAGCATTTCATTTCAACCCATTCCCCCATATTGACACCTTTGTGCCTCTTTGAAAGTTGCTTTTTGAAACCATTGTGATAAATTGAGCATTTGCTCCTATGGAGCAAATACTCTATTTATCACAATGGTTTGTAAACTACCAAATTCTAAACATTTCCCTTTTCTTAAGTAAATGCTCCTTTTCGGTAGATTTATTCAAAGAGGTTGGGTCTTAGAATAGCCTATGAGGGAATGGGTTAATCCAAACTGATGGCAAAGGTTGTCACATATAACTTTTATATCCACAGGTGAAGCCTGTATCCAAGGTAGACAAAAGTGGGTACCAGATGGTGGGTGTGGAGTTATATGGCGGCGGAACATGGTACACATGGTTTGATCGGGATCTCACTGTTGGTGGCAGGGTCCTTGTCAAGGTAAGATGAGATGATTGAGGAAACTCAAAATATAGCATGTATTGTGAATAATTTGCATATTTTTCATATTGAGGTCCAAATACATGTCCAAATATTTGGAGTATAACGATTAATTAACCAAAAGTACTCATTGATTTACAAAAAAGTAATGTGAAAAATGGTGAGGGGCTTTTATAAGCCTTGACACTTTTGGTGAGGGGCTTTTGTCATGAGGGGCTTTTGTAGGAGGAGCTTTTGTAATGAGGGACTATTGTAGGAGGAGCTTTTGTAATGAGGGGCTATTGTAGGAGGAGCTTTTGTAATGAGGGACTTTTGTAATGAGGGACTTTTGAGTGTACCCCTTTGTTATATGTTTCACCTTTCAAATGCTTCTAATGAAATGTGCAGACAGTTTAACCCTTTCCATGGTTAACCCATTCCCTCATATTGACTCTTGACGACTCTGTAAAAGTCACTTTGTGAAACCATTGTGATAAATAGAGCATTTGCTCCTATAGGAGCAAATGCTCTATTTATCACAATGGTTTCAGTCTATAGATTTCTAAAAAAAAATCCTTTTCTCTAGTTAATGCTCCTTTTCGGTAGATTTATTCAAAGAGGTTGGATCTAAAAATAGCCTATGAGGTAATGGGTTAATACTCAAGTAAAAATAATGATACATTTGTATAATGAATATTTATTAGCTGAATTTTCATACTGGCATATGTACATATGAATTTTTTGTATTGATAGAAAGCAGTCGGATCTATTATGATTTTATAAGCAAACGGCACAGAACCTGGTCAGATAGCTCCTACATGATCTTGGTCCTATCCCCCTCCCTGTTGTTATGCATTTTGTTATGTTTTTGCAGTTATATGGAGCAATTAATGTACACTATTCCTCTAATTTAAATGGTAGACAAGTATTTCTAAGCAGATGTCCATTTTCTACCTCAACTTGGTGAATGCAATGTATTGTATTCCATATATTTGTCCGGTCTCTGCCTTGAAGAGTTTGTATACTGGTTAATTTAATTTCACCAACAATGTAAATATATTTATGTTGGCTGAATAGATTCATGTATAACTTTGCCAGAAAAGAAATATACAGTACAACCTCTGTCTATATAACTGCCACTGAATTACATCAAGTATTTTGTGTAAAATGCAGGTGGCTGCTTAAAGCAAGGTGAAAGTAAAACAGAACGCTCCTATAGGAGCGTTCTGTTTTACTTTCACCTAGCTTAAAGCAGCCACCTGCCCTAATTACCAACTAATTAACACAATTTAGCGACCGTTATAGAGAGGTTTTACTGTATCCTCTTTTACAATGATAACATTCATTATAATAGCATTTTCAATACTTTTTCCCAGGCAAAAACTTAATTTTTATGATGAGAATTGTATGCGTTTTCTAAGTTATACGCCCTCTACAGATTCTTTAACCCTTGCCTTCATATAAATGCCTTTTAACACCTTTGCAAACAGAGTAAACCCAGATCAATTGGCTCCTGTAGGAGTAATATGAACAGTCTGTTCTCTTTGCCTTTGAAATAATAGAGATATGTTGCTACAGTTTATGCATGGTGTAATATTTACTTTGTTTTTTTTGCAAATATAAAAAATTCAGCTAATTAAACCTCATGATGTCAATATAATATTTCTTACCAAATGATCATGAGGGGAAGGGAGTTAACTCTGATATAAATATGAGACATGTTACATAGTTCGCGGTTTAATCCTTTCCCTCATATAAACGTGTTTTCAAGCATTTGCAAAGAGAGTAGACCCAGATCAGATGGCTACGAGAGGAGCCGTCTGATTAGGGTCTACTCTGTTTGCTAATAGAATTTGAAAGATCTGTGTCTTTACTTTCTAAAATGGCTACACTGTTCAACCTTTCATATTTCATTATAACTATTTTGTCCATGAATATGCAATAGGTACTGAAAAAATGAAGTAAACATACAAGAGGGAAAAGGTTAAAATTAATAGAGAAAAGAAGCAGTATTGATATCCTATGGAAATAATGTTAATTTATCATTTGACACTTCATGGTGAAAGTCTTCTCAAAGGAAAAAGAATGGCACCTATAATTTTATTTTATTTTTATGAAAATTCAACTGTGTGGTATTGTTCATTATGATTGATTTTAATCTGTTCAATTTCACACACCAACAATTTGAAAGCGTACCTTGTTTGGGAGCTTTCGTCCGTGTACTACAGACTTTGTGAACCAACTGACTTCACTAGGACTGGACACCGCTCGAGGCTTTAACAGTGAGCGATGTTAATGTTGTGTCCCAGATGTGTGGCAAGTACCTCGCTAAAGTGTTGTCACCACTGGTGGGTAAGACAGAACACCACATCAAGAACACTAAGCACTTCGCGTCAGTGATAAGGACAAAACAGTGAACGAGGATGAGATATTGGTATCTTATGATGTCAGCGCCTTGTTCACCAGTGTACCAGTAGACAGGGCACTCACGGTGATAAGAGACCGGTTGACTGCAGACAGTACCATTGCTAAGAGAACTCCGCTTACCCCAGAACGTCTAACCAAGTTGTTGGAACTATGTTTGAAATGTACCTATTTCGTGTATGACGGTACATACTACCTCCAAATTCACGGTGCTGCGATGGGCTCCCCAGTGTCCCTTATCGTGTGTAATCTGTACATGGAACATTTCGAATCACTAGCACTGACTACAGCACCTCATCCACCATGCTGGTGGTTTAGGTACGTAGATGACACACACCCATACATGTGATAACCTGTTGAAGCATGTCAGGTAGATTTTGGAAATTTGTCAGGTAGATTTGACTTTTGTCAGGTAGATTTTACCGACACGACAAAATATATCGAGACGAAAAAATTATCTTCTAGATACTTACGTTTTTTATACCTTTTCACATAATCATTCATACCATACCATAAATACTGTTATGGTATTACCCACATACCATACCATGCCATGCCATTATAAACCTTACACTACACACATAACATTTACACACACTTTCCCTCATATCAACGCCTTTTCATGCATAGGAGCTATCTGGTCAGGGTCTGCTCTGTTTGCTTATGATATTGGAATGATTCCACACTTTCTGGCTTGGCCCAACAAAATCAAATGTCCATGTGCTGTTATAATAATAAATCTACCTTTACAAGCCATGCATTATACAGACTACATCTATACACAGCCATGGCATGATCTCCAACCCTTACAATGCCTAGAGATCAATAACCCCATTAACCCTTTCCTTCATATAAACATGTTTCACTCATTTGCAAACAGAGTAGACCCAGATCAGACAGCTCCCATAATTAAATAATGTCATGGAAAAATCAAGACTTATTATACTGTTTTATCATAATGAAAAATATATTCCATTTTATCTTATTTTATTACAGTTTCAGTGCTTTTTAGGCTTATTTTATAGCCCTTATTCGGCTATATTCCCAATGGCAAAAAAGTGTTTTCTCCAATTTTTGGAGGAAAATTCCCAACCTCAAGTCAACAAAATCTATGAAAAAACGTTAACAAACCTCGATTTATTCAGTACAATCGGTCTGAGGACGAATCTTTTGTTATTGCCGGTGATAAAACTAAACTGTTTATCGTTCGGAATATTCGGATATTCTTTATTTGTTGTTATCGGTCGGAGTGCATACTGCTTTTTGAAGCTATGATAACGTCACTCCCCTCGTTTTAATTTTGTCTCCTCGGTTGAGTAATAATAATGCGTGCCACATGTGGTATTTGTGGACAACGTCGCCTATGTCAGAGTTTATTCTGGACTCAGTGACAGATGGTCTAGTGAAGAAATGTAATAAAGTACTGCCCTCACTTTCAGTCTTTCTTTCGGACATAACTGCTTCGTTATCGTATAGAAAGTCCAGATAATCACATTTGTTAACAAAATGTTTTTCACTTTCGTTTTCGACTCGCGCGAGAGACTATGTGATTTTGATATATAAATTAACCAATCAAATCGCGTAAAAACCTTCACACCAGATGCTGTATCTGGGCGACGTCACTACCGGAAATAAATTTTGCAGTCTCCAAGCAACAAGTAGCGACTCTCTTTCGCGACCGTGAAACGAAAACAAAACATCCCGATATGAATTCAGATTAAATTATCTATTTAGGGAGGGGATTTGGGATTTTGTGCAGCGGCATTGCCTTAGGATGGAATTCTGTCTGATTTGTAAGCGTGCATGCGCATGTCGCCATTTGCATTTTGACACGACTGGTTCCCGAATATTTTTTTTGATAACTCCAGTACAGCGCAAACGGGAACCAGTGATTACATAATGCGGATGTTCTCCGCGGGGGAACCATACCAAAACAGGCCAAGCGTGGATCACAGCATGACAGCATGCTAAAGGGGGTTTGTGTGTGTAGAGAACTAACAGATAATCTAACCCAGGGAGGAAAATATAGGTCACTAAAAAAGATGCCGTGGCAGAATCGGTAAAACGGTAGAAACGGCTGCAGAATCGGTAGAACGGTAGACCACCTCTGAAAACGGTAGAATTCACCTACCGTCGGTAGTTATCACATGTATGCACACCCCAAACAGAAAAGGGAGTATGTGGACGATTTCACAGAACACATTAATGACATTGACCCTGATATTAAGTTCACCATAGAGAAAGAGGAGAATAACACTTTGGCTTTCCTGGACACCAACACCATCAGGAAACCAGACGGTATGATTAGAACCACAGTATACCGAAAAGCCACCCACACTGACCAATACCCGGAAGAACACAAGCTGGGCGTAATTAGAACTCTACATCAGAGGGCAGAGACAGTGATCACAGATCAGAATGACTTGAGAGCAGAGAAACAACACGTGAACAAGGCTTTGGGGGGGTGTAAATATCCTAAGTGGGCGATCAACAAAGTCACCAAGAAAATGAAAGCCCAAAAGGATAAGACCAAGAAACAGTCACCAAACAAGAAAAGAAACCAAGGGCAGCATAGTGTTACCTTATCTGAAAGGGAAAGGGGAGACGTTGAAAAGAGGTATAATAACATAAGGTAAATGTGTGTTTCATGCCTTTCAAAACTATGAGACAGTTGTTGGTCCATCCTAAAGACAAGTCTGGTAAACTGCATGTCTGTGGTCCCGTTTATCATATCAAGTGTGAAGGCTACGAGAAGCATAAATGTGATAAGGATTACATTAGGGAGAAGGAGAGAGATCTCAAGGCACGATATATGGAACACAGACGACCAAGCTCGGTCAATAGTGAGGTATCGCGCCACATAAATCAGGACAATCCGGAACATTCTGTATCCATCAAATCAGTGCATATCTTAGATCGCGAGTCCTCCTGGTTTGAAAGGGGGGTCAAGGAGTCAATCTATATCAGAGCACACAAGCTGGCGCCCAACAGAGACGGGGGCCGCTACAACTTGCCACACATCTGGGACACAACATTAACATCGCTCACTGTTAAAGCCTCGAGCGGTGTCCAGTCCCAGTGAAGTCAGTTGGTTCACAAAGTCTGTAGTACACGGACGAAAGCTCCCAAACAAGGTACGCTTTCAAATTGTTGGTGTGTGAAATTGAACAGTTTAAAATCAATCATAATATAAGTTTTTATGCCCACACCATTTAAAATGAGGGTGGAGGCATATAAAGTTGTACCTGTCTGTGTGTACATATGTACATATATTATGTATGTTCAGATTCTTGTCCGGCCAATAACTCTTCTTTCGATGGTATTGAAAACTTGCACATGGTAAGATTTTGATGAGAGGTTGTGTCATGAACTAGAGCCATAACTTGGACATCAATAACTTTTAGAGCATTTATTTCTTTGACAAATTAGTTGCACATGATGTTTTTAAATGAGGCTTCATATAGACAATACTGCACAGGTAGGTGCATCTGTGTCCATCAGGGTTGGCAAAATGCCGGCATTTATGAGTATTTACCGTGCCGGCGGTAAATACCGGTAAATACCGGGATTTACTGGCGTTTACTGGCACTTACTGGCATTTACTGGTATTTTGAATTGTCCAGGGGCTTAGCACATATTTAAACCATCCTAATGTGCTTTATTAGTTCTCTAATCATATATACAAGTTTTGCCTTATTTATTTGCAGTGTAAACAACCCAAAAAATAAAATAAAAGGTGCAATTAGGGCCCTGCTTGGAAATGCAGGAGCCCTATAGGAATCACAATTTCTGTCCATCCGTCAACATTTTTGATATGACATGATAACTCAACAGTACTTCACATATTGGTTTCATATTCGGCATATGCTAAGTATCATTAGAGGAAGACACCTATAGTTTTTGGGTTGAATCTGTGATCACAATGTCTAAAATTATCTGCCCTTGATTACAGGGCTCTCTTCCTCTCTGTAACTGAGTCAGTTTTCTAGTTTAAGCTGTACTTTGAATGAAATAAGTTTCATGAAAATCAAAGACTGGCAGTCAGTTGTAGTGAACTGAGTAACAGATAAGAGAAACAATACCGACCACATAACCCACTGCAAATTACTGTCTGGTCAGCTCTCAAAACAACAGTTTTGACACCTCTACTGGCCACTATGGTAATTGTTGTAAAAACATACACACTTTTCATTTAAGAGATACACACAATGAACCATGAAGTGTCAAACACAATATAGACAATTTAGAGGGGGCAATGATTCAGATTAAACCAATCAAACTGCAGTATCAGACAAAGGAGTTGATCTGTTGTACTGATGATTTTAACACATTATACCAGCAGAATCATGCAATTATTTAAATTTAGAGCTATACAGGACTTTTCTGATAGCCAGATGAAACTCCTAGATAATATGTATAAGCTATCAGATGAGTACACCTGGCAGGCGTGAAACAGTTTAAACCCTCAGTATAATGATGGTCAGAAATCAATACATAAACTTATCAATATTCCCCTAACCAGCAATTTAGAACAGCCTTTATAAAAACAATAAACTTCAAAGAAATAATATATATTCCACCTTTTCTGGAGTAAATGCCAGTACTGGCCATTTTGGGAGTATTTACCGGACCGGTAAATACCGGTATTTACCAGCGGTATTTACCGCCCCCGGTATTTACCGCCCAACCCTGGTGTCCATTGGACACATTTCTAGTTTTAGTTTTTCATCAATGACTTACAGTTCAATAGGAACAATTCCTTCTGTCAATCTCATTTGAGACATAATTTTATACTGTCAAATGCCTTCATAAATTTTATTTTTTTTCAGAATGGTAGCAAAATTGACCATCGACTTGTGCACATTGACAGACCCATCCTGCGTGTTCCAAGTATTGCTATCCATTTACAGAGGGACCTAAATGATTGTTTTGGCCCAAACAAGGAAAAACATGTGTCAGTGTAAAACTTTTCAAGTCTTAGCATAGATTGTTTGATTGTGTTGGCTTGGTTTAAAAGTGTTGCATCGACCCTCATTAACTCTTTGCAAGCTAAGTACTTGTCATCTGCAAGAACTATTGTAAGCTGTAATGTTGAAACTTAATTTTTATTCCAATATAGGGGTATAAGGGTAACATCAACAGAAATTGAATTAATTTTACCTTGCCAAGAGAATTGAATTCCATATACCCCTCAGCATTAACCGCCAAAAAGAAAAACCCTTGTAAACATGTACAAAAACTCTGATCTTGTATAATTTTGTAACCATGGTTAATTTTATGCCCCCAAAGCTTTGCTTTGGATGTATGTAGTAATCGACCTGTCTGTGTTCACCTTGTCCAGAGCATATCTCATATATTACTTGAGCTAAGAAGGCCATATTTATTGCATGAGTACATCTAGGGATCATGGAATGTTGAAAACTGTTTTCAGGTCACTATGACCTGGCCATTGACCTCTGACCTTGACTATGGAAAACCTTGTCCATAGCATATCTCTTACATTACTTGAGATAGGAATGACAAATTTGGTGTGTGAATACATCTTGGGATGACAAGTGTCACATTCCATTTCCAGGTCACAGTATATTCCATTTCCAGGTCACTGACCTTGCCCTCTGACCTGAGCTATAGAAAGACTATCCAGAGTATAATGCCTCTATAGATATGATGAGGAAGGAATGCTAAAATGGTGTGTGAGTACATCTTAGGTTAGTGGTGTGTCACATAACATTTTAAGCTCACTGTGACCTTGACTTTGATCTCTGACCTCTATTATAGAAAAACATTGTCTGCAGCATATCTCCTATAAAACTTGACCTTGACCTCTGATCAACTACAGATAACCCTTATTCAGAACATATCTCCTGTTTTACTTGAGGTAGGAATGCCAAATTTTGCCCAGAGCATATCTCCTGTTTCTTTAAATAGGAATAGCAAAGTTGGTGTATGAGTACATCTAGGGATGGCATATTACAGTGTGCACGGTTTTGGTCACTTTGGCCTAGACCTCAGTGAAAGAAAAACCTTCATACTTACAGCATTGTTGTTCCACCATGTCTTGGTTAAGGTTACTTTAGTTCAAATCAAGGCCACACTGTGCAATATTTTGGTTTCATTTTGCGTTAGGAGTACAGACCTGCCTACAAAACCATTTCAATGTCAGGTCTTTACTTTGGGGGCCTTTGTCACTATTGTGACAAATTTCTTGCTAAAAGTGGAACAGAGTGTGAACAATTTTGGTAGTTGTACGAGCTCATACTTAACCCTTCGCTTGCTTTTCACGTCAATATACCTACCTGTAAATAGTGAAAACCCAGTTGAGACAGTTCCTGCAGGAGCTGTCTCATCAGGGTCTGCACTATTTACAAATTGATTGTGCAACCAGTGCACTCCACAGCAGTGATTGCACAGCGAAATAATTGAGGAAGGTGAAGATATATGTAATTGTAACACAGGGTATGAGTAAAGAAGAATAAATGTATTTCAAAATTCAGAGAAGGGCTAATAGATCACTTGACCTATTAACCAAGTGAGCCATACAGGTCATCATGGCCCGCTTATTTACATAAATGTTCACATAATGTGTAATGTTCAATTGCAATGTCAAAGTGACCACTTAACTTTGAAAGTTCAAATGTTATATATGCCATATGCTTTTAATAGATGATTACTCTTAGGAAACCTACCTCCAAATAATACCCCTGCTAAATTTATGTTCTAGGGTGTACATCGAAATTAGCCAGTTGGTCGTTCGGCCAGTCATATGATCAGTTTGTTTGGATTTAGCATGTAGCTTGTGGTGCAGACTTCTACAGTTTTGAAAAAGTTTTAACTCATTCCCTCCTACACTATGTGTAGACCCAACCTCCTTGAATAAATCTACGCAAAAGGAGTATTAACTATAGAAAATGAGAATTTTCGAGTTGTGTAGTTTTGAAACCATTGTGATAAATAGAGCATTGGATCCATGGTTTCAAAATATGACAAAATGTGAATAGAGGCACCAATATGCATCACTAGGAGGGAATAGGTTAATTAATCTGACTTTCAACAAACAGTCATCATAACGTCGCTGTGCTGACAAAACCTCGTATAATTAAAATCACTACTTTTCAGGAGAAGCAAAAAACTGATTATTTTTATGAATTCGTCTTTATGTGACAAATCAGGTCTATATTCTTGTACCATATTAAAACACAAATCAATAAATAAAACTTTATTTATTCTATATTAATAAAACTTTATCTTTTCTATCATTTGGTATGACGATTTTTTAAATGTATTATATTTTTTAACCAAGTTTTGTTCACCTTATGTATATACGAGGTTTTACCACTTATACGATATTTCGTCGTTTATTTTTTATCCGGCGATCATGATATACGACAATTTACATTTCACTTGAGTTTAAGCTTTGTACCTTCACACACAAAGAAAAGGACATACCTATGCTCTATGTACCACAATACATGCACTGACCTAATCTGCATGTTTTTTGATATGTTTAATGCCATTGCTTCGCATGCTTGAATAGTAAAATTTATACGAAGTTTTGATATTGAAAAATTCAGACCAATAAATATACGAGGTTTAGTCACGGACGAGTTTTGACACATTTCATTGGTCGATTGCACTGAGATTTTGACAGGATGTAGGCATTGTACATTTAAATCAGAAATCGTGAAGAAACGATTTTCGGCCAAAATGGATATACGAGGTTTTGTCAGCACAGCGACGATAATATGTAGATGTGCAAGACATTTGTGTTTGTTTCTGTCAACTTGTCTGGTGTCTGTCAGTTTGTTTGGACCAGACTTATGTGCCTGTGGACTTTCACTCTCTTGTATGCTGCAGTTTTACTGGGAAACACATACTTTTTCGTTATCAAAGTGGTACTGGTTGAGGAATTACCATGGTCTTGTTTTAAAACGCCGTTTGAAAAAACGGGATATATGGAATGGCGCTGTCTGTCTGTCTGTTTGTCTATAAAATCTCTAATTCGAGTTCTGCTTGGTGGATCCTTCTCCAATTACACCACAATGTTTATCTGTTTATCCAGTACATATATCCAAGGTTAAGGTCACACAATTTGACTTAGAATTTGCGTTTAGCATTTGCATTTAGCAAATATGTTAAATGTCTGTCTGTAACCTCTCTAACTCAAGTTCTGCTTGGTGGATCCTTTTCAAATTTCATCACAATGTTTATCTGAACATACTGCAGTAGCATGGGTTTGTCCCGGTACAAATATCCAAGGTCAAGGTCGCACAATTGGACTTGAAATTTGCGTTTTAAAAGCATTTGCGTTAAGCAAATATGTAAACCTAAATTTATGTTGAAAATTTACATAACCCTTTGAGATAAATCATTACAGATGATATAAAGATACCTGAAATCAGGTCAAGGTCACTATTTTAAACATTGACTGTCATTAAAATGTTGTTATAAATAACTTCTGAACTACATGAGCTAGACAATTTATATTTGGTATGCAGATAGCTTGGGTGAAGGCCTTTCAGTTGATACAAGGTTACATGAAATTGGGTCAAGGTCAACACAAAAAAAAATCCAGCTTTAATGCGGTATCTCTTTTATTTTCAGGTGTCCAGTATTAGCCACCTCAATTCAAGCTCAACTAAACTCTACAGATGTCAACTCAACTGCCAAACAGGATAAAAATGATCAAAAACAGGTGAACACCTTAACCCATTTCCTCATAGGCAAATTTTAGATACAACCTCTTTGAATAAATCTACCGAAAAGGAGCATTAACCCTTTCCCTGTTCTATGCTTATTACAAATTTCAATACCTACTGAATATTCATGAATAAAATAGTTATAAAGAAATATGGAAGGTGGAACATTGTAGACATTTTAAAAAGCAAAGAAAAATATCTTATCAAATTCTATTAGCAAACAGTGCAGACCCTGGTCATACGGCTCCTCTAGGAGCCGTCTGATCTGGGTCTACTCTGTTTGCAAATGCGTGAAAACACGTTTATATGAGGGAAAGGGTTAACTAGTAAAAAGGAAAATTTTAGAATTTTGTAGTTTGAAACCATTGTGATAAATAGTTTCATGGTGACTTTTACAGAGTCGTCAATATGAGGGAATGGGTTAAACATGGACATTAGCTTTAATACTTCTTTTTTACTGCTCTGTGTTGATCATCCTTTTCTCTTTGAATATTCATGAAAGAAATAAGTCTCTATGAATATTAAGTGAATATTTATAATTGTGTATACCCACAGGACATGGCAGAAACTGTTCATTCATATCTATATATTATTAGTTATGCAGTGCTTAGTGTCCCTAATATGGACTATACACTGCCAGCAAATATTAATATGGGACGAGGCGAAGCCGAGTCCCATATTAATATTTACTGGCAGTGTATAGTCCATATTAGGGACACTAAGCACTGCATAACGAATTTATCTTACCGACTACTTTTAATTTCAAGTATTTACATGAATGAACTATTGCAAACTTGATATTACAATAGGACCGGTATAAATTACCTCCCTTTAACAGAATTAAAGTAAATATTCTTTATTTACCTCAAATCTCGTTTAAATATTTTATTTTTATTTCTTAACATTGTAAAACTAATAAATGTTTATATTTTACTCCAATTAAAGCATAAATTATATTTATGCATATTTTAAAACTGTAAGGATAAGCATAAATAATTATTATATAAACAATAACACAACAGTTTAAAGTTTGCTTAAACTTAACTTTAATAATGAACAACAGAACAAATAATAGACGTTTCAACATGGGTCAAACCATCTGTCCACTATCAATGGAAAATCTGTATAATTTTGTCATATTTTTAAAGAAAATAAAATCACTTTCACTGACTCTAGAGAACCTATATACATGTACGGTACTTCCATATATCACAGTTAATCATGAAATGTTGACATTGCTTATATCATATTCATTTACCAAATCACTTTAATATAATATCGCAGTAAAGTATAAATTCTGTATTGTTTGACAGTTATCTAATAATGTCATATTATCACAATCATATGTCAGAGCTTTAGATAGGAGAGATACTGTATATTGATTTACTAAATTCAACGTCTATCAAACACATGTTATGACTACTCATAAGAATTGTCTTCTCTAGATGATTCTAATGAGTATTCACAGCGTGGAGATTCCCAATGGACTATAAACAAGTGTTGGAAGTATCGTATTTACTGGACATCTCCAAGATTATCTAGAACTCTCCCTTATTTGATTGCCATATGTTTTTCTGTTACATATAATACTATTTTATATTTATCACTACAATTTTAAAATATGCATACATAAATATTTATGCTTTAATTGAGTTGAAATATAACCATTAATTAGTTTTACAATGATAAAAAAGAAAAAAGAAAATATATAAACGAGATTTGAGGCAAATACAAAATATTTTATTTAATTCTCTTAAAGGGAGGTAATTCCCTTGCTTCCCTACGGCAAGACATACACGTAGGCCTATGATGTTTACATGCGTGTAAATACTTCGCCTCGTCCCATATAAATATTTGCTGGCAGTTTATAGTCCATATTAGGGACACTAAGCACTGCATAACTAATAATGATTATGATAAATGAGAGAAAAGCATTCCAACTGTTAAGCAAGGGAATTAACTCTTGTAAAGCCATCATAAGGATTTTTAATGATTTTAGTACCCCCATACGGAATCTATGGGGGTTTCTCGTGACCTCTATTGACCAATGGGATGACAAGAATTTTGTAGGAGGTAAGATAATATTCCATATTACCCTTTAGCCTGCTGAGCAAATTATTTTTACAAAATTGTTCACCTACATTTCCAAATGTCAAGCTATAATCAATTTGTCTACCAAAGTGCAATCAGGGAGTCAAAAATTTTGAATCCTGATGAGACGCCGAGTTGCTCGGCGTCTCATCTGGATCCAAAATGTTTGCATAGGTATTCACTCATCTGCCCATAGCAGGCTAAAGGTTTAAGGAACTGGAGCAGTCCCTGTTGAAGTGTTACAGGCATACTGCTGATGCCTCTACATCTGAAATGGGTAGACATTAACCCTTTATTCCATGAATATTCATGATAGAAATATTGATGTCATGAATATCAATTAGATTAATTCTTATAATGACACATGAACGTGGGAGTATTTGGCCATGGCAGAAACTATAGAATCAATCTGCAATTATTATACCCCCGCAAACGAAGTTTGAGAGGGTGTATATAGGAGTCAGTGTTTTGGTCGGTCGGTTTGTATGTCTGGTCAGTCTGAGGCAAAACCTGGCACAAATCTTGTTTGATTTGCAATCAAGGCAGCTGAGCGGGTTTTTCCATCACATTAAGTGATGGCTCTAGTTCCTGTTGGAATAACCTGCATAGTTTCGTAAACATCTGTATGCAAAAGCATAGAAAGGTGTGTATATGGAGTAAAGGGTTAAGAAATGTATCCCTTGTCTTTGGCCATACTAGGGCTCCATATCAAAGTGTAAGTGGTAGGGCATCAGTATTGTATGGATACATTTCTATTTAACCAATTCCCACTAAGGCTATTTTTAGACCTAACCTCTTTGATTAAATCTACCAAAAAGGAACATTAATTAGAGAAAAGGATTTTTTCAGAATTGTGTAGTTGTGAAACCATTGTGATAAATAGAGAATTTGCTCCTGTGGCGCGAACCTAAGCCCAGAAAACTTTTCTTAGTGTTGCACTTTTGTTTTCTTTGCTGCTTTTAGCAGAGTGATAAGCACCAGCCTGTCCTGGTCAAGTTACTGTGTAATGACCTGAAGGTGGCCCCAGAGCAACTGATGGACTTCGACCTTCATCTGGCAGACACAAACCCTGCAGTAAGAACTTTTCTCCTGTAGCAACAGATAACAGCACATACTCCAGTACAAGAATTGTCATTTCTCCACCAAACCCTATGTTGTGACCACTCTTTAGAATCATCCCAAAGACAGATGATTCTAAAGAGTGGTCACAACATAGGGTTTGGTGGAGAAATAAAGACATTATTCTTGAAAATGTTTTAATTTACTTATCTTATCTGGAGCTCTGTAGCAAGATATGTATACAGTAAAACCTCTCTATAACGGCCACTAAATTGGGTTAATTAGTTGGTATTTAGGGCAGGCGGCTGCTTAAAGCAAGGTGAAAGTTAAACAGAACGCTCCTATAGGAGCGTTCTGTTTTACTTTCACCTTGCTTTAAGCAGCCATATGCCTTTAACACAAAATACTTGATGTAATTTAGTGGCTGTTATAGAGAGGTTTTACTGAATATTGACCAGACATGAATAGCATCGTAATTATATTAAATATTTGGCGGAAAAATCTTCGACCATTAGTGCCGGACCTGATCAAGCTGCTCATGAAGAAACAGTTTGATTATTGTCTACTATATTAACCCATTACCTCATAGGCTATTTTTAGATACAACCTCTTTAATTAAATCTACCGAAAAGGAGCATTAACTAGAGAATAGGATTTTTTTTAGAATTTTGTAGTTTGAAACTATTGTGATAAATAGAGCATTTGCTCCTATAGGAGTGACTTTTACAGAGTCGTCAAAAGTCGTCAATATGAGGGAATGGGTTAAAAAAAAAAAATTCATGCTGTTTTGTTTTTACAGACTATTGGTGGGGCCCTGGAAGAGTTTATTTTCTCTCCTAGACTGGATAATCTTCTGAATGCCTACACTGCAGCAATTGTAAGTTTTAGTACAACTTCTGACTGTAGCACCACCGTAAGAGATAACAAAGTAAAAGTGTCTGCAATTGTTATCTTTAGCTTTGTATGGAATGAGTAAATTTTCATAAGCCTGTCGTTAAGACAGGACATATATAGAGAATATTTGGTTCCTAGCTTTGAATGAGAAATGTTATCTGGCAAGGCGGATGAATATATCAGGTGAGCCTTCGGCTCACCTGATATATTCAGAAGCCGAGCCAGATAACATTTCTCATTCAAAGCTAGGAACCAAATATTCTATTTATCCTTGTCATGACAGCAAAATATAAAATTATTTTATTTTGTACCGAATGTACCACAAAATGCACCGCAAAGTATACCCGACTCTACTGGCTCTAGGCTGTTAATGACGTCACTATAAAGGCGTTATTACGTCACTGGAATTCCACTGAAAAAATGCTCAAAACAAAACCGTTGCCCCGGTTGGTTATGTGAGAAAAAGAACCTGTCACTTGATGTTTGAGACAAGCTGATCTAAACCTCGTCTAGAATAGAAAAGTCAAGGCTAGCTTAATAACATTTCAATTCTAGACTCGGTTGAGATAGACGCCGATAGAATTAAAATAGAACTGACTATAGAATACAGGATCTAGACGATTTATGATTCTTGATGTGGATTTATCTAAACACGGTAATTTCGCGACAGACAACTAGATCTAGTCTAGATCTAGATCTACTAGGTCTAAGAATACAAGTTTGAGAGAATGAAGTGAAAGAATTATTTAGTTTAACGGGTATCGATTGAAATCAATTCGCTTTGTTAAACTTTTTTTATTCAGTAGATCTAGATCTAGATCTACTAGGTAGACGTAAATTTGTGTATTCATGAAATAAGCGTCTCGGTAAAAAACTTTTTTTTAAAAAAAAGTAGTTTCGGCTACAGGTCATGTGACCAACTGACATATTAACATCGGTCATGTGACCTACTGACATAATAACAAAAAGTTTATCAGGCACCTTGTTATCCGTCAGGAAAATAGGCACGTGACAGGATAAGTTAACTTATGGTGCTGTCTATAACACAAATAAATCTATCATTTGTTATGTGACTACTCAATTCTTTACTTTTTAAGTGGTCACTCTTTTGTTTTCAAAAAAACAGATTTACCACATAAGATTGTAAATTATTATTATTATTATTATACCACATTTATATAGCGCTCTTTTCACACTGGATATGTACGTTCAAAAGCGCTTCACATGGATGAAATCACTATTAAACTGGAACAAACCGCATGATTATCTATCCAGGCAATGAAAGATATACAATAGATATACAATATAAGTGAAATCACTAGCCGGAGGGAACCACATGATTCCCTCTATGGCAATGGGTGGCCAATTGAACCAACCCAAATACCACTCGAGTCATTATATGCACAAAACAGGAAGTATAATTACAAAATCTGGTGCATATAATATAACCCATGTGAAAAATCACCCTACAGTGACCATAGAAGTTCAGTGCAAACAATGGCAATATCTGAAAACGATACAGCCTCCCGAAGTCACAATCCAAAGTTGATTGGAAAGACCACTCACAAGTAGGTGGTGGTGGTCTAGTGGTAACGCGCTTGACTATCAGTCCGGAGGTCCGGGGTTCAAATCCTGGTCCCACCCGGAAATTTCAGAGACGCTTTTCCGTGTCTCCCACCTGCACATCCTCTCCACCCAGGGGTTAAAATGGGTACCTGTGAGATTCACAAGCTGGTACTGCGGCTGCATGACTGCGCCATATGTTAGCAGTGCTCAATATTGTAGGCCAGTGACTCAATGACAGGGGGAGTAAATGTACAATCATCTGAGAGGTCATTCAGACTGAAAGTAGACTATAACTAGGTACTTTTTTACAACCAGAGACTTGGGATCAGGGTCCCACTCTAACATGAAAACATGTTGCTCTCAATAGTCGAAAATAGGGAATGAAATTCTCCCTCACCAACATGAGACATATTACTCTCACAAATTGCAAGCCCCAACCCTGGACTGGAGTGATACAATTATCACAAAAATAATCATCAATAATCATCAATACAGAGTGTCTGAAGACGTGGCTTAGATATACAGTAGATATGAAATCACTATCCGGGAGGAACCGCATGATTGTCTATCTGGTCCATGAAAGATATGCAACATGTCTTTTCCTAAACTGTCCTAATAATAAATGTTGAAAAAATGCGTTTTCAGACACCTTTTGAAACATGCCAGTGACCATGCCTCTCTAGTGCCTGATGATAGAGCAATCCAATGTTTTGGAACTGCATGCATGAAACTTCTCTCACCATATTTTGCCATACAACTTTTTGGCACAACCGATGACAATGATCTACTTGCTGACCTTAACTCTCTGCACGGCCTATATACGTCAAGCATGTCAACAATGTACGTGGGAGATTCATTGTGCATGGCTTTTTACTTAAGTGTCAGAACTTTGATTTCAATCCGATGTTGAACCGGAAGCTAGTGATGTTCCTTCAAAACTGGCGTGATATGAATATATCTAGGAGTTCTGGTTCTGGCTGCTGTGTTTTGCAATCTTTGAAATTCTGCAGTGAGTTGTTTGAAATTCCATGCAGCAGTGAATTGCAGTAGTCTATTTTTTATGTAACAAGAGAGTTTACCAAAGTCTTGGTAGCATCAGGTGAGAGGTACTTTCTTATATGTCCTATTTGCCAGAGCTGTGCATAACTAGACCTACATACGGAATTGACATGTGATTTCATATCCATTTGTGAATCGAGCCATGCACTGAGATCCTTTATACACAAAGATGGTCTGATTTTAGAGGGTCCTACTTGCACATTAACCTCTGCAGGTACTTTTGTTTTTTTTGTATGAAACAGGATGACCTCAGTTTTGTCAGTATTGAGCTTCAGCATGTTCTGGTGCATCCAAGAGACTATTTCTTTGAGACAGTCCTCAACTCGCAATAAAGCTTCTTTACACAGGTTTTGTGTACATGATGTAGTGTTTTGGTCCTAGGACTGAACCCTGTGGCACGCTATATTCCATTTTAACTGGAGTCCGAGTGGACAGTTCTCCATCTACTGAGACTACTTGATAGCGGTCATTCAAGTAGGAGGTTATCCACTCAAGGGGTTTTCCAATAATTCTGAAGTCCTTTTCCAGGCGTTTTAGCAGAGTTTCATGATCGATAGTGTCAAATGCAGCCGATAAGTCAAGCATGACCAGAATTGTAATTTCATTTTTATCTAGGAATTGGAGGATATCGTTTTGAAATTTCGGGAGAGCAGTCTCTGTTAAATGCCTTTGGAGATGTCATGAGTTTTTGTATCAAAAACAATTCTAGTTTAATATATAACTTTGTTGTGAGGTAACACGGATCATGTTCTAAGGATTGAGTCAGTTATGAATTTATCTATTACCACAGGGTTTGATAGAGTCCTGCTCAGAATCCTCCCTAGAAAATGATCCAAATGTCCGCATGATCAGCTTGTTTGATAATGAGGAGGTAAGTAGAATGATTGCAGAGGAGAGTAAGGTATTTAACCCTTTAATCCCTCAATACGCTTTTTAATACCTTTGCAAACAGAGTAGACCTAGGTCAGATGGCTCCTAAAGGAGCCATTTGGTCAGGGTCTGCTCTGTTTGCTTATGAAATAATATAGATCAGAGTGTGCTGTTTTTACCATGGCAAATAAATCCTGCATTAATATGCCTCTTAAGGAGCAACTTAAAGATTAATTTAATTAATATTTGTGATGCCAATATTTCTTTCATGAATATTCATTGAGTAAAGAGTTAACTTCTTCATGAAAAAAATACTAATTGTATTCTTTGCGAAGCAATAGAATACAAAGGTGGTGTTCCACAGCCTAGCCCATGCTACCCTCGCCGACTTGACAATAAAGTGCAATTTATTGACTTGCATTCGATGGAGATAAAAGGTGTTTAATAACATGGCATTGGGGACCAATCGTTGTATACAATTTGTGACATGAAAATGCTTCGTAACATAAGCTTCGGCTTAGCATGTGCAAAAAATGAACAAAATCCACAAAATATAGCAATGTGTAAGAAAGGCGCATGGATATACAAATATCAGTCACATGAAGAAATCACGTGATCAAATCATGAATGAACTAAACTGAACCAAGTTAACGTTTTGTAATCTTTCACCAACCAATACCAGACAACGCCATCTTTTTTCTTTCAATTAGACACTTGCAATGCGACTACTTCTTGGAGTTACGAATATCGACCACAATTTTCGAATGCTTCTCACCATGCATTTACTGGGTCCAACAAAGTTCATCACGATCAAATTTGAAAAGAACAAGAGAATCACTGTTCTTGAGATGTACCTAAAATATACCTGAATGGTACGAGCTGCTGTGGGTGTGAAAGTGCATATAAACTTGACTCGGAATAGCCAATGCAAACATTTATCGACGATCTATGCCTTATTTCAAGTATTTCCAATATGCGTTTCAGTATGCAAGATTTGAGTTTCAAATGTGTCTTTGTATGAAAATATGCGTAAAAAACCTTGTCTGGAGCACTGACTTCTCGAATTCTCCACATAAACCACTCAACTCATAGACCAGAAAATAATGCAGACCCTGTCAAATTGATCTTTCAGGAGCTTTAATTTGTCTGTCAATGTACTGAGAATAATTAGGATGTCTTGTATTAACCCTTTCCCTGTTCTATATTTAGCCCAAATTTCAATACATACAGAATATTCATTGACAAAATATTTATAATGAAACATGGGAGATGGAGTATTATAGCCATTTTAGAAAGTTAAGAAACAGATCTGTCAAATTCCATAAGCAAACAGAGCAGACCCTGATCAGATGGCTCCTCTAGGAGCCGTCTGATCTTGGTCTACTCTGTTTGCAAACGCGTGAAAACACGTTTATATGAGGGAAAGGGTTAACCTTGTAGCTTACTGCTTGCATGCTACTTATGGATTGCAAACAGTTTTGATTGAGATACGATACCCAGTTACTCAGTGACTTCTCCAGATCCCAACTGTTTAACATGTTTAAATATTAAAGAAATTGAATCTACCTTGTATTTTGAAATGAAGTGGATGCAAATTTGTGCAAACAAATATTTTGCTCATAATTCCAAAGGGTAAGAAGCATAAGACAAGATACATAGTTTAACGGTTTACTTAATGAATGAATATTCGTGCTGGAAATAAATATACATTAGTGTAAAGGTATTTATTATCATAATATATGTTTGGAATGCAGTCAATATTTGATAAACAAACCCACTATTTACATTAGATATGTGATTAACATACCATATACACTCCATACATGATATTCGGTAATATTGTATACAGCTATGATTGCAACTTTCTCCCTGCCTTACAATACATGTACATATTGCACATACAGTAAAACCTCTCTATAACGGCCACTAAATTGTGGTAATTAGTTGGTATTTAGTGCAGGTGGCTGCTTAAAGCAAGGTGAAAGTAAAACAGAACGCTCCTATAGGAGCGCTGTTTTATTTTCACCTTGCTTAAGTAGCCACCTGCCTTTAACACAAAATATTTGATGTAACTTTGTGGCCGTTATAGAGAGGTTTTACTGTATTTAAGCAGAGCAATAGATGCATAAAAGGTGCGTAATCAAATACTAAAATTGTCATCTTCACTAAAACCTAGATTGTGACCACTCGTTAAAATTGTCTCAAAGAGACGATTCTAAAAAGTGTTCACAACGTATGGTTTGCTGGAGAATGAAAATATTTTTGTTTTCTCACCTAATCAGAGCCTCTGATTGAGTATGATTGTCTATTTCAATATGTGATGGAAGCACAAGGTAGGCCCTGTACAAGTCTAAATCTTCCTTTGATTACAATTGAAGGTAGGATCGCAGAGTGCACAGGGAGCTGGTTCCAGTTTTCAGGAGCATATACTGAAGCGATTAAGTGCTGGAGGGGCAGCTACAGCCTTCGAGGAGTCCATCCCTAAGTCTTACATGCTAAGTGCTGATCAGGCCCATGCTATACACCCAAACTATGAGTAAGGTCACATTTTTAAAACAGTTCTAATTAATATTCATGGTGTTATTTATTCTTACACAAATATTCATTGAGAAAAGGGTTCAATAATTTGGTTGAATATCTCGGTTAGAATATATATTGCACTTCTGGAGTGGGTTACAGATTTAATCTGCAAAAGAATTCTTGCAGCTCTATTAAAAATTTGATTTATTCTTAAAACACAATATTCCTGCAAATGCTGTTAACCCTTTCCTCCACAGGCTATTTTTAGACCCAACCTGTTTGAATGAATCTACCCAAAAGGAGCAGTTACTAGAGAAAAGTAAATTTTTAGAATTTTGTAACCATTGTGATAAATAGAGCATTTGCTCCTATAGGAGCAAATGCTCTATTTATCACAATGGTTTCAAGAAGTGGTTATTGCAGAGGCGTAGAAAGGCGTATTTATGGAGGAAAGGGTTTATATGCCGTCAGTGTGGAGCATGCAAGGAACAGTTTTATGAAGATCATATGTATATATATGTGCGAGTTCTCACCTCATTTGTGCTTCTGGTGTTGCTGTAGACTTTCATGTGTCATTTCCCAATTTCATGTCTGACTTCTGTTCTATTTTTATGCCCCCGGTGACGATAGTCAGGGGGCATTATGTTTTGCACCTGTCCATCAGTCTGTCCGTCTGTGGGTCACGCTTGTTACGTTGTACATGCAGTTGGTTGTCACAGTTTTTAGCTCACCAGAGCACTTTTGTGCTCAGGGTGAGCTTTTGTGATCACTTGATGTCCGTCGTCCGTCGTCGGGCATCAACAATTTGAACCTTTAAAAATCTTCTCCTCTGAATCTACAGGGTTCTCAGCTTTCATCTTTGGTACATAGCATCATCTTTAGGTCCTCTACAAAAGGTATATAAATTTTGTCCCTGGGGTCAAAATTGGCCCTGCCCCAGGGGTGCCTTGTTTTCTATTGAAATATATAGTAAAACTTTGAAAATCTTCTCCTCTGAATCTACAGGGTTCTCAGCTTTCATATTTGGCACATAGCATCATGTTCAGGACCTCTACAAAAGTTATATAAATTATGCCCCTGGGGTCAAAATTGGCCCTGCCCCAGGGGTAGCCAGTTTTGAATAGAAACATTTAGTGACAACTTTGAAAATCTTCTCCTCTGAATCTACAGGGTTCTCAGCTTTCATATTTGGCACATAGCATCATGTTCAGATCCTCTACAAAAGTTATATAAATTATGGCCCTGGGGTCAAAATTGGCCCCGCCCCAGGGGTAGCCAGATTTCATTAGAAACATATAGTGACAACTTCGAAAATCTTCTCCTCTGAATCTACAGGGTTCTCAGCTTTCATATTTGGCACATAGCATCATGTTCAGGTCCTCTACAAAATTTTTGTAAATTATGCCCCTGGGGTCAAAATTGGCCCCGCCCCAGGGGTAGCCAGTTTTGAATAGAAACATATAGTGACAACTTTGAAAATCTTTTCTTCTGAATCTACAGGGTTCTCAGCTTTCATATTTAGCACATAGCATCATGTTCAGGTCCTCTACAAAATTTATGTAAATTATGCCCCTTGGGTCAAAATTGGCCCCGCCCCAGGGGTGGTCAGTTTTCAATAGAAACATATAGTGAAACTTTGAAAATCTTCTCCTCTGAAACTGGAAGGTTCTCAGCTTTCATATTTGGCACATAGCATCATGTTCAGGTCCTCTACAAAAATTATATATATTATGCCCCTGGGTCAAAATTGGCCCCGCCCTAGGGGTAGCCAGTTTTCAATAGAAATATATGGTAAAACTTTGAATATATTCTTCTCTGAAACTGAAAGGTTCTCAGCTTTCATATTTGGCACATAGCATCATGTTCAGGTCCTCTACAAAAGTTATATACATTATGCCCCTGGGATCAAAATTGACCCCGCCCCAGGGGTGGCCAGTTTTCAATAGAAACATATAGTGAAAACTTTGAAAATCTTCTCCTCTAAATCTACAGGGTTCTTAGCTTTCATATTTGGCACATAGGATCATATTCAGGTCCTCTACAAAAGCTTTATAAATTATGCCCCAGGGGTCAAAATTGGCCCCGCCCCAGGGGTAGCCATGTCTCAATAGAAACATATAGTGACAACTTTGAAAATCTTCTCCTCAGAAACTGGAAGGTTCTCAGCTTTCATATTTGACACATAACATCATGTTCAGGTCCTCTACAAGAGTTATATAAATTATGCCCCCGGTGTCAAAATTGGCCCCGCCCCAGGGGTAGCCAGTTCGCAATAGAAACATATAGTGTCAAATTTGAAAATATTTTCCTCAGAAACTGGATGGTTCTCAGCTTTCATATTTGGCACATAGCATCATGTTTAGGTCCTCTACAAAAGTTGTATAAATTATGCCCCTTGGATCAAAATTGGCCCGCCCCAGGGGTGGCTAGTTTTCTCTAGAAACATATAGTGAAAACTTTGAACATCTTCTCCTCTGATTGCCTGGTGAGCGATGTCAGGGCCATTCTGGCCCTCTTGTTTATTGTCAAGCACCACCATGGGGGCATCGCTGTGTCTTACAGATACAATTTTTGTGTCACCTGCCGAGAGGCAGTGTGTCACTTAGGGATCACTTTTCCGTCATCTGTCTGTCTGTCTGTCCATCACACTTTCTATTTTTGGCTGTCATTTCTAAATTAATCATTATAGAGCTTTCAAATTTCACACATGGAACAAGCATGATGAGAGGAAGTGTCATGCACAAGGGCAACGACTCTAGCATCAATATTTTTTGAGTTATTCCCCTTTTTCATATTAAAAATAAGTTTTTGTGTCAGCTGCGAGCAGGTGACTTATGTGTTCCTCCGAACACTCTTGTCTAGTTACTTTTATCCATTACCTTGTCCATTCATCACACTGTCATGCATGACTCAATTGTTTTTGTTTTTAGCTAAAAAAATTGTTATGGCCTACAGTTATGATACTTTGTATGATGGTTCTTTATTATTTGAACCTATTTGGGATATAGATAATATGATATGCTCTCAGTAACAAAGCTAAAATGCAGCATGTACCAATGATAAGAAGGATAGATGACAAATCCGTTATAGGTTAACTCTTTACTCCATAAATACGCCTTTCTATGCCTTTGCAAACTGAGTAGTCCCATATCAGACAGCTCCTGTATGGAGCCGTCTGATCAGGGCCTACTCTGTTTGCTTATGATATAAAAAGACATGATTTCTGCCATGACCAAAGACTCCTGTGTCGTATGTGCTATTTCAACAAATTAACTAATAACATTCACGAGGTCGTTATTTCTCACACAAATATTGATGGAGTAAACAGTTAATATTGATCAGAATCTTTGCAGGATAGGGGCACTCAGAAATTTACAGGTCATTTCTGCATCCAGTCAGAGTTTGTACTTACTGTTACTTGGGATAAGTTGAGTGTATTGTACACTACCACTGTATGTAGTACATACCCTGATACAGAGCAATAAATAAAGGTGCATAAAGTGCTACAGATAATGGTGCATACCCAAATACTAAAATCATCATTTCTAAATCAAACCCTATGCTATTACCGCTCCATAGAATTGTCCTGAAGATACAATTATAATGAGTGGTCACAACTCAGGGTTTGGTGGAGAAATAAAGGATCAGTTCTTAAAAGACATTTTTTTACGCATTTTATCTTGGTCTCTCACTGATACACAACACTTTCCTGAGGTTAGTCTTATATTTGCCTACACTCTTCGTTAAACCTTATCCTCATACAAATACGCCTTTGCAAACAGAGTAGACACAGATCAGATGGCTCCTGTAGGAGCCATTTGATTAGGTTCTGCTGTGTTTGGTTTTGAAATTATAATAGATATCAGAGCAACAGATAAATGTGCATACTCAGATACAAAAATGATCATTTCTCCACCAAACCCTCTGTTGTGACTACTAAAGAGTGGTCACAACATAGGGTTTGGTGGAGTAAAAAGGAGTTATTCTTGAAAATAATTTGATTTACACATCTTATCTGGACGACATCGCTCAATTTTGTGATTTTTTTTCACAGAGAAAAGCATGAGAGTTGTCATCAGCCAGGTCTACATAAGGGTATAGTGTTGAAGATCAACAGTAACCAGCGGTATGCCTCCACAGCCGTCACTCTGGCTGTACTGAGAGAAGTGGCCAGGATAGGTGATGTTCCTCTACAGGTACAGTGCAAACCGTAGAAACAAATGTTGACAACAGTAACAATGATGCTCGCTAACCAATTCCCTCATGTGCTATTTTTAGATCCAAACTGTTTGAATGAATCTACCAAAAAGGAGTATTAACTAGTGAAAAGGAACATTTTTAGAATTAGAAGTGACTAATACAGAGACGTAGCAAGGTGTATTTATGGAGGAATGGGTTAAACCTCTGCTACATGAATACATGATATGAATGTCAGAAATAATAACTGTATGAATATTAATTAGCTGAAACTTTATGAAAAAGGGGGAATATTTTGCATGACAGAAACTGTAGAAATATTTCTGTGTTATAAGCAAACAGAGCAGATCCTGTCTTATCTGGTTCTACTCTGCCAAAAGGGATTTCTATGTAGTAATAGGGAGTCAAAGCTGAGAATGAGCTAATATACTATTGCAATGTTAAAGTCAGACGTACATTGTTTGCTATTTTGAAAGTTTTCACTGTAAAACTGGCCAGACCTATCTCTGTAGCAATAAGCAATTCTAGGGTAAACATGGAGATCATGGGGTGTGTTGATTTTGCCTATTTCCATTTAACAAATTATTAGCTCCACTTTTTCAAAAAGTGGAGCTATTGTCATGACCCTCTCGTCGGCGTCGGCGTTGGTTAACCTTTTTCTTAAGGTCTTTTTCTCAGAAACCATCAAAGATATGTGGTTCATATTTGGTATGTATGTTTACTATCACAAGGGGAACCCATTTCACAAGGGTAGGTAACCCTAAAATTAATTTTGCCATAGTTATGCCCCTTTTTCGACTTAGACTTTTCATTGTTGGTTAAGTTTTATGTTCAGGTCCATGTCTCAGAAACCGTCTAAGATATTTGGTTCATCTTTGGTATACATATTAACTAATACAAGGGGGACCCATTTCACAAGGGCAGGTAACCCTAAAATTAATTTTGCTGTTGTTATCTCCCCTTTCTGACTTAGACTTCCACTACACTATCCAGCACTAAAGAAAGTGGAGCGCGCTGTCTGCAGACAGCTCTTGTTTATGTTAGGCACAATAAAGTGTGATATTTTTTAACCCTTTGCTTCATATAAAGGCCTTTTCACGCATTTGCAAACAGAGTAGATCCAGATCAGACGGCTCCTATAGGAGCCATCTGATCAGGGTTTGTTCTGTTTGCTAATGGTATAATACAGTTCTGATTATACAGTCAATGAATATTTTGTCCTTGAATATTCAGTAGCTATTGAAATTTGGAATAAATATAGAACAGGAAAAGGGTTAAGAGTGCAAGATGCAGCAAGTGAGTATACACATATCTTGTTTGCAGTAATAGCGCATGATTTCTGCCTACTTTTCCAGGATTTTGTTGTACGCAATGATTCTCCATGTGGGTCCACCATTGGTCCGATCATGTCAGCGAAACTTGGTATGGCGACAGTGGACATCGGGGCCCCGCAACTGAGCATGCACTCAATACGAGAGATGTGCTGCACTAGTAGTGTCCTCCAGGCACAAAACCTCTATAAGGTAAGCTGCTGCCATCTTTGTGCATTTAATCCATTTAACCCTTTACTCCATGTATAACTATGTAAGAAATAATGGCATCATGGATATTATTATTAAGTTGATTATTAGTCCCCATCCAATTACCTGTTGGGGGACTATAGGTTTGCTCAATTCTGTCAGTCCATCTGTCACACTTCGTGTCTGGGCCATATCTCCTACAATGGTAGTCCAAATTCACATGGAACAATCATCAAGCAACAATATTTTGGGAGTTATTCCCCTTTTTCATATATTCTTGTCCGCTCAATAATTCAATTGATTTGAAACTCCACGTATGGAACAAGCATGATGAGAGAAAGTGTCATGTCATACAAGGGCCATAACTCCAGCCTCAATATTTTCGAGTTATTCCCCTTTTTAACTCACCAGAGCACAAAGTGCTCAGGGTGAGCTTTTGTGATCCCCTGATGTCCGTCTGCGTTTGTCTTACTTTGTTGGTTGTCCGTCGTCAACAATTTGAACCTTTAAAAATCTTCTCCTCTGAATATACAGGGTTCTCAGCTTTCATCTTTGGCACATTGCATCATATTCAGGTCCTCTACAAAAGTTATATAAATTATGCAACTGGGGTCAAAATTGGTCCCGCCACAGGGGTGCCTTGTTTTCAATAGAAACATATAGTAAAGCTTTGAAAATCTTCTCCTCTGAAACAGGAAGGTAAATTAAATCATTTTCAAGAATAACTTCTTTATTTCTCTACCAAACCCTATGTTATGACCACTCTTTACAATCATCTAGAAGAGACGATTCTAAAGAGTGGTCATAACATAGGGTTTGGTGGAGAGAAATGACGATTTTAGTATTTGAGTATGCACCGTTATCTGATGCTCAGGGTTATCACAAAACCGCTGCTTGATTTCATAAATGTTAACCTTTGAATAAGGGACACATCTGCACTGGTATTCGCAAACAGTATATACTCCTATCAGCGGACTGCCTGAGGATCAGGGTCTGCACTGTTCATCTTTCAAATTCATGTAGCAAGTGTAAGCCTTTCATACTGAGTGGACTCTATAGTTAAACACTGATGGGCTATTCCACCCTGATAGTTATGTCTCCCCCCATTAGGGGAGGGAGACATATTGATGTTGTGCTTTCTGTCTGTCCATCAGTCTGTCTGTTAAAATTCTTGTGCAGCTAACTTCTCCTACACTATTAGAGGGATTTCCTTCAAACTTTTACATATGAACCAGCTATATGTGAGGATGGTCATGTGGTTTGGAATTTTGGCTGCAACAATTTTGACAGAAGTTATGTCCCTTTGTAGTTTTTCCTTATATAGAATAAATAGCGAAAACATTTTGTGCAACTCCTACACTTTTTGAGGGATTTACTTCAAACTTTTACATATGAAACAGCTATATGTGAGGATGGTCATGTGGTTTGGAATTTTGGCTGCAACAATTTTGACAGAAGTAATGACCCTTTGGAGTTTTTTCTTATATAGAGTAATAGCGAAAAAGTCTTGTGCAGCTAACTCCTCCTATACTATTTTGACATATGAATTTATTCCTCTTATGGATGCCAGGGTAGAGGGTGCCAGGGGATGAATTCATTCCTCTTATGGGTGCGGGGCAGAGTACCGGAGGAGGGGGGAAGGGGGGGGGGGAAAGAGAGAGACATGTGTTTTTCTCAAAAACAAACTCTTGTTCAGGGATGAAAGGTTTAAAAAAAAAAGAAGATTTTTGATGAATTTTTTTGTTGCTGTTACTTTCAGGCGTTCTTTGAACATTACCCAGACGTCTACAAGTCCTTGAATTTCTGAGAAAATCCAGAGTAGGTGCCAGTTATGGTTTTTCCAGATGCCATCAGAGTAACTTAGTGTTGGCATAATGGCATGACTACGTCAGAAAGGGATAAAGTGGATAGAAGACTATAGACTTTGGAAGAATACGTCTCATTTTTGTTCTGCTCTCTGTGTTTATTTAGTTTGTTAAAAAAGATCATGTATACTCAGTGCTTGGTTATTTGATAGCTGAACCTTTAGCCCACGAAATATTTTTTTATCACTCTGCCCATTTTGAATATTAATTAGGCAAATCTTTACAAAAATGTACAGGATATGCCGAAATGATTTTCCTAGGCAAAGGCATAGAACATGCAGGCATGGATTTTCAGTGCAGACCAAGATGTGAGAGCTCCTATAGGAGCTCTCACATCTTGGTCTCAGAGCTCCAGATAAGATGTGTAAATTTAAACATTTTCAAGAATAACTCCTTTATTTCTCCACCAAACCCTATACTGTGATGATTCTAAAGAGTGGTCACAGTATGGTGTTTAGTGCAGAAATGACGAATTTTCGTATTTTGGGTACGCACCTTTATTTTAGTATTTTGGGTACGCACCTTTATTTGTAGCTCAGGGGTCTTCACTGTTCACAAATACAACTTTAGTTGTGAGTGGTGGGCTATGGGTTAATGTGTTTACATTATTTTGTTTAATTTTGTTATAATATGATTGACTCTTTATTAAATATCCAAGAAAGACAGCTTTATGGCCAAGGCAAACATTAGAGAACCAGTCCTACCAGAGCTGTCTGATTTATGTCTATTCTGTTTGCAAAGGCATTAGAAGAGGTTTATCAAGCAAGGACTTTTAAAAATGCAATCATGGCTTCTTATATTAAACGTTAATTCATTCCCTCCTTGACTATTTTAGACCCAATCTCTTTGAATAAATCTACCGAAAAGGAGCATTTACTAGAGAAAAGAAAAAACATAAAATTGTGTAGTTGTAAAACCATTGTGATAAATAAAGCGTTTGCTCCTACGAAGCAAATGCCCTATTTATCACAATGGTTTCAAAAATAACTTTCACAGAGGCGTCGGTAGGAGGAAATTAGCTAATTCATATTTTTGAAAAACATTGTGATTTGACCAGATGAGTTTAAAAACTTCCTTGTCATATTGTGACGTGTGTATTATATAAAAAAGAGTTAAATCATCTTAATATTTCTTTTTATGCCCCCAAAGCTAGGCTTTGGCGGCATATAGTGATCGCACCGTGCGTGGGTGTGTGTGTGTGTGGGTGGGTGGGTGGGTGGGTGGGTGTGTGGGTGGGTGTGTGGGTGTGTGTACCTTTTGTCCGGAGTATATTTCCTTTGTCACATCAGCTACGGATACCAAATTTGGTGTGTGAGTTCATCTTGGGATGGGGGAGTGTCACATACCATTTTCATGTCTCTGTGACCTTGACCTTGACCTTTGACCTTGATTTTACAAAAAGCTTGTCCGGAGCATATCTCCTTTACCCTACCAGCTACAGATTCCAAATTTGGTGTGTGAGTTCATCTTGGGATGGCGGAGTGTCGCGTACCATTTCCAGGTCACTGTGACCTTGACCTTGACCTTTGACCTCGATTTTAAAAAAAGCTTATACCTTACCAGCTACAAAAAGCTTGTCCGGAGTATATATCCTATACCTTACCAGCTAAGGATTCCAAATTTGGTGTGTGAGTTCATCTTGGGATGGAGGAGTGTCGCGTACCATTTTCAGATCACTGTGACCGTGACCATGACCTTTGACCGATTTTACAAAAAGCTTGTCCGGAGCATATCTCCTTTACCTTACCAGCTACAGATTCCAAATTTGGTGTGTGAGTTCATCTTGGGATGGTGGAGTGTCGCGTACCATTTCCAGGTCACTGTGACCTTGACCTTTGACCTCGATTTTAAAAAAAGCTTATACCTTACCAGCTACAAAAAGCTTGTCCGGAGTATATCTCCTATTCCTTACCAGTTAAGGATTCCAAATTTGGTGTGTGAGTTCATCTTGGGATGGAGGAGTGTCGCGTACCATTTTCAGATCACTGTGACCTTGACCATGACCTTTGACCGATTTTACAAAAAGCTTGTCCGGAGCATATCTCCTTTACCTTACCAGCTACAGATTCCAAATTTGGTGTGTGAGTTCATCTTGCGATGGCGGAGTGTCGTGTACCATTTCCAGGTCACTGTGACCTTGACCTTGACCTTTGACCTCGATTTTAAAAAAGCTTATACCTTACCAGCTACAAAAAGCTTGTCCGGAGTATATCAACTATACCTTACCAGTTAAGGATTCCAAATTTGGTGTGTGAGTTCATCTTGGGATGGAGGAGTGTCGCGTACCATTTTCAGATCACTGTGACCTTGACCATGACCTTTGACCGATTTTACAAAAAGCTTATCCGGAGCATATCTCCTTTACCTTACCAGCTACAGATTCCAAATTTTGTGTGTGAGATCACCTTGAGATGACGGAGTGTCGCATACCATTTTCAGGTCACTTTGACCTTGACCTTTGACCTCAATTTTACAAAAAGCTTGTCCGGAGCATATCTCCTATACCTTACCAGCTACGGATCCAAAATTTGGTATGTCAGTTCATCTTGGGATGACGGAGTGTCGAGTATCATTTTCAGGTCACTGTGACCTTGACCTTTGACATCGATTTTACAAAAAGCTTATACCTTACCAGCTGCAAAAAAGCTTGTCCGGAGTATATCTCCTATACTTTACCAGCTACGGATTCCAAATTTGGTGTGTGAGTTCATCTTGGGATGGAGGAATGTCGCGTACCATTTTCAGGTCACTGTGACCTTGACCTTGACCTTCGACCTCGATTTTACAAAAAAGGTTGTCCAGAGAATATCTCCTATACCTTACCAGCTACGAATTCCAAATTTGGTGTGTGAGTTTATCTTAGGATGGCGGTGTGTCGCATACCATTTTCAGGTCACTGTGACCTTGACCTTTGACCTAGATTTTACACAAAGCTTGTCCGGAGCATTTCTCCTATACCTTACCAGCTACGGATTCCAAATTTGGTTTGTGAGTTCATCTTGGGATGGCGGAGAGTCGTGTACCATTTTCAGATCACTGACCTTGACCTTGACCGTTGACCTCAATTTTACAGTCCGGAGCATATCTCCTATATCTTACCAGATACAAAAAGCTTGTCCAGAGCATATCTCCTATACCTTAAACGTTGACAATCAACCCAGGGTCCTTTTTAACGTTGAGAATGACTTAGGGTCCTTTTTAACTAAGTTTTGACCCTTGGCTCTTTTCTTAGCTATCATAATCGTCAGAGGTTCTGTTTCTAATGTTAAGAACTGACTCCTGTGTCATTTTTAACAGCATCAAAATTTCATGTTACACCTGCATTACATTGTATTGTTTTTCCGCCAAAATGCATTTCGGTGTCAAACACTTTGGGGGCATTTGTCACCCGTGACGACTCTCTTGTTTGTTCTATTGTTTATTTTTTTTTGTTTTACAGTTGTTAACAAAACTCTAATCATGTATTGAATTGTTGCACTTAAATTGACAAACCTCAAACAAGACGCTGAACAATTTTTTGAAATTTCATATTGTTATCATGAAATAAGGTGTGACCCAAGTACAGTAAAAATGCCGTAAGAGGTGTAATTCTGGGAGCTTCTCTGGGGTCGTCTCTGTTTGCAAATGCATTAAAAGTCGTTTATATGAGGGAAAGGATTAAGACACACATTTCTTCAATTAGTGGTTACTTAATACTTATCGCTTCAGTGCAGGTAGCGAGTCACAAATGTCCTTTGTAAACAGTGTGACTCCTATGAGAGGGCTCTCCCACCAGGGTTTGTCATATTACACTTTTCTAAATTAAAAAAAGTCTTTGAATATTCACAGTAAGCTTGGCCTGTTTGAAGTTTTGGATTAGTTCATTTGGAAATTCAGTGATGAAAGGGTTGTAGGTTTTACTGTATTATGATACTTGATTTTTGTTGTAGTAATTAAGTACAATAGAACACCTCTAATGCGACCACTTAATGAATAAATATGGGTGTCTTTATAAACAGGTGGTTGCTTAATGCAGGGCTGCATCTAGCACCCATAATTATATCTCTTTTAGGTGGTCGCATTAGCGGGGTTTACTGTATTACAATTTGTGCTATTCAAAAGTTTCAGATGTGCTACTCGGTGAATTAGTAGATGAGTGTAGTGTATACTATTTTTGTACATTGTGCATTTTTATACTGCCATAAACTATGTTTGGTGATTGGGTATATAAGAGTCACCATCTTGGTTGGTCCGTCCATCAGTTGGTCAGCTGTAAATTCTAGTCTGCACTACTTCTGAGCAACTATTGACAGGACTTTAACAAAACTTTTACTTGAAGTTACATCATTAAAAGGAGGTTCACGTATTGTTACAACTTGATTATTGTATTACATAGTTATGGCCCCTTGATTACTAAAAATATCACATACCTTGGCAAGCTTCTTTATGGGTCAGCATCTTAAGTGGCCATTGATTTATGGAAGATGATATTATTAAAGTTGTTGCTTAATGCAGGGCAAAAGTAATGTGGAAAGCTCCTATAGGAGTTTTTTTGCATTACAATTGACCTGCATTAAGCAACCACCTGTCTTACAGACCCATAATTAGTCCTCGTTTTGGTGGCTGCTTAAGACAGGTTCTGCTGTATTGAGTGAAGGGTGGCGTATTTCACAAAGGAAATATGTTGTGTCTTAAAATTTCAATTTATGAACAAAAAATTACAAACAGTTAATACTCAGACTCTTCCTTAGGGTTTCAATGTTATTTTCAATATTAAAAAGTATGTTATCAAACAACTCTTCCTTGAAACGAACACTTTTTATGGATGGAGAAAATGCTAGAAAGATTTGGGAAAATATGTACTTTTTTGACAGTGGAATTGGACCAAATTTCGGGCCAAGAAATGCCATAAAAATTCTCAATTTCAGGGATAGTTCTAGTTTATAAATGAAAATGGAGATGAGATGCTAAGTTGCGTGGTGTCTCGTCCTGGTCCAAACTGGTTGCAAAGGCTATCTCAAATTTGACAATTGCGTGATTATAATTTTATGGAACAAATACATAATATTCAGGACAGGATGGTTAACATATTTTTGTTAAAGATGTAAAAAATAAAGTTTCTCGTTAAAGATGTAAGAAATAAAGTTTCTCTATCTGTTTTGTTAATTCTTTTTGTTACACCTGTACATTTGTTGGGTTAACCCTTTACTCCATGAATATTCATATATAAGAAATAATGACACCATGAATATTAATTAGATTATTTAGATTGGTTTTTGTAATGGCTCATGACCACAGGATTTTTTGGCCTTGGCAGAAATTGTAGAATCATATCTATATTATATTTTAAGCAAATAGAGCAGACCCTGATCAGATGGCTCCTATAGGAGCCATCAGATCTAGGTCAAATTACGGGTCAAATTTAGATTGGCGATAACTTTGTTGCCATTCAACATACATTTGAAGTATGTTATTGTATAATTTGTAATATAATTGCATACTTCAAACTTGGCATGCATGTGCAACTTATGGAAAGCGAACTTTTTTAAGGTCAAATGTCATGTCCAGGGCATAGTGTTTCACAAACACATCTTGTTATATAATCAAATTTGATTCTACAGTTAGGCAATCGCCTAAACATTCTGTACCCATGTGCTATTTTAATAATATTAATTAATATTCACGGGGTCATTATTTCTTTCATGAATATTCATGGAGTAAAGGGAAAAAAATGTTCTCCTGCTGTAAGTCTGTCGTCAGCTCAGCTATTGTCCGCTGTATTTTGGATGTATTTCCAGATTTTCTCATTTTTAGCTCACCAGAGCACAAAGTGCTCAGGGTTAGCTTTTGTGATCGCCTGATGTCTGTCGGCGTTTGTTGTGCGGTGTGCGTCGTCAACAATTTGAACCTTTAAAAGTCTTCTCCTCTGAATCTACAGGGTTCTCAGCTTTCATCTTTGGCACATAGCATCACCTATAGGTCCTCTACAAAAGTTATATAAATTATGTCCCTGGAGTCAAAATTGGCCCCGCCACGGTCCCAGGGGTGGCCAGTTTTCTCTAGCTGACTGTTGTTTTCTGTACAAGTAGCAGAATGCTGGGTTCACTTAGGTTAGGCATGGGGAAAACTTTAAAAATCTTCTTGTCAAAAACTACATGTCACAGAGCTTAGATATTTGGTGTATAGATTTACTTAGTATACCTTATTGAAATTGGTTAATATCATAGTTCTGAGGTTAAAATTGGCCCTGTCCTGTTGGTTATACTTTAAAATAGACTTTTACACTATAAAGGTTCCCCTGAGCTAGAAGGACCCCAGATACTCAGTCTGTCTTACGCAATCAGAGGTCAAGTTCCTGGTCAAAACTCTATAAAGTTGTCTGCTTCAGAATTAGTGTCTGTTTGTTCACACTGTTTTTAACCCATTCCCTCATAGGCTATTTTCAAATCCTACCTCTTTGAATAAATCTACTGATAAGGAGCATTAATTAGAGAAAAGGGAAATTTCAGAATTGTGTAGATTGATTTGAAACCATTGTGATAAATAGAGCATTTACTCCTATGGAGCAAATGCTCTATTTATCACAATGGTTTCATAAAGTGACTATTACAGAGGCATAGAAAGGTGTTTTATGGAGGAAAGGGTTAATGCATATCAATCTTATAATTAACTCATGTACAAACCACATATGAAGTTACATACAGGTATGCGTCAGATCAGAATCCAAACTGTGTGCTAATTTCAGTCAAGTCATGCTAAGAAATAAAGCCCCACCCCAGGGGTGGCCAGTTTTCTATAGAACATAGTGAAAACTTTGAAAATTTTCTCCTGATTGTCTGGTGAGCGATATCAGGGACATCATGGCCCTCTTGTTTAAACTCATTTGCTGCCAGTACTTGATATGTGGTTACAATTGCAAAACGTTTTGAATCAGATGAGACACCGAATAACTCGACATCTCATCAAGATCTAAACTGTTTAATGCAGGTCTAAAGTAATGCATACATAATACATGAAATCAGGTCAAGGTCAAGATCACTATTTCAAAAACTTTGCCGGTTTTTTAACAAACTTTAACATTGCTATAACTTCTGAACTACAAATGCTAGGCAATTCATCTTTGATATACAGATAGCTTGGGTAAAGGCCTTTCACTTGATACAAGGATACATGAAACCAGGTCAAGGTAACTATTTCAAGAACTTTGCCACCGTTAACAAAACTTTAACATTGCTTATAACTTCTGATTTATTTAATCTAGACCATTTGTATTTGGTATGCAGATAGCTTGGGTGAAGGCCTTTCACTTGATACAAGGATACATGAAATCAGGTCAAGGTCACTTTTTTAGAACGTTGCTGTGGTTAACAAAACTTTAACATTGCTTATAACTTCTGATTTACTTAAGTTAGACCATTCATATTTGGCATGCAGATAGCTTGGGTGAAGGCCTTTCACTTGATACAAGGATACATGAAACCAGGTCAAGGTTACTATTTGGAAAAGTTTGCCGTTTTTAACAAATTTTAACATTGCTATAACTTCTGAACTACAAATGCTAGGCAATTCATCTTTGGTATACAGATAGCTTTGATAAAGGCCTTTCAATAGATATAAAGATATTTGAAATTAGGGCAAGGTCAAAGTCACTATTTTAACTTCAACATTTTGACTTAACTCCTGAAACACATATGCTAGACAATTCATTTATGGTATGGAGATAGCTTTGGTGATATAAGGATACATTAAATGGGGTCAAGGTCACTATTTTGAAAACTTTGCTGTTTTTAACAAACTTAAACATTTTGCTATAACTTCTGATCCACGAACGCTAGGCAATTCACCTTTGGAATTCAGATAGCTTTGGTAAGGACCTTACAGATGACATAAAGATACTTGATGTCAGGTCAATGTCACTACTTCTGAACAAGATATGCTAGAAAAGTTATACTTGGTATGCAGATAGCTTCCTCCATTTGTAATTAGTTTGACGTCGTGAATTGACTGAAACTATGTTTAAGCGACGTAAAAACCTATGACAGTAAAAAATCATTAGGTAAATTGTTAACACAAAAAAAATCCGGCTTTAATGCGGTTTCCGCATTTTTGCTTGTCTTCGATACTTATACATATTGTTGTACAACAACATATAGGTCCATGCTTATAAAGCTTTTTAGTTGAGTCTGAGTTCGTTCTCAAGCTTTTGATTGGTCAGATTTGAGCCAAAGGCTCACATCTGACTAATCAAAAACTTGAAAACGAACTCAGACTCAACTAAAAGTTTTATAAGCATGGACCATGATCTCGAACAGTTAACGGAATTAAATCGCAACCCGAATAAAAACTAATACATTGGCGAGTAACAATCAAATTTTATTGTCAAAAGCAGCATTTTGGGCCAAGTAAATAATACAATGTAAAGATGGCACAAACATAATACAAATACGATCATACATCAAAGTCAAGAAATAATTAACAGGGATTGAGCTAATACAAATTCAAACACAATCTGATGTATAAATAGTAAATAATTTTTTATATATATGCAGAAATTCAAAAAGCAACATTACTTATGCATTCTGAACATTTTAACATAGCATAGTGAATGAACTTTGAAGCATACCAAATAATACCTTTTACATTTTACTGTACATAAAGGCCAAGATCTGGCAATTTTATGTTTCTTTTGTAAATCTAAATAGAGAGAAAAGCATATGTACACAGTATGGTTTGGTACTTGTAGAAACCGAGTCAGATATTTCATTATATCATAAGCAAACAGAGCAGATCCTGATCAGAATGCGTGAAAAGGTATTTATGTGAGAGAAAGGGTTATTTCAAGTAATGATTAGTGAAATCCCAGGCTGACGTTTCAAAAAGGTCTGTATCTACTGAGCTTGATTATGTTACTTGCTTGTACCTTTAGTAGTATAAAATACCCGACATCTGCCACAGATCTATGCACACGTTCCATTCAATTCATTCACCACCCATTTGTTTTTCTTTTCTTCCGATTCTGTGCAAATATGTTTTACTTAGTACTCTTGAAATACTCACTTGGTCTGACTAGAAATACAGTTGAACCTCGATATCTCGAACTCCGGATAACTCGAACTCCGGATACTCGAACTCCGG
Organism: Azorinus chamasolen; assembly: GCA_963576725.1. NCBI lineage: Eukaryota > Metazoa > Mollusca > Bivalvia > Cardiida > Solecurtidae > Azorinus > Azorinus chamasolen. The sequence continues at coordinate 1,303,965 of OY755248.1, forward strand.
ATAACTCGAACTCCGGATAACTCGAACTCCGGATACTCGAACTCCGGATAACTCGAAGTAAAAGTTTGGTCCTTCCAAACTTTACAATTCATAATTGCTCTAAAATATATATCTATGCATATCTATAAACACATTTGGCAGCTTAATGCAGGTCTAAAGTAATGCAGGAGCTTTCAGCATTACATTAGACCTGCCTTAAACTTGAGAAAGTGTCCAGATTAGAAATCGGATAACACGAACGTCTGTTATCCCGAAGTATTTTGCATGGTCCCTAGAAGTTCGAGATATCGAAGTTCAACTTTACCATTGTTTATTATATTCAGTTACAATACAAACAACTGCTTTTGTGAAAGTACAAATATATGTTGAGAAGGGGAATTTTATAAGGTTTTTACGAAAGACCGGCGGTGACATTTACATTTCAAGATTTCACACAATGCAATTGACTTCAAAATTTTATGATTTCACGATTTCACAATTTCACGATTTCACTTCAAAATTTCATGATTTCACAATTTCACGATTTCACTCAAAAATTTCACAATTTCACGATTTCTCTTCAAAATTTCACAATTTCACGATTTCATGATTTCAATTTGTCCATTCTAATTGTTATAACGTCATCAAAACGCGGGAAATCACAGCGTTGGTAAAGGCACGAAGAAAGAAACGGCGGAAAACTATGACAATCTTCCTCTCCAGAACTGTAGGACCGAGGACCTTCATATTTGGCATGTAGCATGTGCTCATGGTCCACTATCAAGATTATTTAACCCTTTCCTCCATGAATATTCATGCCAATCATGTGTTTATGATGTTAAATCGTTGTCTTATGTTTGTATGACACTGTATTGGAGGATGCTTTAACTAATAATAAACTGTAAGAAAACATGACAGCATGGATTTTAATTAAGATTAAATCCTATAGGATTCGTCTGAGCTGGGTCTACTCTGTTGGCAAAGGCATAGAAAGTTGTTTTTATGGATCTCAATTCGCCATCCTGATTTCAAGGATGAGAGCCACTCTGTTACCTTATTACGTCAGGCGTGTCACGTGACTAAAACGAACTTACACGAGGTTAAAATTGCGAAATCGAGAAATTGTGAAGTCGTGAAATCGAGAAATTGTGAAATCGTGAAATTTTGAAGTGAAATCATGAAATCGTGAAATCATGAAGTGTGAAATATTGAAGTGGAAATGTCACCGCCGGTCTTTTTCATTCCAATCCGTATTTGATGTAAACGTGTGTATATATACATGTTGTAAACTATGAAAACTGAGATATGTTTATTTAACCTATTTTCCCCATCTTATATAAGGGAAACCCGTCCAGATCTTATTTCAGAACCAGTCCATTTTTCACGCTGAGGGGACACAACAAAGTATTATTATTTAACAAACTAATTATTTGCGTTCAGCTGACAGCGCAGCCCCTGGTCAAACGGTTCTCATGTAGGCCTACAGCATTTGCATATGTACTTTTTAACACTTTCCTTCATACTAACGTGTTTTTCGCACACTTGCAAACAGATCAGACGGCTCCTATACTATATTTGCTAATGGCATTTGAAAGATCTGTTTCTTTACTATCTAAAATGGCTACAATGTTCCACGCTCCATATATCATTATAACTATTCTGTCCATGAATATTCAGTAGGTATTGAAAGTTAGGATAAATATAGAACAGGAAAAGGGTTAAGGGACACTGAACACTAATTTGTTCAACTAAATAAACTTGAGTAGTGGTTTTTACTATATGAACAAATGCAATATTCCTAATTCATTATTTAGCTGATGTATACATGAACAAATAACCAGGTTGAAGAGTTCTTATTCAAATATGCTCATGTAGTGTAAATGGCTATGTATGCATTCCTTACCGAAATAAATATTATCTATCTAAATGCATGTATACATAAACAGCAGTCTAAATAAGACTATTAAAGTGATCCCATAAATAAGATATACAGTAAAACCTCATTAAACGGGAATTCAAGTATATTTGTTTAGATACTTTTGGGCAGGTGACTGCTTAAATGCAGGGTGAAAGACTGATATTTATATCACATTTAACCTCCGGTTTAGAGAGATTTTACTGTGTATAGACAATGAGTATTAAAACAAAATAGAGGACATATGAAGGAAGTATATTAGAAGAGTCCACACGTTTGACTTTAAATTAAGTTCAGCCGTTTTCATGAATTATCCAAAAGTAAATTTCACATATAATACGAGACTTCTAATATTGGCTCACCTCCTTTGTAAGGGCTACACTTTTCTTTCGTCTTTACAAAGAAGCATCTGCAAACATCAGCAGTTTCGTTGTATTACTGACATTCTCCGCGGATTGCGAAAATCGAGACAAAGTTTGTAAACAACGTGGGTACAGCCCCGAGTAACATTCAACTCTTGTTTCCCATATATATATTTCATACAAACTCATACTTATACCTATTCAAGGTGTACTGGCATTTTTGTTGGACCATGTCAATAAACGATTGTGACAAGGTTTTCTTCCATGTTCCGATGTGTGACGAGGAGTTGGATCGCGTGGTGCATATGAGGCAGTTGTTGGGATTCCCCGCCATTGTTATATTAAAAATGTATTTATCCGCGTGCGTAGTAAAAGTAGTACCGACAAATTTATACAGCGCTTTCGATGTCTGTAGCGGACGTAAGGCCAAATCCTCGTACAGCAATGTCATTATTCTTTTCGGATATTTCTTCATCAACATTTCTTTATCGATAATGTCTTTCTCAATTCTTTTACATAACCTTTCGGAGCAATTCGGCCATCCGCCCCGGCGGCTGGAACACATTCCCATTCGTCTTTGCGAAGATAATGTTGCCCTCGGGTCGCGAACAAGGTGGACCACTTTTAAATTAGGAAACACACTAAACAGATGTTCTACCAACCTCATTGGCAGGCGAATGGTCTTGATTATTTTTACAGGTGATTCCAAACACTTTGTCGCCAATTCTCGAACACAAAAATCTCGAATTGTAGTTTTGGTATTATTTGTTCCCATCATGCTCTTGGTGCACACGTGATAGGATTTACTCCGCAGCCCTTTATCTATGAATGCAAAAAAGTAAATACAGTTTATCTGCAATATCTCGAACTCAGGTAACTCGAACTTCGGGATATCTCGAACTAAAGATTCGGTCCTTCAAAATTTACACAATACATAAATGTTCTAAAATGTGTCACTATGCATATCTAGAAACACACGTGACAGCTTAATGCAGCTTGAAAGTAAGTTGTGAACTTGAAAAATTGCTCAGATTAAATATCGGATAACTCGAACCTCTGAAATAATCTCCCGCGATATCATCCTTGTGATATTGTAAATCAAAATCGCGGCTTTAAAACCTTTTACCCCATAACTACGTCTTTCTATGCCATTCCTATAGGAGCCGTTTCATCAGGCCATGCTCTGTTTGTATATTAAATAATACAGATATGATTCTTTTGTTTTCTCTTTGGAACTATCAAAGTTAGTCTGTTTATTCACAAAAATTATTAATACATAACGGTCACAAATAAACAATGTATAAACAGACACATTTTAATAACTATAATAAACATCAGTATATTACCTTAGTAGATTTCTTAAATGTTTTGAAAAAATTGTTAATTGTTGGATTATATGTATTTAGTGTTTCGAAATATTTTTCTAAGGTGAACAAGTCATCATAAAGGAGTTTAAACATGTTTATTATGTTGCATTGTCTCTCGCTTTTTATGTAGTCTTTGTATATGGCATGAACAACTTGACTTAATAGTAGGTTTATATCATGGTAATGTTTAACCCATTCCCTCATATTAAAGACTTTTGACGACTCTGTAGAAGTCACTTTGTGATTTATCAGAATGGTTTCAAACTACAAAATTCTAAAAATATTCCTTTTCTCTAGTTAATGCTCCTTTTCGGTAGATTTATTCAAAGAGATTGTATCTAAAAATAACCTATGAGGTAATGGGTTAAACAGAGTTTTATAGCCATTTATGACTTCATACATACTGAAGTGTCTATAAATACCGGGCTTTTTAAGGAGATTTCTCATTTCAATAAATAGACACTGAATGAAAAAAATGATCCAACGTTTCAGTTTCATTTCAATGTTTACAGAGCAGGGATTCAGTTTGTTTCCATTTAAAAAGATTTTCGTTCGTTGCTATTGTTTTTTAATAAATTTAAACCTTTAGTTAATCTTTAATCTCCCCCTATAGTTTGTTTGTTATGCCCGTGCGTCTCTTTGTGTCTTTTATATACATGTACATTTGCTGTTTGTCGTTGAGCGGTTGTGTGTTTTGTATGCGGTGTTTCCAGCATGACTCACGTGTACTTTTAGTTGTTTTATTCGGTTGTCTTTAATAACGTGATTTATTATAAAAAAGACTGAATTCCATTTTATTACATTTTTAAATTGTTTTCCCCCATAAAGCGTGCATATAGGGCTTTTTTTATTCTTAATGCAGGTTGGTTTCGATTCTTTGTTAATCAAATAAATTGATCTAGATGGCAATTGTTGCCGAATTTTGGTGCGTTGGTCATAACTAATGATTTATCGAGTTGTTCGATCTTAATGTAGATTTCCAGCCACTGGGAACACTGTTTTTTAGTTTTGATATTACAGATATCCAATTGATTTTAGTGACAAATTTCTTTAATTTCACTTTTGTGATTTACTACATCATTTATGTAAATAATATCTGAATCTATCCATGAATTAAATACAGTAAAACCTCTCTATAACGGCCACTAAATTACATCAAGTATTTTGTGTTAAAGGCAGGTGACTGCTTAAAGCAAGGTGAAAGTAAAACAGAACGCTCCTATAACGCTTGCTTTAAGAGGCCATCTGCCCTAAATACCAAATAATTAACATAAATTAGTGTCCGTTATAGGGCGGTTTTACTGTACTAGACATTTTCCCTTGCACTTTTAAAACGATTACCCCATATTATTTGTGTTCTTATGTCATAGAAGGATATTGGTTTTGATACCTCTTTTAAATTATTCAATTCCACGGAATGTTTTAAGATATCTTTGTAGAATTGGTGTATATTATAGTTCAATTTAGGAAGAGATTTAATAGAATCCAAATTCATTCTGAGTAGTAAAAAGATTTTCTCCATACTGATTTGAAAATAATTTCGGTATAATTTTCCAGTTTGCATTCTCCTCTGAGCTAAGTGAGTTTTACCATTTTAGTGTTAATGCTTTTGACCATAATTGGATATCAAGCATTTCAATTCCGCCGTCCAGTTTGTTTCCAATTAATTTTGTTCTTTTAATTTTTTCACTGTTCTTTCTCCATAAAAAGTTAAAAAGCATTGCATTAATTTGTTTAATTATGATGTTTGTGATTGGTATTGTTTGTAACAAGTATAAATGGTGGATTGGGTTTATAGGTTTGACAGTTGTACCATTCAACCCTTGACTCGTTCTGATCGAAGTCGCTAATATTTCTGCTTTTATGATAACAATCAAAGCAGATAAAGGACATCCCTGTCTGATGCCACGTGAAATGTTAAATATTTTTGATTGCCAGCCATTACTCATTACAGAAGAATATAATAATTATGTTGGTATATGGAATTTTTATCCTGTTTACAAAATCATTTTTAAAGCCAAATGTCTTTAAAACTTTTAACATAAAATCCCAATCAACTGTATCGAATGCTTTCTTAAAATCGAGGAAAAGTATTACAACATCTATCTTCAATATTTCTGTAAAATCAATCTTAACTTATGATTTTGGTAAGACTTTCTGGAAACGTTGCGAAAGTACTCTTGCTGGTATTTTGTAGTAGATATTCTACAGGGAGATAGGTCTCCAACTCTCCATAGTCCCACCTTTCTTATATATTAATGAGAAAATACTTTATCATTGGGAAATTAATAATTCACCTTTATATAGACTATCAATAAATGCTTTAAACACTAATGTTGACAAGTTAGACCAAAACGTTTGGAAAAACTCCACAGTTAAACAGTCAAGACCTGGATTTTTGTTAAGTTTCATTCCATTTACAGCTTCAGTACTTTCTGTTAATAGTAGTAGCCAATGACGGTCCGTGGAGGTCGTTCCGGCGGTTCCACTCCGCAGATGACGGTCCGCGGAGGTGGTTCTGGCGGTTCCAGTTCCTAATCAAGGTCACTGAGGTGATCTCGCGCGAAAATACTATTTTCTCGCGCCTGTAACCTTTGCGCCCTTCCCAGGTGGGCTCAGTAATGAGATTAGTTCAACTTTGTTCCCGCGTGGGTATCGCGGTCATTTACAGTTCCTAATCAAGGTCACTGAGGTGATCTCGCGCGAGAAATACCATTTTCTCGCGCCTGTAACCTTTGTGCGCATCCTAGGTGGACTCAGTGATGAGATTTATTCAACATTGTTCCCGCGTGGGTATCGCGGTCATTTTAAAATATCCGGCGCAGTTGAGCGGAAAAGCGATCAGTACTATCATCCAGATGAGTTCCCTCCAAAATTCTACCACCATGCAACAGCTTATCTACTAAGACTCCTCTAATGATAAGTTTCGTGGTCATTTTAAAAATATTTGGCGTGTCTGAGCGTAGAAGCGGTCAGTATTATCTTCCAAATGATTTCCCTGCATGTAACAGCTGATCTACTAAGACCCCACCAATGGTAGGGCACACGCGCGCTCTAACAGTAGTGCTACTTAGGTCATCCTAGGATCACTCGGGGATTAATCCATGTTTGAGTAGAGGCGTGATATTGTTTTACATTACTAATCATTGTCGCTGTTCCTCCTGTATCTAGTCATTGACCAAGGTTATCATCCTTGTGCTCTCACAAGGTCAGCAGAAGTGTTAGATACATGCTTAACCTTTTGCCAGCACTCAGTTTGTATTTAGGTGATCATAATTCAAATTAAATGACTCTACTTTTTTTAAACTAAACGGTGAAACGCCTTATACCATTTACTCCATAATATCCTTTTCTAAAACTTTGCAAACAGAGTAGACCATGAGCAAACGGTTCCTATACCACGGTCTTATCCTCAGATAAGTATGAACCGTATGTCTGTCCTTTGAAAACCTAATGGTCATCATACCCATCCAAATAGGCTTAAGAGTTTAGATAGTGATCTAGTCAGTTGTTTGTCTAGGTATTGAGCGGTCTGCATGGTATTGAGTATGTTTACAGATAGCGTTGAAATACCGTCATTACAGATGATCATGGGGGATTGTGTCCCGCCAATTTGTTCTCAGATTCCGTCAGAATTTAAATCCTGAGGTTTACGAGTACTTTATTAAATTCAGCAAATCAAACAGAAGCACAACTTTTAATGAAATTTGGAGGGGAAATGTGACCTCATTTCCTGAAATATCTTCTTACTTTAATACATTTAGCGGGAAATCCTCCTCTTTTCTATGTAGCCTCTGGCTCAAATCTGACCAATCAAAAGCTTGAGAACGAACTCGGATCTAATTTATACACAATTAGCTTTTGCCTCATCTTTAATTTCATTTTCAATTTTTTTTTATTTCATTTGAAAGAAGTGAGTTAAATTGTTTTTTCTAAGTCTTGAGGTCTGTTGTTCTTTTCTCATTCTTTTTGTTTTGAATATGTAATAGATATTATTATTATTATTATTATTATTATTATTATTATTATTATATGTATAATTTATTACTGCTGGCCGTATGTCTATAGATAGCAAAACGGAACTATATTTGAATATACCAACCAAAAATCTATATGAGTTTTGTCAGTACCATGTTTTCGTCTCCATGTAAACTAATATGATTCTACAGTTTCTACTACGGCCAAAATTCCCCATTTCTCCATGTGCTATTATAAAAATGAACATGGAGTAATGTAACGACAACAGACCGGTAACAAAACATTACGGCAATTCGTGTATACACTTCTAAGAATAACAAAATTTGATTTTCTGGTGGAATTTTATGCGAACATATTTAAACAAAATGTTTGTAAGAGTGTAAACTTCAGTTATTGAAAACGAATTAAAATGGTGAAGAATGTGGTTATACTTAGAAAGTTGTCGGCGAAGCTGTTTCGGGGCAACTTTCGTAAATCGCAGTTGAACCAGTTACGTAGCATGTCCAGAGACTCCCGATCCAGATCAAACGGGGGAAGTCTGCAAGATAATGGAACAATGGCATGATAACTATAGCAAATGATGTGAAGGAATGATGTACAATTATATACTATAAGCACATATAGCGGTATCGAACTGACTTTGTGATGTATGTATACGCATATTCAAAATTATATTGAACCCTGCTGAACTGAAAAGAAAAGAAACTGGGGTGCATTTAGTTTTCAATACATTTAGTTTTACTGATTTAAATCGTTAACCTTTCACTATTGCATATTAATCGTGTAGGAGATAATAATTAGCTGCATTCTCTTATAATGGCATACGTACATATGTTTTTTATTGGTAGAAACTATAGTCAGATCTATTATTTCATTAGCAAACATAGTATACCCGGGTTAGATATGGGTATGCTCTGTTCGCAGAGACGCAAAGAAGCGTTTATATGAAGGACAAGGTAAAGTTTTACTGATTTAAACCATGAAATGGTCAAAATGGAATTAAAATCATTATCTTTCATGTAATTTGTCCTGCTCTTTAAGTTACCACCTGATTAACAGTTTAGCGATATACAGTAATACCACTCTAATGCGACCATAAAAAGGGGCATGCTTCACAGTGGCATAGCCAGGTGGTAGCTTAATGCAAGACAAAACTTATGCAGAAGCTCCTATAGGAGTTTTCCGCATAACTTTCGTCCTGCATTAAGCAACCACCTGCTTATGAAGACAGCCATATTTGTTCATTATGTGGTCGCATTAGAGGGGTTTCAATATACATGTTCATCATTTGAGTGATTATATTAACAAGAATTTACTGAACTAAATTCGCTCTATATGGAATTTACCAGTACAGCAGGGTCCAGTACGATGTTTTACATGTACATGTATATACTAATATAATGATAATGAGTAAAAAGTAATAATTGTTGCCCAACGTTATACTGTTTTCACTGAATACTTTGTCTTTGGGTAAATGTTATAAATACATAAGCAATCTACGACTTGTCTTACGAGAAAATCGTTTTTGACCAATACTATAGCAAGTCTTACCGTTTTACCGTAGCAAGTCTTACCGTTTTACCGTAGTAAGTCTTACCGTATTCATCCCGGGACACGCATGCGTTGTGTTTTGCAAAAAGTGTAGATCCTGATCAGATTGTTCCTAGAGGATCCCTCTGATCTGAGTCTGCACTGTTTAGCAAGATTAAGTAATCCACACAGAGTGGACTTTATAGTTAAACACTTATGGGTTATTCCACTCTCATAATTCAGGGCTGAAACGGTTAAGACCACAGTAACTACTGTTCATTATAAAGTCAGTTCGATACCGCTGCCCGTTAGGATAAGAAATAAAAAGTAATACTTTATAACAAACTTTATGCTGTCACTGTAAATTTTGGCTTTGGATAAATGTTTTAAATATATAAGAAATCTAGGACCTGTCTTAACTCTTAACCTGCTAAGCGCGACCTTACTGACATTTGCAAACATCTTGGATCCAGATGAGAAACCGAGTAACTCGGCGTCTCATCAGTATCCAAGCTGTTTTTCGCTCTGTCTAAAGTATCTCAAAAGCTTGAACGAATCAGATGTAAGTGACAACGGCAACAGATCGGAGCTTAAGCAAACCTCATTTTCATAGCAGGCTGAGGGTTAAAGATAGTATTACCAATAATACCTTAATTTTAATATACCATAATGATTAGCTGGACGTCGAGATATGACTGAATATTTTACAACGACGTAAAACTCCGATATAAACAAAGCTTCAAATGATATCAATTACTATTTGTAAGGTCAAATTGGCGCACTTTACAGTTTACGACAAACATTATCGCAAAGTCTTACATATTATTTTTAGTTAACGATCCTTTCAGTTGTAGAACAATCTTTTGTAAGACGGTCCCTTCTGTATCCTTTTTTTAATTAAAGGTGAATATTATGTTTTAACATTTGATTGTAAACTGATTTCACAATTTAAAAGTTGTATAATAAACAGCCATGCATAGTAAACGTTCAAAACAACACGAAAAACAGGAGGCCAGACAACAGCAAGCAAGCCAAGTGCAAACAAAGTGTACACCATTTTTAGACTACTAGCGGATACCCGTTATACAACAGTTGCAAACAAACTGGACCGAGCTGAGGTGCCGAGTAAATCGGTATCTCATCAGAATTTGAATCCCAACAGTGAGTCGCGCCGCTCACATCTTCGAACATGGATGTTTGTTTCGACATCTTGCTAGTATTGCTTAACCCTTTCTCTGTTGAATATTTATGTTAGAAATAATAGCATTATGAATACCTATATACTGTAAAATCATTTTAAACCGGAATTCTAGTAGAGAAGAGAAGAATTTAGTTAGTAAGTTTAAGGCAGGTGGGTGCTAATGCAGGGTGAAAGTCATACAGAAAGCTCCTAGAGAACAGCACCACGATGAAAAACAGCAAATGTGCATACATGTAAAAGACTTAAAAAGACGCACAAAGACATAACAAACAATAGGGGGAGATGGAAGTACCACCTTGGAACGGTCAGTGACAAATATCACTCGGGTTTAAACCGGTTTATGGGCGCCCAGCCTCACACTTCTACAACAACCGCGATGGCAAATACAGTGGTAAATAACATGTAATACGAAAACATATTTAAGTGAAACAAACTGGACCAACCTATCGCCAGTGTACTCAATGATTGAGCTACAAACAGAGTAATTGTAGAAAAGTAATAAAGGGTACGACAAAAACGAGATAGTACACAGATCCGACGTCCTCCTTCCGTTTCCGGATTTAAGAGGTCGTCTTCATAGAGTACTAAGCCTCTCTTGACGGCGTACATGAAACGAGGACAGTGTGATTGCCAACTTTAAAAGATTGACAACCAGACATGCAGTATGTTGTAGTACTATATGATCATATCCCCTTTTAATGAAGTTTTAACACATTTGATTAACAAAGTGAGAAAATGGCAATGTCCAATAATTTTACGAAGTTTGTAAATCACATCACCATAAAATTCAGGACGTGAAATACCGTGTAGCAGGAGCGCCTTAAGATAGCATAAGTGAGAGATTTCGATAATAAAATTTAGAGAAAGTTTTTCTTAGCTTATGATATCTATATCCTTGCTTAAGCATCTTTTCAGTTAAAATGAGTTTCGACTGTTAAAATCGTCAACAGAATAACAAGGTCTAGTGAAACGAATAAGTTGAGATATATAAACTCCGTAAAATGGGGCACGGGGAACATCTCCGTCAAGATGAGGGAAATATAAATAATAATGCATATATACACATATCCATTATAACTGAACGGGCAAGGTTGGAATCAGCATCACACGCCTGACAATAATGTACTCTTTCCAAAACCAGGCCATCCTGCTTGTACCCAATGAGTCTGTTCAGCACACACACACACATAAATTTTCGTCTGATCCCATGGTACTATAGTAGTTTCAGCGAAAGCGACAACACAAACGTTCCAACATCTCTAGTCTGGACCAACTTTCGGAACGAAGTAGTGAAAACGAATCGACAAGTCAAATGTGACTACATGTATCTCAAAATTGTTACAGAAACAATAAATAGTCCTAAATGTTAATGTTAAACGTTTAAACTAGCAAAACAGTTTAATGTACTTACCTAAAACCGTCAAAGTACCTACGCTTTTCCATGAAAACCAATCCGCAAAGAAAACGTGGAATTGCATTTTGCTTGCAAACAATTTACAGTAAATGACGGTCATACTCGATTATCGGCAGGCAATACAGATTCTAGCGACTTTGAACATCTTGATATCTTCCAAAGATCTCAGACGGAAAGCTTGTTGTGTGTACATGTGCTCTTCTAGAAACTACATACTGCTATTGTTTCGTTTGCCTGTTTGTTGAGGGAAAAAGGGAAAAAGTTGCTTACATGTTTAATCTTCCGAGGCAACAAATGCTTAACCCTTCCCTCCATAAATATGCCTTTCTACGCAAGTCATCCGTTGAAACCATTGTGATAAATTGAGCATTTGTTCCTATAGTTGCAAATGCTCTATTTATCACAATGGTTTCAAACTACAAAGTTCCAAAATATGCCTTTTCTCTAGTAAATGCTCCTTTTCGGTAGATTTATTCAAAGTGGTTGTATCTAAAAATAGCCTATGAGGGAAAGGCTTAACCATCCTGTCTGACTGCTCTAAATTGTCAACACAACCAACCGAACTGCTGCACGGAAAGTGTCTAAATACATCCAGGCTTTCAAAATATTTACACACTAGCAAGGTCTCTAGTAAACAAAAGTCTGGCAATGTGCAGTCATAACCTACATAAGTTTCTCTCTTTTTTCTCATCACTTCAGGATGAATCTTACCGTTTACAGTAAAAACCTTTCTTAACCGGAATTATAGTAGAGTAGAATCTAGATGTTTTTATGCAGTTGACTGTTTAATGCATGGTGAAAGTATAGGAGCTTTCTGCATGACTTTCACCCTGCATTAAGCAGCCACATGTCTCCATGGCCGATGTTTATACTTAATTTAACGTCCAGTTTAAAGAAGTTTTACTGTAATTATCTTGTTTCGTATCTAGGTTGCATATTTGTATGATTATTTCTAGTCAAGCTATGTTGCAAAATTATAACTGTAGCAGCCTACATAACTGAATAGCTTATATGCATCGCAATCAGCGTTTACAGTTGAACTTCGATATCTCGAACTCGGATAACTCTAAATTCGAGATAACTCGAACAAAAAGTTCAGTCCTTCCAACTTCAACTTCAACTTTTATTTATTCAAGCATAAGTCCTGCAATGCAGGAAACATCAGCATACAAATAATAATAATAATTATAGTCACATGACAACCAGTATGCACGTGGAAAACGGCTATTCGCGTATGCGTTTTGTTAGATTGTAAGAGATTGCATGGCCATATTACCAGCTCTAAGAACATGAGATCTCATGATCCGTGAGTGGTCAGGTGGCCATTTGGTCAAGTTTCAGTAAAATATTATATAATTAAGAGAATTGCATGAAAATGGAAATATACTTTCCAAAGTTACTGCGTATTTTATGCAAATAGGTAAATGTTAGATTTTTGGGTCTAAAGAGCCGTTTTTCATGTGTATTTAACAAAATAGTGAATTGAGACATTAAAGTATTAGAGGTAACTGTTTGTTTCTTATTGTTTCTATCTTAAACTATTTCAATTATGTTATGAGGGAGGGTACCTTGGTTCTGAATGTTCCGATATGGTGCCATACAATTACTAATGTATGGCAACATCCCGGAAGATTAAGACACCGGTAAAAATGTATTTGATTGATATTCACGTGTACATGTATTTATCAAGTTTTCATATGAATTTATCTCAATATTTCTTTGATATATTCATTGTCATCTTTTATGATTAGTCATTAGGGCAATAATCATTATTAGTTTTGTAATTCCGAGTTGGATCTTACATTTAAACATTGCTCATACACATTGAATTATACTATTGAAGTTATAGACCAAGACATCTATAATTTTCAAGATGTAGAAATCAATGCTACCTAGATATGTACATTTCTGCTTTTCTGTAATAGTTGTAATTTAATTCATAACACAAGCTATTATTACTGCTGCTGTAGCATTGTTACTAATGTAACAGCACTATAATTGCTGCAATAACAACTAGCAATACAGTTGTGTGTCGGGCTGTATTACGGGGACAGATATGCTACTGGCACAAGTTGGTCGTCTGGTACCTCTAGCATACTGTAACAATGACTTTCAAAGAAAGTCAAATATATTAAAAGCACCAAATATAACTAATTTTTCAATTAGTAATATTACAACTAATGCATATGTAATTATTTGTTTCAAACTTCATTAGGGTCCAAGTTCACTCTCCTACGAAACGAAAATAGGAGACATAGATACATGGACTATAAAGAAAATCAAGAATTAAAAGCATTCTCAAACGACCATCTTGAAAAGCTATTCCATCAGCTATTCAATTGACTCATCAGATAATTATACAAAGGATCACATAATCAATCTGTTAGTCTTAAATATGTTGCTCAAAGTAAGGGGAGTATTTCAAACACTGAAATCTTTATTTCTGCATTAACCCTATGGTGTTACTACACACCAGATTCGTCTCTTTGAGACGATTCTAATGAATAGCTACACCATAGCATTATGTGTTTAAATGAGTGAGAAAATGTTGGATTTGTCCAGTTTACGCCCCTTATTTGGCGTGCTGTATAATATTATACAATTTATACAATTTAAGAGCTATGAATAAATAAATTCAAAGCATGATATTAAGCACCCAGCTTAATTTAGATTGAACTTTATGAAGAGATAAAACATTAATGCACATATATAATAAGTACATCTAGTTGCGGATTAAGTAATCAATCCATCAATCCATAGTCAGTTACCTTATACATTTTAGGAGCTGTTCATAATTCCAAAGCATCACAACCAATACATTAAATTAATTGCTCAATTAACTATCTGTCAATTGATCAAGCAACTAATGTATAGCCCAATGACCTTGGCTTGTAGTTCAAATAGAGGTGGGGTTTTTTTTCAAATAGAGTTTATTTATTTTGCTTAAAATGTTTCATAACGATGTCACAAAATATAGCGAGTTTTTTAAGTTCGTCTTGACTTTCTATTTGGAAAAGGTTAATAAACTTCATCATATTGGGATATCTATAAAAATATTTGCTCACGTATTTTTTACGATCTGTAGTGAATATCGGACAAACGAGAATGTAATGATACTCGTCGCCTAAGTCTCTGCAGTATGGACATTTTCTGTCAGCAGCCGGGATATTTTCCCAGCGCCCTTTCTCTATTGGTAAAGTATGGTTTCTTGTTACGAAGGCCATAAGGCGTTTACAATGAAAAGTAGATAAACATTTTATGTAATGTGCCATTTTAAAATCATTCTTGATATGTTTGTACATGTTATTGTTTGAAGTTTTGTCTATTGTTGAATACCAATTTTGGATAAAAATATCTTTAAATTTAATATATGATGATTTGGTCAGCCATTTCGAAGTTATAAATTGTTGACTATACCATATACCCGAAAATCCTCCATTACATAACAAAGACTTAAGGTTATCAAACCACTGAGATTTTATATTATCATTACTATAATATGTATACATTAGAAGATATATTTTTGTGGACAGTTTATTCGGTTGGTCAGACCTTAGATTATCAATTATTCTCGACCAATATGATATAACTCTGTTATGGATATCAACTTGTAAGGGCGTTACTCCAATTTCTCCATAAACCATATATGACGGGGTTGATTTTTTAAGGTAAAAAATGTATTTATAAAATTTTAATTGGATTCGCTCAAGATCATCAAACTTACCGAATCCCCAGATTTCGCTACCGTAGAGTAATATAGGCTTTACTGTCTTTTCAAATAACTCTATTTGTAAATCAAACGGTAATGAGAGTTTTTTAATGTTACTTATTAGTGAAAACATTGCTTTGTTTGCCTGCTCGCTAATATATAATTTAGTTTTTCTAAATGAGCCGGTTTTCGAAAAGAAGAGTCCTAGATACTTATAATCCTCTACATATTCCAAAATTTCGTTGTTTATCCTAAATTCAGGCTTGTTTCTAACATTTCCTCTCCCTATTATCATGACGTTAGTTTTTGAGGTGTTTATATTTAATTTCCATGTTATACAGTAGTCGGTGAATATGTTTAAGGCATTTTGTAAGTCGTTTTTTTCATTACTAAATATAACTGTGTCGTCAGCATATAAGAGTATAAACAGTTTAAGGAATATGTGAACATCATCATTAATTGCTTCTTTTGAAATTCCATTAATGTTGTTTTGGTTTAGAAAATGTTCCAGATCATTCAAAAAGATAGAAAAAAGGAAAGGTGACAAATTTTCCCCTTGTCTTACTCCTACTAAGCACATGAAAGGATCAGAAGTTCCTTCTTGCGTTCGTATTTTAGATTTAATATTATCATATAGGTTATGTATTATGTTGAAACACTTTCCATTGATCCGCTCTTTTAATAACTTTTGCCAAAGTCCGACCCTCCAAACTGAGTCGAATGCCTGTTTAAAATCAACAAAACAGCAATAAAGTTTCTTTTTTTCAGTATGTACTAAATCAATTAGGCTTTTAAGAATAAAAAGATTGTCAATCGTAGAGTGGTTTTTCCGGAATCCAGCTTGTGTTTCTCGAATTACATTATATTTCTCCGCATAGTTATTGAGTCTATTATTTATGATACTGGTGAATAATTTTCCAAGACAACTTAGTAAAGAAATCGGACGATAATTTTCTGGTAACTTTGGATCGCCTTTTTGTTTATATATTGGTTTTATAATACCTTCAGCCCAGGTACTAGGGACTATTCCGGAATCGAATATAACATTAAACAGTTTTACATAAATTGGCAGCATAATTGTGATCGACTGCTTTAGCTGCTCATTAATTATTTCATCAACTCCAGGTGATTTATTATTTTTCAGAGTTTTTATTGCTGTTATGATTTCTTGTTCTGTTATTGGAATATTAATTTCTTCATTTATTTCTATATCTTCTACATGATAGTCATCATTATTATTTTCTTGTGTATTAGTATTTTCATTTAAGTTTTTGAAAAAAGTATGGAAGTCATTCAGTGACGCGCAACATTTATTGCTTTTCCTATCTGAGTTGATAGTTCTCCAATACTGTTTAGGGTCATTTGATTTAAGTGTTCTCAAAGTAGCTATCTTTTTTGTGTGAAATTGTTCATGAGATATCCGGAGAGTATTTTTGTATTGCTTACTTATACATCTGAGTTTTTCTTTTAACTGTGTTGTTTTATACTTGTTGTATGCTTTTCTAGTTCTGTGATATGCGTTTCTTTTGTTTATGCATGCTTTGTCAAACCATACTGGGAATGTGTTGTTTTCAGGTTTTGATCTCGTTTTAATAACTCCAAAAGATTCTTTAGAGGTTGTATTAAACAAAAGTGCAATATCATTAGCAACTTGATCAATTTCAGTTTGTGTAGGTGTATTGTTAGTTGTTATATTTTCTATCTTTATTGTTATCTCGTTTAACTTATTTGAGTCTAGATTTACTGAAAAACTGTGTGATTTGTCCCTGTCCCAAAGTTTCACAGCTGTTTTATGTTTGGTTTCATTCTTATATCCTGTGCTTGTCTTATTTTGTGTGAGAATTTCTATGTACAGTGGACAATGGACGTCAGAATATAAATCGCAAAATTGTTCTATGCCGAATTGTTTTATATTGTTAAATACAAATGATGTAGATAGCATATAATCAACAGTGCTTACACTTTTACATGTTAACATTGGTTTTTCTGCGTCAGAACCCATTCTTCCATTCAGAATAAACATGTTGTTATTTTTACAAAGTTCTATCAATTGTTTACCATAGTTATTTACAACATGGTCTGCGCAATTTCTATTTAGTGGTACGTCTAACATTTCAAAATTAATAAATACGCTTTCGTCTTCTTTTTGCATTTCATGCAGGTCAAACATTTCACTATATAATTCATCAATGAAACAGTAGTCGGGCATGTTACCACAGCGAGAGTTAAAATCACCAAGTAAGATCATATATTTACTTTCGGTACAATATCGAAAAATTTCATTTTGAATTTCAAAATACGGATCATTATGGGCATATCTAGATCCCATTGGAGGGATATAGACAATGCCACATATGAGATCACTTGTACCGTCACCATAAAGGGCTTTAGATATTCGAAAAAATTGTATCAAAGTACTATTTTGGTTTGTATCTATTGAAATATACTGTGAAATTTCGTTTTTAATCAACAAGGCTAACCCACCAGACCTGTAACGGGATAGCTTCATTCTATTAAACAAGTGTACGGTATAACCCGGTACCTGTATCTTGTCTGTGTCGTCAGTTTTCGTTTCTTGTAAACATACTATGTCATATTTATTAACCCACTGTAAAAAGTCAGGGCATTTCAGTTTATTTATTACACCGCCAACATTTAAAGATGCTAGTTTAATACTTGTACTGTTTTCTGAAAAGTCTAGTCCTTTCTGTACATGTCCGCAGCCGTTTTCCGCGTTTTGCTAATCATGTAAATTATTCTCTGCGTAGTCGTCCTCATTCTCTGTATCGTCACAAAAAGGCAACCTTTCAATGTTTTCATCCCGGACAGGTACAGGACCGCTCCTCAGTTCAAGGGGCGTCCGTGCACCTGCCTGCACTGAAGACACATTTATATTTGCTTCATCCCAGGAAAGTACCCGGCAGTCCTCTTGTTGGGAAGGCTGCTGTGTACTTGCCTGTGATGAAGGCACGAGTTCATCTGCTTGATCCTGGGAAAGCTCACGACAGTCCACCTCTTCTGAAGGCTGTCGCGGACTTTCCCGCGGTGAAGACATGTGCACATCTGCTTGTATTATTATTGTACTCTGGTCACCCTCGTTTTCACTTTCACTCGAGTCTATATGTTGCTTTTTGAAGGTGCCATTTGCTTCCAAAGGAGATGTGGCCTTCTTTTTCCCGGCTAGGGATTTTCTTTCGTTATTTACTGGTGTTGCGGATGCTAATGAGGCATACCGGTTGGATAACAAAGGTGAATCACTATGTCGTGGTCGCTGAGTAACACTGCGCGGTTTGCGATAGAAAGTTCTTGACCACTTGTTCGTGTTTACATTTCCTTTATTGCCGTGGGTATCATTTCTCTGTAATTGCGTTTGTGTCCGCGTAGACTTTTGTCCATTATTGTTCGCTTCCAGTTGTTGTTGTCTCCTTTGTTGTGTGTTGTTATCGCGTCGTGGCTCGTCTGGGAGGTATTGTTTGCCGTTTATGTATAATTTGTCTCGGACGAGTCGCACTTTGTTGTTCTCGTCCTTTCTGGCTTCATCTGCTGCCGCGTATAATAACTTTCGTTTCTCTGCCATTTCGCGTGGGTACTGGTCCTTCACCCTGTATTGAGTATCCGTCAGTTTTTCATGTGCTCTGTGTTTTATGTACTCTTTGTCTTTGTAAAATGTAAACTTTGCCACAATCGTTCGTGGATTGTCATTTCCAGCTCTGTATCGACCTAGCCTATGACACCTATCAATGGAAATTTCTTCTTTGATTTCTAGATTTTCATATATAAAGTTTTTCAATGTTTTTTGGCAATCTTCTCCGTCAGTTTCAAAACTTTTGGCTTCTTCAATTCCACAAAATAGTAAATTCTCACGCATGCCGCGCCATTGAACATCGGTTATACGGTCGTTAGTTTGGTCTACTTTGCTAGTAATTTGCTCTTGCTGTGATTCTAATTTTTCGATTTTTGACTGCATATCATTAATTTTTATACCCCCCTTTTGAAAAAATGGGGGTATATTGCTTTGCACATGTCGGTCGGTCGGTCTGTCGGTCGGTCGGTCGGTAGGTCGGTCGGTCGGTAGATCGATGGTTTCCGAATGATAACTAATAAACGACTTGGCGTAGGATCTTCAAACTTGCTGTGGTGGTTGGTCATGACAACTAGATGACCCCTATTGTTTTTGAGGTCACTAGGTCAAAGGTCAAAGTCACAATGACCTTAACTGGTGAAATAGTTTCCGATCAATAACTGCTGAAGGGTTTGGCTTGGGATCTTCAAACTTGCTGTGGTGGTTGGTCATGACAACTAGATGACCCCTATTGTTTTTGAGGTCACTAGGTCAAAGGTCAAGGTCACCATGACCTTAACTTGTTAAATGGTTTCCGATCAATAACTGCTGAAAGGTTCGGCTTGGGATCTTCAAACTTGCTTAGGTGGTTGGTCATGACCACTAGATGACCCCTATTGTTTTTGAGGTCACTAGGTCAAAGGTCAAGGTCACCATGACCTTAACTGGTTAAATGGTTTCCGATCAATAACTGCTCAAGGGTTTGTCTTAGGATCTTCAAACTTGCTGTGGTGGTTGGTCATGACAACTAGATGACCCCTATTGTTTTTGAGGTCACTAGGTCAAAGGTCAAGGTCACCATGACCTTAACTGGTAAAATGGTTTTTGATCAATAACTGCTCAAGGGTTTGGCTTAGGATCTTCAAACTCGCTTAGGTGGTTGATCATGACCATTAGATGGCCCCTAATGTTTTTGAGGTCACTAGGTCAAAGGTCAAGGTCATCATGACCTTAACTGGTGAAATGGTTTCCGATCAATAACTGCGCAAGGGTTTGGCTTAGGATCTTCAAACTTGCTGTTGAGGTTGGTCATGACCACTAGATGACCCCTATTGTTTTTGAGGTCACTAGGTCAAAGGTCAAGGTCACCATGACCTTAATTGGTGAAATGGTTTCCAATCAATAACTGCTCAAGGGTTTGGCTTAGGATCTTCAAACTTGCTGTGGTGGTTGGTCATGACCACTAGATGGCCTGTAATATTTTTGAGGTCACTAGGTCAAAGGTCAAGGTCACCATGACCTTAACTGGTGAAATGGTTTCCAATCCATAACTGCTCAAGGATTTGGCTTAGGATCTTCAAACTTGCTGTGGTGGTTGGTCATGACAACTAGATGACCCCTATTGTTTTTGAGGTCACTAGGTCAAAGGTCAAGGTCACCATGACCTTAACTGATGAAATGGTTTCAGAGTAATAACTGCTCAATGGTTTGGTTCGGATTCTTCAAACTTGCTGTGGTGGTTGGTCGTGACCACTAGATACCCCCTATAGTTGTTCAGGTCACTAGGTCAAAGGTCAAGGTCACCAATCCATGACCTTAACTTGTGAAATGTTTTTAGATCAATAAATGATCAGTGGTTTGGCTTAGGATCTTCAAAGTTGCCGTGTTGATTAGTCATGACCACCAGATGACCTCTATAGTTGAGGTCACTAGATCAAAGGTCAGGGGGTCTGGGGGGTATACATGTTTTACAAACATCTCTTGTTTTGTCCATGTCACTATTGTTTGTATATAGATCTTCGTACATTTCACTGTATTGCTGTATCGCGTTTTCATGACCATTTACGTCCGTTTGCATTGTTTTAATTTCCGTCTGTACCGCATTCAGTGTTGTATTCGTACTTTGTATGTTTTGTTTAAGTTTTGCAATTTCGGACAATTTTGTCTGCATTAAAACAAATTCATTGTTCTGTTGTTCAATCTTGTTTTCAACGGATTGCCATCGTTGGGACTGATCGTTCAAAGTGCTTTGAATGTTTGCAATTTGTTGACAAAGATTGGCAGCCCACGACGGGATACCGGTATCCTGCCCAGAGTGCACACCCTGAGCCGTAATTGTTTGTGGTTGGTTGTTAAATAAAGATGCATGCTGAGTAGAGGGTTGTTGGAAAAACATAGAATTTGTCGGTACTGGTATTCCATAGTTTTGTTGTCCATATTGACCTTGACATTGATCCCGTACTGTGTATTGGGGGTTATTGAGTGCATTGTGTCCGCTCTGACCATACATTACATCACGTGTTTGCCCAAGCGCATCGGACACATTCCCTTGACCGCTACATGTATGATCTGCAGTACTGTAAGCCCCGTCTGCTTTTTCATTATTTACATTCGGCGGGACAGCATTCGGTGGATTTTTTGTCTTTTTAGGTTTATGTGGTCCCATTTTGTGGATAATTATATGATGTATGTCATTTGCAGTAATCAATTCTGGTCAGAAAAGTTTATATAAACATAGGATAAATAGGATAAATAGGTACTTATCTGTCGATATGTCGTCCGATTACCAGGGACTTACTGTCCTTTTACGGTAACACTTTTCCGATAATCACTCAGTCCATACATATCTCAGTTTTATCACTTTTTGGCCAATATTTTTAACGTTTGGTTTCACAATCACAAGCCAATATACTTTAAATTAATGTTTATCCACTCTTTTCCGTAAAAAAGTCGTTTTAAATCGTTATTTGATCAAGTTTTTATCACAGAGTACCGAACTGTATTTGCCTATTGTTGTCACGTGACTTACAATACATAATTACTCTATATAAAATGTATCGCTACAGATATCGGGAAACACATGCCACAGCTTAATACAGGTCTAAAGTAATGCTGAAATGTCCTATAGGAGCTTACAGCATTACATTAGACCTGTATTAAACTGGCCTTGAGAAATTGTTCAGATTAAAAATCGGACGACTCGAACTTCTGTTATCTCGAACTAATTTGTATGGTAAGTTAACTGAAGACAGGGCAGCTGTCGCCAGTACCGACCGTTTCGACTGAAACTAGATCAGTCGATATGGGCCACACTAGATCAGTCGATATGGGTCACACTAGATCAGTCGATATGGGCCACACTCACAACAAATGTTTTCCTTATTTCCATTGTGGTCCTTACAGACTATTGTATTTGCAAAAGACACTAGTGACTCTTTCCTTCACGGAAACTCATTCAAATTGAAATTTGTAACTCATCCAGTTTTTAATGTGGGGGTTCCTACAAAAAATATTTATATGTGCTGTTGCGCCCTTTGATAGCAAAAAGTGTCTGAGTAGAGGATTCCATCAGGGTTCCTCTGATATGGGCTGATACTGTTTTCCTTGACTTGTACAGGGTATTGCGATTTGAATAACCCCTCCCTATTTAGCATACGCAAAAGGCCACATGAAAACAGTGAAGATACAGGTGCAAATGTTCTTGGTGAATTTAATTGATAAGAACTGCACCTGCCCTAAGCGGCAATTCATGTATTGAACATAGGTGTCTTACAAAGCAAGTGGATACTAATGCAGAGCAAAAGTAATGTAGAATACTCCTATAGGAGCTTTCAGTATTACTTTTGACCTGCAATAAGCTACCACCTGTCATGCAGGCCCATAATTACACCTCTTTTTTATATGGCCGCTTAAGAGAGGTTCTACCGTATTTGCTCCAATAATTAGTCTTCAAGCTATTGAAAACACGACATTTTCGACTGAAAGAACTCTCGGAACTGTATGGTTGGATTTTTCACGCGAGGAAGCTTTCCAGCTGGCTTGCAGTAGATCGGTGGTTCTACCCAATTGTTCCTCTGTGTATGAAACAATGCAAGTTGTTCATAATACAGAACGAAACTCTGGGTACTTCTGCCATCTATGATTAGCTGGACGTCGCGATATGACTGAAGTGGGCGACCTACTGTTAAAGCGGTGTGAAGCCCCGATACAAAAAAAAAAAAAAAAAAAAAAAATTAAGTGTGCAAGTGAAATAAATTAAAAAAAAAGAGATCGTGTCACTAATACGAGTTTAAATGTATTTACATGTATTTATTTTTATGAATTATAAATCAGAATCAGAATAATGTCCAATTTTCGAACTGTTATATATAATAACGGAACTAAAAAACTATCTCAGTCAGAGAGGGCCCTGTAATCAAGGGCGTATAACTCTAGACATAGTGATCTGATTCAACCCAAAAGGTGTCTTCCTCTCATGATACTAAGCATATGCCCTTAATATGAAACAAATATGTGAAGTAATGTTTGAGTTATCGCGTCACCTCAAAAGTGTTGACGGACGGACGGACAGACAGAAAATGTTATTCCTATAGGTCTCCTGCATGTTCAATGCAGGACCCTAATAACTAAACAATAATTGATATAAAGAGACATAAGGGTGATAAAAAACTGCTAGGTAAATATAAAAAATAATATATTTATTGAAATTACACATGGAACAGATTTGATCATATTGCATGAAAGTAGATACAGTCCTGTCAAACTATGGGATAATTATATCTTTTCAGAATATAGTTGCATCTTTCCTGAACTATGTCAACAAAAGTTCTCCCCATTGTCTTCTGCCAAGCATTTACATACAAAGAAGAATTCCCTCTCGTTGTACAGGTATTGCAGTTATTCGGATTCCCCGCCCTGGTTATATTGTACACATAACTCTCCATTGCTCGACTAAAAGTAGTTCCAACAAATTTAAACAGATCACTTGAAGTTTCTAATGGACGCAGTGCTAAATCTTCGTACAACAATGGCATTATATTGTTTGGGTAATCTTTTAATAAATGTTCTTCCTCTAGTAAATCATTTTCCAACTGTTTGCAGAATCGCTGTGTACAACCCGGTTTGCCGCCATGTTTATCCTTGCACATTCCAAGTTTGGACTGTGACGTCAGAGTAGCTCTTGGGTCACGAACAAGGTGGACGATTTTAAAATTAGGAAGTTCTTTTATTAAGGGTTTTACGAACTCGAGTGAAATGCGTATCGTCTTGATAATTCGGATCGGTGATTGTAAACACAGGTCTTGCAATCTCCGTGCACAGATGTCCAAGGCCAGCGTGTTGTTTTTCGTTCGGACAGTTTCATTTTTAAGGCACGGTGCAAACATTCTTGTCTTTAGTCCTTTACCTAAAAAGACATCAAAACGACATAGTATAACTTTTTGTACACAGTAAAAATGTACACGGTACAAATTAATGATGGCAATCGGTCCCGATCCGAGCCGTGACCAAAATTCATCAGTCCCGATCTGAATCGCGACCAAACTTTATCAGTCACAATCGCACAACAAAACATTTTCGGAAAGAGTTAAATTACAAAATATTCGCCCATAGCGGCGAAGGATGTGAAATTTAGACACGCTGTAACACAGGGTTACTTCAAATTGTTTAAATTACACGTCACATAATCTTTCTCAACAAACAAATTAACACGCATTTCTAATACATTTAGCTAACCTTAGCTTAAATTGTAAACTGACCATATCGAGATAACCTTTGAAAAATACATGTACAGTGAAACCCCGCTAATGCGACCACTTAATAAGCAGCCACCGATGTCGTTTAAAGCAGGTGGTTGCTTAATGCAGGACAAAAGTTATGCAGAAAGCTCCTATAGGAGCTTTCTGCATAACTTTCGTCCTGCATTAAGCTACCACCTGCCTCTGCCACCCAGAATTATGCCCTTTTTTGGTGGTCGCATTAGTGGGATTTTACTGTAGTTTGATTTTAGACAGTTTCTAAAGATAGGTGTGTAAACTAGAGTGCTTCTAAGGTTACTGTGAACTTTGTGCTTCTAAGGTTACTGTGAACTTTGTGCTTCTAAGGTTACTGTGAACTTTCGTATGATATCTTATGCTTGACATGTTTTCTATTTTTTCTTGTATCTCTATCCCTGTACCTATAAGACAAGGATGTGCCAACTTAAACTTGAATATATCTGTGTCGTTGTATCTACACGACAGGAGTGTATTAGCCGTTAGGTCTGACATGTCGTTTTCATTTATAGATGACCCGTAGATTGGGATAATACCAGTATTTTTTTAGGTGAGCTCAGCATTGCACCGAGTATTTCAACTTATGCTATTTAATTCAATCACTGCAATGTATAGGCAATCGGACGTCGAGTCTAACCAGCTGCACGTGCTTCGCGAGAAATTCGCTCGTCAATTTAAGCAAACCCCTTTTGTATAGAATGGAATAGTTTGGTAAAAACCAAATATATTAATAAAAACAACAGGTCACTCCTACTTGCTAATATCAATGTTAACATGTGTGTATATGTATCGCTGTATCTACAAGACAGGAGTGTATCAATATAAATACGTATGCATATGTTTATCGCTGTATATATCTACAAGACAGGAGTGTATCAATATAAATACGCATGCATATGTTTATCGCTGTATATATCTACAAGACAGGAGTGTATCAATATAAATACGTATGCATATGTTTATCGCTGTATATATCTACAAGACAGGAGTGTATCAGTATAAATGCGTATGTATATCGCTGTATCTACAAGCCAAGTATGTATATCAATGTAAACTTGCGTGTGTCTGTATCGTTGCGTTGTTTAGATATTAGCACGCTAAGGACGATATTGCCTTTATAGGAAGTTTGGTTCAAGATGAGGAATAATAGTCCAGTTAACTCATGAATCGAAACTGCTTGACACGCAACAGGTATGCTGGTAAAAAAACACATAATGCAGTTGTTTTGTAACAAGTCAAGAAAATCACATCTATACATCATGGAATTGTTGAAAATTGCTTTTGCTATATTTGACTGCATGTACAGTCAGGTGCAAAAAGTATTGGTGAAATGGCAGCCATGTTGGAATGTTTAATCAATTGTGGGGTTTATCTCCCTTCGTTTTATATTGTTAAATTAAATGTTACATCATGAAAATGAAAAATGAGACAGATAACTCTCTCATGACCCTTAGCTCTGAATGACATCACAAATGACGTCATAACTGTTGTCTGCATGAAGGTCATTTGTCAATAAACAAATAATGGGAAGAAAAGGCTGTGAAATTTCAAGTGAAGTTGAAAATCTAGCTGTAAAATGATAGAAGAGTGAAATAAAATTTAGTGAAATAAGCAGGGCATTGGGACTAGCTTACACTTAACAGTACAGTGACACATATTGTGAAAAAGATTTTAGCAACGGGATCTGTGGGAAATAGACCAAGAAGTGGAATACCAAAAATTGTTATAAATGGGAAGTTCCAGGTGGTGATATGGGGTTGCATTTGTTGGCATGGTGTAGGGACACTGGCAAAAATAATTGGAATCATCAATTGTGAAAAGTATAGGGACATCCTAGAAGACAACGTGTGATCATTGTTACGACATTTTCCAGGAGGCAATTATATTTTTCAAGATGAAAATGTCCCAGTGCACAGGTCTAGGGTGCTGCAACAATACAGTGCTGCAAATAACCTGAAATCTCTTTCTTGGCCTGCACAGTCACCTGATATTTAATGTTATTGAAAATGTGTGATCGTACATCAAACGAAAACTTGAAAATATGCACCATGTAATCAACAGCCATGACGATATTCACTGACATTCAGAGGATTTGGATGGATATTCAAACTGCCTATATACAAAGCCTTTATTTACCAATTCCATGAAGAAGAATGAGTGTTATTAAAAAGAAAGGACATCTACTAGCACAGTCTTAAGGTCAGAAAAAGTTGAAAAGTTCTTTGTTGTTTTCCTTTTCCTTTTCTGTTATTAGCATAAAAGATGGCTTTTATAACAACAGCAGATGTTAAGTGCTTGTGTGGCGGCCGTAAAACGTCGCCCCGTACTTCTCAGTATTGTTATACCTTCTGATCCTTCGAGATCATGAATTTCAGTACTTCTTGTTCTGAATATTGAATACCGCTTAAGCCGGTGCTAGGGGGCATGAGCAGTGTTGCACTTTCAATTACTGTTCATGAACAGACTCAATAAAACCGAGTCTGCAATTTTCTCTTTTTGTGTTGCAATTTGTGTTTGCTCTCGGGGATCACCTCCCTTCAGAATTTAGTGTTAACAGGAAATATCAAAATGGCCGCCATTTAACCAATACTTTTTGCACCTGACTAGATGCATGTCGCAAAAAAGGTTGTCCTCGTGGGGTTGATACGGGTTGAGCTTATAGATCTGATATGAATAAAGTTTGAAACTTGAATCTATCAACCACAAGAATAAATAGTAAAATGCAAACTCTTTAATCCATACGAACTCTCATTTGGATCAAAACTGTTTGCAGATGTCCACTGATTCGCCAATACGCGCACGTGTTGAATCTCCGGTAAGCATCGTATCCTGAAAATGATAATCTGTAGGTTGAAAGGTACATGTACTTGTTCACAAAGATCCAACCTGCTCTATATATTCAAGACAGTTTGTATCAAAATATGGAGGAAAACAAATTTTGTGAATTGAAGCAGACGACAATTTTATTGACAAAAGTTCAAAAGGTTAATTGCTTACTGAGGAACCCGTCATTGAGGTTTGCTCGGTACAGACCGTGGATATTGCACGTGAACCAGTTCCTAATGACATGTGCAGCCTCGGGCTGCTGGTGATCAGCAGATGATGACCTGGAATAAATCAAGCAGCATTCAAGATTATCTATGTCCAGTTGAAGAATAGGTTCGTTCTATGCTTGGAAATCTGATTTTATATCATTAATGAAGACAAAGATATCTCAAGGTAGATATGCAGCGAGACAGGAAAAGGTATCTTTATATACATACCGGACCAATACCTTCGGGTGAGACTTTATAAAACGAGGTCCGATGTATGAGTGCTTTACAATGGGCCTATAAAACTAGATAAACCTGTCTTACTACGATCAAAGAACATGTTAAACGCTACTGTGATAGAATATATGAAAATTCTGGTATTAATGTTTTTTGGTCCATAAAAAATTCAAATGATGTTTTAACAAAACTTGAAAATGAACAGTATAACATTTCTTTACTGAGCTCTTATGATTTCTCTACACTCTATACTACTCTACCTCACCATCTTATAAAGGATAGACTTATTAAATTAATAGAAAAAATCTTTGCCAGAGAAAACAAAATGTTCATTGCTTGTAATGTTCAACGTTCATTCTTTTCGAATTCAGAAGTTGAACATTACACAATGTGGACTTGCCTTGATGTTTGTAGATCTCTTACCTTTCTTTTAGATAATATATTTGTGCGTTATGGAGATACCATATATCGTCAAGTTGTTGGTATACCCATGGGTACAAATTGTGCCCCTCTTGTTGCAGATTTGTTTTTGTATTGCTACGAGAGGGATTTTATGCTTAGCTTAAAACCTGATACACAGACCGATATTGTTAATGCTTTTAATAAAACTTCAAGGTATTTAGACGATATTTTGAATTTAGATAATCCTTATTTTGATACTATGGTTTCTTCAATCTACCCAAAAGAACTGTCTTTAAACAAAGCTAATCAATCTGACATTAATGCTTCATTTCTAGATTTGAATCTTTCAATTACAAATGATAAAGTTTCGTCCAAAGTATACGATAAAAGAGAAGATTTTAATTTTAAAATTGTTAATTATCCTTTTCTAGATGGGGATGTGCCACGTTCTACATCTTATGGTGTTTATATTTCTCAACTTATTAGGTTTGCCCGAGCCTGTTCTTTGCTTGAAGATTTTAACAGACGTAATTTAGTTATAACTGATAAACTTCTTAAGCAAGGTTACAGATATCACAAACTTCGGAAAACCTTTTCTAAATTTTACTATCGAAATTTACCTCTCATTAGTAAATATAATTGCAATCTACGGACGTTACTGCGACAAGGCATTTCTCAACCAGAATTTTATGGGGATGTTATCTACAAACTTAGGAAAATTCGGGGTCATATCCATTTTCATGATTTGTTTATAAAACGCATTAAAAAAATTTAAAAAGAAAGGTTATGATCCTATTATATTGCAACACACTGCATGTTTGGTTATCGACCCTTTTACAGTCGGTAGCTACGCTTCCCTCTTTGCTTGCGCGATGACAGGCCGAGGGTAGTACTCTATGATGGTATACTCTTAAACTTGGATACAGGAGGAGCTTACCAGACTCATGTATTATTTTTTCCCTGTCGTGCCCTTAACGGCTTACCTGCAGGTGCTCTGACTTCAGCAAAGTCATTGAGTACATATTTGACGGATTGTCACAGTTATTATGCTATGTTTTACATGTTGTCCTGTGTTCACCGTCGTCTATGTTGTGGGTAAGTCCAGCGGGGATACCTTTATTTACAATATTTGTAAAGCTAGGGTGACTTTGAGAGAAGTGTGAGGTTAGGACGTCCGTAAACCGGTTTAAACCCCCAGTGGTGTTTTTGCTGCTGACCGTGCCAAGGCGGTACTCTCTTTGTCACCCTTCCTTTTGTTTGCATTGCGTCTTTGTGCTTGTGGTTTGTTCATGTTGTGGAACGTTTGTCCCTGGTTCTTGTGTGTCTTTTGGTGTTTTCTGTGTTCATTTCGTGTGTGTGCGTGTGCGTTTGGGTGTGTGGTTGTGTGTGTGTGTGTCATGTTGTCTATCGGTGTTTTGGTGGTGGTTGCGTCTTGCATGTGGCTTTGCCTGCTTGACTTTACTACTTTTCCATCTATCGATAATAGGAGTAGGGCATCGCGCCCGGGTGTCTCTATATCCACTTCTCTCCTCCCCCCCCCCTCTCTCTCTCTCTCTCTCTCTCTCTTTCTCTCTCTGCGACGTCCAATTAGCACACAATTGGCAAAAACGAACGTTTGTCAACACATACAAGCAAACATACATACAATCGTACATACGTACAAATGTATATGCATACGTACATGCATGCATACATACATGCAAACAAGCATTGTCATGATCATGAAACTACGTTATATTGAATTGTATTGCACGCAAACACACCAAAACAAACAAGCACAGATTAACGAAGAGACTAGACTCAGAGAGAAAGATTGCCAGAGAGATCGGCGTAAACCTTACTACATGAACCAGAAGTATGCCGTAAAATGCAATTTACATTTTATTACAGTTAATGCAGACACGTAACAAGCGAGGTTTTATTCGAGTGTAAAATGGCTGCGTAAAACATGTTAATCAGGGTAGGAGATAAAACAGAGAGTAGTATTATTATTTAGTAATTGTGACATTTATTTTTGAATAGATATGGAAGGAAAAAATGAAACAGACGACACTATTTGCAGACATTAACCCCTTCAGTGCCATGAACGGGTATGTAATATCATATGCAAAACAGTTTGGATCCAGATGAGACGGTGAGTAACTCGGTCTCTCATCAGGATCCAAACTGTTTGACACACTGTTTATCTTTTTATAAAGACATTGAATAAACGTCCATTCTAAAAGTTCAAGCAGACGAAAATATGTCTAGCAGACGGCAATTCTCAGGCATTGAAAGAGTTAATTGCTAAGAGTGCACAAGGTAGTTGGAATACACAGTGACCTAAAATGACCTGCAGTTGAATGTAAATCTGGAGTGTTGTCTGCAGTAAATTGAAGCATGGCCATTTTGAATTTCAATCAAAAATATGTGCGACCGCCGGGGAAAAATATATTACAATGCAATAAATAAATGAAATAAAATCAAATACTAGTTGGAATTTTTCTATCACACATTTCAATAAAAACTAATCCCGCAGAAACTCATGAGGACTTTTAAAACCTATATAAGATCGGGATGCTTTCGCAGCCCAATGAACTATGACATCTTATCCACACACTTTGCATTCCTATCACTAGCATGATCCGAGGTCGGGATCAAATCCTGGTGACAAAATATATAAACGCGTTTTAAGTTTTGCAACTACAACAATTTTCGTCTTACCTGACTGATCCGTTTACCAGATGTAGTGTTTGGTTTGCATTGAGAGCACGCTCAATCAGTCGGAAAGGTTCATAAACGTAGAAGGCTCCATCTGCCTGTTGAAGAATGTCTCCGGTAAGGCTAGAACCACTCCGCATGTATGTGACAATGAGCACGTTCATCGGATGTCCTGTATATACATAGAGCGTGTTTCTGTTAATACTTATGGAAAATTTGATGTATGCTCAAATGGTCAAACAGACTCCTTGGATCAGTGTTTAGCCAATGTTATGATAATCATTTTATTTTCCTGACGCCAGTAGTCATTCATCAAATGTTTCGACAGTATAGATTTCCTCGCGTTCATTTCAAAAGCACTTCAGTCGAATCGACTTATGGGACTTTAATCATATGAGTGTCTTATACAACCTTAATCGCTGTGTGTCTATAGGGAATTCAGTAGTCTTATATCTTATGGAACCTGGACAGTTTAACGTCTTATTGAATGGGACTTTAGCAGTCTTATGGATTAGAGAACATATATATATATAATTATTATACATGTACTTATCTTATATATTATGGAATTTTAATAGTCTTATGTCCTGTGGAATTTTAACCGTCTAATGTATGATTGATTATGGAACGAACTTTAACATTCTTATGGAACGTTAACAGTTTTATAGAGTATGGAACTTTAACCGTCTTATGGATTATGGAACGTTAACAGTCGTACTGCTTATGGATAGTTAACAGTCTTATGAATTATGGATTATGGAACTTTAACAGTCTTATGTCTTATGGAAACTAGAATTTTAACAGTTTCGTGTATTATGGAACCTTAACAGTTGTTTGTCTTATGGACATGAACAATTTAATGTCTTATGGAATTATAACAGATTTTTGTATTATGGAACCGTAATAGTTTTTTTTGTCTTATGGAACTTTCACAGTCCTATATCTTATGGAACTTTAACAGACCTTTGTCTTATGGAATTTAACAGAATAGTATCTTATGGAACTTTAACAGTCTTATATATTATGGAACTTTAACAGTCCTATGTTTTATGGAATGCTTCTTCTCTTATGGAGTTTTAACAGCCTTTTGGCTCATATGGAAGTTAGACTTTTTATCTTAAACCGTCTTACATTTCATGGACCTTTAATCGCCCTATGTAACATTAACAGTTTTGTTTGGTATGGGAGTACAGCAGCCATGTGTATTATGGAACTTGAACATTGTTTTTGATACAATAACCATCTAGTGAATACATTAAAACATAGATATATGTTAATGTAGATCGACAATGCTGGAAGCTCCTTTAAAAGCGTCTTTCATTAATTTCGTCCTGGTTTTGACTACATCCTGTCGGATGAGACATAATCCACACAGCTTGCTAATTCTCACGTGGACACGGAATATCAAGGCTGAACCCTCGGGGGGGGGGGGGGGGGGGTTGGGGGGTGCCCTGAATGACGTGACCAAACCTATCTTTATCATGAATTTAGGTGAATACAACTCATTGTGATAAGTCTCCAGAAATAAGCTCGCCGTGTCCTTATCAATAATATGCTCAAGTTGACAAGGGACATACGATGTTGTGGATATGGCGCGCGGTAGTCCTATTCACTTTATTTCAATCACCATCACCATCTAACTGGCCCTTCGAGACGATTATAAAATACGGTCACAGTATGGGTTTGGTGGAGATAAAAAGAAGGTATTCTGAAAATGTTTAACTATACGCATTTTTCCTGGGCCTCTGTAAAACAGTACCAGTATGTCAGACAGTTTGAATCCTAATGAAGTTATTCAGTTTTTGATCTTGATACAAACTGTTTAGGTTATTTAAAGTTTATCCATGGTGCGTGGGGGAGGTGCGTGGGAGAGGTCTCAGATCATCGTTGCAACCAGTTAACTCTGTGTCCCACCAGAATCTAAACTGTTTAACATCCTGGTTAGGTACTGGTAAAGCAATTATTAAATATTGTGGAAAAATAAAAAATAATTGAAGCAAACGGCAAACTTTTCAGGCGACGAAACGTGAAATGCCCGCGTGTGTGTGTGCGTGCGCGCGCGTGTAGGTGTGCGTGCCTGTATGTGGAGGGCACGTGTTAGGAGTGTTATAGAGATGTGGGGGCAGGGGTATTGGTGCAGCTGTGTGAACATGTGTCTGGATTTCTGTGTGGGTTTGTGGGGTGCATGCGTGTACGTGCGTAAGCGCGTGTGCATGTGTCTCTGTGTGTATGTGCATGTGCTGAGATCGGATAATTATTGTGCTAAGTAGATTCGGTTTGTGATTGTTAACTGTTGGCATACTGAATAAATAATGTCAGCACAAAGGAAAAACAAAAAAACACCTAGCTGGCTGTTCTCAAGATACGAATCAATGCATGTTATATAGCAATGCTGACATTAAACAAGCATGCCAAAGAAGATGTCAGATTGACAATTTATTGAAAAATCAAATACAAGATGACAATTCAAACCTGTGGATGTGTTCAAAGAAATCAAAATCGCTGATTTCTCAACCAACCCCCATTTGGTTGAGTATTACGCTTTACAATAAAACCATGATAGTGTTTGTCGAAGCAATATAAATACAGCTCTGGGGAGCATGACAATGACTAGTGGTCCACACAAGCACAATATCTACACGTACTCAAAAGCCATAAGTGAGGAATGCCGCAGTGAATGTTCTATTTACCTGACCTTTCCGTTTACATATTGAACAGCAAATGTTGAGCTGTTTTTATGTTCTGTGCTTCTTAAAGGTTCAAATAGGTAAAAAGCCCCATCGCTTTGTTGAAGTATGTCCCCGGTGAGGCTCGAACCTGAGCGCATGTAGGTGACGATTAATACAAGGATCGGGGGATTGGCTTGAGATGACATTACCGAGACAGATGGCAAAGGGATATCAGAATACAACACGATAAACAATAACTTCAACCAATTTATGCCCGTATGCATTGTACACTGACAAAGGCAAACCATTTAGACTCAGGTTTGAGGCTATCTGCCGAACAGTTTGAATTCCATCTTATAATATGTAATATTATATTCCATCTTGTAATACGTCTTGCAGAATACTCTTTCAAATGCAAATTTACCCTTTACGCCATAAATACGTCTTTCTACGCCTTTCTATGCCTTTACGAACAGAGTAGACACAGATCAGACGCCTCCTATAGGAGACGTATGGGTCCATGCTTATAAAGCTTTTTAGTTGAGTCTGAGATCGTTCTCAAGCTTTTGACTGGCAGATAAGCAGATTTGAGTTCTCAAGCTTTTGATTGGTCAGATTTGAGCCAAAGGCTCAAATCTGACCAATCAAAAACTTGAGAACGAACTCAGACTCAGCTAAAAGTTTTATAAGCATGGACCCTGATCAGGGTCTGCTTTGTTTGCTTGTGATATAATAAAGATATGATTCTGAAGTTTCTACCATGGACAAAAATGCATGTGTCAATGTTCTTTTATATAACAAATTCGTCTAATTAATATTTATGATGTCATTATTCCTTCATGAACATTCATGGGGAAAAGGGTTAAACCTTTACGATGCTGGAACACATAATATATCGACTAAAGGTCTGATTTGCTGCAAATGTTGCTTACAAACACGAGAATGTGTCATTACAGACCTAAATAGCATTTATCTGGACCCATTACTCCATAAAACGTCTTTCTACGCCTTTGCAAACTGAGTAGACCCAGGTCAGACGGCTCCTATATGAGTCTGTTCAGGTTGTTTAACAGAGTAGACCCAGGTCAGGCGGCTCCTATATGAGTCTGCTCTGGTTGTTTAACTGAGTAGACCCAGGTCAGACGGCTCCTATATGAGTCTGCTCTGGTTGTTTAACAGAGTAGACCCAGGTCAGACGGCTCCTATATGAGTCTGCTCTGGTTGTTTAACAGAGTAGACCCAGTTCAGACGGCTCCTATATGAGTCTGCTCTGGTTGTTTAACAGAGTAGACCCAGGTCAGACGGCTCCTATATGAGTCTGCTCTGGTTGTTTAACTGAGTAGACCCAGGTCAGACGGCTCCTATATGAGTCTGCTCAGGTTGTTTAACAGAGTAGACCCAGGTCAGACGGCTCCTATATGAGTCTGCTCTGGTTGTTTATGGAATAATACAGACCTGATGCTACAGTTTCTGCTTTGGCAAACGTTCCATGTGTTAATAGGTCATTCTAAAATTTAATTATTATTGATATTCATGATGACGTCATTTGTTTCATGAATATTCACGGAGTAAACTGTTAGCCATGTAATTAGGGTTTCACCAATATCCAGCTATCTTTCAATATAGTTTTGCATTTTGAAATTTTGAAATAATAAAAGAAATATGTTATGACATAGTAGACGACAATTTGTTAAGCATGTTATGATCCCCCGCGTTCGCACGCACGCACATGCACTGGGTCACACACGCACATACGTACGTATACACACGCGCACAGGAAGGTACGCACATATTATATATACCCACCTAGGTCACATCTTCACATACCAATATTATGTAACCCGTATCGTTTTGAAGAAAAAAAATTCTGTCTGCCAAAACTCTGGTCTGCTGCATTTTTACTTACTTCTGATTTGTACAAGTTTTTGAGAAATTGTTGACGGAGTGTCAAATAGCTTGGATCCTGATAAGTGTCAAATAGCTTGGATCCTGATAAGACGCCGAGTTACTAGGCATATCATCTGGATCCACGCTATTTACAATAAGAACCAGATAAGACTTAGCATGATAAGGGTTAATGCATACCTGGTTTTTCTGTTTGGTCATTTAGCACTGGTATCACATGACCTGGTGTTTCATCGATCTGACTTTGGACATGGAGAACATGAGAAGTCATCATACCTGTCGCTGACTTTCGAAAGTCATCTAAAAAAGAAAGGGAGTATATCAATAAGGTGTGTACAGACACAATAAGTCAGCGGTCGAGATCGCCCATATCCAATAAATTACAGTATGGCAGTCGAGGTCGCCCATATCCAATATTACAGTATGGCAGTTTACTACTACAGAGAACCGTCCTTAACCCTGGTTCCCTGTTCTCTGTTTATTGTAAATATCAATACCTACTGAATATTCATGGTCAAAATAGTCATAATAAACTATGGAAGGTTGGACATTGTAGCCATTTTAGAACCAAAAAAACCAGATCTATCAAATTCTATTAGCAAACAGAGCAGACCCTGATCAGACGGCTCCTCCAGGAGCCGTCTGATCTGGGTCTACTCTGTTTGCAAATGTGTGAAAACACGTTTATATGAGGGAAAGGGTTAAGTGTTCACCAGGAAAGGTGTCTTATTATGCGTCTGTAAAGTAAGTGGTAGCTTAGTGCGGGGCAAAAGTAATGCAGAAAGCTTCCATACTTTTGACCTGCATTAAGTAACCGCATGCGTTTTAAGACTCCTATGTTCAATAAATGAATGGCCGCTTACGACAGATTCTGCAGTACAAATGTAAACTGATATTGAATCGGACGCGATCGAGAGTCGTACGTTGTCAACGCCTTTATACACTACTTTCAAGCGGCGTAACTCGCGTAATCTTTACTTTCCCGGTACCTTAACGCATATTTTCGCTAGAGTTACCTGCATTGAACTCGATGACGCGCACCCGTTCTTCACAATAACAACGTTAGAAACCACCCAAAAGCACCAACTTAAGCCTGTCTCACACAGAACACGGTTGGGCACACGGTTCCAATACGGTATACTCGGTTATACACGGGTTGACTGGTACGATTATTGAGCTCCAACCGTGCCTGGGGTACGATTTAGACCCGAATGTAGTATGAGTATGTACGAACGAAGCACGGATATACTCGGTCAAGCAAGGTTTGTCACGGTTTGAACACGATTTGCAAAACGATTTTCATACGATTCATACGATTGTTGTACGGTTCCAAGTACGGTCTAGTACGGTCTGTTACGGCCTAGTACGATTAAACACGACTTTTACTCGATTAACTGGACATTTACAGGGTTTACATACGGTCCCACCGACTTTTGTTCGAGTTATGCTCGAATTATCACACATTCGTGTATGTTTTGATATAAATTGACTCAACGTTGATGGCTTGGCTTCATAAATTTTCGAACTTTCAACAGAGAAGTATAGGAAAATGGCAGATGACAGAATAAGGGAATTAGAAATCATGATAAGACTGATATACATTGATATTATTTTGTCAACAGAAGGAGAAGAAGAAGGAGACAAGTTTGGACAAGAGAATGGCTCAACAGAAGGGTCATGTTTTGTACAGACATAGAGACCATGCCTGGTCGTACTTGACCATGTATAATTCGTACTTGAACCGTATTGGTCGTATGGCGATCGTATGAAACCGTATTGGTCGTATGGCGATCGTATAAAACCGTGTGTACACTTGTGTGAATCGTACGGTGATCGTGTGACATTCGAGTATTAATCCGGGTGTTGGATGTAGGACTTGGGAACGGTTTCACACGATTCCATACGATTTATATACGATATTGACACGGTTGAGCTCACTCGTGGAGTGGACTTCATGTGCGGTTGTATATACGGTCTCGTACGGTCTCACACGGTCTCTCACGGTTTTGTACGATCGCTAATACGATTATACACGGACATGGCACCCGTGTCAGTTTTTTAAAAGTTTTAAAAATCATACACGGCTTTCACGGATACACTCGAATGGCCCGAGTGTAACTCGGATAAGGCCACGGTTGGTTCGGTTGTATGTACGGTTTACACGGATGGCCAACCGTATAAGCCGTGTGTTCTGTGTGAGACAGGCTTTACTTCTAAACGTCAAGGTCAGGTACAACCGCATTCTTGAGTAATAGTGACATTAGATATGAGTGTTACAAATGGTGGATGCCGTGTTTTTGTTGAAGAAAAATAAAAATACAAATTTAACCCTTTCGCCGCCAATGTCGCATAAATGTATGCACCACGACAAATAGTGCAGTCCCAGATCAGTCGCCGCCTGTTCTATGTGCATTCCATAGTTCAATACCAACTGAATATTCATTGAGAAAATATTTATAATTACAAATGGAAGGTGGAACACTGTAGCCATTTTGGAAGGTAAAGAAACAAATCTTTCAAATTCCAGCAAACAGAGCAGACCCTGACCAGACGGCTCCTATAGGAACCGTCTGATCTTGGTCTACTCTGTTTGCAAATGCGCGAAAACACGTTTATATATGTGAGGGAAAGGGTTAAAATAAGATTTATAAGATAAGGTTTAACTCTTATCCCGCAATATAACCAAGTCGGCTGAAATTTTCGTCTGCTTACATTTTTTAATTAACCAAAAGGGTCCATCATTTGACAATGTATCTATTGATAATCAAATAGCTAGGATCTAGATTAAATGCCAAGTTACGCAGCGTTTGAACCAGATCCAAGTCATTTGCAAATTGTATCAGCGAGAAAATGGTTAACGAATTTAGACGACATACTCTACTTCAGAATGTCGCAAATAACAGTTTAACTTTTTTTCTATTAGAGGTAAAAGGCATCTTTTCTCTTTGGTTATACACAATAGTTTATCTACCTCCGCTTAACCCTTCGCTTGCTGAATTTTAAAATACATTTCTCCTTCTTTACCAATGCCCTGTTGTATAATTACATATATCTTCACTGTGTACAAGTAGTTCGCTGTGCAATCACTGATGTGGAGTGCTCTGGTTGCACAATCAACTTGTAAATAGTGCAGACCCTGATGAGACAGCTCCTGCAGGAGCTGTCTCATCTGGGTCTTCACTATTTACAGGTACGTATATTGACGTGAATAGCAAGCACTATAATTGCTGGAGTGTCAAACAGCATGGATCCGAAATTTGACGGCGCGTTACTCGATATCTTACTCGGATCAAAACTGTTTGCCTATACATAAGTAGATGCAACTGCGCTCGGGGTAAGGCAATGAATGGGTAAATTAATGCAGAAATTCATCACTATGAAGAATGTGACAATACGAAGCGTGTACATTTCGTCGGCATGCATCACTGGGGCGGCCGCTCTCTGACAGTAGGACCCCTTTACAACTGCGGACGGGACCCTAAAACCCCCAAGAGACCCAAATGCGATTGTAGTATTTAGTAACGAGGAGCTGGCCAGCAAAGTGGGCTATTATTATTATACCACATTTATATAGCGCTCTTTTCACACAGGATGTGTGCGTTCAAAAGCGATTCACATGATTAAAGTGCATGTACAGAATTGAATATACATAATGCGTATAGAATATTTAAAACAAATGAAATTGAAGATAGAGATATCAATCAAAAAATGAATTAATTTAAGAATTATAGATAAAAACAAAACCATCCTTTTCTGTACATTTTATGTCCGAAATTCAAGGGAAACAGACGCACACCGTGACTATCGGTATATTGTGTCCGCCCACTTATGTTACCAAAACTCAAATGAAACATTATATGTACAGTGTCAGTATATCATACAGTTACGACCCAGAAGCATCTGGATCGGGTTTATGTATGACATACAACACTATACATAAGATATTGCCTTACATATGTAGGGCAATTGGTTAACAGAATAGTTCAATTTTGTAGCTAATGCATATAAACAAACACAATGCAATTACAACAATTACAAACCACCAATATATACACCCCATATGCAAATTTGGCAAAGGAGTATCGTAATATCATTTCAACCGACACTGAACGAGACAAGCAATGCCGTGCCAAGCCGCGACCCAGGTGGTTTCAAAGAGATTGGGCTATTCCTACCATCAAGATCCATCACCCAGCACAAAGCGACACACATATCGAGTGCCTACGAACAGTGCCCACCCAAGCAACTGACAGGATACTCCTTCACCAATAAGTTGCAAGTAACAAAATGCTCGAGATGGGAAGGATTCGAAAATATCCCGACAGTCACAATAGAGTGGCAGGATCGACACTCCGTGGCCAAGGCAACAGTCATCATGATTGATAATTATTAGCAACGTTCCCTTAATTTCCCTAGTAATTTCCTTGTAAAATATGCCAAAGAAACGCGTTTTCAGACATCAACTGACACTGAATGAGACACACAATGCAATGAGATTCTCATTACAAGAGATACCCTTGTTTCTTGCGTGCTAAAATGGCCCCAGGCAAAATCAACAAATTTAAGGATTCCATGCAGTGTAGGGTTTAAATGTTCAGATGACGATGTTGCTTTGGTTCGATCCCTACTGGGCACACATTACAGCATACAAATAATTTTAAGAAAAACAACGAAAGTATTCGCGTTCTGTTGCTTTGAATTCGTTGAATTCGTTGATCAATTACAGATTTGAGTCGTATATTTGTGTGTTACTTTGTCCCTTACACATTTATAACTTTTGTTTTTCCAGCAATGAAGGATTGATCTGACGAATTTATGTCAGCGGCGATAGAGAAGGTGAAATTGGGCTTATCAATATGAAAGGCCGCTGAGAAATACAAAGTGTCGAAATCCTCTCTATCCGACCGTATCACTAGTCGGATTCAGTCTGGTAGCAAGCGGGGTAAAGAGAGCAGACTATCGTCTGAAGAAGAAAATGAACTCATAGATCTGGCCGTCACTCCTACCGAAAAGGCTTACGTTGGTGTTTTCGCCAAGGAAAGAGGCAATGCTTTCAAGATGTTTTAGAATGACACGACCACGGAGATGTAGCGGCGTAGGCTCAAAGACAGACACCCCAACTTATCGCTGAAGTCACCCGAGGCGACGACAACGAACGGGCACGATGCAATGAAATGACTAGAGAGAGGATGACAGCCTACTTCAGCAGCTTGAATGAAGTGATCCAAAAGAATGGGCTTGACCAATCTCCCCACATGATATGAAACATGGATGAAACAGGGATACAAGCCGCACACAAACCACCAAGGGTTTTAGCAGCCAAAGGCGCCAAAACAGTTCATGCCAAAGTCAGCATTTCTAAAGAAATTATTACCGCTCGCCTGTGGAAATGCTCACGGAGGTAGCATCCCCCCTCACTTCATTATTCTGAATCATGTACGTCTCCCCTCCATGGCGCACAATTTTCTATCAGCGACTCAGACTGGCCAAAAGCTGGAATTGGCCATGGTTCAGCCATACACTCACCCACAACATTGGGGATGAACGACCCCAAGTCCTGGTCTGTGATGGCCATGGGTCACACAACAATGTGGAATTCATTCACCTTGCGAGGGAGGAGAACATAATTCTAATGGAATTACCTAGTCATACAAGCAACTGGACCAAGCCTTTCGATAGAAATGTCTCCAATGCTTTGAAGACCAGCTGGAACCAAAATGTAGACAAACGGGCGTACCGCTTGGTCACTCGTTGTTCCTGCGATTATTTGGAAAGGTGTGGCAGGCAGCAGTGACACCTGGAAACATCCGCAGTGGTTTTATTGCTACCGGCATATGCCCATTCAACTCGCAAGTCATACCCGAAATTGCATACAAGCACCCGACTAACAGAGTATATTCTACATCAGTATATGTCGATGTTAAGGTTGCATCTGATATAACACATCAAGTCCCCCTCATGTACAGCTCCTCTCGTGGCAGCATTGGCATTTGACGAAGATGGACAGCAGCTTAACACAGACAATGTGTCCGCACTAATCACCCTTAGCCTGTCCCTGGTTGAAGATGGACACTATCCTTATCTGTCAATGGATTTATTTCACGAGACCTCAAGTCGGTTTTTTTCACAAGATATCTCTGGTGAAACGTCAGAGATTTCTGGCGAGAAAATCCCTGGGGACGACACCAGCAGAAGAGCAGACGACAGTAATAGAAGAGTTGGCAGTATAGCAGAATAACTGACGAAAATAATCAGAGAATTAAAAACAACGGAATAGTAGACGACAGACGCAGAATAGCCGCCGGCAAACCCAGAATAGCAGACGACAACGCCGAATAGCCGACGACAACCGCAGAATAGCCGACGACAAACGCAGAACAGCTGAAACAAATGGAGGATGGCAGAAAACTAACGCAGAACAGCAGACGACAAACGCAGAATAGCTGAAAACAAACGGAAAAAGCAGACGATAAACGCAGAATAACTGACGACAAACGTAGAATAGCTGATGACAATTTGAGATGAGGCTATGGTTTATCTTATTATTATAAGTATGAAACCATAGTCGCTTTAGCAACGAGATATATGCTCTCTAATTAAGATGCAGTATCCATGGCAACTTTACAGGCAAATAAGTTCATTCCTGTACAATATCTTTTTAGTTAAATATCACCTGCTGCAAACATTTGTTGTTTCGCTCTATATACGTCTGCTTTATCAGTTGTGTTTAACCCTTTCGGTGCCAAATAAGTTCAGCCTGCTAAGATTATCGTCTACATCCGGTTTCAAAGAGGCGTTTTCTTCAATTTCTTTACAAAATATAATCAGAGTCAAACAGGTTGGATCCTGAGAAGACGGCCAGTTATCAGGATCTAACCTGTTTGCAAACAGTATCAAGGATTCGCCTATATATGGTGGCAAAAGAGTTTTCACAGTTTTTGTCAAAGCAAAGAATTCCGTTGAAAATTTTACATTTAAATTTTCAGCTAATAAATAACATAGCTGTCATTATATCTTACATGGATACTGAACAGGGAAAATGTTTGTTACCTCTTTCTTTCGTATAAACGCCTTTTCACGCATTTGCAAACAGAGTATACCAGGGTCTGCTCTGTTTGACATGATATAGATCTGATTCTATAGTTTTCGTCAAAGTGAAAAATTTACTTAGAAACTATATTATAAAACTTCAACTAATAAATATTCATGATGTCATTTTTTTTCTTAGATGAATATTAAACAGGGAAAGGGTTAAAATCTTTAAAAAGTTCAACAACTAAGCAACACTTGTCTACAAAACTTGTTGTCGGTTTCATTTTCTGAATAAAACGTTTCTTCCATTTCTTTGTTTTCAGAAAATAACAATTTTATTGTTTCAAAACGTGTGAGACCCGAGTAAGTCGGTGATTTTTGGGATCTCCTCGAGGGATTTTCTTTTTTGTTGTAAAGATATGTTTTAAAGTGTGTATACAGTAAAACACTCTAATGCGACCACATAAAAGAGGTATACTTATGGGTGGTAGATTCAGGTTTCAGGTGGTAGCTTAATGCAGGACAAAAGTAATGCAGATAACTCCTCTATGAGCATTCTGCATTACCTTTGTCCTGCATTAAGCAACCACCTGCTTATAAAGACACCTATGTATATTCATTAAGTGGTGGGTTTTTACATGTATACTTA
This sequence comes from Azorinus chamasolen, assembly GCA_963576725.1. Classification (NCBI taxonomy): domain Eukaryota; kingdom Metazoa; phylum Mollusca; class Bivalvia; order Cardiida; family Solecurtidae; genus Azorinus; species Azorinus chamasolen. The sequence continues at coordinate 1,347,379 of OY755248.1, forward strand.
TTTCGCTTTCCGTTACATTCTAGCATTTCACTTGATTTAATAGCACCTATATGAATATAAGATAATTCCGCTCCTGTATTAACAATGCGGGACACGAGTCACTAATGTCCTTTGCAAACTCCTCCTGGAGGAGCCCTCTGATCAGAGTCTGCACTGTTTGTCGTGTCATAATGTTTTATAGAAAAATCCCTAAATATTCACTATAAGCTTGACCTGTTTGAATTTCGGAATAGTCCATTTAAAAAGTCAGCGTTGTAAGGGTTAAACAGAAAAACTAAACATTGTATTGACATGTCAAACAGTAAAGAATTTAACACTAAAGATGTAACTTATTTATAAGCAAAAAGAGCAGACCTTGATCAGACAGCTCCTTCGGGAGCTTTCTAGTCTAGGTCTTCTCTGTTAGTCAAAGTGTCAAAAAAAGTCTGGACTACCACATGAAGGTCTATAATTTGTAACAAACCATAAGCCTGCTTTTTCACGCCTTTGCAAAGAGTAGACCCAGATCAGGGTCCATGCTTATAAAGCTTTTAGTTGAGTCTGAGTTTCGTTCTCAAGCTTTTGATTGGTCAGATTTGAGTTCTCAATCTTTTGATTGGTCACATTTGAGCCAAAGGCTCAAATCTGACCAATCAAAAGCTTGAGAACGTTCTCAGACTCAACTAAACGTTTTATAAGCATGGACCCAGACAGCTCATGTAAGAGTCATCTGATCAAGGTTTACTTATGTAATTATAATTTAATAGACACTACATTTTCTACATAATTTATACCAAAAAGCCTGTGCACATAAGCCATTTTAAAAATACAGCAAATCAATATATATCGCGTCATTATTTCTTCAACAAGGAAATGGTTAACACTGTTCATGTAAGAAATAATTACATCATGAATATTTATTAGCCAAATTTTTGTAACAGAAGTTTTCCAAGGGAAGGTTTTGCTTTGTCCAGAACTGCATGCACTGGCATTTGCCAATAATGATGGCCCAGATCTGAGGGTTAAAAGATCATTGTCAAACAACGCCATGTATATGACGTGATGAAGATCTACAGGGTTTGCAAAAGTTACTTCAGATATGTACTACTGCACTATTTGTCGTGGTGCATTTATGCGACTGCGGCGGTGAAAGGGTTAAAACTCATTGTCAGACAGCGCCGTGTATATGACGTGATGAAGATCTACATGGTTTGCAAAAGTTACTTCAGACCACAGGAGTCTGTACAGCTTCATGGGGGTCTATATGTACTATATAATAACGTTTATTGTATAGTATATATAGACTGTCATGAAGCGGTATAGATCACTGTGCTTCAGACATTTAACTGTTTATCCCATGCATATTCACGAAAGAAATAATGACATCATAAATATAAAGCGGTATAGATCACTGTGCTTCAGACATTTAACTGTTTATCCCATGCATATTCACGAAAGAAATAATGACATCATAAATATAAATCACATTACTTTTAATAATGGCATGTGCATACATGAGGTATTGGTCAGGGTAGACACTGTATAAGCAGATATATATAAGCAAACAGAGCAGAGTCTGGTCAGACGGCTCCTATCTGGGTCTACTCAGTTTGCAAAGACGTTAAAAGTGTATTAACTCTTTCGCTGCCAAATTTTGTCGTCTGCAAACGTTGTCGTCTGCTACTACAATATTCGTTTTTTATTTTTCTTCATTTTTGTTTCTAAAAAAATACATAGTCACGTTAACAAACATTTTGGATCCTGAGGAGACGCCGAGTTAATCGACGTCTCATCTGGATCCAAACTGTTTGTGTAGGTAATCACAGATGCGGTATTGACAGCAAACGAGTTAATGAGGTAAAATGTTAAATAATCAGGGGTGCCTATTCTGTGCACAGCCTGTAGCTATCGAAAGCAGTCATCTTTGAATTTAATGTGTGTTGACCATAAAATAATTCGCACTGACCGCGGTATAAATGTTCAACTACTCGGTTTGGCTATACAGCATGTATCCGCAGGCGAATGCTTGGTTAATGCATGATTTACCAGCAGGATGGCCGCAAAGAGACCACCTTTTACAAAACATTGTTATGTAGGCAATTTTGTGAAAACTACAAAATGTACAAGAGGTATTGTTAAGATATAGGGCTTTAAAATGTCAGCCAGCATTAAACATGCAATAAAAAAAGTCTTATCCCGTCACGAGGCGCTCTACGATACAGCTATATAGGCGGTACAGTAAAATGTAGGTTTATCCTTCTAGTAGGATTTCCCTGTTCTATATATTTATTCCAAAGTTAAATACGGAATATTTATGGATAAAATAGTTATATAATGAAATGTAGAAGTTGGAACATTGTAGCCATTTTAGAATGTAAAACAACACCCAGTTTTATCAAATTCCATTAGCAATCAGAGCTAACCCTGCTCATACAGCTCCTATATGAGCCGTCTGATCTGGGTCTACACTGTTTCCAAATGCATGAAAAGCGTTTATAAAGTTCTGTGGAATTTTTTTTCATTCAATCCATGAAATATATTTTCTACAATAGTAAATAAATAATATGAAAGAGAAAAATAAATTTTAAAAATCGTCGGAAGAGGAAATCAAAGAGCTAGTAGCCATTCTTCCACAATAGATGAAAACCCAGTTTTCTTCGTTTATATACACTAATATATATTCTATTTTGCCACACGAAAAACGACAAAGAATGGCTACAGGTGTCTGGGTTTTGAGACAGATCAGGCTCCATACAGTTTGGCATATAAGATACACAATTATAAACAATTCATTCGGTGGTATTTTACCTTACACTTGACATATATGCATAGTTGCGCATTTTCAAACAGAAAAGACACAGATCAGACAGAACACGTGAGAGCTGTCCAATCAGGGTCTGCTCTGTCTGCCTATTGAAGAGTAGGGATTTTATTCTGATCAAACCGCCACGTGATCATATAACGTTGTTGACATTCCTGGTGACATTACTGGTACAGTAAAAGTTGTTAAACCCCTCTAAACTGGACGTTAAAATCTGTATAATTATCGGTCTTAAAGACAGACAAGTAACAGCTAAATGCAGGGTGAAAGTCATGCAGAAAGCTCCTCTAGGAGCTTTCTGTATGACTTTCACCATGCATTAAGCAGCCACCTGTCTATACGTATATAACTTCTTCTCTAATAGAATTCCGATTTAGAGGGCGTTTATTGCATATTCATCGTGTAATTAAAGGGGTATATGACAAAGCAGCAGCCAGTATGTGTCTGTCAATGTAACGCCTGGCTATCTACTATTCTTTGTCTCGGTCGAAGCAGTCACGCAGTAATATCAACCCTATGCTCCATAAATACTCCTTTCTACGTCTTTGCTAACAGAGTACATCCAGATGTCTGCTCTGTTTGCTTTTGAGATTATAATAGATCTGACTCTACACATTCTACCACATTCTACCAATACCAAAAACCCATAATAAATAGTCACGATGTCATTATTTTGCATGAATAGCGTTGAGCAAGCTAAAGGCGAATTTATCAGAAGGCTACCTAGAAGCTGCCAGTAGGCTACATAGAAGCTACCAGAAGGCTGACTAGCAGCTGTCAGAAGGCTGGCTAGAAGTTGTCAGCAGGCTAGCTAGAATATGTTAGCAGGCTGGCTAGCGGCTATCAGAAGGGGCTAGTTAGAAGCTGTCAGAAGACTGGCTAACTGCTGTCAGAAGGATGGATAGCAGCTGTCAGTAGGCTAGCTAGAGGATGTAAGCAGATTAGCTAGAAACTGTCAGAAGTCTAGCTAGAAGCTGTCAGAAGGCTGGCTAGCAGCTGTCAGAAGGCTGGCTAGCAGGTGTTAAAAAGGCTACCTATTCTGCATTAAGCTGCCAACTGTCTCCAAGATCGATATTGATACTAAATTGAACGTCCGGTTTGGAGGGAGTTTACAGTATCATGTAAAACGACATAAACTATCAAGGAAAGTTTGTTCAGAAATCTAGTTTTAAAACGATGCTAAATGATTTTTGTAGATGTTGGACGTAACAAAAATACAACTTGATTAACCTTGAGTCTGCTGAACAAATTATTTTAACATCTTTTTTTTTTCAACTAGTACATTTTCAAAATTCAAGATACATGTATAATCGGTTTGTCTACCAAAATGCAATCACGATGTCAAACTCGGCGTCTCATTTGGATCCAAACTCTTTGCAAAGGTATTCACCGATGCGCCCGTAGCAGGCTAAAGGTTAACAGTGCTTCCAAACCTTTAAAGTGTTAACCATTTACTCCATAAATACGCCTTTCTACGCATCTGCAAACAGAGGAGCCGTCTGATCAGGGTCTGCTGTTTGCTTATGATATAATATGTAGATATGATTCTACAGTTTCTCCCATGGCCAAAATATCCTGTGTCAGTGTGCCATTACAACAAATTAATCGAATTAATATTCATGCCGTCATTATTTCTTACTATTATTCATGGATGATAGGGTTAAGGATTGTTATTCAGAGTTGTGTTTCTCAAATGTTAACTATTTAACCCTTCTCTTGCTAAATTTTAAAACACATTTCTCCTTCTTTACCTATGCTCTGTTGTATAATTACATATATCTTCACTGTGTACACGTATTTCGCTGTGCAATCACTGCTGTGGAGTGTACTGGTTGCACAATCAACTTGTAAATAGTGCAGACCCAGATGAGACAGCTCCTGCAGGAGCTGTCTCATCTGGGTCTTCACTATTTACAGGTAGGTATATTGACGTGAATAGCAAGCGAATGGTTAATATAGTCCTTTTATTCGTTTTCAATGCTATTATAATTTGATAGGGGAGGGTTGTTTATTATGGTTATGCGAACTTGCGGGTCAGCCCTCTTGCTGTTTTGAAACATTTGAACGTTCGATTTGGAGGGGATTCACTGTATGTTTAAACTGATAAAAAATCATTAAAGGAATTTAGTAAAACCTCTCTAATCGGGAATTGTATGACAGAACAATTTTGGTGTTTTTAGGCAAGTGACTGCTTTATGAAGATTGAAAGTCATGCAGAACGGTCCTTTTGGAGCTTCTGCAAAACTTTCAACCTGCATTAAACTGACCCCTGGTTGAAAGACCGATTTTCATACTAATTTTGACGTCTGGGTCCATGCTTATAAAACGTTTAGTTGAGTCTGAGTTCGATCTCAAGTTTTTGATTGGTCAGATTTGAGCCTTTGGCTCAAATCTGACCAATCAAAAGCTTGAGAACTCAAATCTGACCAATCAAAAGGTTAAGAGGGGTTGTACAGACATCAAGAATATTTATTAGATAAATGTGTATTGATGACGTATGAACATTGTGAACTTCGATAACTCGAACTTCAAGGGACCATACAATTTAGTTTGAGACGACGGAGGTTCGAGTAATCCAATTTCTAATCTGAACAATTTCTCAATGCCACATCGTAATGCAGGTATAAAGTAATGCTGAAAGCTCCTGTAGGAGTTTTCAGCATTACTTCAGCCTGTGTCAAGCTGTCTGTCACGTGTGTTTCTAGATATATGTAGCGATACATTTTAGAGCCAATTCTGTATGGTAAGTTTTGAAGGACTTTACGTTTCGTTCGAGTTATCCCGAAGTTTCAGTTATCCGAGTTCGAGATATCGAAGTTCAACTACAATGCCACAGAGCACACCGTCTTCATATGGCCCTGCCTACAAGAACCATCTGACCTGTGTCTACGCTCTATGCAAATGCGTGGAAATACATTCCTATCAAGTAAAGGTTTAAAACATGCACATAGAGATAAAAAAAAATAGGATAAAGTGTGTGTTACGGTAGTGTGGCCATGAGAGAGAAACGTGCCTTGGTATAATGTGACTTCTTTTCACATTTGAATAATCACGCACATCTTTTCAAACTAATTTAATCCTTTAACTTACAGATTCGCAGTTTAGCGCCTTTGCAAACAGAGTAGACCTAAATCAGACAGAAGAGACCTGTATGAGCCGTCTGATAAGGGCCTATTCTGTTTGCTTATTGTATACAGTAAAACCTCTTTAATGCGACCACTTAATGAATAAACATGGTTGTTTTTATAAGCAGGTTGTTGCTTAATGCAGGACGAAAGTTATGCAGAAAGCTCCTATAGGGAGCTTTCTCCATAACTTTCGTCCTGCATTAAGCTACCACCTGTATTTGCCGCTGTGAATTACAATGTATGTCCCTTTTTGCTGGTCGCATTAGAGGGGTTCTACTTTACTAGATCTGATTCTACATTTTGTTGTCATGGCCAAAAATTGTCTTTAAAATCATGATGTTGTTTTCCATTATTTACTATTAAATCTTAGTTACTTAATATTCGTGATGTTATTATTTCTTACATGAATATTAATGGTGTAAAGGACTAGATACTAAAGAAATGTCCAATCAGTCAGAATATACAGTAAACCCCTCTAAACCGGAGTTCTAATAGTGAAGCATTAACCCTTCGCTTGCTATGCACGTCAATATACCTACCTGTAAATAGTGAAGACCCAGATGAGACAGCTCCTGCAGGAGCTGTCTCATCAGCGTCTGCACTATTTATAAGTTGATTGTGCAACCAGTGCACCCCACAACAGTGATTACACAGCGGTGTACACGTGTACACAGTGAAGACATATGTAATTATACAACAGGGCTTGGGTAAAGAAGGAGAAATGTATTTCAAAATTCAGCAAGAGAAGGGTTAAGATGCAGTAGAATTTAGCTCATTTTAGGCACGTGTCTCCTTAATGCAGGATGAAAGACGTGCAGAAAGCTCGCAAAACTAGTTTGTCCATGAATATTCAGTAGGTATTGAAATTTGAAATAAACATTGGACAAGGAAATGGTGAAACGTCCGGTTTAGAAGGGTTTTACTGTAAGCTTGTTACTAAGGTTTTCACGGATTGGTCAGTTAGCAGGCTGTAGGGGAAAATCGTACGACTGGAATAGTCGTAAGTTCTAAAATACGACGCTCGCTACTAGAAGTTGTCATTGTGGTATACAGTAAAACCCGTCTAAATTGGACGTTAAATTTAGCATAAATATCGGTCTTGGAGACAGGTGGCCGCTGAATGCAGGGGACTTTCTGCATGACGTACACCCTGCATGAAGCAGCCACCTGTCTCAAAGTAAAGAATATCCCCTCTAAACCGGACGTCAAAATTAGTATGAAAACCGGTCTTTCAGCCAGGTGGCAGTTTAATGCAGGTTAAAGTCATACAGAAAGCTCTAAAAGGAGCTTTCTGTACGAGGTTTACCCTGCATTAAACAGCCACCTGCAAAAAAAATGACCCAAATTGTTCTGTCATAAATTCCGTTCCATCAGGCTTCTGCTGCATCTTAATTCTTTACTACTAACATTCCGGTTGAGAGGGGGTTTACTGTATTAGAACTAACAATGATGTCTGACGTGTTTGTTGTTGCACACTAGAATTTCGTCTGTCCGAGAAGTAGCGATTGTAGTTAACTAGGATTTACATTTACAATCAGTTTGGTCGTGCGGTCTTTAGTAAATTCTGAAGGGTGGTGATCCCCCGAAAGCAAAAATTGCAACACAAAAAGAGAAAATTGCAGACTCGGTTTTATTGAGTCTGTTCATGAGCAGTAATTGAAAGTGCAACACTGCTCACGCCCCCTAGCACCGGCTTAAGCGGTATTCAATTTTCAGAACAAGAAGTACTGAAATGCATGATCTCGAAGGATCAGAAGGTATAACAACACTGAGAATGAAGTACGGGGCGACGTTTTACGACCGCCACACAAGCACTTAACACCTGCTGTTGTAAATATTATAAATTCTGAAGGGTGGTGATCAAACCTAACATTCAGTACACGAATAAGTACAATACACCCCCTCTAAAGCGGACGTTCATATTAGTATAAACATGTCTTGGAGCTTAATGCAGGGTGAAAGCTTTCATCTTGCATTAAGCAGACATCTACCTAAAACTTTAAAAGTATCTAAATTTCTTCTCTACTAGAATTCCGTTTTAATGGGGTTTTAATCTAGATGATAAAGCCATATTTATACTAGTATGCACAAAAGTAAGCCCAGATTAGGAGCTCTCGATTCGGGTCTGCACTGCTTGCTTTTAAATTGTATAGATCTGATTCTACAGTATCTGCCATGGATAAATTTCCAAAGTTTGTATGCCAACATAAATGTCAGCTATTTAATATTCATAAAGTCATATAACAGTATTGTGAATGTATTACTTCTGTATACAGTAAAACCACTCTAATGCGACTACTTAATGAATAAACATGGCTGTCTTTATGCCTAACGTTCGCCCTGCATTAACTTTAATTTAAGCTACCACATGCCTTTGCCACTGTGAATTAAGCCTCTTTTTTCTGGGCGCATTAGAGGGGTTCTACTGTATATCGTACATGTTTTATTGTATATCCTACCATTTATATAGCATCTGTATATAGTTTTCTGCGTGACTTTCACACGGCATTAAACAGCCACCTGCCTAAAAGTGTCCAAAGTATTCAATAGGAGCAAATGCTCTATTTATCCCAATGGTTTCAAATTACACATTTCTAGTATTAACCTTTTTTCTAGTAAATGGTCTTTTTGTACATTTATTCAAAGAGGTTGGGTCTAAAAATAATTTATGGGATAATGGGTTATCACGTACAAATCGATTAATTCGGTATAACCCGTTGAACGTCGGACACGAGTTATCTACCATTTGCAAACAGTGTAGAGACAGATCAGAACTGTTTCTGCTTAATGCAGAACGAGAGTAATAAAACAAACTCCTTACTTATGCTTTACATAAAAAATTTCTTTTCTTAAAATCTACAACGAACATATTATTTCATTTGACAGAATACGAATGCACGCGTAGTCACTGATCGATAATAAGCGAGTGTGTACATGTATATGTAATTATAATGTTACGATGTTATTTCAAGCTCTCGCCACAGATTATGTTGGATAAATTACTAAGGTGATATTAAACACGCGAGTAGGGGTAATAATGTACATATCAAATGAAATTCCATTTGTTCTACACAGATGCGTCAAGTCGAGATACCATGTTACTATGGTAACAAGTTTAATAAAGACCGTGTAAGATGATATTAACTGTACTGAGCTTTGTGGTCGAACAATCGTTTAACCCTTTCCCTGTTCTACATCTATATTGATTTTATATTACAATACCTGAATATTCATGGCCAAAACAGTCATAATGAAATATGGAAGGTGGACCATTGTAGCCATTTCAGGAACTAAAGAAACAAGTCTATTCAATTAAATTAGCAAACAGGGCAGATCCTGATCAGACATCTCCTATATGAGCCATGTGATCTGGGTCTTCTCTGTTTGCAAATGCAAGAAGAAGCCGTTTATATGAAGGAAAGGGTTAAGGTTATAAGAGAAATAAGAACAGAATAGAACAGAACTTTATTTCACCCAGGTATATAACATACAGCATTTCGTGATGATTTGCATTTAGATCACGTGAAGTGCACTTCAGTACGTTTAAACATCCATAAATAGCAAGTAATCCATTACTTCATGAATATTAATGGCAGAAATAATGATACCATGAATATTAATTAAATTAATTGTTAAAATAGTACATGGACACAGGAGGTTTTGGCCATAACTTAAAGTATTGAATCATGTCTATATTATATCATAACCGTTTGGTATGGGTTTTCTCTGTTTGCAAAGGCGTAGAACTGCGTATTTGTGGAGTAAAGGGTTAGCAAAGGGTTAGAAAAGAATTAGTCCTTATAATTTTGAAACAAATATGTCTATCCAAACTGCAATCTAATTTTTTTTATTTACTTGTGATTTGGGTCTATCTTGTTTGCAAATGCGTGAAAAGTGCGTTTATATCAAGAAAAGGGTTAGGAACCATGATCTGATTGTAACCACCTCATTATCTACATTATCTACATCATAACCGCTTTGTATGCACGGAAAGAAATAACCAACAATCTATACAAACACGAAATCGTCTGTGTACAGTAAAACGCTCGAGATCAATCGGAATTCTAGTAAAGAAGAATTTAGACACTGTTTGCCAGCTAAAGAAGAATTTAGACACTGTTTGCCAGCTAAAGAAGAATTTAGACACTGTTTGCCAGCTTGCTTCTTAACCCATTACCTCATAGGATATTTTTAGATACAATCTATTTGAATTAATCTACAGAAAAGGAGCATTAACTAAAGAAAAGATTTTTGTAGTTTGAAACCACTGTGATAAATAAAGCATTTGCTCCTATAGGAGCAAATACTCTATTTATCACAATGGTTTCACAAAGTGACTTTTACAGAGTCGTTAAAAGTCGTAAATATGAGGGATTGGGTTAATGTAGGGCGAAAGTCATGCAGATCGTTCTCAGATGAGTTTTCTGCATGACGTTCACCCTGCATTAAGCTGCCACTTGTCTCAAAGACCGATGTGTATACTAAATTAAAGTCCGTTTTACTGTATCATAGATACATTGATAATAGTTGTTCAAAACATTCGTTAGTTCTGTCTTTTCTTTTTTAACAAAGGTGCGATTTCTACAACTTCATCAGAGATGAAGGACAGAAGAGAGGCACAGACAGACATACATACCTTGTCTTTCCATAATAAAAACGAATTTAAAAGTAATGTCCCTGAATTGCAGAGGTAACCACACTCAAAAGAAGAGACTGAACGTTTTTAAATACATTAAATACATCAATAGAACATTTATTTTGTATATCTCTATCAGTCAGTCCGTCATTAGGGTCAATCTGACATTCCCAAATAGAAAGTCTGTTCCTCTTGATATTAAATATACTGTTTGACTATATAGCAACCTGCGACATAGCAAAATATTAAATTGTATACATACGACCTTCATCAAAACGTATACACCTCAGGCCTACATTACCTGGGCTAAGATGCTACATTGCATTTAAATATGATATTGTAAAGTTGCTATAGAAGAAAACAGAGAAGAGGAATTTGATCAAAGTTATATACCTCAAAATAGCCATTGTCTAAGTTCAACGATATAGTAATTAATATGTCATATCATTGATATATAATTTTAAATTTTAAAACAGTCTTTTTTCATTTGATCAGTGAATTGGGATACATACATGTATTACGTTTTATATAATGTATATAACATGCATTATGGCAATTTCTCTTTGTTTAATCTGTTTATGTGAAGGTTCTGTAAATGTTTAATGCGACTTATAATTATTATGATTTAAAACTTGTACTGTATTTTATAAATGTGTATGTAAGGTGCGGACCCTTACACACCAATGACAGAGATATAATAAACGGGATCCGGACATTTTTTAAAACAATTCTCTATAAGAATCCATACAGAAATCACGTGTGGAAGAATACCGCAATGATGGAAATAAATTGATTCTCAAAATTATTCTCTCACAGAGAGAGAGAGAGAGAGAGAGAGAGAGAGAGAGAGAGAGAGAGAGAGGGGCAGACAGACAGACAGACAGACAGAGAGAGACAGAGAGACAGACAGAGAGACAGATAGAGAGAGAGAGAGAGAGACAGACAGACAGGCAGGCAGGCAGGCAGACAGAACAGAGAAGTGACAGGTGATAGACGACATACAGACAGAGAGAGAGAGAGAGAGAGAGAGAGAGAGAGAGAGAGAGAGAGAGAGAGAGAGAGAGAGAGAGAGAGGGAGAGTACACTGAGTTACCCAAATGGAACAAGTAAGAAAATCAGGGATTATACCTATTTAATATAATCCATTTTACTACTTACTTATTAAGAACAGAACACACGTCACAGCAACCACTCCGCATACAAGAGTTAGTTGTTTTCTAGAACCGATCCTGAGAATTCTCATTTTTTTCAAAACAACTATTAAAACTTTTGACTCAAACCACCATAGAATGCTGTATATGTATATTTGTAACTGTATTCTTTTTACACAATTCTCACGTAAATGTGTCGGTATGTTCTCCCTCTCTATCTATACAATTATATCCGAAACTGTGAACCACCCGTAACCAATTCAACCGTTAGCGATGTTATCGTAACATAGAGTGTCACGATATTAGCATTACAGTTGACTTGTAGCCTACAGTCCAGCTATATATGTGCGGTAGCGTGACTATGCTGTAGCGTAATTTGATCCAGATCATTGACTCTAGTGAAAAAGAGGGGTCTGATATCGTGTTACAAGAAATGCCATGAAGTAAAGTAAAGTAAACAAGTAAAGTGACATCGAGCGCCCACACTCCTGAACAGACCTCGGGTCTGACCTTGTTAGAAAGAAGATATGGAGTAGAGACTGAGTTAAAAAAGCGGGTTCTGTTCGTGTAAAAAAAGTCATGCAGTAGACTAAAAAGGCAGGTTCTGATTGTGATCGTGCGCATTACTCTTTTACCATTTACATGTAATACTAATGTAACATTTGGTAAAGTCGTCCAAAGAAACCCCCTTCAATATTTCATAGCGAATGGGTCCTGCAAAATAAATGTGTCCTGGTAACAACCTTTGGTATTGATTGCTATAGCCTTCTGATATAGCCTGGATCTACACTGTTTGCCTATGTCTCGTGTACTGGATCGCTGGTGTTTAGGGGTTAAAACTTAAAACCAATGCTTAGGAATACACTTGCATAGTTTTCTTTTTCATTTCTGAAAAGTTTAACCTCCATTCTGCCTAAACCACGAACTAAATATCATGTGTAAAATACTTAGATACATGGGTAATACGCCGACACTCGGGAAATAGTGTGCCAAAAAGCTTAACGCTTTCCCTCATATAAACACGTTTTTCACGCATTTGCAAACAGAGAAGATCCAGATCGGGTGGCTTCTATAGGAGCCGTCTGATCTGGGTCTGCTCTGTTTACTCGTAGGATTTGAAAGATATGTTTCTTTATTTTCTAAAATGGCTGCTATGTTCCACCCTCCATATTTCACTATAACTATTTTGTCCATGAATATTCAGTAGATATTGAAATTTGGAATAAACACAGAGAATAGAAAGTGAATACATATACAGTAAATACATATACAGTAGATATATACATGTATACAGTAAATACATATACAGTAAATACATATACAATACATATACAGTAGATACATATACAGTAAATACATATACAGTAAATACATATACAGTAAATACATATACAATAAATATACAGTAAATACATATACAGTAAATACATATACAGTCGATACATATGCAGTAGATACATATACAGTAGATAAATATACAGTAAATACATATACAGTAAATACATATACAATAAATATACAGTAAATGCATATATACAGTAGATTAAGACATTTTCGTAGACGTATAATGTGACAGCAAGCAGAGAAAGCATTGCGAAAATGTCGACAGATTCAGCACGGTTTCGGTTTCCATAGTAACGGGCGAGGCCAGGTTTTTCAATCAATGTATAGCGAAATAGATTTGAGAAGACTGGTTATAACTAAAACATCGATATAATATCAACCGTTATCACGCTAGGTGCGACTTGATTTGTAAACATCGATATAATATCAACCGTTATCACGCTAGGTGCGACTTGATTTAAAACATCGATATAATATCAACCGTTATCACGCTAGGTGCCACTTGATTTAAAACATCGATATAATATCAACCGTTATCACGCTAGGTGCGACTTGATTTAAAACATCGATATAATATCAACCGTTATCACGCTAGGTGCCACTTGATTTAAAACATCGATATAATATCAACCGTTATCACGCTAGGTGCCACTTGATTTAAAACATCGATATAATATCAACCGTTATCACGCTAGGTGCGACTTGATTTGTAAACAACTTCGATCCAGATGAGACACCGGATAACTCGGCATCAGATCAGGATCCAAACTATATGACAAACAGTAAATAGTTTCTTAACCCTTTTCCTGTTCTATGTGTATTCAAAATTTCAATACCTACTGAATATTCATGGATAGAATAGTTATAATAAAATATGGAAGGTGGGACACCATAGCCATTTTAGAAAGTATAAAGAAACAGAACTATCAAATTCCATTAGCAAACAGAGCACACCCTGATCAGACGGTTCCTATAGGAGCCATCCGATCTGGATTTACTTAAAGTAATACAGAAAGCTCCTCTAGGAGCTTTCTGCATTACTTTTTTCCTGCATTAAGCAACCACCTGCTTATAAAGACATCGATGTTTATTCATTAAGTGATCGCATTAGAGGGTTTCTACTGTACATGTACATGTATATAGAATTCCAAATAAATAAAAAAAAACATGCAAACAGCTTGGATCCAGATAAGACGCTGTTTTACTCTTGGCACTTTGTTTCAAACTGTTTGACACATTGTATATCGTTTTATATAAAGACATAATTTAACCAAGCATCCACTCTAAAACTTGAAGCAGGCGACATGAAAGGGTTTAAAAGTCCATGACACATTTGAGAAGAGTCAAGCCGTTCCTGGTCAATAAATAAATATTACATTAAATACACAAACTACACACCACAGGAAAAGTTTGGCATGCATGAACTATTTAAACACAACAATGGCATATGTAACGAGACCTACCAGGGGCTCATGTATACAGTACCCCCCCCCCCCCACGCACCCACCCCTCTAGACCGGGCGTTAAAATTACCATCAGCGTCCCTAGATCGGGCGTTAAAATTACCATCAGCGTCCTAGATCGGGCGTTAAAATTACCATCAGCGTCCCTAGATCGGGCGTTAAAATTACCATCAGCGTCCCTAGATCGGGCGTTAAAATTACCATCAGCGTTAGTCTCTCAGGCAGATGGCAGCTCCTTCGGGAGCTTAACGTATATTGAAAGTCATGAAGAAAACTCCCGAAGGAGCTTTCTTCATGACTTTCATCCTGCATTTAGCAGCCACCAGCATAAAATACCTGAGTTGTTCTTTATTTTAATTCCGATCTAGATAAGATGGGTTCTACTGTATTCGGGGTATGCAAGATAAAAAAAAGATATCGGCTGTCACATTATTTAAAAGGCCTTTTATAAACCACTACAGTCGAAAAGTCTGCAGTATCATATATAAAACCTTTAAAACACTGAAAACCCCTAATTCTGCCTTATTTCTCTCACCCGAAAACATGTCTGGTTTTCACACTATTTGAAAAAAACCCAAAAGGGCATTTTTTTCTTTTCCTCTCCAATTAGTATAGATATGGTTGAATCACACGTACAGCAGCTTTTAATATATTTGACGATGTATATATGTTTGAAGACGTACTTCAAATATTTTGCGTTGTGGGAAATATGATTCAGATGAAATGGCTAATATTTTCGACCATTTTATAAACCCGTTCAACCCTGAATTTTTAGAGTGAAATAACCCACCAGTGCTTAACAAGAGAGTCAACTCAGTTTGAACAGCTTAAAATTGCTAGAGGATTTTGAATGACAAACAGCGCAGACCCTGATCAGAGGGCTCCTCTAGGAGTCATCTGATCTGGGCCTACACTGTTTGCAAATGACCTTGCACGCGTGTCTCGGGTTGTAAATGAATCATAATGCACTAGTATAATTATGTAATTCGAAATATATACATATATTGCTTTATGGGGTCTGTGTGTTTCATATAAACATTTCTTAACCCTTACAGTGCAGGGCACTAGCCACTTATGCCCTTTGCAATCAGTGTAGACCCAGATGAGAGGACTCCTTGAGGAGTCTGCACTATTCGCCATGATAACCCAGTGGCTACACTTGATCAAATACAGTAAACCCCCTCTAATGCCACCATCAACAAGATGTGTTTGTGAAACACTATGCCCCATCATATATTTGACCTCTGACCTTGACCTTGACATGTCACCCCTCAAAATGTGCCGCTTTATGAGATACATATGCATGCCAAATATCAAGTCTCTATCTGTACTGGCTCAAAAGTAAAGACCAATGTTAAGGTTGTGTTAAAATTACAAAAAAGAAACAGACAATTTGACCTTTGACCCTGAAGGATGACCTTGACCTTGACATGTCACCCCTCAAAATGTGCAACCTAATGAGATAACAAGCATGCCAAATATCAAGTCTCTATATTTACTGGTCCAAAAGTTATGGCCAATGTTAAAGTCGGTGATTTGACCCATATATTTGACCTCTGACCTTGAAGGATGACCTCGACCTTGACATGTCACCCCTCAAAATGTGCGGCTTTATGAGATACATACTGTCATATGCATGCCAAATATCAAGTCATTGTCTGTACTGGCTTAAAAGTTATGACCAATGTTAAAGTTGCTGACAAACACAAACAAACAGACAGGCCAAAAACAATATGCCCTCAGATCTGATCGGGGGGGGGGGGGGGGGTGGGGGGGGGGGGATAGCTTAATACAGGACGAAAGTTATGAAGAAAGCTCCTATAGGAGCTTTCTTCATAATTTTCATCCTGCATTAAGCAACCACCTGTTTATAAAGATAGTCATGTTTAATCATTAATTGGTCGCATTAGATGGGTTTACTGTACATACACCTTAGTAATATTCATAGGTAGATTCATATTTAGATATTCGACATGTGAAGGGTTAACGGGTATGAGTGATTATGATTGGCGCCATTCATACTGAAACTGGTCACCATAAATCAAGTACATGTATTAATGTTGTAGGCCATGAAAACGTTGAAAAGAGATATGTATGACTATGCAATGACATGCGACACAGAAATTGAATAATGGTCGCAACGACAACAGTTCTTCGTAATTGTATTTATGACAATACAAAAAACATGCACCCGCACACATAACACACCCCAAGCACGAACCGCATCCATCCCTATCCCATCACAGGGACACACGCAGTATCGGTCGGTTAGGCATTTAATCTTGAAGTACGAGAATTGTCCGTTGAAGTCGTGACCATTACTTGGGACACATTCACAGAGGGTATATACTACCATTATACCATAAGTTAAAGCCGATACTTACCGGCATTATATATACATGTACATGTAATTACAAGCGAGGTTTTATGCAAACGTAGAATGGCTGCGTAAAACATGTTTAAGCAGGGTAGAAGGTAAATCAGAGCAATGTTATTATTTAGTAATTTTGATCAGGCAAGGACATACAAAGGTTTGATCAAAAACGATCAACTGACTTCTGAAATAAGCCTCTAATCAGGTATGAGTTTTGTTCCAGCTGCTATTGCTTTGGTTTTTAGCACGTATAATAACCTTTGCAAACAGTCTGTGTCCGGATGAGACACCGAGTAACTCATCAGGGTCCAAACTGTTTTTCACTCGGACATTTGTATTTGAAAAGATATGGAAGAAAAACATTTTTGCAGACATTAATTGCCCAGAGTGCCTATATCACTCATCAGGGTACCACGAGTCCAGGAGCCATCTGATCTGGGTCTACTCTGTTTGCAAAGGGGTACAAAGGTGTATTTATGGAGTTAAGGGATACGTTTAAGCCACAATACCAATTTTTCATGCTATTGTATCACTCACTATATCATGTTCATATATCTATAATAAAAGAAACAGCTTTATATAGCCTTCATATCATTTATTTTGTAATATAGCACTTCATACATATCTACAGATCTCATGCTGGACAATTATGTTTTGCTGCATTGCTCTTTCATAATAGAAATCCTGTTAACCCTTTCCTTGTTGAATATTCATGTAAGAAATAATGAAATCATGAATATTTATTAGCCATATTTTTATAATGTAAACATTTCAAGGTGTTTTTTTTGCTTTGACAAAAACTTTACAATCAGATCTATATCATGTCATATTAAAGAGAACTAAGCAGATTCTGATCAGACGGCTCCAATAGGAGCCATCTGATCTGGGTCTGCTTTATTTGCAAGTGCGTGAAAAAGTGTTTATATGAAGGAAATTGTTAAACAGACACTTGTTCCAACAGCTTGTCAACCCTTCCAATAATAATGAATGTTCCAATTTTAATCTGATATATGAAAAATGTTTATTTAAATGCAGCAGAAAAGAGACTCATTGATCTATAATAGATAGGTGGCTCTTTGACACATTTAAATCTCCTAGGACTTCATCAAACCCTGTCTTGTTGGTATTCATTACAATTGCCTCTGATAGGTTTTTCTAATGAGTGCTAACAAGATAGAATTTGGTGGAGAAATATAAAAAACATTTTTCATGAATCCAAGACAACAAACTTTTCTTCAAAAAGTCTTTTCTTGTACAAAATTCACCTCAGAAACTAGAAAATACGTTAACCTGCATTATGCAACCAGATGTTCATTTTTGTGAATGTAAATTACATAAAATGATCACATGACAGTCATAGATAATATGACTGAAAATGAAGTCACATGACAGGAGATGAGATCACATGACTTGAAATGAGGTCACATGACAAATTATGAAGGACACTCATCATTGCACTGAGGCCAGATAGTCTTTGACTTCAGCTGGGGTCAAACGCCGGAAACCATCCTGATTACAAATTCCAATCTCGATATTATCCTCTGTCATTTGACCCTCAAAGCTCTCCTTTAATGTGAGAATGGCAGTGTGAACAGCATCTTCCAACTCCAAATTGTCACTGTATCTGAAATAAAAAAAAAACCACGCTGTTATTCTACACACAGTGTGAGTTGTTAACCCTTTCCTTTATATAAATGCTTTTTCACACATTTGCAAACAGAGTAGACCCAGATCATTGGGCTCCTATAGGAGTCGATTAATCAGGGTCTGCTCTGTTTGCTAATGGAATTTGAAAGATCTGTTTCTAAAATGACTGCAGTGTTCCACCGGCAATATTTCAATTTAACTATTTTGTCCATGAATATTCAGTAGGTACATTGTACTTAATTTTGGAAAAAAACATAGAACAGGGAATGGGTTAACAAGCTTAATACATTGATGTCAGCAAATGGTTGCTCATAAGAGTACAAAGATCTACCCTTGAATTACTTTATTCTTCTATAGATGTACAGCATATAATTGTCGTAATTTAACCCTTTTGAAAGCTGGGAACGAGTTCAATATCTTTTGAAAACGGTGCAGACCCAGATCACATGGCTCTCTGAGAAGTTCACTGATCTGGGACTCCACTGTTTGCAAATGTCAGTATACACATGTCCTGCATTCAAAGAATTAATTCAGATTCAAGATAATTTATGTCTATATATAGATCAATTTAACCCCAAAGTAGTTACTTTTCATGCTGTTGATGTATCACAGTGTAAAAAAACCAATATCAATATAATGCTCTTATACTTAATATCATGTTTAAAATCCTATCAGGCAGCAGCCTGATTTTAACCCTTTACTAGATAAAGCTAGTTGCAAGACTCCTCAGTATGATTATTAACCCTTCACTTGCTATTCGCGTCAATATACCTACCTGTAAATAGTGAAGACCCAGATGAGACAGCTCCTGCAGGAGCTGTCTCATCAGGGTCTGCACTATTTACAAATTGATTGTGCAACCAGTGCACTCCACAGCAGTGATTGCACAGCGAAATACTTGTACACAGTGAAGATATATGTAATTATACAACAGGGCATGGGTAAAGAAGGAGAAATGTATTTCAAAATTCAGCAAGCGAAGGGTTAAATCAATCAAGTCTTTAACCTTTTACTCCATGAAAAAAATAATTTTTATAATAACAATACACATGAATTTTCTGATTTTTTTTTGAAAAAGCAGAAACTACAGAATCAAATATATTTTACTCCATAAGCAAACAGAGCAGACCTTGATCAGAAGGCTCCTATAGGAGCTGTCTGATCTCGGTATACTCTGTTTGCAAAGGGGTAGAAAGGCATATTTATGGAGTCAAGAGCAGAAAATTGAAAGCTTATAATACAATACCGTTTTTCTAAGAATGTTTTTCCATTTACAAAGTTCTTTCCCATTACTGTGGCCTTCCAAGCAAAATAAGCACCCTGGAAAAGACAAAAAGAACAACAAATAACACTTCTACCACATTAACTCTTTCTGAGCCAGGGAACGAGTGTCAGAGCTAAGTTTCATCGATTGAATGAGGAAAACTAGTGTACTAGCAAATAGGAGCTCTCTGATCTACACTGTTTGTCATTTTAAATCCTCTAGAAAATGTAAGCCTTTTATACTGGATACTCTACTTAACCCATTCCCTCATAGGCTATTTTTAGATCCAGCCTCTTTGAATAAATGTTTCAATCAAATGACATGAGTCAAATGAGTGGGACAAGAAAGTGTGAAAAAATGTACAAGGGACAATAACTCCAAAAATTATTGAAGCCAGAGTTATTGAACTTGGGCATGAAACTTCCTTCCATCACGATCTTTCCAAAATTAAATGTCATTCCAATAGCAAAAGTAGAACAGGAGTTATTGATCGGACAAAAAATGTAACAAAGGGCAATAATTCCAAAAGTATTTAAGCCACAGTTATGGCCTGTGTACATGGCACTTCCTCTCATCATGCTCTTTCCATTTATGAAGTTTCAATCCAATGGCATGGGCCATATAGGAGTTATTGTCTGGACAAGAAAGTGTGAAAAAATGTACCAGGGGCAATAACTCTTATACTATTGAAACCCAGAGTTATGGACCTTGTGCATGACACTTCCTCTCATTATGCTCTTTCCATATATGAAGTATCAACTAACTGGCATCAGGCATATAGAAGTTATTGTCCGGACAAGAAAATGTGATGGTCAGACAGATGGATGGATGGACAGACATACAGACAACTCTCACAAAAACAATATAAATATGGGGGAAGACATAATTATGATCAGTGTTCAGATTATATGTTACTCCGCGAATAAAATTGAAAACAATCAAAATGGTGCCAGATTTACTTTACATACTGATGGAATAGAGGTGTGTGTGTATAAAGACTGTTGACTGTAGTACTGAATAAAGAGCAGGAATCCAGTTTCATTGCTATCCTTGTATTATACATGTACTTCCTTTCTTGTTCTCTTTTAAAATATCTTTAACCCTTTCCCTCGTATAAACATGTTTTCACGCATTTGCAAACAGAGGAGACCCAGATCAGACAGCTCCTATAGCAGCCGTCTGATCAGCATGTTCTGTTTGCTAATGAAATTTGAAAGATATGTTTCTTTACTTTCCAACATGGCTACAATGTTGCACCTTCCATATTTCATTGTAACTACTTTGTGGATGAATATTCAGTAGGTATTAAAATTTTGAATAAACATAAAACAGGGAAGGGTTAAGTAAAGTCCATATTAGTTCACTTATTCAAATTTTTGGTGTTGGGCAAGTCAAAGTCTCCCTACCAATATAACTAAGAGACTGCCTGGCATGTGCTTCACGAGCGCACACCAGTATTAGTAGGATAAATAAGGTGCTCACAATAACTGTGGAATATTTTAGAATAGTGTTCTTACACATGTATAAATCAACAAAAGTACAAATCAACTTACAGAGGGGTCACACTGATATAAATATGGTCTTTCTTCATCCTCATCCCAACCAGCCAACAACAGGGAAACACCAAAAGGTCTCACACCCCTGGAAACAGAAATTTAAAAAATGTAACATCATTCTCAGTGTTTCAGATCAAATCTCAGTATTTTAGGACAAATGCACAGCAGTTAAAAGTTTCTCAAGCCATTCTTTTCTAAATTAATAGGGAAATACATTGGTTACAACATCATCTCTAATATTCATATTTCCAACCAGCCAAACACTTAAATCTGGTGTTTTTTCTGTCCTGGGTCAAGTCTATTTTGCACTGCTGAAAACTGTATTTTAGGCTTATAATCTAAAAGCAGATTATTTATTTTTAGCAGGAAAAATATTTGTAATTTGTGTCTTGATTCCTTCTATATCACAAATGACTTTTTGATTCTGAAAGTGATTTTACATTTTGAAATTGTATTAATGAAAAAGAAAACATTTGCAGGCAATGTCCCACAATAATTACTCATATTCAACCATTCCTACAGCAAATCATTTTTACAGTATTCATCTATAACCAGTATTGGACCAATGGTAGTGGTATTCTCTAATCTAAAATCAAAATAATTTCTGAAATGTTCATGCATTTCTGCCATTATAATGCCTGAAATATAATTCAATGAAACTCTACTTCTTGATGACTGAAATAAACCTTTTATCAGGCTGCCAAATACTTTTGTAGTGAGTTCAAAACAAGTCTCGATTTGTTTAATTAACAATCTTCCATACTAGAACACAGTTCTTTCTGCCTAAATGGCCATTTTTTTTGGGCCATATTCATACATGTGATAATTTTTTCGAGGCAAAGAGGGAGATTAGCTTTTCAAATGAGGGAGATTGGGTGTCAAAGAGGGAGATTTATGCGGATGGTTATTTGATGGTATAATAGGCCAGAGACCTATATTTATATTACATAAATATCTGCAAGAAAAGAACCCCCCCCCCCCCCCCCCCCCACACACACACACACACACCTGGTTTGAAAGGAGGAGGTATGATAAAAGCACTTTTATGCGCGACAAACCATCATTAATTACTAGGGCATTTTTTTTGCCTATCTAGCAAATTACATCTGTGTAATTTAGTTTGTATTAATTCTATTTTATATCCTATTCCTTATTCTATTCTGTACTATTCTCTGTTCTACATCCATCAACATCTACTCTATTTCCCATTCCTTTCTATTCCATTCCATCCCATTCTCTTATCTATTCTAATTCCTTTGTGTTTCATTCCATTATCTATTCTGTGCTCATATAATCTATTCTAATTACTATTCATTTCTATTCTATTTTTTTTTTGTGTGTGTGTGCTATTATCTATTTCCATATACTCCCTTCTAATTACCATTTCTTTCTATTCCATTCCATTCTGGCCAATGGATAGACTTGTGTTTATTATTTTAACTGGCCAATTGATAGACATGTGTTTATTATTATTATTTTTACTATCATTATTTACATTATTCTCATTCTTATATTATTATTGACATTATTGTTTTTATTATTTTAATTCATTTTTGTAATGAAATATATCCAGAAATTTATATTCTGAAATAAACATAATACATTTGTCACTTTCAGTCCGAAATATGGTACTATCCAAACACTAGTACACTATCTTTGCATTTTGTAGTTTCATTTTTGGTTTGAAAAGTGCTTCCTATCTCACCAAATTTTGTGTATTTGACACCCATACATTCTATACTCAATACAAACACAATTTCTTTTGAATATGTTACCAAATGTCTGTGGAAAACAATGTTTGTATTTGCCTCTATGAAATGACACATTTCACCGTTCGAAAAATCCGTGGTTTGAGGCAACCAATTTATTTTATTTTATTTTTTCTGATAAAAGCACATTTTCATTACAGTTATGCCATGTGGACATCTATTAATAAACTTAGAACCTAAATTAATTTAATAAAGTAACTATCTAGATGTTTAGTCTCAGAAAATAAGATCGTCTTCAACAGAAATTTAGTAGAACCTGACCGTGAAGAAAAAAGCATGTAATGACGACAGTGTAATACACCAGAGACATATATGCATACACAAATGTTTATGTTACGGAATACACACATGCCAAGGTAAATAACACACCATGCTGAGTTTGCTGACCATTTAATCCCTTTTACTGGGGCCACAATTACACAGCATGGTATTTAGGGCATGCTGCGGTGGTCTTTGATAAGGGGCAACATGGCGACGTACTACAAAAGGGACACGGCACTGTGCCTGCCATGATAAACAGGGCAGTAAATAAGTCAACAACACTGGTTCTTTGAGGCGTCTGGCTAGCGCTTATTGACAAAAAATGATAGAAAATGGGGTGGGAAAAAAATAAAAATCATTTTTATTCAGAAATCGGGAGATTTCGTCTCCCGGTCGGGACTTGCGGGAGTTGGGCTCAAATCCGGTAGTCTCCCGCAGAATCCGGTAGTTATCACATGTATGCCATATTCAAAAGTTTCTCTTGGCAAATTGCAATTATTATCTGAAAATTGACAATGGCTACTTCCAATCTAAATCACTATGGCAAAAATTATGCCAAAAAGTTTTTCAGATGTCTGCATTAAGCAACAACCTGCCCTAATAGACTCCACTATTTATTAATCCTTTACTCCATGGAAAAAAGAGTAACAGAAACATAGTACACCCAAGTCAGAATGATCTGGAAGTTGCCATCTGATCAGGGTCTGCTCTGTTTCCTTATGGAATTAAATAGATCTGATTTTACACTTTCTATATGGGGCAAAACTAGTTTAAATAATAGTAATACAAACATTATTTCTTATTTGAATATTCATGAAGTAAAGGATTAAGGGGTTGCTATAGAGAGGTTTTATTGCAGTCTGCCAGACCATGCCACACTATTAATCTTTAAAATCGAATTCAACATAAATCTAGGACAGACAATCTTCATTCAAACTTGATCTGTAACTCATTATAATAAACCAAATATCACTTTAATACCTGTAAGGGTTAAAAAAAAAAAGTTCCAAAACTGAAATTTGACTGACTGACGGACGGATGGACAGAGTGCAAACCTAGTCCCCTTTTGCATTGCCAGTAGGGGATTAATTATGGGTATCATTATCGGAAGGTGACTGCTCAATGCAGAATGAAAGTGATGCAGAATGCTGTACATAAGATTCAACCTGTATTATAACCCTTACAATGCTGAATTTTCAAATGAACTATTCCAAAATTCAAACAGGTCAGCCTGACAGGCTTATGTGAAATATTTAGAGATTTATCTAAAGAAAAGTGTAACATGACAAACAGTGCAGACCCTAATGAGAGGGCTCCTCTAGGAGTCCTCTCATCTGGGTCTACACTGTGTGCAAATGATGTTAGTGACTCATGTCCCACACTGTAAGGGTTAAGCTACCACCAGTCTAAAAGCCCCAGAAGTTAACAGAATTCGGTGACCATTGTAGAGGGGTTTAAATGTTCCACGGCAACACAACACACAAAGTCTGCCATATTTGCCATACCAACAAACTTGGAGTATGTAATACATGTAAGACGTACCCTGATTGTGTGAATTCCTGCATGACTGTTGCTATTCTCTGGACGATTTGGGCTGTGGGTATCTGCTCTTGGTACTGCAGGAAGTATTGCTGGGCCAGCTTCCGGGCATTCTTTACCAACACCCTGGACAAAAGACATGAAATGAGTAACAGGTATCAGTTTGCATGATGGTTCATTTCGAACTACAGTGACCATTTGCATATGAGAAAGATGCCAATTACTGAGCAGGACAGTCAAATCCTGATCTTCATGAAACAGTCACTCTTAACCATATTCATGCATATTAATGTAAAAAATAACTAGAACTGTAAGCCAAAGGCTAACGAATACCCCCCACCTGTCTGCTTGTCAGAACACCTATCATCAATCTGAACATAAATTATGTACATACAGAAACGTGAAGAGATTTAAAAACAATACATGCCCCAACCCAATTTATGTAATAAAAATGAAGAATAATTCTTAGAAATAAGACCCTTTCATGAGGTTTTTGTCAAATCCAAAGTTCTAAAGCTAGGTACCTTTTCAGAAAAACATTAAGTTCAAGGACCATAACTCTGACAAAAATTATTCAACCAGACCGATATTTGAACTTAAGCTGTACCTCATCTAGATTTATTTTTATGTCAAATATGAAGTTAATATCTGCAACCACTTCCAAAGAAAGACCGGAAAACTGAAAATTTGACAAAAAATTAAAGTTCAAGGGCCATAACTCTGGCAAAAATTATTCAACCAGACTGAGATTGGGAATTAAGCTGTAAATCATGTAGAGTTAGCTTTATGCCAAATATAAAGTTAATATCTGCAACCACTTCCAAGAAAAGTCCGGAAAACTGAAAATTTGACAAAAAATTAAAGTTCAAGGGCCATAACTCTGGCAAAAATTATTCAACCAGACTGAGATTGGGAATTAAGCTGTAAATCATGTAGAGTTAGCTTTATGCCAAATATACAGTTAATATCTGCAACCACTTCCAAGAAAAGTCCGGAAAATCCCAAATTTGAAGAAAAAAATTAAAGTACAAGGGCAATAACTCTGGAAATAATTATTCAACCGGACTGAGATTGTAACATAAGCTGTAACTTATACAGATTTAGCTTTGTACTAAATATAGAGTTGATATCTGGAGTCACTTCCATAAAAAGTCCAGAAAACCGGAAAACATTGGTACGGGACTAAAAAGGGGAGATAACTCCTGAAGTAGTGGTCCGATCATAACGGAAATATACGGTGCACAGGTTTATATGGTCATATGGCTATATATGAACTTTCAACAAAATTGAAGCAAAACTGTAGAAGAAGAAGGCCGGACAAAATTGTGTCCACGGACGGACAGACGGACGGACGGACAGACGGACAGACGGACAACCTGATTCCAGTATACCCCCCCCAAACTTCGTTGTGGGGGGTATAATGACATCATGAGTAACAATTAGATTATTTTTTATGACAGTACATGGACATGGGAATTATTGTTCCTAGCAGAAAATTTAGAATCATATCTATATCATATCATAGGCAGACAGAGCAGACCCTGATCAGATGGCTCCCACAGGAGCCATCTGATCTGGGTCAACTCTGTTCTCAAAGCGTAGAAAAGCATACATGTATATGGAGTAAAGGTTTAATGCTCTTTGTAACACTTATCCTGCTATGAGTGGCATGACTTGCAGAAGAACTCAAGGTCTCATCTCAATCTAAGCTCTTCGGCAGTCAGTCAACAGTTTCTCAAGTCGATACTACATTAACGGCCAGCTGTATCAGGGTTGCCACAAACCAGAGGAAACAAAATTACCTGACATTTGCATGACATAATTTCAAATTTGCCCGACACATTTCATCGCGAAATTTGGTCTTTCTGTCATAATTTCTGCAATATGTTATGGATGTTTTAAAATATATAACATTCATTCTCATGTTTTCAAAATTCCCTGACATTTGCCTATATTTTCAATTTTCCCTTACAGTTCTCAAAATTTCCTGACAATTCCCTGATCTTGAAAATATTTAAATTTCCCAGACTTTTCCCCAATGCTTGGCAACCCTGTCTATATACCGACGTGCTGTGTTAAACTTCTTAACGACTGTACTTTTTGCTCCCGAACGAATTTACTATATTTTTGGGTTCTATATAATGACTAGCTGTCTAACCTGTTACCCGACCGTGTTTAGTGCTCCGTAACATTTATATCGCAAATAAAGTGTTAGTATATATAAATGATACATTGTATTTGCCTTTTTCGTGATTATGAAAAGGAAATGCGAATGTATTTTGCTTTTCTTTAAAAGAAATGCTATGAGGGAAAGAGTTACACATTCAAAGTCAAAGTCAGGAGACTCGGGACCCATTCAACTTATGCACAAGATGACTGCATGTTGGAGCCAACAACTGTCTAAAAATGCCTTGTCATGCCTTTGCAAACAGAGTAGAGCTGTATCGAACGGCTCTAGTAAACTCCCGATTGCTTATGACATCATATTAGATCTGACTCTTCAGTTTTTACCAATTCAAAAAAATCCTGTGTACATGTGCCAATATAAATATCCATGATGTCATTACTTCTTGTAAACATAAATATTCAACAGGGAAAAGGTTAACTGTGAATCCTCTGTTAACCCTTTACCTACAAACGCATTTTCACGCATATATGCAAACAGAGAAGACCCAGATCAGACGGCTCCTATAGGAGCCGTCTGATCAGGGTCTGCTCTGTTTGCTCATAGAATTTGATAAATCTGTTTCTTTACTTTCTATAAAAGCTAAAATGTTTCACCTTCCATATTTGATTTTGACTATTTTGTCCATGAATATACAGTAGGTATTGAAATTGGGAATAAATGTAGAACAGGGAAAGGGTTAATACACATAACATGAAACGATTATCAATCTTAACCTATTCCCTCATAGTGCCACCTTTGACGCCTCTGTAAAAGACAATTTTTGGAAAAAATAGTGATATAGCATTCGCTATCACTATGGTTTAAAACTTCAAAAATCTAACATTTTTCTTTTATGTAGTATGTTCTTTTATGTTCCTTTTCTGCAGATTTTTTTCAAAACGGTTCGGTTTAAAAATAGCCTATGAGGTAATCTGAATGACACCCTTGTGAAAATGAAAAGGGCGAGAGGGTTGGTGCAGGGAAAGTCCAGAGGTTAATGTAAATATTAAATTATTGTATAAACTAAAGACTGAGTTTGTATGAATCATTGCAAACTGTTTGGACCCAGATGAAATGTCCTTTAACTGTCATAAACATTCAAACTGATTAACACTAAATTCACGGTGTCATTTTAAATTAAACAGAATCCTTTGTCAATATACATGGAAATGGACATGAATATTCCTAATTTCCACGAGATTTGTGACACACCGATTTAAAATTAATCAAGTATTGGACATTTTTCTATTGTCAGAGTAATCTCTCAAATATGCAGTTTATCTGTTCCTCTGAACCTATTGTAAATGTACAATATACTGTAAAGTAGGAGAAAGGTGCCCACATAAACTAAATTACCATCTGACAAAAAAAGATATTCCTGGGGAGTGATTTCAATTAGATATCGCATAAAATTTGTAGAAATCACACCACAATGTCCCAGATGAGTAAAAACATTGAGAGTAAAAATACCATTTTGGTAATTTCATGTCATCTGGGTATTTGAAAAATATGAGGGGAGGTAACTCTCATCAATCAAACAAATGTTTACATTAGTAACACATCCTAAGATGCATGAATAGTTCTAACAAATTATCTTTTTGGACTCTAGATATGATTTTAATAATCCAAGACAATTCTCCAGGGAACAATTAATTGAAGAAAAAAAGGTGAGGGAGACAACGAAAGAGATTGGAAGATGATATCCAGGAGTGGACAAATTTGAGTTTTGCAAAATCTAAGAGAGCAAACAACTATTAAAGTTAATACATAGTTACTGTAACATCACATCTATATAATTCCATAAGAGATCAGACCCTGATCAGACCGCTCCTACAGGAGTCATCTGGCCCGAATCTACTCTATTTGCAAAAGCATGAAAAGGCATTTTTATGTCTGAGGGAAAGAGTTAAATTAATAAATTTTCACAAAGGGCAGACTCATACATCTACAATGAATATTCATTAGAAAAGGATTTACATCAACAATCAGGTTTTTTAAAGTGGTAAATTTACCGAGGTTCTACTTTCTTATCTTAACTATCATTACATCATACGGAGACTATTGTTATCTATTTAAAAAATTATAAATGTGTCCATAGGACACTGATGCCCCCATTTCAGATTTTTTGTCACAGAAAGTAAGGGCAATACTCATGTATGCAACGACTGAAGCGATTTATGCCATTTTTGCAAATAAAGGGCAGCAACTCCTTAATGACTGAAGCAAGTTACATGACTATCAAATTGACCAAGATACAAACATGTGTGTAAAGTTTGGTCAGGATTGGACAAATACTTTACAAGAAAGAGTCACAATAAGATATTTTTAAAGTATTTTTTGGCAAATAAAGGCCCACAACTCCTAAACGACTGAAGTGATTTATATGGCTATCGAACTTGACCATGATATAATGGCCACAAACATGTGTGTAAAGTTTGGTCAGGATTGCACAAATACTTTCCAAGAAATAGTCCAGACAAGATATTTTATTCATCATTTTTACATGGCTATGGTTCTTGACCGATATGTAATGGCCACAGACATGTGTGTAAAGTTTGGTGTCATCATCATCCTGTTTAGTTTATGTGTGGATTAAACAAATACTTTCCAAGAAAGAGTCCGGACAAATTCTTTCTTCTAGATGTGTGTACGGACTGACAAGAGCAACCCTATATTCCAAAACTTTGTTGGGGTATAATAAGAGCACCACATGCAGGTGCCAATGCCTGTTTGGTTGTAACCCTTGTGATGGTGAAAAAGTGTGTGAAGTATCATACCATTTGCATGAATAGTAAAGAAGTAATAGCCAATGTTAAAGTTTCCGGACAACAACCACAACAAAGATGATGACAACCAGAGTATTTGTTTTCTTCGAAACACAGACAAGCTAAAAATGTTAGCCTACATTGTTGTATGCTAGAATGTGTGGTAATTTTGGCTATATGGAAGTATTTGCAATTGTCGTAAGGACTTGCATTAAGTTTGATTTTACTATATGCCGTATGATTCCCCCTGAATATTCTGTGAGAGGGCTTACGATTGGCTCACCTGTAATCTGGTCCCATTCCACTGTACACCATGCCCACATTTTTAGTGATAAGCTCTATCTTGTGTATACTACTGTCATCATACAAGATGGACTTCTGTTTCTTTTCTGTGGCTAGAACTACGCCATTGGTTGCTGAGGAACAGAAACAAATAGCATTCATGAAGAAAAGTCAATTTTAAAACTATAAAAAGGCTTTGTTTTAAATATTGATTATAATCTTAACACATCAAAAGTACAGTAAAACCCCGCTAATGCGACCACCTAAAAGAGGTACAATTCCAGGTGTTGGATGCAGGTGGTAGCTTTATGCATTAAGCAACCACCTGCTTATAAAGACACCTATGTTTATTCTTTAAGTGGTCACATTAGAGGGGTTCTACTGTATATGTGTTAGGGGTCAATCAGATGTTTAGGAAATGTTGCTTGTTAAAATATGCCACAGACCAGATCATGTATATAACTGATATAGAGGACCACCTAAGGATCATTCCTAGGATGGTTCATTATGGCGTTTAAATCTATTTTTAGCTTCTGTAACCTACTTATGCAACAAACCAGAATTATCTGTGGAGTTGGGGATCATATTCCAATCTGTTGTTTAGCAGGAGATATTGCTTGGTAAATGGTTATCTGAACAACATTCCTGTATGTCGTTTCAAAGAAGATTTTGTTTAATTTTCATTATATACATAACTAGAACCCATGTAAGGAAATTTAACCCCATCCCTGGAAGTCACATTTTTTTTTAACAAATCACAACAGCTTGGACTTATCTGGTAGAGGGTAACCTTAAAGCAACAATTCTGCACAATTACATTGAAATCTTCCTAGTGTTTTTTGGAAACTTTGTGTATAGCCATACTAGGAATTTAACCCAGTTATTGGCAACCATGTTTTTATAAGAATTACAATGATTTGAAAATTTTCAGAAGACTTTTATATCTACCCAAATCAGCCCCAAACCTGGCGGCCATGGTTTTAGTGAATCAAAATTGTTTGAACAATTTTGATAGAGGGTCACCAAGTTAGGATAATTTCTGCAAAATTATATTGATATCTGCCCTGTGGATTCTTGAGAAATTTATTAAAAATTCCACTTAAAATTAGATCTGCCCCTTACAGCCAATCTATTTGGTTTGAACAATTTTCATTCCTGCAAAACTATATTCAAATCTGCCCAGTGGTTTCATAAGAATTTTTTTTACTTGTCTACTATAACAAATATAAAGAACATTGGCCCCACCCATGGTAGCAATGTAAAATAGTTTGATCAATTATGAACAATTATGGCAGAGCCTCTGAGCATTACCTAAGGATAATTTCTGCCAAATCATATTACTTCTGTTCCAAACAAGATTGTCAAAGATTTTCTTTCTGTTGCCAAGGCAACCAGTTATGCATGGAATAAAATTCATTGAACAACTTTCCAGGAGACCATGAGAGGAACAGAGATGCCATTTATAAAGGGGAAATGAAAGCAGAGAGACAGTGGACAGCCATACGCTCAGGTGAGATACATGTAAAGACTCAAAAAGAACAATGAAACAATATTAAATTCTGACATTCAGACATTTGTCATGTAAAAATGACCCAAAAGAACAAGATGTGTTTGTGAAACACTATGTCCCTGACATGACCTTTGACCCTGAAAGATGACCTTGACTTTTGACATGTCACCCCTCAAAATGTGCAGCTTCATGAGATACACATGCATGCCAAATATCAAGTCTCTATCTCTACTGGTTCAAAAGTTATGGCCAACGTTAAAGTCGGTGATTTGACCTATATATTTAACCTCTGACCTTGAAGGATGACCTTGACATGTCACCCCTCAAAATGTGCAGCTTTATGAGATACATATGTATATTGTATGCCAAATATCAAGTCTCTACCTGTACTGGCTCAAAAATGATGATCAATGTTAATGTTGTCCTCAAACAAACAGGGCAAAAACCTGTAACACACTAATTGGACAGGGTGAATAAAGTATAAAGTATAAAAAAAAAAAACAACCACAAAAAAACAAAAACAGGGCAAAAACAAGATTCCCCCCCCCCCCCCCAGATCTGTTGGGCATAAAAAAGGTTAACATTTTACTCAATAATTATGCCTTTCTAAGCCTTTGCAAACAGAGTACATTGTAGACCAAGATCAGACAGTTTGTTGCTGTGTTCAAGTGCTGTTATAAAAAAAAACTAGAACTACCATTAAAGGTGATTAATACCCCCTTTAGCACATTTGACACAGAGATGGAGTTATAGAAATAAAGCTCCCAACTGCTAAATTTTCATTTGTTAAATTACAAAAAGGGAGATAATTCATTCAAAACCTTTATCACAGTTGCAGAACTTCAGATGGTGTTCAACAATACTGCAAAATTTTAAAAAAGTTTTATTGAGGTATGACAGAGAAAAGCTCCAGAAAAAAATCATTTATTAAAACAAGCCAGATTTTGACAAAAATAACAAAGGGCAATAACTCCAAAATTACTGAAGACAGAGTTATGGACCTTGTGCACTGCACTTGTGGTCAATATGTTCTATCTGTATATGAAGTTTGAAGTCAATAGCTTTTATACTTGGAAAGTTATGATCCGGACAAACCAGATTTGAGAACTAACAAAGGGCAGTATCTCCAAAAATACTGAAGACAGAGTTACGAACCTTGTGCACTACACTTGCGGTCAATGTGATCTATCTGTATATGAAGTTTGAAGTCAATAGCTTATATACTTTGGAAGTTATGATCCGGACAAGGCGGACGGACGGACGGACGGACATGGTGACTCCAGTATACCCCCCCCAAAAAAAACCCAACTAACTTTGTGGGGGTTGAATAATCTAATTAATATTCATGGAGGCATTTTTTTTTACATTTATAAATGTTGAATGGGTAACGGGTTAATTGGGTCTGAAAAATTATTTATGGGAGTATAATTTAGTAGGCTCTAATTTGTACAGGGTGGTAATGTAACATACACTGCAAACATACAATTGTTTTTAAAGGATAGCTTAACTCTCATTTTTTTGCTATAACAACTTGAAAGGTTTATTTTAACCATTTCCTTATTGAAAATTCATGTAAGAAATATTGACATCATTTATATTCATTAGATTAATTTCTTTAACGGCACATTCGTATATGTACAAGGGTTGTTTTGGTATTGGAAGAAATAATACAGCTCCTAAAAGAGATGTCTGATCTGGGTCTACTCTGTTTGCAAGGACATGAAAAAGTGTTTTTATTAGGGAAAGGATTATAGTATACAGCATTTGCGATTCTTTTTTCGTTCAAAATGTAACTGCCCTCTAAAGTTGTCATTACTCATAGCTAACAGTATTACAAAATATGGAAGAGAGTGATCAATATAATATGAAGTTTTACCTTTGATTCCTACTGATGGGGCTCCAGCTGCGACTGCTGCCAGGGCATACTCTATCTGCACAAGCTTCCCTGAGGGACTGTAACAGATTTTTTTTCAAATTATTGTTTAAATTAAACAAAATAAATGTTTCAACTTGTTCCATACTATATGTGAATTTGTGATGCCATAAACCTAACAACAGCTGTCATAGTCACATGACAAATGCCCCCAAAGGATATCACCAACACTAAAGCCTGGGTCATGTGTATGCCTGGATCATATCGCATTTTGTAACAGCCTAGGTGTTGAACATTTTGTACTAAGTTACTTTGAAATCGACTCATGTATTTAGGAATTACAGAGTGGACGCGATAAAATGTCCCCATTTTTTTTAACTTTGACCCCTATGTGTGACCTTGACCTTTGAGATAGAAACCTGGTTCTTTTTCACAACACGTCTTCTTCAGTTGGTGAACATTTGTATCAAGTTACCGGTATTTTGATATCCACTCATGTATGTAGGAGATAGAGAGAGCGGACACAATGTGGAATTAAGAGACTGACAAACTGTGGATAGTGTGATTACTACATGCCTCCCTTTGGGGGCATAAAAAATCTTACAGGCTATGAACAATTTGAAATCAGAAAATATATGCAAGGTGACACACTGTTTAATATCATAATATGTATCCAAACTTATCAACACCCTGACAGGCTGACACTGTAACAAATATTGAACAAGATCTAATGGGTTCCGTTACAGGATGCCCCCTACCCAACCAAAATAAAATCCAGGCAACAGTTACAGGTATAGATGATCAAAATCAGACAATATCCAAATTTCAACCAAACAAAAGTAATGGGGTTACCATAGCAACCCCATTAAGTTTAGGGTACCCAAATACCCATATATACCGGTACCAATTTTCAGCAAAACCAGATACATGTAATATCTTCGTTGTAATCAATAAGTGGCCACCACTCCATTACTATATGGCAACCAACTATTTCTAAATACCTATAATTGATATCCCATTATTATACCAATTTTCAGCAAAATCTTAACAATATTTAAATTTCTACAAACTGTAGTGCTGCATTCAGTTGCCATGGCAACCAATACTATCAAAACACCTGCAAATTAATTTGGAGTACCGAAATATCTTGACATACCAATTTTCAGCAAAATCAAACAATATCTAAATATCAATAAATGATTCGAGGCTACCATTCGGTTACTGTGCCGTGTGGCAACTTTTTCAAAAACAAAAGTGGAATGCGCATCTGCACATAAAAAACAATGCTCATGTGAAGTTTCAGTCAGGCCAAAACCTGTAAAATTCATAAACAAACAGCAGACCCAGATCAGACAACTCCTGCAGGAACTGTCTGATCTGGGTCTGCTGTTTATTTTTGAGTTTTAGAGGCTATAGTGTTTACAATGTAAATTTGTAGGAAGGAATTTGTTAAAATTTACTTACAGCTCATAAGTTCCCAAATCAGACAAAATTCCCAATTTCAGGGGTATGGGTCATCATCCCAAAATGGTGAAAAAAAGCCCTGCTAAAATTTCCAACATGCACTAACCTGAAGATGTAATCAATCAAACGTGGCTGATAGCCGACTTCAAAATTATTTTCACAATTACTTGCCACACAAATGTAACATGGTGAAAAAGTTGTGACTCGACTGGGACTCGAACCAAGGGCCTTTGGCTTACCATGCCAACACTCTACCGACTGAGCTACCAAGCCACACAGTAAAGCCTATCAACTTATTTCACCATAATCTCTACCCGGCTACACACACCCCCTCTACATAAGAATTCGTCACGAATTCTTACTCAAAGAACACTCCACGAGTTTCTTACTATTACACATTATCTTCACACAATCATCTTCATATAAATCACCTTATGGGTTATTTACTTTGGGCGCCAAATGTAACATGGTGAAAAAGTTGTGACTCGACTGGGACTCGAACCCAGGGCCTCTGGCTTACCATGCCAACACTCTACCGACTGAGCTACCAAGCCACACAGTAAAGCCATCAACTTATTTCACCATAATCTCTACCCGGCTACACAAAGACAACTGAACTCCATAACTGATTTCAAACAAAAGAAAATGTGTCCATGGGACACGGATGCCCACACTGAATAACAGACATAAAATGTGGAGACACGGTACAACTCACTATGATTTCAGCAAGGCCTTCGACCGAGTACCACACAGGCGACTACTGACGAAGCTCGAACATTATGGGATCAGAGGCCCTACACTGGACTGGATTGAGACCTTCCTATCAGGGCGCACACAGCGCGTAGTTGTAGAAGGAGCTATTTCAGATCCAGCACAAGTCCACAGCAGAGTCCCCAAAGGAAGCGTCCTTGGTCTCATTTTGTTCCTCATTTATATCAACGACCTCCCACGCCAGGTGCAGTCGCGGACTCGACTGTTTGCGGATGACTGTGTGGTATAACGGGAGATCAGCTCAGTTCAAGACTGCCAATTGCTACAGGATGACCTCAAAGCCTTGGAGGAGTGGGAAGGAAAGTGGGGTATGAGTTTCCACCCGGAGAAGTGTAGCATCCTCCGCAGGACCGCATACATAGGAAGAGAACACCAACCCTGTATGACTATCATCTGAAGGGCCACAGCTTATCCACTGAGGCTACTACCAGGTACCTGGAAATGAATCTGAGCCAGAACCTGTCTTGGAACAGCCACATTTCAAGGACCACCAAAAGTGGGAACAGTACTCTCGGCTGCTTATGACGAAACCTGCGCATCAGCAATGAAAAGGTCAAGTCAGTGGCATATTTCACCCTGGTCAGACCGAAACTTGAGTACTGTTTTGGAACCCACACACCAGAAATCTTGTGAATAAGCTGGAGATGGTACAACATAGAGCCGCCCAATCTGTGACCAACCGATACCACAATAGAAGTAGCGTCACTGACATGCTGGACCACCTCAACTGGGAAAGCTTAGAATCCTGAAGAATAAAAGCCCAGCTGATGATGTTCTACAAGACTGTCAATGGGATGGTCGCAATACCACAGAAACAATACCTAACACCATCACGTAGATCCTGTTCACTTGGAAGGAAGTTTATACAGAGGCAAGGTTCATAAACCCATTACCTGACCTCCTTCTTTCCCCGCACCATAGCGTCATGGAACATTTTGCCTGCCACAGTTGCAGAGGCCCCTAGCTTAGTATCTTTCAAGCAGGGGCTGTCAACCCTCTCTTTCTAGGCCCAGTGCAGGTACAGGTAGTCGCAAGTGATTCTCAGAGCTGCGCCGGCAGCTGCCACCATAACTGGATTGGTCTGGGTTGCGGGGCGAAAACATACGCTGCTTTCTTAATTTTCACTTCATTCTCACTTTTAACTGTCAAACTTGTCTGTCTGACTTTCCTGTATCTCTTTTGCTTTCCCTTTTACCCTGCACACCAACCCTCGCGTAATAGTCAAGTGTGACTGCGATGACGTACGATGTAGATGTAGATTATGCTTCAGACCAAATTATCAAATCATTCCAACAAAATTTTTATACACAAGCCAAGAAATCTTTGCCCAAATTTTACAGGACGGACGTACATACGGAAACGGGTAAAACTTAATGCCCCTATCGCCTAAAGGTGGAGGCATAAAAACTCAATCATCCAACATAGCAACAGGTGATTAGACCAGTGTGAACATTTCGATACTGCCAGAAAACAGGCTACTACAGTTGGTTTTTTTGGGCTGCCTGAAATTAATTCCTATTGCCCACCGCTGATGAGCTATTAGATGTACAGGACATTTGTCATTAATGATGATCTAACTGGTTTGTTTTGGAACATGTAAGGAATAGTTTGCCATCCCCACCCACTTATTATTTGCATGTGAACCAATGATGTAGCAAAATACGAAGAGCTATTTGAGAAGATTCGGTTTCATTTCTAATTAACGCTTTGCTTACTGACGTATGGTTAGTTTTGGTGAATATTTACATTGATTAATTCAATAAATTAGATCAAACTTAATCTATCATGCCAAACCTGAATGTTGTAAGCGAGAAACTGTATCTTTCCGACATCTTGGAAATAAGCCGGTGTCACGGTGTAATTCTAAGCTCGAATGGGTCGGTCGGTAAATGGCCTTTTCGGTAAACTGAATTTATATAGTAACTCGTTCAGGACGAACATTATTTATAATATTTATTTGAAAAAATAATATTCGTATAAAAATAAATAAAATCATTATTCATGATTAAGTAAGATAAACAAGAAAAAAAGATACAATTAAAAGGCTGTTCAATGGAAAAAAAAGGTATTGTTTTACACCTACTCCAGTCACGACTGGTTCCCCAGGTGTCACATTTATTGGTACCAAGCTGCGTTGTCGAAATATATACATGGTAGTTTAATTAACGAATACCTTGATCATTTTTCTTTTCCTGTCATTTTCACTTTCTTAGCACTGCCTTTCTACGACGGATACATCGCCTTCCTAGAAGTGGACTATCCTGAAAGGTAAGCTTAAACAAAGTGTTGTTCTATAGATTTATCTGACTTACAGTCAAACCGGCCCCAGGTCAAACCGGCCCCTGGTCACACCGGCCTCCAAAAAGTCAAACCGGCCTGGCATGATATAACCGGACGGACCCACATTTTTAAATCGAATTCTTAATCATGTTTAATATCAAATATTTCTAGAAACCCCATGTAGTTGCTTATCACATATATTTTGGTCATTTGTAAATTTGTCAATATATTATAGTAGACGCGCCTCGTCTCGAACCCCACCTGTTTTCGAACCTTTCAATGTTATGTGTTTTTTTGCGCATGCACAAGTGTGCACTACGTCATCAATTCATGAGTACCGGTGCTTTGTCTGTAAACACTAGCTAGCTTTAAAAATGCGTCACAAACAGGTCATTACAGTCTATTTTTCAACTATGATAAACATGAGAAAACTATTAATACCTTAGTAAATCAAATCAGAAAAATATAGAATGATATATCAAGTTATCAACATAAATTGAAAAGTGTACATTGAAAATGTTTGACAGCTCTGACCCCTTCGACGCATTATGCAAAGGTCACAGTCGTGCCCATGATGAAATCACATGACTAGTATGAATTTTTATGTTACAGTAAACAATTTCTAAAATAAAGGTTCAAAAAGCAAGTGCTCTTTTTCTGGCCGCCATTTTTGTTTTTGTTATGCTGGTGGTGGGGAACACTGGAATGTTTTGGGATTAATAGATGAGGATAAAATTACTTAATTTTTTGCAGGTATGTATATAAATGATTATTTTGAACTGCTGATTCATTATTTTCTTCAATATTCACAGTAAACATTTTCTGTTCCTGGTCAAAGATTAAGAAGTTTGAAAGATGGTGTGCCCACGCTAGTTTATATTCGGCTTGCTTTTAGATTATGTGACATTGGCGCTTAGCTTTGAATACCAATTGATAGCACGCATATGTGTCTTTCGGTAGGTGTGATAATCCAATTAATGGCATGTGTGTGTATGTTTTTGTGACACGCATTCATTGTGTCAGTTGAATGAACCGTAAGGTATTGTTTTCTTGGTATATAGGCATATTTGCACATGAAAATAAAGTAACGTTAAAAAAGCACATTTATTTCAAATGCTGTAGAATAATGACATTGAGTGAAACTTTTGATTTGTTTTTCCGACCCAGAATAACCCTTTCCTTCATATTAATATGTATTCATTCATTTGCAAACAGATTAGGAGCCGTATGATCAGGATCTGCACCCTTTGCTAATGGAATTTGAAAGATCTGTTGCATTAGTTTCTAAAACTTTTAATGGCTACAGTACAATGGTTTTTGTCCATGATAATCACATGGTTATGAAATTTGGAATAAATATAGAACATGGAAAGGTTTAAGTCCCGAAGTGGAAAAAAATCTCAAATAAAACTGAGTGACACAGTTTATTAATATGGACAGAAGCTATTTGCCGACCAAGAACAACAGAACACAGAGCCAAGGTTTAACATTTAATAGCACATATCAAGTCAATTCAGGTAATAATTATTATAGTATGTTTTAACCCAGTAATCTATGAAATAATTTTTATCATGGCGTAGTCAGAAACTGTAGAATCAGATCTATTGTAGAATAAAAACAAACAGAGCCGACCCTGATCAGAAATCTCGTATAGAAACCGTGTGATGGTGATCTGGGTCTCATGTGTTTGCAAAGGCGCAGAAAGGCGTATTTATGGAGTAAAGGGTTAACTACAACATATTATCATCACGTCTAAAAATCAAAGTTCTACGTCAATGCAAACAAAGGAGACCCAGATCAGACGGCTCTTGCAGGGTATGCTCTATTTGCTTAATATGGAATACTTTAGGTCTTGCGTACATAAATAATAATGGATTAAAGGGATAACATTTTATCAGTTTATGGAGCATGGCACATATATACATAGAAACTCATACATACTCTAAAACGCAAAAAAAACCCCTAAAAACCTGACCGTTGAAAACATTCTATATAAAACAAACATAAATAATCTGTCAAGACTTGTTGGTGTTGTTCAGGCGGAACAACCACAGGACAGAATATCGGTCTTCAAAAACGCTGAAAAATTAACTTGTTTATTGACGGAACCCAAAAATGAAAACAAAGGGATTAACAACTTTAAGTAAAGTACCTAGTTATAGTCTACTTTAATTCAGTCCGAATGACTGCTCAGCCGACTGTACATTTAGTTTGACGTTTAGTGCATTTATGTGTTACGGCAATTAGTGTCCATCTTTAACAATAATAAAAGGGATTAAGACCTTTATCGCCACATGTGCATAACATGCCAATTAGTGTTTGTCTGTAGCAAAAAATAATAATGTGTTTGTTGCTCGGTTAGATTTGAAGGCACACATAAGTGTGTGTTTTAAATAAAAAGTGTTCATTGTTCAGTGACATTATATATAGGCACAAATTGCCGATAAGTGTTTGTCTTAAAAAAATGTTAATTTTTTTGGTTACATTAAATGCAGAAAAGGAAATTTTCCTCATCACAATTTTTTCTCGAACATCATATTTCGTGATAAAAATAGGTATGACTTAATAAAAGACTTAAAGTATCAAGAAACGTTTATTGATCATTACATTTCATTACTTAAAAATGATTAAAAGCCTTTTTATTCGTAGGGCTGGTTTGACCAGCCAAAATATAATGGGGAGGCTGGTTTGACCAAATTGGGGTCCGGTTTGACTTTTTTAAGACTCATAAAGGCAAAGCAGCGAGCTTGGAAACATTATACTGACACTGAGGACCACACTTCTGCAGTGTATTCACAAAAGAGGACAAATATCAAGAGCTACGGAATTGATGGAAAGATAAGAGCATGGATCAGTGGTTTCCTTGAAGGGCGAACACAGAGTCTTCTTCAACAGCCATATGTCTGAAGAGACTAGTGGAATCCAACGGCAGTGTGCTTGGCCCGATCTTAATTGTCGTCTTTATAAATGATTTGTCAAACGTGGTGAGCAGTGTAACTAGAACTTTCGCGGATGAAACAAAGATGTATGCTACAGCAGCCACGGACAACCATAGAGCAAAGCTGCAGGACGACATTGAACACATTTCGGACTGGTCAGACACATGGCAACTGAAATTCAACACCAGTAAATGCAGCATTATGCACCTGGGCCAGAGTGATACACAGCATAACTACCACATGCGGGACAATGACGGGTCATCACAGACAGCTAGAAAGCACTGAATTAGAAAAGGACCTGACTTCTGATTTTAAGTCGACAATAAGTTGTCATTTGACCAGCATGTCACTACAGCATTCGGGAAGGCAAACTGAATCTTGGGGATGATCAAACGGACATTTGCTAGCAGGAAGAGTACAGTGATCAAGCAACTTTATACGACTCTGGTTCGGCTAATACTGGAACATGGCAACGCACCCTGCATACACCAATACGCGGGCGACATCGACAAATTGTCGAGAGTCCAGAGGAGAGCGACCAAACTATGTGCAGAAGTGTGCTACCTGACTTATGAAGAGTGTTTGAAGAAACTGAAACTGCCATCCCTGCTCTACAGGTGAGAGAGAGAGACAGACAGAGAGAGAGAGAGAGGAGATATGATTCAGGTCTTCAAAATCCTGACAGGGAAGGACAGATAGGACCGTTGAGATAAATTACTGCCACGGTCGCATACAATGATACATCCAGAACAAGGGACCACAGCATGAAGCTGACAAAACAACAAAGTAGATTGAATATCAGGAAATATTCATTTGGTGTGAAAGTCGTCAACAGCTGGGTAGTCTACCAGAGTGGGTGGTCAGTGCGAAGTATCTGAACGTCTTCAAGAACATTTTTTTAG
Organism: Azorinus chamasolen; assembly: GCA_963576725.1. Lineage (NCBI taxonomy): Eukaryota > Metazoa > Mollusca > Bivalvia > Cardiida > Solecurtidae > Azorinus > Azorinus chamasolen. Next base: position 1,389,264 of record OY755248.1, read on the forward strand.
TTGGACAAGCACTGGAACAATAGACAGGTTGTGATCAGACCCACACATGCTATAGTTGGCCAAACAAGAAGACATGAGAGGGAGTTACAGGCATAGCCTCTTTCCCTTACAAGAGGTATAAATGCACAATAGTGTGTGTGTGTTTGGGGGGGGGGTTGCTGCAGATTTCGCCTAATGACGAATTTTGCCTATAATTAGATATATAGTAATTATCAATTGGAGATTTGCCTAGAAGGCAATTATATAGTAATTGTATTTGAATAATTTCGCACCTGGTACAAGTACAGCTAACATGACAGAACTATAAAGAATATTGTAACAAGATTAAATTGTCCGGTTGTATTGTTTTCCAAATCGTGATGACCAAGATTGAATGATCAGTGTAGCCCCTGATCACTGCATAGAATTTAACTGAACATTAGATAGGGAGTGATAATTAATTAATTATATACATGTACCAATAGTTATGCAGAAAGTAAAAATGCCATATGTACAAAACAATTATCTTACTTCTTGTTAGATGATCTGGATCCAGTAAATATTTGAATAGCAATATTATTTAATATAAAGTTACCCCTCCCTATACCATAGGTGTGAAATACAATCAGTATGTAATTGCTTTCTAGGCGAAATCTCCAATTGGGTTACTATATATTTAATTGTAGGCGAAATCATGCGAAATCTTCTTAAACCATAGCGGGTAAGTGCATGTCATAAGTGCTAGTGAAAGGCATAAAAGGTTTCTAATGCAGAGGTTTAAATTATTAGTGATGTGTAAGCAAAATAAAAGAATAAAAAACAATGATAAAACATTTGTCACCGTAGTAATACTGAATCATCACCACAGCCTGCTTGAAGAGGTCAAGATCTGGAATTGTGGTGATGTGTGTGGTAATTGCCTTAAGGAGAGAGGATGCAGACATTGTAGACACTTGTTCTGTTTATTTCTTTTATTTCCTTGTACATATCTTTTCTTTGTTTCAGTATTTTCCAATACGGAATCAAACTGTGCTGTTAAATGTTTCACAATCTTTTGTTGATGTGACAGTTGTTTCATAGGCATAATCATGTAGTAAAGCTTGATCGAGTTTCACGGGAGATCATTAATATAGAAGAGGAATAGTATATACCATCCAATAGTAGTGAGTACCATTCAAGTACCATCCTTTGGTGGTTTACAGAGATTAAGACAATTTTACCTAGAAGGAGATATTTAGTAAACTCATTGGACATTTCGACTAAAAGGCAATTATATAGCAATTGTGCAGCTTTAATTGTCTGGCAAACAAGGACTTTCTGTAACTGATACTCAAATCATATAGTAACCTTATCAGTTAATTTGTTGATAGATCTATGTGTGTGGCATTCATAGATTGAATAATGTACAGTAAAACCTCTCCATAATGACCACTAAATTACACCAAGTATTTTGTGTTAAATGCAGGTGGCTGCTTAAAGCAAGGTGAAAGTAAAACAGAACCCTCCTATAGGAGTGTTCTGTTTTACTTTCATCTTGCTTTAAGCAGCCATCTGCTCTAGATACCAACAAATTAATACAATTTAGTGGTCGTTATAGAGAGGTTTTACTGTAGTTGTTTGCTTTAGAATTAGGTCATATTTATACTTAAAGATACATGTACATTAATTGTTTTTATTGATAAACCATCAGCTCCCTTTGTGACCACTCTGTAGTTTATAAATAGGGTTTGGTGGAGAAATAAAGGAGCTATTCTTTAAAATGTATTAATTTACTCATCTTATCTGGGGCTGGTCACTGGCTGGTCACTGGCTGGTCACTGGCTAGTATATCTCACACTAAATCTTGATGGATGTGGAAATCATTTTGATACCAGTATTTCATTTGACCATCTACATAACTAGGTTATTGGAACATGTTTCATATTTCCAGTTCCTTTTTTTGGCTGTTTAAGTATTTGTTTGTACTTGATTGCAGATTTGGAGGGTTTCATGATAGACTATGAGCTCAGATGTTTGTAATGATGCTGAAAGAAGCCACAACCCAAGGTCTCAGTCGGTTAACGACTATCCAGCTGTGGTCTGGGGTAGAGATGTTAGGAAATCTTATGGCCGAGGATCCAGTAAAGTTCATGTGCTTAATGGCCTAAACATTACAGTACCAAGGGGATCCATGTAAGTTCTTCTTCTAGAAAGATAAATGTGAATAATGATGGTGTAATTGGTTGCACAATAAGATCTTTAATGCTTTCCTCCATAATTATGCCTTTCTATGCCTCTGTAAAAGTCACTTTTTGAAACCATTGTGACAAATAGAGCATTTGCTCCATAGTAGCAAATGCTCTATTTATTACAATGGTTTCTAAACTACAAAATTCTAAAATGTTCCTTTTCTCTAATAAGTGCTCCTTTTCTCTAATAAATGCTCCTTTTGGGTAGATTTATTCAAAGAGGTCGGGTCTGAAAATAGCCTATGGAGGAATAGGTTAAGGGCCAAGCAGTTTAGATCCAGAAGGGATATGTAGTAGGGATATTACATATCCCTTTACTTGATAACCAATCATTTTATGCTTTTGCAGAGTAGTAGTCAATTTGCATATCTAATAGTTTATGAACCGGGTCACAGCAAAATGGTCGCACTTTGATCACATTTTTTTTTGGGGGGGGGGGGGGGGGTCTATGGGTGAGTCCAAGCATGCGTTGGGGACCTTTGTTGCAGACTAAACCCTGATCAAAGAGCTCCTGTTGGAACAGTCTGACAAGGAGCTGGTGTGTTTGCTTGTATTTTATTAATAAGTATATAGTTGTCTATCTGAGGCAAAAGTTGAGCACTGCCTAGCTTTTGCCTCCATCTTGGAGCTTTCTTTAAGACAGAACTGACTTCACATGATCGGGTAATTGCATTTTTGTGTCACCTGCCGAGAGGCAGTGTGTCATTTAGGGATCAGTTTTCCGTCGTCTGTCTGTGTCCATCGGTCCGTCTGTCTGTCTATCTATCTGTCTGTCCATCACACTTTCATAAATACTAAACTAATCATTATAGAGCTTTCAACTTTCACATGTGTCTTCCTCTTATATGTGTCATCACTCCAGCATATTATTATTAACAGTTTTTGTGTCATCTACAAGCAGGTGACACATGTGTTCCTCCGGACACTCTTGTTTTAATACAATTATCCACTGTTTACTATGCCATTGAATATCCAAAGCTTTTGTTTTTAATCCTGTAATAGATTAGATTAACCATTTCCCTTATATACATGTAAACACATTTTCATACCTTTGCAAACAGAGTAGACCCAGATCAGACAGCTCCTGTACTAGGAGTTGTCTGATTAGGGTCTACTCTATTTGCTTATTGGATTATATAGATATGATACTACAGTTATTGTCTAAGCTAAGAATTTCTTTGAACAGTTTACATCAATGATCGTAAAGGTATGGTTAATGAATATTCATGAAGTAATCAACTGATTTAAAAATGCTCATCAGGGAAAGGGTTAATGTTAACCCTTTCCCTGTTCTGTATTCTTTCCAAATTTCAATATCTACTGAATATTCATAGATAAAATGATTATAATGAAACATGGAAGATGGAAAATTGTAGCCATTTTAGCAAGTAAAGACACAGATCTTTGAAATTCTATTATCAAACAGAGTAGACTCTGACCAGACGGCTTCTCTAGGAGCCGTCTGATCAGGGTCTACTCTCTTTGCGAATGCATGAACACACGTTTATATGAGGAAAGGGGTTAATATTCATGACATCATTATTTTTCACAATATTATTCATGGAGGAAAGGGTTAAAACACTTTGTAATGTATTGTTGAATTCAAGCCATCTGGTTTGTTTGTTGGCAGATATGGACTGTTAGGACCGAGCGGATGCGGCAAGACAACATTTTTGCGGATTGTGATCGGTCGACTACGTCACAACAGTGGACACATGATAGTGCTGGGAGACAGGCCTGGTGCCCGGGGTCACAAGGTGCCAGGCAGTATGATTGGCTACATGCCGCAGGTAGATTGTCATTGTTTTAGGCTATCTCATCTTGGCTACATGCCGCAGGTAGATTGTCGTCGTTTTAGGCTCGTCTAAAGACTAGTTCACTTGGTCAGATGCAGAGCAAAAGATAAAATCTGAAAGTAGGAGATCCTTAAAAAAAGGCGCTAATGACTAGTAGGTGTGTATTTAACCCTTACCTTCATAAATTCGCCTTTCTTTGCCTTTGTAATAGTCAGTTCTTGAAACCATCGTGATAAAAAGAGCATTTGCTCCATAGGAGCAAATGCTCAATTTATCACAATGGTTTCTATACTACACTATTAGAACATTTTCCTTTTCTGTAGTAAGTGCTCCTTTTCCGTTGATTCATTCAAGGAGGTTGGATCTAAAAATAGCCTATGGTGGAATGGGTTAAATACTAAAATCATCATTTCTCCAAGAAACCCTACATTATTATGATTATGACCACTCTGTAGAATTGTCTCAAAATGATTCTAAAGAATGGTCACAAAATAGGATTTGGTGGAGGAGTAAAGAAGCTAGTCGGATCCTGAAAATACTTTAATTTATACATCTTATCTGGAAACAGAGCAGACCCTGTTCAGACAGCTCCTATAATAGCCATCTGATCTGGGTCTACTCTGTTTTCAAATGTGTGAAAACATGTTTATATGAAGGAAAATGTTAATACAAGATTTTCTTTTACTGATGTGATTTTTTAGGAAAATGTTACACGAGCCCTCTGTGTGTACATGTACCCTGTTTGCTAATGTCCTAATTAGGGAAAACTATGCACAAATTGGTTAAATGATACAGTAAAACCCTGCTAATGTGACCACTTAACCCTTCGCTTGCTTAATTATGTATCCCCACCATATTTATATGGGGGAGACATATTGTTTTCGTGAGAGTTGTCTGTCCGTCCGTCCGTCTGTCTTTCTGTCCGTCACACTTTTTGTCCGGACGATAACTTCAATATGCCTGATGTCAGTTGATTGAAACTTCATATATGGAAAGAGCATAATGAGAGGAAGTGTAATGCACAAGGTCCATAACTCTGGCTTCACTAATATAGGAGTTATTGCCCTTTGTAAAAAAAATCACACTTTTTTGTCCGGACGATAACTTCTATATGGCTCATGCCAATGGATTGAAACTTCATATATGGAAAGATCATAACGAGAGGAAGTGTCATGCACAAGGTCCATAACTCTGGCTTCACTAATATTGGAGTTATTGCCCTTTGTAAAAAATCACAATTTTTTGTCTGGATGATTACTCCTATGTGACACATGCCATTGGAGTGAAACTTCATACATGGAACGATCATGATAAGAGAAAGTGTCATGCATAAGATCCTTAACTCGAGCTTCAATAAATTTAGAGTTATTGCCCCTTGTACATTTGATTAATTCTTTCTTGTCTGGACGATAACTCCTACATGGCTCTTGACATCGTATTGAAACTTCATACATGGAAAGAGCATGATGAGAGAAAGTGTCATGAACGAGGGTCATAATTCTGGCTTCAATACTTTTGGAGTTATTGCCCTTTGTTACATTTTTTGGCCGATCAATAACTCCTGTTCGACTGATGCTATTGGAATGGCATTTTATTTTTGGAAAGAGCATGATGAAAGTAAGTGTCATGCACAAGGGCCATAAATCTGGTATCAGTATTTTTGGAGTTATTAGCTGTTATCATTTTCTTCTTGAAAAATGTAGTGTGGAAAACGCATAATGAGGGGAAGTATCATTCATCAAGACAATAACATTTTTAGTGATTTCCCTTTACAAATTGTTTTATTGGAGGGGAGACATCCGTTTTTGTGACAAAAACCTCTAGTTTTAAAATACATTTATCCTTCTTTACCCATGCCCTGTTGTATAATTACATATATCTTCACTGTGTACAAGTATTTCGCTGTGCAATCACTGATGTGGGGTGCACTGATTGCACAATCAATTTGTAAATAGTGCAGACCCTGATGAGACAGCTCCTGCAAGAGCTGTCTCATCTGGGTCTTCACTATTTACAGGTAGGTATATTGATGCGAATAGCAAGCAAAGGGTTAAAAGAGGTATAATTCTGGGTGCTAGATGCAGGTGGTAGCTTAATGCAGGACAAAAGTAATGCAGAAAGCTCCTAGCAACCACCTGCTTATAAAGACATGCATGTGTATTCATTAAATGGTCGCATTAGAGGGGTTCTACTGTATTAACTCATTTATTGCCATATTGTTTAACTCATTCCTCCATAGGCTATTTTAGACCCAACCTCTTTGAATGAATCTACCGAAAAGGAGCATTAACTAGAGAAAAGGAAAATGATAAAATTATGTAGGATTGTAACCATTGTGATAAATAAAGCATTTGCTCCATAGGAGCAAATGCTCTATTTATCGCAATGGTTTTAGAACTACAAAATTCTAAAAAAATCCTTTCCTCTTATTTATGCTCCTTTTCAGTAGATTTATTAGTCCCCCACCGGTTACCGGTTGGGGGACTATAGGTTTGCTCGATTCCGTCTGTCTGTCCGTCTGTCCGTCACTTACTAACAAATGGGTAGTTGTGTGACTTTTTCCTTTGATCTTTTCTTGTGTGACTAGTCCCACAAGAAAAACTATTTTTGGCTCTAACTTTGGAAAAGAATGATCTGGAAGCTAACCCTAACCCTAACCCTATGTCCCACAACTGGCCAGGTTAATGTCACAAGAAATGGCCAGGTTAATGTCACAAGAGATGGCCAGGTTAATGATTTTACTTGTGGGACTAGTTAGAAAAAGTCACACAACTACCCTTTGGTGAGTGCGGAGTCCGTCCGTCTGTCCGTCCGTCTGTCCGTCTGTCACGCTTCTTGTCCGGGCCATATCTCCTACAAAGTTATGCCAAATTTATTATAACTTCACACATTGAAGAAGCATGATAAGGGCTAGTGTCATGCACAAGGGTCATAACTCTAGCATCAATATTTTTGGAGTTATTCCCCTTTTACATATTTTTTTGTCCGGACAATAACTCTTTATCTACTGGTTCAATTGATTTGAAACTTCACATATGGAACAATCATGATGAGGGGTAGTGTCATACACAAGGGCCATAACTCTAGCATCAGTATTTTTGGAGTTATTCCCCTTTTTCATATTTTCTCGTCAGTCCGTCTGTCACACTTCGTGTCCGGGCAATATCTCCTACAAAGTTAGGCCAAATTCATTATAACTTCACACATTGAAGAAGCATGATCAGGAGTAGTGTCATGCACAAGAGCCATAATTCTAGCATCAATATCTTTGGAGTTATTCCCCTTTTTCATATTTTTTTGTCCGGACAATAACTCTTTCTCTACTGGTTCAATTGATTTGAAACTTCACATATGGAACACACATGATGAGGGGTAGTGTCATGCACAAGGGCCATAACTCTAGCATCTATATTGTTGGAGTTATTCCCCTTTTCATATTTTCTTGTCCAGTTAATAACTCTTTATGTACTGGTTCAATTGATTTGAAACTTCTCATATGGAACAAGCGTGATGAAATGTAGTGTCATGCACAAGGGCAATAACTCTAGCATCAATATTTTTGGAGTTACTCCCCTTTTTCATATTTTCTTGTCGGGACAATAACTTTTTATTTACTGATTCAATGTATGAAAGTAGGTACTAATACCATTCAGGTGGTCATGTATATACCATGGTCAACCACACCATGGGTGGGTGGGGTGGGGAGAGTGCAGGTTTTTTTCAGTCCGGTGGGGGACTCATGTCTTGCATAGCAATACAACATGCCCTTGTTTAAAGTGGTTGGGTCTGAAAATAGCCTATGGAGGAATGGGTTAAGGAATACCCTTCCAGATCTTATATTGAAACCCATCCATTTTTCATGTTCAGTGGCACAGCAAACAAACTGTTTTCTGCTATAAGCCATTGACTTTGATGGGTTCGGAAAACAGTGCTGACCAAGATAAGAGGGCTTGAGGAGCCCTCTGATTTGGGTCTACACTGTTTGCCTGTGTCCCTTTTTTTGGATTTTGGCTGCAAATAGGTTAAAAGCTTTTGTAAGCTGTGTAAATTGTCTGGCAATACTGTCAGCTGCATCAATTCTTGATGAAGACATTTTTTCATATGTTTATTTTTTTTAAACAAAAAAGACGAAAATTGCAGCAAATATCAACTTTTACAAACAAAAATATGACAACGAAGAGTTCAAGTGCATGTGAAAAGCTTTGATGTGTTTTTCAGGAAACGGCTCTTTTCCCAGACCTGACTATTTCCGAAACATTGAAGTACTTTGGCACACTACATGGTATGTCATCTGATCTCATCAGCAGACGTACAGACTTTCTCCTTGAGTTTTTCAAACTGCCAAACAAAACTCATTTAGTCAATCAACTCAGGTATGGTCTTACGTTTGTTCAGTGACTTAACATTAAAGTTCAAAAGATCTGAGTTAACCCTGTCCCTGTTCTATATTTATTCTAAATTTCAATACCTACTGAATATTCATGGACAAAACAGTTGTAATGAAATATGGAAGGTGGAAGCCATTTTAGAAAGTAAAGAAACAGTCCTATCAAATTCCAATAGCAAGCAAAGCAGACCCTGATCAGACGGATCCAATAGGGGTCTACTCTGTTTGCAAATTCGTGAAAATGGGATTATATGACGGAAAGTGTTAAAAACAGTTATTATTTTTACAGCATGCTAAAGTTTAGTCCTTTACATGCTGAATATTCATATAAGAAATAATGACATCATGAATATTTATTAGACGATTTTTTATGATGCATTGTAGTACATTAACGAAGGAAATTTAACCTTGACAGAAAATGTAAAATTCCATAAGCAAACGGAGCAGACCCTGATCAGACAGCTCCTATAGGAGCTGTCTGATCTGGGTCTACTCTGTTTGCAAAAGGCATTTATTCGAGGGACAAGATGAACAACAACCGTGATAACATGAGACACCGCTATTGATTGCTCATCAAACAATGATTATCTTTTTGCTTTGTGATATTATGAAAACACGTACATGTATAACATGAATATTTAGTACAGTAAAACCTCTCTACAATGGCCACTTAATTATGTTAATTAGTTTGTATTTAGGGTAGGTGGCTGCTTAAAGCAAGGTGAAAGTAAAACAGAACGCTCCTATAGGAGCGTTCTGTTTAACTTTCACCTTGCTTTATGCAGCCACCTGCTTTTAACACAAAATACTTGATGTAATTTAATGGTCGTTATGGAGAGGTTTTACTGTGCAATTGTTTTATGGCTCATAAAACAAGAGACACTTTGTCAATTGTCATGGCAGATATTGCAGGATCACATAATTACCCTTTCACCTCTGAATTGTCTGAGCCCATCAGTATATAACTATGAAGTCCACTCAGTATGAAAGGGTTAAACTTGAGGGATTTGAATGACAAACAGTGCCGACCCTGATCAGAAGCTTCCTCTAGGAGCCCTCTGATTTGGGTCTTCATTGTTTTCAAATACCAGTGCATGCATGTCCCACATTCAAAGGGTTTAACAAACTGAGCATGTAATGATGATGAACAAGTTTCATATTTCAATGCAACAGCATTAATGGAACCAACCACAAAATGACTCGTATAAAGGTATGGTCATATGACTTGCACTGTCACCTTAGAATTATGAAAGCATGTTGCAAATTTCAAGGCAGTAATTTGGATAAAGATGGAAGTGAACCTATAAACTAGAACACTTAACAGAGAAATATATGATCTTCTATGTCCAGATGTGATAAAAAAATTCTAATCTGTGCGTCTGGTTGTCCTTTTTCCCTGAAATGATTCATATTGTCAGTATTTATTTGTACATTTTCCCCTTTTTCTAGTGGTGGTCAGATGCGGAGAGTCTCGTTCATGGTTGCACTCTTGCATGAGCCTGAGCTGCTTATTGTAGACGAGCCCACAGTTGGAGTGGATCCCCTTCTGAGAGAAAGGTGACAGTCCACAAGTTTACTTTTATGCTTGTATTCTACATCCATATTTAGCTTTACAATGTAATTAACATACATGTATTTATACAAGCTCAAGTAAGCATAGTGCCAATGTAAACAGAATAGTGACTCCAGGTAAGATGCGTAAATTAAAATACTTTCAAAATTAGCTCCTTTACTTCTCTTCCAAGCCCTATGTTAAGACCACTGTGTAGGATTGCCTCTTTGAGACGATTCCAACAGGTGGTCACAACATATGGTTTGGCAGGGAAAGATTTTAGTATTTTTATCTATTGTTCTGCCCTCATGCATGTGAGCCCCAGGGTGGATAATCTTCATGGAAAACTTAGCTTTGTTAGTAATTCTACATGAAACAACATCCTCCAAGCTAAAGCACTCTTCAATAGTTCGAATAAGTATTGATTAGAATTTTTCTGAATGATGGTTAAACTTACATTTTGTTATCGGTCCTGTACCGGTAATACTTGAATAACCCTTTCCTCCATAAAAACGCCTTTCTATGCCTCTGTAATAACCACTTTCTGAAACCATTGAGATAAATAGAGCATTTGCTCCTGGTTTCAAACTACAAAATTCTAAAATTTTACTTTGCTCCTTTTGGGTGGATTCATTCAAAGAGGTTGGGTCTAAAATAGCATATGGAGGAAAGGAATAATCGAGCATCCAGGTATCCAACAGGTATTGTTTTAGTGACCATTTAAGCATTACTGGGAGTACTTGGACTTAGATTTATATGTATCTCGATGGAATCTACAGCGTTTTATCCATTATTTACAGAATATGGGATCACTTAGTGAACATCTCCAGCCACACTCAGAACCAGACAACCATTATACTGACCACTCATTATATAGAGGAGGCCCGGCAAGCAGATAAGGTGGAGTGGTTTGTATATCCTTTATCCTGCTGTAAATACAAATGTTGTCTGCCCATACTCAGATATGAAGCAATTGCACTTAGTTCAGGTTGGTTCAAGCTTTAAAAAATATTGACCAAGTGTCAACCGAATTAACCTTTCACTTCATATAAACATGTTTTCACGCATTTGCAAACAGTAGACCCAGATCAGATGGCTCCTATAGGAGCCATCTGATCAGGGTCTGCTCTGTTTGCTAATGCATTTTGAAAGATCTGTTTCTTTACTTTCTAAAATAGCTACAATGTTCCACTTTCCATATTTCATCATACCCCCACAAACGAAGTTTTTTTTTGGGGGGGGGGGGGGGGGGGGGGGGGTATACTGGAGTCACCATGTCTGTCTGTCCGTCCGCCTTGATAACTTCCAAAGTATAAAAGCTATTGACTTCAAACTTCATATATAGATAGATCACATTGACGGCAAGTGCAGTGCACAAGGTTTGTAACTCTGTCTTCAGTATTTTTGGAGCTATTGCCCTTTGTCATTTTTCAGTTTTCCGGAGTTTTTTCCTAAACCTTTACAGATATTGATATGATATGTGGTATGTGGCTTTATTATAATGAGTTACAGGTCAAGTTTGAATTTCGTTACGCTTATACATATCGTTACGGAAATACAGTGATTTTACTTAGAAATTTTCCGGAAATTCAGGTTTTCCGGATTTTTTTTCTAAACCTTTACAGATATTGAAGTGATATTTGGTATGTGGCTTTATTATAATGAGTTACAGATCAATTTTGAATTTCGTTACGTTTCATTGATTTTTTACGGAAATACAGTGATTTTACTTAGAAATTTTACGGAAATTCAGGTTTTCTGCAGTTTTTTTCTAAACCATTGCAGATATTGATGTGAATTTTGGTATGTCGCTTTATAATAGTGAGTTACAGATCAAGTTTGAATTTTGTTACACTAAATTGATTTTTAAAGGATTTACAGCATTTTGACTTAGAAATTTTTAGGAAATTTCAGGTTTTACGGAGTTTTTTTCTAAACTGTAGCAGATATTGTAGTGATTTATTTCTATAACCCCCATCTCTGTGTCAAATGTGCTAGTGGGGGTATTCATCACCTTTAGTGGTAGTTCTAGTTATACTTATTTTGTCCATGAATATTCAGTAGGTATTGCAATTTTGAATAAACATAGAACAGGGAAAGGGTTCCGAGTACATACATGTATATCTGCTTATGTATCAGAAAAACAGATAAAGATGCGTATTCAAATACTAAAATTGTCATTTCTCCACCAAAATTATGTTGTATCCACTCTTTAGAATCGTCTCAAAGAGATGATTCTAAAGAGTTTTCACAAGATAGAGTTTGATTGTGATATAAAGAGGTTATTCTTGAAAACATTTTAATATATTTACATTCACCCCATCCCTTTCCATTGTAAAAATTGACGTTCAATTGTTGTAAACTTCATTTTCAGCGGAGGCGGGGCTTACGGGCCTTTTCTCCGCGAATTAATTTTCGAATTCGGACAGCAGACATTTGGTGGAATTTTCAAAATTAACCGACTGCGTTCTTATTAGCGTAAACCTTTATGATCTTCTTATCTAAAATTCTTCTTTACTAATATGCGACAACTTTAAAGATAAGTGCAGCACTTTATAAAAAGCATTTATTCGTATTTACATGTAGACTATATCAACAGCGATCAACGCTTTTTTATCCTAAGGTCAAGATGACGTCACATCAAATTGACATCAACTTGGTATTTTCGCGCCAAAGTTTCAAGTTGATGACGTTGATTGTTTACATTGGAACTTTTGTTGCGTTCGAATAGTAAACCACTTCAGTTATGCGGTTATGGCTATTCATGTAAGCACATGTACTATTCGTGTTAACAACATCAGGTAAGGATTAAACACATTTGCATACCAATAAGCTACTTATCCATGCTAGAAATAACAGGAAATATAATGTAAATATTAGAAATTAATTGAATTTTTTTTATGTTTAAGCGAAATAAACGACAGAAAATGATCAGCAAATTAACCATGAATCGCTAGTGCGATTCATGTAATTTGCCGATCATTTTCTGTCGTTTATTTCGCTTAAACGTCAAAAAATTCAATTCATTTCTTAATTACACATCTTATATGGGCCTCTGTTTATGCTATTCTTACTAAATAACCGGTTCTGTAACTTCCAGGTTGGCTTCATGAGGAGTGGAAGAATTCTAACAGAAGATCAGCCAGAAAGAATACTCAATACTTTCCACTTAGATGTAGGTACATATCACCGCACTGACTGTGAGCATTTTTTTGTACTAGGTTTTATGTTGCTTTAACAGTATTTCAGTCATTGCCCAATGTTTAGCTAATTACATGTTGAGGAAGACCCCCGAAGTTCTTTCATGCACAGAACAAATTGCATTGTTTCTTACACAGAATAATACCCAGGTAGAACCACCATCTTACTATAAGTTAAATGGAAGGCTTCCTCAGATAAAAAAAATTAAGTGCTGGCTATATAGGAGTCCTCTCATCAGGGTCTGCACTGTATATCATCTTACACAAATCTTTAAACGAATTCCTAATATTCACGGTAGGATTGCCCTGTTTGAATTTTGGAATAGTCCATTTGAAAATTCAGTGTTGAAATGGTTTCCTTTCATTTCTGTTGAAATTTGTTACCAAGTTTCAAACAATTTCGATTCCAAAAGAGACTTGAGTTAAACAGCTTTCTTCCATTTATCAAGATCTTAATCATTTCAGAGCCTGGAGAAGGTGTTTTTACAGTTGTGTCACAGGGATCAAGCAGGCACGCCAGAAGATCTGGCTGACCCTGAGGAGGGGGTAAGATATGTAATAACTTAAATATTTGGAGAAACTGAAGGAACAGTGTAATAAGAGCAATACACTATTTGCTGTACCAATGAGTTTCATTTAACCATATCCCTGTTAAATATTCATGTAAGGAATTATGACATCCTAAATATTTATTCTATTAACGCAATCTGTCATTTTTAGCTCGCCTGTTCGTAGAACAGTAGAGCTTATGCTATACCCCCGGCGTGAGCGTGAGCGTGAGCGTGAGCGTGAGCGTGGGCGTGAGCGTGGCCAAGGTTAAAGTTTTTTGGACGGGTTGTTTTAAAGCTTAATATTTGTACTAGGATGCTGAAATTTTGTATGGAAGTTCATTTGAGGTTAAATATTGCTGTTATGAAGTTAAACATTAAAAATATTTTTCAATTTTATCAATTTTTGACATGTTTTGGACTTAGTCCTTTTGGCCACAAATCACCAGGTTAAAGTTTTTTGGACAGGTTGTTTTAAAGCTTAATATTTGTACTAGGATGCTGAAATTTTGTATGGAAGTTCATTTGAGGTCAAATATTGCAGTTATGAAGTTAAACATTAAAAATATTTTTCAATTTTATCAATTTTTGACATGTTTTGGACTTAGTCCTTTTGGCCACAAATCACCAGGTTAAAGTTTTTCGGACAAGTTGTTTTAAAGCTTAATATTTGTACTAGGATGCTGAAATTTTGTATGGAAGTTCATTTGAGGTCAAATATTGCTGCTATGAAGTTAAACATTAAAAATATTTTTCGATTTTATCAATTTTTGATATGTTTTGGACTTAGTTTTTTGTGGGGCCAAAAATCACCAGGTTAAAGTTTTTTTGGACGGGTTGGTATAAAGCTTAATATTTGTGCTATGATGCTGAAATTTGGTGAGAAGGTTCATATTGTCGTGACCCTTCCAACCATGCCAATATTTTTGCCCTTCTGACCTTGACCTTTGACCTACTTTTGCAAAAATCTTTAAATACCTATATTATTGGAGCCATTTGGCTTAGGGCTTCCATACTTGGTATGACCATGCCAATATTTTTGCCCTTCTGACCTTGACCTTGACCTTTGACCTACTTTTTCAAAAATCTTTAAATGCCTATAGTATTTGAACCAATAGACCTAGGGCTTCCATACTTTGTATGCAACTTTCTTGTGTTAAGATTTTTGCAACAATATTATTGTTTGCCCTTCTGACCTTGACCGTGACCTTTGACCTACTTTTGAAAAAATCTTTAAATGCCTATATTATTGGAACCAATAGGCTTAGGACTACAATACTTGGTATGATCATGCCCACTTTTTTGCCTTTTGCCCTCCTGACCTTGACCTTTGACCTACTTTTGCAAAAATCTTTAAATGCCTATAGTATTTGAACCAATGGACATAGGGCTTCCATATTTGGTATGATCATGTCAACTTTTTTGCCCTCCTGACCTTGGCATTTGACCTACTTTTGCAAAAATCTTTAAAAGCCTATAACATCCAACAATATTGTTGTTTTGCCTTCTGACCTTGACCTTCGACCTACTTTTGAAAAAATCTTTAAATGCCTATATTATTGGAACCAATTGGCCTAGGACTTCCATATTTGGTATGATCATGCCAACTTTTTTGCCCCCCTGACCTTGACCTTTTACCTACTTTTGCAAAATTCTTTAAATGCCTATAACATTTGAACCAATGGGCCAAAGGCTTCCATACCTGGTATGCAACTTTCTTGTGTTAAGACCTTTCCAACAATATTGTTTTTGCCATGTTACTTTGACCTTTGACCTACTTTTGCAAACTTCTTTAAATGCCTATAAAATTTGAACTGGTAGGCCAAGGGCTTCCATACTTGGTATGCAACTTTTTTGTCTTAAGACTTTTCCAACCATACCATTGTTTTTACCATGTGACCTTGACCTTTGACTTACGTTTGCAAAAGTCTTTAAATGCCTATAGCATTGCAACAAATAGGCCTAGGGCTTCCATACCTGGTATGACCATGCCAACATGTTTGCCTTTCTGACCTTGACCTTTGACCTACTTTTGCAAAAGTTTTTAAATGCATATACTTCCATACTTGATTTGTATCTTTTCTGTCTGAAGACTTTTTCAAACACACCAATGTTTTTTACCATATGACCTTGATATTTCACCTATTTTTGCAAAAATCTGTAAGTGCCTATAACTTGGAACCAGTATACCTAGGACTTCCATACTTGGTATGACCATGCAAACATATTTGCCCTTCTGACATTGACCTTAACATTTGACCTACTTTTGCAAAAGTCTTTAAATGCATATAACATTGGAACCAATAGACCTAGGGCTTCCATACTTTGGATGTATATTTCCTGTCTTAGGACTTTCCAACTATACCAATGTTTTTTACCATGTGACCTTGACTTTGACCTTTGACCTTCTTTTGCAAAAATCTTTAAATGCCTATGCTATTGGATGCGATGGACATAGGACTTATATACTTGGTATGACCATGCTTATATACTTGGTATGACCATGCCAACATTTTTACCCTTCTGACCTTCACCTTTGACCTACTTTTGCAAAAATCTTTTAACTGCCTATTACATTGGAACCTGAATAGACCTAGGGCTTCCATATTTGGTATGTATCTTTTTTGTTTAATAATCTTCTTAAATTTATGAAAACTGGTATTTGGTTGCCTTTGGTTGTGATATTGATGCAGTTCAGTTTAAATTGAAAATTGATTTTTTTTTGTATTCAATATGACACGTTTTAGACTTAACTTTTAAACAGGCGAGCATCAGGTGGCTTTGACACCATTTCTGGTTCTGCAATCTGATTGGCTCATGTGACTAAATTTGCGCCATATAAAAACTGTTTTATATGTCGCAAATTCAACCAATCGAAATCGGCCGAATAACAGCATTAGCCTGTAAATATATTAATGCGCTTTGTTTATCAAACACTTAGATCTACTGATAAATTCGTATGCATACACTGACATATATTCAAGTTCAGTCCGGTATTTTGAAAGTTATTAATTTCCATTCTTTGTCACGACTTGACCGGTCTTTTATATGTCATGTGGAGAATTATTGATAAACTCAAAGCGTTATGATTCAGATTCAACCTTATTTATCACACTATTCAAACATAACGTTATAACGTGACGTCATTGTTACTGACGACGTTTTTGCGTACGGCGCCAAAGACTAAGATAACGTTACTTTTCCTGACATGTGTATTGAAAGTGTATTGAAATGTAAAATAGCTGTCGCGTAATGATTCATGACAAATGTAATAGTGAACTTAGAACTGGGCCGGTGTTTTGACTGTAAACCAGGGTGAGAAAAAAAATCCAGTTATTTTAAGAAATCTGAGAGAAACTGGGCACTATTTCTCGCCTCATCACTCATTCAATCACCTGTGCGCATAGGTTATAACAACAATTTGGCATTTTTCGTGTTAAGATTGCGTTAGAATAGGGTTAATCCTACTGTAATTTGAAATTTGCGACGGTATATGAGGTTTTTAACAGTCTTAAAGTATTTTAACGGCTCCGCCTTCGGCGTCGCCATTAAAATAATTTGCGACCGTTAAAAACCTCATATACCGTCGCAAATTTCAAATTACAGTAGGATTAACCCTATATTAGCTGTTTTTATGCCCCTGCCTTTAAGCAACGGGGCATTAAGTTTTACCCTTGTCCATATGTCCGTCCTGTAAAATTTTCGTCAAAGTTTTCTTGGCTTGTCTATGCTGCAGTTATTTGATATTTGGTCTGAAGCCCAATCATAGTGCGTTGTACGGTGTCTCCCTTATTTTTTTATGATGGCATATGTACACAGGATGTTTTGCCTTAGGCAGAAACTATAGAATCAGATCTTTCAAATTCCATTAGCAAACAGACCAGACCCTGATGAGATGGATCCTATAGGAGCCACTTATCTGGGTCTACTCTTTTTGCAAATGTATGAAAAGGCACTCAATAAAGGAAAGGGTTAAAGTTATGAAAATTGTGCCAAATTGACTACATATTAATCCACTTTATAAACCGAAGGACCCTGAAGAGTGGGTGTCCTATTATTTTCTATATATTTAAGTATATTAACATTTTTGCAAACAGCGTAGATCCAGATCAGATAGTTCCTGGTGGAGCTCAGTGTTGTTTTAGTTTGTTTATCCGTTAGTCTGCTGCTGGCAGATCCATGATTACTTTTGCAAACGTTTGGATCCAGATGAGACACTAAGTCACTCTATGGCTCATCAGGATGTTGTTGGACACCCTGATTGCATTGTTTAACCCTTTCCTCCATAAATACGTCTTTCTACGCCTCCTTAATAACCACTTCTTGAAACCATTGTGATAAATAGAGCATTTACTCCTATAGGAGCAAATGCTCTATTTATCACAATGGTTTCAAACTACAAAATTCTAAAATTTTACTTTTTTCTAGTTAATGCTCCTTTTCAGTAGATTCATTCAAAGTGATTGGGTCTAAAAATAGCCTATGGAGGAAAGGGTTAAATAAAATTATTATAACTTGAATTTTGAGAGTGTAGTGGGTTAAATTGTGTAAATACAATTTGGTTGGCAGGCTAAAGGTTAAATAATGTTATAGGCCAGATTGTACACTGTCTACCATAGCAAAAGTTTGCTTAAACCTTTCCTCCATAGGCTATTTTTAGACCCAACTTCTACGAATGAATCTACCCAAAAGGAGCATTAACTAGAGAAAAGGAAAATTTGTGAATGTTGTAGTTTGAAACCATTGTGATAAATAGAGCATTTGCTCCTATATGAGCAAATGCTCTATTTATCACAATGGTTTCAAGAAGTGACTATTACAGAGGCGTAGAAAGGCATATTTCTTAAGGAAAGGGTTAATATGTACAATTATAAAAATTGAGTTATCAAAATTCATGAAGTAATTAGATATTTGCGTAAATTCTTACGACGTAAAGCGGGTAAATATGATACCTGTATACCATTTACTTCTTGCCATGTTTCACAAGCTTCTCAAATTAAGACATGTCTCAAACTACACATTGAACTCTAGATATTTTTCACAATGTTGCAGTATAGGTATGCATTGAAAAGATAACTGTTTCTTTCAATTACAGTAAAACCCCTCTAAACCGGACGTTAAATTTGGTATAAATATCGGTGACAGGTGGAAGCTTCATGCAGGGTGAAAGTCCTAGAGGAGCTTTCTGCATGACTTTCACAATGCATGAAGCAGCCACCTGTCTAAAAGTATCTAAATTCTTCTCTACTAGAAATCCGGTTTAGAGAGGTTTTACTGTAATCACTTTTTGAAACCATTGTGATTAATAAAGCATTTGCTCCTATGGATCAAATGCTATATTTATCACAATGGTTTCAAAACTACACAATTCAAAAAGTTTCCTTTTCTCCAGTAAATGCTCCTTTTCAGTATATTTATTTAAAGAGGTTGGGTCTGAAATAGCCTATGAGGTAATGGGTTAAGATGCAATAGACGAAAGATAGGGCATATTTGAAGTTTCATTGTTTGGTTACCCTTTTCAAACACTTTGTTTTCAATCATTGAATAACAATTTTGCTGCCATTGTCGCGTCTGTGATTACTTATGCAAACAGTAACTCGGCGTCTGATCAGGATCCAGATTGTTTGTCACTGTAGTAATGTTTTTGAAAGACAAGGGAGAAATTTAACGGAAAATTATAGCAGACAACAAATTTCACAGGTAGAAATGTTTTGCGATGAAAAATACATGTATTACCATTTCTACGCTAATTAGATGCTGAGTTATCCTGGATCCAAACAATTGACAAAAGTAGTTTAACCCTTTCCCACATATGTTTTCACACATTTGCAAACAGAGTAGACCCATATCAGACAGCTCCTATAGGAGCCATATGATCAGGGTCTACTCTGTTTGCTAATGGAATTTGATAGTTTTGTTTCTTCACTTTCTTAAATGGCTACAATGTTCTACCTTCTTTATTGATTTATAACTGTTTAGACCATGAACAGTCAGTAGGTATTGAAATTTGAAATAAAATAGAACAGGGAAAGTAGTTTAAATGTTTCTAATTCCCAGACAGTGACAAACAACCTTTATCTATGCCTCAGGCCATTACAATTTCAGGCTACCCGTACAGAACACATTGACAATGTTGCCAAGCTGGACGATGATGTTCCATTGTTAGATGACCATGTTACTGAAACCTATCACAAGTCACCAACAGTTGGTTGTCTTTCTAATTTTCATCTAGGACTGCCAAGCTGTAGGAATATTGCAGCTCAGTTAGTGAAGAATTTACGACTGATGAGGAGAAATATAGGGTAATTTGAAATGAATTTCCAATTACAGTCTGGACTCGAAATAAAACCGATTCCATGAAATCCTCGTACCTAGATAGAATCTTTATTTACATCTCATAATTTTTTATGATCAATGCACATTCAGTAAATATAAAAACATATACAATAAACATTTCAAATAGTGCATAGCCATTCCATATTAAAGGAATTATAAGAGATGGTAAAAATGACATTGCATGTCATATATAACACATATGTTTATAACATCACAGTATGACACAAATAAAATTGGACCACTGCAAATTGCAATACTGATCCAATATACCAAAACAGCTTAAAATAAAGAGAGTATAAAATGAAATAAGAATAATCAACAAAAGCAAGCTAATATACTCCGATGTTCAAAATCTGCATCTGTTAAGAAAACTTAAAGATCGAAATGACATGACACTATATCATATAAAAACATATCCGGAACATCAGATACATTAAAAAAAAAAAATAATAATAATAAGTCAGTCAAATATAACGGTCAAAGGGAGCTAACTCATACAGGTACATCCATCGAATGATTATTTCAGGTATGTAAAAATTTGAATCTTAATTTTGAATATAAACAGATTCCGGCCAGTGGAGAAGGCTGTTTCGTTGGTTTCCGCAGCAATCCATTTTTCTAGTTTTTTGACACAAACAATCATTTACTGACCTTGCTGTTTAGCGTTAAATAAGTGCTAAGGTACATAGATTCCAATTCTGAAGTCGGCTCGAAGCGCAAAATTTGCGGAAATTTGCGCAGCATACATCTTTGAGAATATTTGGCTATAGTAGAAACTTTAGAACCAGGTCTATTTTATTCCATATTAGAGCTAACAGAGTAGACCCTGATAGTAGACAGCTGCTGATCTCGGTCTACACAGGTTGCAAATGCATGAATATGGGTCTTTATCAAGTAAAAACATAACTGCAACAACTTTTATCAACAGCATCAATCCTCACATTCTTGTTCATTATCACGAGTCTTACAATCTGACAAAGGGCTATAGACATGCCATAACACCCTGAATTAGACTTCAATTGAGTGGTTACTATAGCAATGTTTTACTGTTTTATCTCTCTCACAGGTTTCTATTGTTCCAGTTCCTTCTCCCTATTGTTCAGATAGTGTTGTTCTGTGAATGTATAGGAAACAATCCATTCAACCTGAAGATGGCTGTGATCAACAACGACTCGGGAATATTAAATATGAATCTCGGCCAGGAGTTCCTCAGTGCAATAGATCATCATATAATCTCACAAGTAGGTCATCTTACTGAATAAATTAGGAGGGAGCACATATATTTATTACCAGTCAGAAAAAATTATCTGATTGGTCAGCTTGGTGAGTTGTGTGAGGCCGTAATACGAGTACTAGTCAGGATCTCTTCATTAATTCAATATATACATGTATACAATGTATATAAAATTTATGAAATAATTGACAGTAATAGTGAGTGACATTTCTCAGACATTTCTTTTCCATTTTTTCTTTAACCTTTTCCGTCATTTAAACACCTATTCACAAATTTGTAAATAGAAAAGACCCAGATCAGACGACTCCTATAGGAGCCATCTGATCAAGATCTGCTCTGTTTGCTTATGAATTTATGATTGATCTGACTGTTCTGTTTCAACCAATGCCAAAATATCCTGTGTACATATCGAGGGCTTGGTGCAAAACTATTCTAACTCCTTCACAAAGTGAAGGAGTTAGAATAGATTTGCACCAAGCCCTCGATATGCCATTATTAAAAGTCGGCTAATGACTATTCCTGATCATTGATGTCATTATGTTTGACATGAGTATTGAATAGGGAAAATGTTTTATACTGACCATGATCTATAACTTACTGCAAATTTATGTTTTATCCGTTTCCCTGTTCTATGTTTATTCAAGATTTCATTACCAACTGAATATTCATGGACAAAAGACTTATAATGAAATATGGATGATGGAACAGTGTAGCTATTTTAGAGAGTAAATAAACAGAACTATCAAATTCCATTAGCAAACAGAGCAGATCCTGATCAATAGGAGCCGTCTGATCTGGGTCTACTCAGTTTGCAAATGCGTGAAATTGCGCTTTCGAATTTGACATCGTGCAGGACGAGCAGAATTCACCCAAAAAGATTTCAGGAGACTTAATAAAGCTCTGACTGGTAACAAATTTGTAACACTGAAATGTGTCAGGTTGTAGAGGCTTGTATGACCTATGTAGAGGCTGCATTTCCTTCCCCAAATGACATCTACACCAGTTATATCAGCCTGTACAATCTGCCAAACTCTTGCATTATTAACCCTTTACTCCATATATACACCTTTCTATGCCTTGGCAAACAGAGTAGACCTATATCAGACGGATCATTGGCTAGTACTGTCCACTTTGTCACTAGCTACTGTGTACTGGGCTGTCCACTAGATCACTGGCTACAGTGTACTGGGCTCTCCACTTGATCACTGGCTACAGTACACTGAAGCAATGATCAAGTGGACAGCACAATCCTTGAAGAAAACTCTTTCATTAGCAGTTTATAGAAAGAACCACTTATGGAGTAGCAGGTATATGTCAATGCAACTTTGTTCACATTTTATAGGCATTGTAGCGTTCTCCTTTCTTAGGGTTATAAATGACATTCAATATTCAGTAGAAGCTGTAATTACCTACATCATAATCAACACCCATCTTGCTGCCATAGATGTGTCAATGTTCTTTATCACTGAATAAACTATGAACCTATTTGCTCCTTCATCCAAGCTGTATTTAAGAACTCATCCATTTATTCATGTTTAGGGTTCCACCCTAAGCCCCAGTGAAATTTTCCTGGAATAGCTCTTAGGTTATATTTTGTAATGTTACCAATTTGATAAATTTGCATCTGTATCCAGAAAATGATGGTTAAAAATTCAGAGTTTGACTTGTTCTGAGTGATCATTGTAGGAATGTTATTTATGTCCTATTTATTTTCAGGTCAACTATACAAATGAACCATATGCTGCAGCATTACAGTCTGTGAAAGATGCCAAAACCTGGGGGATCATCAGCATAGGCCAGAACTTCTCTAAGGATCTAGTCGAGAGGCAAGTAGGAACAGATTTGGGTGATGCAATTTAATGGTGTAACTCAAAATTGTTGTATCTTCTTTATTTAACCCTTTCCTTCATAAATACGCCTTTCTACGCCTCTGTAAAAGTCACTTCTTGAAACCATTATCACAATGGTTTCAATATTACATAATTCTAACATTTTCCTTTTCTCTAGTAAATGCTCCTTTTGAGTAAATTCATTCAAAGAGGTTGGGTCTAAAAATAGCTTATGAGGGAATGGGTTAACAATTATAGCATTTACAAATTAATTCTCTTTTTAAAATTGTCAGTATTGATTTTTCTTTCCGTTTTGTTGAAGATCTCAATGAGATTGTCAAACAGTTTGGATCCTGGATACATGCACTGTTCTTACCTGGATCTAAACTGTTTTACAAAGGTAATCACCAATTTCCTCCGTAGATTGTAGTTACAACAGTTTAACCCTTTACTCCATAAATACGTCTTTTTACGCCTTTGTAAACAGACTAGACCCAGATCAGATGGCTCCTGTAGGTGTCGTCTGATCAGGGTCTGCTCTATTTGCTTATTATGTTATATAAATTTAAGCATACAGTTTCTGCTATGGTTAAACATTCCTGTGTCGATGTGCTGTTATAAAAACTAACCTAATTAATATTCATGATGTCATTATTTCTTACATGAATATTCGTGGAGTTAAGGGTTAACACTAGGCTCTTGAGTTTGGGTAGACTAAGGAATATAAACATATACACAGAGAAATAAAGTTTGAGAAGTAAGAAAGAGAGAAGGACAGACTGGAAAAGAAAACAAGAATAAACATAGGGACAGAAGGATAGAAGAAATATGTCTCACAGTCTGTACCTATTTTCAAAAGACTTAACCATTCCTTTCATATAAACGTCTTTTCATGCATTTGCAAAAAGTGTAGATCAAGTTCAGACAGCTCCTATAGGAGCTATCTGATCAGGGTCTGCTCTGTTTGCTTACAGACTGTCTTAGATCTGATTCAGTACTATTTGTCATAGCAATGTTATAACAATATACATGTAGAACAATTTGTTAATTAATGTCTGTAATGGATAAAATATGCCTGTTTCTACAGCCAAAAATGTTCCATTCTCACCAGCTTTTAGTCTAAAACCAATGTCAAATAAAAAAAATCATTTTTTTTTCTTTTTCGGTTGTTCGTTTGCCATTATCATGCTGAGTTTACACTTATTTTATACCACGGCTTGCGATTGGTTGTACCAATCAAAATCTACTTTACTATGAAGAATGGTGTCACAGTAAGTAATTCCTCGTCAATTAGTTATGTGTACCCACAGCATACTAAAGATGAACTATTATTATATGTCTATTCTCACAGGTTCCAAGGTGGTAACACATCAGAGGCTGTTATAAACGGGAGCAAGATAAACCTGAAGATGGATGCCAGTAGTAAGTTTATTTACATCGAAGAAGGGAAAAGGGGTTTGGCTTTGGAAACTAATTAACTTGCATCTGCATAGGACCCCCCCTCCCCCTCCCTGCCCCTCAGGGTGAGGGTCAGTCACCAATTTGAACCTATAAAAATCTTCTACTCTAAATCTATAGGGTTCTCAACTTTCATCTTTGGCACATAGCATCATCTGTAAGTCCTCTACAAAAGTTATATAAATTATGTCCCAGGGGTCAAAATTAGCCCCGCTTCCTCTGAAACTGGAAGGTTCTCAGCTTTCATATTTGGCACATAGCATCATGTTCAGGTCCTCTACAAAAGTTTAATAAATTATGCCTCTGGAGTCAAAATTTTCCCGGCCCCAGTGGGTGTGGGGGCAGTTTTCTATAGAAACTTAATTTATAGTAAAAACTTTAAAAATCTTCTCCTGATTATCTCGTGAGTGATATCAGGGCCATTGTGGCCGTCTTGTTTTCAATTTCTTGTTTATATTTTAGACATGTTTTGTGCTTACGTCCAATTTTCTTCATAATTATCAAAGATATTGGCTTGTTTATGGAACAGTTATGTACAATCATATGCTGATTATGTAGTGCAAGGACCATCCATAACTCTGATTGCATTTTATAAGAGCCATCATGATTAGCCTAACTATCACGATGAACTGTGCTTGTCTTTAGCATCGCACTGTTATTAACCTATTCCCTCATAGGCAATTTTTAGATCCTACCTCTGAACAAATCAAAGGAAATTTTTTAAAATTTAGTAGTTTGAAACCATTGTGATAAATAGAGCATTTGCTCCTATAGGAGCAAATGCTGTATTTATCACAATGGTTTCATAAAGTGACCTTTACAGAGGTGTTAATATGAGGGAATGGGTTAAGGAGCAGGTGGTGATCGGTATTCATTAACCTTTGGTTTACAATTCTAGTTTATTAAGAATCAACCTGGCTGTAGCTAATGCTTTTAAAATGTTAAATTCATATTTTAATATTTTATGCAATATTTGTTGGATAATTATGTCTTTTCAGATCAGCAGGTGGCAGTGATAGTTCAGAAGACTGTCCTTGATGCTTTCCAAACTTTTTCTGCAAGCATGCTGACCAAATTTGGGCTCAGTCCTGAATTAGCCAGTTTACCAATAGATGTATATATAGCTAGACCCTATCAAAGCTGAACCCTACCTGCTTAACCTGTTCTCTCCTACTGTGCCTTTTTGCGCCTCTGTAAAACTCATTTGTTAAAACCACTGTGATAAATAGAGCATTTGCTCCTTTGACCATTAACCTTTTCTTTCATGTAAACTGCCTTTTCAAGCATTTGCAAACGGAGTAGACCCAGATCAGAGGGCTCCTATGTTTTTGACATGATAGAGATCTGATTATATAGTTCTTGTCAAACCAAGGACATTCCTTGAAAAAAATTTTCGTTATAGAAATTGAGTTAATGAATATTCTTGAAGTCAGTTTTTCTTACATGAATATTGATCAGGGAAAGGGTTAATAAGTTGCCATTTTTTATTAGGTTGAGGTGCCGGTGTACGGAGATTTAGAAGCAACTTTCACAACGTACATGGCTCCAGGGGTCATTATCAGGTGAGTTCAACATCAAATAACTTCCATTTGCAAAAGTTGTTGTCTGTGTCAATTCTGAAAATATTATTTTCCTTAAATCTTTTAAAGAAAAATACGATCAGGGTGTTAGTTGGGATACTGATGAGATGCAGAATGACTTGAGAGTCTTCAATAACATTCATCTTATTAAGTCATTTCAACGTCATACTTGCTTTTTCAATAGTATATACAGTAAAACCTCTCTATAACGGCCACTAAATTGAGTTAATTAGATGGTATTTAGAGCAGGTGGCTACTTAAAGCAAGGTGAAAGTAAAACAGAACGCTCCTATAGGAGCGTTCTGTTTTACTTTCACATTGTTTTAAGCAACCACCTGCCTGTAACACAAAATACTTGATGTAATTTAGTGGTCGTTATAGAGAGGTTTTGCTGTAATGCACTCTTACATGTAAATGTGTGTAGCAAATTAAGACAGGTTTAATAACAATATCTGTTGAAAAACAATGGCTAGTTTGCTAGCAATTGAAGAACAATATGGTATAATCCTGTCAATATACTTTCAAAAGTTAGTTGTAAATACATATTTGTTTTCATCATTTTAGTACCTAATTTCTTTGCTACCTGCTTCAGTAGGGAAACATTCAGAGATAACTTTCATCTAGTCCGTCTTTATGTCTGTCTGTCATCTGTCTTGTCATCCGTATGTCTTTCTGTCTGTCAATCTGTCTGTAAGTTGTCTGTCTGTCATCTGTCTGTATGTCATCGGTGTCTGTATGTGTGTCTGTCGTCTGTCTGTCTGTTTGTGTGTCTGTTGTCTGTCTGTCTTTATGTCTGTTTGTTACACGTTCTTTCAGAATGTGATACACACTTTTGTTCTTATTTCAGTATTACATTTTTCCTTGCCACTGGCTTAACCACTTTAGTGTTCGTGATGGATAAAAAGTCTGGCATGTTTGACCGCTGTTTAGCATCAGGTAAGAATCAGCTGAACATTTTTGCTCTTTGAACCTTTAATCTGTCATTTTCAAATAGCTTGAATCCAGCTCAGATCCATGTGACTTGACCGGCCGCGTGGCTCAGTGGTAGAGCGTCCGCCTGCGGTATGGAAGGTCGTGGGTTCGATCCCCGGCCGCGACAGACCAAAAGTCGTTAAAAGTTGGTACTAGTAGCTCCCTTGTCTACGCTCGACAATAAAGGTGTAGTTCTAGGACTGGTCGGCCCGGTGTCAGGATAATATGACTGGGTGGGATGCCCTTGCCATGTACCTGCGGCAGGAGTATTCCAGTGAGGCAGCACTATAACTTGTCTCATGCGGGTGCCGTCTGCAAATAACTGAAATACTGTTGGTCGGACGTAAAACCCAACTCACTCACGCCATATGACTTGATATCTGACCACAGTGTAAACTGTTTGACACTAAGCCAATATACAGTAAATCAACTGTAAACCCGACATTTAATTTATTATAAATATGGGCATTGGAGAAAGATTGCAGCCTAATGTAGGTAGAAAGTCATGCAGAAAGCTCCTCTAGGAGCTTTCTGCACGACTTTCACCCTGCATTAAGCAGCCATCTGCCAAAAAGTATCTAAATTCTTCTCTACTAGAGTTCCAGTTTAGAGGGGTTTTACTGTATATTAAAATCTTAATTTATAGACGATGCACACTAGAGTTTGAGCAGATGACAGTCTTTACTTTGCAGTTTATGAGTTAGTTACTAACTAGTTTAACTACTAGTTTATTCTCAATTTTTACAACACCCAATTTTACAACACCCTCTGTCTCCTCTGTTGACTGGTTTGTAAAGCTAAATAAGTGTATGTGACGTTTTGGTGATAGCATTAACCCATTGCTATCTAGGGTTCCTTAACCCATTTCCGCATATTGACCCCTTCTGTAAAAGTCACTTTGTGAAACCATTGTGATAAATAGAGCATTTACTCCTGTGGAGCAAATGCTCTATTTATCACAATGGTTTCAAAACTACACAATTCTGAAAATTTCCTTTTCTCTAGTAAATGCTCCTTTTCGGTAGATTTATTCAAAGTGGTTGGATCTAAAAATAGCCTATGGGGGGAATGGGTTAAAAAGGACAAAGTGCCAGATCAGGGTCTGTACTGTTTCTGAACCTATCAATGGCAATGGCTTATACCAGTAAATAGTTTTGATTGCTTTAACCTCCTCAACATGAATAATGGATGTGTTACAAAATATCATCAGAGCGTTCCATAACCCTTTCCCTAATTAACATTTCAGTTTCATCTCTTTAAACCTTTCCCTGTTCTATGTTTATTCCAAATTTCAATACCTACTGAATATTAATGGACAAAATAGTTATAATGAAAGATGAAAACTGGATCGTTGTAGCCATTTTAGAAAGTAAGGAATTAGATACTACTGTACAAATTCCAGTAGCAAACAGAGCAGAACCTGATCAGACCACTCCTATAGGAGCCGTCTGATCTGGGTCTACTCTATTTGCAAATTTGTGATAACATGTTTATATGAAGGGAAAAGTTACCCCTGTCTCTCATATTGGCGCCTTTTTGCAACTTTGAAAACAGAGAAGACCCAGATCAGACAGCCAGTCATTCCGGTGTTCATGTGCCGTTATGGAAATGAATCTAATTATTATATATGATGTCATTATATCTAGCACAAATGTTCATGAAGAAAAGAGTTAAGTGATCAATTAGCACTTTATTGTTTTACTGTACATGTATTTGTGATGCACCTCATGTATAATCTTGGATCACCATCTTTCTTGTAGGCATGGTGTCGTTTGAGATTATGTTGGCTCACATGTTTACCCAGATGCTGATCGTGATTGTACAAGTCTCACTGTTACTGTTGTTTATGCTCATAGTGTTCAATGTAAGTATGCAGTTTGATACGTTATCTTCAGCATTTTTAGCAAAGTTTTGCACAGATTTTTGTCGACTTCATTTTTCAAAATATATGGTATTCTTTACAAGATGGTAATCATGGTGTCGAAAAGTTTGATTCTTGATGAGAAGTTGAGTTATTTAGCATCTCATTTTGACCCAAACTATTTTCAAAGAGAATTACCAGTTCAGACATCTCCGACAGGAATTGTCTAAAAAGGGGTTGCCAAGGCTTTACATTTACAGTAATTACTTTAGTAATATTCATAATAGGCAGAGTCTTGTATGTTTACTCATATGAAGTGTAACAACCTTGCTGACACTCGCCAATATTTCAAAAGTTTTATATATAGCATAGTCCCACCAGTTTTCGAACACCTAACGCTTGACTTGTTTGGGTTTTTTTTAACCAAGAAAAATCAGCTGTCAGAGGTCATTTGCACGATTTTTAGCTCACCAGAGCAGTTTTGTGCTCAGGGTGAGCTTTTGTGATCGCCTGATGTCCCTCGTCGAGCGTCAACAATTTGAACCTTTAAAAATCTTCTCCTCTGAATCTACAGGGTTCTCAGCTTTCATCTTTGGTACATAGCATCATCTGTAGGCCCTCTACAAAAGTTATATAAATTATGCCCCTTGGGTTAAAATTGGCCCCGCCCCAGGGGTGCCTTGTTGTCCATAGAAACATATAGTAAAACTTTGAAAATCTTCTCCTCTGAAAATGGAAGGTTCTCAGCTTTCATATTTGGCACATAGCATCATGTTCAGGTCCTCTTCAAAAGTTATATAAATTATGCCCCTGGGGACAAAATTGGCCCGCCCCAGGGGTGGTCAGTTTTCAATAGAAACATGTAGTGAAAACTTTGAAAATCTTCTTCTGAAACGGGATCATAATTCTATATTGGGATTTCCGCAGCAAACTCGACAGGGAAGTGCTGGTAAGGATTTTCTCAAAATTTACTTATATTAGACACCATAATAGGGTTTTCAAATAGGGGCATTACTGGTAATAGTAGAAATGGCGATTTTTTCTCTCAAAAACTATAACATCATGTAAAAATTAAATATTTTTTTGCGAATTGTTGATTTTGATAGCTGTCCATCTGCTTATCAACAATTATAGTGTATTAGGCAAGTGTATGACATCATAGCGCGTGTATACAAGGAAATACTCGCGAAAACGTGAGATGTTCGAAAACAGGTGGGGTTCAAAAATACCTCCAATGACAATAATATTCTACTTTTTCTCTGATAATATGCTGCCTTATTGTATATAATGTGGTCTACACTGTTTGCAAAACCAAATTATATATTTTCTTAATAATAAGTATGGATTTAAACAAAAATCACTGTTAGTCTCTTTACTACTATCAGAATCTGTGCGTGTGAAAAGTTTAAGATTTGACTGAAATACTGGTTGCTACTGTTGTTGTTATTTTTGAAACTTTTGTTACTATGACTATATTTGTTACTGTTGTTACATTCATTACTGTTCGTAGAAACTAAGTTACAGGGCTAGTTTTATTGAGTTGTTGTAGTAGAGGAGCATATTTTTCTTCTTCATTCTGAAGAAATGAAAACAAACTTTAGATCTAGTCCTGCAGCTTTTGCAAACAGTTTTCTTGTTAGAAGGCCTCTGTTTATAGCAGCATGCGGTATATTTCATTAGTGTGACAATTTGTTTCGTTTCGTACAGATTGAGTGTAAGGGACCGTTAATCTGGGTCATTCTGCTGGTCCTTATTCAGGGGTTCTGTGGAATGGCTTTGGGTAAGTTGTAGTAGCAGAGACATACAGTATAACCTCTCTATAATGACCACTAAATTACATCAAGTGTTTTGTATAGAAGGCAGGTGGCTGCTTAAAGCAAGGTGAAAGTAAAACAGAACGCTCCTATAAGGAGCGTTCTGATTTACTTTCACCTTGCTTTAAGCAGCCACCTGCCCTAAATACCAACTAATTAACACAATTTAGTGGCCGTTATAGAGAGGGTTTACTGTAGATAATAAAGGGCATAGTCGAGTGTTAAAGAGGAAGTCCCTACAATGATTGCATATTTTCAATAATATCTTAAAACTTGGTATTTGTTATGCTCTATCATTATTATGAAGGTTCCCAATTTGAACTTATATCGAAAAATGCCCCTGTGATACAAATAAACCGATTTCATCAATACTGATAATTTTTGTTCTACAACACAATATTATCGGCCTTTTCCGTTAAATTCTTCCGCGTTTTGCCGATGATCACCCGATCCCTCCATTGTGTACGTTTCTCGGAAGTGGTCGGAGAATCGCGAATAGGGCGAACAGTTACGAAACTAAAACCCAACCCGAATAAAACTGAAACTTCGGGTAGTAAAACCGGGATCGGCGATATCAAACACATGGATGTTTTGTCATTATAAACGGTAATTGGATGGGGCTTTTTGCGATATACTACTTTTCAGCATATAAATAAATGAGTTTTGTATATTTTAAGTGTTTATGAAACGCGTCAAATGTAGGGACATCCCCTTTAACCCTTTCCCTGTTGAACATTATTGTAAGAAATAATGACATCATGAATATTTATTGGATGATATTTTGTAATGGCATATGGAAACAGTATTCTTTTGGTATTGGTAGAAACTGTAGAATCAGATGTATATTATTTCATATTAAGCAAACAGAGCAGACCCTGATCAGACAGCTTCTATAGGAGATGTCTGATCTGGGTCTACATTTTTTGCAAAGATATGAAAAAGTGTTTATGTGACAGGAAGGGTTTAACATTGGCATTTTCCACCAACGCAATAGTGTGACCACTCTTTAGAATTATCTCTTCAAGACAACTTTAATGGTTATTCACAACAGAAGTTTTGGCAATCAGAATACTTTTTTCTTTTTTCTACGTAAATCACATCGGAAACTATAGAGCTGCTTTCAGCTTGGAGTTGAAGAATAAGAAATATTGATTTAACTCTTTACTTCATGAATATTTATAGGAGAAATAATGACTTAACAAATATTTACCAGCTGAATTTTCATTATGACATAATATTTACCAGCTGAATTCTCATTATGACATATGAACATGAAATGTTTTCTAGTCATGGCAGAAATATTTTTATTCCATAAGCAAATATATCAGACCCAGATCAGTGGGCCCCTTGAGGAGCCAAGTGTGTCAAATATAGGCATGAATATAGAAATGATAACATTAATCACTCATTCAGGAGCCTCTATTATATTCCTAGGATGCCTCAGTCATTTAGTTAAGGACTGATTAAGAAACTGGCCATTGCCTCTGTTACAGGTGTATTGTATGCTGCAATATGTGATGAGGAAAACTCGGCCATTCAGCTAGCCCTGGGTTCATTCTTTCCTCTTCTGCTGATTAGTGGTATGTACTGCCTTATGTCTTGTTGACTTTTCTCCTTTAAAGATGTATTATGCGCATTTTTCGTATTAATCAACCAGCACCAGAAGGTACGGGTATACATAAAATGAAAATAATGCTTACAACCTATTTTCCGACAGTATATATTTGTTCAGCTAAATATTATCGCTATCCGAATACTGCTAAATTCTTTAAAAGGAGCCTCCCTTTTAGAAACGGAGATTTTGTACGGAAATCAGCAGACATCTTCGGCCAAGTTCCGCTTCTATTTCGGAACAACGCTTTGAATATTAATTAAGTTTTTACCACATGTACAATGACTGACACTGGTTGTTGGCCTACATAAAAGATTTCATTCTGGAAAATAAGGCAATATGCCCATCTTACCACATATAATTTACTTGCAAATAAGCTAAATATACCGTTCAATGGTGTCAATCAAATATACCGGACAAAGGGAGCTAACTCATACAGGTACATTGAATGATTATTTCCAGTATGTAAAAATTTGAATCTTATGACAGATTCCGGCCAATGGCGAAGGCTGTTCTGTTGGTTTCTGTAACAATCCATTTTTCTAATTTTTTCGACACAAACAACCATTTACTGACCGTGCTGTTAGCGTTAAATAAGTGTTAAGGTACATAGATTCCAATTCTGAAGTCAGTTCGAAAAGCAAAATTTGTGGAAATTAGCGCAGCATACATCTTTAACCCTTTCCATCATACTAATGCCTTTTCACACCATTGCTAACAGAGTAGATCCAGATTAGATGGCTCCTCTAGGAGCCTTTTATTCAGGGTCTGCTGTGTTTGCTTTACCCATTCCCTCATATTGACGACTTTTGACGACTCTGTAAAAGTCACTGTGTGAAACCATTGTGATAAATAGGAGCAAATACTCTATTTATCACAATGGTTTCAAGCTACAAAATTCTAATATTTTCCTTTTCTTTAGTTAATGCTCCTTTTCGGTAGATTTATTCAAAGAGGTATCTAAAAATAGCCTATGAGGTTATGGGTAAATCTAAAGTTATTATAGATTTGACTTTACAGTTACAACAATACCAGATAATCCTGTGGACATATGCTGTTATAAAAATCCAGCTACTACCAGTAAATATTCATCATATCATTATTTCTTATATGAATATTCAACAGGGAAAATGTTTATCCTTTACTCGATAATTATATACACATTTCTTTGCCTTTGCAAACAGAGTAGACCCTAAAGGAGCCATCTGATCAGCATCTACTCTGTTTGCTTATAACATAATTTGATTTTGATTTGACAGTTTTCACCATGGCCAAAATTTTCCATTTTAAAAATTCATCTAGTCCATAATTATGTAGTAAAGGGTTAATTGACTTCACTGCCTATCCATGGCAATCATAATATAGAGTACAAACAAACAAGAGGGGGGAATAAGAGATTTAGGTACATCAGTATGTCTCTGATCTACGGCTTTGGAAACGGCATTTTATCTGGGACAATTCTGGTGTGATAAGTATTACCATTATTCCGATATTTTGTGTTATGCATCAATACATTGCACTTTTATCATATGGCAATAAAATACCAATGCATTTAGGAGATGTCCATAATTATGGAGTTTGTACAATATGACAATACATTTAGCAAAAGCTGTTTGGAATTCTAATTTCAATACAACTCTTCTGTATACTGAAATTTGAATTACAATAAAATTCATTTAAATTAGAATTCTAGTTGAGAAGAATTAAGATACTTTTGGCAGGTGGCTGCTTTATAATGCAGGGTGAAAGTCATGCAGAAAGCTCCTAGAGGAGTATGGAACTAAGACTCAAATGCCAATTAAATATTGGTTCTGATGTCTCAGTGAAAACGCCAGGACTGGTTTGTTTCAATACTATCAACAAGATTAGTGACACAGACTACATGTCCAACCATTCCTACCGTATGTGTTGTTTTGTTTTCAGGTATCATATGGCCTCTAGAGGCAATCCCAACCTGGCTACGCTACATCAGTTTCTGCTCTCCACTCACCTACGCGTGCGAGGCCATGAGGTGTATTCTCTCCAGAGGTACGATTGCACAGTTTATCCCATTACTTTTTGACACCTTTGCAAACTTAGTAGACCTAGATCAGATGGTTCTTGTAGGAGCCGTCTGATCAGGGTCTGCTGTGTTTGCTTTTGAAATAATATAGATGTGATTAAACAGTTTCTGCCATGGAAGAAATTTCCCTGGTTCAAAATGCCAGGATAAAAATTCAGCTGATTAATATTCATACAGTTCTTATATCTAATATGAATATTTATCATGTGAATGATTAACCCTTTCCGTCATATAAATGCTTTTTGACACATTTGCATACAGAGTAGACCCAGATCAGACAGTTCTTGTAGGAGCCTTCTGATAAGGGTCTGCCTTGTTTGCTGATGACATGGTCTAGATCTGATTTTACAGTGTCTGCCATAACCAAAAATTCATATATTCATATGTCATTATTCTAATTAATATTCATGATGTCATTATTTCTTACATAAATATTCATGGAGTAAAGGGTTTATAAAGGCATGTTAGCTTGATACTTTTTTGGCTCAAACTAAACATTTAAATTATTTTTCTCTCATGTGATGTCATGATATTTTAGTATCGTAAACATTTAAGCTAATGGTGTAGACCTAGATCAGTTCACATCCTGGGTCTACGCTGTTTGCTGCTCTATTGGTTTGACTTAAATTAATAAAAATAACTTTGATGAATTTGTGATAATCTTAGCAAAGTGTCTGAATGAAGACCGGGCACAGTCTCAAAACTCGGCATGACTCAAACTGTTTCTTTTTCTGATACGTGTAGAGGTGTCATTGATGGCATTTTCAGTATCAATGGAAAATATTGATGATATATCGATATATCGAATTCTATACATGAACATGATTTATGCTCTGTAGTTACATCCATCTGAGTGTAAAAGTCAAAAGCACAGTTAGATCTATATTTTAAAATCGGTTGTTCATAAAAAAACTGAAAATTTTCAACGGTTCCATTTTGGAAAAATCTAGATAATGATTCACTGCACACCTGTAAGAAGTTACCAACCTGTACGAAATATATTTCCAATGGATATGTGTTTATTTGTCCTCCATTTGTATCGATATTTTGAAAATAGTGTTGATATTGTATCAGCTGACATGTATCTGATATATCGATATCGTTCCTATCAACGACACCTCTAGATACATGTACTTTTTACCCCCCCCCCCCCCCAACCGATGAATGGGTGGAGGTGGATATTGTTTTTGACCTGTCTGTTGGTTTGTTGGTTGGTTTGTGGACAAATTTAACGTTGGCGGTACTTTTGTAGCCGTTGCACATACTGTATGATACATATTTCAAACATGGCATGCATGTGCAACTTTTGGAATCAAACATTTTTTATGGGTGACATATTAAGGTCAAGGTCAAAGGTCAAATTACGCGTCAAATTTATATTGGCGATAATCAGGGGCGAATAATCAGGGGCAAAATGTTGCAAAAACGCATCTTGTTTTTGTGTCACCTGCTGAGAGGCAGTGTGTCACTTAGGGTCACTTTTCCATCATCTGTCTGTCTGTCTGTTTGTCTGTCCATCACACTTTCTTGTTTTGGCTGTCATTTCTAAAACTAATCATTATAGAGCTTTCAGATTTCACTGACACATGTGTCTTCCTGTCATTGAGGACCATTGATGTAACTAAGGTTCAGCACTCTGCATGCAATACTTTTTGAGTTATTCCCCTTTGTTCTGATTTTTGCACTCCAGCATATTAACAGTTTTTGTGTCGGGCTGCAAGCAGGTGACACATGTGTTCCTCCAAACGCTCTTGTGTTTTAAAAGAATCACAATTGTTATATCAGGATTAACCCATTACTCCATCAAAAAATATGCCTTCCTACGCCTTTTCGAACAGAGTAGACCACATGAGCTGTCTGATCAGGGTCTTCTGTTTGTTATGATATAATACAGATATTATTCTACAGTTTCTGCCATTGCCAAACATTACTGTGTCCATGTGGTATTATAACAATCAACCCTTCGCTTGCTAATCACATCAATATACCTACCTGTAAATAGTGAAGACCCAGATGAGACAACTCCTGCAGGAGCTGTCTCATCAGGGTCTGCACTATTTACAAGTTGATTGTGCAACCAGTGCACCCCACAGTCATGATTGCACAGCGAAATACTTGTACACAGTGAAGATATATGTAATTATATAACAGGGCATGGGTAAAGAAGGAGAAATGTATTTTAAATTCAGCAGGAGAAGGGTTAATCTAATTGATATTCATGATGTCATTATGTCTTACATTAATATTCACGGAGTAAGGGGTTAAAGAAGACAGCATTTAGTAGATACATGTAATTAGATACTTGCTGATGAAATGTTTAATGATCTCAAGTAGAAAATAATTATTGATTTAATTTTTCAGGTTTGGATATGACCTTTTTTGCTGTATGGCGAGGTTTTATAGTGTCCTCAGGATGGTGTGTTGGCCTGGTGCTGATTGGAGCCATAATTCTGAGACTGAAAGAATGATGTTTCCATAGCTATTGATAGTATTTCATATAATTTGTTGAAAGGCTGACAAACATCAAATACCCATGGAAGAGGGACCAAAACTAGCATTAACACATTCCCTCATATTGACACCTTTGTTATAGTCATTTTTTGAAACCATTGTGATAAATAGAGCATTTGCTCCTATGAAGCAAAATGCTCTATTTGTTACAATGGTTTCAAAACTACACAATTCTTAAAACTTTCCTTTTCTGAAGTAACTGCTCCTTTTTGGTAGATTTATTTAAAGGTTGGGTCTAAAAATAATCTAGGAGGGAATGAGTTTGAACACTAACAGTAGATATGTGATAACCTATGCAAACAGTTGAGATCTAGATGAGATGTCATTTGGATCAAAACTGCTTGTCTATTGGTATATTTAATGAATTAGAGAATATCTAGTTTAGGAATGGTAACAGACCACTGTTAGGTTTTCTTTGTGGTAGACAAAGAGTTCAAAAGTTGTAATATATGAATGTATATACAGCAAAACTGCTGTAAACCGGATGTTCAGTTTAGTATAAATATCAGTCTTGGAGACAGGTGGCAGCTTAATACAGGGTGAAAGTCATGCAGAAAGCTCCTCTAGGAGCTTTCTGCATGACTTTCACTCTGCATTAAGCAGTCACCTGCCTAAAAGTATATCAATTCTTCGCTACTAGAATTACGGTTTAGAGGGGGTTTACTGTATACAAGATAGTTTAAACTATTTATTGAAGACTGTGATAAATGAGTAGGTTAATAATTCTACAAGGTATTTCCATTGCTTTTCTA
The DNA here is from genome assembly GCA_963576725.1 of Azorinus chamasolen. NCBI lineage: Eukaryota > Metazoa > Mollusca > Bivalvia > Cardiida > Solecurtidae > Azorinus > Azorinus chamasolen. The sequence goes on from OY755248.1 coordinate 1,426,975, forward strand.
TTAACCCTTTACGCCATAAATACTCCTTCCTATGCCTTTGCAAATAGAGTAGACCCAGATCAGATAGCTCCTATAGGGATCAGGCTCTGCTCTGCTCTGTTTGTTTATGAAATAATAAAGTACTACTTTGGTTAAAAAAAAATGTGTCAATGTGTCGTTTTCAAAGTTAATATATTTAATGTTCATGACATACTTTTTTTCATAAATATATATTTATGAAGTAAAGGATTAATCCTTCTCATGCTGAAAAAATGATAAAGCATGCTGAAATGCTGGACTGTTACTATTTTTTCTTACACTCAATTTGTTCTATTTTTCAGAAACTTTTGACTGAGTGTCAAACCGTTTGGATCCTGATGAGACACCACATTACTCGATGTCTCATCTGGATCCAATCTGTTTACAAAGGCTTAACAGCTTGCACTTATCATGAGCAGGGTTATAATAGTGTATGATGGTGCATAGCATTTCATCGACATATTGGCCTACAAGGTTTGGTGGATTGATCTCATTTGGTCGATACATTGTTGACATTGATTACATGTAATCATCAGATTGTTCATTCAACAAAAAATACATAGATATAGTTTATTAGCAATTTATATAAATAGTATCTCATTTCATGTACAATCAAAATCAAAGCATCATATCATATTCAAGTCATATGGCAAGTAATGTAAGTAAATGCACCAACGAGCTGCAGTGTGCTGTGTGCTATCATAAAATACAAGTACATTATGTTCTGTTATGTTTGACCAAATCTTTTAGCATGAATCGCATCTAATAAGTAGGCATTTACAACACATTAAATTAAGTAAGATTGAGAATAAACACATATACATTGAAATTTTGAAGTGGATGATATAAATGCTATGGAGAATGGACACTGTATCTAAGTCTGTATTGGATTTGAAGCCATCCAAGCTGCAGTCCCTGATTCTAATACATGTACATGTATTGTTTTTGTTTTGTGCAAAATCAATACACTTGAGTTGTTTAAGCAAATAATTTCTTAACATTGCAAGTAATAAATTATTGTGTATAATATAAGCATACTTAATATTTGCATAAGTTAATTACAGAGGTGGTTCTACCCAGGTGTTCTTCTGTGCATGAAACAGTGTAAGAAACAGTGCAATTGGTTCAGTGCACGGAAAAATCTCAGGGGTCTTCCTCCACCTGTAGTTAGCGGGATGTTGCAATGTGAATGAAACACAGTTAAAGCAACATAAAACCGGTACAAAGGAACTAACAATTATTACAGTTTTCATTGCTACAATCCAATAATCTGACTAATTTTTACATATTAAGTCTTACTCTATATAATATGGTTTGATGTACATTTACTTATTTCTCTGATCTTGAAACACTTTGCATTAACCCTTTCCCTCGTATAAACGTGTTTTCACTCATCTGCAAACAGTGTAGACCCAGATCAGACAGCTCGTGTAGGTTCTGCCTGTTCAGGGACTACTCTGTTTGCTGATGTTTCTTTAGTTTCTATAATGGCTACAGTGTTCCACCTTACATATTTCATTTTAACTATTTTGTCCATGGATATCCAGCAGGTATTGAAATTTGGACAAAACAGAACAGGGAAAGGGTTAGACAATAAATTGAAACTCATAATCTAGATACATATATTTATTTCTATATATATTTTTAATGTTGAGACGTGTTCACCAGCTCCTTCAGTTTGTTTTCGTTTGAGCAGTTGTATTGGTTAATATGCTGGGAAGGGGGGGGGGGGGGGACTCTAGGTCTGTGGTTCAAAATGTGCATTTTGTAATTACATGTTTGCAAAAAATATGGTCAAAGTATCAAACAGTTTGAATCCTGATGCAGCTTCTCATGTGGATCCAAACTGTTTGCAAATGTAGTCATGATTTCACAGCTAGCAAGTAAAGAATTGGTAAATTGACTCTTAACCGGTTATGTAAGAAATGATAACTATTTACAAATAAAAAATAACTGTCTTTATAGTTGCATACGAACACAAATGTTTTGCCCTGGCAAATGTTGGCCCTGACAAAAACTGTAGAATTAGATTTATACTATTCTATAAGAAAACAGACCAGGTCCTTATCGAGCAGCTGTTGCATTTGCTGTCTGATCTACGTCTGCTCTGCTTGCAAAGACATAAAATGCATATACATGTGTACATGAAATATGAAGTAAAGAGTTAATATATATAAAACAGAGCTACAGATAACTGTGCATACCCAAATACTAAAATCGTAATTTCTCCACCGCGGTACGGAATTTCGTGGGATCAATCCCCAGCCAAAACAGACCAAAAGTTGGTACTAGTAGCTCCCTTGTCTACTCTCAACATTAAAAGGGTAGTTCTAGGTTTGGTAGGCCCGGTGTCAGGATAATGTGACTGGGTGGGGCGCCATTGCCATGTGCCCGCGGCAGGGGCATTCCAGTGAGGCAGCCGTATAACTTGTCTCAAGCAGGTGCCGTTTGCAAATAACTGAAATACTGTTGGTTGGACGTATAACCCAACTCACTCACTCATTTCTCCACCAAACCATATACTGTTTCCAATCTTTAGAATCATCTCTAAGAGACGATTCTAAAGAGTAGTCAAAGTATACAGTTTGGGGGAGAAATAAAGAAGTTATTATTGAAAATGTTTAAACTTATCAATCTTATCTTGACCTCTTGTATAACTTTTCTTTGCTCGTATTTCTCAGACTCGTAATGTGTTTGCAAAATTTGTTGTCTGCTGCAAGTTTTGTTATCCTCTTCCCTCTTGTTTCAAAGACACAGTAAAACCTCTCTATAACGGCCACTAAATTGTGTTAATTAGTTGGTATTTAGGGCAGGTGGCTGCTTAAGGCAAGGTGAAAGTAAAACAGAATGCTCCTATAGGAGCGTTCTGTTTTACTTTCACCTTGCTTTAAGCAGCCACCTGCCTTTGCCACAAAATACTTTATGTAATGTAGTGGCCATTATAGAGAGGTTGTACTGTACTCACAGCATCAAACAGTTTGGATGCTGATAAGATACGGAGTTACTTGACTTTCATCAGGATCCACCCTGTTTGGCACTTACATACTGTTTTTGAACAGAAATGAAAGAATACTTTTACCCTTTGCTCCATGAATACACCCTTCTATGCCTTTACAAACAGAGTAGACCTAGATCAGACATCTCTTATAGGATCCTTCTGACCAGGGTCTGCTGTGTTTGTATTTAACATGATATAGAACTCATTCTACAGGTTCTGTAATAATAAAAAAAATGGCCATAGATCATCATAGATAATTATTTAATTATTATTTATGATTTCATTATTTCTTGTATAAATATTCATGGAGTAAAGGGTTAACACATTCCCTCCTAGTTATGCATTTTGGTGTATCTGTAAAAGTCACATTTGGAAACCATTGTGATAAATAAAGCAGTTGCTCCTATGGAGCAAATGCTCTATTTATCACACTGGTTTCAAAACTACACACTGGTTTCAAAACTACACAATTATAAAGTTTTCCTTTTCTCTAGTAAATGCTGCTTTTTGGTAGATTAATTCAAAGAGGTTAGGTCTAAATATAGTCTAGGAGGGAAAGGGTTAAAAGAGATACAGTTAAAATCCCTCTTAACTGGATATTCATGACTCATCCTGCATTAAGCAGGCACCTGTATAAAAAGATCTAAAATTGTCTTTACTAATTTACGATTTAGAGGGGTTTTACTTGAGTTATATAATGGCTGATCTTAGCCTATGAAGTCTTGAGTACCATTCTTTCTGTACTACACTGATAGAAGAGGATGTCATAGTTTATTAACTCTTTACATGCTAAAAGCACATTTGTGATTTACCCTTTTAATACTCCAATACACATTTCTACGCCTTTACAAACATAGCAGACCCAGATCAGACGGCTCCAATCGGAGCCGTCTGATCTGGGTCTACTCTGTTTGCAAAGGGTTTGCTGTGTTCACTTTAATATGAAATAATATACATGTAGGTCTGATTCTACAGTTTCTGACATAGCCAGAAATTCATGTGTACATAAGCTATTATAAAAATTCAGCTAATAAATATTCATGATGTCATTCTTTCTTACCTGAATAAAAGATTAAAGGGTTAACTATACAAACAGATTGGATGCAGATAAGATGCTGAGTAACTAGGTGACTCATTAGGATCCAAACTGTGTTATACTCTGACTATATTTGAGGAGTAATGGAAGAAATTACATCTGAGAATTGAAGCAGATGACGTTTTTTCAGTCAACATTTACTTAATGTGCCCTGTGTGGGGTAGCATATTTTTGTTGTTGCTTGTTGATTATCTTCCAAATATTTGATTATTAATTTCATATAGTATGGACCATTTTAATCATTACTTTAATGCCTTTGCAAACAGAGTAGAACCAGATCAGATTGCTCCTGCTGGATCTGCTCTGTTTGCTTATGAAATTACACAGATCTGATCCTACAGTTTTTGTCCAAGTTGAAAAGTTTACATTATAAAGATTAAGTGATCAGTTCACACATTTTCATCAGGGAATGGTTAAATGCCCTCTCAGAGCAGAGGTAACCCTTCACATACACACGTAAGGTATATCTCAGAGCAGAGGTAACCCTTCACATACACACATAAGGGATATCTCAGAGCAGAGGTAACCCTTTACATACACATATAAGGTATATCTCAGAGCAGAGGTAACCCTTTACATACACACATAAGGGATATCTCAGAGCAGAGGTAACCCTTCACATACACACATAAGGGATATCTCAGAGCAGAGGTAACCATTCACATACAGTAACACACATAAGGGATATCTCAGAGCAGAGGTAACCCTTCACATACACACATATGGAATATCTCAGAGCAGAGGTAACCCTTCACATACACACATAAGGGATATCTCAGAGCAGAGGTAACCCTTTACATACACACATAAGGGATATCTCAGAGCAGAGGTAACCCTTTACATACACACATAAGGGATATCTCAGAGCAGAGGTAACCCTTCACATACACATATAATGGATATCTCAAAGCAACGAGGAAAGAAGATACAATGTATAAGATGTTATGTTATGTCTAAGCAGAGTGTTCATTCACTTCCGTAGCCCTTCATTTACAATCAGTTATCACCTACCCTTTCCTTCATATAAACGCCTTTTCACACATTTGCAAACAGAGTAGACCCAGATCAGAAGTTCCTATAGGAGCTGTCTGATCAGGGTCTGCTCTATTTGCTTTTGACATTATATAGATCTGATTCTACAGTTTTTGTCAAAGCAAACACATTTCTTGAAAAAAAACCCAGCTTATTGGTATTCATGATGTCATTATTTCTTACATGAATATTGAACAGGGAAAGCATCCACTTATTAGAGAAGATTTATATTTATACCATTGTTTTGTGCTGTTTGTTACGATAAATGTTGTTATTGTCATGTTGAAGATATTTTACTAGTAGTGGTTTGAGAGTGATACTGCCAATTAGATTTTGATAAAGTGTATTATAGAAATTGTTATTTCTGAAAATCATGATTAAATGTCCTTGAAACTGTTGTTACATTGTTTGATGTATACAGACTCCTCGACGTTAGGTGACAATGTTAGGTGACCACTGTTAGGTAGCCACTGTTTCCCAGCATTTAATTACGTGTACATTAGAACCTGTCCTAACCCATTCCATCCCATTGACGCATTTTGATGCCTCTGTAAAAGTAATTTTTGGAACCATTGTGATAAATAGAGCATTTGCTCCTATGGAGCACATGCTCTGTTTATCACAGTGGTTTCAAAACTACACAATTCTAAAAGTTTCCTTTTCTCTTGTAAATGCTCCTTTTCGGTAGATTTATTCAAGGAGGTTGGGTCTGAAAATAGCCTAGGAGGTAATGAGTTAAGTGGCCATCAAAAAGAGTTCTAATTATGGGTCATAAGGCACGTGGTAGCTTAATACAAGTCAAAGGTAATGCAAAACATTTTTCCTATAACCCTGTATAAAGCAACCACGCATATGTTCAATAAATGAGTTGCCGCTTAGGACAGTATCTACTGTAATATTGTTTATTACAATTTTTAAAGTAAAGCCAGAGGGAGAGGATAGACCGTAGATTTACCCTTGTTCTTGTTTTGCCAGTGTGAATGTCATGGAGCAGAAAGTCGCATGTAAATTTGCAAACAGTTTAGACCCGTATCAGCAGTGGTTGTAAAGTAATTGCCATCTGCAAAAAAATCTCGCTTGCTAAAATTCCTTTATGCGACGGGGCATTAAGTTTTACCCTTGTACGTCCGTCCTCAAAACCTTTCGTCAAACAGTTCTTCGCCCGTGTAAGCTGCAATTATTTGATATTTGGTCTGAAGCACAATCATAGTTAGCTGTACCGTGTCTCCCCTTTTCAGGTCTGTCGTTCATCTACTTCCTGTTTGCTCGTGGGGGCATCCGTGTCCGATGGACACATTTTCTTTTATTTTCTCTTTCAAAAAGAACCACTCTAACATCAAACAGCTCATCCGGGTCCAAACTGTTGGTAAAGGTAAACACGAATTCGCAAAAAATAGTCCTGGATTTGTCTCCCTCCGCATTAATCCATTCCCTTATATTGACGACTATTGACACCCCTGTAAAAGTCACTTGCTGAAACCATTGTGATAAATAGAGCATTTGCTCCATAGGAGCAAATGCTCTATTTATCACAGTTGATTCAAAACTACTCAAATCTAATCTTTTCCTTTTCTCTAGTAAATGCTACTTTTGGGTAGATTTATCCAAAGAGGCAGGATCTAAAAATAGCTTATAAAGGAATTGGTTAAGCTTCCCCCAGCCTTGAAGCTGCAGGACTAGTCCTCGTGTAAACAGTCGTTATAGAGAGATATCAAGTTGTTATTTGTGTAGACCAAGACCAAAGAACCGTGACTGATCGGAAACTGCAGTGTTCAAAGTATATCAAACGTTTTCATCTTGTAAACGCATTGGATATTCAGTTGAGTCGGCCATTTCCATTCAACACTATACTAAAGCCTATTATTGATTCGCCTACACACCAACCACTCACGTTGATGATGTCCCTCCGTTCATACAAATTTGCGACACGATAATCTACTGGTCTATATGACCTTGTCTTTCGCTTCAGGCATTCGTGATAACTTCTATATCTCGAACTCGGATAACTCGGAACTTCGGCATAACTCAAAGTAAAAGTTCGGTCCTTCCAAAATTAACAATATAGAATTGTGCTAAAGGGTATCACTACATATATCTAGAAATACGTGGTACAGCTTAATGCAGGTCAAAGGTAATGCGGAAAGCTCCTGCAGGAGCTTTCAGCATTACTTTAGATATGCATTAACCCTTTCCCTCATATAAACATGTTTTCACGCGTTTGCAAACAGAGTAGACCCAGATCAGACAGCTCCTAGAGGAGCCGTCTGATCAGGGTCTGCTCTGTTTGCTAATAGAATTTGAAATATCTGTTTATTTGCTTTCTAAAATGTCTACAATGCTCCACATTTCATGTTTTTTATAACCATTTTGTTAATGAATATTCAGTAGGTATTGAAATTTGGGCTAAATACAGAACAGGGAAAGGGTTAATGCAGGTCAAAAGTAATGTGGAAAGATCCTGCATTAAACAGTAAATTAATAAATAAAACTATGAATCTGAGAAAGTGTTAATATTAAAAATCGGATGATTCGAACCTCTGTTATCTCGAAGTAACTTGAATGGTTCTTGAAGTTCGAGATATCGAAGTTCAACTGTAGTTTGTTTTAACAAGGTTAGTGTCTCCCAGTTTGGATCATGATGAGACCCCGAGTTATTCGATGTTTCATCTGGACACAAACTGTGCGTGAGGGTTATTATATTTACCATAAGGATCGAAACCATTTGACACTTGACTTTAAACCGAGTAGACCCAGATCAGACGACTCCTATAGGAGCCGTTGATCAGGGTTTGCTCTGTTTGCTTTTTGCATGATATAGATGTGAATCTACAGTGTTTGTCAACGCAAAATCTTCCCTTGAACAGTTTACAATATGAAAATAGAACTTATAAAATAATCATGACGTCATTATTTCTTGCATGAATACTGAACAGGGAAAGGTTCAAAGACCGCGTGCTACGTGTTTTGGGCTGTTGAACTTTTTGTGCAGTCCAATTCATACACGTTCTTCCTAGTAGGCGTTTTACTGTTATGCAAAGCATAAATATCGTCTAGAGCCCTATATAACGCTTATTAACCTTTACAATGCTGACTTTTAAAATGGCCTATTCCAAAGTTCAAACAGATCAAGCTTACGGTGAAAATGTAGGGACTTTTCTAAAGAAACGTGTAGCATGACAAACAGTGCATGCCCTGATGAGAGGGCTCCTCTAGAAGTCCTCTCAACTGGGTCTACATTGTTTGTAAAGGACATTAGTTACTCGTGTCCCGTCCTGTAAGGGTTGAACATGCAAAGTACTTTTATTTATTTATTATTAATTTATTTATTAACCCTTTCAGCGTGGGAAAATAGTCACCAATGTCCTTTGCAAACAATGTATACCCAGATGAGAGAAAGTCTATTTGAGCCCTCTCAACAGGGTCTGCACTGTTTGTCACGTTACACTTTTTAAAACAAATCCCTGAATAATCACGATAAGTTTGGCCTATGTCCAACAAACACAGCCCGACGAAATACAGTAAAACCTCTCTATAACGACCACTAAATTGCATCAAGTATTTTGTGTTAAAGGCAGGTGGCTGCTTAAAGCAAGGTGAACGTAAAACAGAACGCTCCTATAGGAGCGTTCTGTTTTACTTTCACTTTGCTTTAAGCAGCAACTTGCCCTAAATACCAACTAATTAACACAATTTAGTGGCCGTTATAGAGAGGTTTTACTGTACTAATACTTGCCGAGTAACGCCGGGTATTAAGATTTCAAACACATGCAAGTTTTCTTCTTCGGTGTTTATTCGATTAGATTTCTGGCGATATACATGTACTTCTTTTCAGCGTATAAGCATATGATTTATGTAACTTTTAGGCATATTTAAAACGCGTTGCATTAAGCAACTGCCTGCTTTCACAATCACCTATTGTTATTTATAAAGTAGTCTAATTGGAGAGGTTCTAAGGAGTGTGTATGTATCTGAGTATATATATAATTACATGTATATGACAAGTTTAATATAAAATGACAGAAAATTGACATGTATTATGAAATAATATCGAATTGCATGCTCTGAGCTAATTTCTGATAACCTATGGAAATAGTTTCAACCCATAGGAGACGATGATTAAACATGTATCATGATTTAGCAAAATTCCAAACGGTCGAGACCGTGTATACTAAGCTTAAAAAGAGGCGCAGGAATATGAATTTAGAAATTGGGAGTGAGAAACAAAACACATCGTCTTAACCCCTTCAATGCCATGAAGAAGGGTCTGTGATATCATATACAGTTGAACTTTGATATCTCGACCTCGGATAACTCGAACAAAACGTTTCGCCCTTCCAAACCAAACTAAACAATACAGAGATATTCTAAAATGTATAACTATGCATATCTCGAAACACGTGCAACAGCTTAAAGCAGGTCTAAAGTAATGCTGAAAGCTCATTCGGGAACTTTCAGCATTACTTTAGACCTGCATTAAGCTGTGAACTTAAGAAATTGTCAGATATCGGATAACTCGAACTTCTGTTATCTCGAACTAATTGGTATGGTCCCTTAAAGTTCGAGATATCGAAGTTCAACTGTACAAACAGTTTGGGTCCAGATGAGACGCCGAGTAACTCGGCGTCTCATCAGGATCCAAACTGTGTGTCACATTGTTTATTGTTTTATATATATATATAAGAATGAACAGGCGCTCTCTCTCTAAAACTTTAAGAAGATAAAAAAAATGCTGGCAATGAAATGGTAAAAGTTTGAATAAGAGTGCATCTTGACATGAACTTTCGAAGGTTGTTTTCTTAATCTACGTCACGCTTCCCGCAACTTGATTTGCATTTTCAACTAGCTAGCTTGGATCCAGACGAGACGCCGAGTACTTTATTCAGCGTCTCATCAGGATCCAAGCTGTTTGACACTCAAAAACTTGATTTGAAAAAAAAGCACCAGATGCTAATTTGAGCATACATTATTTTTTTTCACAGTGGGGTAAGGGTAAATGATCTATTCATATTTTAATTTGTTGATATTTTGTCATTCAGTCTCGATATTTGACCGACACTTCGAGACAGTTTATAACTAGATTCACATATATGGTGACTCAGCGTCTAAAAGACAGTACTTAATTTACTACCTTTGTCCGTCGAACGTTTCTACTTCATAGGCTATATACATGTAGTTGAAGAAAACATTCATAAATGTTTGACGGCGACAAGTTTTATGCAGATGACATTTGCAGTGGATGAAAGGATGTTGAAGCATCAAAGGGTTGTGTTTGACGACGCCCGTTATTGACTGGAGCATTTATCATGTCATAGACTTAGTTGTGGTATATTTGAAAACAGTTCGGATTCAATTGAGATGCATAGAAATTCGGCGTCTCGCCTAAGTGTTTGATTTACATAATTATGTCTTCATTAATAGAGCTCAAAATCACGATGCCTCCATTAATATAGCTCAAAATCATGATACAATAGCGTATTTTCTGTTATATAGGTAGATTTAGGCTATTATCCCTGATACAAATAACCATTGAATCAGTATTAATAACATCAATTTATCTAATCGATCGTAAGTAATCAGCTAATGTGTGCGATTTATTATAACATCCTGTTGTTATAACACTATCAAGCTATTGTTTACATTTTTGAAACACGTCGGCTTGAAGCGAACAATCTCGAGTGGCGTCGAGAGGTCATGGTCCATGCTTATAAAACTTTTAGTTGAGTCTGAGTTCGTTCACAAGTTTTTGATTGGTCAGATTTGAGCCTTTGGCTCAAATCTGACCAATCAAAAGCTTGAGAACTCAAATCTGACCAATCAAAAGCTTTATAAGCATGGGCCCATATTTCATGCATGTTTACCACACTCGTGCGACGCCATTCGCGTCTGTGTATATATTTGATAATGAGTTATGTCTATGAAGCTAGCTCGGAGATCGATAATCGCCCATTGACATTCGTCTATACATTAGGAAATTTAATGTCGTGATGGAATGTCTAGCTCGCCCATCGACATTCGTCTATATATAAGGAAACTTAGTGTCGTGCTGGAATGTCTAGCTCGCCCATCGACATTCGTCTATATATAAGGAAACTTAGTGTCGTGCTGGAATGTCTAGCTTGCCCATCGACATTCGTCTATATATAAGGAAACTTAGTGTCGTGCTGGAATGTCTAGCTCGCCCATCGACATTCGTCTTTATATAAGGAAACTGAATGTTGAGCTGGAATGTCGATCTCGCCCATCAACATTCGTCATAATATAGTGAAACCGAACGTCGAGCTGGAATGTTTAGCTTGTCCATCAACATTCGTCTTTACTCGTATATAAGGAAATTGAATGTCGTGCTGGAATGACTTGCTCGCCAATCGGCATTCGTCTTTATATAAGGAAACTGAATGTCGAACTGGAATGTCGAGCTCGCCCATTGGCATTTGTCTTTAGGCCTATATAAGGAAACTGTATGCCGTGCTGGAATGTCTAGCTCGTCCATCGACATTCGTCTTTTTTTTTTTATAAGGAAACGAATGTTGATGGACGAGTGTTGATGGGCGAGCTACACATTCCAGCTCGACATTCGGTTTCTCTATATAAGGGCGAATGTTGATAGGCGAGCTCGACATTCCAGCTCAACATTCATAGACGTCTTAAAAAGGTGGGTAGTTGCCCAAAGCAGGCTAAAAGTGATTAAAAACTCCTATAAGAGCTTTTTGTATCACCTTTGTCCTGCGTTAATCAGCTTCCCCAAACTATCGCATGTTTGCAAATTATCTTCTCCAGTTATATCTTAATTTTACCATTTTCAAGGTTTGAACTCATTGTTATTTCTATGTCGAACAGATTCTCTCCATTTATATATAAATTCTATCTTTATAGGGTTTGGACTAACTGCCATTCGTATGTCTAATAAATCCACATATCCAAATTCCATCTTTTTCAAGGATTGTGCTCATTGTCATCTCTATGTTCAACAAACCCTCTCCAATTATATCTAAATTCTACCTTTTCAAGGTTTGGACTCATTGTGTGTGCGGTGGTCTAGTGGTAACGCGCTTAACTATCAGTCCGGAGGTCCGGGATTCAAATCCCGGTCCCTCCCGGAAATTTCAGAGACGCTTTTCCGTGTCTCCCAGCCGCACCTCCTCCCCACCCACTCTCTCTCTCTCTTTCACTCTCTTTTTCTTTCATAGTCTCTCTCTCTCTTTTTCTGCCCTGTCTTTAAAACCACATATGTTTTGTTCAGTATTATACTTTATATTTGCGATTGATACCTCAATAAACTTGACGTCATTGCTTATGCCATAGGTGCGGTCCAGTAATATACAACGAAATCGATCACAGATATATAGAGTCTTCAACGTAAGTAGATGTCTGCAAAAAACTTATGTCTTATCTAGATCGCCGACAGAATATATGTCCCATTTCGTTCCAAAAATGACGTGAGCGTTGAAAATATTATGTGCACATAATTATATAACAATGAAATAGTATGGCGTCTCATTTGGATCCAAACTGTTTGCAAATTACAAATACCAAGTTTAATGTTAAAGGTGTATTTCCCACAGCTTAATATCTACCCAAAGGCATTCATAAAAAATATGCCGGGTTACTTTTGTGAATTAGAATACATTTCTGGCACGCCCATGATTTCGTATTTCGTGTATTCATAAATCATTGATCCTTTAATCCTCTCCCTGAAAACTTCTCGATCATGTCAATTAAACTGAATATATCCGAAAATGAGTGAAAGAGTGTATAGATAGCATTTTTATAAACAGGCTGCGCCTATTTAGGCAATTATACGAACAAGACATAACGGAACTAATAATAAATTATTTTTGATATCGTTTGATTTGGAAGAAGTAAGAAAATCCTGTAACATTTTTTATGAAAAAGGCGCAACATAATTATACAGAGAACTGTGTACCAAAAACGACAACAAACGTAAAAGAGAATAGTACAAGGATAACATAAACATGGCAAGACAAGATGCTAATATTAGGAGACAATATGATAGGAAGGATAAAACAAAGAACTAAATTTCAAAAAGGGCTAATTTTAAGAAAATCAATAAAAATCATAGAACCAACAGAGGGCAATACCCAGGGATAATGCAAACTGATGCAAAGCATAGTAAGAAAATAAGCAACAGTGAACGAAATTAAAGGATACCATTAGAAAAAGCAACGGGGAAATAGAGAAAATAATAGATACAATAGAAATATACTAGAAAGGTAATTCCAAATGTTTGGCAATATAACAAGGATATATGACGAGGATACGTTTATATCAGCAATAGCATAAAAAGGATATAACATACACATTATAATTAGTACTACTGTTTTATGTGCGTTCGCAGGTATGTAAAATGATAAAAGATATAATATAAATGAATAGAGACAGGAAAGGAATTACACGTAGAAGAAAGAGAGTGGAATTTGCAGTGCAGTCGTCTTCTTGACAGCTTTAATAAAACGTAAGTATATAAGGTACACTTTTCATTAGTGTTGTATGTACATGTATACCTTTAGTCTTGAACTGTTTTACTTCGACTCTATCAGTGAAGGAAACAAACCACGTATGTCGTTTGCAAACAGTGCAGACGTATATGAGATGGCTCCAAAGGGAGTCCTCTCACCAGGGTCTGCACTGTTTTTCATGAAAAACTTTTCATTTACAAATCCCTGAATATTCACGGGGAGCTCGACCCCCGTTTGAAATTTGGAATAGTCCAGTTGAGAATTCATTTTTGAAAGGGTTAAAATCATATACTTGTATACAGAACTACTTAGCCAATTCCTGTACAATGCAATGACAGGTTACCTGAGATTAACTAAACGTTTAACTGTTAAATATGCTTTTCTCTTGCTTTTTAGAGTTCAAAATGTTGTTTTTTTCAAAAACACATAAAGTAGAACACCTCTAATGCGACCACTTAACGAATAACCATAACTGCTTTCATAAGCAGGTGGTTGCTTAATGCAGGACGAAAGTAATACAGAAAGCTTATAGGAGCTTTCTGCATAACTTTCGTCCTGCGTTAAGCTACTACCTGCCTCTGCCATCCAGAATTATGCCCCCTTTTTGGTTGTCGCATTAGAGGGGTTTTACTGTGCATGTGTTCAGTGTGCCTAACAGTTTGAACCTGGGCGAGACTCCCTGTTACTCGGTTCTCGTTGGGATCAAACTTGTTTCCAAAGGTTGTCACTGGTTCGCGTAAGGCGGCGAAAATCTTAAATGCTCTTTTCTCGTGACAGTTTCTTGTAAAGTAAAATCCCTATTAACCAGAATTATAGTACAGAATAATTTAGATACTTTTAGGAAGTGCCTGCTTAGCCCATTACCTCATAAGATAATTTCAGAGGCAACCTCTTTCTATAAATCTACCGAAAAGGAGCATTAACTAGAGAAAAGGAAAACAATAGAATTTTGTAGTTTGAAACCATTGTGATAAATAGAGCATTTGCTCCTATAGGACCAAATGCTCTATTTATCACGATGTTTTCACAAAGTGGCTTTTACAGAGTCGTCAAAAGTCGTCAATATGAGGGAATGGGCTAATGCAAGATGAAAGTCGTGCAGAAAACTCCTAGAGGAGCTTTCTGCATGACTTTCATCCTGCAGTAGGCTGCCACCTGTCTCCAAGACCGATATCATATACTAAATTGAACGTTCGGTATAGAATGGTTTTTACTATACTCTGTAATAAGAAACATGAAAACAAAGTTTAAAACAATTGTTATAATTTAAACACGTTGAATTGATTTGTATGTAAACACCGATTATTACTTGTAGATATTGGTAATAGTCTTTATGCAAATCTGCACTTTATTTAAAACAAATCAGAGCATTTGTATTGGAAATGATCTGGGAATATATTACATGTAAATGTAGCCATAGGCGAATCCATGTGCAACCCATCTTCCAAACTATTTGACATTGGTGTTTTAACTTATTCCCTTCTATTGACGCCTTTTGACACCTCTGTAAAAGTCACTGCAATAAATAGATGTGTATCCCATTAATCTAACTGTGCAATGTTTTCTTCATCAATGATATTATGCCCATTTGCTGACACCCATTTTCTGACACCAAAATCCTTCGCGATTTAAGTTTATTTAAAGGTCAAACATATTTTCTATTTGACATATTTATAACCCTTTCCATGATCAATATCTATATAAGAAATAATGACCATACAAATATTAATTAGACACATCATCTACCTGCTAGCGGAAAACATTTCTGTAAACGTATTACTAACTTGCTTGATGCATAACAAAGTTACAGAGCGAGAGGGACTTCGTTAACCACAATGGTTTTAAAAAACAACTTTTACAGGGGCGTCAAAAGACATCCTTGTACACTGAAGTATTACAAATTAAGCTGTGCCAACAAAAAAACCATACACCTTTTTAGGTCTGTAGTAGTTTATAAAGATAACACCATTTAACCCCTTCCGTGCCACAATGACGGGTCTATGATATCACATGCAAACAGTTTGGATCCAGATGAGACGCCGAGTAATTCGGCGTCTCATCAGGATCCAAACTGTTTGTAACTGTTACTATGATTTTGAAACAAAAATGAAGAAAATAAAAAGAAATTTATTTTTTATATAGCAGACGACAAAGTTAGCAGACGAAAGAGTTTGGCTGCGAAATGATTAAAATGCGTATAGGCATGAGTCCCATTTATGACCCATATATTAAACTTGTTCAATGTTTGGAAACCACTGTCTGCATTTTGCTACCACGCAGTCAGGCACTATTCCTCTTCTGTGCCACGCTCCATCCACGTGTCTAGCATCTGTTGTATTTGCCAGATAGCGGGGATCAGTCCAAGTTCCGCAATTATATACAAAACATAACACAAAAACGCATGTTCTGCACGATCACTGCCTGCCCAAGCAGACCCAATCTAAGTGCCCAGCAGAACAATACTGACGTCGCTAAGCAACTACTTAGTATAGCACTATTTAATTTCTTTGATGTATATTTGTGTAAAGTGCAAAGTGTACAGTTGTAACATTAGCATATGTCCCGAGTTTTATCTCCGATGTTTTATTGAAGTATTTATAATGCTTTGAATAAATCAAACGTCTTTATTTTATTGGGATTTGGTCTATCGTCATATTTTGTGTGTTCAGTGTGAATTAAACATACCCCATGTCAGGGCCTCACTTGAGAGTGTTAGTCGGCTTTGTTGGACCACTTTCGTAACTGATCACATTTGTAACAGATATGTTACGAATGTTATCACATTCGTAACAGGTAAAATGTGTTACAAATGTGAGTGCCCGACATGGGGATTAACATAAGAATCACATATGTAACAGGTTGAGTTCCTAGCTGACATTGATCAATTAGTTAATAGCAGTTGGATGATCATTGTATATTTGCATAATTACATTTCCTGGAGGACTATGTCTCAACTTTTCACAACCTTAGTAGTACATTTTTTTAAATATAATATGTACATTGCTTGTTTTAGTGTGTGTATGACCACTATAAGCTGAGGTCCGGTGTATCAGTGCTTTACACTGGGCATCTTAATGAACCAGAGAAACTCTATCGATAATAAGAGTAGGACATTGCACTCGGGTTTCTCTGTATCCTCTCCCCTCTCTCTGGAGCGTTCAATTAGCCCATAGTGAGCAGAAACGGACGTCAATCAACACAAACAAAAACAAAAAATAAATGAATATTACTTCTTAGTTCCTTTATTTCCTCTTAATTGAGTAATACACTATGCCAAATATTTTAGCAACTATAAATCTAATACTAAATTTTTAGGAAAGAAAACCGTAGTCATTTCTTTTTTTAATAGTTTTAATTTGTTGCTAACATTTGAAAAATGTGTCATTTTTGCGATGAATGATGATGATGATGATGATGGTGGTGGTGGTGATGATGATGATGATGATGATGATGATGATGATGATGATGATGATGATGATGATGATGATGGTGGTGGTGGTGGTGGTGGTGGTGGTGGTGGTGGTGGTGGTGGTGGTGGTGATTATATTGATGATGATGATGATGATGATGATGATGATGATGATGATGATGATGATGATGGTGGTGGTGGTGGTGGTGGTGGTGGTGGTTGTGGTGGTGGTGGTGATTATGATGATGATTATGATGATGAGGATTGGATTGCCATGGTTTCATTCTGATACCAATAATGAGCTGACTGGAAATAAAACATCATGTAATTGTTCACAACTTGTAACAATGTCTTTCAGTTGTACACATGTTTTTTAGCGTCTTTTTTTTACGTGTTACAAATGTGAGTGTATGTCATATCAAAATTCGGCATTGGTCACATTCGTCACAAAATGTGATCACATTCGTAACACGTGTTTCGAATGTGATCCGTTACGAATGTGGTCTAACACGGCTTTGCTACATTATGCATGTGTCACGCCTATTAGGAACAATGGCGTGGGGACTGGGGTCATCAGTTGGACCAATTGAATTTCTTTAAAGACACTATCTAAATCGTGACTTCAACGACTATTCCAGCAGCTACATCATCTTAACCCTAGCAGTGCGGGTCACGAGTCACTTACAAACAATGTAGACCCAGATGAGAGGGCTCATAGAGGTTCTCTCATCAGGGTCTGCACTGTTTGTCATGTTACATTTTTCTTTCGAAAAATCCCTAACTATTCACCATAAACTTGACCTGTTTGAATTTTGGAATAAACCATTTGAAAATTCAGTTTTGTAAGAGTTAAACTTTGTCATCATTTAACCTTTAGCCTGCTGAGCAAATTATCATTACAGAATGTTTCACCTACTACCTTTTCAAAAGTCAAGCTATAATCAATTTCTCTTCCAAAATGCAATCAGGATGTCAAATTGTTTGGATCCTGATGAAACGCCGAGTTACTCGGTGTCTCATCTGGATCCAAGCTGTTTGCATAGGTATTTACTCATCCGCCCGTAGCAGGCTAAAGGCGACAATTTTTTTTATTAGAAGACGGCAAAATTGTTATATATCCGGTATATGCCAGTCCAATGTCGGATGCAAACAGTTTGGATTCAGATGAGACGCCGAGTTACTCGGCGTCTCATCTGGACCCAAACTATTTGCTACGGGGGTAATACTTTTGGAAAAAGGGAGACAATATCACAAAAGAAAAGTGTAGCAGACGACACATATTACAGACGACAAATATTTGGAAGCGAAAGAGTTCAATGACATTAATAACGATAACGTGGGAAAATGTTGATAGCCAAGTAAGGAAAGGGCCGTGTGTAGAAATTATCGTCTGCTTATAATTCCGTTACAAAAATCAACAACAGGAGGGGGGGGGGGCGGTGTCAAACAATTTACGAGTACAGTCAAACCCCTCTAAACCGGACGTTCAATTTAGTATGAAATATTGGTCTTGGAGACAGGCGTCAGCTTAATGCAAGGTGTACGTCATGCAGAAAGCTCCTCCAGGACTACACTGCTCCTCCAGGACTGCTCCTCCAGGACTACACTGCTCCTCCAGGAGCTTTCTGTATGACTTACACCCTGCATTAAGCAGCCACCGGCCTGAAAGTATCTAAATTCGTCTCTACTAATGAATGAATGAATGAAAGACTTTATTTAACGAGGGTAGCTCAGTTAGTCTAATGACTAATCTACCTTGAGGCCCTCAAACAAAAAGCAGTTCATACAAAATACATAATAGCAGTAAAACACAGATGTATACATACACACAAGAAATCAATGTTCAGAAATGAACTCATTGCTCGCTAAGTAATGTTGCGTCTGTATAATTAAAAAATGTTGTCTGTTTCAATTTGTAGATCTATTGTTCAATGACACGCATTTGGATCCTTATCAAACGTCGAGTAACTTGGCGTCTAATCTGTTGGATCTAACTTAACTGTTGCTCAAATGCTAGAATTCCGTTTTTACTGTAGATAGTACGAGATACTACTGAGACGCCGTGCTACTATGCTCCATGTCTGGATACATCATCTTGGCAAGATTATCACGTGACATTTTCATATTGTGGCAAACCTGGGCTCACTTAACCTCTTCCCTGCTGAATATTCATATAAGAAATAATGACATCATGAATATGTATTGGCTAATTTATTATAATGATATATGTGAGCATCACGTTTTGATATTGGTAAAAACCGTAGTGTCACGCCTATTATGATTTCATAAGCAGAGCATACCCTGATCAGACTGGTCTGGGTCTACTTTGTTTGCAAAGGCGTGAAAAGGCGTATTTATGGAGCATAGGGTTAATCAATATCCCACAGCCAGGTAACCGCGATCTCAATGTTATTTGCGAAGAGTTTCGATCTACATCAATTTGACAGACACCATGATTTTCGGCGTCTGCCTGGATCGAAGCTATTGACGTTCGGCCAAATGTTTCTACATTAGTGAATCGCATCTAATGCTTGAATATACAGACTAAAATAGAGTAGACAGATAATTACAACAACACAATGGTTAAATTGCTCCACAAATATTCATGCAAGTAAAAATTATATTAGTAAGCAGTAATTGTATAATGGCATGTCAACACAGAAAGTTTTGGTCATGGTATAAACTATATAGACTCAGATTTATAGTATTCCATAAACAAACAGAGTAGACCCTGGTCAGACGGCTACTACGAGAGACCTCTGATCTGGGTCTACTTTGTTTGCAAATGTGTTATCAAAGGGCATAGTTATGAAGTAAAGGGGTAACCATTTACCTGTTTAACCCTTTCTCTGTTCTGTGTTCATTCCAAATTCAAATACCTATACTGACTATTCATAGATCAAATGATTATAACGAAATATGGAAGATGGAAAAGTGTAGCCATTTTAGAAAGGAAAGACACAGATCTTTGAAATTCTATTAGCAAACAGAGTAGACCCTGATCAGACGGCTCCTCTAGGAGCCGTCTGGTCTGGGTCTACTCTGTTTGCAAATGCGTGAAAACACGTTTATATATGAGGGAAATGGTTAACCCATTCCTCCATATGCTATTTTAGACCCAACCTTTTATAATAAATCTACCGAAAAGGAGCACTTACTAGAGAAAAGGAAAAGTTTAGAATTGTGTAGTTTTGAAACCATTGTGATAAATAGAGCTTGCTCCTATAGGAGCAAATGCTCTATTTATCACAATGGTTTCATAAAGTGAATTTTACAGAGGCGTAGAAAGGCGTATTTATGGAGGAAAGGGTTAATATTCATGTAAGAAATAATGCTATCTGGATATTTATTAGCCTAACTTTTATAGTACTACATGAACAGATTTGGTTTACTTTGACAACAACTATAGAATCAGATCTATATAATTCCACAAGCAAATAGAGCAGACCTGGGTCCGACCGCTCCTACAATGGTCGTCTGATCTGGGTCTACTCTGTTTGCAAAGATTAAAAAAGCCATACTTAGTGGTGAAGTGCTATATGAAAACGTATGGCATTCAGTAACAGTTTTAGGCCTAATTGAATCTAGACGTGTAATAAATTGACGTCTCGCAGAAATAGAAATTACATGTATATGTATATGTACAGTGAAAACTTGACTACAATTAAAGACATAAATTCTTCATTAAGTACTAAAAGTTCGTAGTATCGAGTTTTAACACATATACTGTATTAGCAGAATGCCTTTTCACAGAGAACGTTATAGTAAGCATACACAAGTAATTACCTTATCTAAACGTTATTTGGATGGAAATTTAAACAGACCACAAGTTGCTTGCGTTTGCTATTTACATGTGTTTGTATTGTTACAGTAGAAATTGCGATTCAGGACAATCGCTGATTCTCCTAGGACAGATTGCGATCGCAATCTCTCCCGGGACAGACTCCGATTCGTATCTATTCTAGGATAATTGGCAATTTTACTAGTTAAGACTAATTAATATGCTTTAAAATTAAGGGAACCAGATCAGTATTCTTACAAAACAATTTCAGGGATCCAAATTATTGTTTTAACAATTTGTTCATTATGTATAAATTCACATATTGACTATTTCCCTGATAGACAATCATGAAGAATTTATAACATTGTGACGGAAGACAAATGCAGCAAGACACAGGATACGTACATAGAAAACATACAAGCAAATGAGCCTAAACCTTCTCTATCCAAACTACTTATTTGATCGGAGTCTGTCCTAGGAGAGAAACCTGCGATAGCAATTTGTCCTATGAGAATCGACGATTGATCTGCATTCGAAGGGCACCTGTGAATAAAGATTAATAATCGCAATATCTACTGTGACAGATTCACCAGTCAATTTGGGTAGATTATGTAAGCGAGTCGGCGTGATGTCTTAACACTAAATTCCTGTTCCATGTTTATTCTAAATTCCACTACCTGCTGAATATTCGTGGACACAATAGTCTACTTACAATGACATATGGAAGGTGGAAAATAGTAGCCACTTTAGAAAGTAAAGAAACAGATCTATCAACGTCCATTAGCAAACAGAGCAAACCCTGATCAGGCGGCTCAGAACTATGTGTGAAAACAGGTTTATAAATATGAGGGAAAGGGTTAAAAATCTAGATTTCTTTGACTTAAATGTTAGCGTAACAATATTTGAAATGTTCGCTTTTTTAGACATCCGCAACGTTTTCTAAAGCTGGACAGATTTAGTTTATATGTAGATCTAAATGGAAAGCGCTCGACTCATCCAATACTATTGGTGAATACATAGTATAATTTTTGTATGCACTGCATGGTATTTATTTCTTCATAGAGGAATGATAGATACCAAGAACATAGCACAACATATCTTAATTTTATGCATAGTTGCAGTAATCAGAGACAGTCATACATCCTAGGAGAATAAACAATTGTCCTGGATCGCAATTTCTATTGTGACATTTGCATACATAATTTTCTCATGTACGGGTTCATTTTTTTTATGTAGAATGAATAAATTCATTCCACACTCAAAGATATGCAAACAGTTTTTTTTTAGATCCGATCAGGACGTTGTTTGTACTTGGTAGCTTTTATATTCTACAGAAAAAACAAATAGGTGGTTTTATTTAGAACTTCAATTTAATTTTACTCGTCTTTCTATCAATTTGCTTCAAACATAAAGTTTTAAGGTATTACTGAATAAAAAATATGAAAATTGTGCAAAAAAATAGAGTTTTAAAAAAATTGTAAATGAATTTATTAAAGGGAAGTAATTACCTTGTTCTTGCGTTTTATTAAAACCTTAAATAGTTTACCAAGTTACCTCCCATATTTATCATATCTTGAATATTCATTATATAGATCTATCTATCTATCTATCTTCCGTATATAAAATGTGAAACCCCTCACGGGGACGTACACATGTCGCGCGTCAAGCTGTGAAGAATGTTAATAAAAATGCAAGATCAAAGATAAAAGAAGTGAATGAAGGAGTGTTAAAAAGTTAAAAGTATATAGACATATATATACAGTGTAGCTGCATCCATCCAAATATAGTTTACGCACCGTGACTATAGAGGTCAGTCACGGTGAAGGGGGGGGGGGTGCTCCCCGGGAAAATTTTAGTCGTCAATAGGCGTCAGTTTAAGGGAATGGGTTAAATCTTACATGACAAGACAGAGCGTTCATCAAACCCCGCTTAGCCTCCGAGTTTCGTACCATTTTAGCCATATTTACGCACGTGCGTAAACTTGCGAATCGCTAGCTCTACGCCCCTGACATATGTGTAAGTAAGCCGGCCTACTTATAATTCGGATCGCGTTTTAGTTTCACTTACTGTTCGTCCACAGTCGATATTATGTTGCATAACAAGTTTTCTATATCGATGAAACTGTTTATTTTGCAACACAGGGGCGTTTTTCTACAGAAGTCCTAACTGATAATCTTTAGACACTTGCATACGTTTATAAATACAAAGTTTTGTAATAATACTATTGACTTGAGTTCCTTGTTGAGATTTCCCATCTAAATGTTATCTAATCATCGAATTTTATGCAGAATGAATGCATTTCATTCTACACTCAAAAATATTGTACATTTACTTTTTTTTCCATCCTGGTCATTGAGCGCCAATTACTCAACTTAGTAATAATTTATATTTTTCAGAAAAAACAAACAGGTGGTTCTATTAGATTAAATTTCATCATTTTTTCTACAAATTTTGTCTTAAATAGAAAAAGATAAAATAGTGTTGATTAAAAAATATAAAATGTGCATAACTCAGAGTTAAATTAAAAAAACATTTAAATATTTATTAAAGGGAAGTAATTACAATGTTCTTTCATTTTATCAACATCCCGTCTTTATTCACAGGTGCCCTTCGCATGCTATGCCTCAACAACAACAACAACAACAACAACTCCATCACAATGTACATTACTTTTTTTTTTAATCACATCATCATGTCATAAGTATCTAAAACATAGATCTACCCAAAAGATAGTTTTCTGACCCAGCCAAAATCAAATTAATGACACCATACATGTATATTAAGACGCAAATTATTTTAATGGCGAAGCCGAAGACGGAATCATTAAAGTAATTAAAGACCGTTAAAAACCTCATATAGCATGGTCTTACCGTCTATTGAACCTCTTAACCTTTGACCAGGAACAGAAAACGTTTACTGTGAATATTGAAGAAAAAAAAATCAGCAGTTCAAAATAATCTTTTATACATACCTTGAAACAATTAAGTAATTTTATTTTCATCTATTAATCCCCAAACAATCCAGTGTTCCCCACCACCCGCATAACAAAAACAAAAATGACTGCCAGAAAAATATCACCTGTTTATCGAACCTTTATTTTAGAAACTGTTTACTGTAACATAATACTCATAGTCACGTGATTTCATCATGGGCACGCGACCTTTGCATAAGCTGAAGGAGTCAGAGCTGTCAAACATTTTCAATGTGGTACACTGTTCAATTTATGTTGATATTCTATAACGTATTAAGAATTTTCTCATGATTAGCATAGTTGAAGGAAAAATAGACTGTATTGACCTGTTTATGACGTATATTTCGTTTTTAAAGCTACTCTAGGCGTTGTTTACAGACAAAGCATAGTATGCACTTACATGTGCATGCGTAAAAACACAAAACAAATGAAAGGTTCGATAAACAGGTGAGGTTCGATAGAAGGTGAGTCTACGATATATATCGTCGCAAATTTCAAATTACAGTAGGATTAACCATATTCTAACGCAATACATACATACATGTATACATACATACATACATTACATACCTAACTCTAGGAGCCGTCTGATCTGGGTCTACTCTGCAAATGCGTGCAAACAGGGTATACCCAATATACGTAGGAGCTGCTGATCAGGGTCTACCCTGTTTGCTATATAGTGGAATATGAAATATCTGTTTCTTTACTTTCTTAAATGGCTACAATGTTCCATGGCCCTTTCATATTTCATTACTCATAAATAGTTTGTAAACGAATATTCAGTAGGTATATATTGAAATTTAAAATAAATATAGAACAGAGTTAACCTCGAAATCGATAAGTAGAGTAGATCTAGCTGTTGTTAGGACAATGCTAATTTAGATAGATCTAGTTTACTTGTATTTTAATTAAGCCTTTCCCTCATATAAACGTGTTTTCACGCATTTGCAAAGAGAGTAGACCCAGATTAGACGGCTCCTAGTTACGCTAAGTTATTTTTTTGTAGAACAAAAGTTATAAGTAGACCTAGATACATCTATGAAAACGGCTTATTTTTTACCACAGGGCCACTTTTTTCTATAGAGGTCCCAATTGAGTCAGTTGAGAATGTTAATAGTTATGACTGAACATTAGGATTACCAAACTTTATATAATCGAAAATATACGTGCCATGTAACTTAGACTATGATGGGTTTTTTTTCTAGTTTTATGCAGAATGAATTCATCCATACATTCTACTTCAAAGATTTATACAGTAATTTTTTTTTTTTTCAAGTTTGGTCAACCAAATGTTTTGACGAATTCTTAATTATATATTTCAGAAAAAACAAACAGGTGGTTTGATTAGATCTTTAATTTTACCATTTTTTTCACCGATTTGGTTTTGAAAAGAAATGAAATAGTAATGAATGAGAAATATATATACATGTACTCGTATATGCATTTATAAATCAGATTAAGCTAAAAAATATATATATATATCTATTAAAGTGAAGTAATTAGATCTACAATTATCAAAACCTCCCATCTTTATCGTGATTTAATTCAAATTAAATTAATTCTATTTTAGTTTCATATCTTTCTCTTGAAAAAAAAAGAGTACAACAACATGCAAATTCTAAAGAATGCAAAGGACTACCCAATTTTACCCTCAAAACTAGATAACAAGTAAAATGTCTTAATTACACAGACCTTTGGAACTCCACGCCAGTGATAGATAATCCGCATTTTCATAGTTAATAGGGCCTACTGTATGCAGTAGGTATGCTATTTCCATTCCGTGAAACTTTTCTTAACATTTTACTCTATAAATACCCCCTTTCTACGCCTTTGCAAACAGAGTAAACCCAGATCAGACGTCTCCTATATATTCTATGCATTTGATTGTCCAACTGTAAACTACATGTCTCGGCTAAAAATCAACTACAAACTGATGGAGAAATTACTACAGCTTGTATTGAAAGTGAAACAATTAACTGTCTTAATTATGACTTTAAATACTAACTTACTGATTAGACCTAGTCAAATGTAAAAATACTGATTGTCTTCAAACAGAAAACTAATATTATTTAAATATTCAAAATGCATTTGTGTTTATTTAGGAAATAGAAGTGGCCTACATCGTCTCATCATGTAGGCCTAACGACAACATCTACAATAACAACAAAAACAACAATAACAACAATGTTTAATGTTATCTCCTGCAAAGGCCAACAAGAACGCACATTTGCTTTTATTTTTTAAAACACCTAGGCCTATCTAAGTGTAGATTTATAACAGGTTAGAGTCTGATGTAACGGGGAAATTTAGAATTTAGTGATTTCAAAATGTGACGTCAATAGGCGTCAAAGTCATCAATGTCTAATCCCGGTTATTCAAAATGCCGGTGATTAATCCCTATATTTACAAGATAATATTCTGTTACATACGGTGGCACTGAGGTGACATATGCAAGATTTTTTTTTCAAGTTTGTTTTCCCGAGATAATTTTTTTTATTATCTCGAGAAAACGAAACAAAGTTCGTTTTCCTGAGATAATATTTTTTATTATCTCAAGAAAACGAAGTAGTTCGTTTTGACGATATAATTTTTTTATTATCTCGAGAAAAACGAAAAAAGTTCGTTTTCATGAGATAATTTTTTTTATTATCTCAAGAAAACGAAGGAGTTCGTTTTTACGAGATAATATTTTTTATTATCTCGAGAAAACGAAACAAAGTTCGTTTTCCTGAGATATTTTTTTAAGTCGTGCGCACGACTTAATAAGCCAATCAGAACCCTCCATCAGAGTCAACAGTTTTCGCAAGTATTTGAGGCCTATGAGAACATTGCCGAGACAAGGGATGAACTTATATGACGTCATAATTGCGTATAACGTTACCGTGACGTATCAAACAACATCACTATGACGCGTAGTAGTAGTAGTATGACGTTGAGTAGTTCTAAATAAGGCTTTTGGATAACATATTTGTACGTTATGGGAATGCTATATACCGTCAGGTAATTGGTATTCCTATGGGTACGAATTGTGCACCACTTGTCGCAGATTTGTTTTTGTACTGCTATGGGAGATATTTCATGTTGAGTTTGAATCCTCAATCACAAGAAGATGTTATAAAAGCCTTCAATGAAACTTGTCGATATTTGGATGATATTTTTAACTTAGATAACCCTTTCTTCGATGCTCTGATTCCTACAATTTATCCTAAAGAACTCAAATTGAATAAAGCTAACCCGTCCGACAATTATGCAGCGTTTCTTGACCTAGACCTTAAAATTAATAATGGAATGATTTCTTCTAAAGTAGATCTATATGACAAAAGAGATGATTTTGATTTTAATATTGTAAATTTCCTCATCTTGACGGGGATGTTCCCCGTGCTCCATCTTACGGGGTTTATATATCTCAACTTATTCGTTTTGCTAGAGCCTGTTCATCTATTGACGATTTTAACAGTCGAAATCTCATTTTAACTGAAAAAACTGATTAAGCAAGGATATAGATACCATAAACTAAGAAAAACTTTCTCTAAATTTTACTATCGAAATCTCTCGCTTATTGGCAAGTACAAATGTAATCTCAAGGTGCTTCTGCGACACGGTATTTCACATCCTGAATTTTATGGTGATGTTATTTACAAACTTCGTAAAATTATTGGACATACCCATTTTCTCACTTTGTTCATCAAATATATAAAACAATTCATTAAAAAGGGATATGATCCTGTAGTACTACAACATACTGCATGTTTGGTTGTGAACCCTTTTACAGTTGGCAATCACGCTGGCCTCTTTGCATGTACGCCGACAAGAAAGGTTTAGTACTCTATGAAGGCGACCTCTTAAATCCAGAAATGGAAGGAGAACGTCGGATATCTGTACTACATTTTTATCCAGTCACCAGGCTTCTCTAGTGACATAATAAAGGGGGTGCAAATAAACTTAGGTTTATTTGGTTACTTCCGGTAGTGGAAGGTTTATTAGGTTAGTAGATAAGCGTAATGATTCTATAACCATGGAACTATTTTAGTTTTCTGTAAACATTCATAAACATGTTGATGGAATAGATCTAACAGATCTATTTGGTCACCAGAAGAATTATTCAAATGAGAAAAAATAAAAATAATTGGCTACAGCTGGATTCGAACCCGCGCCTGATCCTACAAAAACTAATTCTAATCTCTCTAGAGACGTCGCCCTTACCGATTACGCCACTGAGGCCACATACAAAATGATGTTGATTTATCACTTTTATTAATTTAATCCACCGCTGGTAAAACCCGTTTTTGATAAAATCAAACCTGGAAGCAAAGATTGACAGATAAATAGTAAATGTTTTCTTTTCACACTCATGATTATTTGATTGATAAACTCTTACAGGGGCGGTGATAGTCATAAACCTAAATATAGCCTGTTCAGTTCCATCGATTTCTGAGTGACGTTAGATAGAATCTAAAAATAGAAAAAAAGTACAAAAATGAGTCATGCAGGAAATACCACATACAGAACAAACACTCGCCCGAACAGCAACACAAGGAAACAGCAAATGTACATGGGTAGAAAAAACAACAAGAGACGCACAAAGACAAAACAAACATTCAATAGGAGGAAGATGGAAGTACCGCCTTGGAACGGTCAGTGACAAAAGTCACCGGGGGTTTAAACCGGTTTATGGGCGCCCAACCTCACCCTTATTCCATCCCCATCCTAAAAGACAAACAGTGTAAATAAACGTATCCCCTCTCCGACTAATCTACAACAACCGCGACAGCAAATACAGTGGTAAAGTGCATGTATAACAAAAAAACATTTAATTGAACATACTGTATCCACCTATCGCTAGTGTACTCAATGATTGAGCTGCAAACAGAGTAACTGTAGAAAAGTAATAAAGGGTACGACAAAAATGAAATAGTACAGATATCCGACGTTCTCCTTCCATTTCTGGATTTAAGAGGTCGCCTTCATAGAGTACTAAACCTTTCTTGTCGGCGTACATGCAAAGAGGCCAGCGTGATTGCCAACTGTAAAAGGGTTCACAACCAAACATGCAGTATGTTGTAATAATACAGGATCATATCCCTTTTTAATGAATTGTTTTATATATTTGATGAACAAAGTGAGAAAATGGGTATGTCCAATAATTCTACGAAGTTTGTAAATCACATCACCATAAAATTCAGGATGTGAAATACCGTGTCGCAAAAGTACCTTGAGATTACATTTGTACTTGCCAATAAGCGAGAGATTTCGATAGTAAAATTTAGAGAAAGTTTTTCTTAGTTTATGGTATCTATATCCTTGTTTAAGCAGTTTTTCAGTTAAAATGAGATTTCGACTGTTAAAATCGTCAATAGATGAACAAGCTCTAGCAAAACGAATAAGTTGAGATATATAAACACCGTAAGATGGAGCACGGGGAACATCCCCGTCAAGATGAGGAAAATTTACAATATTAAAATCAAAATCATCTCTTTTGTCATATATTTTAGAAGAAATCATTCCATTATTAATTTTAAGGTCTAGGTCAAGAAACGCTGCATAATTGTCGGACGGGTTAGCTTTATTCAATTTGAGTTCTTTAGGATAAATTGTAGGAATCAGAGCATTAAAGAAAGGGTTATCTAAGTTAAAAATATCATCCAAATATCGACAAGTATCATTGAAGGCTTTTATAACATCTTCTTGTGATTGAGGATTCAAACTCAACATGAAATCTCTCTCATAGCAGTACAAAAACAAATCTGCGACAAGTGGTGCACAATTCGTACCCATGGGAATACCAATTACCTGACGGTATATAGCATTCCCATAACGTACAAATATGTTGTCCAAAAGAAAGGTTAGTGCTTCGCAAACTTCTGAGCAAGTCCAATTGGTGTAATACTTCATTTGCTCGTCAGTAAAGAAAGCTTTTTCAGCATTACATGCCAAGAATGATGTTTTTTCTCGGAACCGAGACTACGTAACTCGAATTTGACCAAAGAATATATAGATCATGTCTGTTTTAAATAACTTATCGACCCTCGATTCAAATCATCTTATTTTTCAAATTCAACCACGTTTCCCTTCTAGTAATACAAGTATCGAAACTATATTCCTCTGCGGTAGCTCATTAGATTTATTTACGTCTAAATGGAAGTGAAAAGGGAGGGATCCGTTGATCGAAAACTGCATTTTCAATGTAAATTATTTCAAGAGTGTTATTAGTCTATAAAAAAGACATTTAACTATATTGACTGGATAAATCGAATAATAGGTTAGTGTCGTAGATGGGACGCCTTTATCCGACTCGGAGAGAAAACAGTTGAGGCTCGGCAAGCCTCGCCTCAACGTTTTCTCCCCTCGTCGGATAAAGCGTCCCATCTACGGCACTAACCTATTATTCTCTATTTATCCCGTCACTACAGCCGCTAGTGACGTAATAAAGGGGTAGCATAATAAACCTAAGTTTATACGTACAGTAGAGGTTTATTTGTATAGTAGGTGTAGGAATTTTTCTTACGACAGGAACTATTTTTAATTTTTCTTCAAAATTGTTTTACCAAAAATAAGGTATTAATTGAAAGAAAGAACACTTAATATGGATAATTATCATTAAGTATCCCAGTAAAAACCCGAACCGTCATTTAAAAAAATAATAGAAAGGAAAAAGAGAAAAAAAAAAGATTCGTCAGAGGTGAGAATCGAACCGGGGATAACTGCACGATAAGCGACCATCGTAACCACTACGCTATCGGGCCAGACATACTGTATGCGAAATTTAAGATGTATATAAAGTTACCATGCTACTATATTGACGCGTTTTTTAAAAAAAACCCAAAATAAAACAATAAAACTTCATTAAAATATTTATCACTCTCATGATAATTTAATCGATAAACTCTTACAAGGGCGGCGATGGTCATAGACCTACCGAGACGACGGAACTCGAAGCCTCCGATAGAATAATAACCATGTCTGTTTGAATTAACATATCGACTCTCGATTCAAACGATCTTATTTTTCAAATTCAAGCACGTTTTCCCGTTAATCGATAAACTCTTACAAGGGCGGTGATGGTCATAGACCTAAATATAGCCTGTTCAGTTCCATTGACGAGTAACGTTAGCCCTATCTAAAAATAGATACCGAGACGACGGAACTCGAATTTGACAATGTAGAGCCTCCGGTAGAATAATAACCATGTCTGTTTGAATTAACATATCGACTCTCGATTCAAACGATCTTATTTTTCAAATTCAAGCACGTTATCCCGTCTTGTAATGTAAGTATCCAAACTATTTTCCTCTGCGGTAGCTCATTATTTACTTCTTTAGAACGGAAATGAAAAGGGAGGTCCGTTGATCGAAAAACCGCATTTTCAATGCAAATTATTTCAATATTCGTATGTTTTATGAGTCTATGAAAAAAGATATAACTAAATTGACTGGATAAATAGAATAATAGGTTAGTGCCGTAGATGGGACGCCTTTATCCGACTCGGAGAGAAAACAGTTGAGGCTCGGCAAGCCTCGCCTCAACGTTTTCTCCCCTCGTCGGATAAAGGCGTCCCATCTACGGCACTAACCTATTATTCTCTATGTATTTCATTTTTGTCGTACCCTTTATTACTATTCTACAGTTACTCTGTTTGCAGCTCAATCATTGAGTACACTAGCGATAGGTGGATACAGTATGTTCACTTAAATGTTTTTTTGTTATACATGCACTTTACCACTGTATTTGCTGTCGCGGTTGTTGTAGATTAGTCGGAGAGGGGTTTATTTACACTGTTTGTCTTTTAGGATGGGGATGGAATAAGTGTGAGGTTGGGCGCACATAAACCGGTTTAACCCCCCGGTGACTTTTGTCACTGACCGTTCCAAGGCGGTACTTCCATCTTCCTCCTATTGTATGTTTGTTTTGTCTTTGTGCGTCTCTTGTTGTTTTTTCTACTTATGTACTTTTGCTGTTTCCTTGTGTTGCTGTTCAGGCGAGTGTTTGTTCTGTATGTGGTGTTTCCTGCATGACTCATTTTTGTACTTTTGTAATCGGTTTATTATACAAAAACAGTGCATCAGATTGGTTAGATATGAGACCAAAGTACATGTAGGCCTATACAATTTTCAATAGACGCAAATGTTATTCGCGTTGATACGCTAACCATTTCCTCCATAAATATTTAAGAGAGTTTCTACCCTTATGAATGCATGTAAATCTATATAACTAGATCTACCTAAAATTAATTTTTAATAGAAACTATGAAGGAAAGGGTTAAATTGTTTATGGATAGCGTCCATCCGTTTCCCATAATTATGTCGAATACATCTTCCCGGCTTTCAACAGGTTTATACACAACTGCGATTATTCATATTAACCCATGCACTCCTACATGGATATTCGTGAAAGGCTCCATCACTATGAATATACCGATAAAATAAATATTTATTTAACAGCAAACTAATAAGATTTTTGAGGAAGTGGATCTAGCCTATATTCTATATTTTAGTATATGTTCTAAGCAAACATAGAAGACCCTGGTTAGACAAATCCTTCAGGACCTATCTGTTCAGGGTCTACTCTGGCGTAGAAAGTTAAAATCTTGATTTATGACATTTTCTAAGGAAACATAATAGACCCTGATCTGGTAGCTCCTATAGGAACTGTCTAATGCGGGTCTTCTTTGTTTGCAAAGGTGGTGATAAAATGCGTATATATCGAGGAAAATGTAAAAAAAGCTGATTGACTGCGCAGAAACTATAGTTATTCAAATAATATTATTGGAATATAATCTCTATTATTATGACGTAAGCATCTCTGATCAGACAATTCCGACAGGAGCCATTTGATCTGGGTCTACTTTGCTCTCAAATGCGTTTATACCAGGTAGGATTAATTCGCACACAACCTAATTCATTCGTTTGAACATGGTGGTTGATCAAGGTATACGACTACACGATTAACACGCTTGTATAAAGTCCCTATTATCGTTGCTTCGTCACTCTCTCGTATACAGTAAAACCTCTCTAAACCGGACGTTAAATTTCGTATAAATATCGATCGTGGAGACAGGTGGCAGCTTAATGCAGGATGCGAGTCATGACTTTCACCCTGCATTAAGCAACCACCTGCCTAAAGTATCTAAATTCTTCTCTACTAGAATTCCGGTTTAGAGAGGTTTTACTGTAGTACTTGTGAGCATGCATGCACATGGCAACATTATATGGAGGACGATCAACGCCAAAATTGCATCATGCTTTGTGGCATTTCAATTTGCTTCATGTTAAATGCATTATGCTTAATGATTATTGCATGTCACGATGTGCTTTCTTCTTTCTTTGAAGTTTCTTCCTCGATCCGACATTTGACCTTCTGTAAACTTGTTTATTGATTATAATAACGTCAAATAATGTGTTTCATTGTTTAAACTTCTTTGGAGCATATTCTTTGTGCTATTTGCTTAGCGCTTGGTGCTTGGTGCTTGATGCTTGATGCGTGGTTCGTTGTTCCATCTTCGCCCCGGTCTTTGTCGTACTCTAGTCAGCTCGGACTAAAATGCTGAAGTGGTTTGCCGAATACATAGGTAAAGAAGGAAAACGCTATGAAGACATAGAAATAGAAGGATTTCAAAAAACACACAAAAAATAGAAGGGTTACTGATCCATTACATTAGAGAGAGAGAGTGTGTGTGGGGGGGGGGAGGGGGGGGTATTTACTGCTGGGAGAAGAAGAAGAATAACAAGAGGGTCTGAAAGGCCCTGACATCGCTCACCAGACAATCAGAGGATAAGATTTTCAAAGTTTTCACTATGTGTTTCTATAGAAAACTAGCCGGTCCTGGGGTGAACCAATTTTGACACAAGGGGCATAATTTATGTAACTTTTGTAGAGGACCTCAAGTGAAGAAAATTTAAGAAAATGTAAATGAAATTTAAACATATAACAATGTAGATCTAAATAAGGGCATGCACAAAAGTATGTATAACCTCTCCCTGGGCAAATTGGTTGAATTTCAGAAAGAATATATTAATCTATATCGTTAATAACTCAAAGTCTCATCAGGTTCAATTAGTTTACTCTCTATTTGCATTTTTAAAAATTTGAAGCAGAGGTCATTTTAGATTAACTAGTATTGAGCAAAAATATTTTCTCGTATTTATAATAATTACAGCGTGAGTAAATGACGTCACAAATATGTGATTTTAACAGCGCGTGCATTCATCCACCTGAATCGGGGTCAGATGTCATTTATGCATTTCATTTTTTTATGTGCAATACTTTTTATATTATAGCTTTATATTTACTATTTGGATGCTAGTGGCAAATCAAATCTATGATAACAGATTGGATCCAGATTAGACGCCATTTTACTCGGAGTTTTATCAGGATCCAAATGCGTGTCCATAAAGAATAAATCTACAAATTGAAGCAGACAACATTTATTAATTATCCAGACGCAACATTACTGAACTTCTGAACATTTATTTCTTGTGTATATAGATCTGTGTTTTACTGTTTTGTATTTTGTATGAAATGCCTGTTTTGAGGGCCTCAAGGTAGATTAGTCATTATGACTAATTTAGCTACCCTCGTTAAATAAAGTATTCAATGTTCAAAATTTCAGATATTTTCATTATGTACACCTTCATGAGTTATTATTATTCATATCTTAATTTATTTTCAACCCTTCCCCTGTTCTATGTTTATTCAAAATTTAAATACCTACTGAATATTCATGGACAAAATAGTTATAATGAAATATGGAAGGTGGGACAGTGTAGCCATTTTAGAAAGTAAAGAAACATCTTTCAAATTCTATTGACGAACGGAGCGGACCCTGATCAGACAGCTGCTATAGGAGCCATCTGAGCTGGGTCTGCTGTGTTTGCAAATGTGTGAAAAGATGTTAACATGAGAGAAAGGGTTAGTAAACATATTATAAGTATATTGTACACAAAATGAAAATAATGTAATGTAATGCATTTCTCAAACCCAATATATAATTCTAATAAAAGTATGCTATTTTATGATATATTAGACATGTTTATATTTATACATGTAATCATAGCCCTTTCCCTGTTCTATATTTAGTCCCGATGCCAATACCTATACAGAATATCTATGGACCAAAAATTATAATGAAAATATGGAAGGTGGAACATTGAAGTCATTCAGAAATTCTAAATAAACAGATGAATGAAATTCCATTAGCAATCAGAGCAGATCCTGATCAGACGGTCCGTACATGATCCACGCGTGGTCTATCACACATCGGCGATCAGGGTACTACACAGTTGACCCTTTACTCAATGAATATTCATGTGAAAAATAATGACAATGAAATAGCATATGGACACGTGAATTTTATCAGGGCAAACTATGCAGAATGATATCTTTGACAGACCATCAGCAAACAAGACAGACCCTGATCAGACGGACATAAAAAAGCAACAAATTAAATTGCACCAAAGGCAACATCTTTTTTAAATAATTAATCCCCCCCATACACACACGTCCGAATAATGTTCTTTTTTTTCGCTCAAAACAACATTTAAAAACCAAACCAAATATTTAATTCGATCTACGTTGAATCCATCCTCAGTACTTTGATTATCTGGTTTTACATGCAGCGCCACCTATATGGCGAGTTCGGCTGAAGTGCATTATGCCTTCGGCGTTCGTCGTTCGGCTTTATGCTTGTTGCTATGGGCTTACCGCATTGGGTCATGTGTCATTGAAGAAACTTCAATGAAAGAAGGACTCCCATCTTGACATGCAATAATCGTTTAGCAAACTGTTCAACACCACAATGCAGGATGCATTTATCATGAAGCAAACTGAAATGCCACAATGCATGATGCAATTACAATGAAGCAAACTGAAATGCCACAAAGCATGATGCAATTTTGGCGTTGATCGTCCTCCATAACATTAGTTGGCGGAGAGTTATTATTTCCCCATGTCATCTGTGTACTGAAGCTTATCGTTGCTTCGTCAACATTAGTTGGCAGAGCATTATTATTTCCCATGTCAACTGTCTGCTGAACTTTATCGTTGCTTCGTCGGTCGTGGAATTTTTAATATATGAAAATGGCAACAATTATTGCCATGTCAACCGCGTGGTAAACCTTTTGCAACTGATAGGAAATTAGCGAGTTCCAATATTGTTTTTATACACAAAAAAACCATTTGTGCATTTATAAATTCTTTTCCCTTTGATCATTATTTCCTTCTTTCATTACTTCCCTCTTTTATTATTTCCCACCTTTGAACCATTTGCCACTGGTAGGACATTTGAGAGTTCAAATCCTTATAGCAGAAATCCTATCTGCGTGGCATATGTAAATTACATATCGTTTGGATAATTGAATCCTTTTCTTTATATAAACATATTTTCACGCATTTGCAAACAGAGTAAACCCAGATCAGACGGCTGCTGCAGGAACCGTCTAATCAGGGTCTGCTCTGTTTGCTTATGGTAAATCTGATTTACAGTTTCCGTCAGAGCTAAAACATCATGGGTGTATATACAATCAGAACAAGAGTTCCATGTGTTGGAGCATTATACACTCGAAGCATGTGCTGTCGTAACATGTACAATATTATATGTGAGGGGGCTCAAGTTATCAAGCGAACAATGTTTTTTGAGTTGATGGTCACTATAACCTTAACCTTTTACCAACTGACCTCAAAATCAATAGGGGTCATATACTTGCCATGACCAACCACCCTACTAAGTATTAAGACAGCACACCCAATAGTCATCGAGTTATTGAGAGGACAAGATTTTGAGTTGAAAGTCACTGTGACCTTGACCTTTAACCGAATGACCTCAAAATCAATAGGGAGCATCTACTGGCCAGGACCAACCTTTCTACTAAACATGAAGACAGCACACCCAATAATTATAAAGTTATTGAGGGGACATGTTTTTTATTGAAGGTCACTGTGACCTTGACCTTTGGCCGACTGTCCTTAAAATCAAAAGGGAACATCTACTGACCATGACCAACCTTTCTACTAAGTATGAAGGCAGCACACATATTACTTGTCAAGTTATTGAGCGGACAAACTTGTTGAATTGAAGGTCACTGTGACCTTGAATTTCGACCGACTGACCTCAAAATCAATAGGGGTCATCTACTAGCCATGCCCAACCTTCCAACTAAGTATGAAGACAGCACACCTAATACATATCAAGTTATTGAGCGACCAAGACTTTTGAGTTCAGATCACTGCGATCTTGACCTTTGACCGAATGACCTCAACATCAATAGGGGGTCATCTACTGGCTATGACCAACCTTCCTACTATGTATGAAGACAGCACATCCAACAGTTGTCAAGTTATTGAGCGGACAAAGATGTGGCTAACGGACGGACGTCGGACGGACAGACAGACAGACACCGAAGTTACCTTCGGGCGTATAAAAATGCAGCTAATAAATATTCATAATATCATAATTCCTTACATGAATATTAAACAGGGAAATGGTTAAAATGAAAATAGAGTTATAGATATTGTAGACTTGATAAATTGTTCTTTTAGATTTTGTTTCATCTGGGCCCTCCTATATGCCTAGTTTGTCTAACCAAAAGTATAGGAAAAAGTTTAGGAAAACGACTTCTTAGATTAACTAGATCAACCCATTTTCTACTAGTATCAGTGTGAACTGATTATGCTCACCCCTTTCCTATATTCTACGTAGATTAATGCGAAATTATTATGTTCAACACCTTTTCTACTTAGATTAGTGCGAAACGACTATGAACTACATGAACGTAAATAATTATGTTCAACTCTAAAGCGTCAATGTGCTGTCTCCTCCGGTTTTCAAAGAAATCCTACATTCTGTTTCTTTTACATAATATCATAGTTAATGTGGTTATCATTTAGCCCTTTCCTCCATGAATATTCATATTATAGATAATGTACCACGGATATTAATTAGGTGCATTCTTCTAATGACGTAGGAACACAGAGAATCTGTAGAAGCATATCCATATTATGTCATCAGCAAACAGTGCAGACCCTGATCAGGCGGCTCATATAGGAGCCGTCTGATCTGGGTCTACTCTGTTTGCAAAGGCGTAGAAAGGCGTATATATGGAGTAAAGGGTTAACACCTGGACATGGTTTTAAAACCTATTTTATAAGTCATTACTACAGGTACTCAAAATTAAATGCAACGGATAACAGAACTTTGTCATTTTCTTCATGCCTGCATTTTCGTTAAGTGCATGTAGTTTACGAATATTTTCATGCCCAATACTTTATTCGCCATGGTGTCCTGATTTATTTTATGTAAACCCATCCACTTTTAAAGGTGTTCTTGTCGTTTCAAAGCGAATCTTTAACAATGTGATTCTTAATTTATCGTTAATTGGACACTGGAATTTAGAGCATGAAATACATTGAATTACTAATCCGTAAAAGGGGATAATTAAAATGACATGAATACTTAAACTGCTCTGATCTAATATTTCGACCACTAAGGGCCTTTGTCAAAGATTATCATGTCAAAATACACGTCACATTTTTGTTACATGCATTCAGCCATAAAATCCTTAGTGGTCGAAATATTAGATCAGAGCAGTTTAAGTATTTATGTATTATATTAATTCCCTATTTTGGAATATTTACTTCATTGTAAAATGACATGTTATTGGCATTTTTCCGAATAAAATTAATTTGTTTCAGTTCTTATGGCACCAATATCAATTCAAGTGTTTGATTTTGTAAAACAACACGTTTCTTAAAATGTACCATAAACACTTAGTATAGAAAACATCACACGGCATCAAACGTTTGCGTACCATGTTACGGCGGCCATCTCTGAAGACCTTGATTGTGTGAAAGTGATATGTGTAACCCAGTTTCTCATATTGACGTCTTTTGACGCCTCTGTAAAAGAAATCAGTGTTTGAAACCATTGTGATAAATAGAGCATTTGCTCCATATGAGCCAAATGCTCTATTTATCATAATGGTTTCAAAGCATTTGCTATTCAGGAGCAAATGCTTTATTTATCACAATGGTTTCAAAACTACAATTCTAAAAGTTTTCTTTTCTCTAATAAATGCCTCTTTTTGGTAGATTTATTCAAAGAGGTTGGATCTAAAAATAGCTTATGAGGTAATGGGTTAAGCCCTTTCAACGTTGCATTCCCAGAGTAGAATAACCCGCCAATGTTTAACTATAGAGTCCACTCAATACGAGGCTTGAACTAAGGCTAATTTGGAATGACGAACAGTGCAGACCCTGATCAGAGGGCTCTTCTAGCAGATCATGTTTATTTATAAATGCTGTTTAATTTATTTTCAGGATTATCTACACTACATTAAATGGGCTTAACACAGTACATATGGCCGACACTAATGCTTCTTTTCACAGTCACTGGTAAGTATATTTGAGGTTCGCTTTCCGAAAGTAAACCGTAGGCTTTGCAAGAAAACAAGGCACCGTTCGTGTTCCGCACTATTTGTCACATATTAGAACCTAGTTTGTTTTTCTGACTAATGTGACAAGCAGTGTGGAACCTGATCTAGTTTCCTAACACGGGTACCACAAGAGTTGCAAACGGTACATGCTATATTAACCCATTCTCTTTTACTGATGCCTTTTTGTGCCTCAGTAAAACTAATTTATTAAAACCATTGTGATAAATAGAGCATTTGTTCCATAGGACTATTTATCACAATGGTTTAAAAAAAACCGCACAGTTTTATTTTTTCCTTTTCTATAGTTAATGCTACTTTTCGGTAGGTTAATTCAAAGAGGCTTGGTCTAAACATAGTCTAGGAGGGAAGGAGTAAACCAACAACTCGCAGGCATAACATTCTCAACTGTTCGACTTTATGGACCGCTCAGATAAAAACGTCACGAGCTGCTGTCAACAGTTGTCAATTATTTCGAGCGCTATATGATGTAAGAGTATCTACAGTAAAATCTCTCTAAACTGGAATTCTTGTAGAGAAGTATTAATACTCCTTTAGGCAGGTGGCTACTTGATGCAGGGAAAAAGTCCTGCAGAAAGCTCCTAGAGGAACTTTCTGCAGGACTTTCACTCAGTATTAAGCTGCCACCTGTCTCCAAGACCGATATTTATAATAAATTGAACGTCCGGTTTAGAGGGGTTTTACTGTATACTGTTTAAACCATTCACTCCATAAATACGCCGTTTTACACCTTTGCAAACAGAGAAGACCCAGACAGGAACTGATTAGGGTCTGCTCTGTTTGCTTATGATACAATATAGATAAGATTCTGAAGTTTCTTTCATCAATATTCATGGCGGAAAGGGTTAGTACCAACATTGACAACATGGTAGGCACTGGCCGCGTTTTTACATCAAGACTAATTTTAGTCAATGGGCTGTTTCCACTGACCCTAAGGTACAGGAACACCTGGCTGTCAAGATTGACATTAGAGTGTTAACTAGTCATTTTAACCGGAATTTCTTACTTAACCCGCCCAAAATAGAAGCCGTCTGATCTGGATCTACTCTGTTTGCAAATACATGAAACGCTGTTTATTTATATGTAGTAGAGTATTAAAGAGATATTCAAAGTATTCTGATCTGATAATGTTTACATATTTTTACATGTACAGTAAAACCTCTCTATAACGGCCTCTAAATTGTGTTCATTCGTTGGAATTTGCTATAGGAGCGTTCTGTTTTACTTTCACCTTGCTTTAAGCAGACACATGCCTTTAACACAAAATACTTGATGTAATTAAATGGCCGTTATAGAGAGGTTTTACTGTATCTCTTCTCATGTTAAGCGCGACGTGACAAGACATTTGCAAACACCTTGGATCCAGATGTGACGACGAGTGACCTGGCGTCTCTTTAGGATTCAAGCTGTTTGACACTGTGCCAATTATTATAGTTTGACAAAGGATTGGACGATTCGGATTTGAGTAAAAATTGGGCAGACATTGAATTGTTTTAGCAAAAGAAGGATTACTAAGGTAACCTTAGTAACGACAGCTTTCGACTAAGTCGCAAAATGATAATTACCCACCTTTACCATTTACGTCCTCTATGCCTTTGCAAACAGAACAGACCCAGATCAGACAGCTCCTATAGGAACCGTCCGATCAGGGTCTGCTCTGTTTGCTCAAGATATAATATAAATATGATTCTACAATTTCTGCCATGACCAAACATTCCTGTGTCCACATACCAAAACAGCAAAACCTCTCTTTAACGCACTAAATTACATCAAGTATTTTGTGTTAAAGGCAGATGGTTGCTTAAAGCAAGGTGAAAGTAAAACAGAACGCTCCTATAGCAAATACCAACTAATGAACACAATTTAGAGGAGCGTTCTGTTTTACTTTCATCTTGCTTTAAGCAGTCACCTACCCTAAATACCAACTAATTAACACAATTAAGTGGTCGTTATAGAGAGGTTTTACTGTATAACAATACATCTGATGTATATTCATGATATTATTTCTTACATGAATATTCATGGAGTAAATAGTTAAGGTTAAAAAAATAAAATCTGCTCGGTGTCCGATTTGCTGAACTTTTTCACTGACTTCCGGTTCTAACAAGCTGTCGAGAAACTATTGACTGAATGCCAAAAAGCTTGGATGATGACGTCATCGCAAGCCTTTCAACGCATTC
Source organism: Azorinus chamasolen (assembly GCA_963576725.1). Taxonomy (NCBI): domain Eukaryota; kingdom Metazoa; phylum Mollusca; class Bivalvia; order Cardiida; family Solecurtidae; genus Azorinus; species Azorinus chamasolen. The sequence goes on from OY755248.1 coordinate 1,468,377, forward strand.
TGAAATATCAACACAGTGTCCACTACACGACAATGCACTTCGTATAATTATTTCCATTTTACCCCTAGGTGGGCAAGATCTTTTTCCAGATGCCGTGATTGAGGATAACGACGGTTTGGACGGGCTGCAGGGCTTCGACGGTGCCACGGAAATCCCGACGATCACAACGACATTAACTATCACACCATCAACACCGACATCAACAGCATTATCGACGCCGACATTAACGAGTACATCATCAGTAGTAGTTACAGCTGTTTCGACGACCCCGGCGTTAACCATTACACCGTCAGTAGTCACAGATTTTCCGACGACGCCAGCGTCGTCTGCAATCACTCCCTCTACTTCCGTCATTCAGCCGACACAAACAGTCGTTAGTACGTTGCCGTCACCAAACTTACGGTAGAGCCTGTCTTAAGCGGCCACTAAAAGAGGTCTTATTATGGGTCTATAATCAGGCGGTAGCTTTATGCAGGTCAAATGCAATGCAGAGAGCTCCTAGAAGGAGCTTTCTGCATTAGGTTAGCCCTGCATTAAGCAACCACCTGCTTTTTAACACGCATGATTATGTTCATTAAATGAATGGCCGCTTAAGACAGGTTCTACTGTATGTTTTTATCAGATCGACTTCACAAATACATGTATTCAAATACGACATGTTTCCATTTCCCTTTAACTCATGTCTGGCTGTAGACTGTGAGACTGATTTTCATTTTTGAGTGACGTTTCTCTAATAGAATGATTTTGCCCACGTGACTATCTCAAACGGATTTATGAAGACAATACTGCAGATTCATAGGGTTCCTAATGTCTACACTGTTCACTCCATACAGTCCGATGCCCCGAATACAAGTCCACAGTCTGTTAATATGAATACAGTTAAACAATCAAAGAGACGGTAACTGGATCTGTACAAGTTGTTTTTTTAACAATGGGTCCTAGTATACGGCTCCTAGATTACCTGTCTGATCTGTGTCTACTGTGTTTGCAAAGGGGTAGAAACATAGGTGACAGGCGCTTGGCAATTTCATAAATACTACTGATAAACATCTTCAAATGCGTTCAGACTGCATACAATGAATCTTTTTCGTATAGTATAATACTATGTAAAGGTATGTAACTAAATGGTCTTTGTATTTAGTATTTGCTTTTAATTAATATAAACATTTTGCATTCCTATTCATTAATGTCATTTGTTTATGTGATTATCTCCTTTCGATTAATTGAAAAACCGCTTTCGAAGAACATGTTCATAAACATGTGCATATGAAATTAAAATGCAAAAGCATCATGCGGAGTTTAAACAGTAATAAATGGGTACATCATAAATTTTGAAAAAAAAACCAACAACAACATTGTTTTCGTGAATTTTAAAATAGACGAGATAACATAAAATTCCGTAGCAGTCGGCAGTTATAGAAACACATGACCGCGGTTAATCATGCACCATTTTCAGAGGCGTATAAGTATGGGCTGCCTTTCGGCAGCCCAATAAATTCTTTGACATACACCCCATTGATGACCAATCATAGGCCAAAATATTACTGTACTGAGACGATAAACTCCAACTTAGCTGTAGTCGACCGAGTCGCTACCGACACATACATGTACATTTTCACGTCTGGTGACATCGGAAGCACACTGAATTTCATACATATGGTCCGTTTTCCACTCTCCTTCAATAGATCTCTAACATAAAAAAAACCTTACTGTCGATGTCAACCACAAAGTTACTTCCGTCTCTATGACACTGGAGCGACTCGCAACTGTCAACATATGTACATTGATTCATGCTTGCTTAACACATTCCCTCCTACTGACACCTCTTGACGTCTCTGCAAAAGTCATTTTTTGAATCCATTGAGATAAATAGAGCATTTGCTCCATAGAAGCAAATGCTCTATTCATCACAGTGGTTTCAAAACTACACAATTCTAAAATTTTCATTTTCTCTAGTAAATGCTCCTTTTCGGTAGGTTGGGTCTAAAAGTCTATGAGGTAATGGGCCAAACTGCAGTTATTACATGTACTTACTCAGCTTCCTAGTTTTTTCATAAACTATGAGCCGAACTTGAAAACCACTGGCCCTAGTCAGACGTTTAGTTACTGGATCCAAGTTTGTTTGTGTGTGTGTGTGTGTGTGTGTGTGTGTGTGTGTGTGTGTGTGTGTGTGTGTGTGTTTTAAAATGACAGTCAGGGCAAGATTAGAAGGACAAGGGTCAGGAATATGTTTGTTTTTTATTTCAGACTGCCGTCGGCTCTCAGCTCCGACCAATGGCGCGGTGGAGGAGCAGTGCACCTTTGTTGTGTGTACTGCAGTATACACGTGTGACACGGGGTTCGAGCTTCAAGGCGAAGGGTCTCTAACATGTCTACTAGGAGGACGATTGAGTGGGGCCCCTCCCTTGTGCGTACAAATAGGTAAGCCAGTATCACATAATGATTATTATTATTGTTATCATTATAATTATTATTATGTTTAAAGATGTATGCTGCGCAAATTTCCGCAAATTTTGCGTTTCGAACTGACTTCAGAATTGGAATCTATTACATGTACCATAACACTTATTTAACGCTAAACAGCACGGTCAGTAAATGGTTGTTTGTGTCGAAAAACTAGAAAAATGGAGTGCTACGGAAACCAACGGAACAGCCACTGGCCGGAATCTGTCGTAAGATTCAAAATTTTACATACCGGAAATAATCGTTCGATGTACCTGTATGAGTTAGCTCCCTTTGACCGGTATATTTGATTGACACCATTGAACGGTGTATTTAGCTCATTTGCATGTAAATTCTATGTGGTAAGATGGGCATATTGCCTTATTTTCTTGAATAAAATCTATTATGTAGGCTAACAACCAGTGTCAGCCATTGTACACGTGGCAACAACCTAATTAATACTCAAAGCGTTGTTCCGAAATAGAATCGGAACTTGGCCGAAGATGTCCGCTGATTTCCGTACAAAATCCCCGTTTCTAAAAAGGAGGCTCCTTTTAAAGAATTTAGCAGAATTCGGATAGCGATAATATTTAGCTGAACAAATATATCCTGTAAAATGGGTTGTAAGCATTATTTTCACTGTATTTATACCTATACAGCTTCTGGTGTTGATTGATTAATACAAAAAATGCGCATAATACATATTTAATGATCTTCTTCATCATCATCAGTTATCACCAACACATCATCATCATTATCATATGTATTTATTTACACATACAATTTACTTAAAATCTTTGTTTTTGTTATTTTAAACTCAAATCTCTAACAAAGCATCATTAAACAACAGTGAAACAGACATTACACCGTAGCATAAAACAACAGTGAAACCGCGTTCATTCTAGCGACTCGTCAGAGGTCCAACAAGAAAGGGGCACATAAATGTAACATGAATATTTTCACATTTCACTTTTTTCAAGCGATGTACCAGTAACAGTTTTACATATTGAATGAACCGACAAAAACGCCAGACATTATAAGCGTAGTATATATATTAATGTAGCTATCTATAGTTAAGAGCGAAAAACGACGCACGATTTGTTGTCCAAATAGCGTAATTGTTTTCGGTGAAACGCCCAAAACGTTATTTGGACCAAAACTCTTGTCGACATTTGCTGTACTATACCGTCTACTTGTCCTGTGTCAGCATGCTTTAACCCTTTCCCCCATAGATACGCATTTCTACGCCTCTGGAAAAGTCATTTTTTGAAACCATTGTGATAAATAGAGCATTTGATCCTATGGAGAAAATGCTCTATTTATCACAATAGTTTCAGAACTACACACTTCTAAAAACTTTCCTTTTCTCTAGTAAATGCTCCTTTTTGATAGATTCATTCAAAGAGGTTGGATCTAAAAATAGCCTTTAAGGGAATGGGTTAAATCCTGCATACAAAATCGGAGGTTTAATCATATCCTTCATATAAACGCTTTTTCACGCATTTGCATATAGAGTAGACCCAGATCAGAAGACTCCTATAGGACATATATACCAGGGTCTGCTCTATTTGCTAATGGAATTTGATAGTTCTGTTTCTCTACTTTCTAAACTGGCTAGTGGCTACAATGTTCCATCTTCCAACAAAGTTTGCATCTTTTGTCTGAACTACTCCCCATTGCATATTTTTTTTTGCACTTATTTCGATGCAAATATAACGGCGAATTTCAGTTTATCCGTATCAGATCAGTAAGTAAAACTGTTTGTGTCGCTTGCAAAAATGATATTTCAATTCACGAAGTGTGTAGAACCTCTGACAAGGTGCGGAAGCGATGTCACCAATATATATAATTCCGTAATATTTCCATTTCAGTCTGTGGTCCTTTGTTTGTGGAAGACGGGACATACACCGGCGGAACTCTCTATGGAGACTCAGGAACAGTCACGTGCGACGAAAATTTCCAGTTGAGTTCCGATTCGAATGCCACTGTTGAATGTGGAGAAAACGGATGGTCTTCGGATCCAACCTGTGAATTCGGTATGATAAATCTTGTTTGGTACATTGCACGCATAGTAAACAGTCTTTATGCGACTTGAATAAGGCCGGAACTTATTATCTACATAAAAGCCATGTATAAAACTAGCATTTATTTGATTAATGTAAAATATTTTCATTCTTCTTTTGCCAAACTGTATCTTGTTTTAACCCTTTAACCCTTGCCTGCATATAAAAGCGTTTATATATAGGGGTCGTCTGATCAGGGTCCGCTCTGTTTGCTCAATAAATCATAATTGACCAGCCTCTACAATTTCTACCAATACCACAACATCTTCTGTACAAATGCAATTATAAAATTAAGCTAATAAATATTCATGATGTCATCATTTCTTACATGAATATACACCATGGAAAGGGTTAACACATTAGAATGGTTTCTCCACTAATAACTATCTACAAGATTAGATATTTGACTGTAGAGTCTATATTATACCATAAGCAAACAGAGCACACACTGATCAGACAACTCCTATGGGAACCGTCTGATCTCAGCCTACTCTGTTTGCAAAGGCGTAGAAAGGCACATCTATGGAGTAAAGGTAGATAGACCGGTACGCCAATAGACATGTACGCCCATAGATAAATACGCCCATAGATCAGTACGCCCATAGATCAGTGTGCGATCAGTACGCCCAGAGATCAGTGCACCCATATATTTGTACGCCAATAAATCAGTTAGCCCGTACGTACGCACATAGATCAGTACGCCCATAGATATGTATGCCCATAGATAAGTACGTCCATAAATCAGTACGTCGATAGATCAGTACGCGATCAGTACGTCCATAGATCAGTACGTCCATTCAGTACGTCCATAGATCAGTACGCCCATAGACATGTACACCATTAGATCAGTTCGCCCATACGTACGCCCATAGATCAGTACGTCCATATATCAGTACGCGATCAGTACGCCCATAGACATGTACGCCCATAGATCAGTATGCCCATAGATCAGATAGATCAGTACGCCAATAGATCAGTACGCCCATAGATCAGTACGCCCATAGACATGTACGCGCATAGATCAGTGTGCCCATAGAATGTACGCCCATAGATCAATACGCGATCAGTACGTCCAGAGATCAGTACGCCCATAGATCAGTACGCCTATAGACATGTACGCCCATAGATCAGTACGTCCATAGACATGTACGCCCATAGATCAGTACGCGATCAGTACGTCCAGAGATCAGTACGTCCAGAGATCAGTACGCCCATAGACATGTACGCCCATAGATCATTACGCGATCAGTACGTCCAGAGATCAGTATGCCCATAGACATGTACGCCCATAGATCAGTACGCGATCAGTACGTCCAGAGATCAGTACGCCCATATATCAGTACGCCCATAGATCAGTACGCGATCAGTACGTCCAGAGATCAGTACGCACATTATATACAGCCCTTTTATATCGGAGGTTACATTGTACAATGCAGGATGAAAGTCATGCAGAAAGTTCCTAAATCTCGATTATTCGATTTGTTTTGTTTAGAAGAATTTAGACCCTTTAGGGGCAAGTGGCTGCTTAATGCTTGGTGAAGAGCTTTCTGCATGACGTTCACCCTACATTAAGCTGCCACCTGTCTTAAAGATTGATAATGATACATATTTTAGTGTTCAAATAATCAAGATTTTACTGTTTTTTGGTCATTTGCAGATAGTATTTACCCAGATAATGTAGGCTTTCATTCAACATTTAAACTTTCTTACAGTTGAATGCGGAGTACCACCGTCCCCTACTAACGGCATCGTGACCCATCAATGTACAACTGTTGGGTGTCTAGCCAGCTATGATTGTATCGAAGGATTTGCACCATCACCTACTACTACGACTGTTGAATGTATGGATACTCTCGGCTGGACGCATGATGTAGTGTGTGTAGACACGAGTAAGAAACATTGCTTTTAACGAGAGCAGCAGATAAATATGCGTACTCAGATACTAAAATCGTCATTTCTCCCATCAAACCCTATGTTGTGACCACTCTTTAGAATCGTCTCTAAGAGACGATTCTTAAGAGTAGTTACAGCATAGGGTTTGGTGAAGAAATAAAGGGGTTATTCTTGAACATGTTTTAATTTAACGCTCCTTATCTGGACCTCTGTAATTTAACACATTGGTGCCAAGTAAGCCACAAATAGGAAATAAACGGCGTAGACCCAGATCAGATGCCTTCTTCAGGAACTCCCTTATCAAGGTCTGCATTGTTAACTGAACCCATTTATGTTAAGGGGTTATACCAGTAAAATAATGTCGCCCCACGTGAAAAACTGATGGGCTCCAAAACAAGATCTGAACGGATTTTCAATAAATAAGATGGAAATAAATGTGTTAATTCGATCCGTATTAACCCTTACTAAGCCGGAAACGAGTCACTAATGTCATTTGCAAACACTGTAGATGTAGATGAGAGGGCCCTTGAGGAACCCTTTTATTTGGGTCTGCACTGTTTGTCATGTAACACTTTTCTTCAGAAAAATCCCTAAATACTCCCCATAAGCATGACCTGTTTGAATTTTGGAATCGTCCATTTAAAAATTCAGCGTTATAATGGTTAATAATGGATTTCCCAATCTGTTAACTCCAATACCCTTCATTGGCTATATCTATATACAGTAAAACCCCTCTAAACCGAACGTTAAATTTAATATAAGACATGTGGGTTAATGCAGGGTGAATGTCATGCAGAAAGCTCTTCTAGGAGCTTTCTGCATGATTTTCACCCTGCATTAAGGACTCACCTGCCTAAAGTATCTAAATTCTTCTCTACTAGAATTCCGGTTTAGACTGTATATCGACGTTCAGACAACATACATGATTGGCGTGTATCGACTATGGGAACTCACTACCGATTTATTTTTATTTCAGCGTCAGATGCTTCCTTTGATGCAACAGTGACATTAGACCTCGACGAACCCGTGACCAACACCTTGGAGGATGCGATTCACACAGTGGTATGCAGGTCACACTTTTTTCACATTTCTGGAGAGGTGTGAAACTGTGATTATATTTGTCACGCGACCCAGTCATATTTGTTGCATTTTGTACAAAATTTGTGATCGATGTCAGAGTTTGATATGCGCTATTTTACAAATTTTACGTATATTTTACCAATTTCCTCATGGTGACGCCATTTGACGTCTCTGTAAGCGTCACTTTTTGAAACCATTGTGCAAAATAGAGTATTTCTTCAATAGGAGAAAATCAGTTTAGTTCCACGGGCAATAACTATTCATGAATTCACATTTAGGGTACACTTATAGTTGTTTTGCACCGGGACCAATTACTGTTGTTTTTGTTTTAGATTTTCAACCACTTTCAAGACGTTTTAGGTGACTATCTGATAGACGTCGTCACATATATAGAGTAAGTAGATCTTAACTAACCTTTTGATACATAGTCAGGAAATGTCACCCAAGTCAATTGTCAATGTTGATTTCCCTCCAAGTTTAACCCTTTTCTCCATAAATACCCCTTTCTACGCCTTTGCAAACAGAGTAGACCCTGACCAGACGGCTCCTCTAATCAGGGTCTGCTCTGTTTACTAATGATATAATATAGATTCGATTGTACAATAGCTGTCATAGCTAAAAAAAATCCGGTGTCTATGTGCTATTATAACAATTTAATTTAATTTATATTCATGACGTCATTATTTCTTACATAAATATTCATGGACGAAAGGGTTAAAAACAAACCAGAGTCGTGTCAAACGTTTTGTACCCTGATCGGATGCCTATCTATCCGGCGTCTCATCTGAATCGATACTATTTGTAACTGACGTCGCATATTTGTCCGTAGCATTCTAAAAATAATATACAAATGTATTGGGGCCTAGAGGATCTGTTGCGAGTTGTCTTTTAAAATCACATGTTCATAAACGAGCTTTAGAAAATGTTATCAAGCGAGCCTTTGGCGAGCTTAATAACATTTTCTTGGTGAGTTTAGGAACATGTGATCTTAAAAGACAACGAGCATCAGATTCTTTTTCTCACATAACCAAAACAGTGTAGATCTAGATCTATTTTCGCCCCTTTTAATGACATGTAAACATCGGTTTTCCATGTTTGACGTCATATATGACGTATGACGTCATATATTCTAAAGTGTTCTTACACATGTTACTGATAAGAAAATCTTAACCCGTTGTTCTAACCCAGAGATAAGGGAAGTTATGTGAGAAATAAATATCACATCCAAGGGAGACCGCACATAATGTCAACCCGAGATTTGTAATGTCTGTCGAGGCTGTAGCCGAGATGTACATTACAATACCGAAGGTTGACAATACGTTGTGTCGCCCTCCATGGGATTTGCGTTTTATTTTTATTATACCTAACATCACAATCACTTACCAGCAAAAAGATTTATTCAATGACAACAACAAACTGCTTGAAGATTGAGTTATTCTCGATGCTTAAACATTGATTTTGAGAAATAGGAAATGTTTTGCTTCAGTCTGAGATTATTATCAAGCTTCTGATTGGTCAGCTTACACAGCTTTCAAAGAAGTTATTTTCCCAATTATTATTATTATTATTATTATTATTATTTTCAGTCCTACAACTGGAGTCATCAACTTTACTGTCATTGTACAAAACGAAGACACGGCGCTACGTAGACTGTCTGTAGGGTTCTCCGGACTGTCCAGGGGGTCACTCGTGGACATTCTCGGCCAGCAGGTGTTGGTCGAAGGTAGCACGGTGCTAGGGAATAACGGTGAGACCTAATACAGATGAACTTCTCCAAAGCAACAACTATAAGAATAAACACGTCTGTCTGAAAAGCAAATGTCCGTCTTTTCGACCCTTTCCATCATATAAACGATTTTCTCACGCCTATGCATACAAGCTAAAAAACAACACCAAAACAAACAAGCAACTCGAGTGTCAGATATTTTGGGACCTTATAAGATGGCATCATATGTGGATCCACACTGTTTGTTAGTTACGTCATCGACAGAAGCGTGCTAAAGTAAATACAGTTACATATAGAAACGTATAAGGAAAATGTGTTGAACAATAATTTTGTTTTGGTTTCAGTGTTTCTCGGTGCCACTGGATGCGATATTTACGAGAATGTCTTTAAAGGCGTCTGTCCTGATGGCACGATCTGCGTCGTAAGGGATAATGTAACACTTTGCGAGTAAGTACGATGCCTTATAAGGGACAGTAGTACACTTTGTGAGTAAGTGCGATACCTTATAAGAGAAATTATTACACTTTGTAAGTGCGATGCCTTATAAGAGAAATTATTACAATTTGTGAGTAAGTTCGAACGTTTGTATGAACGAATTATCAACTATACAAATATTTCAAACTAAGACACACCTGCAAAAGACGTATCCTTCAGGAGCAGTCCGGTCTAGGTCTTTTATGTTTGCAAATGCTTTAAAAGGTGTTTGTATGACGGAAAGAGTTAACCTTTTAATTGATAATCTCGACAGGTCCTGTAGCAAACAGAGTATACCCATATCAGACTGGTCTTGTAGCAAACAGAGTATACCTATATCAGACTGGTCCTGTAGCAAACAGAGTATACCTATATCAGACTGGTCCTGTAGCAAACAGAGTATACCTATATCAGACTGGTCCTGTAGCAAACAGAGTATACCTATATCAGACAGGTCCTGTAGCAAACAGAGTATACCTATATCAGACTGGTCCTGTAGCAAACAGAGTATACCTATATCAGACTGGTCCTGTAGCAAACAGAGTATACCTATATCAGACTGGTCCTGTAGCAAACAGAGTATACCTATATCAGACAGGTCCTGTAGCAAACAGAGTATACCCATATCAGACAGGTCCTGTAGCAAACAGAGTATACCCATATCAGACAGGTCCTGTAGCAAACAGAGTATACCCATATCAGACTGGTCCTGTAGCAAACAGAGTATACCCATATCAGACAGGTCCTGTAGCAAACAGAGTATACCTATATCAGACTGGTCCTGTAGCAAACAGAGTATACCTATATCAGACTGGTCCTGTAGCAAACAGAGTATACCCATATCAGACAGACCCTGTAGCAAACAGAGTATACGTATATCAGACTGGTCCTGTAGCAAACAGAGTATACCTATATCAGACAGACCCTGTAGCAAACAGAGTATACCCATATCAGACAGGTCCTGTAGCAAACAGAGTATACCCATATCAGACTGGTCCTGTAGCAAACAGAGTATACCCATATCAGACAGGTCCTGTAGCAAACAGAGTATACGTATATCAGACAAACCCTGTAGCAAACAGAGTATACCCATATCAGACAGACCCTGTAGCAAACAGAGTATACCTATATCAGACAGGTCCTGTAGCAAATAGAGTAGACCCATACCAGACAGGTCCTGTAGCACACAATGTTGACCCACGTCAGACAGACCCTGTAGTACACAGAGTTAACCCATGTCAGACAGGCCCTGTAGTACACGGAGTTGACCCATGTCAGAAATGCCCTGTAGTACACGGAGTTAACCCATGTCAGACAGGCCCTGTAGTACATGGAGTTAACCCATGTCAGAAAGGCCCTGTAGTACACGGAGTTAACCCATGTCAGACAGGCTCTGTAGTACACGGAGTTAACCCATGTCAGAAAGGCCCTGTAGTACACAGAGTTAACCAATGTCAGACAGACCCTGTAGCACACAGAGTTAACCCATGTCAGACACCTACAGTCGCACACAGAGTTAACCCGTGTCAGACAGACCATGTAGCACACAGAGTTGACCCATGTCAGACAGGCCCTGTGGCACACAGAGTTAACCCATGTCAGAAAGGCCCTGTAGTACACGGAGTTAACCAATGTCAGACAAGCCCTGTAACACACAGAGATGATCCATGAGAGACAGACCCTGTAGAAAACAGAGTTAATTCATATTGGACAGTTCCTGTAGCAAATATAGTTGACTCATGTCACACAGACCATGTAGCACACAGAAATTAACTCATGTCAGACAGGCACTGTAGCACACAGAGTTTACACATGTCAGACAAGCTCTGTAGCATAAAGAATTGACTAATGTTAGACTGGCCATGTGGCACACAGTATTGCCTGATGTCAGACAAGCTCTGTAGCATAAAGAATTGACTGATGTCAGACAGGCCCTGTGGCACACAGAATTGACTCATGTCAGACAGGCCCTGTAGCACACAGAATTGACTGATGTCAGACAGACCATGTAGCACACAGAATTGACTCATGTCAGACAGGCCCTGTAGCACACTGAGTTTACACATGTCAGACAAGCTCTGTAGCATAAAGGATTGACTAATGTTAGACTGACCATGTGGCACACAGAATTGACTAATGTCAGACGAGCCCTGTAGCACACAGACTTGATTCATGTCAGACAGGCCCTGTAGCACACATAGGTAACCCGTATCCGACAGTTCCTGTAGCAAACAGAGTTGACTCAGGCCTGACACGTCCTGTAGCAATCAGAGTTGACCCAGGTCAGACAGGTCCTTTAGCAAACACAGCTGACCAATCTCAGACATCTTCTGTAGGTAGCAAACAGTTCACACAGGTCAATCAGCTTCTTTAGCAAACAGTGTTGACCCATTTCAGACTGACCCTCAAACAGAGTAGATATATGTTAGACCACTCGTGTAGAAATTAATGTCAGCTTATTATTCTAAAACATTTGCAGAACATATTCTGTGCACTTTAGCAAGGCAATGTATTTGTTATTTCATATTTGCAAAAAATATATGAACTCATATTCATAAATCAGGAAGGCTTGCTTGAATATTCAACAAGTAAATAGTTAAAGGAAACAGAAACATGCCTACCTTTAGAACTGAGGCAACTAAAAGTATTTGCAGTCGATTATGTATTTTAAACATTTTCAGAGGTCTTTTATCCAATTTTTCTCATTTCAGTGTCATCCAGGAACCGATTGAAGAAGATGGTAAGTTTAATATACATGTAGCAGATTAATTACTTTTTAGCAAGGGACTGACTCCGCTAAATATTTTTTGAGCAAATGCATTATATTTGCATGTTATGAAGTGTTCAGGCAAAATTAATTATGCTGTTGCACATCATCCTAAGTTTTGCAGAGAGGAGTTCAGCTTCTGGCCATTTGTCGTATGACCTTGTTCTACACTGCTTATATACGCGAGAATAACAAATATATACACAGGGTCCTTCACCAAGGAAACGTTAATTTTTCATAAGCAAACTAAGTTCTAGAATAATTGAATATAAGCTCAGACTATTATGACGTTATTATCGTTGATTCTATACACAGTAAAGTCTCACTAATACGGACATTCAAAAGAAGTACAATTCTGGATCTTTAAACTGGTGATAGATTAAAAATGTATGCTGCGCAAATTTCCGCAAATTTTCCTTTTCGAACTGACTTCAGAGTTGGAATCTATGTACCTTAACACTTATTTAACGCTAAACAGCATGGTCAGTAAATGGTTGTTTGTTTAAAAAAAAACCTAGAAAAATGGATTGATACGGAAGCCAACGGAACAGCCTTCTCCATTGGCCGGAATATGTCGTAAGATTCAAATCTTTACATACCAGAAATAATCATTCGATGCACCTGTATGAGTTAACTCCCCCTGACCGTTATATTTGATTGACACCATTGAACCGTATATTTAGCTTATTTGCATGTAAATTATATGTGGTAAGATGGGCATATTGCCTTATTTTCCTGAATAAAATCTATTATGTAGGCCAACAACCAGTGTCAGCCATTGTACATGTGGTAACAACCTAATTAATATTCAAAGCGTTGGTCCGAAATAAAATCGGAGCTTGGCCGAAGATGTCCGCTGATTTCCGTACAAAATAAGGAGGCTCCTTTTATAGAATTTAGCAGTATTCGGATAGCGATAATATTTAGCTGAATAAATATATCCTGTCGGAAAATGGGTTGTAAGCATTATTTTCATTGTATGTATACCTGTACAGCTTCTGGTGTTGATTGATTAATATGAAAAATGCGCATAATACATCTTTAATGCAGGGCAAAATCCATACATGAGCTTTCTAGATAAATTTTGCCCTACATTAAGCATCTGCTTGCTCTTCGCAGTTATGTTTCCAATTTACGTGGTCGCACTGGCGAGACTTTTCTGTATCATACACGTTCGTCTGGGTCAATGTTGTTTGCATAAACCGATAGGAGATGTTTCCCAAATATGTAGATATTGCTCGTTTGGTCTTTAGTAAATACAATGGTTGTAGTTTTTTATGTTCTGACTCTAAAATATAAAACATGAAAAATAAAATATAAAGTATGTTACACGTTCTTTCTCTTTTCTTTTTTCTTAAATTTTCAAATACTTTTTTCGTTGACCGAGATCTGTTTTTATTGAATTTCACCGTTTCATTATAATTTCGTCATTGGCGCTATATGTGGTCTGTTTAGTATTGCAGTGCCGTAAAACCAAACTCATTTACTGACTCTTTTAGACAATCTTCCGCTGCTAATCGGTCTCGGTGTCGGTATTCCATTGGCTGTCCTGGCTATTTTGGCAGCCATCTGTTGCTGCTACTGGTGTTGCTGTGTCAAGCCTATAGCCGACGACGAAAGCGAAGACGGTCGGTAAGTGAACGGCGAGATACGTTTGCTATCACACTCTCATGTTGGCAAAAATGTACTTCGTTCATTCTTCTGTATCATCCGATTTCTCTCGCTGCCAAGTGCAATCGTTGCAGAATGTGTGCCCTGTTTTAATTTAGGGTTTTCCAGTTTGGTTTAAAACTGACACAGTCGGGGTCCTGATTAAACGCCGAGTTTATCCACGTCTCATACACAGGGGTAAGACACGTTTGAGTCAGTATACATACATGTATATAGAAAACATATACAGTAAAACCTCTCTATAACGACCACTAAATTGTGTTAGTTAGTTGGTATTTAGGGCAGGTGGTTGCTTAAAGCAATGTGAAAGTAAAACAGAACGCTAGCGTTCTGTTTTACTTTCACCTTGCTTTAAGCAGCCACCTGCCTTTAACACAACATATTTGGTGTAATTTAGTGGCCGTTATAGAGAGGTTTTACTGAACTGACTCAAACGTGTCTTGCCCCAGTGGTTTCATGCACATGGGTTGAAACCGCTTCATGACAGTCTATATATGCTATACAATATATAGTACATATAGACGCCCATGAAGCGGTACAGACCCCTGTGGTTTAATTTGGGTCTAAATTTTGCATAAGTAATCGACGATTCGCCATTTAACTACTTGTCGTATAGCGATGAGTGAATGTTAAGGGAGTTTCTAAATGAGGAGTGTAATTGGACAGACAGCACAGACCTTGATGAAAGGGCTCCTCTAGGCGCACTCATCTGGGTCTACACGGTTTGCAAATAACATCAGTGACTCGTGCCTCGCACTTGAAGGGTTACGCGTAAATGTTTTGTTTAATCTGTCGTCAGTTTTATGTTCTGAATCTTTCCACAGTTATTCTTTTGAGGAGGTTGACATAATTTCCATAAAACATATAAAAAAATCATTCGAAAAATAACTGATGACACCGCAGTCCGTTTTGAGCATTAGAGCTGGATTTCAACTGCATGTCTGTTACTTTTTTTTTATTTTCAGCCCGTTTTGGCATCCTGGCTGGTTGCCAAGATACAAATATTTTGCTGTCCGACTTGATACAAAAAGAACCAGAATGCCGGACTATTTTTACACGCCGCCGTATTCAAGTAGGTCTGTATCTAGCTCGAGAACAAGGACATCTTCGAGGTCGATGTCGAGGTCAAGGTCAAAACATTCACGAACGTCTAGGTCAAGTAAGTTATGACATTACAAGGTTTTAACCCTTATGATTAGCACGACCTGACTCGCATTTGTAAACAGCTTGGATCTAGATGAGACACCGGGTAACTCAGCGTCTCATCAGGATCCAAACCGTCTGACACTCGGTCAACAGTTTCTCAAACACTTGTACGAATCAGAAGTAAGTAAAAAGCAACAGATCAGAGTTTTGGCAGACACATTTTTTTAAACAGGATAAAGGTGTCTACCCGGCACACTTCATGTTTGACTATTTGTACACCAGCTGCACGCTTGGTGTGCAATGAGCTATTTAAAGTGTTACAGTAAAACGTCTCTATAACGGCCACTAAATTACATCAATTATTTTGTGTTAAAGTCAGATGGCTGCTTAAAGCAAGGTGAAATTTTACTTTCACCTTGCTTTAAGCAGCCACCTGCCCAAACTACCAACTAATTAACACAAATTAGTGGCCGTTATAGAGACGTTTTACTGTATAAATGTCGCAATAACAGTACATTATAACATTAATACCTTGCAGATTACAGTAGAGCCTGTCTTAATCGGCCATTCAAAGTCTTCAAAAGCAGGTGGTTGCTTAAATCAGGGCAAAAGCAATGCAGAAAGTTCCTATAGGAGATTCCTGCATTAAGCTACTACCTGCCTTACAGACCCATACTTAGACATTGTTATGACCGCTTAAGACAAGTCCTACTGTAGTTCCCCGGTGAAAGGACACAGTAGCTGATTGTGTATAATCCCATTTTGCCATGTTGGACAAAAAAAATATTACTCATGGGTCCGGATCAGACCCAGACAGAAGCCATATATTTGAGAAGGTATAATACTCTTGTCAGCTAACTTACATTTGTTGTGAATATGACAGAGTAGCGTGACCCTGATTGGCGGTGAACATTCAGTGGTAGTCAACATTTTCTTAACCCCCGTTCCCTTATAGGCTATTTTTAGACCCAACCTTTTTGAATAAATCTACCGAAAAGGAGCACCAACTATAGACAAGAATTTTGTAATTTGAAACCATCGTGATAAATGGAGCATTTGCTCCAATAGGAGCAAATGCTCTGTTTATCACAATGGCTTCATACAGTAACTTTTACAGAGGCACAGTAAGGCGTATTTATGGAGGAAAAGGGTTAAAATGTAACCATTTACTGCATGAATATTCATTTTAGAAATGATGACATCATGAATATTAATCAGATTAATTTTTAAAGTGGCATTTTAACACATGAAAGATTTGTCCAAAGCGGAAACTGTAGAATCAGATATATATTAATCCATTAGCAAACAGAGCAGGCATTGATCAGAAGCCATCTGATCTGGGTCTACTCTGTTTGTAAATATGTATTTATGGAGGACAGGGCTAATACTCTCTAATAACAACATCATACTCTCTTGGTGAAGACTCTTTTAAACACTACATGTATTTATTTGTATGTAAACGTCTCAAGCAGAACATTTCTTATACACTTTATATGTGTGTGATTCGTTGAAGCCTTATTTTTCTCGAATCCCTTAACCCTTTCTCCAATGAATATTTACTAATGAACGTTAATTTATTTTTTATAAGGGTTAACATTGTTTTCTTAACCCTTTCCCTCATATAATCGTGTTTTCAAGCATTGGCAAACAGAGAAGACCCAGATCAGACGGCTCCTAGAGGAGCCGTCTGATCAGGGTCTGCTCTGTTTGCTAATAGAATTTGATAGATCTGTTTCTTTGCTTTCTAAAATGCCAACACTGTTACACCTTCGATACTTTTTTGTAACTATTTTGCTAATGAATATTCAGTAGGTATTGAAATTTGACTTATATACAGAACAGGGAAAAGGTTAAACTAATGAACTATAGGATCAGATATATATAATTCCATAAGCAAACAGAACAGAACCTGACCACGCGGCTCCAACAGGAACCGTCTGGCCTGGCTATACTCTGTTTGCAAAGGTGTAAAAGTGTGATCATATGAAGAAAAGGATGAACAAAAACATACCCCCAAAAGCTCTGACCTTATATGCCATTCTTATATGCGTAGGTTTTACATATATACATATGATAAAATCAATCTTAGTGTGGAGACGATATCTGTTATAGAGGATCATATCAATTTTACTTTCGATTTAACTAGTCTTATGTTCCCATATAAACCTCCTCGGAATGTCTTTCTCTCCCTGTCTGTCTCTATTCACCCTCTTTCTCGATCTAAAAAGGCGTATGCTTTTCTCTCTTGGCACTGCATGTTGTCCAATCTTTAACAATGTATACGAAGCTCCACATATAATTAACCGTAAACATGACGTGGACAAGTCCGTAATGCTTTATGTCTTTGAAAAGAAATCGTAAAATGTCTATTTTAAATAAACATTGAATGTGTGACGCGTATTCATTGTTATTTGAAAATCGTGTAGACCGAGATCAGAGAGCTCCTAGAAGAGTCCTCTAATCAAGGTCTGCACTGTTTGTCATTCGCATTCCTCTAGCTTTTAGAAGCATTTCATATTGAGTGGGCTCTATATAGTTAAACACTGATGAAAATTCAGCGTTGAAAGGATTAATTATCTGTACGTAGAATGGCACGTTCTTCATTATATCTGTATCCCTCCGCCATATCCTTTCTCATACCCCATCTCTCTCTCTCTCTCTCTCTCTCCTCTCTCTCTCTCTCCCCCCCTCTCTCTCTCTCTCTCATCTCTCCTTTCTTCTCTTCTCTATATCATTCTTTATGTTTTCCATGTTGTGGTTCCCTGTTACACACTCTACAGATCTCTATAATTCTTCTTTTATCTTTCAGTTGATTCATTATCACCTCGTTCACTTAGTACAGGGAGACGAAGACGAGACCAACCATATTCCAACTTCTCATGGGATAATCTTTTTCATTCTAACTTTGCTTGGTAAGAAATAATTTTTCATGAGAACAATCATATTCCAAGTTTTCAGTGGATAACTCCTCCTTTCTAACTTTGCTTAGTAAGATAATATATTATATATTGATTTGAGAATAATCTATTAACCCCCATGTTATGTTAGATTAACACACCCAGGATGATTTGTTTTCATGCGAGGGATTCCTGCAATAGAAACAAGTACTTTGAAAGCCACTGACATTCATTGGTATTGAGCGAAATGTGTATGTCCTGATCAGAGGGTTCCTTTAGATATTGGTCTACACTGTGTGCATGTTTCCCTATATAGTAGCGTGCGTATAGATGGTTAAACCTTAACACGATGAGTAAATTGTTATCGATAGAAAATTCAGATTTAAGTCTGTCAGCGCTGAAATTTCAAAGTGGAATAGCCCATCAATGTTTAACTATAGAGTCCACTCAGTATGAAAGGTTTAAACTGTCTACATGGTTTTGGATAACAAACAGTGTAGACTCTGATCAGAGGGTCGTCTAGGGGCCGTCTGATCTGAGTCTACACTGTTTGCTCGTCCCGTATTCAAATGATTAAAGAAGACTTTCTTTTAAAAGACAAACTCATTACGGATTGTTAGTTATATGTGGAGCTATGCACACGGTGTAAACATGGACATTTATAATGAATCACCATCTACGACCTTTACTTAATGACCAGCCGTGTGACAAATGACTTATGGAAAACAATGAGCTGACTTTTGTAATGACACATGAACTTTAAAAAAATGACCATGGAAGAACTGTATATGTTATTCCACAAGCAAAACAAAGAGCAGATCTTTGGCAGACTCTACATGACATCTGGTATTTGCCTACTCTGTTTGCAAATGCATAAACACGCATCTCTATCAAGTGGAGAATAATTTTATTAAGAATTTGCAGGAATTTTCAAACAATGCAGACCACATCCAGCATCCAGTCACTACCGTTTCTTATAGTGTCCACGTTTTAATTCTGGGCGAGATACTGTAAAAGCATCAGTCATAATCGGTATTTGATGTGTCTAAGAAAATCACTAGTTCTAAAGTGAGTGCTACCCTACCTTCGGACTTGTTTTCGAAAAAACTGTTAAAGATGTATGCTGCGCAAATTTCCGCAATTTTTGCATTTCGAACAGACTTCAGAATTGGAATCTATGTACCTGAACACTTACTTAATTCTAAACAGCAAGGTCAGTAAATGGTTGTTTGTGTCGAAATAAACTAGAAAAAATGGATTGCTACGGAAACCAACGGAACAGCCTTCTCCATTGGCCGGAATATGTCGTAAAATTCAAAATTTTACATACCGGAAATAATCATTCGATGTACCTGTATGAGCTCCCTTTGACCGTTATATTTGATTGACACCATTGAACGGTATATTTAGCTTATTTGCATGTAAATTATATGTGGTAAGATGGGCATATTGCCTTAATTTCCTGAATAAAATCTATTATGTAGGCCAAAAATCAGTGTCAGCCATTATACATTAGTCCAAACATTTAGACGTATCTACATGCCCCTTATTTTATAATTATTTATCGTGCATGTAACGTCTAAAAGGGGTCCTATCAGTGGTATGTAGCAAATATATTTTTTCACCATGAGCTATGTAATCATGCTGTAACAATAAAAATTACAATTATATACAATATTATTCCGTTACCCTTCTTAATTATGTCCACTTTCACTCTGTATCCGACAATATGCATAAGCGTGCCTGTAGTTTGAACTCTTGACCACCATTCTGTGTACATGTATAACGGTTGTGTCAAAATCACGGACGCGGAAGAAAATTTAGACGAAATTTTTACATTTTTTTTTTGAATAATTTACGGGTAACTTACGGGTCTACTTAGATTAAATTGACCCTTTCCCTCACACAAATGTGTTTTCACGCATTTGCAAACAGAGTAGACCCAGATCAGACGGCTCACAGAGGAGCTGTCTGACCAGGGTCTACTCTGTTTGCTAATATAATTTGATGGAACTGTTTCTTTGCTTTCTAAAATGTCTACAATGTTCCACCTTCCATATTTCTTTTTAACTATTTTGTTAATGAATATTCAGTAGGTATTGACATTTGGCCTAAATACAGAACAGGGAAAGTGTTAAGATTAACAACAGTTTCGATACTGTAACCCGTTCCACAGGAATATATTTACGAGACTCCACGTATGATGAATATATGATTAGATTTATCCGGGACCTAGATCTACAGATAATATCAATAGTTCACTGGATTTACATTACCAATAAAAGCCTCCAATAATGCACATCTCGAAGAACATGTACTGGCTCTTTCTTGGAAAGTATTTGTCCAGTTTTCACCAAACTTTATCCACATGTTTTCGACCGTTAAGTATTTTGGTCAAATTTGATAGTCATGTTGCAAAAATGACTTGGAAACATATCTTGTCCTAGCTCTTTCTTGGAAAGTATGTGTCCAATCCTCACTAAACTTTACGCACGTATACGTGACCTATATATATGTTCGTCAAGTTTTATAATCATGTAAATCGCTAGTCATTTTTAAAAAGGAGCTGTGTCCCTTTATTTACTACAAGTCACTGAGTTTATTATATTCATTCCAATCGAGTAAAGAAAATGTCACTTAATAACGTAAGAAAAAAATTGAGAAAATTGAAATGCGTATTGAGGATTTTGAAGGCCCTGCAAGGTGTGTGTTTGTTGAGAGTGACAGCAAAGGCATGTGTCTGTCGCGGGTTTTAGAGAGACGGGAATATGTGGACTTTATTTGGAGGAGTGGAGCTCAAGCTGGAAATGAAGCTTTATTAAGCCAGCTTAAAATAAAAATAGAAGGTCCGCAGAACCCACTTGTGTTACTTTGGCTAGGCACATGTGACTTCACGAAGAAAGAGCACCAAAGTCCATCAGAGACCTCAGTCATGCAGATGTTATACAAAAGTTGGTTAACATGAAGGCAGAAATTGTTCAGTACAATTCGTCTTGTGATGTCTTCTTACTGCATTGCCCCGTGTATAGCATGGCCACTTGGAACACTTCAAAAGGCTTTGAGTCTGATAATACGAGTGACCAAGCTCTTGAACAACTGGTTTTAACATTTAATAAGGTAGAGGATGAGTTGAGTCAGTGCTACACGCCGAAATTTTCGTTGGATCTTGAAAAGAAATAGGAAAAAAAGGGAGCTATTATTTTCGCTACAGCCAACTTTATACTGATGGAATACATCATGGTGAAAGCATGTCACCAAACCAACGCTGTGTTGTTAAAGATAAAAAATGGTTATGGATTTAACGCAGGATTAAATCATAAAACTTTGTGTTTGATCTAGTGAATGAGGATTGCCTCGCTCACTGTTTTTTTTTTCAGATGAAAAAAGTTAATATTTCATTTAATATATTCTTAAGGTGGATGGTCCTTCGAAAACAAAATTAGCAATGCCAAAAGATGCAGACTCGGTTTTATTGAGTCTGTTCATGAGTAGAAATTAAAAGCGCAACACTACTCACGCCCCCTAGCACAGGCTTTTAAAAAGCAGTGTTCAATTTTCAAAATTTATACCATCAAAACTAATGATCCCGAAGGACCGGAAAATATAACAACACTGAGAATGAAGTACGGGGCGACATTTTACGGCCACACAAGCTCTAACACTTGCTGAACATTGTGAAGTACATATATTCTGAAAGTGGCCTTTTTCTGCCATCTATGGGATAATCAAACGTCCCTGAGAGAGGGAGGTGGGTACAGAGGAACCGGGCGACGCCCTGCTTATTTAGATAGAGCCACCTTGTTATTTTACACGACCAGTAGATAGCCCTGATACATGGGACTTTGGATTTTTAAGTTTCATCCGCATGACTTTTTAGAGCAGTAGATCAAACTTGCGACCCCTGGATCAAGAGTCTAGCGTGCTTCACCTTTTGAAAATCATGGAGTGAGTAAGGGAAAATTTAACAGACTGATCACTGATATCATCTGAAATCGAGTGTTCAAACTGCTGACCTTAATTGTGACATTGGCCTAAGTCTAATTCATGAGTTACCTGTTACATCAACATTAACATCAATATAATTTTTGACATGGGTGCTATGAATAATGCCCAAACCGAAAGTAGCTCAATTGTTCACTTTTACGTCAAACTAGTTTACGATTGGCATAGTTAAGACATGGGTTTTTAAAGTCTTACTGAGGTGAAAAATTGACAAGTTAATGAAATTCCTTCAAAGGGTTAAGAAGATATTAAGCTGTTGTAAACGTGTTGACTTAACGTAATAGATCTAGATTTGGGATCAACGCAGGATTACAATGTGATGAAGACAATTCATTCTTTGTTAGATCTAGTGAATTCATGGGGATACCTCGCTCACATTTTCTCAAGATCTGTCATTTATTTAGCGTCATAGATATAGATAATTAGATGTGTGTTCATCGTTTCTTGACTTCATTAAGCTTTTCCAGAGGATTTACTTTCAATGTGGACTTAAATCTAATATGTGCCTTACATGTGTACGCGCCACGACATATTTGGGAAACAAATTTATTATGGTGATGAGGATTGCCTCGTTACTGTACAGAATGCAAATATTTCGTCTAAATTCTCGATCCGTGAAATCATAGTGTTGTGACATATAAACAATTCATTCGGCATAATTCGACTCTATTGCACGGCCTAATGGAGTAACGGTGGGAAAGTTCAAACTACAAGAAATAAATGTTGGATTCTTGTGGAATCAGGTAAGTGATTTACTTATTAGATATATGTATGGGTAGAAAAATACTTATTTAATCGCAAAGGTGTTCTGTTTTCGCCATAGCACGTTGTTTGTATTTATAGGACATCGTCTAACACGCGACAAAGGTTCTTGTCGCGATTTGCTACATACCACTAAAGGCAAGCCGATAAGACCTGACGTACTAGCAAATGTAAAAATGTAAAATAGCAACGTCAGGTCTTATTTATAGGACTAATTATACATGTGGTAACAACCTAATTAATATTCAAAGCGTTGTTCCGAAATAGAATCAGAGTCATTCAGAACTTGGACGAATATGTCCGCTGATTTCCGTAACAAATCCCCGTTTCTGAAAAGGAGGCTCCTTTTTAATAATTTAGCAGTATTCGGATAACGATAATATTTAGCTGAACAAATATATCCTGTCGGAAAATGGGTTGCAAACATTATTTTCATTGTATGTATATCTGTACAGCTTCTGGTGTTGATTGATTAATACGAAAAATGCGCATAATACATCTTTAACGTCCGTAATATTACCTAAACATGACAAGTTTGACAAGTTTATTGACAATAGACCAGAAGGTCAAAGAGGCCGGTGTGATACAATCGTGTATATAAATATAGCGACAATGTTGGAACTGAAACAAATACAAGAGATATCAACAAGGGGAGTAACATACATTTTCATAGTAAGATTAGCTTCCCTTTGTCCATCATCATAACATATTCATGTAAAACTGCCCATCATAAATGTTCACTAAATTAAGTTATTCCTCGGGAATTATTTGTCGAAACGCAAGCTGGTCGCTATATTGGGTGAGAAAATACCACTTTCATTACAAATGGTTATTCTTGCAACATAGAAACTATCCTGATATAAATGTCCTAGACAACAGAATGCAAGAACACCCATCCCTTTCTTCCTATACCCGTGACATGAAATCGGAAGTAGAAAACCTAGTGAAAATCGCACTAGACCTAAAGTTTTGCAAAGACAATATCATTTCCTACAGCTATTGTTATTGTTTTCATTTTTATTATTGTTATTATTATTATTATTATTATTATTCATTATTATTATAGTGAACTAAGGGCTAACCTTTTGATTAATTTCACGCCTTCTCCAGCAAGACTTTTCTTATGGGTGGGAATATTTACATTTTAATGCATTTGTGATAGACCTGAGACACACTGCTTTACATTTTAACAGCGTGCGAAACGATAAGCTTATCAAAACGAAACACAAGTCTTACATGTATCATTTTTATGGGGAAATATTCCAATTATCCAAATATGTCAAGCTTCTTAAGGCAAATAAACACATATTTATCAATACAAAATTCATCTGTATAATATATAGATATCACATCAAGACAGCCATATTAACGCATGCACCGCCAATGTCGCATAAATGCACCACGACAAATAGTGCAGTCCCAGATCAGACGCCGCCTTTTTCAATTTTTATTCCAAAGTTCGATACCTACTAAATATTCATGGACAAAATAGTTATAATGAAATATGGAAGGTGGAACATTGTAGCTAATTTTAGAAGTAAAGAAATGGATGTTTCAAATTCCATTAGCAAACAGAGCAGGCCCTGATCAAACGGCTCCTATAGGAGCCGTCTGATCTGGGTCTACTCTGTTTGCAGATGCGTTAAAACACGTTTATATGAGGGAAAGGGTTACACCATGTATAACATGCACAGGCACAGGTTTGATGACTATGTTTACTTTTATTTATGTTACAGATAGACACAGCTCCTTACATGGTTAGGTATTAAGCTGTTATAACTGTTCATCTCACTGAGCAGCGCGGCCTCTATTCTGTTCAGATGCTGATCCGACAGTCGGTTGATTTCTACCTTTGATTCTACCATCTACCATATCGGACTGTGTTTAAATGATGACCAGAGGCAATGTCTATATTAGACAATGTTCATCTTATTTGAGCGAATATGAAACTGTAGAGAAGTAATCTTTTGAGCAATCTCCAATGGAAAAAGACTCGAAGAGACTATTGAATGAACCACACAGCTTTGATTCAAGTAACGATGTGGACACTGGCTGTATTGATCTTGGAATCAACTAATTTTGGTCTACACTATTTGCCTGTGTTCCTTCAGGGTACTGGTCCCGAGTCTTACTCCGCTGAACGTGGCCCTGGTCCATGGTTATGAACTTCCGAGTCTGAGATCATTCTCAAGTATCTGATTGGTCAGATTCTGAGCTTGCCTCAGAATCAGACCAATCAGATACTTGAGAATGATCTCAGACTCAAACAAAAAGTTTTATAACCTCGGGGTCTGACTGCTATTTGTAAACAGCCTGGAGTCAAATGAGACGCCTCTAGGTGTATTATCAGGGTCCATGCTGTGTACTACTCGGTCAATAGTCTCACAAAATATTGAACAATTCCGAAGAAGGCACATAGCATGAGAAGAGTTTATTAAGGTTTCACTTAGTTTAGATATTAAATGGATCCAGAAGTGCAATGTATTAAGTTTCCAATGTTTTGTAGATGTTTTATATCTAGATTTAACGCTGTTTTGCACGCTACGTTTGTGTCCATGGTCACCTTGGCAATCAGTGATTGAACCCTGAAACGTTGCGTAATGAATAACCCTTTACTTCATATAAACGCATTTTTACACAATTGCAAACAGAGTAGATCCAAATCAACCGTCTGGTCAGGGTCTTCTCTGTTTTATTTTGATATAGATCGTATTTTACAGTTTTTGTAAAGGAAAAATACTTGAAAAGTTTACAATATAAAACTAATAAATGTTGCTGGTGTCAGGGTTTAATAAAAAACACCACAGTCTCTAACACTCTGGTCATGCTAGAGTAGAGGCAAACTCACCACAGTCTCTAACACTCAGGTCATGCTAGTGTAGAGGCAAACTCACCGCAGTCTCTAACACTCTGGTCATACTAGAGTAGAGGCAAAATATTTCTCAGTTTGCTAAATGCGGCTAATAGGATTGATAGCACGAAAACCCTGTTCCCTTTAATTAAGATTTAAACGATGCGAAGATAACATTGAATGTAACAATGTAACGCATGCAATATTTGTATTTGTGTATGTTTGTTTGTTGGAGTTTTACGTCGCTTTAACAGTATTTCAGTCACATGGGGACGTCCAGCTAATTACAAGTGGAGGAAGACTCTGTGTATGGAATGGAACAAATTGCATTGCATCGAGCATAGACGAACACCAAGGTAGAACCACCGACCTACCACAAGCCAGCTGGAAGGCTTCCTCACGTGAAAAATCATGAAAATGCCCAAATCGAGATTTGAACCACAGCGGCGAGGGTCTTGTATTAACGACAATGCTCAACTAAATAAGTATTTTGTTCTGTTCAGTATTGTAAAGCTGCTACAACTGTTCATCTCTTGCTGACAGTGCGTGTTCTGATCCATCTACCATTCTGGGATGAGGGAAACTATTTTTCAAAGGAAATACCTATGTTACACAATGTTCATCCAATGTGTGCAAATGTGTTTGAAGTAAAACTTTACTTTAATTTAACCCATTTGCTCCCAGTGGATTCTTCCATGCTTATATATTGGATTAGTCTATCTTTTATCTAAGGGGTGTCTGATCTAAATTTTCATTTTTGTTTTGTTTTATATTGAATTTTTTATCAGCAAACAGTGTAGACTCTGAGCAGACGCCGCATTATGCGGCGTCTGATCAGAGTTTATACTGTCTGCCTGCGTCCTATATATGGGATCGTGTGAGCAAATGGGTTAAGTAAATTTATCTTTGGAGCTTACTTCAACTGGCGGAAAAAGAACATTCCAATGTGATTGTTTTACTTTCACCTTTCTTTAAACAACCACCTGTATTTAACACAAAATACTTGATGTAATTTACTGGCAGTTATAGGGATGTTTTACTGTATTTGTGTATGCTTGTTTGTTTGTTTATATCAACTGGGGTATTATGTCGCTTTAATAGTATTTCAGTCATATGGGGACGTCCAGCTAATTACAGGTGGAGGAAGACCATAGAGGTTTGTCTATGTATGGAATGAACCGAATTGCATTGCATCGAGCATAGAAGAACACCAAGGTAGAACCACCGACCTACCACAAGCCAGCTGGAAGGCTTCCTCACGTGAAAAATCATGAAAATGCCCAAGCTGAGATTTGAACCACAGCGGCGAGGGTCTTGCAACCCTTCTCTTGCTGAATTTTAAAATATATTTCTCCTTCTTTACCCTTGCCCTGTTGTATAATTACATATATCTTCACTGTGTACAAGTATTTCGCCGTACAATCACTGCTGTGGAGTGCACTGGTTGCACAATCAACTTGTAAATAGTGAAGACCCTGATGAGACAGCTCCTGCAGGAGCTGTCTCATCAGGGTGTGCACTATTTACAGGTAGGTATATTGACGTGAATAGCAAGCGAAGGGTTGATGCTCAACTTAATAAAATATTTTGTTCTGTTCAGTATTGTAAAGCTGCTACAACTGTTCATCTCTTGCTGACAGTACGTGTTCTGATCCATCTACCATGCTGGGATGAGTGAAAATATTTTCAAAGGAAATACCTATGTTACACAATGGTCATCCCATGTGAGCAAATGTGTTTGAAGTAAAACTTTACTTTAATTTAACCCATTTGCTCCCAGTGGATTCTTCCATGCTTATATATTGGATTAGTCTATCATTTATCTAAGGGGTGTATTTTTCATTTTTGTTTTGTTTTATATTGAATTTTTTATCAGCAAACAGTGTATACTCTGATCAGACGCCGTATTATGCGGCGTCTGATCATAGTCTACACTGTTTGCCTACGTCCCATATATGGGATCGTGGGATCATATGGGTTAAGTTAATTTATATTTGGAGCTTACTTCAACCGGCGTTTAAAAAAGAACATTCCATTGTGTTTGTTTCTGTTTATGTGTTTTTCAACGTTTTAAAGTTACGATTTTGATATGGTATTTGATGGGCTTTTAAGACAGGTGGCAGCTTAGTGCAGGACGGAAGTTATACAGAAAGCTCCTTTCGACCTGAATTAAGAACCGTTTTGTTTTGTGGGGTTGTTGGTTTTATGGGAATATTTCTGAATGTTTGTTATATTTGTAAATGATATATTCATTGAGAAAAAAAGAATAACACATATGACTTTCTTTTCTCTATCTCTTCCCTCTTCCCCTACTCTCTCTCTCTCTCTCTCTCTCACTGTCTCTGTTCTGTCTTTGTCTGTCTCTGTCTGTCTGTTTGTCTGTCTGTCTGTCTGTCTGTCTGTCTCTGTGTCTGTCTGTCTGTCTGTCTGTTTGTCTCTCTCTCTCTCTCTCTCTCTCTCTCTTCTGTCACTTTTTCTTCCAATTTCTCTTTTTCTATCGCTTTCTCTTTCTCGGTCTGTCTGTCTCTGTCGCTTTACTGCACATTTAAGTATGCAATGCCCTTATGGCCAATAGTGCATAATTTGTAAAGGCTAACAGCCGATTCGTTGTTCGTCATTGACTAACAACCATTAACCATTTGTCGCTAAAAGTTCGATTTTCATACGGACATGTCTGATTTTTCATTTGAGAAAGCGCTTCCAGCTAGCCTGCGTTTAGTCGATGGTTGTGTGAGTTTGTCACAAGGCTACCGTTACAGTCGAACGTTGGTTATTTCACTCGCCTGGAAATCAACTGCTATGTCTTACGAGAGACCAAACTTATCATAAAGTTCTAATTTACCACAATATCCGATAATCGAAATTGCGAGATCAGTCTTACGTTATTCCGTAATACGGGACCCTAACATTGCGAAATAAGTAAAACTTTGATATTTGAAATTTTAATATAGACGGATTTAGACCCGTTGATGAAGAATGCTGTTTAACTCATTCCTTCCTAGACTAGTTTTAGACCCAACCTCTTTGAATTAATCTTGTAGAATTGCGTAGTTTTGAAACCGTTGTGATAAATAGAGCATTTGCTCCTATTTCTGAGAAGCTTCTGTCTTGGCATTTGGTTAAGGAATGAACGAATGATGAATGAATGAATGAATGAATGAAATACTTTATTTAAATAATTTCTCTAAAGCTTGATAAAATCGACAGTAGTTCAAATTCGTAGATGACGATAACAATATGTTGAATTACAGCAGAACCTTCCTAAGCGGGCACACATTTGTTGAACATAGGGGACTTTAAACACGGGTGGTTGCTTAATGCAGGGCAAAAGTAATGCAAAAAGCTCCCTTAGGAGGTTTTTGCATTACTTTTGAGCTGTATTAAGTTACCACGTGACTTACAGACCCATATTTCGACCTCATTTTGATGATTGGCTCTTACTGTGATCTGTAGCCTACCACATTATTACCTGGCGTCACTCAGAACTAAACGACGTCTCATCTGGGTTCAAACTATTGGTAAATACACATTCGCACATACAAATACTTGATTCTTTCGCTGCCAAACTGGCCGTCTGCAAACTTTGTCGTCTGCAACAATTTTATTGTTTAATTTTCTTCATTTTTGTTTCAAAAGCCGTTGTCACGGTATCAAACAGTTTGGATCCTGATTAGACGCGTCTCATCTTGATCCAAACTGTTTGCATAGGTAAATCAGCGAAAGAGTTAACTCCAAACTATTCAAACCATGGATCAAAGATATATGTTAGACGCTATCAAACAACTAATGCGCCATGTGTGTGAAGCTGGCTCAGCAATCAACCATCAACCATCAACATTCGTTTTTATATAAGGAAATCGAATGTTGATCTGGAATGTCGAGCTCGCCCATCAACATTCGATTTTATATAGAGAAACCGAATGTTGATCTGGAATGTCGAGCTCGCCCATCAACATTCGTTTTTATATTAGGAAATCGAATGTTGATCTGGAATGTCGAGCTCGCCCATCAACATTCGTTTTTATATAGAGAAACCGAATGTTGAGCTGGAATGTCGAGCTCGCCCATCAACATTCGTTTTTATATAAGAAAATCGAATGTTGATCTGGAATGTCGAGCTCGCCCATCATCATTCGATTTTATATAGAGAAACCGAATGTTGATCTGGAATGTCGAGCTCGCCCATCAACATTCGTTTTTATATAGAGAAACCGAATGTTGAGCTGGAATGTCGAGCTCGCCCATCAACATTCGTTTTTATATAGAGAAACCGAATGTTGATCTGGAATATACAGCTCGCCCATCAACATTCGTTTTTATATAGAGAAACCGAATGTTGATCTGGAATGTCGAGCTAGCCCATCAACATTCGTTTTTATATAAGGAAATCGAATGTTGATCTGGAATGTCGAGCTCGCCCATCAACAATCGTTTTTATGTAAGAAAATCGAATGTTGTGCTGGAATGTCGAGCTCGCCCATCAACATTCGATTTTATATAGAGAAACCGAATGTTGATCTGGAATGTCGAGCTCGCCCATCAACATTCGTTTTTATATAGAGAAACCGAATGTTGAGCTGGAATGTCGAGCTCGCCCATCAACATTCGTTTTTATATAGAGAAACCGAATGTTGAGCTGAAATGTCGAGCTCGCCCATCAACATTCGTTTTTATATAAGGAAATCGAATGTTGATCTGGAATGTCGAGCTCGCCCATCAACATTCGCTTTTATATAAGGAAATCGAATGTTGATGTGGAATGTCGAGCTCGCCCATCAACATTCATTTTTATATAGAGAAACCGAATGTTGAGCTGGAATGTCGAGCTCGCCCATCAACATTCGTTTTTATATAGAGAAACCGAATGTTGAGCTGGAATGTCTAGCTCGCCCATCAACATTCGTTTTTATATAAGGAAATCGAATGTTGATCTGGAATGTCGAGCTCGCCCATCAACATTCGTTTTTATATAAGGAAACCGAATGTTGATCTGGAATGTCGAGCTCGCCCATCAACATTCGCTTTTATATAAGGAAATCGAATGTTGATCTGGAATGTTGAGCTCGCCCATCAACATTCGTTTTTATATAAGGAAATCGAATGTTGATCTGGAATGTCGAGCTCGCCCATCAACATTCGTTTTTATATAGAGAAACCGAATGTTGATCTGGAATGTCGAGCTCGCCCATCAACATTCGTTTTTATATAGAGAAACCGAATGTTGATCTGGAATGTCGAGCTCGCCCATCAACATTCGATTTTATATAGAGAAACCGAATGTTGTGCTGGAATGTCGAGATCGCCCATCAACATTCGCCATTATATAGGGAAATATTTTCTCTGAATATACAGGATTATCAGCTTTCATCTTTGGCATATAGCATCATCTGTAGGTCCGCTACAAAAAATTTGCCCATGGTGTAAAATTGGACCCGGCCGAGGGGTTGCCACTTTCTATAGGAACATATAGCTAAAATGTTGAAAATGTCTCTGAAACTGGAAGCTATTAGCTTTCAAGATGGCAAATTACGTCACCTTGAAGTCCGCAGGGGTCAGATAAGGCCCAGCTACATGGGTTGCCAGATTTCTATAGAAAAATATAGTGAAACACTTGATTTTTCTCCAATGATTGGCTTGTGAACGATACCAGGGTCATCATGGTAATATTGTTGTGTAATGCAAAGTTTGACCTATTGATTGTTGATAAATTTATGTGAACATGTGCGTCTGGCGTATAGGACTTTTTAAAGATCATACTCAAGTCAAACATATATGTTTGATAGTTAGTCATGATAAGTATTAGTATGTAACTGCTGCCTATTCATTAAAATACATATATTGATTTTAATAACTTCAGGCCTTAATTTATATAATCAGATGTGGCATATCTGTGTCCTATGAAAACATTTACCTTTTAGTTTTTATCTAGGACGTTTTATTGAAGATAGCCCTTCTTAGAAACCGACTTTCCGTTTTAGGAATATACATGTATCTTGAAAATATGCTTTATATCTTCTTTATTACATCTGCATGTGTAAATTTGGCATTTAGTCAATTCTAAAGGTGGTGTCACACCAGAGCGTATGGCAAGAACATATGCGAACGTATGAGAAAAAATGCTCATACGCTCGCATACGCAGATAAACGCTATGGGTAGTATAGGCATACGTTGTATAAGCTGCCATATGTCGGTGTACGTTCTCATACGCAGAGAACGAAACTAATTTTTGAACATGTTCAAAGCAGTTCAGCGTATACGAGCGTATGAAGTATACTAGGTCAAATACGTTTCACATACGGTGGCATGAAGGCGGCCAGTAAATCTATCATATTGATAGCGTATCAGTAACGTAATTTTAACGTATGTCTGACGAACGACTAACGTTTTTAACCTATTTCTGGCTATCCATACGCTATTCATGCGCTCACATGAGGTAAGAATACGTTACTTATATGCTCACACACGCTATTTATAGGTTGATATACGCTACAGTGACGGTGACATAAGTTGACACATGCTCGTATAGGTTTCCCATGCGTTGCCTATACGCCAGATATACGGTACGCACACGCTATTCACGCGCTGCTAATACGTTCATCGAAGATAGAGGCGAAAAATTACGGATTCATATGCTCAAAAGTTGTGCGTATGCCCAGGATTTCATACGCACGCTATGCATACGTTCGTCTCATACGCTATAGTGTGACATGGGCATAATTTAACGTATGCCTGACGAATGACTTACGTATTTAACGTATTTAACCTATTTCTGGCTATCCATACGCTGCTCATGCGCTCACATGCAGTAAGAATATGTTACTCATATGCTCGCATACGCTAGTTATACGCTGATATACGCTACACTGACGGTGACATAAGTTGACACACGCTCGTATACGATTCTCATGCGCTGCATATACGCCAGATATACGGTACACATGCGCTGGTAGTAGGTTCATCGAAGATAGTGTTGGGAAATTTCGGGTTCATACGCTCAACAGTTGTGCGCATGACCAGTTTTTCATACGATATGCATACGTTCGTCTCATACGCTATAGTGTGACAGGACCATTAAGACAATTCGCAAGGGCCCATAACCAGTAACACTTTGAGTATGAATTTGAGAACCATGCATTGACAATTGTGATTTCATATTTATAACACGTGATGTTTGATTTTGCAGTTTATAAGAAGTTTAAATATTACAATGGATTAACGAACATGTTTTACAGCTGCTTGAGTTAAATATTAGCTTTTAAATTTGAACTCATTATGTTAATGAATATGGCTATGGACCCATTGTATTTGGAAAGTTCCCAATAAAAGTGTTTAAAAAAATGGTGCATAGTATTGTCATATGTCAGACATATTCAGTTGTGTTATTCACATTGTATGATATTCCGCAAGAGAAATTCTATATAACTACAATGGTAGAATGGAGGAGTTTACATTCCAGCTTAGCATTCTGTTTCCTTATATAAAAACGAATGTTGATGGGCGAGCTAAACAGTCCAGCTCGACATTCAGTTTCTCTATATAATGGCTAATGCTGATGGGCGAGCTCGTCATTCCAGCACAACATTCAGTTTCTCTATATAAAAACGAATGTTGATGGGCGAGCTCGACATTCCAGTTCGACATTCAGTTTCCCTATATAATGGCGAATGTTGATAGGCGAGCTCGACATTCCAGATCAACATTCGATTTCCTTATATAAAAACGAATGTTGATGGGTGAGCTCGACATTCCAGATCAACATTCGGTTTCCTTATATAAAGACGAATGTTGATATATATGGGCGAGCTCGACATTCCAGATCAACATTCGATTTCCTTATATAAAAACGAATGTTGATGGGCGAGCTCGACATTCCAGATCAGTATTCGATTTCCTATATAAAAACGAATGTTGATGGGCGAGCTCGACATTCCAGATCAACATTCGATTTCTCTATATAAAAACGAATGTTGATGGGCGAGCTCGACATTCCAGATAAACATTCGATTTCCTTATATAAAAACGAATGTTGATGGGCGAGCTCAACATTCCAGATCAACATTCGGTTTCTCTATATAAAAACGAATGTTGATGGGCGAGCTCAACATTCCAGATCAACATTCGGTTTCCTTATATAAAAACGAATGTTGATGGGCGTGCTCGACATTCTAGATCAACATTCGATTTCCTTATATAAAAACGAATGTTGATGGGCGAGCTCGACATTCCAGATCAACATTCGATTTCCTTATATAAAAACGAATGTTGATGGGCGGGCTCGACATTCCAGATCAACATTCGGTTTCTCTATATAAAAACGAATGTTGATGGGCGGGCTCGACATTCCAGATCAACATTCGGTTTCTCTATATGAAAACGAATGTTGATGGGCGAGCTCGACATTCCAGATCAACATTCGATTTCCTTATATAAAAACGAATGTTGATGGGCGAGCTCGACATTCCAGATCAGCATTCGATTTCCTATATAAAAACGAATGTTGATGGGCGAGCTCGACATTCCAGATCAACATTCGATTTCTCTATATAAAAACGAATGTTGATGGGCGAGCTTGACATTCCAGATCAACATTCGGTTTCTGTATATAAAAACGAATGTTGATGGGCGAACTCGACATTCCACATCAACATTCGATTTCCTTATATAAAAACGAATGTTGATGGGCGATCTCGACATTCCAGATCAACATTCGATTTCCTTATATAAAAACGAATGTTGATGGGCGAGCTCGACATTCCAGATCAACATTCGATTTCCTTATATAAAAACGAATGTTGATGGGCGAGCTCAACATTCCAGCTCAACATTCGGTTCCTCTATATAAAAACGAATGTTGATGGGCGAGCTCGACATTCCAGATCAACATTCGGCTTCCTTATATAAAACGAATGTTGATGGGCGAGCTCGACATTCCAGATCAACATTCGATTTCCTTATTAAAAGCGAATGTTGATGGGCGAGCTCGACATTCCAGATCAACATTCGATTTCCTTATATAAAAACGAATGTTGATGGGCGAGCTCGACATTCCAGATCAACATTCGATTTCCTTATATAAAAACGAATGTTGATGGTTGATGGTTGATTGCTGAGCCAGCTTCACACACATTAATGCGCCTATCTATTTAAGTACAGTGTAAATATGTATTACATTAACAAGTATATTACTCTTTTTTATATTTATATGCCTCTGGGACAACTCATTACATACACTCAAACTAAATCGACAAAAATACCTTATAGACACAGAAGCGGAACAATGTATAAAACTAGACCAACGAATAGAGATCTAGGTGGTAGGTTTGCAACAAAAAGGGGAGAGTTAAGAGATAGGCAATGCCATACGAGTACAAAGCGACATACAGTCACACGTGTATAGAGACACAACATCATACGAGTATAGAGCGACACACGGTCGCACTTGTATAGAGACACAACATCATACGAGTATAGAGATCATAAGAGCACAGAGAGATACACGGTCATATGAGTATAGAGACGCATGATCATATGAGTATAGAGTGACACACGAGTATCGAGTTGTTCCGAGTGACGGTCGAGAATAGATTGACACATTGCCAAGCGAGTACAGAGACACGCGGTCATACGAATCTAGATTGAAACATGGACAGACGAGTATAGAGACACGCGGTCATACGAATCTAGATTGAAACATGGACAGACGAGTATAGAGACACGCGGTCATACGAATCTAGATTGAAACATGGACAGACGAGTATAGAGACACGCGGTCATA
Source organism: Azorinus chamasolen (assembly GCA_963576725.1). NCBI lineage: Eukaryota > Metazoa > Mollusca > Bivalvia > Cardiida > Solecurtidae > Azorinus > Azorinus chamasolen. The sequence goes on from OY755248.1 coordinate 1,503,927, forward strand.
CGAATCTAGATTGAAACATGGACAGACGAGTATAGAGACACGCGGTCATACGAATCTAGATTGAAACATGGACAGACGAGTATAGAAACACGCGGTCATACGAATATAGAGTGAAACATGGTCAAACGAATATAGAGAGACAAGCAGAAGGAAACATGCGAGAAGAGAAAAAACAGGGGGTGGGGGTGCAGACAACTATAATAAGCGACCGATGGTCAGAATTTTCTCATTCAGAGGGAAAGGCCGATAGTAGGGAAGATGATAAACAGAGAGGAAAGAAAAGATAAGTATATAGTTAAAGCGACACCTACGGATAGAGCAAGAGATACCAGAAGACAACAGACACGGACAGAGAGGCGACTAAGGATGCAGACAAAGACAGAGAGGGACAGAAAGAGACACAGTAGTAGATGTGTAGAGAATGTGACGACAGGGAGGGACAGAAAGAGACACATTAGATATCTAGAGAATGTAACGACAGGGAGGGACATACAGAGATATAGAATATGTCTAGAGAGTGTAACGATGGGGAGGGACAGAAAGAGACACGCTATATATCTAGAGAATGCAACGACAGAGAGAAACAGACAGAGACATAATAGATATCTAGAGAATGTAACGACAGAGAGGGGCAGAAAGAGACATAGTATCTAGAGACTGTAATAGTAAACTCAATCGTTGCACTGTGTATTTGGTATAGTATAGAACCAGCCTTAAGTGGCAATATACAAGAGGTCTAATTATTGATCCGTAAGGCGTATGGTAGCTAAATGCAGGACAAATGTAATGTAAAAAGCTCCTGTAGTAGTTTTCTGCATTACTTTGTACTGCATCAAGCAACTACTTGCTTTGTTCACACCTACGTTCAATGAATGAACGACCGCATGAGACAGGTTCTACTGTAAATGGACTGGTACCGAATATTAACGAAAACACACACAATTTTACTCTCTCCCAGTTCAATAATCATGCAAGAAAAAAAGACATCATGAATATTTATTAGCATAGATTCTACCTTTTGTAATGTAAGCTTTTCAAAGGAAACGTTTACGTTGACAAAAACTGCAGTCGGATCTATATCGTGTCAAAAGCAAACAGAGCAGACCCTGATCAGATGGCTCCTACAGGAGCCGTCTGATCTGGGTCTACTCTGTTTGCAAATGCGTGAAAAGGATTTTTTTTATAAATACGACGAAAATATTAACTCGTTCACTGCTAAAGCATCATACCTGTTATTACCTGTGCGAACAGTTTAACCCTTCGCTTGCTATCCACGTCAATATACCTACCTGTAAATAGTGAAGACCCAGATGAGACAGCTCCTGCAGGAACTGTCTCATCAGGGTCTGCACTATTTACAAGTTGATTGTGCAACCACTGCACCCCACAGCAGTGATTGCACAGCGAACTGCGTGTACACAGCGAAGATATATGTAATTATACAACAGGGCATGGGTAAAGAAGGAGAAATGTACTTCAGAATTCAGCAAGAGAAGGGTTAAGTCTACCTGGAATACCGGGTAACATGGCGTCTCACCAGGACCTAATATGTATTTTACTGCGGTTATGTTTCTGAAAGAAAATGGGAGAAAATTAAACAAATGGAAATACACAATATAGTAGCAGACGAAAGGTTTTAGTCAACAATAGATTCTATTCGGCATTGACACTAGGGGCCAACCACGCATTATTATCAAATGTTTTGCTACGATAATTTATATAGGTATTTTAATAGATCTGTTTTTCTACGAAGGCAACTTTGCCTTCGTAGGAAAACATTTCCTAATATATGCACTGACTTCGTAGGGAAACATTTGGTCTAAAAATACCTTTATAAATTGTCGTATCAAAACTTTTGATGATAATACGTAGTTGGTCCCCAGTGATTGAGTTAATTCTTGAATAGATGTATTATATTTGCGTATAAAATGCGTTTGCTTTCTATCTAAATCTTTCAACAATCTCGAGATGAAACCAACAGCGTCCAGAAAGAGCTGTGAACAGGAGACGTACTGACTTATTATACTAACAGTACGTGTATGTTAGTTCTCATATCTCATCTGCCACGGACGGGTGCCGATCATAATACATTGTATGAAGTTCACGATACTTATACATGTATATCTGTTTACGATCGTTAGTTTGACGGTTAAATGTGGTAGTGGTAGTTTAACCCTTTCAATGATGATTCTTTTCAGGGTGGAATAGTCCATCGGTGTTCTTTGGTAGAGTCTATAAATTATGAAAGGGTAAATTTTCGAGAGGATATTGAATGACAAACTGTGCAGACCCTGATCAGAGGGCTCCTAGTGGAGCACTCTGATCTGGGTCTACACTATTTGTGAATGATAGTGCGTACATATGTGTAAAATAAATGATATAACTATATCTCGAGTAATTTTGTGTCTAAGTGTGAGATAAAGCGTCTGAAGCTGTCATGGTATTTTTATGTTAGAAATGCAATGTAGTCTGAGTGTTCTAAATAAAGCTGTCGACAACCGAAACAAACGTGTTTTCCCCAAAACCAGCCAAGTATTAAATAACTTCCGTATAAGCCAGAGAAATAATTGACCTGGAACGGTGTGTTTGGGATTTGTACGAAGGCGTTATAGTTTCGATACTATCGGACAGAATAAATACTACTTGTTTATTAGCTGAATAAAAATCTTTACTGTTAGCAAAAATGGTTATCCCCTCATTTAAGTGTACTCTGGTAACCATAGCGACAGTTTTAAGTGCCTGTCAATCTGTACGGTCAGAAGTTATAATGAACGGGGATGTTACAATAGCAGGTGAGTGGCCTTATCTATTTTCAATGATTTCGTCGGATCTAATCATATTCAGAGCGTCAAATATTTTGAACTTTGCTGCAATTCTTTATAAAACATAATTTCTTATCATGCACAGTTAAGGATCTTCTTTAAGAGCTTTCTGTATCACTTTCGTTCTGTATCCTTGTATAAGAAATAATGACATCGTGAATATTTATTAGCCGAGTTTTTATAATGTAAACTTTTCAAGGAAATGGGTTGTTTTACTTTTACATAAACTGTAGAATCAGATTTATCATGTCAAAAGCAAACAGAGCAGACCCTGATCAGACGGCTTCTATAGAAGCCGTTTAATCTGGATATTCACTGTTTGCGAATGCGTAAAGCGTTTATATGAGGGAAAGGGTTAAGCAACCACCTGCTCTTGTAGAATCCATTGTTTGTTAATATTTATGGGCGCTCTGGGAATATTCTGCTTTAGGCTACTTAGTATGCTTCGTAAATGTATAGTCACACATGTCCAATTCCTCACCAAAATAGACGTGGTCTGATGACCATCAAGCACGTTCATTTATACCCCGCTAAATGTAGGCTTCTCACAGCATGTACAGCTCACATGTACCAGGCGCGGGACCATTTCATAAATGCTACTGATAAATATCTTCCAATACGTTCAGACATCATACTTTGACATTAAAAAGTTTTGATATTTTATTATTATTATTATTGTTGTAGTTGTTTTGTTTGTTTGTTGTTGTTTGTTTGTTTGTTGTTGTTTTTGGTGGGTTTTTTTTGGTTTTTTTGGGGTTTTTTGGAGGGGGGGATATAACATAATTTGAACTCGCAGCATGTACAGCCAGTAAAGTCTCTCTTAAGCGGACGTTTAAATCAGTAGTGATGCTTGTCTTTAAGACAGATAGCAGCTTAATGCAAGGTGAAAGCTCTTATCAGAGTTGTCCGCATGACTTTCACCATGCATTAAGAAGCCACCTGCCTAAAAGTATCTAAATTATTCAGTACTATAATTTAGAGAGGTTTTACTTAATATCTAGTCTTAATATAAAGTTGATGTTAGCAGTCATAAAATGGTTTAACACACTGACTTTCACTAAAACTCAAGCGTCTAAGTCACCAGGACACCTGCTGTGACAACGCTGCAATAGGGACAGACTCTCTCAATTAACGTTTCGCTACACGGGCAAGAAAAGAAAAACATCACGTGGTTTGCAACATAAATTTTACATGCAAAAACCCCTTCACTCATTTTGTTGAGCAGACACAAATCGTATAATGTGTAAGATTTCCCTTTTCACAAAAAAAATATTGGATTTTAATTAAAAGACAGGGTGGTAGCTTAACGAGACGGGAAACGTGTCACTTATGTCATTTGCAAACCGTGTAGACCTAGACGAGCGGGCTTCTATAGGGCCCTCTCATCAGGGTATGTACTGTTTGTCATGCTACGCTTTTCTCTAGAAAAATCCCTATACATTCACCGTATGCTTGACCTGTCTGAACTTTTGGAATACCGGTAGCTCCATTTGACAAGTCAGCATTGTTAGGGCCTAGACGCCCATTTTAGTTCATTACATAGTCACTACCGTACTGTATCGGTGATATTTAGTGAATGGAGATGATACCTTACCCTAACATAATTATAGATTATAGCGTTTGAACTATCTTAGCAATAAAATAAAATCTGCTAGTACGTTACTACAAAATGTAGTACGATCACATGCAGGAACAATTCCCAACTATTATATATAGCAATTGAACAGGCTTGATAATATGCACGTTACTAGTACGAGCACATGTATAAACAATACCCAACTATTATATCTACCTTTGAACAGCCTAGTTAATAAGTATGTTACTAGTACGAACACGTGTATGAACTATACCCAACTATTATATCTACCTTTGAACAGCCTAGTTAATAAGTATGTTACTAGTACGAACATATGTGTAAACAATACCTAATTATTATATCTACCTTTGAACAGCCTAGTTAATAAGTATGTTACTTGTACATGTACTAACACATGCATGAAAAATACTCAACTATTATATCTACCTTTGAATTGCCTAGGTAATAAGTATGTTACTAGTACGATCATGTGCTTAAACATACATTAACTATACCCAAATATTATATCTACCTTTGAACAGCATTGGTAAAATATATGATACTAGTAAAACCACATACATTAACAATACCCACATATTATATCTGCCTTTGCATAGCCTAGGTAATAAGTATGAGCGCATACTTCAACAGTATCCAAATATTAGATCTAGCTCTGAGCAGCCTCGGTAATATGGGTTTTGTTAGAAGATGGGAATAACAATGTTCTGTGTCATTAGTGTCCACCAAACACAAGGTTACGTCTCGCAGATATTTATAGCAACTGACGATATAGCAATTCAAAAATACTTCTCCATAATGTCCACTTAAAAGAAGTATCATTCCGGCGTCCTTATTCTTTAGTACAGTGGTAGCTCAATATAGGCCCAAAAGTATGCAGAAAAATCAGCATACTTTCCCTTCTTCATTTAACCCTTACTGTACAGGACACGAATAACTAATGTCCTTTGCAAACAGTGTATACCCAGATGAGAGGGCTCCTAGAGGAGCCCTCTCACCAGGGTCTGCACTGTTTGTCATGTTGCACTTTTCTTTAGAAGAATCCCTAAATATTCACCATAAGCTTAACCTATTTGAATTTTGGAATAGTCCATTTGAAAAGTCAGCGTGGTCAGGGTTAAGCAACCCCGACTGTACTGCTGTATCATTTGTTATGCAGCGCTGATTTAACCCGTAACTCCATAAATATGCCTTTATAAATACGCCTTTGCAAACAGGGTAGATCCAGATCAGACCACTCATTTAGAAGCCATCTGGTCAGCGTATGCTTTGTTTGCTTATGGATTGATATTAATCTGATTCTATAGTTTCTACTTCATCAAAAATGTCGTGTTATTATGCTGTTTCAAAACTTATTCTATTTAATATTCATGATGTCATAATTTCTTACACGAATATTATTCATGGAGTAAAGGGTTAACCCGTTATACCGTAAATACGCAGTTGGACGCATTTGCAAACAGAACCAATCCGGAACCGTCTGATACGAGTCTACACTGTTTCGAAAATGGTTTTAAATGTTTATTTATAGCGTTTAAATGTTTATTGGGCTGCGAAAGCAGCCCAATTTTATACGGTTTTGAGTTTTGACCATGATTCACTGCGTTTCTGTGCTTCTATAAAAGTTAATCTTTTTAATAACCATGGTTTGCTGTGAGACTAGTTTTTATTTTTATATATTTATGTATTTTAATTATTGTTATTCATATATTATTCTCCAGCGGGGGCACATTTTTTGTCGGGGATATTTCTTTCTTTTCTGCCATGACCCAATTTCAGTGAATGCTAGTGAATTACGTATATAAAGTGATTAAAATCACATTCTCAATAGCTGCCAGCGTGGTATAAGGGTTATAGCGTTGGCTTAGGGAACGTGAGTTCGTTGGTTCGATCCTTGGTGGAAGTACAATGCTTTTTCTCTCTCTCTCTCTCTCATTTTTTCTTATCACTCTTAGTTTACGTGTTTTGGTTTAAAACCATTTTGTACATAAAATATAAGTCCTTTGTTTGCATTTTGGCTTTGGTAAAGTTATTTAACTGATACCTTTTACTCGTGGTTTTGTTGACCGTTTTGCATATTTCACCATTGGGCATGAATCTGCTTTCATTTAAATGTACATCTTATACTAAACGGTTAATGGGCATTGGGTGGACCTATTCGAATAATTTCATATAGACTATAAGTATGGGAGTTTGTATACCTATTTAGCAGTAGTTATGTGAAGTGTTTGATGGAATTAATGGTGTATTTCGTAGGCGCTTGAAGCGTTGTGAATTATTATAAATTAATTTTACTTGTGAACATCACTTAATGTGATAATGTACAAGATACAACAGATAACATTAGCTACAATAAGCTATTTACCAACTATATAACAAATATAATAACAGTTTAACAGTCCAACCTGTGGAGTTAAAAGATGTGTTTTCAAAGCATGAGTAATACACATTATAAAATTCAAATCAGAAAAATTAAGTATTGGTAAAATACACAAGAACATGTTAAAATGTCATATCTAGAGTGTGTAATACGGAATAAGAGTTACAAAAGTAAAATTATTACTAAAATGTATCACATATTTGCTATCACAGGATGCTATTCTGCTATAATGATAAAGAGGATATTTGTTTCTATGGTTTCTGCGCCAGTGTGTTTCAGCAAATGAATAACATGGATCTGTGACGTTATGTGTATTATTGGTGTCATACACAGGTATTATGCATCATGGTTCATTAAAACATTCCCCCGTTTCTGCTATTAATTTATACATTACAGTCACGTTTTTCCAATGTATCTGTTAATTAAAAGTACTAAACAATATTGCTCCCTCTTTTTCTTCTATCCTGCTTAAAGACATGTTAGGCAGCCATTTTACGCTTGCGTAAAACCTTGCTTATTTAGAGTAAAGGGTTTAAAAAGCTTGCATGCGATGATAATGCCAAACTTTAACATGTTCAAGGTTGACTATTAAGGTTGAAAACCTAGATTATTTGATTAACGATAGAGTCCGTATAGTGTGCTTAAGTGGGATAGCCTATCAATGGTTAACTCACTCTCTCCTAAACCATCTTAAGACCAGGCTCCGAGGTTATAAAGGTTTTTGTTTGAGTCTGAGATCATTCTCAAGCATCTGACCAATCAGATACTTGAGAATGATCTCAGACTCAGACTCAGAAGTTTTATAACCTTGGAACCTGACCTCTTTGAATAAATCTACCGAAAAGGAGCATTAACGATATAAAAGGAGAATTTTAGAATTTTAGAGTTTAAGTCCTTTGTGACAATGGAGCAAATGCTCTATTTATCATAATGCTTTCAAAAGACTACTTTAACCTTTAGCCTGCTATGGGCGGATGAGTGAATACATATGCAAACAGTTTGGGTCAAGATGAGACGCCGAGTAACTCGGCGTCTCATCAGGATCCAAACTGTTTGACATCCTGATTGCATTTTGGTAAGCACATTGATTATAGCTTGAATTTTGGACATGTAGTAGGTGAAAAAAACTGTAAAATTAATTTGCTCAGCAGGCTAAAGGTTAACAGATGTGTCAAAACGCGTCAGTAGGAATGATTTGGCTAACTCTAGTGGTCACTCAGTTGAAACAAGGGTATTGAATGACAAAAAGTGCAGACCCTGATCAGATGGCTCCTTTATGGTTGCTCAGACATCGGTCTACAGTGTTTTAAAGTACAGTAGACACATGTCTCGAATTTAAAGGGTTGACATTAAGTCATTATGTGATCCGTTTCCATTTAAATATGCGTATTATTACCGTGGGTATTTTATTCAAATCATTGCAATTTAGTCGCCCATAACATAGTTAACTGATATACTCGTACATATATACAAAATGTATATATAGTTCAAGGTAAACATGTTAATAAATGCAATATGATATGTACATGTAGCGGGTTTTATCAACAATTCCTCGAATTCGGCGTTATTACGCATAGAAAGACAGACAATGCGACAGAAAACAGTATCTGTGTACTACAAAGGGCTTAGAGTAAACGCCCTCTAAACTTGAATTATAGGAGAGAAAATGACATTAGCTACAAGTATATCTTCAACAAATAAGGACAGTGCCAAACAGCTTCTTTCTAGATATCAACTCAACGTTTTGCATTTTCATAACTAGAGACAGAAGAACGATAAAATGAACGTGTTTTACAACGGCATGCTTTAGGCGGAATGAAAACATGTTTTACTGCAGCCTGCTTTAGGCGGAATGAGAACGTGTTTTACAGCAGCCTGCTTTAAGCGGAATGAGAACTGTTCGTTTGTAGACTTTTCGCCCTGTTAACCCTTTACTCCATACATACGCATTTTAACGCACTTGCAAAGAGACAAGACACAGACCAGATAACTCCTATATGAGCCGTCTGATCAGGGTATGCTCTGTTTGCTTGAGGAATTATACAGACCTGATTGTACAGTTCTTGATACCAAATCATTTCTTGCTCCTATGTTATTATGAATACAGTAGAATCCCTCTAATGCGACCACATCATGAATAAGCATTGGTGTATTTATAAGCTGGTGGTTGCTTAATACAGGGCAAAAGTAATACAGTAAGCTCCTCTAGGAGCTTTCTGCATTACTTTTGCCCTGCATTAAGCTACCACCTGTATCTAGCACCCAGAATTATACCTCTTTTAGGTGGTAGCATTAGCGGGGTTTTACTGTATTGAGCATATTAATACTCATGTATACATTATTTATGACATGACGTGAATATTCATGTATATATTATTCTTACATGAATATTCATGAAGTAAATGCTTAAGTTACTACCAGTCTTAACACAGCAGTTGTTGCTATAAATAGTTTTCTGTTTGTACAGTGTTGTCGCGGGTTCCATTGCTTTTCAAAGACACGAGCCAATGTGTCATACACTCGGGGTCTCGATATCTCAATCTAAACTGGTGCACAAGTCACCACGCATGACCAGTGTGCAAAGCGTGAGAGAGGGATTCGTCATCGAGACAAATGTGATTTACAATATGAATGTTCCTAATTGCATGTTTGTGCTTTCCAAAGCTTTTTGTATACGATCCAGCAGGTCTTACATAATTGTGCCGTACTTACAAAATAGCCAGCTACCAACAGAAATTAGTCTGAGACATGAACACATGCAGGTGAAGGAACGAGCGTCTTTGTCATTCTCCAAACAGTACAACGATATAGATATACGTTGTGTCGGTAATAAACCAATAAGCTGTCATACATTACAATGGTGGTACAAATTACAGCATATTCATAAAATCATTACTACTTAAACGAGTGACTGACTTTTGTGTCGGGTTGCTTTATTGTATAATACACTCGTGAGCTAAAACTTACCAATGTTTTAGTCTTAACGCTTTACCAAGGGGTCCAAATAAGAAGCATTAATTAAAACATTTTCAAGAATAGCTCCTTTATTTCTCTACCAAACCCTATACTGAGACCACTCTTTAGAATCGTCTCGAAGAGACGATTCTAAAGAGTGGTCACAGTACATGTATAGGGTTTGGTGGAGAAATGACGATTTTACCTGTTCAATTTTCATGTAAGATATAGCAACATCATTTGAATATTTATCGGTTTATTTTTTATGATTGTAGATGAATATAGGATGCTATAGCTAGACAGGAACTACAGAAGCTACTGATATACTGTCATAGGCAAACAGATCACAGGCTGATCAGACGGTTTCTATAGGATCCGTCTGATCTGGGTCTACTCGTTTTGCAAATGCGTGAAAATAATAATAATGATAATGATTTAAAGGAGCAGAGCCTAATCAGACGGTTCCTATAGGAACAGTCTGATCTGGGTCTAATCGGTTAGGAAATGCGTGAAAATAATAATAATAATAATAATAACGACTTTATTTAAAGAGAGAACTCATTTTATCAGGTCAATTTACCACGAGGCCCTCTAAACATATTGACACGTTATTAACAGTAATATACCCCTCGCCTGTTGCAAATTATGTCATCTGCTGAAACTCTTGTCTGCTTCATTTTAAAAGTGTCCGAAGTAATCCAACGTTGGGAAACCATTGACCGAGTCTCGAACAACATGTTCCGGATTAGACGTCGAGTAACTCGGCATCTGATCTGGATCCAAGCTGTTTGCAAACTCGCGAACAGCAGGCAAAGGTTTAAGATCGTGCACACAATCAAACTTTAAAAACATAGCCAACTGTGCCGTGCAAACAGCCTTGATCATTGCCAACTAAGCCGTGCAAAGAGTCTTGATTCCAGATATATCTATTATATGATTATAGATTTTTGTGAGAACTGGGGCAATCACTACATCTGATAATTTACGAAATCTGGCACTAAGGCCATCAGGACCAGCAGACTCTACAGTATCAAGATATTTTGGCTGCGTTTCAACAAAGGATGCACTGACAGAAGAAATTTTGAATGGTTGAACAGATTCTAATCGTTCTTTCATTGAGTTAAGTAATTATTCAGCATCAAATCAGTTGTTTGTGTTAATTTCCATCACAGACTGAAAACCCGACGAAAAATCATTAAATACATTTGCTGAAGTGATAGGGTCGGTTATTGAATTATCATGAGCACCATTTATGAAGTCTGTGTGGACATTAGACTTAATGCTAGAAAGTTCATGTAACCTTTTCCAAAGAGTCTTTGGGCTTCTTTTATTTTCAACAAATGTCTGACTATAAAAAATATGTTTTGCTACAGTTGTCAGGTCTTTAACACACTGTCCTCAAATCTTATAATTGGTAACGTCAGAGAAAAGGCGAGAAAATGCGTGTATATGAAGGAAAGGGTTAATTGAATTTAACTACCGAATAACGAAATGTTTAAAATAAACAATAAATGAATAGTTATGGTAGTCTAGACAGTTCATTGTGGATTTCAGGCTTATATGAATTCTGAAGTTCGAATAACAAAATGGTCAAAATAAACTATAAATGTGCATTTGTGATATTGTAGACAATGTAGACCCAACTCATAGCCGATTCGAAGTTTACAGTAGAACATGTTTTAACTTATTCCCCCTAGACTATTTAGACCCAATTTAAGAATTATGTAGTTTGAAACCATTGGGATAACTAGAGCATTTGCTCCTATGGAGCAAATGCTGTATTTATAACAATGGTTTCAATAAACGAGTTTTACAGAGGTGCAAAAAAGCGTCAGTTGATAGGAGAGAATAATAATAATAATAATAATAATAATAATAATAATAACGACTTTATTTAACGAGAGAACTCATTTGACCATTTATTTACGAAACATAGGGGTCTTAAAAAGCAGTCGCTAAATGCAGATGGCTGCTTTATGCAGTGCAACGTAATACAGAAAGCTCATATAGGAGCTTTCTGCTTTACTTTTGACCTGCATTAAGCTATCACCTGCATTACAAACCCACTCGTTTTTGACGACCGCTTTAGATAGGTTCTACTGTATATCAATACTCCACGGTCAGTTCTAAGTTCGTTATTCGAAAACCAAAAAGGAATAATTCGTAGTTCGACCTCCGAAAAACGAAATTGTCAAAACCAGGTATAAATTCACAGTGATGACATTCTAGACACTGTAGACCCCAATCATAGTTATTAAATGTTTATATCAATAATATGTGATCATTTCGCAGTTTGTTATTTGAATAATGAAATACATGTAGTTCACCATTCAATATCCTGACAATTAATTGTTCAAAATTAACTTTAGATTACAGCGTAACCCTCTCATTTTAACATGTACTGCTTAATGAAATGTTTCATTTGTTCAGGTTGTACATGTATATTATAGCGTCACAATTATAAAGCTTTAATTGTTTAAGCTGAATGAGCATTTATATGTATTAACCCTTGCCTACATAAATGCGCATTTCTATGCCTTTGCAAACAGAGTAGACCCAGATCAGACGGCTTCCATAGGAGCCGTCTGGTCAGGGTCTGCTTTGTTTGCTTATGAAATAATATAGATGTAATTCTACAGTTTCTGCAATGGTCAAAATTCATGTGTTCATGTGTCATAGAAAATAAACTAATTAATATCATGAGGTGATGACCATTTCTTACATTAATATTCATGGAGTAAAACATTAAATTGAAAGAGAAATGGTTAGGGGGAATAAGGGAATGGCGATAGCATTACTGTTCAATGGTAGCCGATCACTCACTATGAGTACCGTCTTTCAAAACACACCATAACAATGTAACATGCATACCGATTTGTAATTTGATCCTTTCCCTGTTCTATATTTAGTCCAAATTTCAATACCACTGAATATTCATGGAAAAGGAGTTATAATGAAATATGGAATGTGGAGTATTGTAGCCATTTTAGAAAGTAAAGAAACATATCTATAAAATTCTACTAGCAAACAGAGCAGACCTTGATCAGACGGGTCCTCTAGGAGCCGTCTGATCTGGGTCTTCTCTGTTTGCAGATGCGTGAAAACACGTTTATATGAAAGCGCGATCAATGCGTGACAATCTACTTTTTTTTATAATTTTGATGAGGAAAATACAGGCGAAGAGAGAACAAATGAAAATTGTTCAGATAAGATACTCTGCTTCCTTGGAAAGGACCTTTCGATTTCTAATGCCAATACCACGGTAAGAATTGACCGAGCGCATAGAGTCGGCGCATATGGAAATGATTCCAAGAGGCCAATTGTAGTTAAATTTTATTTCTATCAAGATAAACTCAGAGTGAAACAAAAGGCATTCGAGTTATTGAAAGACACTGATTATCGAGTCAGTGACCAGTACCCGCGTGAGATCCAAGTACGCTGCAAGATATTGGTCCCATACCTATACAAAGCACGCGATGATGGTAAAAATGCGTATCTGTCGTTTGACAAACTCTACATAGACTCCAAAGTATATTCTTGTGACAATCTCCCACCTGGCCCTGTGCCAGAAAACACGAAACGACGTGACAATCAGTCTAAAAACAGCAGTCAACAGCGCCCAGATCGGGTTAAAGGTAATCGCCGGAACTTCTCTGGTACAAACCGGAATTACCAGACCCGTTCTGATAGCCAATCTGTCGCACCCGCATCGTCCTCTATAGCCGATACCAATTATCACTCTCAAGCCGCGGGACCGGCCGCACGGCGAGTTGATGCAGTAGTCCGTCCCAAGGAACGGACTGCTCAGAGACCCAGATAGGAAACCGACGAGAAGCAATTAAAATTCCTGTTATGGAATGTACAGGGTTTGAAAAACAAACTTTCTGACAATGATTTCATTAGCCTCATTGCACAGTATGATATCTTACTATTTTGCGAGACTTGGCACTCAAATTACCTTAATGTACAGATAGAACATTTTGAATGTTTCTCATGCCCGAGACCGCTGTTTAATAAAAAGACTAAGCGCCACAGTGGTGGTTTAATTGTTTATTTCCACAAGAAATACCTAGGGAAAATTGAAATTGTTGAAAAAAAATGGGAATGGTTTGATTTGTATAAAACTTTTGAAGTCATATTTCGGGACTGATAAAGATCTGTTTTTCATTCATTGCTACATACCTCCAGAGAGCTCTAATGTATATAAGAATAAACTTTCACCTTTGTTTGAGCATGATCTATATATTGATCTCGAAAACGATGTAAGACGTTATAGCCAAGTAGGTGACGTGGTTGTCACAGGCGATTTAAATGCCAGGGTGGGTCAAAGGTCAGATATGGTAGAAGATATTCACTTTAACCGTTACGTTGAGTTACCTTTGGACGATTTTGATATACATAGCTTACCGTTAAGAAACTCATATGATAATAAATCTAACGGGTTTGGTAACAAATTGTTATCGATTTGTAAAGAATGTAATCTTTGTATTGTAAACGGTCGACTTGCACCTGGCAAATACACATGCTATAAGTTAAGCAAATCTGCGCTAGCGGCCAGCGTTGTTGATTATGTAATAACAAGTTATACCTTATTTTCTGCCTTTGACAGTATGCTTATTTCTGATGTAAATGAATTTTCCGATCATTGTCCAATCGAATTTGTAATAAACTTTGAAAACATGTCCACTCAAAAAGATGAGTATAAATATGATCGTATTATATGGGATGAAGCGAATGGCGCCGAGTTGAATGAGCTTTTGAATAATAAAAGGCATTTGTTCGATAATGTAACACTAAGTTTAACCAGTGGCCAATTAGACATTGACTCGTGCATAAATGAGATGTCAGACGTCATCTATGATATTTCATTTGGTATGCATGGTAAATCGTTCTGTTATAAAAGCAATGGAAATCATAAACAAAAGCTATCACCATGGTTTAATGACGAATGTAGAAACTGTAAACGTGAATTTTATAGATACAAGCGGTTATTCTCTAATAGTCGCTTGGAGGAAAATAAATTGCTTTTTAAATGCAAGAAAGAAATATTGTGCTGTTAAACTTAAAGCTAAGCGTTATTATAATAATAACGAGAAACATACCTTCTCAAAACTTAGTAAGACTAATTCGCGTAAATTCTGGAAACATATACGAAAATTCAACCGATCTTCGGAATCGAAAACTACGGATATATCGCCAGAAGAGTTTGTTAAACATTTTAAGGATATGTCGCGTAATCCAAATCCAAACTCATTTAGAGATGATAATTTTCCCGAAAGATTAGATAATGTCATTGTTGAAGAACTAGACTGTCCTTTTAATATTGCCGAGATCAAGACAACTATTTTATCTATGTCAAAACACAAAAGCAGTGATATAACCGGTAATGTGGCAGACTTTTTAATTGAGGCGAATGATTTCATTGCTCCGTACCTAGTAACTATTTTCAATTATATATTTGACAATGGGGTCTACCCCGAGCTTTGGACAAAGGGTGTGATTGTCCCGATCTATAAAAAAGGTAATAGGTTGGATCCTTCTAATTACAGAGGAATCACTCTGGTAAATATTATTGCAAAAGCTTTCTCGCTTTCTCTGCGAAATCGCATCAATAGATGGTGTGAACACGAATCTATCTTCTCATATATATATAATATATGATAATGTAAAAGTATGTATTAGGGACTCCAGTAACATGACTTATTCAGAGTTATTTGATGTAACACTGGGCTTGAAACAAGGGGAACCGTTATCACCATTGTTATTCATTTTATTTATTAATGATATACACAATTGTATAGATATGGATAATATGACTGATTCCGATCTCCACATATTATCCCAGTATATGTTGGTATTTGCTGATGACATATGTCTATATACAACTGACCCAACCAGTTTACAAGCCCAGTTGAATTGTATTAATAGATATTCAAGTGTGTGGGGCTTAAATATAAATGTTAAGAAAACGAATTATTTTTTAATTGCAAATTGCCAGGTTATTGCTGTGATATAGTGAAACCGGGGTGAACGAACGTTTGTCAATGACCAAAAAACCACGCGAAAGTTTGAGAAAATCATTGTCGGATTGATACTTGTTCATAAGTTACCATTATGAGATTATATTTATTTAATAGAAAAATATATTGGCTTTCAATAGCCGAAAGAATTACGAAATTATCATTTAAATTGTAAGAGTTAAGTCATATTTGTACTCGTGGTACACGGATATCCGTTCTGCTAATACATATATTATAGATCCTCATGAAGCGGTCCAGACTCCTGTGATCAAAAGTCGAGTCATGGCCCCTCTGTGTTACAAAATTAAAGTAACAGACAACTGTTGTGCAATCAGCGAGTAACATTTATTCATGGACTACATGGTCACTAAACATACAGAGATACTAGCCACCATGTGTATGTATTATAATACTAGAATAGCTCCACAGCTATATATAGCTTCATAAATTCAAGAAACAAATCAACAAAAAGAATCTGTCATTACGAGTCCAATTCTAACAAATTTGATAAACAATTGATAATAAACAACTTTCATATACTTTTGCGACGTGGTCAATTCGCCCATACAAAAACCTGAAGAAAAACTTCATAAACAAATAAAAAGTGTGTCCATGGAACACAGATGCACAAGCGGCAAACAGGAGGTAGATGAACGACATACCTGAACATGAGAGACACGGTACAACTCACGTTGATTAAGCTTCAAAGCAAACAGCAAATAATTTCAGCATGAAAAAGTTTTACAGAACGGATGTACGGACGTACGTATGGACGGACAAAGGTAAAACTTAATGCCCCGTCGCCTAAATACGGGGGCATAAAAAATCTGGACCCGTTTGGCAAATATCGAGTTACTTATACATTTATAGTAAAACCACATAGATGTCGGACTTCATGTTCACAAACTAATGTACACTCAATATAGACTGGTAGTTACATCCGATAAAACCACACTGAATTTGATTCTGTGATGTCTAGACCAGTGGAAAGTCCCGCTGGAAATGGCCACTATCAGTGCACGATAAGTGATTGCACTCAAAAACAAAACTGTTTTGTACACGACAACAGCGCTCCACTATACGATGTACCGTGGAGCGCTTATAAATGATCGGCATCCTCTAAACCAGATATCTAGTAAAGATGAATTTACAATGTACAATTTAGGTAGTTGGCTGGAAAGTGCAGGTTAAAAGTCACGGATAAAGCTCCTTTGGTTTGGGAGCTTTCTGCACGACTCTCATCCTGCATTAAGATTAATGGCCATGCTGCAACCGTCTGCCTCCGCACAGTCATGGCCGAACCCAAAAGCTTCTACGCATTCTACGCCTTTGGTCCTTCCTCCATCGTCGTCCAAGAATGAGTTACATAATGTCTTCATCATCCTGGATCTGGTGGACCTGCATATAGGCAAGCAGTAGCTGCACTTTTTGTCGTGCATCAGTCATGGTGAAATGAAACTTGCATATTTCATATTTGGTTCATTGTCATGCAAACACCGATGAAGGCACATTTAGAGGTGCAATGATCCGTAGTCGTTTTAAGAGCGCAGTTGTATTTAAAAAAAAACCATTCCGTGTAAGCGCTGTGTCATCTCAGAGAACGCCGTGCGACCGCCGTGCAAGCACCATCGACAAATATTCTGTGCGCGTCCGACGATCCCACTGCGCTCTTTTCAGAACGCCGAACGACTGTGTTTGTTTTGTGCACGCTAAAATTGCGCGCCGTTGCTCGGCGTTCTATGCGATCCCACAGCGTTTACTGACGATGACATTGCACTGCCGTGGTGCTGCTTGCAGCGCCATTGCGCGCAGTTGACCGTTCTGCATTTTTCTTGGACCATGTTGGATTGCCGTGAGAAAGTAGTCCAAATGTACCAGGGTTTTAACCCTTTCCCTGCTCTTTATTTAGTCCAAAGTTTAACACCTACAGAATGGACAAAATACTTGAAATATGGAAAGTGGAAAATTGTAGCCATTTCTAACCAGATATTTCAAATTTCATTAACAAACAGAGCAGACCCTGATCAGACAGCTCCTATAGGAGCTGTCTGATCTAGGTATACTCTGTTTGTAAATGCGTGTAAACACGTTTATATCAAGGAAATTGTTTAATAAACTTGAATGTCTTTAAATGTTTTTTCGCGCATTTTCAAACAGAGTCGACCTAGATCAGCCTGTTCCCACTGGAGTCGTGTGATGAGGGTCTGCTCTGTTTGCTTATGGAATGGTACAGGTCGGATACTACAGTCTCTGCCAAGGATAAACGTTACCTTTCATATAACATTGCAACAATTCAGCTAATAAATAGTCATGGTGTTATTATTTCTTACATGAGTATTGGTCAGAAAAGGTTCAGAGCAGGTAGAGGCTTACCACAGAAGGAAACTATGGGGAAGTTTCTGTATACATTTAGTGGGGCACCGGCACTTTTAGACCCATATTCTTTCAGGCAAAACCCTTCCAGGTCTTATATTGTAACCCATCTTTTGTTCATATTGGGGGTGGGGCAAAATATTTACTGGTATAAAATATTGATATCGCTGGGTTCAGCCAACAGTACAGACCCTGATCAGATGGTTTCTCAAGGAGCCCCTCTGATCTGGGTCAACACTGTTTGCATATGTCCAAGTTAAGGGATAATGGACACCAATGGGTTAATCTGCTTTGAACATCCAAAATGCATTCTTTACAAGCTAACGGCAAATAAAAAATCAATGTAAATATGTCGTTTCTTCACCAAAGCCTATGTTGTGACCACTCTTTAGAATCGTCTATTCGAGACGATTCTAAAGAGTGGTCACAACATAGGCTCTGGTGGAGAAATAAAGAAGTTATTCTTGAAAATGTTTTGATTTATGCATCTTATCTGGGCCTCTGCATGTAAACAGCTTGATTACAGGTGAAGGGCCAGGCTACACCACATCTGATCTAGATCCGGGTTGTTTGACCCTCTGAGTACATATTTATTCTGAGAAATGTAACAGGCACTTATTTTTACAGGCGTCTTTAGATAGATACGACATTCTATGCATTTGTAAACATAGTATACCCAGATCAGAGGCTCATGTAGGAGTCATATTTTGCTCTGGTTCATTATGATATAATATATTATGTAGATATGATTCTACAGTTTCTGCCATGGCCAGACATTCCGCGCCATTACAACAATTAATCTAATTAACCTTTCCCTGTTCTATGTGTATTACAAATTTCAATACCTACTGAATATTCATGGACACAATGGTTATAATGAAATATGGAAGGTGGAATATTGTAGCCATTTTAGAAACTAAAGAAACAGGTCTATCAAATTCCATAAGCAAACAGAGTAGACCCTGATCAGACGGATCATTTAGGATCTGGGTCTATTCTGTTTGCAAACAAGTTTATATGAGGGTTCAACGTTTAATATTGAGAGTGGCCTTATTTCTCGGGGTAAAGAGTTAAAAAAAATTCAGTTGCTACTATAGGGAGGAGAGAAAATCATAAATGTTATTGGAAAATAACTGAAAGTACATTTACTATCGATGAAGGGTTTACTCAGCTTGTTAACGACTGAATTGATTGTATATTATGTTATTTCTTTTCTGACCTGCTTAGGCATGTTCACTGTGCAACAGTCAAATGGTGGGGAATGTGGCGATGTCGACCCCGCCTCTGTGATGGCCATGGAGGCTACCAGATGGTACCTGGCACTGGTGAACGCCAACAGCGCCATGCCATTTACACTCGGTGAGTAGATCGTCATTGTCAAACTAGTATGCGCTCTCAGCACCAGACTGTTATTTATCTCGCGGAGGCTTATGGGAAGAGACTTCTTTTTCGAAATATACTACATTTAGTTGCATTTCTTGCAATGCTTTCTAGTTTCGGTTTAATTCTCACGAGAATAGCATTATGCTCCCCACGTATCCTGGCCTATTTTGGCTGGAATACCTGTCCTATTACGGCTTACGCTTCATAAACCTATAGGTTTAGATATCAAAGTGACGTATGTACATGTAATATGAAAGCGTACACAATCATAATTGGCCCTGCTGAACTGGGAAATGCTATACATGTACATAGTGAATTGGAAATATCCGTACATACCATATACAACAAGAGGGCCATGATGGCCCTTAATCGCTCACTTGTTCGTAACAGATTAATGATTTCAATGACAGATTGAAGAATTTGAAAAATCTTGGTAGAAAACCATCAGATGATGCTAAATACATACATACTAAATATAAAGAGTCTAGACCTTAAAGATTTTCCTATGAAAAACTGTTAAGCCCCAGTCAATTTTGATCCGGGGTTCATAATTTGAAAATCTTGGTAGAGGACTATTAGATAATGCAACATACCAAATATCTAAGGTCTATGCCTTACAAGTTCAGAGAAGACTTTTAAAGATTTTTAAGAGAAGATTTTAAAAACTTTCCTATAAAAAACTGATATGCCCCTGGGCGGGGAAGTTTTCAACCCAGGGGACATAATTTGAACAATCTTGGTAGAAAACTATTAGATAGCGCTACATACCAAATATTAAAGGTCTCTGCCTTACAGTTTTGGAGAAGAAGATTCTTAAAGCTTTTCATATGAAAAACTGATAAGCCCCAGGGCGGGGCCATTTTTGACCCAGGGGTAATAATTTGAATAATCTTGGTAGAAAACCATTAGATGATGCTGCATACCAAATATCAAGGGCCTAGACCTTACAGTTCTGGAGGAGAAGAGTTTTAAAGATTTTCCTATGAAAAACTGATAAGCCCTTGGGCCGGGCCATTTTTGGTCCGGGGGTCATATTTTGATTAATCTTAGTAGAGGACGATTAAATAATGCTACATACCAAATATCAAAGGTCTATACCTTATAATTTTAGAGAAGAATATATTTAATATTTTTCAGAGAAGAAAGAGTTTTAAAGATTTTCGTATGAAAAACTGATAAGCCCCGGGGTGGGGCCATATTTGGCCCAGGGGTCATAATTTGAACAATCTTAGTAGAGGACCATTAGATGATGCTACATACCAAATATCAAAGGTCTATGCCTTACAGTTTCAGAGAAGAAGATTTTTAAAGATTTTCGTATGAAAAACTGATACGCCCCGGGGCGGGACCATATTTGGCCCAGGGGTCATACTTTGAACAATCTTAGTAGAGGACCATTAGATCATGCTACATACCAAATATCAAAGGTCTATGCCTTACAGTTTCAGAGAAGATGATTTCTTCAAGATTTTCCTATGAAAAACTGATAAGCCCTGGGACGGGGCCATTTTTGTCCTGGGGTCATAATTTGAACAATCTTAGTAGAGGACCATTAGATGATGCTACATACCAAATACCAAAGGTCTATTCCTTACATTTTCAGAGAAGGAAGAGTTTTAAAGATTTTCGTATGAAAAACTGATAAGCCCCGGGGTGGGGCCATTTTTGGCCCAGGGGTCATAATTTGAACAATCTTAGTAGAGGACCATTAGATGATGCTACATACCAAATATCAAAGGTCTATGCCTTACAGTTTCAGAGAAGAAGATTTTTAAAGATTTTCCTATGAAAAACTGATAAGCCCTGGGGCGGGGCCATTTTTGTCCTGGGGGTCATAATTTGAACAATCTTAGTAGAGGACCATTAGATGATGCTACATACCAAATACCAAAGGTCTATGCCTTACATTTTCAGAGAAGAAGATTTTTAAAGATTTTCCTATGAAAAACTGATAAGCCCTTGGGCGGGGCCATTTTTGGCCCAGGGGTCATAATTTGAACAATCTTAGTAGAGGACCATTATATCATGCTACATACCAAATATCAAAGGTCTATGCCTTACATTTTCAGAGAAGATGATTTTTAAAGATTTTCCTATGAAAAACTGATAAGCCCTGGGGCGGGGCCATTTTTGGCCCAGGGGTCATAATTTGAACAATCTTAGTAGAGGACCATTAGATGATGCTACATACCAAATACCAAAGGTCTATGCCTGACAGTTTCAGAGAAGAAGATTTTTAAAGATTTTCCTATGAAAAACTGATACGCCCCGGGGCGGGGCCATTTTTGGCACAGGGGTCATAATTTGAACAATCTTAGTAGAGGACCATTAGATGATGCTACATACCAAATATCAAAGGTCTATGCCTTACAGTTTCAGAGAAGAAGATTTTTAAAGATTTTCCTATGAAAAACTGATAAGCCCTAGGGCGGGGCCATTTTTGGCCCGGGGGACATAATTTGAACAATCTTTGTAGAGGACCATTACATCATACTACATACCAAATATCAAAGCTCTTGGCTTTGTAGTTCAAGAGAAGAAGATGTTTAAGTAAATTGTTGACGCCCGCACGTACGCACGACGCACGACGCACAACGCACATACGCACATACGCACGACGCACGACGACGGACGCCGGACATAGGATCATCCCAATAGCTCACCTTGGCACTTTGTGCCAGGTGAGCTAATAAAAAGCTCTCTAAGCCGAACGTGAAATTAGTATAAATATCGGTCTTGGAGACAGGTGTCAGCTTAATGCAGGGTGAAAGTCATGCAGAAAGCTCCTAGAGGAGCTTTCTGCATGACTTTCACCCTGCATTAGCAGCCACCTACCTCAAAGTATCTAAATGATTCTATATAGAGAGGGTTTATAGGGGGTTTACTGTACATGTACATGTATATAACAGGGTTTACTTCTCCAAATAACCGAAGTGGAATCACTGAGGTGCATTTAATTATTGTAAATTTTACTGACTAACTCAGTAACTGGTGATGGACATATAAATCCTATAATCACAGTGTTAGCTACATGTGTATTAACCTATTAACAGGACGTTCAATTTAGTATAGATATCGGTACTGGAGACAAGTGGCAGCTTAATGCATGGCGAAAGTCATCTTAATTATCTCAATTCTTCTCTACTACACTTTAGAGGGCTTTTACAGTATTCATTGCACCGTAAACATTGACAGTAGACATTGAAATTAAGGACAAAAGTCTAAGTTCAATTGCACAGAGTGAAATAGCCCATATGGTCCACTCAGTATGAAATACTTTAATGTGTTAGAGGATGTTGAAAGACAAATAGTGAAGATACTGATCAAAGGGCTCCTCTGGAAACCATAAACAATCTCTCTCTCTCTCCTCTCTGCCTGTATCTGTCTTTCTGTCTGTCTAACGTCCCTCCCTCCCCCTTCCTCCCTCTCTCCCCCTCTCTGTCCCTGTCTTTATCTATCTATCTGTCTGTCTCTGTTTATTGTTTAGATATATTTTCAGTCTGGCTATCTATCTTTCTCTCTCTGTCTCGTTCGGTCTCTCTGTGTCTCTGTCTCTCTCTTTCTCTGTGTGTGTGTCTTTCTTTGTCCCTGTATATATCCCTCTATGCCTCTCTTTGTCTTTGTCTCCGTCTCTCTCTGCCTCTCGTTGTCTCTCTGTGTCTGTTTCTGTGTGTGTGTGTCTCTTTCTGTCTATCTCTCTCTCTCTGTCTCTCTTCTCTGTGTATCTCTGTGTCTTTCTGTGTCTCTCTGTGTCTCTCTGTCTCAGTATATGTCTCTCTGTCACTGTCTCTGTCTCTCTCTGTTTCTCTCTGTATTTGATTCTGTTTCTCTCTCTGTCTCTGTCTGTCTGTCTGCCTGTATGTATGTGTGTGTGTCTGTCTGGCTCTCTCTGTCTCTCTGTCTCTCTCTGTGTCTATCTGTCTGACTCTCTCTCTGTCTGTGTCTCTCTGTCTGTGGCTGTCTGCCTCTCTTCTCTCTCTCTCTCTCGCTCTTTCTCTTTCTCTCTCTCTTTATCTCTCTGGCTCTCTGTCTCTTCTCTGTCTGTCTGTCTGTCTGTCTGTCTCTGTCTGTCTGTCTGTCTGTCTGTCTGTCTGTCTGTCTGTCTGTCTGTCTGTATGTCTCTCTCTCTCTCTCTCTCTCTCTCTCTCTCTCTCTCTCACACACACACACACACACACATTACTACTTCCCCCAGGTATAGACTATCGAATTTAAAGCACGAGTAAGGACATGCATTTAAATTCCTTATGCTATTGTTTACATCTGTTTACATTGATCGTTGTATGAGATTACAAAAAAGGCCTAGTATTGAATTACCCTTGAAGTCCTACGCTGTAACGTGAATGCAACAGTCTAAAAGCTAGCCAGGTCGCGCTTGTTAAAGTTGTTTAAAGGTTGACCGACTTACTTTAACATGGTTTTTATTGAGCCACATGACACCAAGGGAATGCATAGCTTAATAGCTCTTTCGCCACCATATCGAATCCGTGTTACCGTTTGCAAACAGTTTGGGTCCAAACTCTTTGACATTATTTATATTTTGTAAAGGTATCGAAGAAAATACCTCTTTGAAACCTGAAGTGGACGGTAATCGTAGCAGATTAGAATTATTTTGCACGGAAGTTTATTTTGTGCTAAATAAACAACAAATCATTTTTGTTTTGTCCTATGACACCAAGGAAGTTCATAACAAACAATATCTTTATTTTTGTGCCAAACTAAACAACAAATATATCAGATGAACTATTCACTAATATCTTCCCGCGATACATTAAAGAGACAAGGACAAACAGTTTTTTTTCTCCCAGATCAAAGGGCGGCTGAGTGAACCTCGGGGTCTGCACTGTTTGCTGAACAAGTCGACGTAAATGGTTTATATACGTAACTTTTGTTTGTTGTACGGTAAAACCTCTCTAAACCGGAGGTTAAATTTAGTCTAAATACATGTCGGTCTTGGAGACATGTGGCAGCTTAATGCAGGGTGAACGTCATGCAGAAAACTTCTCTAGGAGCGTTTTGCACGACTTTCACCCCGCATTACACAGCCACCTGCCTGAAATTACTACAAATCTTGTTTAAATATTTTACTGTACACCCTCCCACTCCTCCCTTTCAACATAACACATTTCCATAAATGGTTTTCAAATTCAAATCGACGAATTTAGCGTATCTGGGGATAAATAGGCTAATTGTTCAGCTTTTAAGACACGCGCACATATCATGTTACATGTCATATGGCAAATAATGGGCGAACTCGTGATCAACATAATTATGTTAACCAGTTTAACACATTACTCCATAAATACGCCTTATACGCTTTTGCAAACAGAGAAGACCAAGATCGGACGGCGCATACAGGAGCTGGGTCTGCTCTATTTGCTTATGATATAGTATAGATCTGAATCTGCTAATTTCGCCTCGACCAAAATTTCCTGTTTTCATATCGCTTATAATTCTTATATCTGAAAATACCATTGTGGTACAAAATAAATAGTTTTTATCGATACTTGTACAACCAATATCACTATCGACCTATTTCGAACACTTGCAAAGCGAAAACGCAGCCTGAATAAGTACTAACATTTTCTCAGTTCTATATTTAGACCAAATTTCAATAGCCATTGAATATTTATGAACACAATACTTATAATGAAACATGGAATATGGATCATTATAGCCATTTTAGAAACTTAAGAAACATATCTATCAAATTCCATTAGCAAACGGAGCAGACCCTGATCAGACGGATCCTATATCCGTCACTGCGTGAAAACACGTTTATTTGGGGATAGGGTTAATACATTGGCGAATGACATCGGATCTTCGACAGTTTTGTCCTTTTCGGAGTTTACGCGATTTTTTCTTCTGATATATATTTTTTGCAGCATATAAACAAATGATCTACAGTTGAACTTCGATATCTCGAATTCCGATAACTGGAACTTCGAACTTGCAGTAAGTGTTCAGTCTTTCCAAACTTTACAATACAGAATTGTTCTTAAATGTATCACTGCGCATATCAAGAAACACATGTAATAGCTTAATGCAGTTAAAAAGTAATGCTGAAAGCTCCTACAGGAGCTTTCAACATTACTTTCGACCTGCATTAAGCTGTAATCTTGAAAAAAATCCAGATACGAAATCAGATTACTCGATCGAAGTACTTTGTATGGTCCGTTGAAGCTCGATATACATGTATTGAAGTTAAACTGTATGTAATTTTGAGGCATTTTTTAAAACACGTTGCAAATAGAGACTATTACTTTAAGGGGGCCTCATTGGCCGAGTGGTTATGGTCTTCGACTGACAATGGCTAAACCCATCACCACTGTGGATTCGAATCCCGGTCTGGGCATGTGAGGAAGCCTTCCAGCTGGCTTGCGATAGGTCGGTCGTACTACTTGGATGTTCTTCTTGCACGAAACAATGCGATTTGATCCGTGCACAGAAGAACATCTGAGTCTTCCTCCACCTGTAATTAGCTTGAAGTCGTGATATGACTGAAATACTGTTACGACATAAAACCTAATAAAACCAAATCACTCTAAAGGCATTTCGAAAGGAATGTTGATCCATTTTGGGTGCTGACTCTGTGACATCTAATACACAAACTGATAAGGCGGGCTACTATCACAGAGGATCAAGATTTATTGCATAACTTTATAGACTTATGGCCATTGACCCTGACAGGATACTGCAGGATCACTCCGGGGAATCAATATCAGCACAGCTGGACACTGTGTATTGGGGTGTCACGTATGAAGGAGCTTTGAGATGCCTTTAAAGGCATTTCGAAAGGAATGTTGACCCTATAACCCCATGCTGTGTATTTTGGGAGTTGACAGTCAGACCCCTGATACACAAACTGATAAGGCGGGCTACCATCACAGAGGATCAATGTATAATTGCATAACTTTATCTCTTATGGCTATGGACCCTGACTGGACACTGCAGGAGCACAGCTGGATACTGTGTATATAGGGGGGGTCACTTATATAAGGAGCTTTGAAATGCCTTTAAGCAATTTTTTAAGCGACCGTATATTGATTGGACACATGCATCTTAAGGCTTTTTACAGATTTTGTTTTAATTATAGGATTCCGGGGCTACAGCACGTGTGGAAATTCCGGACTAGCAGGACAGTATGCCACGGAAATACTCGAGAAATACCGACACTCTAATACAAGCACCGACTCCAATGACTTCATTGTCGGTAAGGAACTAATCAACTTGTTATTACAGAGTTCATCTTATTAGGCGTCTAGCATGGTGACAAACTGGTTGAATTTCTGAAAAATACTTGGACGGATCACAATTAGTACAGTGAACCCTCATTATACCGGCATTCGTTACAATGGCACCCTCGTTATACCGGCAGTATGCCTTGAAACAAAATTAGCGTTACGTCTATGAAACAACCACCGAATAAATATGTACAATACCAATAAGACAGGTGATCGCTTAATGCAGAACACAAGAAGTACAAAAAGCTCCAAAAGGGAGCTTTTTTGCACTTATTGCGTTCTGCATTAAGCGTTCACCTGTTGGTACTAGTTTAAATCTGGCCATATGGTTCCTTTCATATCTAAACTCGTTATAACGGCAACCTCGTTATACCAGCACAATGTCTGGAAACAAACATCTCCGTGGTAACGAGGGTTCACTCATTTTATTGCCAGGTAATATTTTAAGCATACGATTCTTATTGTGAGAGATTAGAATCAAAGGTGCCCGACGCATGCTTGGACTCATCCATGGACCCCCCCCGAAAAAAAAAATTGTGATCGAAGTATGTTCAACTGGCCTAAAACTATTTATTTGAACCTTAAACCACTCCGAAAAACGAGAAAAACACGACCCGGAAAAAATTTCCTATCGGGTCTATATATGTATTGAAAGGTACCTAACTACGACAGATCAGCGGCGGAAAATACAACAGTCATGTTTTTCAAAATCTTACAGCATAGCCAATTCAACACCGATTTCAATCAGTTTGGTCTTGATCCGTTCCAAATTCCATATGCTAAGCGGCACAATTAGTGCTTTCCTTAAATATTGTTCCGTCTTGTCGCTGCAAGACCGCGAATTTGAAAAAAAACGCTAGAGCGAAACGATGTGACTCCCGCCAGGATGCATAGACGTATATAGGGGGATCTGTATTCGTTAATCATTTCAACAAAAACGCGAATTATGGTTAAACACTATCTAAAAACATTAAACTCACCGCAATTAAAACGGTGCTTACTATTTCCAGTCAGCTACGAGGCGCCAGTTTTCTTTCTCCAACTTTCCTTTTGAACGGATGCGACCATTTTGCTGTGACCCGGCTCATAAACTATTCGATATCCAAATTGACTACTACTTCCGGGCCACAGCGATTTGGCCACCTCCGTTCAAAACGAAAGTAGGAGAAAGAAAACTGGCGTCTCATAGCAGACTACAAATAGCCAGCACCGTTTTAACTGCGGTAAGTTGAATGTTTTTCGAATGTGTTTCAGCATAATTCGCGTTTTTGTTGAAAAGTTTAACGAATACAAATCCCCCTATATACTTCTATGCATCCTGGCGGGAGTCACATCGTTTCGCTCTAGCGTTTTTTCAAATTCGCGGTCTTGCAGCGATAAGGCGGGGCAATATTTAAGGAAAGCACTAACTGTGCCGCTTAGCATATGGAATTTGGAACGGATCAAGACCAAAATGATTAAAATCGGTGTTGAATTGGCTATGCTGTAAGATTTTGAAAAACATGACTGTTGTATTTTCCGCAGCTGATCTGTCGTAGTTAGATACCTTTCAATACATATATAGACCCGATAGGAACTTTTTTCCCGGTCGTGTTTTTCTTGTTTTTCGGAGTGGTTTAGGGTTCAAATAGATAGTTTTAGGCTAGTTTAACATACTTCGATCACAATTTTTTTTTTTTTTTTTTTTTTTGGGGGGGGGGGGGAGGGGGGGGGGGGGTGTCCATGGGTGAGTCCAAGCATGCGTCGAGCACCTTTGATTAGAATCAGAATGAATTTTAATATAAGTAATGTTTGCAACATATCAAACTACTCGAAAAGAAATAAAATGCCAAACAGTGTAAAAAGAAAACTGCAGTTAAACCTGTCTATAGTAACCACTTAACAACCGAAGTTGTCTTTTAAAATCAGGTGGTTGCTTAATGTAGGACGAAAGCAATGCAAAAAGCTCCTTCATTATACCACAGGGGTACCACAGGGGTCAAGATAAGTGTAAATTAAAATATTTTCAAGAATAACTTCTTTATTTCTCCACCAAACCCTATGTTGTGACCACTCTTTAGAATCGTCTCTTCGAGACGATTCTAAAGAGTGGTCACAACATAGGGTTTGGTGGAGAAATGCCGAGTTTAGTATTTGAGTACGCGCTTTTATCTGTAGCCCTGATACCACACGTGTTACTAATGCAGATGTTGGACATATTGTGAATGGTTAATATAAAGAGGTTTTACTGTAGTTGATCATTACTACGTGATTTGAATCCTCAATATTTGTGTATCACCATCTCTAAGTAACGTCATTGTGTCGCAAACTCCATGGCATATCTGATATAAATAATTATATTTTGAACATGGTCAAACACTTAGTTCTGAAACTTGAAACACGCAGTAATTGAATTGCAGTGTTCCTTCATCCAATATTTCAACTCTTAATATCTTAGTCAGGACAGTAATAATGTTATCTGCATCATGTCGAACAAAATTCTTTATCTAAATGCGCCATTGGTTCTCCATCTAATAGTATCAACATTTTTATATCCAAAAGCAGTGGCAGTGCTTTAATTAAAAGCACCAGCAGTTCTTTATCTAAAAGCACCAGCAGTTCTTTATTTAAAAGCACCAGCAGTTCTTTATTCTGCAAAATACATGTTAACCCTGTTTATGTTAGATATAACAACATCATCAATATTGATAAGATTATATTTATAATGGCATATGAACACGGTGCCTTTTTGACTCAAACAGAAACTGTTAATTCAGACATTTATACATAAGCAAACAAAGCAGATAAAGATTAGTCGGCTCCTGTAGGAGCTTTCTGATTTGAGCCTACCCTATTGATATTACAAAGGCTTGAAAATGCGTTAATATGAAGTAAATGGTTACGAAGTATATCTGACTATAGATACAGTAGAACCTTTCTTAAGCGGCCATCTAACAGAACGGGTCTGTAAGGCAGGTGGTAGCTTAATGCAGGTCAAACGTAATGCAGAAATCTCCTATAGGAGCTTTCTGTATTACTTTTGCAATGCATTAAGCTACCACCTGCTTTTTAACACTCCTTTGTTCGATAAACGAATTGCTGCTGGAGACAGCTTCTACTGAACGTATATTTATTGGATGTTTTACTTATCAGGCGTGGTTGGTCCCGAATACAGTTCTGAAGCGGAAGTTGTGTCCACCATATTTAAATCACAGACCGAGGCTGACCGGATGCTCGTTATAAGTCCGTCTGCTACTTCTTCCAATCTCAACGACAGGACGCTGTACCCAACATTTTACAGGGTCATACCTGATGACACAGTTCAAGTTGAGGTACTTCTTACAGAACAACAAATAAACATGCATATTCAAATACTAAAATTGTCATTTTCTCCACCAAACCCTATAGTGTGACCACTCTTTAGAATCGACAACATCAGGTCACAAACCCTATGGTAAGGCCACTCTTTATAGTCGTCTCGAAGAGACGATTCTAAAGAGTGGTCACAACATAGGGCTTTGTGGAGAAGTAAAGAAGTTATTCTTGAAAGTGTTTCATTTTACGCATCTTTTATTGACTTCTGTTCTCACTCAATTTATGTCCAGTTTCCCTAAACACAGTGTAGACCTGGACAAGATATTCCACGAAGGAGGCATAGGATCAGGTACTACACAGATTGTTTCGCAAGTAACTTATTTTGAAAAGTCATTGGGATTACACTTACAGAAATCCACATTAACAGAGAATGAGGTTTATGACATAACGACTCATTTCGGTGATATTCTTTAAAACATCTCTAAATCGGATGTTCAATTTAATATAAATATCGGTCTTGGAATCGGGTGGTAGCTTTATGCAGGGCGAACGTCATGCAGAAAGCTCTCCTAGGAGTCTGTCCCATGACTTCCACCCTGCGTTAAGCAACCACTTGGCTAAACGTATCTAAATACTAGAATTCCGGTTTAGAGGGGTTTAACTGTATCATGGTAATTCACAAAGTGACCTAACTGATCTCAACGTCTAACTGTGATTTAACCCCTATCAAGCGTAATATTCAAGTGTGAATTCATCCACTATAAATATTAATTAACCAATTAATGCCCAGTGTCCCTGAAATACGACATAAGCAAACAGTGAAGATCCAGATAAGAGTGCTCCTGAAGAAGCAATCTGATCTGGGTCTACACTTGTTGCTGAACCCATCAATGTCAATGGCATATTCGAGCTAATGTTTTGCCGTGTCCCTCGGCATAGAAAAGTGGATGGATTCACAGGTAAGTAGCGATCATGAGTTTTAGATAAACAAGCAGAGCATGCATAACAGCCGACTCATATTGTGAATTGAATGGCTCTTGTGCTTTGTTCTTTATTTACACGTATATATACGAAGGCAGACGTGTCGTGTTTAACCCTTCCCCTCATATAAACGCATTTTCACGTCTTTGCAATCAGAAAAGACCCAAATCAGGTGGCTCCTGTAGGAGTCGCATATTCAGGGCATTCTCTGCTTTTATTATACATTTATAATAGATCTGGCAATACAGTGTCTACCAATACCAAAACATCCTGTGTAAATATGCCATTATAAAAACAACTAATAAATCATCCCGACGCCATTATTTCTTACATGAATATTCAACAGGGAACGAATTGAATAGATTATACAAATTAATGTAATAAATGCTAGGGCGCCAGAGCCCATACAAATGTAATAAATGCTAGGGTGCCAGAGCCCATACAAATGGGATTTGAATGGGTTTATTTAAATACCGTCATAGCTGAATCGTGTAGCTGAATCGTGTACAGTAAACCCCCTCTTAACCGGATGTTCAATATTGTATAAATATCGGTCTTGGAGACAGATGGTAGCTTAATACAGGTGAAAGTCGTGCAGAAAGCTCCTCCATGAGCTTTCTTCATGACTTTTACTTTGCATTAAGCAACCACCTGCTTAGAAAGTATGTAAACTCTTCTCTGTTTGAATTCCGGTTAAGAAAGGTTAATTGTAAAAGATATTAACTCATTGAATGCGGGACACGTATGTAATTTCATTTGCAAACAGTGTATACCCAGATGAGATGACTCCTAGAGGCGTCCTCAGGGTCTGCATTGTGTCTAAAAATCTCCAGCAAGTTTAACCCATTCCCTAATATTGACGATTTTTGACGACTCTGTAAAAGTCACTTTGTGAAACCACTGTGATAAATAGAGCATTTGCACCTATAGGAGCAAATGAACGGTTTCAAACTACAAAATTCTAAAAATTGTCCTTTTCTCTAGTTAATACTCCTTTTCGGTAGATTTATTCAAAGAGGTTGGATCTAAAAATAGCTTATGAGGTAATGGGTTAAGCATTTTATACTGAGTGGACGCTATAGTTATTGACTAACATTCAGCATTGAAAGGGGTAACCCATATCCTATTTTTAGAAACAACCTCTTTAAATAAATTTACTGAAAGGGAGAATTAACTAATAAAAGGAATATTTTAGAATTGTATACTCTTGAAACCAATTTGATAAATAAAGCATTTGTTCATATGGAGCAAATGCTGTATTTATCCCAATTGTTTCACAAAATCACTTTTGGCGTCAAAAAGCGTCAACATGAGGGAATGGGCCGAAAGGCAACTATATGAGGGAATGTGTCGAAAGGTGACAATAAGCGGGAATGGGTTAAAACGACAAATACGTGCAATCATTTAATGTCTTTCAGACTATGGTTAAGTTGATGGCAGCATTAGACTGGAACCGCATTGGAGTTATATACCCGAATGACACATACGGAAGAAATGGAGCAAATGCTCTCATTGCATATGCGCGAGCAAATAAGATATGTGTTCCAAAAGTGTTTCCGATTCCTATTGACAGCACCGGGGCATTTGAGACGGATGACCTCACCGATATTCTGACTACAATTAGTTTCGCACCTCCGAAAATCACTGGCGTTGTATATATTGGTAACAAACATGTGGCAAACCAACTATTCCAAGCTCTACAACGTTTGACGTTTTCTGATACTCCAATATTCCTACTTTCCGAATCTATTGAACTTCAGAGGTCCGTGTTCGAGTCTTCATCGGGATCTCTGTTGACAAAATCTAAAGGCACCATGGTAATGTCTACGCCGTTTACGGAGATTACCTCATTCAAATCATATTGGAAAACTTTGATAGACAATAACACTTTATTTGCTGAGGCAGCGGCAGAAAATACATTCTTATCTCAAATCACGCCATCTATGATGAGGGATTTAGATGAGAGACAGCCAGTCTATGTTAAATACTGTCTTATGGCAACGCATGTTATGGTCCAGGCCATACTACAAGCTTATGAACATGGCTGTAACAATCAACCATGCCAAAGTGTTCAGGATTTCAAAAGCCAATTCGAGCCAAATGATTTGTTGACTGAGATAAACGGTTTGACAGTTTCATTTGACTCAGCTTCACTGGAACCACTCAACTCGGACGAATATACTCTGTCATTTGGTGAAATGGCAAATGCCATTATTTCTGAAAGCGGACCACAGTATGAGGTTTACAATTTACGGAACGATGGCAGCGGTACCACCGAAAATTTTCAGCTGATCAAGGTAAGGTTTTGATACAGTATAAGTTTCTTGCACGCCCTTACATTTATTAAGACACAGACATCGTAAACAGCAGGTGTTTGCTTAATACAGGACAAGGGTAATGCAAACAGCTCCTATAGGAGCTTTCTGAATTTACTTTTGACCTGTATTAAGCTACCACCTGCCTTACAGACCCATAATTTAGTCCTATTTTTGATGGTCCCTTTAGACAGGTTCTACTGTACTGTCGGTATTGCAGAAAGAATCAGTGATAAGTTCTCCTACAAAACTGTCGCTACTTCGATCTTTAATTTATAGTATTTGCATGTTGATAATAAATCAAAATGTCAAAATTTGCAGATTACCTAATGCATTTGACTTACACCAATTTCAGAAAATTCCTTATTGTCCAACCCTTAACCTATTACCTAATTTTTAGATATTTTTAACCCGAACCTATTTGAATATAACAATTGAAAAGAAGTATTTAGTGCAGACAATAAACATTTCAGAACAGTTTAGTTTTAAAACATTGTGATAAAAAGAGCATTTGGTCATACAGGGGAACTGCTTTGTTTATCACAATGGTTTCCTGAAGTAACATTTCCAGAGGATTTAAATGAGGGGATTGGTTACAGAAGAAAACGGAGCGGTATCAATTGTTTAACCCTATCCCTATATGTAAGAAACAATGAAACATTGAATATTAATTAGATCAATATTTATATAATAGCACATGAGGACTAAATATGTTGGGTCAAGCACATAGTGTAGAACCAGGTGTATATTATACCATAAGCGAACAGAGCAGAACTGTATGAGTCGCCTTGTCTGGGATCCCTCTGTTTGCAACTACATGAAAAGGTGTTTATATGAGGGAAAGTTTTAAAACTTCCCGCCTTTTGGAATCAGACTAGACATGGACCAGGTACCTGAGGAAGGGGCTTGTGAAATTATACAGATCTAATTCTACACTTTTTCTGCCAACGCCAAAAACAAACCGTGTTCATAAACTACATGTATTGCGAATTGTCTACTTATACATATCCATGATATCTCACAGCTTACATGAATACTTACTACGGAAATGTTAATGGCGAACAAAAGTAACGTAGGTACTTCTATTACTTTGCCGTTATAGAAAGTTTTAATTGTATTTATGGCCTAATCTTAATTACACCACAAAGGGGCTCCCCGGAGTGGGTTTTTGTTTAACCATTTAACCCGGGACACGCTTTCACCGTCATCTGCAAGCATTGTAGACTAGGATCAGGTTCTCCTAAACGACTCTCTGATCATGGTCTGCATTGTTTCTTATTCAAAATACTTGATAAAGTTTCCTTCTCAGTGGGCTCTATTATTAACCCTTTCACCGCCAATATCCCATAAATGCACCACGACAAATAGTACAGTCCCAGATCAGACGCCGCCTTTTCAAGGCGGCGTCTGATCAGGGACTTCACTTTTTGTCTCATTCTGTAGTATATATATGTGTTATATTCCTTTGAAACTTGCATTTATTTGTCTCATTTCGTTATTGTACCGAATGATTTAACAAAACTTTGATTGCAGACGACAGGGTTAAACACTGATGAGCTATTCTGATAATTCAGGGTTAAACCTTTCGGTGCCAAATTTGTAATTGTCGTCTGCAGTCCAAATTTGTTAAAGCATGTGTTAGAATAAGGAAATGAGATAAATAAATTAAACTTTAAAAGAAATAAATCACAGATATAGAAATAGAGTTGAGACAAAAAAAGATTTGAAAAGGCGCCGTCTGATCTGGGACTGCACTATTTGTCGTGGTGCATTTTTGCGACATTGGCGGCGAAAGGGTTAAAGTAGTTAATATGTGGAGCCATATAACTTATTGCTTCATTCAAGTTCATTGGAAGGTTTGACATGGCTCCTGGTCATTGGAGTTTGCTCATGTAGAGCAAAAGTAATACAGTGCTCCCTCGCTACAACGACATCCTTTGGGATACGATGATTGTATGTGTTGTTCAGAGGGAGTTGTTATAGGGAGGGAAAATCAAACATAATTAGCTTGTTTGCAGATTCCCAGATAAGGTTATTTCGAGAACTAAAACCGTTATGCCTCAATCAAACCCTATGTTGTGACCACTCTTTAGAATCGTCACAAAGTGACGATTCTAAAGAGTGGTCACAACATAGGGTTTGATGGAGGCATAAATAAAATACGATGGAAAAAAATGTTTCTGGGGCCTTGTTGTTTCGGAAACAGTGACATGCGTTGTTGTAAGGAGGGAATTGTTATTGGGAGGGCCGTTGTAGGGAGGGAGCACTGTACAGAAAGCACACTCATGTATTATATTCGACATGCATTAAGCTACCACCTGTTTTAAAGAACTAAATTTAGACGTCCTTTTACTGTTCACTTAAGACAGATTTTACTGTAATTCCTTTCACTATTACAGTTGTTAAAGTTATTTCATTCAGGTAGGTGAACTGGTACAGGACACTTTGGAACTCGATACGGAAAAGATAAAGGACTACAGCTCTGCAGGAGAAGAAATCTCATTTCCGAATGTCCGGAGAGGAGAATGTCCCGTAACAAAAAAGTGCGAGGACTGTCTTCCAGTAGACTTCTCAGAAATACACCTTCACACACCAGGAGACTTTTACGTCATAGGTTCGTGTGGAATATTGCCTTCAATTCGTTTTTATTTGTTTTGTTCATGTTACAAAACAGTTTTATTTAAAACATTACAACGATGCAACGTACAATGTTTCGAGAAGCTTTTACTTGCATTGTAGTTATAGCTAGCACAGCAAAATTCTGATATTTCGAACACCTACTTACCGTACCGTCATCGGTCTTCAGGACAGGTGGTAGCCTAATGCGGAATGAATGTCATGCAGAAAGCTCCCCAAGGAGGTTTTTAATTATGGAGCCTGACCTGTGCTAAAATTCCACACATGTAAACGTTCAATGGTAGACAGTGAAATAAATGTAAAATGTCGACCGACTTGCAAAACTAATTGTGCGTTTGCATTTGTGCAGCTGCATTCTCGCGGTTCACATTTGTACTCGTGTAAATTGTAAAAGCGAATCAGGAAAACATGGTTATGCCTTTCCTTTGGCAAATGTTAACTCAATATTTGAATAACAAAACCATAACTTGTATAAATAATTACAAACACGAAATGATAAATGCACAGTTAAATTTACAAGGTTCCAATCGACGTTTTACCGTCGTAAATTTCATTTCAGCATTTCATTGTCTACGATTACACGTGTTCATGTGTGGGTTTTTGGCACATATCACATTCCATATTTCACGACATACACTCTGGATTAAGCAGCCAGTTGTCAAAAAACTTCTCAGTTCTTCATTACTACAATCTGAAACTATCGAGTTTTTATTGTATAGTACTACCAGTTTATGCGCTTGCTTTTGGGAAGGATAATCCGAGCAAATGCTCGGATGTAAATTTAACATTTCCTCCATAAGTACGCCTTTCTACGCCTCTGTAATAACCACTTTCTGAAACCATTGTGATAAATAGAGCATTTGCTCCTAAAGGAGCAAATGCTCTATTTATCACAATGGTTTCAAACTACATAAATCTAAAATTTCACTTTTCTCTAGTAAATGCTCCTTTTGGGTAGATTCATTCAAAGAGGTTGGGTCTAAAATAGCCTATGGAGGAATGGGTTAATAACCTTTTGTGCGAGAAGTACCTTTCGGGTTTTGTGTAGACGGTACAGGTAAAACTCTCAATATCAACCACTTAACGAATAGACATGAGTGCAGTATTACATTGCTAATTACAAAGCAAGTGTTTAACTATTTTAAAGGGAGAAGGGTTTATCGGGGAAAACAAAGGGTCAAATTAAGGGCAATAATATCAACCATTAGGGGCAATAATATCAACCAACAACTACAAAAGCTCACGCAAAGAATATGGGTACCACAGCGTCTGTTTGGATTTTTGTATTCTTTGCGTAAGGAAATCAATACAAAGTTACAAGTCGTATTCTCGCATCGTTCACATGCTACATTCGCCTACCTGACAACCGTCATTCCGCATGGCAGTCTAATGCAAGTTATTGATGTGCATTCGATGGATTCAAAGGGCGTTTACATGTATTTAAATGACATCCAGAAACAAGGTATACTATTTCTGACATGAAAGGCTTTCGTAGCGTTAGCTTTGGTCTAGTATGTCTAAGGAGAGCGCACGAATATACAAATATCAGTCACATGACGAAATCACATGACCATAATATAAATGAAAGTATTCTCATAGAGGCAGTTGATCAATACATAAAGAAGTGCGAGTTGTATGACCTTATGCAAGCGATTAGTTAATCACACCTATAACTTCGGAAGCAACTCCGAGTGGTCAGTTTGATAAGTATAGCGGGAAACGGCCGAAATGTCAGCTGCAACTGAATCACTCACTAGAAAGAGTATTAATCATTCCCCCTTTAGACCCGCTATAGTATGCCAAATAGCAGATATTTGTTTTTTAAAACATTTTTCCTATTCAAAGAATATTGCAGCGTCTGCAACGCTTTGATTAAATATATTACTCACATCAGGACCAGTTTGCTATTAATTCCGTGAAGCAGCTTTTGTTTCGTTTTACTGATATGCCTAAACTTATTATATCTTTATATTCCATGGCAGGAATCATTTCCAATAACAACAGGGCCATACCTGGTCCCCAGGGTTGTGGGAGTGTCAGAAGGAGGCATGGGTACCAGATGTTTTTAGCATTGAAGGTAAAAACAACAGGACCGATATTATTGTTTACCAAAATACTTGAATGCGTTTCTGGCTAACCAACAAATAAAGTTCTTGTACTAGAATAATTTATAGTCATATGCGGCTATAGCTTTTAATGGAAAATGTATCATGTAAGGGTGAAATACAGAAAAGCTTCGATTATTCGAAAACCAATACAGTAAAATCTCGATTATTCTAACGCTAAAATACATAGTATTATCGATCATTAACCATTTCCTCCATAAATACGCCTTTCTACGCCTCTGTAAAGTCACTTTATGAAACCATTGTGATAAATAGAGCATCTGATCCTTAGTATTTATCACACTGGTTTCATAACTACAAAATTCTAAAAGTTTCCTTTTCTCTTGTTAATGCACCTTTTCGGTAGATTTATTCAAAGAGGTTGGGTCTAAATAGGAGATAGTGGGTAAAGACAGGTTGCAGCGTAATCACTTGGGGCCAACTACGTATTATCATCAAAAGTTTTGCTACGACAATTTATATGGGTATTTTAGACCAATTGTTTACCTACGAAGCCAGTGTATATATTAGGAAATGTTTTCCTTGCCTTCGTAGAAAAACAAATCTATTATAATACCTATATAAATTCTCGTAGCAAAATATATATTTGATAATAATACACAGTTGGCCCCCAGTGGTAATGCTGGGTGAAAGTCACACAAAAATGTATGTTCTTTACAACATCAATTGTTGAGTGCTCGTGTGGCGGCCGTAAAATTGTCCCATACTTCATTCTCAGTGTATTTTCTGGTCCTTCGGGACCGTTAGTTTTATTGTTTTCATTTATGAAATTTGAATACTACCTAGAGGAACTGTATGCACGATTTACACCCTGTATTAAGCTGCAACCTGTCTTCAAGACGGACATTTATACAGTAAAATCTCTCTATAACGACCACTAAATTACATCAAGTATTTTGTGTTAAAGGCAGGTGGATGCTTAAAGCAAGTTGAAATTAAAACAGAACGCTCCTATAGGAGCGTTCTGTTTTACTTCCACATTGCTTTAAGCAACCACCTGTCTAAAATACCAACTAATTAACACAATTTAGTGGTCGTTATAGAGAGGTTTTTCTGTACTAAGTTTAACGTCAACTATAGAGGGGGTTTACTGTAAATGATTAAACTATATAATGTATTTTTATGTTATAGTTTGCAGTGGACCAACTTGCAACATCTGACAGTTTTACTACAATTATGGACAACTTTGGCAACAAGACAATCGGTCTAATTGTATTAAATGATTGCAATAATGCCCTCGAGATTGCCCGCAAAATATTGTTGCTACATTACAACGGCTTCGTGATGGAAAATGGAGAGATTGTTCAATTACAAAACCGCATTCTCGGTAAGCATGGTACATTTGTTTCAAAGAAAAACCCAAAAGGTGAACAAGTAAAGGAAATAATCCTACTCTATAGAGCGTTCAGTTGACAATGACTGTTACAGTTTTTACCCAACTTTTCGCTAATTTAACCCTTTTCCGCATAGGCAACTTTCTTTATTCTTCCTCTTTAATTAGATATACCAAAAAGGAGCATTTACTAGAGAAAAGGAAAACTTTTAAAATTGTGTAGTTTTTAAACCATTGTGATAAATAGAACATTTGCAAAAAGTGACTTTTACAGAGGCGTCAAAAGCAGTCAGTATGCGGGAATTGGTTAATACCTAAATATCCTGATTGCAGGAATACTTGTAGCATATCGGTCTTAAAATTTACGAACATTTACACGAGTAATCGCAATATTTCGGTCTTAAAATTTGCGAACAGTTTCCTCGGTAATCACAACCGTTTGGTCTTGAAATTTGAGGACAGTTGCACAAAAAGTAATGGTTGCTATTAACTGAGAGCATCTCCGGTTATCGGGTTTTCTGACAGAAATGTTTATTTCCGAATATTTGGAGATTATCAGATAAATGCAAATGTGAATTTAGTTTCTATTTATGCAGTGGACCAAAGAAATGGCGAAATGCTTCGTAATAATTTTCTTCTTTTCAACAATATTTATGAGATAGACGAAAACCATATACTACTGGTTCAATTTGAAACTGATCATTTTTAATACATGTATTTGATTTGTTTGACGCCATATTGATTCCTTTTAAGGCTATATTGGTGGTCAGTCAACTGACGTCAGTCAACCGGCCGCCGATCAACTGACCAAGCTGGGTATTGTCCAGATCAGCTACTCCTCAACCAATCCCGTACTCAGTGACAAAACTAGATACCCGTACTTCATGAGAATAGTTACACCGGACAACGTGCAAGCCAAGGCAATGATAGACATAGTGAAAGGTTAGCCAGTGGTTACTCTCTGTTGCTCGCTGTTGCTCGCTGTTGCTCTTTTTGTTTTTGTCTCTCTTTCTTTTCAAATAAATGGCAAACTGCAGTGCAATGTATTAGATACGACTTAACACTTTCTCTGTTCAATATGACTGTAAGAAATAATGGCATCATGAATATGTATTAGCTGACTTTTAATAAAATCAAATGTTCAAGAGAATATTTTGCTTTAACAAAAACTGTAGAATCCGATTTTATATTTATAAGGGGAAGGGTTCAGAAAAGTATTTATATAGTCTATCATTTCTGCCAAGCATTTGGATCGCCTCTTCGAGATATTTTAGTAATTACCAACACGAGATTAAGATTGTACTTGCTACCGACAATATGTTTGGATAGATCAGACCTTCTCGTATATCCACAGCTATGTATAGGCTAATAATGAATAGGCCATAAATTAATAATCAGAGGTCCAGATAATGTGCGTAAATTACAACATTTTCAAGAATAACTTCTTTATTTCTCCACCAATCCCTATACTGTGACCACTCCTTAGAATCGTCTCGAATATAGGGTTTGGTGGAGAAACGATTTTAGTATTTGGGTATGCACCCTTATCTGTAGCTCTGGTCCGTAATCTTGTAATGATGAAATAATATTCTTGGTATAACGATATTATTTTCTCGTTATTAAAATGTATAAAGTCGTGTTAAGTCGTCATTACGAAATACTTATCTCGTAATTTAAAGCGATAAAATGTTCAACTTTTAACTCCTTCGGCGCCAAATTTAAAAGTGTCGTCTGCAATAATAATTTGATATTAAATATAATTCTAAACTAAATAATAAAGGTATATTAGTAAAACATTTGTTTTTAAAAACCTGTATGCTTGGGCTAAAAGAATACAGAAAACAGTGAAGTCTCAGGTCAGATTCCGCCTTGAAAAGGCGGCATCTGATCTGGGACTGCACTGTTTTCAATTATAGGAGCAAATGCTCTATTTATCACAATGGTTTTAAACCAAAATTTTAAAAGTTTCCCTTTTTCTAGATAATGCCACTTTTCGGTAGATTTATTCAAAGAGGTTGGATCTATAAATAGCCTATGAGGGAATGGGTTAAAAGAAGTATAATTCTGGATTTCAAAACAGGTGGTAGCTTAATGCAGGACACACGTTATACAGAAAATTCCTATGGGAGATTTCCGTGTTACCTTTGCCCGGCATAAGCAACCACATGCTTACGTTAAGAAATTAAAATGTATGCCGTTAGCGAGACTGTATGCACTGTACACATATTTTCAGGGCTTGATGGAAAATACATACAGCTGGTTTACAGCGAAGGTGCGTACGGTGAAGGTGGTCGAGATTCGGTCATTTCCGCCGCCAAAGAGAACAGCATCTGCATAGCGCAGATAATAGAAGTGGTTGAGAGTGATGACTACTATGGATACTTCCAGCAGCTTAGGCGAAAACCACACGCAGAACTCGTCATCATATTCCTCAGATCTCATGTCGTTTCGCCTTTTATGGACCATATGAGTCGCGATATGAAAAAGGGTGAATTCCAGTTTATTGGGTCTGAAGCGTGGGGCAGAAATTCGGAGATTCTCGGGTACGATATAAATCAAGGTTCGCTAACGGTTGCCCTGGAAATGAAAAAGAACGAGGGCCTTGATAAATACATAAAAGGTAGGTGAAATAATCAGCTCTATATCAAGAACGTAATACACAGTTATAAAGTGTGATAGTCCATACTTGCATGAAAATTATAAAAAATGCCTAAAATTACATAATTTGTTTATATGCTTAAAAGAAATATATCGCAAGAAAACCAATCGAAGACAAAACTTTCACGCATATAATATCGAAGAACCCCCTCCCCTTCCTCCCCGGTCTTATTCGCCGATGTATTGGTAATTCATTCAGGTTGCGTTTTAGTTTCGTGACATTATGGAATGCGGGTCGGGACATGCCAATTGCTAATTTGCCAAGTGCTTTTTTGCTAGTTGCTAAATGCCAATTGCTTATTTTCGAAAT
The DNA here is from genome assembly GCA_963576725.1 of Azorinus chamasolen. Taxonomy (NCBI): domain Eukaryota; kingdom Metazoa; phylum Mollusca; class Bivalvia; order Cardiida; family Solecurtidae; genus Azorinus; species Azorinus chamasolen. The sequence continues at coordinate 1,546,352 of OY755248.1, forward strand.
GATAATTGCTTTTTGCCAATTGCTAATTGCCATTTATTCTAGTTTCTTTTCTCTGAAGAGTGCTTGCTGGTGCCCAGCAAATTTGATGGTATGTTTAGAAGGTCAAGTACCGCCACCACATTGCATTTTCGAGATCCAGATCAGCGGTATGGAACGCGGATCGGGCCATTCCAATTACTAAATGCCAATTGCTTATTTGCCAGTTGCCAAATGCCAATTGCTAATTTGCCAAATGCCAATTGCTAATTTGCCAAATGCCAATTGCTGAATGCCAGTTGCTAATTGCCATATTGTCATTAATTCTAGTTTCTTTTCTCTGAAGAGTGCTTGGCGGATCTAAGGATTAGACATATCGGCGGGCTTCATTCTACAATGTGGTGTGTATCCTTATCAAAACAGTAATATACCCAATCTATGTACATCTGTAAGCGAGAAGAACGCGTTCGTATTTTTTTCATTTGGCAAATGGCAGTTTAGCAAATTGCAATTAGCATGTCCCGACCCGCATTCCATATGACATATAGGTCGATTAAAGTTTGTTGTATTTCATAAGCAAACAGAGCAGACCCTTATCAAACAGCTCCTACAGTGAACGTCTGATATGTCTGCTCTGTTTGCAAAGGCGTATTTATGGCTAAAAGGTTTGGCAACAGGCGGCTTCTTTATGCAGAACAAAAGTAATACCGTTTTGAAGTTTCTATGGGATACTTCTGCAAAACCTTTGTCCTGCTTAAAACAGGGTTACCACACGTCAGGGAAAAGTTAGGGAATTTTTTATTTTCAAGGTCAGGGAGTTGTCAGGGAATTTTGTAATCTGTCAGGGAAATTTGAAAATATTGGCAAATATCAGGGAATTGTCAGGGAATTTTGAAAAAAAATGATATCCAGTGCTATATATTTTATACTTCCTCAAAAATATTACAAAAATCATAACAGAAAGACCAAACGTCGCAATGGTACATGTCAGGGAAATTAGAAACTATGTCAGGTAAATGTCAGGGAATTTGTTTCCCCTGTAAAACTACCATCTGTTTTAAACCTTCTTTTGAGTGGTCGTTGTAGACAGGTGTGACTGTTGGGACCGAAAAATACTGCTAATGCAGCAATCTCTCTAAATAGGTTAATGATATAACACGACTCACAAGTAAGAACGGCGTGTCTGATCAGGGAGGTGGGTCTTACGTGTCTGATCAGGCAGGTTATTCTATAGTGTCTGATCAGGGAGGTTATTCTACACTCTCTGAACATGGAGGTGGCTCTTTAATGTCTGATCAGAGAGGTTATTCTATAGTGTCTGATCAGGGAGGTTATTCTATAGTGTCTGATCAGGAAGGTTATTCTATAGTGTCTGAACAGAAAGATTATTCTATAGTGTCTTATCAGGGAGGTTATTCTAAAGTGTCTTATCAGGGAGGTTTTCTATAGTGTCTTATCAGGGATGTTATTCTATAGTGTCTTATCAGGGAGGTTTTCTATAGTGTCTTATCAGGGATGTTATTCTATAGTGTCTTATCAGGGATGTTATTCTATAGTGTCTTATCAGGGAGGTTATTCTAAAGTGTCTTATCAGGGAGGTTTTCTATAGTGTCTTATCAGGGAGGTTATTCTATAGTATCTTATCAGGGAGGTTATTCTATAGTGTCTTATTAGGGAGGTTTTCTATAGTTCTTATCATCGGTTATTCTATAGTGTCTTATCAGGGAGGTTATTCTATAGTGTCTTATCAGGGAGGCTATTCTATAGTGTCTTATCAGGGATGTTATTCTATAGTGTCTTATCAGGGAGGTTATTCTATAGTATCTTATCAGGGAGGTTGTTCTATAGTGTCTTATCAGGGAGATTATTCTAAAGTGTCTTATCAGGGAGGTTATTCTAAAGTGTCTTATCAGGGAGGTTATTCTATAGTATCTTATCAGGGAGGTTATTCTATAGTATCTTATCAGGGAGGTTATTCTAAAGTGTCTTATCAGGGAGATTATTCTATAGTGTCTTATCAGGGAGATTATTCTATAGTGTCTTATCAGGGAGGTTGTTCTATAGTGTATGACTAGGAAGGTTATTCTATAGTGTCTTATCAGGTATGTTAGTCCTCTCTGTCTTACAAAGACAAAACAACAGACAACTGTTGTGCAAGCAGCGAGTAGCATTTATTGAACAGGTTATTAGGGAGGTTATTCTATAGCGTCTTATCAGGGATGTCATTTTATAGTGCTTTGTCAGGGAGGTTATTCTATAGTGTCTTATCAGGAAGGTGAGCATCTAGTATCTAATGAGGCAGGCGACTGTATAGCGTCTGATCAAAGAGACGATTGTATATCCTCTGATCAGAGAAGCGATTGTTTAGCTTCTGATCAGAGAAGCGATTATATAGCGTCTGACCAGAGCGGCAATTGTATGCCCCTGATCAGAGCGGTGTTTGTATAGCATTTGATCAGAGCGGCGATTGTATAGCCTCCGATCAGAGAGGCTATTGTATCTCGTCTGACCAGAGAGTTGATTGTAAAGCGTCTGATCAGAGAGGCGATTGTGTCTTGTCTGACCAGAGAGGTGATTTTTAAAGCGTTTGATCAGAGAGGTGAGTGTATCTTGTCTGACCAGTGAGGTGATTGTAAAGCGTCTGATCAGAGAAGCTATTGTATCTCGTCTGACCAGATAGGTGATTGTAAAGCGTCTGACCAGAGGCGATTGTATATTGTCTGACCAGAGAGGTGATTGTAAAGCGTCTGATCAGAGAAGCGATTGTGTCTTGTCTGACCAGAGGCGATTGTGTCTTGTCTGACCAGAGGTGATTGTGTCTTGTCTGACCAGAGAGGTGATTGTAAAGTGTCTGATCAGAGGTGGTTGTTAAGCGTCTGATCAGAGAGGCGAGTGTATCTTATCTGACCAGAGAGGTGATTGTAAAGCGTCTGATCAGGAAGGGCGATTTGTATATAACTTCCATCCTCTAAATGTCTATCAAAAACCACTGCAGTATCGGGTACTGTTTGCCCTTTTATCATCAAATAACATATCAGCAGTGATTTTCTTTTTCAATATTCACTTTTACCCATTACCTCATAGGCTATGTTTAGATACAATATCTTTGAATTAATCTACCGAAAAGGAGCATTAACTAGAGAAAAGGAAAAAAATAGAATTTTGTAGTTTGAAACCATTGTGATCAATAGTGCATTTGCTCCTATAGGAACAAATGCTCTATTGATCACAATGCTTTCACAAACGTGTTTTACAGGGTCGTCAAAAGTCGTCAATATGAGGGAATGAGTTAAGTAGTAACTAGAGTCACAGAACATTCGTACATTTACAATCGTCTGGTTAGCGATCAGGAACTATCCCCATCTCATTCGTCAAAGATAACAAGCTTTTCCCAACAATGAAGACAAAACAGATGCTACATTCCAACAATTGTCGTCTGCAACAATTGTCGTCTCTGAAAATAATTTTTCTCTCATTTCTTTTCAAAAATACTTCCTGAGGTTCAAACAGTTTGAATTCTGATGACACGTCGCATTATGTGGCGTTTCATTTGGATCCAAACTGTTTGCATAGGTAACCATGCTTTTGCCACTAGAGAGTTAAGAACTTGTGAAATACACAAAACCTTGTATATAGTAAAACCCCTCTAAATGTAATTTGTTAAATTTAGTATAAAATAGCGGTCTTAGAGACAGGTGACAGCTTAATGCTCCTCTCGGAGCTTTCTATGTGACTTTCACCCAGCATTAAGTAGCCACCTGTGCCTACAAGTATCTAAATTCGTCTCTACTGGAATTCCGGTTTAAAGGGGGTGGGGTTGTTACTGTGTATCTCAAATTTCACAAAAATCCCTTCTAACACCAAAGTATTCGAAACAAGGAAAACAATGTTCCTATACACTAATCCCTCTAAACCGGACGTTCAGCCAAGTATAAATATCGCTCTTGGAGACAGGTGGCAGCGTGATTCAGGGTGAAAGTCATGCAGAAAACTCATAGAGGAGCTTTCTGCATGACTTTTACCTTGTATTAAGCAGTCATCTGCCTAAAGGTATATAAACTCTTCCCTACTAGAATTCGGGTTTAGGGTTGTTTTACTGTAGTAGGATTGAATTTCATCTCTTTTCTCGCACTGTTAACTTTTAGTCCATTTAGTAAGTTTCACCTATTTATGCTTAACTATTTTTTCGTTCATAAATCTTAACCACAAGATCAAATATCAACGAGCGAAATAGTTTTAATCCCGACGAGAAGCCTAGTGCGCTAGTGTCACACCTGGATTCAAACAATTTGCAAATCTCATACGGGTAACGATCGCGCACAAACTACCCCAGAAAGGATTCATACTTCACCCGACCTGCATTTGCAGACTACTTGGATCACGGTTGGAGGCCGAGTACCTCCTCGGTATCTGATCAGGATCCAAGCTGTTTGATGTATGCGGTCAGTAGTTTCTGAAAAGCTTGAGCGAATCGGTAGTTTAACTTTAAGCTCTCCACCGATACCTTTACGATAACTTTTGCAAACAGTTTGGATCCAGATGAGACGCCGAGTAACTCGGCAACTCGGCGTCCCATCATGATCCAAACACTGTTTGTCAATTTGTCGTTTTGTTTTAAAAATATATGGAATAAAAACGTATTTTTAGAATTGAAGAAGACAACATTATTTGCAGACAACAATTGCTCCGAGTGCAGAAGTTTAAAGAGATATCGTGTTTTATAACAGGATACGGTTTGACTCTTTAAACGTTTTTTACATGCCATTTCAAACAGACTATACCCTTTTCAAGCGGCTCTTAGATGAGCCGTCTGATCAGGATCTGCTCTGTTTGCTTATGAGTGTATATAGATCTGATTCTACACTTTCTGCCATGACCAAACAATCAGTATTTAGCTTATAAGTATTCATAGTGCCAGGTAAAGGGTTAAAAAATAGACGTAGATGACTGACGTTCTATACAAGTACAGCAAATCTCTATGTAATGGACCTTCAAAAGAAGTACAATTATTTGTTTTTTGATTATATACATGTATTCCGATATTATATATCTGATTCTACATTTTCTGCCATTGTAAAAAATCCTTTCTGCACGGGTCATTATAAAAAAACAGTTAACCCTTTACTCCATAAATACGCCTTTTTACGCATTTGCAAACATAGTAGACACAGATCAGACGGCTGCTGAAGGAACCGTCTGATCAGATTCTGCCCTTATTGTTTGTGGTATAATAAAGATATGAATCTACAGTTTTTGACCTGGCCAAAAACTCCTGTGTCCATGTGCTAGTAGAAAATAAATCTAATATTCATGACATCATACCGGCCGCATGGGTCAGTGGTAGAGCGTCCGCCTGCGGTACGGAAGGTCGTAGGTTCGATCCCCGGCCGCGACAGACAAAAAGTCGTTAAAAGCTGGTACTAGTAGCTCCCTTGTCTACGCCCGACATGAAAAGGGTAGTTATAGGACTGCTCGGCCCGGTGTCAGGATAATGTGACTGGGTGGTGTGTCTTTGCCATGTGCCCGCGGCAGGAGCATTCCAGTAACTTGTCTCAAGCGGGTGCCGTCTGCAAATAACTGAAATACTGTTGGTCGGACGTTAAACCTAACTCACACATACACATGTATTGTCATTCTCAACCAAACCCTGTCGTGTGAACACTCTATAGAATTGTCACGAAGAGATGATTCTAAAGAGTTTTCACGCCATAGCTTTTGATGGAGTCTAAAGAGCTATTCTTGAAAATGTTTTACTATGCACATCTTATATGGATAACTTGCCTCAAGCGGGTGCCGTCTGCAAATAACTGAAATACTGTTGGTCGGACGTAAAACCCAACTCACTCACTCACTCATAACGTCATATATATATTACATTAATATTCATGGAGGAAAGGGTTTTAATTAATATTCATAAAGTTATGAATTCTTATATAAATATTCATGAGGCAAAGGGTCCATCAACATCGGTTTCCTTGATGCAAGCGTTGACCTCTACCCCAGCTGTGACGAAATTGTCAATCACTCGTTAAACCAATAACATTGATCACAGTTGTATTGTCTAGAACGTATAGTGCCTTTTTTATATATCTTATTCTGAACTCGATTTCCATTCAGATTTCATGGAAGACATTTGAAGGCATAAGCACGTCTGTATGTTCTGGCACTACGAATTTCCCAGCCAGCTCTGACTATTTCTTAATGGCTGTTGTTGCTTTTGATAATTTCTGTAGTGTTTAAATTGGGTTAAATCGTTGTTTTACTGTCCACCTGATAAGTTAAGGCTTTCGCGAGGTTCTGGAAGATTTCACTAGCTGTTGCCTAATTTACAAAAACATATTGTGCACCGTTTATTGCTGTTGGTCGGCATTTTGTGTCCGACAATTTACATCGCTATGTCTGAAGAGTTCCGGAGCCCATTTTACTAAAGACCGTACGACTAAAATACTCGTAAGTCATATTTTACGACAATCCCTATAAATCGTATAGCCAAACTAATTGCACTTTCTCGTATGTAGTAATAACGTCTAACTTTGTACGTCGTAAGTCACGTGCTCGCACTTTCCAGTCAAGATCGTCATAACAACTTACAATAATCCAGTAGTGCGGTGTTCAGTAAAACGGGATCCGTTTTACCAAGACCGCACGACACAAATTATCCTAACTTCTATTTGCAGTCGACATATGTTAGTACTTACTATAGTTTCTGTTATACGAAGTTAAAAATTGTCGCATGTTCAGATATATGACAATGTCTGCTACGTGACTAGTGGTGATTGTCGTAAATTAGAATACTTAGGTTATCCAATGACCATGCTGAGACCTGGTTTCCGTTTACGAAACATCGACTGGTCCTTGGATAACCCTTTCCTCCAAAAGCTATTTTTAGGCCCAACCTCTTTGAATACATCTACCGAAAAGGATCATTAACTAGAGGAATGGGACATTTTAGAATTGTGTAGTATAGAAACCATTGTTATAAATAGAGCATTTGCTCCTATGGAGCAAATGCTCTATTTATCACAATGGTTTCAAAAAGTGACTTTTACAGAGGTGTAAAAAGACGTATTTATGGAGGAAATGGATAGTCCATTTATTGCCTGATTTGCAATAAAACGTATGCACCGTTTGTTTTCCCAGTTTAGACACACCGGCTGTCTTTTTGTACAAGCCGTTGACTTGCCAAACTAATAAATAATTTTGTTTTCTCTAATCACAGAATAAAACAGCAACAACAAAATCACTGTAGATGTCTACCAGTATATATTAATAATACATACATATTGCATATTGTATTTTTATAGTTGTTTCCAAAACAGTATAGGTGACATCAGCACTGAAGTTTGTCTTTAAACACTGACATATAATACTCTATATACAATAACCAAGACAAATGTCTTACAAGAACTTAAGAGAAAAAAACAATCCCATTACCACCAGGCTATTTAGATAAGCACGCGCATATCCAAGTCTTAATACAGTGATGACCAGCTCACATAGAAATCAGTTGGGCTACACTCTCATATGAGACTATCACGTTACATTGTGCTGAAGGAGAATTGACCATGCAGTAGTCACACAATATTTTTACTTGAGTCTCCATTGTCTTTTGATACGTATCACACGGTGCAAAACTATATTCACAGATCAGGTCCCAGAGAAAAAAGACGTGAACAGTCGGCTGGAAGAGTACATAACGACCAGACAAAACTGCTACTTCCCGTTCAGCTTCGACAAAACCTTCGCCAAACAGTGTACTATGGACGACCTGCCAGTGAGAGATGCCAAGTTTGAGTCAGACCCGTGGTGCATCTTCGCTACGAACACCATATTTTCTTTCCTCGAAGGTTCGTTTGTAAAAGTAGTGTAGTTCAGGATGAGAGGGTTAGGTTTCTGTAGTAAAACACTATCTGGTGCGTTTTAGATTACGTCAGATGTTTTAGATTACGTCACATTTTAGATTGCATCAGATGTTTTAGATTTTGAGATACTGCGAATCGAGTTTCAAAGAGCTTGGATGCTGGTGGGACGCCGATTTAATCTGTGTCTCATATTGATCCTGACCGTTTGCAGTGACAGTCATGCCGCGCTTAGCAAGATAATGATTACTATGCCTAGTACAACCCATTCCCCCATAGGCTATTTTTAGATCCAACCTCTTTGAATAAATCTACCGAAACGGAGCATTATTTAGAGAAAAGGAACATTTCAGAATTGTGTAGTTTTGAAACCATTGTGATAAATAGAGCATTTGCATGGTTTTAAAATGTGGCTTTTACAGGGGCATAGAAAGGCGTATTTATGGAGGAAAGGGAAAAAGCACGTACACGGACAAAATTTAAATACTAATTGCCACACATATTAATCATGCGTGCAATAACCGTGACTCTAACCTCACATATTTTGAATATCTCCTGTTTACGATATTTTCTTACACGAAAATTGTTCGTCGAAATATATAACTTTTTATTCATGGATGGATATGTGTCTAATTTGGCGCACAATTAATCATAGGTGGACTGTGTAGCGAACAAGGACCATAACTCTAGCATATGTTTATTTTATTATCATCTGACTTGTCTCATGTTTGCCATGACCCGCGTATGTAATATTCAGTTTTGAAAGCAACCACTTTACATAATGAGCAGGTCCATGGTGATGATCATGTAACCATAGCAGAATAGGTTGGACATAAACGAATAAACTAACTTTCGTTCCTAGGTAGCTCGAAATTCTTCAAAGAGAAGTGTGGATTGACAGACCAGCTGTGTACAGACTATGTTGAAAATCCTGGTGGACTGGTTGAAGAAATGAAACAGATTAGAATGGACATCGATGGTTCCGGTGATATTAAGGTAGAATTTTTGACTGAGGACTGGCCTTACATTTGTTTGTTTGTATCGGAGATTAATGACGCTTTAACCCATTTGCTCCCAGTGGATTCTTCCATGTTTATATATTGGCTTAGTCTATTTCTTATCTTAGGGATGTCTGGTCTAAATTTTCATTTTTGTTTTGTTTTATATTGAATTTCCTACCAACAAACAGTGTAGACTCTGATCAGAGTCTACACTGTTTGCCTACGTCCATATATGGGATCGTGGGAGCAAATGGGTTACTATTTCGCTGCCAATGTCGCATCGTTCATAGCCTATGCAAACAGTTTGGATCAAGATGAGACGCCGAGTAATGAAGAAATTGGAAAAATGAAAATTGCAGCAGACGACAAAGGTTGCATACGATACAATTTGGCAGCCAAAATAGTTCAGTGATATGTTGACGTCAAGCTAGTTAGAACATACAAGTTGGGGAAGACCCCAGGGGATTTTCCGTACGTACATGAAACAAATTGAATTATGATAAACAAAACATTTAAATAACACTATCGTCTGTCGGAAGGTTTTGAAACGACGCGAAACATATCGTCTGTGGGAAGGCTCAGACCACATTCATATTGAAACGACGCAAAACATATCGTCTCTGAGAAGGTTTTGAAACAACACAAAACATATCATCTGGTTTCAGAAGGAAAACAGGATAAGTACGTGTTTAATTAAAATGAGTTTAGTAAAAGGTCAAACGACACACTCTATCGACCCCCCCCCCCCCACACACACACACACACATATTTTATTTCTGGATGGTGGTGGGGAGCTAACGATATATATAAAACAACCAAAATCAATTATGATTACTATCAAATAATAAGTATGAGGTTCAAATTATAGATGGTAATTTAATGAAGATTGAAAATAATGCAGAAAACTCTTCGATGGGCTTTCTGCATTGCCTTTATTATGTATAAAATGTATACATGAAGCTTTTTTTCATAGAGGTAACACCCCCCCCCCCTCCCCGGAACGTGTATTAGAGATACTACAGTATCAGGGGCGTAGCTAGCGATACGCACTTACGCACGTGCACAACATCAGTTTGAAAGATAAAAACATTATTATGGCTAAAATGAAGGAAAAATGGAAGGCTAAGTGGGGGTAGAGTCCGATAAACATTCTGCCTGGTCATGTAAGTTTTGAGCCATTCCCTCATACTGACGCCTTTTGACGCATCTGTAAAAAGTTACTTTTGGAAACCATTGTGATAAATAGAGCATTTGTTCCTAGAGGAGCAAATGCTCTATTTATCAAATAGTTTCAAAACTACTCAATTCTAAATTTTCCCGTGAAAGCAAGGCCCGGACCCTTATAGCCACTGTGCGTAAATTACATTTGAATTCAACTACTAAATAGAATGCCGTTAACCCTTTTCTTAATGAATATACGTTTAAAAACTAATGGCCTATTTTCAGCTTTACGACAGTGTGGGCGATGGAAGCATGGGCTACAAAATATTTAATATACAACCGATGGAACAGGATAGATCAAGGCGACACTACGTGGACGTAAGCTGGTGACCTATATCTACACGAGAGTCTGTCTATGAACCCTTTCCTCCTTAAATTCGTTTTTTTTCTACACCTCTGTAACATTCACTTAATGAAACCACTGTGATAAACAGAGCATTTGCTCCTATGGAGCAAATGCTCCATTTATCACAATGGTTTCAAAACCACACAATTCTCAAATTTTCCTTTTCTCTAGTAAATACATGTACTTCTTTTGAGTAGATTTATTCGAAGAGGTTGGACCTAAATTAGTCTATGGAGGAATGTGTTAAGCGCCCATTCATATATTGAACATAGGGGTCTTAAAATGCATGTGGTTGCTTAATGCACGGTAAAAGTACTACAGAAGGCTCCTATAGTAGCTTTATGCATTTCTTTTCACCTACATTAAGCTGCCACCTGCCTTACAGACCCATTCGTTTTAAGACAGGTTATCCCGTACTATAGAAAATAAGGAATAAGGTTTAACATGATGATAATGATTTTTAGTATGGCAGTTCAATAATAAAGGTGATAGGGGTGATGTTGGCAATGATGATGATTACGACAACGATTATGACTATGTATGATAATTGTACATATTAGTATATAACGATGATGATGATAATGATGATTATACTCAAAATTATAATGCTTATGATGATTATGATGGTAGTGGTAATGATGTTTATATTCTTGATATATATTATGATGCTGATGATCGAGCTGAGGTTGACGATCATGGTGATTTTTATATTGCCGTTGATGATGTTAGATATAATGAAGATCTTCACGACGATGATGGTATTGGTGATGTTGATGATGACGACGAAGACAGATACCAATGAAGTGGCCAACAATCTTTCTTGTAGGTGGGCAGTTACAGTATCCAGGCTGGACTGAATTTGAACAAGGATATAGTGAAATATCCTACAGATGATCAGATTGTATCATCGTGTCCTAACGCTCAAGCATGTACAAATTGCACTGGACCAGCAGCGCCAACCACTAATATGCCATCACCTACTACTGAATCAAGGTATGGTTACGACACTTCAACCGATTTAACCCTCTTCTTCATATAAACGCTTGTTCATGCGTTTGCAAACAGAGTAGCCTCAGATCTGATCTGATCAATATCTGCTCTGTTTGCGTATGAGTCGATATAGATCGGATTCTTTAGTTTTTGTTAAAGTTAAAATATCCCTTGAAAAATTTTAAAAATAAAAATTCAGCCGATAGATATTCATGTGGTTTATTTCTTTAAACAGGGAAAGGGTTAATGTGGGTATTTAGTCAATAGTAATTAGGTATCTTTGAAAACAGGTGGAGGTGCAATTACATAACGAAAGTAACTACCGTCCTACGTGAAGTTACCATCTGTTTTAACACTTTCAGTAGCATTTATATGTGGGTTGGTCACTTCATGAATATGCATCATAAGGTAATATTTGCAAGGAAATGTGTCGGTTAGACAAAAACGGTAGAATCATATCTATACAATTTCATTAGCTAACAGAGCAGACCCAGATCAGACGGCTCCTCGTCTGATTTGTGTCTACTCTGCTTGCAAAGGCGTGAAAAAGCGTTCATATGAAGGAAAGGATTAAAGACACATAATCGTGAGTTGTCTCTGTTCAGGGGTTTTGCTATATATAATTTCCTCTAAAACGCTAATAAATAATTATTGTCCATAAGAAGATGTGTACTAAATTCTCGTTTGTAATAAATGTTTATGGCAAATATAATCAGTCATGGCAAGAGTTGTATCCTTGTGTATACACGGTTAACTCGGCATAGATCTCAAACTCATACTCGGTATACATCTCTATCTCATACTCGGCATGCATCTCTATATCATACTCGGCATACATCTCTAATATTCGGCATACACCTCTATCCCATACTCGACATACATCTTAATCTCATACTCGACATACATCTCTATATCATACTCGGCATACATCTCTAACTCATACTCGGCATACATCTCTAACTCATACTCAGCCCGTTACATCACAAGTTCTCAGTCTATTCATTACTATTTCCGTCAGTCCCATACTGATCATTCAGCACCATTTCTCTCAATTTTATACCCAATTACTCGTACATCATGTTTTTTCTCGAGTACATACTAAGTTTGTTTTAACAACGTTTCTCACAATCCCATACGAAATTGATTCTAGTAATATTTCGTTCGATATAGCCCATATTCAGTACGTCCCAGCACCGTTTCTCAGTTTCATATATATTTCGTTCCAACACTGTTTATCTCGATCCCATGGTAAGTTCATTCAACACTTCCTTTCGATCCCATACTCAGTTGGATCCATGTTTGGTTTGATCCCATATTCAGTTCGTTCTTATACCGTTTCTATCAAGCACATGCTCGTTACGTCTCAAACCTTTCTTTCATGTTCAGTTCGATCTAACATTAGTTTTTCGAATATAAGTCCGTTCTAATCCTATACTTAGTTTGTTCCAGTCCCATACTTAATTCGTGCCAACAGTTTCACACACTCATATAATAAGTTCGTTCCAACATTTTGTTTTTGTCACTGCCGTATTGCAAAAATTACAACACTCTCTCAACCCCATACTAATGTCTATCCATAACCATATTTATTAGATTAAATGCCAACACTGTTTAACTCAATCCCTAACCAAGTTCATTCCAATCCCATACTTAGTTAACCCACACTTTCTCGTTCAAACACCACTTCACTCAGTCTCATACTTAGTTCGTTCAAACGTTGTTTTCTTTCAAATGAATACTATATTCGTTCCATCATTGTTTCTATAAGTCCCGTACATGTACTGAGTTCGTTTAAGTATTGTTTATGTCAGCTCAATACTGTGTTCGTTCCATCACTGTTTCTGTCAGTCCCGCACATGTACTGAGTTCGATCAGGTATTGTTTCTATCAACTCAATACTGTGTTCGCTCCATCATTGTTTCTGTCAGACCCGCACATGTACTGGGTTCGTCCAAGTATTGTTTTTGTTAGCTCAATACTGTGTTCGTTCCATCATTGTTTCTGTCAGAACCATACATGTACTAAGTTCGTTCCATCACGGCTTCACCCAATCCCATGCTAAGTCCTTGAAACCCCATACCCCGTCTTGCTCAAACACTTTTTCTCATCCCTTCTGGAATCAATGTTAATTTCTCTTCCATCAAATAGCCTTTTAAATGACATCTTTGCAGTAAGCTTACTTATAAAAAGTGAGTAATCTAAATACAGCTTGACAATGCACTTTCACTAGCACTGGCAAATAAACCCCATTTTCGTTTTAGAAGAAAAGCATCCGTATTACATATGCATCGTTTCGTATCTGAGCAATACAATTTACGCTTGACCATTCTTTACATAACGATAGGACTGGCTTATTCAAACCTCAGACATATCCATACCGTCGTCTACATCACTGCCTGTCCCACGGTCCTAGTCACGGGTCGAAATAAAGCACATTTTGTAAATCAAAATAGTGCAAAGATAATTCAATTTAAAAGACATTTTGTGACACCATGCATATAGCTTTGATATCTATGCCCAACCGTAGTCAGAGGTAACAGAACTTATTTAACCCTTTGAATGCGGACTATGTGTGTACTGTCATTTGCAAATAGTGTAGACCCAGATCAGAGGGATTCAAGAGGAACCGTCGTATCAGTGATTGCACTCTTTGTCATTCAAAATCTTCCATACAATTGTTGGCCTTTCATACTAAATGAATTCTAGCATTCAAAGAATTATTAAGGTGTCCCGTGTTTGATACAAATATTGAAGTACCGGTATATCGAAAAGTTACGAGCTATACTTCGGCAATTTGTGTAAAACCATATTGTGCATCGGATACATAACGGAATATACCCAGCTATGTCGATGTTTGAATGTCGTATAATACATCGGGTAACTTAACCCACTATTTCCCATATTATTAACGATGAGCTCGTTCAAAGTGGATTTAGGAACCCGTCTATTTTCTAATTGAGGGGATACAGCGAAAACATATTTTCTAATATAACCCACAAACATCGACTTGTTATGCAAGCTGTGCAGACCCTGATCAGAGGGCTCATGAAAGAACACTTTCTTATGGACCTAATTGTTTGCCTATTCCCATAAATGAGTTTAAATGCATTATGGTCATATAGCACCACCTCCCTAAACTGAACGAATAAATGCGTATCGATATCGGTCTGAACCCATTTGCGGCCAGTGGATTCCTCCATATGTATATATTGGATTAGTCCATTTTTATCTAAGGGATGCCTGGCCTAAATTTTCAATTTCGTTTTGTTTTATATTGAAATTCCTATCAGCAAACAGTGTAGACTCTGATCAGACGCCTCATTATGCGGTGTCTGGTGAGAGTCTACACTGTTGGCCTACGTCCCATATAAGGGATCGTGGGCAAAAATGGGCTAAAGACGGGTGGCAGCTTAATGCAGGATGAAAGTCATGCAGAAGGCTCCACCGGGATCATCCTACATTATACAGCTAACAGCTAAACAGACGTAATTCTTCTTTATTAATTGCGGGATTAGATGGATTTTACTGTATTTCAAAAACTTCTACAAGTAGATCCAGACCAGACATAGAGTGGTTCAGCGTCTGTTTAAGATACAACGTGTTTGGCATTCTGAATGGTGTTTTAAAGAAGTAAAATAAAATATATATTGAGAATAGAAGCTAAATGTAATGTTTACAGAGGAAATACTGCATATTTCAGTAAGAAAGGTCGATATAATTATATAGTTTAATTTCTCTGTTTCGATTAGTTATTAAATTAACACGGTGAAAAGACTTGCATCTGCTATAAATACAGAACAAACATAATACAAATGGCGTCCAAGGGAGTTTTATCCATTGCTTTAGTTTGCAATAAGCAACCTCCTCTCTTATAAATCTAGACAATTATTTTGTCTTGTATTGGGATAATACAATATGTGTAACTCATGCGTACCCAGTGCCCCTTAAAGCGACATAGGCAAACAGTGAAGATCTGGACCAGAGGGCTGCTGAAGGAGTCCTCTGCTCGGGGTCTGCACTATTTGCTGAATCTGTCGATGTCAATGGTTGATGCCAGTAAATATGTTGTGTACTGTGTCCCGTCAACGTGAAAAATAAACGAGTTCCAACATAAGATCTAGTCGGGTTTTCCTTAACCCTTTCATCGCCGCAGATCCGCCTTTTCAAGGCGGCGTCTGATCAGGGACTTCACTATTTGTCTCAATATGTGCTTTATTCGTTGAAATTTGCATTTATTTATCTCATTTCCTTAGTTTACTGAATTATTTAACAAACTTGGATTGCAGACGACAATTAGAAATTTGGCACCGAAAGGGTTAACCCTTTCCTTCATATTGACGTGTGCCACGCATTTGCAAACAGAGCAGACCCAGATCAGACGGCTTATATAGGAGCTGTCTGATCATGGTCTGCTCTGTTTGTTAATGGAATTTGAAACAGATGTGTCTTTACTTTCTAAAATGGCTACAATTTATCATCTTCCGTATTTCATTATAACTATTTTGTCCATAAATATGCTTGCCTCTTGCAGTGAATACACACAAAATCGGTTGGTCAGATTCTTTCCATTGCTATCATTAACTTATCACATAAAATTGTATTTTATTACTAATGTATATATATATATATTAAGGTCATAACACAAGAAGTATTATTAAGTGCAGACCGAGTCACACATACGCTGGGATCTGCCTGGTGTAACAGACTAACATTTAACACCAATGACTTTATTTCTTACTAAAATATGCACACGATTATTAACCCTTTCAGCGCTGAATTTCCAGAAAAGAATAGTCCATCATTGTTTATAGGTATAGTCCATACAGTATGAAAGCGGATTCTTTGTGAGAGGACAAACAAACAGTGAAGACCCTGAGTAGATAGCTCCTTTATGATTCCTCTGATCTGGGTCTATACTGTTTGCAAATGTCAGTGCACTCATTTCCCACAGTCAAATGGTTAAAAAGAAATATTTGTCTGATTTCTATTTCATATGCCAGACGTATTGTCAATAAGGTTTGACCTGGCACTGTATGAATATTCCGCTTTTTTCCGTAAGCTGTTTTATCTGTCCGAACACACACTGAAGCACGCGTCGCTATTCAATGACACTTGCACATTATAAGCTTTTTCAGTGTGATACAAGCGTTAGTGACTCAGTGGTTTAATCAGAGCAATACCGATATTAGTGCCGTGGGTTCGAGCACCACCGTAGTAGACTTTTACATGCATGTGGTTTTAAGGTATGAGATTTTTAAAATCATTTTGGGCAGGTGGACACATGCTAGCCACGAAAACAAAGTGTGTGAATTTATACCGTGGAACTTATATTAGACAAAATATATTAACAGTGCATACTTGATGTTACCAAACAGTTATATTTAGGCAATCTACCGTACACGTCACGCAAACCACTCTTAGGAAGCGCTCTTTGTACTAAAATGAAAAAAGAAGAAAACAATAATAACGAATGAAGAATAAAGAGAAATTTCATGATAAAAGATATGTTGCCTTTGTTTAATAAAGTTTTACCTAGATTCGAACCAACAACTCCTATTCTTTGAGTCAGCGACACAATCTACTGGTCTATTGTGACAATATTAATATTGTTTAGCGTGTGTAGTACCGGTATAATGTTCCGCGTGTGTAGTACCGGTATAATGTACCGCTTGTGTAGTACCGGTATAATGTACCGCGTGTGTAGTACCGGTATAATGTACCACGTGTGTAGTACCGGTATAATGTACCGTGTGTGTAGTACCGGTATAATGTACCGTGTGTGTAATACCGGTATAATGTACCGCATGTGTAGTACCGGTATAATGTACCGCGTGTGTAGTACCGGTAAATGGTGCTAAGCTCGTAGCGATTCCAGGAAATTCACGATTTTTCATCAACGAAAGTTGGCAGAAAGTGATGAGTGCCAGGTCAAACCTTACCGATAATAGCAGTGATGCCTTATATCAATTGCTTAGTTGTTTATATAGCATTAGATATTAGCCGTTTTGTGGCTGCTTAGGACAAATAGTTTCTGTATTTAGTAGCTGTTCTTACTAAACAACATCAAATTAACACATTCAGTGCCAGGATTGACAACATTAAAATTCTTAAACAGATAATGTCCAGATCAGAAATGGTGTAAAGCGGCATCTGATCAAAATTCAAACTGTGTCATTCAAAGTTGGACTGGTCATGATGTCATAATAGCAGTGAAAGGGTTAGTTACGTAATAAATATGATTCTTTAGAATTTCTTGTTCAAGCGTCTACAATTCGACATGTCAGACCCGTGGAGAAATTTGTGTTATGTTTTCTGATAAGGTTTTGCAGTTTTTGTAGCGGCTGTTTCTCCTCTTGAACAATATTAACCAACATGTTGATTCTAAAATTTGCAAACAGATAAGATCCAGATCGGAAGCCATGTAACGTGGCGTCTGATCGGAGTCCAAAGTGTTTGTCACCATTTGTTAAACTATTTTGACGTCACATTTTCTTTAACAAACTTAGTCTTACTGATGAAGCATTTTGTTTTCATAACAACAGTGCAGAGTCAGATCAGTATTGTTCTAAATGAGTAAATGACCAGAATTTGCTCTTCCTGTTAACTATCTTATAAATGATTTCATAATAGCAGTGAAGCCGTTAATCATGTAGTAAATGTATTATTTATCCTTTAGAAGTCCTTGTTCAAGTGTCTACAATTCGATGAGTCAGACACATGAAGCAACATGTTATGTTTTATAAGGTTTTGCAGTTTATGTAGATCTAGTAGCTGTTTCTCCTTTTAAACAATATTAACCAACATGTTAAGTGCTTCATAGTGCCAGGTTTGACAACTTTACCATTTACAAACATATAAGAGTGAGTGAGTGAGTTGGGTTTAACGTCCGACCAACAGTATTTCAGTTATATGCAGACGGCACCCGCATGAAACAAGTTATAGTGCTGCCTCACTGAAATACCCCTGCCGCGGGCACATTGGCAAGGGCATCCCACCCAGTCACATTATCCTGACACCGGGCCGACCAGTCCTAGAACTACACCTTTTAATGTCGAGCGCAGACAAGGGGGCTACTAGTACCAACTTTTAACGACTTTTGGTCTGTCGCGGCCGGGGATCGAACCCACGACCTTCCGTACATATAAGATCTAGATTGGAAGCCACGTAACGTGGAGTCAGATCAGAATCCAAGTGTACTGTGTTTCATCATTTGTTAGACTGTTTTAGTGTCACATTGGCGTTAGCAAATTGGGCCTTACTGATGTAAAAAAAATTGATTTCATGACAGGATCAGATCAATATACAGTAGAACCCCTCTAATGCGACCACTTAATGAATAAACATAGGTGTCTTTATAAGCAGATGGTTGCTTAATGCAGGACAAACGTAGTTACTTTTGTCTTGTATTAAGCTACCACCTGCATCTAGCTCCCCGAATTATACCTCTTTTAGGTGGTCGTATCAGCGGGGTTTTACTGTAGTTCTAAAGAGATTATATACCAGAACGTGTGCTTCAATCTTATATCTTACTGTCCTGTTCAAAATACTTACACGGTTTAATATCACGTTCTTTCGTATAACTGTAAAACCTCCTCCGGGATGTTTTGTTACATTGTTTTGTTGCATTGTTAAGAATGTTTCTATCAAACTGTCAGTCATGTTTACATATATGGTTTGTCCTTATGGGCTTTAAAGCTCAATGGAATTATTTAAATAAAACTTCAACTTCTAAAATTTCAAGTTCGTGTTTACTTCTCTTCATTTTAGTCCAGTCATTGAACTAAACTCTTTCCCTCATACTGACGACTTTTGACGCATCTGTAAAAGTCATTTTTTAAAAACCATTGTGATGAATACAGCATTTGCTCCATTGGAGCGACTGCTCTATTTATCGAAATGGTTTCTGAACACAACTATACAATTTTCACTTTCTCTAGTAAAATTTTTAATGCTCCTTTTGGTAGATTAATTCGAAGAGAGTCGATCTAAAAATAGCCTGTGAGGTAATGGGTTAACGTAAACGTCCGCAATGACCCGCGTTCTCTTAACCCATTCCCTCATAGACTATTTTTAGACACAACCTCTTTGAATAAATCTACCGATAAGGAGCATTAATTAGAGAAAATGAACTTTAGAATTTTAGAATTGTGTAGTTCTTAAACCATTGTGATAAATAGAGCATTTGCTCCTTAGGAGCAAATGCTCTATTTATCACAATGGTTTCAAAAAGTGACTTTTACAGAGTCGTCAAAAGTCGTCAATATGAGGGAATGGGTTAATGTAGACAGCAGATTTAACCCTTTCCCTGTTCAATTAATCCATGTAAGAAACAATGATATCATGAATATTTATTAGCTGATGTTTTTTTATGATACATGCACACAGGATGTTTTTGGTAGTGTATACACACTATTGGGTTTTTTGTAATGTCAGATGTATTATATAGTTTCTTAAGCAAACGGGGCTGACCTATAGGAGTCGCCTGATCTGGCTTTATTCTGTTTGCAACTGCGTGAAAAAGCGTTTATATGAAGGAAAGGAAGGGGTTCATTCATAAACAAGATAAGAAAGTATCACTCATTCAGAAAATTTGTAAACAGTAATGCCTCTCTATAACGGCCACTAAATTATGTTAATTTGTTGTCATTTAGGACAGGTGGCTTCTTAAAACAAGGTGAAAGAAAAACAGAACGCTCCCATAGGAGCGTTCTGTTTTACTTTCACCTTGCTTTAAGCAGCCACCTGCCTTTAACACAAAATATTTGATGTAAATTAGGGGCCGTTATAGAGAGGTAATACTGTAATTGTTTGGGTTTGCTTTTTCAGTGACTCCAAGCAGGGCGTGCTGACGTACGTTTTTATCTTCCTGTTCGCCATTTGTTTATTGGCAGTGCTCGTGCTAGCATTCATGTTATATCGCAAACGAACGAAGAAACCAAAAGGTAAACTAGTTGTCTATTTACATTGTATCACTGGTTTAGATTTAACCCTTTCCCTGTTTTATGTTTATTCCTGATTTCAGTACCTACTGAATATTCATGGACAAAACGGTTATGATGAAATATGGAAGGTGGAAAGTTGTAGCCATTTTTAAACTAAAGAAACAGACCTATTAAATTCCATAAGCAAACAGAGCAAACCCTGATAAAACGGCTTCTATAGTTGCTGTCTAATCTGGGTCTACTCTGTTTGCAAAGTGTGAACACACGTTTATATGAAGGAATGGTTAAATACCGACATTTATGTTATAGAAAAACTGGTTTAGGTTTTAACAAAAACTAGGGAGCATTTGTTTGTGTCAAACAGGTTTTTCAGACGTTTCATTTGATATAGCGAAATGGATTTGAACTGAAACGAGTTTATATATTTTTTATTGAAACGAGTTCACCAGTCGCACCAAACCGTCCCGTGCGCGTTTGATATTGTTCGATTTATTCTGACAAAAGAGCAATGTGTGGGATATTCGTGGTTGTACAAAATAGTTATAATGAAATATGGAAGATGGAACATTGTAGCCGTTATAGAAAGTAAAGAAACGGACCGTTCACATTTCATCAGCAAACAGTGCAGACCCTGATCAGACGGCTCCTATAGGAGCCGTCTGATCTGGATCTACTCTGTTTGCAGATGCGTGAAAACACGTTTCTATGATTGAAAGGGTTAAACTACTGCTTTACACAATACAAACATCCTTAGCTTGCATTAATATTAGTCATATAACAAATAGAAAGATTATTAAAGAAAAAATGGCGGAAGTGCTCTATTTTATTTAATCATACAAGTCCCCATTTTGCATTTACATTCAGATAAACCAAGCTTCATGAATCACACATGGGGGTTGCTTGCTCAGTTTGGCCAATCGGTTTCCAGTATTTCGTAAATAAATGAATCAAATAAAACCAGATGAAAGTTTGACAAATCTGTTTAGGATTCAAACTCGTTTAATGTAAAAACATTTTCCTAGAATCGGCCCGGGTCGCAGTACAATAGTGTGTATACAGTAACTAGAATTGTAGTAGGCATAGAGAAGAAGCTATCACCTGTCTCCAAGATGTACATGTATATTGATACTAAATTAAACTTCCAGTTTATAGGAGTTTTACTGTATGCTTGTATGGGTATCAAGTAGCAGTATTACATTGTGTATCTATCCTTACAGACGATCCTTACATTACCCCGATGGGAGACAGACCAGTTGTTGTCGGCTCGGCATACTCGAGTGAATCCTACGAGGTCGAGAAATTCGATACGCCCGATGACTTCATCGCTGATGGACCGTCCCCTATACATTCTCAATTTTGAATAGAAAATAATGTATTTAATAGCAGTAGCAGATAACTGCTTAATACATTTAACAAAGGATCCAGTAGATGTATATATTTGTCCTGTATAATCTCCTTCAGTGCCATGAAGACGGGTCTGTGATATCATATACAAAATGAGTGGATCTAGATGAAACGCCGAGTAACTCTGCAACTCACCAGGATTCAAACTGTTTGTTTTCAAGCTTTCAGTAATATTATTTTAACTTGGGTATGTTCACATGACTTGTTACGGAGTTAAGCCATTTCAACGCTGAACTATTAGAGTGGAAATAACCCATCAGTGTTTAACTGTAGAAAGGCTTAACATTTGCTAGAGGATTTTAAATGACAAATAGTGCAGACCCTGATCAGAGGGCTTCCGGTCTGTGTGTACACTATTTGTAAATGAAAGGACACGTGTGCCCCGAACTGAAAGGGTTCCAGCAATGTTTCGGTGTTTTAACTTGAATTTGGTTCTCTCCGAAGTTTTTATCAGTCATTTCCACTGAACCCTTTTCCAAGGTGACAATAGTTATAATGTGAACCTGTGTGATTGAGGTTGTGATCACATGACCCGTGGCAGAATTAACCCATTCCTCCATAGGCTATTTTTAGACCCAGCCTCTTTGAATAAATCTACCGAAATGAAGCAAAAAGGAATATTTTAGAATTGCATAGTTCATTCTGAAACCACTGATAAATAGAGCATTTGCTCATAAGGAGCAAATGCTCTATTTATCACAATGGTTTCAAAAAGTGTCCTTTCACAGATGCGTAGAAAGGAGTATTTATGGAGGAAAGGGTTAAGGGTTAAAGCATTTTTTTTAATTATTAATTTTTACATATTGCAGATTGCAGAGCTATAGATTAAGATTTGACTAACATACTAAATTCGTCCTTTTCCAACCAAACCCTATGTTGTGACTAATGTTTAGAATCGTCTTTTCGAGACGATTCTAAAGAGTGGTGACAACATAGGGCTTCCTTGAGAAATAAAGAAATTGACCCGGACCCCTTATCTGGACCCCTGGTAGTTTGTATGAGCAGCATAGTATGCACACATACATTTGCACACATACATTTGCACACATACATTTGCACACATACATTTGCATCATATCGGTAGTTATATTGTGTTGATACTATGTTTTGTTTGTATGAGTGTAAGCCTGTGATAAGCCCTCATAATACCAATACATGGACATTTCAGGGCATGCACATGCTTCAGGTAACATACCTACCTGGTTGTGGGGTTATTAACCCTTTCACCGCCAATGTCGCAAAAAATGCACCACGACAAATAGTGCAGTCCCAGATCAGACGCCGCCTTTTCAAGGCGGCGTCTGATCAGGGACTTCACTTTTTGTCTCAAATTATATTTCTATATCTGTGCTTTATTCCTTTGAAATTTACATTTATTCATCTCATTTCCTTATTTTGCCAAATGATTTAACAAAAGTAGTTTGCAGACGACAATTAGAAATTTGGCGCCGAAAGAGTTAATCACCTACTCTCAGAGGTACAGATAACATGCGTAAATGAAACCATATTCACGAATAAGTTCTTTATTTCTCCCCAAACCCTGTGTTGTAACCACTCTTTAGAATCGTCTCTTTGAGACGATTCTAAAGAATGGTCACATCATAGGGTTTGATGGAGAAAGGACGATTCTAGTGTTTCAGTACTCACCTTTATGGTCTTACTAACAGCATTTTTGAATTGACTCTTGTCTATATGATACATGTATACAATGGCACCTCTCTAAATGGATCAATGGCACCTCTCTAAATGGATCATTTCATAAACAGGGATAACCATAACAGCAAGTGGTTGCTTAACACAGGATGAAAGTAACGCTGATAGTTTCTATATGAGGGCTTTTTGTATAACGTTCATCCTGCATTAAGCTCCCACTTGACTTTATAACCCAGAATATTTAGATGATCACTTAACAGAGGGGTATCTGTGTTGTTACGCGTAACTATAATGGCTGCTAATGTGAAAAAGAGTTGAATATTTTGGCAGCTAACTTTATTCCATTCGTCATCAAATGAATTTCTACCGTTGAGATTATGTCATTATTTTTACTACCATGATCACATTGTCAAACAATCTGGATCAAAGATCTGGGTCCATGCTTAAAACCCTTTTTAGTCGAGTCTGAATTTGTTCTCAAGCTTTGGCTCAAATCTGACCAACCAAAACTTGAAAAAGAACTCAGACTCAACTAAAATGTTTTATAAGCATGGATACTGAACTATTCGCAAAGATTATCATATATGCGTCTGTGATGTCCGGCTGTCATGCTAAATATTATACTCAGGCAAATTTCCCTTTGTCATGCTCTGCAAGATACTCGGCAAAATGACATGTTGCCATGTTCAATAATATACTCAAACAAATGCCAAGTTGAACCCACTTAGGCAATATGTCGTGTTGCCATGCCAAATGCTTTCAGGCAATATGTCCTGTTGTCATACTCACTAAGATACTGAGGCACAATGTCCTGTTGTCATGCTCAATAAGATACTCAGGCAATATGTCCTGTTATCATACTCAATAAGATACTCAGGCTATATGTCCTGCTGTCATACTAAATAAGTCACTCAGGCAATATATCCTCCTGTTATGCTCAACAAAGTACTCAGGACATCACATACATCTTCATATCACTTAGTTTTCAACCGGTTTATTTTTCATGCACAGATACACAATCATTTCTTTTTACAGCCTGAAGTTTTTCATTTAGCTGAAAATTATCTTTGCTGTAAATATGATAACATCCCATACCCTGATATGAAGCAAGATTTACTTACTTGCGAGTTGTTCGAACTTTTGAGGAATCACTGACCCAGTGTCAAACAGTTTGGATCCTAATAAGGATGTCTCATCTGGATCTAGTATGTTTGCAAACGACGGTTAGGTCGCGCTCGGCAGGACTGTCAAATAATCAGAACCATTGCAAGTGGTTAGGAACGCGAGTTTTCACATTGTAATATTTAACCTTTAGCCTGCTGAGCAAATTATTTTTACAGAATTTTTCACCCACTACATTTTCAAATTTCAAGCAATGATCTATTGTCTTCCAAACCGCAATCAGAGTGTCAAACTCGGCGTCTCATCTGGATCCAAACTGTTTGCATATATATTCACTCACCCGCCCATAGCAGGCTAAAGGTTAACGCTTTCCCTAATATAAACGCCTTTCACGGATATGCAAACAGGTTAGACCCAGACCAGACGTCTGGTAACGGTCTGCTGTGTTTTCTTTCAACATGATATAAACTTGATTCTACCGTGTTTTTATAGCAAACAACTTCCTTGAAAAGTTAACATTTAAAACATTCAGCTAATAGATATTCGCGATGCAATTATTTCTTACATGAATAATGAACATGGAAAGGGTTAATGCATGTGAAATGTGTGTCAAGAAAATGCATTCGTTACAGGTGATTTTGTATATTTACATATTATTATGTTTCTAAAATAATAATGTTTAGAAAGGGTCCCATGAGTATCAGAATTTGTTCATAGCTTAACTTCCGGTCGTATGGGCATTTGCCATCATTAACGTTTGCCTGCTAGGCGTTGTCTGACTGACATTTGTAAGTAGCCTGGATCCAGATGAGACACCGAGTAACTCGGTGTTCCAGTAGGATCCAAGCTGTTTGACACTCTGTCAATAGTTTCTCAACAGATCTGTAACAGATCAGAGTTTATCACATTCCCTTATAGACTAATTTTAGACCCAACCACTCTGTATAAATCTATCAAAAAGGAGCATTTACTAGAGAAAAGGGCAATTTTAGAATTGTATGGTTTTGAAACCATTGTGATAAATAGAGCATTTGCTCCATAGGAGCGTCAATATGAGGGAATGGGTAAAGTAGACCTCATTTTCATAGCAGACAAAGGGTTCAGTTGTAAGCATTTTACGCTGGTTAACTCGTGATCAAGTGTTTTCATCATACATACTTATTGCGTGTCATTCATGAGACATAACAAATTCCGTTTTTTAGACACAGATTGGGAAGGCTTGTTTAACGCTCAACAGTAAAACTCCTCTAAACCGGGGTTCTAGTAGAGAATGATTTAGATACAGTAAAACCTCTCTTAACCGGAATTCTAGTGGAGAAGAATTTAGATACTTTTAGGCAGATGACTGCTTAATGCAGGGTGAAAGTCATGCAGAAAGCTCCTCTAGGTCTTCCAACCTGCATTAAGCTGTCACCTGTCTCCAAGACCAATATTTATACTAAATTTAATGTCCGGTTAAGAGAGGTTTTACTGTACTTCTTGGCAGGTGAATACTTATTGCAGGGTGACAGTCATGCAGAAAGCTCCTCTACCTGCTTGATGCAGGGCGAAAGTCATACAGAAAGTTCCTAGTGTGCCTTTCACCCTGCTTGAAGCTGCCACCTATCTCCAAGACCGATATTTATACATATTTGAACGTCCGGTTTAGATAGGTTTTACTGTACTACGTTAGAAGATCTATTAATGTCAGGGACAATGGACATATAATAGCATTATCGATAGGGGGATGTTTGGCTGTGGAAAAAAACATAAAAGTTCGTAAGCAAACAGGACAGACCCTGGTCAGACAGTTTCTACAGGAGCTGTCTGATCTGGGTCTACTCTGTTTGCAAAGACGTTGAGAGGCATATCTAAGAAAAGGGTTAAATATGTGCCATAACAATCATGGAAATGTTTGTAGTAAAACAATACCAAGGAAACAAAACGTGCTAACTTCCTCGTGGTTTTTATTTTATACCCCCACAAACGAACGCTAACAATTCCTGTTTATGTGACTAGATAATTACGTGAGAACAAAATATATTTTGTTCTCATCGGTTGTATGTGGCTTATTTTCAGTTTGTGTGGCTATTTTGAACAAAAGAATAGCCACATACACTCAATCCGGCTTTTCCGGATCATAACTTCCAAAGTATAAAAGCTATTGACTTCAAACTCATATATAGATGGATCACATTGACCGCAAGTGCAGTGCACAAGGTTTGTAACTCTGTCTTCAGTATTTTTAGAGTTATTGCCCTTTGTTATTTTTTTTCAGTTTTCCCGAGTTTTTTCTAAACCTTTAGAGATATTGAAGTGATATGTGGTATGTGGCTTTATAATAATGAGTTACAGATCAAGTTAGAATTTCGTTACGCTTCATTGATTTTTCACAGAAATACAGTGATTTTACTTAGAAATTTTCCGGAAATTCAGGTTTTCCGGATTTTTTTTTCTAAACCCTTGCAGATATTGATGTGATATTTGGTATGTAGCTTTATAATAATGAGTTACAGATCAAGTTTGAATGTGTTACACTACATTATTTTTTAACGGAATTACAGCATTTTGACTTAGAATATTTTAGGAAATTTCACGTTTTCTGGAGGTTTTTTTTCTAAACTGTAGCAGATATTGTAGTGATTTATTTCAATAACCCCATCTCTGTGTCAAATGGGGGTATTGATCACCTTTAGTTCTAGTTGTAATTGCGATGTCTCATATCTAGCTAAGACAACACTGTAGTTAACAAAGAACACTATATTTTGGTTTTACTTTTCACAACTTTAAGTTTAGTTTCATAACAAAAATCAAATCTGAAAACACGATCTATTGCTTTAGAAGTTCCATAACCGTGTCTGAATACCATATACACTATACAGTAAACCCCATCTAAACCGGAATTCTAGTAAAGAAACATTTAGATACTTTCAGGCTACCTAGAGGAGCTTTATCTATGACTTCCACTCTGCATTAAGCTGAGGTTTAGAGGGTTTTAACCCTTCGCTGCCAAACTCTGTCGTCTGCTAACTTTGTCGTCTGCTACAAATTATCATTCTTTTGATTTTCTTCATTTTTGTTTCAAAAACATGGTAACAGTAACAAACAGTTTGGATCCTGATGAGACGCCGAGTTATTCGGCGTCTCATCTGGATCCAAACTGTTTGCATAGGTAATCACAGATCCGACATTGGCAGCGAAAGGGTTAACTGTACATGTTTTTTCCCTAGATGTGTTTTTTTCTAACTCCTCGATGAAAAATAAAAATAGAATTGAACTGGATTAGTTCTTTTGGTTCAGTTCAACCGGACTGTAGAGTGGGTCGCTTGTTGTACCATTACATGTCATATAGGGCATTTTATGCAATGATCTAAATTAATAGCCTTTTAGACTATGTTCTTTTAATACGTTCCACATAAGCGTCCTGTCATTTGGATCGAATCATTTTGTTTTTAAAATCAACAAACTTTTATGCTACATACAACTTTCCACGTTTTCTCTTAAACATTCTATCTACTTCTGATTGCAGAATAAAGGTATTCCCTTGTGTGGAATAACTCGACTTAAAAGTCGTTACGGTCAATGTTATTACACATACGGCACTAATTTCCGAACGCTAAGCCGAATTAAGACAAATATATTGTCACCAATCTTAAGAGTACATGTATACCATTTAAATTGAGACATAGGATAGGGTTTCAATATGGAATGCGGGGTCGAGGAGAAGGTCACCCTACTAAAACGGGTTTCGGACAAGATTTTTAGCACAAAAACATATTGCATTGCGATATCAATCTGAATTACATTAAACCAGAAAATGATATAGAGGATCTGTTGCAAGTTGTCTTTTAAAAGCACATGTTCCTAAACGAGCCTTAGAAAATGTCATTAAGCGATCCTTGGCGAGCTTAATTACATTTTCTTGGTGAGTTTAGGAACATGTGATCTTAAAAGACAACTAGCATCAGATTCTTTTTCTCACATAACAAAAAAAGTGTATTTTCGCCGTTTAAATGACATGTAAACATCGGTTTCCATGGTTTGACGTCATATATAACGTATGACGTCATATATGTTCTAAAGTGATCTTACACGTGTTACAGATCAGGGAATCTTAACCTGTTGTTCTAACTCGGAGATAAGGGAAGGTATGTGACAAAACAGTTGTCCTTTGTCTTCATGTAAGCTATCTGTACTCTTAGTTTGGTAATAGTATATTATTCTTAGCCCCTTTCCTCATAGGCTGTTTTTTAATACATCTACGCAAATTGAGCATTTACAATAAACAAGGACATTTTAATAATTGTGTGGGTTTTAAACCATTGTGATAAATAGGGCATTGTTCTATAGGAGAAAATGCTCAGCCTCTATATATCACAATGATTTCAAAAGCTTTTACACTGGGTTATCATCCGTTAATGACAATCCTTAATTTTCTTCTTGCACGCTATTATACAGTAGACGTGTTTTGCAATAAAGATTTTAATTATCATAGTTATTGCAATTCCGGTTGGTACCACTATGCAATAATTCTGTATTCATCTCATCGTGATTTCAATAATTATTACATCTCTTGCAACACCGAAAATGTTGTAGATATTACAATGAAAGTTCACGTGCCGATGCATGCTATGCAAGGCAACCCCATTCTTCATTTTCTTCTGCTGGTCGGAAGAATTACTCCACACAAGGTATTGTAGACATTCCGATGAAAGTTCAACCATTGGTGTAAGTGGTTAAAAGTACAATGCACATGCACTTTTACTCATTTTCAACAAATTTAGACTAACCGTTAAAGCGTTTTCATATTGTCTTGTCTATAGCATAACTATAAAGGTAACGTAGATCCTGTCTATAAGAACTATAAAGGTAACGTTGATTTTGTTTATAGCATAACGTAGATCCAATGAAAGTTTTCATCAGGATGCAGTAGATAAGTGGACAAATATTGTAATGTACAAGGACCAATAGCAGTCGCTCGCTGTCTATAATCAGTTTATTCCCCATCTTAGTTTTGTTTGTTGTATTGTAGACAGTTCAGTAACAATAGAACAATAGACTAATACTTCCTTAAACCGGATTTAGTGTAAATATTTGCCTTGAAACAGATCACTGCTTAATGCAGGGTGAAATCCACACAGAAAGCTTTCTGTATGACTTTCGCCCTGCATTAAGCAGCCACCTGCATAAAAGTACCTAAATTATTCTCTACTAGAATTCTGGTTTAGAGGATTTTACAGTATATAGATACAATACATTTAGAGGAAATACAGTACAGTGCAGTGCTTATTATGAGTCTGCAAGGCAGTTTGTAGCTTAATGCAGGTCAAAAGTAATGCAGAAAGCTCCTATAGTAGCTTTCTGCATAACATTTGTCCTGTATTGAGCAACCACCTGTCTTTTAAGATGTCTGTGTCAATGCAATATAAGGTCACTTAGGCGGGGTCTATTGTATAAAAGTTATCTTCCTAACATGGAAAAGCAATTCACAACAAAGATACAGTTATCACCTTTTTCTCTTAACCCTTTACTCCATAAATACGCCTTTATATAACTTTGCAAACTGAGTAGACCTAGTTCAGACGATTCCAGTAGGAGTTTTTTTTAATCAGGGTCTGGTCTGTTTGCTTATGATATAATATAATTATATTAGTTCTCATCTGATAGAACAGTTTCTGTCATAGCCAAATTTTAGCGTGTTCATGTGCTATTATTACAATTAATCTAAATAATATTCATGATGTCATTATTTCTTTAATGAATATTCCTGGAGTAAAGGGTTAAATCCCCTTGAATAGTCACGCTTATAGTCATCTAGCATCTTTTCTTTTTATTGTTTTGTTGTTTGTTATTTGTTTACTTTGTTGTTTTGTAGTTGTCCGGAGGGGGAATTTTATTTACATTTTGACTTTGGTGAAAGTGGGATAAGGACGAGGTTGGGTACCCGTAAACCAGGTTTAAGTCCCCCAGTAGCCCTTTTTTTTGGCTGCTAGCCGTTCCAAGGCGGCACTCCTGCTTTCAGCCTACGGTCAATTTTGTTGTTTAATATGCTTAATGTTTAATGTGTTTCGTCTTGATATGCGTCCTGTTATGTTTTGTCTTGTGGCTTTACCGTTTCTTGTTAGATGGTGTTTGGTGCGGTGTCATTTCGTGTGTGGCTCTCCCTGTTTGACTATTTTTCCATATTTACACAGTCTGTTTCTATTTGTATATTGTATAGAATTATCCACCTACACATAAGCGTATATTTTCCTCTGTTTGTTTCTAAATGTTTTATTTGTAGATTCTTTTTCATTGTTTACAATTTTTATGTTTAATTGTTTTCTTACGAACTGTAGTTGATCACACTTGTACGATGTATTTATAATATTACGTAGTTTAACTACATTTTTGTAACTCAATGCATGCTAAGAAGAGAATATATTCCCGTCTGTAAAAATGTGTCGTCTGTTATCATTTCTCACTTATTTAGTTGTTTGTTGTTACCCATTCCTTCATATAAACTTGTTTTCACGCATTTTCAAACATAGTAGATCCAGATCAGACGGCTCCTATGGGATCGGTCTGTTCTGTTTGCTGGTAGAATTTGACAGATCTGTTTCTTTATTTTTTAAAATGACTATAATATTCCATCTTCCACATTTCATTATAACTATTTTGTCCATGGATATTGAGTAGGGTTTGAAATTCGCAATAAAAATAGAACAGAGAAAGGGTTAAGGTCACTAGAGAGCGAACTGTGTGCATAGTTATCATACGAGGATATAATACCATATTTCAAGGTAACCCATTAATAATAGAATAATTTGACACTATTGAAATAATAATGGCAGATGAATCAATGTTAAAATGATATTTTGGTGAGACGATCGGCAATGGGGACCGAGCAGACAGGATAATCGTGAATAAGGAGTACACATCGTGAGCTTAGAGCAAAACTATAATATCTACATTCAGTAACATTTATAAGCATTTGCAAAACAGTCCTCTTCTTAAATTCTTAAAACAATATTCTAACTTTTATTTGTTCAATTTCATGATCATAATTAAAGTAAAACGCCTCTAAAATGGAATTCTAGGTGAGAAAAATTTAGATACGTCTTTGCAGGTGGCTGCTTAATGCAAGGTGAATGTTATGCAGAAAGCCCCTCTAGGAGGCTTACACCCTGCATTTAGCTGCCACCTGTCTCATATTTATACTAAATTTAACGTCCGGTTTAGAGGGATCTGACTGCACATACAGTTTGCATTTAACGTCAGGTTTAGAGGGGTTTTACTGTACATACAATTTGCATTTAACGTCAGGTTTAGAGGGGTTTTACTGTACATACAATTTGCATTTAACGTCCGGTTTATAGGGTTTTACTGCACATACAATTTGCATCTATCGTCAGGGTTAGATGGATTTTACTGTACATACAGTTTGCATTTAACGTCCGGTTTAGAGGGGCTTTACTGCACATACAGTTTGCATTTACCGTCCAGTTTAGAGGGGTTTTACTGTACATACAATTTGCATTTAACGTCCGGTTTAGAGGGTTTTTACTGCACATACAATTTGCATTTATCGTCAGGTTTAGATGGATTTTACTGTACATACAGTTTGCATTTAACGTCCGGTTTAGAGGGGCTTTACTGCACATACAATTTGCATTTAACGTCCAGTTTAGAGGGGTTCTACTGCACATACAGTTTGCATTTAATGTCCAATTTAGAGGGGCTTTACTGCACATACAGTTTGCATTTAACGTCCGGTTTTGAGGGGTTCTACTGCACAAACAGTTTGCATTTAATGTCCAATTTAGAGGGGCTTTACTGCACGTACAGTTTGCATTTAACGTCCGGTTTAAGGGGTGGGGGTTACTACAATACAGTATGCATTTAACGTCCGGTTTAGATGGGTTTTACTGCACATACAATTTGCATTTAACGTCGGGTTTAGAGGGGTTGTACAGTACATATAGTTTGCATTTAACGTCGGGTTTGGAGGGTTTTACTGCACATACAGTTTGCATGCTGAATAGACGCCTGGTTATTTGATGTTTCACGCTGTCCTAAATAGCCTTCGATAGGAAATGCAGCAATGCAAACACAGATAATGGCTGAAGCGATATTCAATAAACATCGAAACCAATGATCCCGAAGGACCAGAAAGTATAGCAACTATGTGAATGAAGTGCAGGCCAATTTTAACTGCCGTCACACAAGCACTTACATCTGCTGTTGTGAAGTACATACATTTTGAAAGTAGGAGATCCTTCGTAAGCAAAAGCAGCAATGCAAAATGAAACAATTGCAGATTCCGTTTTATTCAGTCTGTTCATGAGCAGCTGTTAAAAGTTCAACACTACTCATGGCCCATAATACCGCCTTAAGCGGTATTCAATGTTAATAACTAATAACATCGAAACCAATGGTCCCGAAGGACTAGAAAATATAGCAACACTGCCAATGAAGTACGACAAACCAAGACATAAGAAAACCGGGCGATTCTGCCACAGGATAATATTGCAATAGTCAACAGTTTACTGTCCGCAATATGCCAATGCTATTGGGTTATAAATTAAGAATTAGTTTGGAC
The DNA here is from genome assembly GCA_963576725.1 of Azorinus chamasolen. Lineage (NCBI taxonomy): Eukaryota > Metazoa > Mollusca > Bivalvia > Cardiida > Solecurtidae > Azorinus > Azorinus chamasolen. The sequence continues at coordinate 1,579,426 of OY755248.1, forward strand.
TCTGTGCATGGTTCATTAGAGTGAAAGCTATGTTAATAGCCACTTGAAAAGATAATGCCACATCACACACACATAAAAAATATTCTACCTGTAAAGTAGAAAACATGAAGATTTCACAGATCTTTTAATTTTGAAATTGTAAAATGTTTGTTTTAATGACAAGGTAACAGTATTCTTTGCATTATGTATTGGAACCTGTGTGGCGAATGTATTGCATAAATCATAGCCTTTGATAGAACAGTACGTCAAATTTCCTTCTTTGCGTAAATATTCAAATCAAGGTTGCTCATCTACGAATGTTTGGAGGAAATCCTAACACTGGTGTATGAGTAAGACACACAGTAATTTTTCTATGTTTTATATAGTAAGTCTTATAACTCTGGAACAAAAATGATTGGAAAGAAAATTCCCTTCTTTACTTAAATCTTTACATTAAGGTTGTTCTTCTGTGACAGTTTGGAGTAAATCATCCCACAGGTTTATGAGGAGTTGGACACATAAGATTCGTGGAACGTACGGATGAATGGTCAAATTAATTTCATACGGTGGTATGAGAGATGTCATTTCAAGAAGCCAGTCACAATTGTACACGATGACTTTTACTGACGTCAAATCAATTGTAGAACACCCATTAGGAATACAACAGAAAGAACAACGTACAAACATTTGACAACCTCCTCCCGTCTCCGGATTTTTGAGATCGTCATTATAGAGTACTACGTCCTTCCTGTCATCGCACAAGCAATAGGGAGTCGTCGTAATGATTGGTTGTAGAGAGAGCGACCACCAAACATGCAATACGTAGCAATGTTGTTGGAGTGTAGTCTCCTTTTCAAGAATTGTCGTATGCGTTTTCTAAACAGATATTGACAATGGGTGTTTCAAACTATCTTGCGAAGTTTGTAAATCACATCGCCATTAAATGCCGGTGCGAAATACCTTGTCGCGGGGGCAACTGTAAGTTACATTTGTATTTGCTAATGAGTGTGAGAATTGGGTAATGGAATTTAGAGAATGTTTGACGAAGCTTTTTATACCTGTATCCCTGTTTAAGAAGATGTTCAGTAATAACACGATTGAACATATTAAAATCCTTAAAAGAGGAACATGCAAAACGGGTAAGGTGTGAAAAATAAACTTTGTATGGTGTAGGGTGAGGAACATCTCCATCCAGGATATTGTTTTAGGTTGTCAGACATTTCGCTACCCATACCATTTCGCTACAGTCATTTCGCTACCCACCGATAAGTCATTTCGCTACCCTGAACATTTCGCTACCTGTACGTTTCGCTACCTACCGAATTTATTAGGAAAACCAATATTGTTGCGGGATGGTTAGTGATTTGAGAGTCGAATTTATTAACATATAATAAATATTTATATTCAGATACCAAAAAGAAAAATAAAGTGTTATGTTAGAGGATGAATGATGGGTCTTTCGCCGTTGTTTGGCAGGTCTACTCTTACTCGTCAATGTACAGTAAACCCAATCTAAAGTGACCACTCAATGAATAAATATGGGCGTCTTTATAAACAGGTGGCTTCTTAATGCAGGACAAAAGTAATCCAGAAAGCTCATGTATGTCATTTCTGCATTACTTTTGTCCAGCATTAAGCTACTGTCTACATCTACGATCTGCATATATCACTCATAATTATACCTCTTTGAGGTGGTAGCATTAGCGGGGGTTTACTGTAGTAACCAGAGTGTTAAATGAATGACACATGTGCTTATATCAATACCGCTTATATCAGGTTTTGTTTTCTTAATGTATAGTGTATACGAATACAGTGAGATGGTAGCTTAATAAATAAAAGTTTAAGCGATAAGAAATATTACCGGCTTTGTGAAATACATAATGATAATAATAATAATAATAATAAAACATGATGATAATCACAACAAAAATATTAGATTAAATATACATATAATACACGTGTCATTATCGGTGCCTCTGTGATATTGCTGATTGAATTAAGTCACCCGCTGCTTTCGTAATTACACGTGCCAATCAATATTGTCCATCCAGCGATCACAGGTACCGCCGATAAGCCGATAACATTGGCTTGTAAATACAGCTAGTGGGAATAAAATATATATGCTTCACTGTAAGACAAACGCCAATGCATTTTGTTAATTATAAATGATAAAAAATACTAAAGAGTTCAGACTAGAAAAATATGTTGAATCTTTGATATACATACAGAGTATTACGATCACATGAAAACTTGAAAACGCAATCATTACTTATGAACTTTTACTTTAAGGTCTGTTAACCATTTACCTGCTCTAAAGTTTCAAATATTCTCTTAATTTTGTGATATACTTACGTTGAACATATTTCCGAACAGCTATATCTTATATGCGAATTAACCAATTTACTGTGAACGTTTCATTCGGATCCAAACTGTTTGCCTATGCTGTTACGCTCGGTATTTCAAATTGGTAAAGGTATCTTTTTCATCTGTTAAACTGTTATCATCCAAATCAATTAAATCTGTGAATAATTATAATTAATTGGGTGACTGGGTAGCGAAATGACTTCCAGTAAGGGTGCGAAATGACTGTAGTGAAATGGTCAGGGTAGCGAAATGGTCAAGGTAGCGAAACGCTGTGTAGCGAAACGTCCGTAAACCTTGTTTTACATTCAAACTTCTGTTATTCGAAGTATTGATCATGGTTCTTTGACATTCGAGATATTAATGTTCAAGTACATAGGGTATTACCGCCCCGTTAGTAAATATAAAGTTCATATTGAAATTTATGTTAATGCTCAAACGGTTCTGGGAACTAATATGATTGTATCTACTAATCATTTTTAATCCTTAAAAAGTAGTGGTATGCATCATAGCTAATGTACAGTAAATTTGCGGGTGTAAGTTATACAGTGACATTTGGTTTAACCATTTTCCTCATGAAAACGTGTTTTCATGCCTTTGCAAGCAGAGTGGACCCAGGTAAGAGGGCTCGTGTAGGAACCGTCTAATCAACGTCGGCGCTGTTTGTTTATAAGCTTATGGTATATTGTAGATTTCAATCATTCAGTTTATATCACGGTTAAATTAAATTACTCTGTTTTCAGTATATTCATAATTAATATTCCCTGTGGAATAAAATAAACATAGTTGAAATTAAATTAATGTTTATTCATTGTCAATATTTCTTACATAAATATTCATAAAGGGAAAGGTTAGAAGAAAGACTCGCCCTATCGATGGTTAAGTATATTTCCACAATAATACAATGGTGGCATCAGTTGTAGTATGTCATGCGACGAACGACAAACATGGGTGCACTAGCAAAAAATGCAATTACTCCAAGTAATTTTCACCACATACAAACACTGTAGACTGTAGCCATTAAAATAATTTCATCGGAATTGAACTATATAACCCTTTCCCTGTTGTTTTGTATTTATTGCAAATTTCAATACCTGCTGAAATATGGAAGTTGGAGCACTGTAGTCATACAAAGTATAGAAACAGATTTATGAAATTCCATTATCAAACAGGGCAGACCCTGACCTGATCTGATCTGGGTCTATTCTGCTTGCAGATGCGCGAAAAGGCGTTAATATGAAGGAGGTTGAGTGCACTGCGAGTAACATTAACGAACATTAACGAACATTAACGATTCATGCTATTGTTTATAAGTTGTATACCTGTTTGAGCCGAGGACCTTAATCACGATAAAATCTATTGCTATTGCTATATATTGCTTTTCACTAAATCTAAAGACAAAATAAAGTTATCTTTACCAGTTGATTACAGTTGGACACAGTGAAACCCTCTGAAAAGACCATTTTATGAATAAAAATAGATGTCTTTAAAAGAATGTGGTTGCTGAATGCAGGACGAAAGTAATTTAGAAAGTTCCTTCGTGAGATCTCTGCAGAACTTTCAGCTTCCTACCTTTAAGACATACTCAGACCTTTTAGTGGTTGCCTGTGATGGGTTTCCCTGTAATCTTAGCGCAAGTCTTGTTTGTCCGGAGTTTGGTAAGCTTTGCGAAAGGACCGCACACGTCGTTAATATGGCACCTTAATGTAGGTGCAACGTTGTACATGAATAATTAATTAAATAAAAAAAAGTAGTAGAGTCAAGCAAGCTTGTCATAAATTTATTCAAGTGTAGGCCTACAAGTTTTGAAGATTGGGGCCGCGAATGGGGTGGGTACGGGAGGGGTGTCCCCTCCCGTGCCGATTTTTTTTTAAATTTGTGTTTTCTTAGATGCGATTTCCATGCATTTTAAGACGATTAATAAACTGTTTACAGCTTTTGTTATTTTACCAACAAGACGTCATTCTGTTTGTCGATTTCCAGCGTGGGTAGGAAACTTAATCTGGTATCACTGCACTAATGTTGAATCAAACAAACATAAGAAACGACGAGACTATATTTATAAAATGTAATAACAAAAACTCTGCATTTTAATACAAAACATCATAATAATCAATGCTTGTTATAGCAGTATGCATGTATTAACCCTTCGTCTGCAAGACATGAACTGTCATATGCACACAGTGTAGATCTAGATGAGATGCCGAGTAACTCGATGTCTCATTAGAATCCAAGTGTGTCAGAACCCGTCAGGCGCATGACCAGTGACTTGATGCCACTGTTCTATCGACATCATATCTCAGAAATCATTTAACCCTTTCCTTCATATAAACGTGTTTTCACGTATTCGCAAACAGAGTAGACCTAGATCAGACTGCATTAAGAAACTGAGCACGATTGTCTGCTTTTTCTTGTCTGTACACGGAGGATAGCAGCTCCCCAGCTCAGCAAAATGCCAAGTCACCAGCCTGAAAATATGGTAAAAACAGAATATAAGTGGTTTTAAAACGTTTCCTTCATTTATACAGCACATGATTGATTGGACATAAAGCGCGGTGTAATAAGCTGTTCAATAGCACTTTTGAAAGCATATATTCTGTGTGAAAAGAGCGCTATACAAATGTGGTATAATAATAATAATATTAATAAGTTGTTCAATAGAAAACAGAATAGCATATTTACCTCGTCATAGTGAAGCCAAGGATGTGACATGAACCACTGGGGATTGAACGATCTCTGCTCAGGGTTCTTGATACCAAAAGTTCGTTTAGGAATTTTTTTTTATGTTTTAAATTTGAGTTGATTTGGTGCGTCCATTTCAAAGATGAATTTTAGAATGAATATCAAATCTGATTTTTAATGTGCTAATTTTTACTTTGAGTATAATCAATATGAACAATTATATGAGTAATTATTAAATTGGTATAATTACCTTTAACCCTTTCCCTGTTCTATGTTTATTCCAAATTTCAGTACCTACTGAATATTCATGGACAAAATAGTTATAAAGAAATATGGAATGTGTTGCATTCTAGACAATTTAGAAAGTAAAGAAACAGATCTATTGAACTCTGTTAGCAAACAGAGCAGACTCTGATCAGACGGCTCCTATAGGAGCCGTCTGATCTGGGTCTACTCTGTTTGCAAATGCGTGAAAGCACGTTTATATGAGGGAAAGGGTTAAAGTGTTTGTTTTTAATTACCTTCTCTTAGGTCTTTCAGTTTCACCATCAAAAGATTGCGCCAATAATGTTTTCTCGGCTATACAGATAAAAGGGCAGAAAAAGTTTCCTATAGTGGACAGGTCGTTAACAACACACGTCATTAATGCCATTAATTAAATCATCGCTAATCCGCAACTATCAGTTTGACGCTTATGTTAATTGCAACACCAAGGGATTAAAGCCGCGGCTCCAAGCACAGTTTAGCGGCGGCTAGTGAAGGCTTCATGCTCGCGGCCCCAAATCGGCAGGTGGCCAAAATATTGGGGCCGCGGCCGCGGCCTCTGCGGCCCCATTGCCTACGCGCCTGAGACGTGTTAACTAGTCCAAATCATTTGACAGCCACGCAAGCTTATTTTTCATTCAAATAAGCCTGTTATCATTCTTCATTGCGTTTTGCATCATTCATGGTCATGTTAGTTTGGGTTGCTGGCGTGACATTCGTATTTCGCAGGAATGATAAAAGAGAAGAAAAAATAGAAATCTATTAAAAATAGAAAAATCATTTATTAACGGATGTTAATTACTACTGCTGCAAACATACAAAATAGTGCTATATAACAGCATTATAATCTTTAAATTGCACTTAAACTTCTAAAAAGGCCTCCAGACTCTACCGGACTCTACCAGACTCTACCGGACTCTACCAGATTCTGTTTAGTAGCACCCTTAAAATACAAGAGGGCCATGATGGCCCTGAATCGCTCACCTGGTTACTATAGACATATGCAAACACTGTATTTCTATGTAGAAATAAGTAAGCTTCAGATTGGGGCCAATATGAAACCAAGGGCCATAATTTTAGGCTTTGAGTTTCAAATTTGAACAATCTAAATAAAGGAACATTATATGATGCTTCATTTAAGTTTCAAAGTTCCTGCCCTTACAATTTCACAGGAGATTTTAAAGATTTTCCTATGAAAAACTGATAAGCAATGGGCGGGGCCGTTTTGGTCCAGGGGTCATAATTTGAACAATCTTTGTAGAGGACCATTAGATGATGCTACATACCAAATATCAAAGGTCTAGGCCTTACGGTTTCAGAGAAGAAGCTTTTTATGAAAAACTGATAAGCCCCCGGGCGGGGTCATTTTGGTCAAGGGATCATAATTTGAACAATCTTTGTAGAGGACCATTAGATGATAATAAATACTAAATTTCAAAGGTCTTGGCCTTACAGTTTAGGAGAAGATTTTTAAAGATTTTCCTATGAAAAACTGATAAGCCAGGGGCGGGGCCATTTTTGGTCCAGGGGTCATAGTTTGAAAAATCGTTGTAGAGGACCATTAGATGATGCTACATACCAAATATCAAAGGTCTAGGCCTTACGGTTTCAGAGAAGAAGCTTTTTATGAAAAACTGATAAGCCCCCGGGCGGGGTCATTTTGGTCAAGGGATCATAATTTGAACAATCTTTGTAGAGGACCAATAGATGATGCTACATACCAAATATCAAATGTCTAGGCCTACAGTTTCAGAGAAGAAGATTTTTAAAGATTTTCCTATGAAAAATTGATAAGCCCTGGGGCGGGGCCATTTTTGGTCCGGCGGTCATAATTTGAACAATCTTTGTAGAGGACCATTAGATCATGCTACATACCAAATATCAAAGGTCTAGGCCTTACGATTTTAGAGAAGAAGATTTTTAAAGATTTTCCTATGAACAACTGATAAGCCCCAGGGCGGGGCCATTTTTGGCCCGGGGGTCATAATTTGAACAATCTTTGTAGAGAACCATTAGATGATGCTACATACTAAATATCTAAGGTCTAGGCCTTACGGTATCAGAGAAGAAGATTTTTAAAGATTTCCCTATGAAAAACTGATAAGCCCTTGGGCGGGGCCATTTTTGGTCCGGGGGTCATAATTTGAACAATCTTTGTAGAGGACCATTAGATCATGCTACATACTAAATATCAAAGGTCTAGGCCTTACGGTTTTAGAGAAGAAGATTTTTAAAGATTTTCCTATGAAAAACTGATAAGCCCCAGGGCGGGGCCATTTTTGGCCCCGGGGTCATAATTTGAACAATTTTTGTAGAGGACCATTAGATGATGCTACATACTAAATATCAAAGGTCTAGGCCTTACGGTATCAGAGAAGAAGATTTTTAAAGATTTTCCTATGAAAAACTGATAAGCCCCGGGGCGGGGCCATTTTTGGTCCGGGGGTCATAATTTGAACAATCTTTGTAGAGAACCATTAGATAATGCTACATACCAAATATCAAAGGTCTAGGCCTTACGGTTTCAGAGGAGAAGATTTTTAAAGATTTTCCTAAGAAAAACTGATAAGCCCCAGGGCGGGGCCATTTTTGGTCCGGGGGACATAATTTGAACAATCTTTGTAGAGGACCATTAGATGATTCTACATACCAAATATCAAAGCTCTAGGCTTTGTGGTTTCAGAGAAGAAGATGTTTAAGTAAATTGTTGACGACGCACGACGCACATACGCACATACGCACGACGCACGACGCACGACGCACGACGACGGACGCCGGACACTGCCCCCTCACAATACCTCACCTGGCACTTTGTGCCAGGTGAGCTACTAAAAACGTGATGAAGAACTTTAAATACGTTATATTTCGAAAAACAGAAGTTTTATATTGTAGAACTACATGCGTGTATGTATATGTCTCTGATTGACGTCAGTATATAAAAGGTAAAGGTAAAGGTGAGGTTTATAGTCTGGAACTACATACAATGTACATATTCTCCCGACTTCACAATTTACCCCCTGATCACTGGGTTATAAGTCGGCCATTAACACTCGGCGCCTAAGGCAGCCATGGCACATCGGCTTATTTCCCTCACAGGTACCCATTTATACACCTGGGTAGAGAGGAGCAAACGTGGGATGCATTTTTTGCTCAGAAAAATTCTGATAGTCCAATGGCAGGATTCGAACCGGGGACCCTTCGATCCTAAGTCTAACGTCCTACCACTGGACCACCACTATAATCACGAAGTAAATACAGACTTCGTTATATATAATCCATCCAACTTTTTTCTTATTCGGCTTATGACTTCCGCGTTTTAGACAGACCCCATAGATCGCACATCGAGTTTACAAATGGCGACGGCCGGTGACTTTTTTAAGGAAACGGGTGTTCCTGTTGACTTCGACCGTAAGAACGAAGCTATTCGAAGTTTTGTACAATCACATCTTCAGAATGATATGCGAATCGCATTGGTTACGGTATGTGATAATTGAAGAAATGCTAAAACAGTAGATGATGGAAGAAATAAGTTTTTTAAACTAATCCGTCCTCACTTTTATTCGACCCCAAGAGAAGAGGTACACGGTGAAATATTAATTTAGACGATGTCTCAAGTGCAAGTTCTAGCATTTTTTCATTCAGACAGTATTTACTCATTCAATCTCATATTCCTGCTAACTAAACTTATATACCAAACTTATATCTAGAACATTACATTTGACTTTTTGATTTATATTCAGTTAATATCACCACAGGGGTAAGACCCGTTTGAGTCAGTATATGTATATATAGAAAGAAGGGATCCGACTTCAAAAGATCCAAATTACCCACTCCTCTACTTTAAAACCTTCGCACTGCAAGAAATGCACCGATTTCGATCAGATAAAAAGCTATTACGTAAGAAATGACATTGTTTTATTCGAGTATGCAAAGATTTTCCCTGTCAAATAAGGGATAAACTTAACACTGCACCAGAAGCATGAGAAAAATGGCCAAAATTCGTTAGTTGGACACGACCTAGGCTCGTCCCTGAATGCGAATTGTGGATAGCCTTGAAACTATTACTTTTACATCAAACACAGTAAAATTTGCCGTTCATATCAGCAATATATTCAATGAAAAGAACTTTCCTACAGCGATCTTACACGAAAACGTGGTTTTACCCTCCTTTTTGCAAGATTCAACGTTTGCAGCTGACATCGTTTTCAAGAAGTCAAACTATGGTCACGTGCTGCGTTATTTGATTGGGCGGGCTGAAAATGGCGAATGTTTTCCGATGGATCACGAACAAGGTTTGAATAGTTCGCTTTCGTCAACAGCCAATCAAAACGTGGATAACAAGAAGTCACGTGGCATGACTTTGTCGAATTGAAAATAAAAGTAAAAGTTGCTGACATGCGAGGAACATGTAAACACACAGAAAGGACAGTAAAACCTCGATTTCGTGTAAGATTGCAGTAAGAAAGTTCTTTTTATTGAATATAATGCTGATATGAACGCCAAATTTTATTGTGTTTGACGTATAAGTAACCGTTTAAAGGCTGTCAGCGGTTCACACTCGGGGACGCGGTCATGTCCGACTAACTTATTTTGGACATTTTGCTCATGTTTCTGATGCCGTGTAAAGTTTATTCCTAATTTGACCAGGGAAACCTTTGCATATTTGAATAAAATAATGTCTTTGCTTATGGAATAGCTTTTTGTCTGATCAAAATCGGTGCATTTATTGCAGAACAAAGGGTTTAAAGTAGAGAAGTGGGTAATTTGGACCTTTCGAAGTCGGATCCCTTCTTTCTATATATACATATACTGACTCAAACTGGTCTTACCCCTGTGAATATCACAGGGGTCTGGACCGCTTCATGGGGGTCTATCTATCTATCTATGATCTATCTATACATTCTGCAGCACCCCCTCACAGAGATTATGTGCAGCTGCACGTCTGTGCTAAAATTAGTGAAGAGTAATAAAGCATGATAGAAGAGAAAGAGTGACAACAGAGAAGATATACAGTGAGATAGTGTTAAAGAGGTTTCAGTGAAGTTAAAACAGGAAACAATGTTGTGACTTACGGCATTTTGTGCTCCAGGGTCATGACGGCTGTCTTAAACATTTGCAGTTCAGGCAGCATGACCACACAATTATATAGTAAATATAGTCCCCCATGATGCGGTCCAGACCCCTGTGGTTAATATATACAGGGAATAAGGGATTTATCAAACTGCAAAACGCAAGAGGCATATAAAACCTGCTAACTTTCAAGACTGTGTCACTTCAAATACTATTGACAAACAAGTGGTTAACTTAACCATGACAGAGGTTTTACCATTAGACATTCTTGCACAAAACATGCTGTTATAGTCCCGCTAGACCATGTATTAACAAGGCGATTCTCGTGCTCACGCGCTGTTGTTGACCGGTTTTAATTATACCTTTTCGGGGCCTAAGGTAAACAATGGGTGCGAATGACAATGCTATAGCGTTATGGCCTAAGCTAGGTGAACGGTGCAAGTATTTCAGGGGCACCGACAATGAACTGTTTTACAGTAGTACAACGATCAGATGGCGTTGTTTCCAAAACAGTGTGTATGTAAACACAGAAAATTAACGATAAGTACAACTGTGGCATGTATATTAGGATAGGAAGCAATGGTGTAGTGGTTATGCTGTTAGACCTGGATTAACCTATACAACATGTTGCAGTTTGATTTATCGTTAATTTTCTGTGTTTACATATGTACTGTTTTGTAAACAACGCCATCTGATCGTTGTACTACTGTAGTGATAGACATATTGAATGAAATTCCGTGTAAACGGTATTTGACGTCATGAGATGACGTCAGAAAGAAAGCAGTGGCCCGGAAACAGCATAAATCGAACGAAGTGTGTCAAAGAAGTGTATATAGTTTTGCTTGTATTTGGAAGAATTAAATTGATGTAGGAAAGCAGAAAATGGGTTTTATGCAAGAATAGCGTTAATACACGTTTGTTTTCGGGCAATAACATCTGCAGTGTCCCTCGGGAAACATTCAGCCCTTCGGGCTCGGGCCAACAACAGTCCCTCGGGACACTGCAGATGTTATTGCCCAAAAAAACGTGTATTAACCCTCTATTACAATACTGAGCAGTTAAAAAACTCATTTTTCATCAAAACGTGTCATTATTATAAAAAATAATCTAATTATTATTCATGATGTCATTATTTCTTATGAATATTGAACAGGTAAAGGATTAAGAGTTTTGTGCTTTCTCTTTGTCATGAATTGAACATAACAATAGACTAAACAAACATAAATTCGTTGTGTACTTAACCCTTTCCACCATGATGATGAATATTCATGTAAGAAATAAGTATGTCATGAATATTAATAAGATTAATTTTGTTGTAACAGCACATTGACAGAGGAATTTTGGCCATGGCAGAACCTGTAGAATCCTATCTATATTATATCGTAAGCAAACATAGCAGACCCTGATCAGACGGCTCTTACAGGAACCATCTGATCTGGGTCTACTCTGTTTGCAAAGGCATAGAAAGGTGTATTTATGGAGTAAAGGGTTAATGATACACGACATATTATCTTGTCATTCCAGTCTGGAGGAACTACCGTACCACTGGAAGGAAACACAGTTCGTTTTATAGACAACTTCAGTATTGGGACTAGAGGCTCAGCATCAGCTGAATATCCTTTATAAACTTAATCCGAATTCCATCATATAAAGCCTTTTTGTGCATTTGCAAACAGAGATGACCCAGATCAGACGGCTCCTATAGGAGGCTCCGAGCTATCTGATAAAGGTCTGCTCTGTTTGCTAATGGAATATTAAAAATCTGTTTCTTAAATGCTTTCTAAAATAGCTAAAATGTTCCACCTTCAATATTTCATTATAAAGTTCTATTTTGTCCATGAATATTCGATAAGTATTGAAATCTGGTATAAACATAGAACAGTGAAAGGGTTTAAGCATGTTACTGTCTATTATCTATAGTAAATGCAACTGACAAATTAGTCAATTATGTTCTCTATTTCAAGTGGAAATTGGCCTTTACCATTTAACCCTTTACTCCTTAAATACACCTTTCTATGCCTTTGCAAATGGTGGTCTACTCTGTTTGCTTGAGATATAAGATAAATATGGCTCTATAGTTTCTGCCATTGTTAAGATTTCCTGTGCCCAATTGTCATTATAAGATATTCAAATGTCATTATATCATACATGAATATTCATGGAGTAAAGGGTTAAGTTTTTAACTTTGTTGTGATAATAACCTTTTATTTCATAAATACAAACAGAATAGACCCAGATCAGATGACTCCTGCAGGGGTCTGCTGTTTTTGCTTACCATATAATATAGACAGCTTCTGCCTTGACCAAAAATTCCTGTATCCATGTGCCATTATGAAATATATTCATGATGTCATTATTTCTTAATTAAATATTCACGGAGTAAAGGGTTAATTTCAAAACATGTACTGAGGAATGTGAGGATGAGTCACAATTTAGCAAGAAATTGTGCTTATCTATCTAAATACGCTTGAATAATTCAGTGCCAATTTATTTGAAAAAGACAAGTGACAATACATGTTACGATGTAAAAGGAGATATTAAATTTTGGACAAAATCTTTGAAACCAAATTATGTCAGATTAGATATATAATACGCATAAAAATTGACATAAAAAACAAAATTATGTAGTGAAAAAAAAAGTTAACATAATATAGGGATTGGTAATAGATTTATTTAACCCTTTACTCCATGGATATTAATTATGTAAGAAATAATGATGTCATGAATAAGAAATAAGTGAAGTGCTAAAATAGCACATGGAGACAGGAATTTTTGGACAGGGCAGAAACAGTAGAATCTTATATATAATATATCACGAGCTCCTACAGGACCTGTCTGATCTGGGTCTACTCTGTTTGCAAAGACACAGAAAGGTGTATTTATGGAGTAAAGGATTAGATAATGCATAAGATAAGGACAATGATTAAATGCTTTTTTCTGAATGAAAACATTCAAATGTTACATTATGTAAATTTCAATATAGAGTCGGCATTCAATAAAGTAAAACCCCTTAAAACCGGAATTATGAAGTAGAGTTTAGGTGATATTAGGCATGTGGCTGATTAATGCAGGGTGAAAGTTATATAAACAGCCCTTTTGGGAGCTTTCTGCATGACTTTCATCCTGCATTAAGCTTCCATCTGTCTTAAAGACTGGACATTAATACTGATTTGAATATACAGGATAGAGAGAATGTACTGTAACTTATTTTTAGCTATAGAACAAGATTTCATTTGTTCTTTGACTTATATATAGATACTTCCTGGAGTCTGGCTATGCTGTCATATTCTTACACAGAACAAGGTCTTTACAGCCGTTCATGAGGCATCTTCCTCAACAACACTTGCTGAATGTCTTGGAGATCTGCACAGTTGATGGCCAACAGAAGCTGGCAGGTTGGTACATTCGTTACCTGAATAGTGTGGCTGATGGTATATACAGTAAAACCTCTCTATAACGGCCACTGAATTACATCAATTATTTTGTGTTAAAGGCAGGTGACTGCTTAAAGCAAGGTGAAAGTGAAACAGAACGCTCCTATAGGAGCATTCTGTTTCACTTTCACCTTGTTTTAAGCAGCCACCTGTCCTAAATACCAACTAATTAACACAATTTAGTGGCCGTTATAGAGAGTATTACTGTACATGTATAGTATTTATAATGTAGATCAGATCAGCCTTCCCTTTGAAATGTGATACTGATCAAAGGCAACACATTTAGGCAAGTGCAATCTTAAACCCTTTCCTTCATATTACCACAATAGTGTGGGTGATGCTTTTCATGCATTTGCAAACAGAGTAGACCATAATCGGACAGCTCATATAGGAGCTGTCTGATCAGGGTCTGCTCTGTTTTCTTATGAAATTATAATAGATCTGATTCTACAGTTTCTGTCCTGAGCCAAAATGTCATGTGTTCATATGCCATTATAAAAATAATCTGATTAATATCAATGATGTCATTATTTCTTACATGAATATTGAACAGGGAAAGGGTTAAAGGCATAAACCTTTGCTAGATGCTTGGTTTTACACTGTTGATGTTCAAAAGATTGGTTTTGATCAAGTGAGCTAAAAAAGATAATCTTAACATTTTCCCTTGAATATCCATGTAAAATTAATGACATTATCAGTATTTATTAGCTGAATTTGTACACATGAAGGTGTAGTATTTATAGAAGCTGTAGAGTTGGATCTGTTATAATTTCATAAGCAAACAGAGCAGACCCTGATCAGATGGCTCCTAGAAGAACCATCTGATCAGGGTCTACTCTGTTTGTCATAGATGAGAAAAAACATTTGTATGAAGCAAAGGGTTAACTCATTCCCTCCTAGGCTATTTTTAGATCCAACCTTTTTTAATTAATCTACCAAAAAGGAGCATTAACTAGAGAAAATGATTTTTTTTAGAATTTTGTAGTTTGAAACCATTGTGATAAATAGAGCATTTGCTCCTGTAGGAGCAAATGCTCTATTTATCACAATTGTTTCACAAAGTGAATTTTATAGAGGATAATGTGTTAATATAAAATTACAGGAGCAGTCTGACCTAGGTCTACTCTGGTTACAGAGGCATGAAAAAGTGTATATATGAAGGAAAGGATTAAGTGTTAAGCACTGATGGTCAATTCCATTTTAACCCTTTACTCCATAAATAGTTAAATACACCTTTCTACGTCTTTGCAGACAGAGTAGACCCAGATCAGACAGCTCCAATAAGTGCCATCTGATCAGGATCTGCTCTGTTTGCTTATGGTATAATATAGATATGATTTTACAGTTTCCATTATGGCCAAAATGTCTTGTGTCCATGTGCTATTATAACATTTAGTCTAATTTATACTCATGATGCCATCATTCCTTACGTGACTATTCATGGAGTAAAGGGTTATATATTCATCATTCAACAGATTGATCGACAGAATTGAAGCAGAAGA
This sequence comes from Azorinus chamasolen, assembly GCA_963576725.1. Taxonomy (NCBI): domain Eukaryota; kingdom Metazoa; phylum Mollusca; class Bivalvia; order Cardiida; family Solecurtidae; genus Azorinus; species Azorinus chamasolen. The sequence goes on from OY755248.1 coordinate 1,594,718, forward strand.
TAATTGTTTTATACTACAATTGTTTACTATGCTAAGAGTTATTATGTAAACACTTTCTCTGTATAATTTCTCTGACAGTAAAATCTGAACACAATGCCAAACTGGTAAAGTTGGTCCAAAGATTTCATCAGGTGAAGCAGGAGGGGAGATTACTCATGATAGAGTTCACAACTCTGGTGGATTATCTGCACCTGCTCAGGGCCTGCTCACTAGCCCTTGACTGTATGGGGAGCAAAGCATTTCTGTACCTGGCTGCAGCAGTCTCAGACTTCTACATTCCAAAAGATAAACTGGTGAGACAAATATGATTGAGCAAAATTTTTTGTTTAGAGATTTATCTAAATCCTGTAAATAGTCTTCTGCTCAAACACTGACTTGTTCTGTTTGTTTGGAGAAATAATTATCAGAGCTACAGATAAAGATGTATACTCAAATACTTAATTTACGCTTCTTATCTGGACCTCTGAATTATTATTAAATTCTTTCCCTCATATAATTTGTATTTTCATGCTTTTGCACGCAGTGTAGAGCCAGATCATACAGTTTCTAAAGGAACTGTGTTTTCAGGGTCTGCTTTATTTACTTATGGTTACATATATGGTATAGTATAGATCTTGATTCTACAGTTCTACCTGCGCCAATATGCCAAAATGTGTTCATATGCCATTATAAAAATTAATTTTAATGATTTAATTATTTCTTACATTCATGAATATTTACGTAAAGGGGTAATTGTTTGCAGCATAGATTAGCGTAGATTAGATATGGTTCTCCTGCATCCACAGCCAGAAATTAAATGTTGCAATATTTATTGTCATATACTAGGATGAAATACAGGTATACAGTAAAACCAGGGGTGAGAATTTTCCGCGGATCCGCGGAATTCCGCGGATTTCGTTTCACTCAGGGCCGTTTTTGAGATCGATGTAAATCCGATGAGAAATTTGGGAAAAAAAGGGGGGGGGGGGGTATGGCGATTTATTCAGGAAATTATTATTTGCCGATATATTCGTTCACTATTCCAAGTAAATCCGCGTTAACAACGTTTATATCACGTTAACAGCGAGATTTCGGTTCAGCTAATCGAATAACGAGACTCTTGTCCTACAGCCAATCAAAACGCTCGTATTATGCAGTGTTCGTTCAACATTTCCAAGATGGCGTCCGTGATATGAAGTTCTGTATCTAGATACAAGATACAAGAAATTTTATTTTACGTCGGATATAAATAACAAATAACATTAGCTCATGAGCTATTTTCCGACAAACATATGTAAAAAAACAAATTAAATTAAATACAATGTACAATGTCATGCAATCATAAAAAGAAACAAGGAAAAAAGCACAAAGGGGCAGGGCATGCACACAACAACTGAATAAAGCGTAATTTAGCATTAATTGCACTAAAAAGCACTAGATCCATGCAAAGGGAGGCAACCATGGTTATTGAAATTCATATAATGTACCGCAGTTCTCTCCCTTTCCATTGAGTAAAACCTCATCACTTTATTATGTTGATCTACTGTTAAAAAACAAGAGAGCAATATCACAGACTTTTGTCTATCATACATGTTATCACAAAAATTGTAAGAAATCTATAAGAACTATTATACTTGTATATCACAGATGGATTAGACAGCGGCATATATATATACATATGTCTCTGAGTTAGCCAGCTTGATTAAAAGTTTGTTTTAATGTATCACAGTTCTGCAAAAACAAATATTATTTCAATATGTTTATCACAGTTCTACAATACAAGTATTTAAGAAAGTATGTTTATCACAGTTCTGCAATACAACTTTTTACAGTACATTTTAGGACATTTATGAAATTCATATCACAAGGTATAAAATTAATAAAAATTATAGAAAAATACCTTTTGTATATATAAAACATGCAAAGCTAGAAGCACATATGCAGAAAGCAAATAAAACACACTGTAAAGCCATGCATATGTCATGGAGCAAAGACCAATCAGGTCTGCATGCACATTGCACATTTACACTTGGGGCCTGTCCAGGTGCGGATCAGTCTTAGGAAGTCTTTGTATCTATCAACTGTTCTTATGTTGTTTGGAAGGCTGTTCCACACCCGGACGGCCTCAAATCTAAATGAGCTTTTCCCATACCTCACTGTCCGTACATTTGGGATCTCCAGTGTATTCTGAGATCTGAAAGAATAGTTAGTATGTTTACATTCAACAAGTGATTGTAAATATTCTGGTGACAGATTATTCATGCATTTAAAAGTTTCAATAGCAATAGATCTCATCCTGTTGAGGTGTAAGGTAGTAAGATTTACTTTATTGAGGAGTGTTTCATAAGATGATGTATAATCCTTAAAAACAATCTTTAGGGCTCTATATTGGATTTTTTCCAGTTTTTCAGTGTTTGTTTTGCTACAGAAATGCCATATTAAAGGACAATAGTTAAAAGTTGATCTGATAAAAGATTTAAAAATAAGCAATCTGGTTGGTTCATTTAAGAATTTGCTATGTCTCTGTAAGACATTTAGCTGTTTAGCTGCTTTTTTACATATATCAGTTATTTGTGAGTCAAAGTTTAGTTTATGGTCTAGTGTGACACCAAGTAATTTGACTTCATCCTCACAGATTATTTCATTTTGGCCTATTTGAAAAGAATTTATGTCTCTGTTTGCTTTAACACCCACACAAATAGCTTGGAATTTCTCTGGATTAGCTTGCATTTGGTTGTCATCAAACCATTGTATGAGTGTTTGGCATTCTGTTTGAAGTGTTTCTTTAAGTACTTTTGGATTTTTATGGCAGTATGATAGTGTATTGTCGTCTGCATAGTTGTAGAGAGTAGGTTTATTACATGTATAGAAGATGTCATTTAAGAAAATATTAAAAACCAGAGGCCCGAGTATAGAGCCTTGTAGGACGCCTTTTAGTATTTCATCCCAATCACTGGTGGTATTCCCTATTTTTACCCTTTGTTTTCTATGTGTTAAGTAGTTTAGCATAAGATTAGCTGCACTGTCAGCCAGCCCATATGCTTTAAGTTTTAAAAAGAGAAGATTATGCGGTAGGCAGTCAAAAGCCTTAGATAGGTCCATCAAAATTGCACCAACACATTCATTTTGGTCTAAAGCCTTTTTCCAGTCTTCCACTAGTCTTAATAGGGTTGTTTGGCAGCTATATGTTTTTCTGAAGGCTGATAAATATGGGTGAAAAATATTTTCGAAGAATGTGGTGAGTTGATCACTTAATATTCTTTCATATATTTTAGACATTGTTGGTAAGATACTTACAGGTCTGTAGTTTTTTTCTATAAAAGGATCGTCTTTCTTAAAAATAGGTGTAACTTGGGCAAGTTTAAGTTTTTCCGGGAAATGGCTTTTGTCGATCATTGTGTTTACAATATTTTTAATTGGTTTGGCCAGAGCAGTTTGGCCTGCTTTTATTATCTTTGGAGGTATTGAATCCACTCCAGTTGCTTTCTTAGAGTCAAGTTTATTTATGCAGTGCTTTATCTGCTCTTCTGTTACATGTGTGAAGTTGAAGCTGTTGTTATTTCCCATGCTATTTATATTTTTTACACTAGGATGTTCATTGTCTACTGGAGTATTGTTATTTATCCCTATATTTTTTGCTATATTTATATAGAAAGAGTTTAATTTGTGAGCCACTATATTTTGATCCGATATCAAAGAGTCATTTTCTTTATCTGTCAGAATAATAGGGTTGTCTGATTTCAGTGTCGTCTTTTGGGAAAGGAATGGTTTGATGGTTGGCCAAAAGTCTTTAGATTTTGGTCCACCATCACACCTTTCTTTGAAATATACTGAGATAGATTCTCTTTTCAGTTTTGTTTTCAGGTTTCTGAGTCTGGTATATTCTTGCCAGTTGGGATTTGATCTTTTATTAAAGTACTTATTTTTTGCATTTCTGGTTTTGCAAATGACTTTTCGATATTGGGAGTTCATATATGGTGGGGGATTTCTTCTCGTTTTTTTTTCTTTTATTGGGGCGTGTTCATTTAATAAATCTTTAAGCATGTATTCATGTGCCCAGTATATGTCATCAATATCATCAAATATATGTGCTGTATGAAATGGAACCTGAGAAAGCTCTTCATTAAAGCTATCTTTATCAAATTGTTTGTAGCTTCTAAAGGCAACTTTTTTCTTTGGTACCATTTGACATTGTTCCCTAAGTGAAGTCGCAATAAAATTATGGCAATCACTGAGGCCACAGTTAAAATTCAATATTTTGCATAGCAAATTTTTTGAGTTTGTCAATATAACATCTATTAATGTTGGTGTGTCATGTTTTGTGTGACATGTTGGGTCTTTGACAATATTTTCTAAGTTAAAATTGTCACATACATTTACAAGTGGCTTACACTTATCCCTTTTAAGTAGATCATAATTCAGATCTCCAATGCATATCAGGTTTTCATAGTTGATAAACATTTTATCTAGACAATGAGTCAATTCTGTTTCGAAAGTATTATTATTGAAAGAAGGTGGTCTGTAAACACCTAGAATACCCCACTTACGTTTATTCATGGTTAGTTCATAACACATGCATTCTAAGTCTGGGCATTCTAGGTCTTTTCTGCGTTTAAAAGGTAGATCTGCTCTGACAAAAGTCATAATTCCACCACCGTGAGCATTTCTATCTCTACGGTCTATTTTGTATCCATCAACACTAAATAAATTGTCACTAAAGCTATCATCGATTTTGGTCTCTGTACTGTCAATTAATCTGAATTTAAGACAAAAATGAGAAGCATAGGCAGAGATTACGATAGCAGTGTGGAAAACAAGTTCTACCCAAGATGGCTACAGAAAGAAATTACGTTGACATTTGGTAAAGAAACAAGAAAAGTGATAATTGGCGACGATTTCATGAAACTGAAAGTAAACTTCTGACTAGGGAACCTTGTGTAATCTTTGTTCCAAACAAATGAATTACGGAAAACGCGACAGCGTAGCATTCAAGAACCTTCTGAAAACATGTCCAGTTATTGAAACAGCGGATTTCCAGTCACAGGTAAAAACCTGTAATGTCGAGTATTCACCAGAAAGTTGTCTGTCAATAGCTATTCATCTTTTATAGGTAATATTAAAGGAACTGGTCAAGATGTATTGATTCAGAAAAGTTATATTTTGTTTTTAATAAACCAGTTAAATGAATTAGAAGATGGTTTATTGACATAAAAAAGTAATCAGAATCAGAGTTTGAATGTGAACTTTGACTAGAAATTGTGACTGTAATGTGAACTTTGGTGAATTTTGTCTAGAAAATTTACTGTTACAATACCATGCCAACTTTAAATCAAATTTTGTATCTTTATCTGTGATCACCGAGTTCGATTTGATTTCATTTTTAAAACGTGTGAGTTTTAATTGCTTGTGTTTGACAAGAAATTAATCTGGCAATGTTGAATGGATCCGATAATAAACTGAATGTAAATTGTATGGACATGTTCTACAACTGGTTTGTTTGAAACACAGCTCATCATGTATGACATGCAACTAAAGTGTAATTGTAAAAAAAACACATGAATGACAGACCCAAGTGAAAATGCAGGAGAAGGCTCCTGAAGTGCTCAGGAAAGCTATATTTCATTTTGCGTCGGGGGGCTTTGCCCCCCTGAACCCCCCACATGGGCGCTGCCCATGTCCCGCAAGGGGCCTAGGCAGCCCCCTTGACCCCTACCGATTTTCCTCTTTTTTCACAAACGGCCATTCTCACCCCTGTAAAACCTCTCTATAATGACCTCTAAATTACAGCAAATATTGTGTTAAAGGCAGGTGGCTGCCTAAAGCAAGGTGAAATTTAAAAAGAACGCTCCTATTGGAGCGTTCTGTTTTACTTTCACCTTGCTTTAAGCAGCCACCTGCCCTAAATACCAACTAATTAACACAATTTAGTGGCCGTTATAGAGAGGTTTTACTGTACATGAATATGTTACTATATAGTGTTTCTTTCGTTCTACGGGCTGAAGCATCAATTTCATCCAAGTATTAATATGGCATCCAGTTTGCATTCAGGGAAAAGATAAGACATTATTGCTCTCCGTTACAGTCCAAATATATTTCATAAAGTTGCTAACCCATGCCTTGTATTATGATAACGACACCATCAAAAGTTTAAACATTTCCTTTATTTAACCCTTTCCCTCATATAAACGTGTTTTCGCGCATCTGCAAACAGAGTAGACCCAGATCAGACAGGTCCTATAGGAGCCATCTGATCAGGGTCTGCTCTGTTTGCTAATGGAATTTGATAGGTCTGTTTCTTTACTTTTTAAAATGGCTACAGTTTCGCCTTTCATATTTCATTATAACTATAATAGTTACATATTTCCTGTAACATGCCTAATTTTAAAGCTTTCACAAAGGAACATTTGTATGTTTTTCAAAACAGAATAGAACAGTTTGGTTTTTTGGCTCTCCTGTAAAATTTTCCAAAATGTAGTTACGCCCTTATTGCGTTGAACCCTCATATTGTGTCCATATTCAGTATGTATTGAAATTTTGAATAAATATAGAACAGAGAAAGGGTCAATCATTTACCTGATAGAGGCATCCTATGACACTTTTGCAAACAGAGTAGACCCAGATCAGATGGATTTATATGATAATGGTCTGATTTATTTACTTACTGAATTATATAGGTCTGGGCCCAAGGTTATAAAACTTTTGATTCTGAGTCTGAAATCATTCTCAAGTATCTGATTGGTCAGATTCTGAGCTTGCTGACCAATCAGGTGCTTGAGAATGATCTTATACTCAAGTAAAAATCTCTTGGCCTGATTTTATAGCTTCTGTCATGGCCAAAAATGTTTGTGTTTGTATACCATTTACAGAATTGCCCTAATTAACCCTTTCCCTCAAATAAACGTGTTTTCACGCGTTTGCAAACAGAGTAGACCCAGATCAGACGGCTCCTAGAGGAGCCGTTTGATCAGCGTCTACTCTGTTTGCTTATGGAATTTGATAGATCTGTGTCTTTACTTTCTAAAATAGCTACAATGTACCACCTTCAAGATTTGATTATAAGTATTTTGTTTATGAATATTCAATAGGTATTAAAATTTGGACTAAACATAGAACAGGGAAAGGGTTAATATTCATAAAGGCCTTATTTCCTATAACAAATGTTCATTACATAACGGGTAAAGAAATTTATACACTAAACAAATCTGATATTCTTTTGAAAGGGGTTTACGTGTTTAACTGTTAACCCTTTACTCCAGAAATATGCTGCAAACTGAGTAGATCTAGATCAGACCGCCCCTGTAAGAGCAGACTGATCAAGATATGATCTGTTTGCTAATGAAATAATATAGATCTGATTCTACAGTTTCTGTCAGGGAAAAAAATCAGATCGTGTATGGCATTATATAGATTCAATTAACCCATTCCCACTTAAAATAGGCTATTTTTAGACCTAACCTCTTTGATTAAATCTACCAAAAAGGAGCATTAACTAGAGAAAAGGAAATTTTCTGAATTGTGTAGTTTTGAAACCATTGTGATAAATAGAGCATTTGCTCCTATAGGAGCAAATGCTCTATTTATCACGATGGTTTCATAAAGTGACTTACAGAAGCGTCCAAAGGTGTCAATATGCAGGAATGGGTTAACTTAATTAGTGTTCATCATGTCATTATTTTTTTTCATGAATATTCATGGAATAAAGGGTTAATCCTTTAAACATTGAAATTTAAAAATGGATTGATCAATCATTGTTTAACAATCGAGTCAATTCAGTGCAAAAGGGTATAACATGTGAGAGGATTTTGGATGAGAGTGCAGTCTTTAATATACATTGTTTGCAGATGTCATTACACTTGTTTCTGGCATTTAACCCTTTCCTTCATATAAACGTGTTTTCAGGCATTTGCAATCAGAGTAGACCCAGATCCAGTAGGAGCCATCTGATCAGGGTCTGCTCTGTTTACTTATGGTATAACATAGATCTGAATCTGCAGTTTCTGCCTGAACCAAAACATCCTGTGTACATGTACAGTAAAACCCCGCTAATACGACCACCTAAAAGAGGTATAATTCTGGGTGCTATTTTTTTTTTTATGCAGATGGTAGCTTAATGCAGGACAAAAGTAATGCAGAAAGAGGAGCTTTCTGCATTACTTTTGTCCTACATTAAGCAACCACCTGCTTATAAAGACAGCCATGTTTATTCATTAAGTGGTCGCATTAGCGGGGTTTCACTGTATATATTCCATTATAAAAATTAGGCTGATAAGTATTCATGATGTCATTATTTCTTACATGAATATTAAACAAGGAAAAGGTTAAGAGTAATAGTATCATAAATCATAATTCAAATAGAGTGTAGCACATAAAGTAGAAACTGTCCTAAAGACTGTGTTGTTTGTATAAATAGGCCAATTTCATAAATTTAATCACTGCTTTACTTCAACAATTTCAGCCAGACCATAAGATCCAGTCTTCAGATGGTCCCCTGCAGCTATCCCTGGAGCTGGTGCCTAAGATGATGGAGGCCCTAGTGAAGGACTGGGTTAAGACAGCTTTTGTGGTCTCCTTCAAGGTTTGTTGTCAGAATGTAAAAGAAAAAAGCTTATCTTCATATTCTGACGAGTTACCTTGCGTCATATCTTGATCAAAATTGTTTGCCAAAGTTACTGTGAATTCGCTCATTACATGCCATGACTTTAATCATTTTTCTCGTGCTGGATAGTTATGTCCTCTGAATGAAGTGGGGGAACATACTGTGTTTACTCCATTTCTTATTGTTATTATTTTATTATTTCTTCTTCTCCTTCTCCTTCTACTTGTCCGACACATTTCTCTGTAAGTAATAATCCGATCCTAATGAAAATGAAACTTGCATGAACATAACTGGTTATGTGCATCAACCTTTTTTTAAAAAATTGCCATGGTAATTGAACGGTGGCCTCTAATTGGTTGAAATTTAGATATATTTTTTTTGTTGGACAAAGTTTTGATATTGTTCATTTTTGCTGAAAATTGGTATATTGGAATATTTCGGTACTCTGAATTGTTGGTAAATGTTTCAAAAGTATTAGTTGCCATGGTAACTGAATGGTGGGCTCTGATTGGTGAAAATTTAGATATTGTTCGACAAAGTAAGATATATAGGGGTTTTTTGCCTGAAATTGGTACGGTGGGATATTTCGCAACAAAGTTTAGATATTGTTTGATTTTGATGAAAATCAGTATGGTGGGATATTTTGGTACTCAAAGTTGATTTGTAGATATTCGAAACTTATTAGTTGCCATGGTAAGATAACCACATGTTGAGGTTTGACTAGTTAAAATTTAGGTATTGTTTGACAAAAAGTAGATATTGTTCTGTTTTGCTGAAAATTGGTATGTCAGGATATTTCGATACTCCAAATTTATTGTTAGGTGTTTCAAAAGTATTAGTTGCCATGGATCAAGGGGGAAAACTGAACAACTTGAGGCCCATCTTAAGATAAGCTGTTTTGTTATACAAAAAATTCTCAGTGTGTTCTGTGCATTCATTTTAAAATCATATTGTTAAAATAAATAGGGTAGGATTTTGTTCAAGGACAGAATAAAATTCACAAAATCTCTTCATTTTCAAATTATATCATTCAGATAAACATAATAGGAGTTTGTCCTTGGACAGATTGTGATCGGATCGCTGATTGCCATAGGACACATCACAATCGCAAACTGACCAATGACAGACTCCAGTCGCAATCTGTCCTAGGACAATCGGTGATTGTCCTGAGTCACAATTTGTACTGTAATATATTCATTCAGGTCTCCTGAAATAGGGCTTCTAAAACCCCAAAATATCTTATTTCAGTGTATTTTATGACTGAATGGATATAAATGATATTGATTTAGTCTCATTGGCAAATTGACATTATGTAAGAAATGATCATGAGTACAAATAATGCCCAGCTCAATAAGATGTCTGATGGATTATGATGTACATGTAGTTGATTTTGTAATGGCAGTCAGTTCTGATATTGCTCTTAACCCATTACCTCATAGGCTATTTTTAGATACAACCTCTTTAAAAAAAACTACCGAAAAGGTGCATTAACAAGAGAAAAGGAAACTTTTAGAATTTTGAAGTTTGAAACCATTGTGATAAATAGTGCATTTGCTCCTATAGGAGCAAATGCACTATTTATCACAATGGTTTCACAAAGTGACTTTTACAGAGTCGTCAGAAGTCGTCAATATGAGGGATAGGGTTAACTCCTTCCCTGTGCCTTCCAGCTGGCTTGCGGTAGGTCGGTGGTTCTACCCGAATGTTCTTTTGTGCACGAAACAGTGCAATTGGTTCCATGCACAGAAGAACCTCTGGGGTCTTCCTCCACCTGTAATTAGCTGGACATTGTGATATGACTGAAATGCTGTTAAAGTAACGTAAAACACGTTAAAACCCAAACCAAGTCAATACTTTCCCTGTTGAATATTCATGTAAGAAATAATTATATCATGAATACATGTATTTTTTAGCTGATTTTTTTGTAATAGCATATTATGCATACAGGATATTATGGCATTGAAAGCATCTGAAGGGTCAGTTATAATTTCATAAGCAAACAGAGCAGACCCTGACCCTGATCCGATGGCTCCTGTAGGACCCATCTGATCTGGGTTTACTCCGTTTGCAAAGGCGTGAAAAGCCGTTATATAAGTGAAAGGGTTAAATAAGTACCCATCTTGTACCTTTGCACAACGTAGAGTTTAGGGTCTTATCAGTGTACAGTAGAACAACTATTTATCCACATACACGTAACAGTAAACTCCACTTAACGATATTCACGGGACCTTGAATATTCAACTAAATATCATTACAAGCATTTCTGGCATGTCATGATATTACATGTACGATCGGAATAATATGCTATCAGGAAAAGTGGTTACTATATATGTGAATCACTGCTGAATTAACAACATGATTTGCCAATCAGGATTATGAAATAAGATAAGCTGTATTTGCTGTTGACTCAAAGTTTGTACCCTTTCCCTGACTTAAATGTGTTTTCACACATTTGCAAACAGAGTAGACCTAGATCAGATGGCTCCTATAGGAGACATCTGATCAGGATCTGCTCTGTTTGCTAGGGGAATTTGAGAGATCTGTTTTTTTACTTTCTAAAATGGCTACAATGTTCCACCTTCCATATTTCATTATAACTATTTTGTCTATGAATATTCAGTAGGTATTGAAATTTTTAGTAAACATAGACCAGGGAGAGGGTCAAGGCTAATAAGGGTTATTATTCACTTAATGAAAAATTCTGTTTATATCTGCAGCTGGAGACTGACCCAAGCTTAATTCTGTTTATATCCACAGCTGGAGACTGACCCAAGCTTGTTGATCAAGAAGGCTCATCAAGCATTGAAGAAATATCATCACCAGATTGTGATTGGGAACATTCTGACGACCCGCAAGACAGAGGTTGTCATAATATCAGAGGACAAGGAGTCTTGGATACGACTTGAACAGAATGAAATGAACAGTGGGGTGGAAATTGAGTTAAAAATAATTAAGTCATTAGCAGAAAGACACACAGAATTTTGTAGTACAGAAAGCTAAAACTGATAGCTTGTAGTTCTGTTGAAAGAAATGTTATACTAGTTGTGAAACAAGGTGACTTTTACTTGAAAGTAGTGTAGACCCAGATTGACTGCCTGCATAAGAAATGTGACCACTGAACAAGGTTATCACTGTTTGCATATGTAGTGGTTATCACTGTTTGCATATGTAGTGGTTATCACTGTTTGCATATGTAGTGGTTATCACTGTTTGCATATGTAGTGGTTATCACTGTTTGCATATGTAGTGGTTATCACTGTTTGCATATGTAGTGGTTATCACTGTTTGCATATGTAGTGGACATGTATTCAGAGCTATAGATAAAGGTGTATATTTTAAATGTTGACCTCATTGTTTCTCCACCAAACCCTACATTGTGACCACTTTTTAGAATCATCTCTTTGAGACAATTCCAAAGAGTGGCCACAACATAGGGTTTGGTGGAGAAAAAAGGGCACTATTTTTGAAGCTAATTGTATTTACTACACATCTTATCTAAACCTCTGTTACTTCTGTGTGGCTATAAAGAGTGACAGTGAAGAACCTGAATATTTGAAATGTTAAGATTGATCTGGACCTGCAGTTCTGTGCCACCTGTTGTAGCAGAGTGACACATAGGGATCACTTCCCTGTCACCTGTTTTCACTGAGTGTGGCTGTCATAAGTCACCTTCTTTGCCATTACACCACTGCAGAACCTGTCTTAAGCGGCTATTCATTTATTGAACATAGCAGTCTTAAAAAGTAGGTGGTAAGAGCTTTCTGCAGCACTAAAGAAAGTGGAGCGCGCTGTCTGCGGACAGCTCTTGTTAATATAAATGTTTCATCATTTATATGTTTGGAAAATCTCATTTTAAGAAAACTAATGTTTCTAAACTTTCGGAAGATTCTGTATTGCAGCCAGTAGAAAGGTAGTGTATATGACACAACCTCAATTATGAGCGGCCTTTATCTGTTTTCTCTCTATTAAAACAGTTAAGCATGAAATTCTGCTCTCTTTTTCGGGCAATGATTCACCGTAAATCTTGTTAGAATAGACAAAGTGTGAAACAGTCGTACTAAACCATGACATTTGGTATCCATAAAGTGTTCCATGTCATCTCTGCCCGTCTATTTCAAAGTTGTAGTTTGAATTAATTGCTGCTGGCCATACTATCTACCAAATTAATGTCTTCATGGCTATTTACAAAGAATTCATCAAATTTTCTCGGCAGTTTGACATTTCGTGCACTTGGTTAACCTGAACACTATCTTTTATTATGGGTTATGTCATGCTTATATGGTCTGTGAAGGTAGCATCTTCGTCATTTTATCCCTTTGGGATAGTTCTTAACCAAAGACACATTCGGTGTGCACTTTACCTACATTTGCTCAGTGGTCACTGAATGGTCATGTTTACAGGCTACTAACGGTTCTGGGTCAAACTTTGTGTCAAGTTTATTTTACTTCTGCTGTTTTAGAAAACCAAATCACTAACATTAATTGACAATTTACATGCTCCGTGTTTACTGTCGCTAAACAGTTTATATTTTTATGCCCCACAATGGTGGGCATATAGTAATCACATTGTCCATCCTTCTGTCTGTCCTTCCATCCGTCCATCCCAAATTTCATGCCCTTTCTGTAACTTTTTTATCTGAATGGATTTCAAAATAACCTGGCATAAATGTTCACCACACAAAGACTATGGGTCGCGTTCATCTCCCTGGTCCATGGGTCAAAGGTCAAGGTCATCCTTCAAGGTTAAAGGTTGGGAACATAAGAGTTTCACAAACACACTCTTGTTCTTTCTTTTCTGCATCCCTATATCCTGCTTCTGATTCTATTCTGTGACTTTGAAGGCATGGTAACTTTGACCTTGTTTTCCGTCCAAACAAAAGTTCAGCTGGGAACACACCCATCTTTGAATACAATGTAGTTGTCTAGCTCTGATTGCCAGCTGCATTTTTCCGCTTGCTCAATTTTGATGTGTTTGAACAATAACCTATTTTGCCTTTTGACTTCTTCATTAGCAATCGGCCACAGTGGTGTCTTGCATCTGTGTTTCACTCCATTTTCAGGCAAGAGAACAACTAGTACCATCCGTCTGTATGGATAGCAGTATTCCGTGTCTGCTGAAAATATCTTGGAGTATTTTCATCTCATTTTGTGGGGGACTTATTGCTTCCCAATTCCACATACCTGCTGTAGTAATCAATTACTACAAGTATGCAATCACATCGATTCAAGCGGACCAAGCCAATATGTTGCCAAATGCACCCATGGAGCGTGTGGGAATTCCGTTTATGTCATTTCTTCAGGTTTTGTTGGCATCCAAACCAACTGACAACCGTAACAGGTTTTGCCATGCTTTTCAATATCTTTGTCGATATTCTGCCAAAAGATATGTTGTCTTAGATTCTGCTTCATGCTTACAGTACCCGGGTGAGATTTGCGGGCTATCTCGAGATTTTGCTCTCTCAGAGCTTCCAGTACCACGATCTGTGTACCTCTGAGAACAAGAAACCCTGTGGAGCTAAGCTCATTTCTAGGTGACAGAATGAACATGAGCGGTTTGCAATCTGTCAAGAGCTCGAACTCTGTACCGTACAAGAACACGTGGAAGTGTTCAACTCTCCATACAATAGCTAAAGCTTCCAGCTCAATCTGTGTAAGCTTTTGTCAGGCTTCTGCTCGCGTAACATATGATACGCTGTTCGTCACCATGTTCCTGTAACAGGACTGTGCCTATTCCTACAGGTGAGGTATCGCAGATTATCTGAGTTTTCGTGTTTCTGTTGTAGAAATCTAGAGTTTCCATGCTTGTGAGTCTATGTTTTAACTCATCAAAAGCTCTCTGTTGCTCAGATTTCCACCTTTTTTTACATGTATACAGGGAGCATCTTTAAAGACACGAACAAAATAATTGAAAAAAAAAGAAAAACAATTTAATATTGATCAAATACAGGATAAATAAAGTCTGTCTGATCACATTCTCTGAAATAGAATTTATATAAATTCCCAGATGACAACCAATAAGCCATTTTAAGAATGTCTTTTAGTGAACATCCACCATGATATGCTGCTGATATTAAAACTGCTCTATAGAAAGGCGTATTTATGGAGGAAAGGATTAATATAAAATTATTCCCCTTCATTGAGGTTTTCAATAAGTCAGTGAATGAAAAAGATATACAACTGGTCTTCTTGACCATGTTAGATAGCTTTAACCCTTTCCCTGTTCTATGTTTAGCCCAAATTTCAATACCTACTGAATATTCATTAACAAAATACACATAGTTATAAATAAATATGAAAAGTGGAGCATTGTAGACATTTTAGAAAGCAAAGAAACAGATCTTTCAAATTCTATTAGCAAACAGAGCAGACCCTGATCAGACGGCTCCTCTAGGAGCCGTCTGATCTGGATCTTCTCTGTTTGCAGATGCGTGAAAACACGTTTATATGAGGGAAAGGGTTAATGCTTTTAATGTCTGAGCATAAGCACCTGTAGACAAGGCTAACAAAGACACTGTTTTCAAAGTTAACATTTTTAAATCATTCTCAGAATTAACATTTTTCAAATATAAACAAAGAACCTGTTGAACATTCGGGATGATTCCATGTTCTAGCATATCTAGGCTTTGGCGGTTTTTGTATAGCGATACCTTCCATAAATCTGGGAATAAGAGTCCAATTCTCACACCTTACTTACCCCCAAAGTTTCAGAGTGTGTAATAACATAGACTTGTGAAGATTAGTTACACTGAAGGACTTACCTAAATACATGTATGTCAAAAAACTTAAATGTAACAACACTTTATCTTCAGTCATATTAATGGGAACCTTTTTCCAAACAGCACACCGAATGCACAATATATGCCATGCCAGGTCATATTGTTTTCTTGTTCCTTCCCTCCATGATTGGACGATGATTTCAGCGACAGCTGTTGGAATCCCTCGATTCTGAAGGTGTCAGTAGATACTATTACTGCGACTAAGGTCATCCTGTGACATAAGGGATGAACCTGGCTTGAGTGTGGCATGGTCAATAGATCTCGGTGTCTTGGATAAGAAGCCATACATGATAATAGCAATGGAAACCAAAGTTGTGATGGCCAATGAGGAACAACTATCAAAACAATTGGTGACAAGTATTGTTGCCTGTCCCATTGTACTTCCTTCAAAACATGCAACTGCATTAATTTCTCAATTTCATTATCAATAATCATCAATAATCTGTGATTCTTTAGCATTAAAGTTTTGCTGGGAATTTTTTACTTGAAATGGTGTTATGTCAACTTTGAATTTACATGATAATGTTCAACCATATCCAAAATGTCTGGATCATTTGTTAGATTTTTCCATTCAGAGACAAAATCTTTCAAGCTACCTGCTACAAATGGTACACTTAACTTGTAATTTGACATCCTCCTTATCCCCCCTCGGCAGGGCAAGTTTTTTGCCATCTGTTGAGGGTAACTTGAATCCATTCCACCTCTGCCACGGTAACCACTTCGATGGAAACCACCTCAGTACCTTGATCTGTAACCCAGGCATCCTCTATAATTTTCCCTAACTGGGCCATACTGCAACTTATGTCCCATCCAGGTCCTGGAACACTCCTCTATTTCTTTAGCCATCTTTGACACATCATCACCAAACAGCTGATCCGTGAATGGGAGCGAGTGAGTACACAAGTGCGAATATTTATCCCGCATCTCCCGTTTTAAGAAATCACTTCTCAACATGTTTATTTGGGTATTTGCATGCCCCAAAAGAGCGATTGCGTCATTACATCTATCAATAAACTGGCCGACACCATACTCGTCACATACTCGTCACAACTCTGTTTGCAGTCTTGCTCCATTTTGTCTGCCTTGTCCACAGTTTTAGTAAGAGTACTTAACAGACTTTACAATGGAAGTTTCCATCGCTTGCAACTTCTCATCCCTCGTTGGGGCTACTAGGGATACAATATCCCAAACTAATTGATTTAACCCATTCCTTCATAAGCTATTTTAGACCCAAGTTCTTTGAATAAATCTACCGAGAAGGAGCATTAACTAGAGAAAAGGAAATTTTTAGAAGTTTGTAGTTGTGAAACCATTGTGATAAATAGAGCATTTGTTCCTTAGGAGCAAATGCTCTGTTTATCACAATGGTTTCAAAAAGTGACTTTTACAGAGGAGTAGAAAGGCGTATTTATGGAGGAAATCTGGTTATCTTCGGAGCAACTACCCGGCTCATCAAAAAGTGCCTTTTCAAGGTTATTAATAACCACATTGTTGTCAAAGTCAATAGCCTATAAGAGTGACCTGCAGTGGACACACACCCGTCATTGAAATTGGAATCATACAATTAATGTACTCAGAATGTTCTGTTAAATTTAGTCGAATAAAACCATATCGAGAAGTCTGGTCAACTCCAGTATCAGTAATGGAAGTTCATATACATGTAGTTTCATAAACACTTTTTGCCATGTATTAAACTCACATTTATCTGGATTAAGGGTAAGATCCTTTTCACTTAGCACATTTCTGAGACTCTCGTCCTATTGCTCCTGAGAGGCCCCGTGGACAATGATGTTGTCCATGATGTTTTGCATTCGGGCAACCTTGTAGAATCTGGTGCAGGACTTTCTGATACAACTCGATGGCACAAGATACGCAGAACATAAGCTGCTTGTGGTTCCGCCCAGTATGCCTCACGAATGTCATAATCTCTCGTGATTTGTCGTCAAGCTCAATCTGATGATATGCGTTCCTGCGTTATGCATTCTGCTTGCTGAATACCTTCAAGACGTTCATTTCTTGGAGCACATCTTCTGTCGTAGGTATCATGGTGTACACGTCGTTCCGTCGTATTTGCTTGTTGCATATCCACACAAAGACTAATGTCGTCCTCTCCTTTTGGAATGATCAACGCTGGTGAAACTCATCAGCTCAGTGTGTCAACCATCTTGATAATGTCCTGCTGTTCCAGGCTCTCAAGCTTCTTCTCTAATTGTTCCCTTAAGTCATAAAAGGGTAAGATACTTGCCAGATTGGTTGTATAACCGCTTGGACCGCTTTTTCGACAGGAATTGTCAATTGGAAATCATTAAGTTTTCCAACACCCAAAAATACCTCTATTTTAAATATCTGTGTGCAAAGTACACACTTGTGGTCCAACTCTTAAGAATGTCAAGGGCAATCAATGTGTCTCTTTCTAACAAGGAGTGCTCTTTTCAGTCTAATATGGTGAACTCTACATTGTCTGACATCACGTTTCTTTCGACGTCGGCACAGAACGTTCCCACTAGCTTCAGTGGCTTCTTAGATCCATATGCGAAGATTTTCTTGTCGCTGAGCACTTGCAATATGCATTTGAAGTGTTTTTGTGACTTCAGGAATGTCCAAGTGTTCCTATCTATCACATTACAGGTAGCACCAGTCAATTATCATGTTGAGTGGCACGTTTGCCACCTTGACTATTACTCTATTTGCTGAAAATGAGTCTTTTATGGTGAATATGAACGTTTCTTCAACAGATTCTGTGTCTTTTGAGAGTCAATGAACCAAATGTTTTGACTTCTGTTTGTGTGCAAATTCTTCGCTGATGCTTTGCACTTTACAGCAAAATGTCCTTTGTTCTTGCACTTATTGTACCTCGTTGTCTTCGCTGGACAAGCCCCGGGAACATACTTCCAGTCTTGGGCTCCTCACATTTTGTCCCATTTTCCATTTTACTGGCACTGTTGTATGCACGCTTGAACGTTGAGGCAACTAAAAATAAATTCTAGAACTTTCTCCAGGTTCAGCTCTTTTTTGGTGACAAACTTCCTTCTTAACATGGATGAGGTGCATTTTTGCATGATCTGGTCACTTATTCTGTCATTACTGTCATTCACACGACAGTGATCGGTGCTTTAATCTCAGTGCAAATTCTTGTTCAGTTTCATTCCTTCTCTGAGATTCAGCGTTGAACTTGTGCCACTCGAACAACACATTCTTCTTCGGCTTAAAGTACTCTTCCAGCTTTGACACTGCCATGTTGAAATCATGGTCAGTGTCCGTCTCGTTCAACGTTTTGAAGATATTTTGCACTTCAGGTCCTACCAGGGGCAGGAGTAGGGCTCTTTTCTGTGCTCTGCCTGTCACGCCAGATCTCACGACAAAGTAATTAAATGACTTCATCCACCTTTCCCATCTACTTGGGAGACTCGAACTGTCACCATTGAGCTTAAATGACTGAACGGAATTTAATCCAAGTCACTGCAGGTTAATGAAATTTAATCCAGAGTGTCTCCCTCAGAATTGATTCCTAATTGTCTGCCTCGGAATTTAATCCACACCACTTATAACTGTAGTCTTCAATATCCCTATCCTCGTCGCCAAACTTTCTGTGGTGTATATCGATATAGAGAGGAGACACTGTCTGTTCTATACTGTACTTATTTACACGTCTTGATACTACAGTAGACTACTACTAACTCCCTGACCTGCAGCCCATGCTGCCAGCCTGTCACACAGACTGTAGCCCGATACTACAGTGGATACTCCAGTGGACTACTACTAACTCCCTGACCTGCAGCCCATGCTGCCAGCCTGTCACACAGACTGTAGCCCGATACTACAGTGGATACTCCAGTGGACTACTACTAACTCCCTGACCTGCAGCCCATGCTGCCAGCTAGCCTGTCACACAGACTGTAGCCCGATACTACAGTGGATACTCCAGTGGACTACTACTAACTCCCTGACCTGCAGCCCATGCTGCCAGCCTGTCACACAGACTGTAGCCCGATACTACAGTGGATACTCCAGTGGACTACTACTAACTCCCTGACCTGCAGCCCATGCTGCCAGCCTGTCACACAGACTGTAGCCCGATACTACAGTGGATACTCCAGTGGACTACTACTAACTCCCTGACCTGCAGCCCATGCTGCCAGCCTGTCACACAGACTGTAGCCCGATACTACAGTGGATACTCCAGTGGACTACTACTAACTCCCTGACCTGCAGCCCATGCTGCCAGCCTGTCACACAGACTGTAGCCCGATACTACAGTGGATACTCCAGTGGACTACTACTAACTCCCTGACCTGCAGCCCATGCTGCCAGCCTGTCACACAGACTGTAGCCCGATACTACAGTGGATACTCCAGTGGACTACTACTAACTCCCTGACCTGCAGCCCATGCTGCCAGCCTGTCACACAGACTGTAGCCCGATACTACAGTGGATACTCCAGTGGACTACTACTAACTCCCTGACCTGCAGCCCATGCTGCCAGCCTGTCACACAGACTGTAGCCCGATACTACAGTGGATACTCCAGTGGACTACTACTAACTCCCTGACCTGCAGCCCATGCTGCCAGCCTGTCACACAGACTGTAGCCCGATACTACAGTGGATACTCCAGTGGACTACTACTAACTCCCTGACCTGCAGCCCATGCTGCCAGCCTGTCACACAGACTGTAGCCCGATACTACAGTGGATACTCCAGTGGACTACTACTAACTCCCTGACCTGCAGCCCATGCTGCCAGCCTGTCACACAGACTGTAGCCCGATACTACAGTGGATACTCCAGTGGACTACTACTAACTCCCTGACCTGCAGCCCATGCTGCCAGCCTGTCACACAGACTGTAGCCCGATACTACAGTGGATACTCCAGTGGACTACTACTAACTCCCTGACCTGCAGCCCATGCTGCCAGCCTGTCACACAGACTGTAGCCCGATACTACAGTGGATACTCCAGTGGACTACTACTAACTCCCTGACCTGCAGCCCATGCTGCCAGCCTGTCACACAGACTGTAGCCCGATACTACAGTGGATACTCCAGTGGACTACTACTAACTCCCTGACCTGCAGCCCATGCTGCCAGCCTGTCACACAGACTGTAGCCCGATACTACAGTGGATACTCCAGTGGACTACTACTAACTCCCTGACCTGCAGCCCATGCTGCCAGCCTGTCACACAGACTGTAGCCCGATACTACAGTGGATACTCCAGTGGACTACTACTAACTCCCTGACCTGCAGCCCATGCTGCCAGCCTGTCACACAGACTGTAGCCCGATACTACAGTGGATACTCCAGTGGACTACTACTAACTCCCTGACCTGCAGCCCATGCTGCCAGCCTGTCACACAGACTGTAGCCCGATACTACAGTGGATACTCCAGTGGACTACTACTAACTCCCTGACCTGCAGCCCATGCTGCCAGCCTGTCACACAGACTGTAGCCCGATACTACAGTGGATACTCCAGTGGACTACTACTAACTCCCTGACCTGCAGCCCATGCTGCCAGCCTGTCACACAGACTGTAGCCCGATACTACAGTGGATACTCCAGTGGACTACTACTAACTCCCTGACCTGCAGCCCATGCTGCCAGCCTGTCACACAGACTGTAGCCCGATACTACAGTGGATACTCCAGTGGACTACTACTAACTCCCTGACCTGCAGCCCATGCTGCCAGCCTGTCACACAGACTGTAGCCCGATACTACAGTGGATACTCCAGTGGACTACTACTAACTCCCTGACCTGCAGCCCATGCTGCCAGCCTGTCACACAGACTGTAGCCCGATACTATAATTAACCCATACTCTACACTGCTTAACCATTTCCTCCATAAATAGGCCTTTCTACACCTCTGTAATAACCACTTCTTGAAACCATTGTGATAAATAGAGCATTTGCTCCTATAGGAGCAAATGCTCTATTTATCACAATGGTTTCAAACTACACAAAATTCTAAAATTTTACTTTTCTCTAGTAAATGTTCCTTTTGGGTAGATTCATTCAAAGAGGTTGGGTCTAAAAATAGCCTATGGAGGAAAGGGTTAAGATAGATTCTACTGTACTGCTCAATGGGACTGACTTGAAACTTGGAACTCATGCAGATTGCAACAAGTACACATGCCGAAGATAAGGATCATCAACTTTGCATGATTACATTTTAACCCTTTTCTCCATGAATATTCATGTAAGAAATAACAATGTCATAAATATTAATTAGATCGATTTGTTATAATAGCACTTTGACAGGAATTTTGGCCATGGCATAAACTGTAGTATCATATCTAAATTATAAGCAAACAGAGCAGACCCTGATCAGATGGCTGCAATGATTTAAGGGCTTGATATATTTTGTGCAAATGTTTGCTGATCAGTGCTGATTGTCATTGTTACATTAACCCTTTCCTCCATAGGCTATTTTTAGATCCATCCACTTTGAATAAATCTACCAAAAAGGAGCATTAACTAGAGAAAGGGATTTTTTTTAGAATTTCGTAGTTTGAAACCATTGTGATAAATAGAGCATTTGCTCTTATATGGTTTCATAAAGTGGTTATTACAAAGGCATAGAAAGGCGTATTTATGGAGGAAAGGGTTAACCCTGTTAAATATTGATGTGAGAAATAATAACATCATGTATATTCATTAGCTGTATTTTATAAATGATACATGTAAACAGGATGTACGGTATTGCTATCAGTTGAAACTGCAGCGTCAGATCTTCTAAATTTTCATAGGCGAACGAAACAGACCCTGATCAGACGGTTCCTTAAAGAGCTGTTTGATCTGGGTCTACTCTGTTTGCAAAGGTGAGAAGAGGCATTTATATGAGGGAAAGGGTTATAAACATGTGCTGTCAATAAAGAAGTGAAGTATGCAATACTTAAAGATGTATTCTGCTCATATTTTCATGAATGTTTTGTAAGAAAATTATTTCAGAGTAGAACCTACGTCTTGTGCTAAGAGCATGGTGAGAACAGTTGCATCTATAAAATAAGAAAAAATTGATAGCTTTGAAAATCAATGGAAACACATTTCACAGGAATCTGTTTTAGAAATCAATTATATACACTGGACATACTCCATTTGAGTTGATACTTTGCTCCATAAATATGCCTTTCTGTGCCTTTGCAAACAGAGAAGAACCAGATCAGATGGCTCCTATAGGAGACATCTGATCAGGGTCTTCTCCGTTTGTTGATGACATAATGTAGATATGATTCTACAGATTCTGCCATGATCCAAACTTTCTGTGTTCATATGCAATTAGATGAATGCATCTAATTAATATTTATGATATCATTGTTTCTTACATAGATATTCATGGAGGAAAGGTTTAAGTCAACTTTTAACTCATTCTCTCCTAGGCTATTTTTAGACCCAACTTCTTTGAATGTATCTACCGAAAAGGACAATTAACTAGAGGAAAGGAAAAAATTTAGAATTTTGTGGTTTGAAACCATTGTGATAAATATATTTATCACAATGGTTTTATAAAGTGACTTCTATAGATGCGCAAAAATGCGTCACTAGGGGATAATGTGTTTATAATCAATAGATGTTCTTTTCCTTTTTTTATGTAAATCTGTAAATATATAGCTGAATATATTTGTATATACTGTGGGAAAATGAGTTCTAAGCATTATATTAATCTTATGAATAGTTGTACAACTTTTGATGTCAGTTGATTTATATGATACATAGACAGAATGTAACTTGAATCAGAAAATTGTTAAAATGATATATATGTACTTAAAATAAGATGCTAGATATTAAACAGTATGACTTTAAATCAATCTCTATGTTTTTGAAGCCAACCACTAGCTGTGATTCCTCAGGACTATTTTCAAAGGGCTATATACCAGGTTCTAAACTCTTATAAACCCTTTGAAATGAGTTTAATGACATTTGCAAACAGTACATACAGATCAGCGGGCTTCTTAACCTTTTGCCTGCTGAGCAAAATTTTGTTTGTAGAAAATGTCATCAATTCCAGTTGTCACTGTTAATTTGTCTTGCATTTCTTTTCAATAGCACGGTCAGTGAATCAAACAGTTTGGATCCAGATGAGACGCCGAGTTACTCGGCGTCTCATCTGGATCCAAACTGCATAGGTAATCACTCATCCGCCCATTACAGGCTAATGGTTAATGGGCCCATTTATTAGGAAACTGGACTGTCTCTACCATTGAATCCATTTGCTTATATAAATGGTTGTTGACACCTTTGAAAATACGTGTAGAATATCAGTCTGCTCTGTTTGCTTATAAAATATATACATATATATATAAGTCTGATTTTGCCAAAGGCTAAGAGTTCCTATTTAACCTTTTCCATGTTCTATGGTTATTCCAAATTTCAATACCTAATGAATATTCATGAACAAAATAGTTATGTACAATTAATTATCATTACAGAAGGTGGAACATTGTAGAAAGTAAAGATTCAGGTGTTTCAAATTCCATTAGCAAACAGATTAGACCCGGATCAGACGGCTCCTATAGGAGCCATCTGATCGGGGTCTACTCTGTTTGCAAATGTGTGAAAACAGGTTTATTTGAAGGAAAGGGTTGATAATGCTTTAATCCTCTGTAAATGTGACCTTTTGGTCATACGGTCTTTAGTAAAATGGGCACCTGAGGTATGTACACTAGAGTTCTGTTTCCTTATCATTGGACACTTTCAGCCATTTCCCTAAAGAACAAAAACCGTAGGATCAGATCTATATAATTTCATAAGCAAACAGCAGACCCTAATCAGACAGCTCATACAGGATCTGTATGATCTAGGTCTACTCTTGTTTGCAAAGGCATGAAAAAGTATTTTAACTAGAACTATTACAACAAGAGTACCGCATACGGTACATAATACGCCCACTTGCAAACTTTCTCTGATTCAACATGCCTTATAAGTGTTGACATTTTCTAATCTGTGCTTCAGATCTTGATTTCCATATTAAGGTGAAAACTATTTTTTTTTAAAAAATGAAGTGAATATCTTATTAAACAAGAGTACCGCATACGGCACATAATACGCCCACTTGCAAACTTTCTGATTCAACATGCCTTATAAGTGTTGACATTTTCAAATCTGTGCTTCAGATCTTGATTTCAATATTAAGGTGATACTATTTTTAAAAAAATTGAAGTGAATATCTTTTTAAAAAAAAGAGTTAAAGCTAATTCTCATATTTGCAGATTTTTGTAAAGTGCAACGGCCATAACTCTGAAAAGACAAACTGAATGAACCTCAAAATAAACTCAGCTTCAAATTTTGTTGCTTAAAACATTTGTGTTAAGTTTCATTTATATGATTTTAATAGTTTTCCCAGAAAACAACAGACAAACTAAAAGTTGACCGACTAACAAAGCAACGAACACACAAAGTTCAAGACCATAACTTTAGAATAAAATGACATATCAAATCCCCCGCAATATATGTGAAAATTCACATTAAGGTTTAACCATATAAAAAAAATTGAAGTAAATATCATTTCAAATGAAAAAGTTATGGCCATCCTCATATTTGCATAGATTTGCATTATTTTTTTTAAGTGCAAGGGCCATAACTCCGAAACAACAAACCAAATGATCCTCAGAATCGACTTAGCTTCAGGTCTTGATGCATTAAACATGTGTATGAAGTTTCATTAATATCTGTCAAACAGTTTTGCCAGAAAACAGCGGACAAACTATATGCATATATTTGCATTATTTTTTAAGTAAACGGGCAATAACTCTGAAACGAAAAATCAAATAAACCTCAAAATCGACTCAGCATCAGATCTTGATGCATTAAACATTTTTGTGAAGTTTCATTAATATCTCTCAAATAGTTTTCCCAGAAAACAGCGGACAAACTATTTGCATTATTTTTTAAGGAAAAGGGCAATAACTCTGAAACGAAGAATCAAATGATCCTCGGAATCAATTCAGTTTCAGATCTTGATGCATTAAACATTTGTGTGAAGTTTCAAATTTTGTTGCTTAAAACATTTGTGTTAAGTTTCATTTATATCATTTTAACAAAGCAAACAAAGCAACAAACACACTAAGTTCAAGGACCATAACTTTAGAATAAAATGACATATCAAATCCCCCGCAATATATGTGAAAATTCACATTAAGGTTTAACCATATAAAAAAAATTGAAGTAAATATCATTTCAAATGAAAAAGTTTGCATAGATTTGCATTATTTTTTAAGTGCAAGGGCCATAACTCCGAAACAACAAATCAAATGATCCTCAGAATCGACTTAGCTTCAGGTCTTGATGCATTAAACATATGTATGAAGTTCCATTAATATCTGTCAATCAGTTTTGCCAGAAAAAAGCGGACAAACTATTTGCATATATTTGCATATTTTTTTAAGTAAAAGGGCAATAACTCCGAAACAAAAAATCAAATAAACCTCAAAATCGACACAGCATCAGATCTTGATGCATTAAACATTTTTGTGAAGTTTCATTAATTAATATCTCTCAAATAGTTTTCCCAGAAAACAGCAGACAAACTATTTGCATTATTTTTTAAGGTCAAGGGCCATAACTCTTAAACGAAAAATCAAATGATCCTCAGAATCAATTCAGTTTCAGATCTTGATGCATTAAACATTTGTGTGAAGTTTTATTAATATCTCTCAAATAGTTTTCCCAGAAAACGGCGGACAAACTATTTGCATATGTTTTAAGGACAAGGGCCATAACTATTTGCATGTATTTGCATTATTTTTTAAGTAAAAGGGCCATAACTCCAAAACGACAAATCAAATGAACCTCAGAATCGACTCAGCTTCAGATCTTGATGCATTAAACATTTGTGTGAAGTTTCATTAATATCTGTCAAATAGTTTTCCCAGAAAACAGTGGACAAACTATTTGCATGTATTTGCATTATTTTTTAAGTAAAAGGGCCATAACTCCGAAACGACAAATCAAATGAACCTCAGAATCGACTCAGCTTCAGACCTTGATGCATTAAACATTTGTGTGAAATTTCATTAATATCTCTCAAATAGTTTTCCCAGAAAACAGCGGACAAACTATTTGCATATTTTTTAAGGACAAGGGCCATAACTCCGAAACGACAAATCAAATGAACCTCAGAATTAACTCAGCTTCAGATCTTAATACATTAAACATTTGTGTGAAGTTTCATTAATATCTGTCAAATAGTTTTCCCAGAAAACAGCGGACAAACTATTTGCATGTATTTGCATTATTTTTTAAGTAAAAGGGCCATAACTCCGAAACGACAAATCAAATGAACCTCAGAATCAACTCAGCAACAGATCTTGATGCATTAAACATTTGTGTGAAGTTTCATTAATATCTCTCAAATAATTTTCCCAGAAAACGGCGGACAAACTATTTGCATATGTTTTAAGGACAAGGGCCATAACTCTGAAATGAAAAATCAAATGAACCTCAGAATCAACTCAGCTTCAGATCTTGATGCATTAAACATTTGTGTGAAGTTTCATTAATATCTGTCAAATAGTTTTCCCAGAAAACAGCGGACAAACAAAATGTTGACGGACGAACGAACGAACGAACGAACGGACGGACGGACAGGGCCACGACAATATACGACCACCTTTATTAGGTGGGCGTATAAAAAGTGATTAAAAAACCCACATGGCAGCTTTGATGTGTGACAATAACATCCCATGTAACAGGACCAACACACATCAAGATGTGTTTGTGAAACACTATGCCCCAACCTTTGACCCTGAAGGATGACCTTGACCTTTGACCCAAGGACCAGGGAGTTGAATGCGACACATCGTCTTTGTGTGGTGAACATCTATGCCTGGTTATTTTAAAATCCATTCACAGATAAAAAAATTATAGAAGGGACACGAAATTTGAGACGGATGGAATGACAGACGGATGGACGGACAATGCGATTACTATATGCCCCCTGTTGGGGGGGCATATAAATATACAAAGTTCAAGGGGAGATAATTATGTAATGCCTGCAACTAAACATATGAAAATTACGTCTTGCATATCTGCTATTCGTGGTTATTATGTATGACAAGTATCAATTCAATAAATTTCAAATTGAAGGAGGAGTTTGCAACTTCAAGTCCCTATGTTTCATGCAAAAAAGACAAAAAATATTCAAAGTTCAAGGGAAGATAATTCTGCAATGACCAGCGCTAAACACATGAAAATTGCGTCTTGCATATCTACTATTTGTTTTATATAACTTTAAAACTGAAGGAGGAGTTTGTGACACGAACTACCCATGTTTTATACCAAAATTACAAAAAAGTAAGTTCAATGGGTCATAATTCTGCAATGACCAGTGCTAAACATATGAAAATTGCATACTGCATATCTACTATTCATGGTTATGTATACCACATATAAACTGAATAACTTTCAAATTGAAGGAAGAGTTCGCAACACCCAACTTCCCATGTTTCATGCAAAAATGGCAAAAAGTACTCAAAGTTCAAGGGCAAATAATTCTGCAATGACCAGCGCTAAACACATGAAAACTGCGTCTTGCACATCAACCATTTGTGGTAACTATGTATACCACATAAAAATTCAATAACTAAAACTGAAGGAGGAGTTCTCGACACCAATTACCCATGTTCAAATTCAGACGGACCAACCGACAGCCGGACACGGCGATTCCAGTATACCCCCTTAAACAAGTTTGTGGGGTTTATTGAAGGAAACTTTCAAGGGTTAACCCATTCCCTCATATTGACACTTCTGGAAAAGTCGCTTTTTAAACCATGTGATAAATTGAGCATTTGCTAAAGAGGAGCAAATGCTCTACTTATCACAATGATTTTGAAACTACAAAATTCTAAAGGTTTCCTATTCTCTAGTAAATGCTCCTTTTGGGTAGATTTATTCAAAGAGGTTGGATGTAAAAATATCCTATCTGGTAATGGGTTAAACACTCATTCTGTTGACTTTTATCAATCCAGTATTTGAATGGTAAAACATTTGTATTGAATTTAAAACAAGATTGTCATTGTGTCATTGCTGGTTTGTGATGTGATATGAAAACAGCAAGACAGATTGGCAATACAAATTTGATTATTGTCTCTTTATTTTACATATACAGTAAAACCTCTCTATAACGACCACTAAATTACATCAAGTATTGTGTGTTAAAGGCAGGTGGATGATTAAAGCAAGGTGAAAGTAAAACAGAATGCTCCTATAGGAGCGTTCTGTTTCACTTTCA
Organism: Azorinus chamasolen; assembly: GCA_963576725.1. NCBI lineage: Eukaryota > Metazoa > Mollusca > Bivalvia > Cardiida > Solecurtidae > Azorinus > Azorinus chamasolen. The sequence goes on from OY755248.1 coordinate 1,623,293, forward strand.
CCTTGCTTTAAGCAACCACCTGCCCAAAATACCAACTAATTAACATAATTTAGTGGTCGTTATAGAGAGGTTTTACTGTATGCAAAAAATCAGTATCAAACTATATTACCTTGTGTTCCTTACTTGAGATATAGGCGAACAGTGTAGACTTCGACAAGAGGGTTTCTGACAAGTCCACTGATTTTTAGCTGCACTGTGTGCTTCACATTTTTTCCCCACAGGTCGCATTAGCAAAAGAATGAAAGAAAAACAAGAGATATCACAGTCACGTGACAAATGCCCCCCCCCCAAAAAAAAAAAAATTGTACCCTGTGACCTTGACCTTTGACCCATGGACCAGTGAGTTGACACATCGTCTTTGTGTGGTGAACATTTGTGCCAGGTTCCTTTGAAATCCATTCACAGATAAACAAGTAATTGTACCCTGTGACCTTGACCTTTGACATATGGACCAGGGAGCTGAACGCGACACGTCGTCTTTGTCTGGTGAACATCTGTGCCAAGTTATATTGAAATCCATTGATAGATAAAGATGTTACAGACCGGACACGAAATTTGTGACAAAGTAATTGTATTCTGTGACCTTTACCTTTGACCCATGGACCAGGCAGTTGAAAGCGACACATCATCTTTGTCTGGTGAACATTTGTGCCAAATCATATTGAAATCCATTGACATATAAAGAAGTTACAGACCGGACACGAAATTTGTCACAAAGTAATTGTAGCCTTTGACCTATGAACCTGGGAGTTGAAAGAGACACATCGTCTTTGTGTGGTGAACATTTGTGCCAAGTTATATTGAAATCAATTGATAAATAAAGAAGTTACAGACTGGACACAAATTTTTTTTACAAAGTTATTTTACCCTGTGACCTTGACCTTTGACCAATGGACCTGGGAGTTGAACGCGACACATCGTCTTTGTGTGGTGAACATTTGTGGCAAGTTATATTGAAATCTATTGATAGATAAAGAAGTTACAGGTCGGACACGAAATTGGTTACAAAGTAATTGTACCCTGTGACCTTGACCTTTGACCCATGGACCAGGGAGTTGAACGCGACACAATGTCTTTGTGTGGTGAACATTTTTGCCAAGTTATATTGAAATCCATTGATAGATGAAGAAGTTACAGACCGGACACGAAATTTGTGACAAAGTAAATGTACCTTGTGACCTTGACCTTTGACCCATGGACCAGGGAGTTGAACGCGACACATCGTCTTTGTGTGGTGAACATTTGTGGCAAGTTATATTGAGATCCATTGATAGATGAAGTTACAGACCGGACACGAAATTTGTGACAAAGTAAATGTACCTTGTGACCTTGACCTTTGACCCATGGACCAGGGAGTTGAACGCGACACATCGTCTTTGTGTGGTGAACATTTGTGCCAAGTTATATTGAGATCCATTGATAGATGAAGAAGTTACAGACCGGACACGAAATTTGTGACAAAGTAAGTTTAGCCTGTGACCTTGACCTTTGACCCATGGACCAGGGAGTTGAACGCGACACATCGTCTCTGTCTGGTGAACATTTGTGGCAAGTTATATTGAAATCCATCGAAAGATGAAGAAGTTACAGACCGGACACAAATTTGGGACGGATGGAAGGATGGACGGACATACTAACAAATGGGTAGTTGTGTGACTTTTTCCTTTGATCTTTTCTTGTGGGACTAGTCCCACAAGAAAAACTATTTTTGGCTCTAACTTTGGAAAAGAATGATCTGGAAGCTAACCCTAACCCTAACCCTATGTCCCACAACTGGCCAGGTTAATGTCACAAGAAATGGCCAGGTTAATGTCACAAGAGATGGCCAGGTTAATGATTTTACTTGTGTGACTAGTTAGAAAAAGTCACACAACTACCCATTGGTGAGTGCGGACGGACGGACAGATGGACAGATGGACAGACTGACAGACAGACGGAAGGACGGACAATGTGATTACTATATGCCCGCCTTTGGGGGGCATAAAAATACATTTGTTTAAAAAACATTTTTCAGAGTTCACTACGACATACTGGTAAAAATGGGTTAATAGAAACAGAAAACTACAACACCTTTTACTAGTTGATTTATTGCTAACTTTAACAATAACATACCGGGTAATACAACAATTATTAAAGCAGATCAATTACACATCATTCATAATCCTTCCCCTCCATCATGGAGATTGTTATAATATTAACAGTACAGTATAATATCTTCATAGTATTGTAATCGCCCTAAATATTGAGACACTCGAGCTCCCTTCACCAGCGGTTTGTTAACCCTTTACTCCATAAATACGCCTTTGCAAACAGAGTAGACCCAGATCAGATGGCTCCTAGGATCTGCTCCGTTTGCATATGAACTAATTTAGATATGATTCTACAGTTTCTGCAATGTCCAAAAAATTCTGTGCCCATGTGCTATTATAAAAAATAATCTTATCAATATTAACCCATTCCTGCATAGGCTATTTTTAAATCCAACCTCTTTGATTAAATCTCCAAAAAGGAGCATTTACTAGAGAAAAAGAATTTTTCAGAATTGTGTAGTTTTGAAACCATTGTGATAAATAGAGCATTTGTTCCTATAGAGCAAATGCTCTATTTATCACAATGGTTTCATAAAGTGACTTTTACAGAGGCGTCAAAAGGCGTCAATATGCGGGAATGGGTTAACGATGTTAACATTTCTTACAGAAACGTTCATGGAGTAAAGGGTTAAACTGAATAAGCCAATCCAACACTGTTTATATAATATTGATTGAAACTAATGGAGTAACAAAAAGTGTAGACCCTGATCAAACTGATTCTTCACCCATTCCCTCATAGGCTAATTTTAGACCCAACCTCTTTGAATAAATCTACCAAAAATGAGCAATTTATTTTAGAATTGTGAGGTTCTGAAACCATTGTGATAAATAAAGCAGTTGCTCCTATGGAGCAAATGCTCTATTTATCACAATGGTTTCAAAAAACTATTTTTACAGAGGTGTCAAAAGGCGTCAATATGCGGGAATGGATTAAGGAGCAGTTTGGTCTGGGTCTACACTATTTCCCTGATGTAGGTCTACATTATTTCCTTAACCCTTTCCCTGTTTTGCATTCATGTCAGAAATAATGACATCATGACTATATATTAGCTCAATTTTTATAACATTAACTTTTCAATGGATTTTTTCGCTTTGACAAAACCTATATAATCAGATCTATATCATGTCAAAAGCAAACAGACTAGACCCTGATCAGATGGCTCCTATAGGTGCCACCTGATCTGGGTCTACTCTGTTTGCAAATACGTGAAAATGAGTTTATACAAGGGTTGTTCGAAAAGTTTCGGGACAAGTGCTGTAAATTTTTTATTTGCTAATATTTTTCTATGAAAGTTTCATAAAGGATAGCTGCGACTGTTTCCTATTGCCATATGTAAATATTTGCACAAGCAACTCGCGATATATTGTCACCATAGCAACGTCACGTCGACGTGAGCGGGACACTTTGACGTCACAATGCAAAGACAGTATTACTCAAAGGTTGGGTGTTAAGTCTTTTCAATAATTTGAATTTAAAATATTTGTTACTGTACATGTAATAAAAATACTGTTTGATAAATATAATGAAAATATTTCATTGCTGCATAGGTATTGATGCATATATGCACTCATTATCATGTTTCGGGTGCTGCAACATGATTTGACCAGGGTTGTGAGGAAGAAACGACCAGAAAATGACGGCAAATTCTACCTGCATCATGACAATGCAACGCCCCACATCGCATCTGCAACAAAGGAAGTACTTGCTGAGAGAAGAATTGACTTAATTGTGCACATACCATACTCCCCAGACCTTGCACCGTGCGATTTTTGGTTATTCCCGACAATCAAGTGTGACTTGCGAGGCTCACGTTTCGACGACGTCAATGACCTGCCAATTATTTTGTCAGAGAGTGCATTCGAAACATTTCATCAGAAAAAATCAAAAATTGTTTCTCTTCTTGGTTAAATATTTATCAGAAGTGTATAAAGTATGCTGGGGAATATTTCAAGAAAATTTGAGTGTTTCAGACCTATATAAAGACAAACCGTTATTGAATATACCAAGGTGCCCCGCTCACGTCAATGTGACGTTGCTATGGTGACAATATATTGCGTCTTGCACGCACCTAAGTTTAATTCTGGCAATAAATCAATAGGAAACAGTCACAGCTATCATTTATGAAAATTTCATAGAAAAATATTAACAAATAAAAAAATTACAGCACTTGTCCCGAAACTTTTCGAACAACCCTCCTATGAAGGAAAGGGTTATGCCTATTTGACCAAATATTAGCATCATTAAAATACAAAAACTAAACTATATAGTAATAAATACAAACATAAATCTCATAGTCTACCTATCAATATGTTTTCACAAATCCAGAAATAATATATCTGAAACTACAATGCAAAAACAACTTTAGCCATAGGATTAAGATCATTAATCTTTCACGTCAGATACACCTTTTCCCGACTTTGCAAATTGAGTAGACCTAGATCAGACAGCTCCTGTAGATAACTCAAAGACCTTCAACACTTTACCTGATAAGTATTTATGTAAGAAATAATGACTGTACAAATATACAAAAATATACATTAGCATTTGAAAACAAAAGACCCAGATCAGACAGCTCTTAAAGGTGCCGTCTGGTCAGGGTCTGCTCTGTTTGCTAGTGGAATTTGATAGATCCGTGTTTTTAGTTTCTAAAATTGGTACAATGTTCCACCTTTCATATTTAATTATAACTATTTTGTCATGAATATTTTGTCCATGAATATTCAGTAGGTAGGAAAGGGTCAAGAAATGATGATATATAAATATTATTAAGATTCATTTTATATATGGCACATGGACACTAGATACTTTGGCCAGGGGGGGAGATTGGAATAATTTCTGTATTATTTCAAAGGCAAACTGAGCAGACCCTGATCAGACAGCTCTTACAGGAGCGATCTGATCTGGGTGTACTCTGTTTGCAAAGGTGTAGAAAGGTATACTTAAGGAGAAGAAGGTTAGAGCATGTGACAGCTTAATGTATGAAAAAAGTAATGCAGAAAGCTCTTGATGGAGCTCATTCTGAATTAACCTTTTCCTCCATAAAGACGCATTTGCAAACAGAGTATACCCAGATCTGGGTCCATGCTTATAAAACTTTTAGTTGAGTCTGAGAACGTTCTCAAGCATTTGATTGGTCAGATTTGAGCCTGAGAACTCAAATCTGACCAATCAAAAGCTTGAGAACAAAACTCAGACTCATCTAAAAGCTTTATAAGCATGGACCCAGACAACTCCTGCAGTAAGACATCTGATCAGGGTCTGCTCTGTTCACAGATCTGGTTATACAGATTCTGCCATAGTCAACGTTTCCTGTGTTCATACGTCATAATTAAAAATAACATTAACCCATTACCTCATATGCTATTTTTAGATACAACCTCTACGAATAAATCTACCGAAAAGGAGCATTAACTAGAGAAAAGGAGAATTTTGTAGTTTGAAACCATTGTGATAAATAGAGCATTTGCTCCTTAGGAGCAAATGCTCTATTTATCACAATGGTTTAACAAGAGATGTTTGTAAAACATGTATACCCCCCAGACCCCCTGACCTTTGATCTAGTGACCTCAACTATAGAGGTCATCTAGTGGTCATGACTAATCACCACAGCAACTTTGAAGATCCTAAGCCAAACCACTGATCATTTATTGATCTGAAAACATTTCACATATTAAGGTCATGGTGACCTTGACCTTTGACCTAGTGACCTCAACAACTATAGGATTCATCTAGTGGTCACGACAAACTACCACAGCAAGTTTGAAGATCCCGACCCAAACCATTGAGCAGTTATTAATTGGAAACCATTTCATCAGTTAAGGTCATGATGACCTTGACCTTTGATCTAGTGACCTCAAAATCAAAAGGGGTCATCTAGTTGTCATAACCAACCACCACAGCAAGTTTGAAGATTCTAAGCCGAACCCTTTAGCAGTTATTGATCGCAAAACATTTCACCAGTTAAGGTCATGTTGACCTTGACCTTTGACCTAGTGACCTCAAAAATTATAGGGGTTATCTATTGGTTATGACCAACCACCACAGCAAGTTTGAAGATCCTTAGCCAAACCCTTGAGCAGTTATTGATCGCAAACCATTTCACCAGTTAAGGTCATGGTGACCTTGACCTTTGACCTAGTGACCTAAAAACAATAGGGGTCATCCAGTTGTCATGACCAACAACCTAAGCAAATTTGAAGGTCCTAGGCCAAACCCTTGAGCAGTTATTGATCAGACACAATTTTACGAGTTAAGGTCATGGTGACCTTGACCTTTGACCTAGTGACCTCAAAATCAATAGGGGTCATCCAGTGGTCATGACCAACTACCACAGCAAATTTGAAGATCCTAAGCCAAACCCTTGAGCAGTTATTGATCAGAAACCATTTTACAAGTTAAGGTCATGGTGACCTTGACCTTTGACCTAGTGACCTCAAATACAATAGGGGTCATCCAGTTGTCATGACAAACAACCGCAGCAATATTGAAGATTCTAAGCCAAACCCTTGAGCAGTTATTGATCGCAAACTATTTCACCAGTTAAGAGCATGGTGACCTTGACCTTTGACCTAGTGACCTAAAAAACAATAGGGGTCATCTAGTGGTCATTATCAACCACCACAGCAAATTTGAAGATCCTAGGCCAAACCCTTGAGCAGTTATTGATCGCAAACCATTTCACCCTTTAAGGTCATGGTGACCTTGACCTTTGGCCTAGTGACCTAAAAAACATTAGGACTCATCTAGTTGTCATGACCAACCACCTAAGCAAATTTGAAGGTCCTAAGCCAAACCCTTGAGCAGTTATTGATCAGAAACCATTTTACAAGTTAAGGTCATGATGACCTTGACCTTTGATCTAGTGACCTCAAAATCAAAAGGGGTCATCTAGTTGTCATAACCAACCACCACAGCAAGTTTGAAGATTCTAAGCCGAACCCTTTAGCAGTTATTGATCGCAAAACATTTCACCAGTTAAGGTCATGGTGACCTTGACCTTTGACCTAGTGACCTCAAAAATTATAGGGGTTATCTATTGGTTATGACCAACCACCACAGCAAGTTTGAAGATCCTTAGCCAAACCCTTGAGCAGTTATTGATCGCAAACCATTTCACCAGTTAAGGTCATGGTGACCTTGACCTTTGACCTAGTGACCTAAAAACAATAGGGGTCATCCAGTTGTCATGACCAACAACCTAAGCAAATTTGAAGGTCCTAGGCCAAACCCGTGAGCAGTTATTGATCAGACACAATTTTACGAGTTAAGGTCATGGTGACCTTGACCTTTGACCTAGTGACCTCAAAATCAATAGGGGTCATCCAGTGGTCATGACCAACTACCACAGCAAATTTGAAGATCCTAAGCCAAACCCTTGAGCAGTTATTGATCAGAAACCATTTTACAAGTTAAGGTCATGGTGACCTTGACCTTTGACCTAGTGACCTCAAATACAATAGGGGTCATCCAGTTGTCATGACAAACAACCGCAGCAATATTGAAGATTCTAAGCCAAACCCTTGAGCAGTTATTGATCGCAAACTATTTCACCAGTTAAGAGCATGGTGACCTTGACCTTTGACCTAGTGACCTAAAAAACAATAGGGGTCATCTAGTGGTCATTATCAACCACCACAGCAAATTTGAAGATCCTAGGCCAAACCCTTGAGCAGTTATTGATCGCAAACCATTTCACCCTTTAAGGTCATGGTGACCTTGACCTTTGGCCTAGTGACCTAAAAAACATTAGGACTCATCTAGTTGTCATGACCAACCACCTAAGCAAATTTGAAGGTCCTAAGCCAAACCCTTGAGCAGTTATTGATCAGAAACCATTTTACAAGTTAAGGTCATGGTGACCTTGACCTTTGACCTAGTGACCTCAAAATCAATAGGGGTCATCCAGTGGTCATGACCAACTACCACAGCAAGTTTGAAGATTCTTAGCTAAATGCTTGAGCAGTTATTGATCGGAAACCATTTAACCATTTAAGGTCATGGTGACCTTGACCTTTGACCTAGTGACCTCAAAATCAATAGGGGTCATCTAGTGGTCATGACCAACCACCACAGCAAGTTTGAAGATCCCAAGCCAAACCCTTGAGCAGTTATTGATCGGAAACTATTTCACCATTTAAGGTCATGGTGACCTTGACCTTTGACCTAGTGACCTCAAAAACAATAGGGGTCATCTACTTGTCATGACCAACCACCACAGCAAGTTTGAAGATTCTAGGCCAAGTCGTTTATTAGTTATCATTCGGAAACCATCGATCTACCGACCGACCGACCGACCGACCGACCGACCGACCGACCGACCGACAGACCGACCGACCGACCGACCGACATGTGCAAAGCAATATACCCCCATTTTTTCAAAAGGGGGGTATAAAAAGTGACTTTTACAGAGGCATAGATAGGCATATCTATGGAGGAAAGGGTTAAGCTATCACATGACTTTCAGACTCCCATTTTACTTCAATATTAGCGGTTGCTCAAAACAGGTTTACATTCCTTTCTATTGTGCTTGAATCAATAATGGTACATGTTAAACTTCTCTTCTACAACAAGAGATCAACACAACAGATCATAGATGATTTAAACCAACAAACCTAACAGAAACCAATATCTATGAGTTAAAATACTGTGGAGGTAGTGAGACACATACACGTACAGTAATGTAAATGTATCAGTTATCAAATTCTGCATCTGTATATATATAAATTGTGCATGTATTTATTGCATCCCTTTATACAATGTTTATGTACTTGTGCATTCTGTCGTATAAAGTTTATCACTTAACCCTTTACTCCATGAATATTCATGAAAGTATTAATGACATCATGAATATTAACTATATTAACAGTTATAATAGCACATGTAGACAGGAATGTTTGGCTGTGGCAAAAACTGTAAAATCATATCTTTGTTATATACTAAGCAAACAGAGCAGAGCCTGATCAGATGGCTCCTACAGGAGCCATCTGATCCGGGTCTACTCTGTTTGCAAAGGTGTATTTATGGAGTAAAGGGTTAATATGTTATGACAGAATATATGATACGATTCCTTTGATGCAATCCAGAAATACAGATTTGTTTCCCTTGTTTATGTTATTACGTCACTACAGTTCTACAAAGCACAACCCAGTTATGATCAGACTTTACCATGCAATGGTTTTGACATCTTATAAGGGTTATCCCTTTACTCCATGAATATTCATTTAAGAAATAATGATGTCATGAATATTAATTGGATTAATCCGTTATACTAGCAGATGGACCAGGAACTTTTGGCCATGTCAGAAGCTGTAGAATCATATTTATATTATATCATAAGCAAACAGAGCAGACCCAGATCAGACAGCTCCTATGGGAGCCGTCTGATCTGGATCTACTCTGTTTGCTAAGGCGTAAAAAGACGTATTTATGGAGTAAAGGGTCATACAACTGTTCTTTGAAACTCGACACACGTGCCAATCAGGTAAAACAAGATACACATGCTAATCAGGTAAAATAAGACACACGTGCCAATCAGGTAATACAAGAGGTCTTTCATTGCTCTGACATGATATTTACTACAGGTATATGGGAGCATTCACACCACTCCCATTAGTTCTACCAATTCTCTGCCAACAATGTGATGATATACAGTAAAACTTTGATTATTCGAACACTAAAATACGTATTAGTATCGATCTTTAAGACAGGTGGCAGCTTAATGCATGGAGAAAGTCATGCAGAAAGCTCCTCTAGGAGCTTTCTGCATGACTTTCACCATGCATTAAGCAGCCACCTGCCTAAAAGGGTCTAAATTCTTCTATACCGAAAATTCGAATAATCGAGGTTTTACTGTACATGTATATTAAGTTTGCAACCCATTGTTATAAATGTTAAAAATATACATATACCAGCAAGACGCCTGTACCCAAGGTTGAAGTCTTTTGAGAAAATAAACTCAACAGCACCGCAATAAATATGAATACAAGGTAGGCAAGTGTTGCCACCTCCAGATATTAACCCTTTACTTCATGAATATTCAAGAAAGAAATAATGTTATCATGAATATTAATTAGATTAATTGTTATAATAGCACATGGACACAGGGATATTTGGCAATAGCAGATTCTGTAGAATCATATCTATATACTATCAAAAGCAAACAGAGCAGACCCTGATCAGACAGCTTCTACAGGAGCCATCTGATCTGGGTCTACTCTGTTTGCAAAGGTGTAGAAAGGCATATTTATGGTGGAAAGGGGTTAAGAAACCCCAAAATGATGTGTAGATTTCTAATGGAAACATATCGAATATTGCTATTGTAAATTGAATATCAAGTATTTGGAAATCATCTATTGTGTATCATATTAAATGTTTATCATATCAAACATATATAGTGAACAGTAAAACCCCTCTAAACCAGATATTAAAATTAGTATCAAGACCAGTCTGACAGACAGGTGCCATCTTAACCCATTCCCTCATAAGCTATTTTTAGATACACCCTCTTTGATTAAATCTACCAAAAAGGAGCATTAACTAGAGAAAAGGAATTTTTCAGAATTGTGTAGTTTTGAAACCATTGTGATAAATAGAGCATTTGCTCCTTTGGAGCAAATGCTCTATTTATCACAATGGTTTCACAAAGTGTCTTTTACAGAAGCGTCAAAAGGCGTCAATATGCGGGAATGGGTTAAAAGTCATGCAGAAAGCTCTTAAAGGAGCTCAGGATCTGCTGTTTGCTAATGAAATTATAATTACATGTATAAGATCTCACTCCACAGTTTCAACAAAACCAAAAGTTAATGTGCACATATAACATTTAATATAAAAATTTAGCTAATACATATTCAAAATATCATTTATATTTCTTACATGAATATTCAACAGCAAAAGGGCTAGACATTAATTTCAAATGATATCATTAACCCTTTTCTCCATAAACACGCCTTTCTATGCCTTTGCAAACAGAGTGGGAGCCGGCTGATCAGGGTCTGCTCTGTTTGCTTATGAAATGATATAGATATGATTCTACATTTTCTGCCATGGCCAAATATTCCTATGTGCATGTACCATTACAAAAATTAATGTAATTAATATCTATGATGTCATTATTTCCTACATGAATATTCATGACATAAAGGGTTAAGACAGAACTTAAGCAATTCAGGCTTGTGTTACCATTGTGTCATTCATGCTGTTCGAAGTGTTTTGTCTATCAGACAAACGTGTGTGACATTTAAGTCATTCATGCATTAGTGCTATTCAAACTGTTTTGTCAACAAGACAAGCATGTCATTTAGGCTATTTAGGTCATTCATGCATCTGTGCTATTCTGACTGTTTTGTCAATTAGACAAGCATGTCATTTAGGTTATTTTGGTCAATCATGCAGTTTTGTTATTCATTATTCATACTGCTTTGGCAAATTCATGCATTAGTGCTATTCATACTGTTTTTGTCAACAAGACAAGCATGTCATTTAGGCTATTGGTCATTCATGCATTTGTGCTATTCATATTGTTTTGTCAACAAGATGAGCATGTCATTTAGGTTATTTAGGTAACTCATGCATTTTTGCTATTCATTCTATTCTGTCAGTCAGACAGGTGTGTCATTCAGGCCAATGTTGCTATTCAGACTGTTTTGCAAATCAGGCAATTGAGCCATTTAGGCTGGTGTGCCATACATCAGCCAGGGCAACACATAAAAGTGCGTCCAAATACTAAAATCGTCTTTTCTCTGCAAAACTCTATGTTGTGACCACACTTTAGAATCGTCTCGAAGAGACGATTCTAAAGCGTGGTCACAACATAGGGTTTGGTGGAGAAATAAAGAAGTTATTCTTGTTTTCAATTTACACATCTTATCTGGACATCTGATTCATGACATTGTATTATTCAGGCTATTTTGTAAATCAGGCTGTTTTGGACCTCATCATATTCCTTTTCTGTCCAAGACATATCTGCTTCACTTTTTTACTACGTGAACTCCATTTTGTAATCTTTATTTTCAATTATAGATAATTCCTCCATCACTGTCACACATAATCTGCTGAGTACTGCCTTACCTTCCAGTCTCTCTGCCCATCATATAGATACACTTTTTGACACCCTTGCAAACAGAGTAGACCCAGATCAGGTGGGAGCCGTCTGATCATGGTCTGCTTTGTTTGTTTATGAAATTATATAGATCTGATTCTACAATTTCTACCCATGCTAAATATCCTGAAGATGGACTGACTGGCAGACAGAAAAAACATGCAGATAAGCCCAGCTAAATCTAAATACCTATCCCCCACTTTAAGAATCAGGAGGTATAAAAATCTTTGATAAAGGCCAAATTGGGTCAACATTTAATATAGTGTTTCAAATATATACGGTAAAACCCCACTAATGCGACCACCTAAAAGTGGTATGATTCTAGTTGCTATATGCAGGTGGTAGTTTAATGCAGGACAAAAGTAATGCAGAAAGCTCCTAGAGGAGCTTTCTGCATTACCTTTTCCCTGCATTAAGCAACCACCTGCTTATAAAGACACCCATGTCGATTCATTAAGTGGCCGCATTAGAGGGGCTCTATTGTATATAGTTCCCTTTTGGCAACTCATTTCTGTTGGTAGATATTGTCATTGTACTTCAAATTTATATGTTTGGGATAGTTTGTGATAACCTATGCAAACAGTTTGGAACCAGATGAATTGTCCACTTATGCAAACAGTTTGGAACCAGATGAATTGTCCACTTATGCTAACAGTTTGGAACCAGATGAATTGTCCACTTATGCTAACAGTTTGGAACCAGATGAATTGTCCACTTATGCTAACAGTTTGGAACCAGATGAATTGTCCACTTATGCTAACAGTTTGGAACCAGATGAATTGTCCACTTATGCTAACAGTTTGGAACCAGATGAATTGTCCATTTATGCTAACAGTTTGGAACCAGATGAATTGTCCATTTATGCTAACAGTTTGGAACCAGATGAATTGTCCACTTATGCTAACAGTTTGGAACCAGATGAATTGTCCACTTATGCTAACAGTTTGGAACCAGATGAATTGTCCATTTATGCTAACAGTTTGGAACCAGATGAATTGTCCACTTATGCTAACAGTTTGGAACCAGATGAATTGTCCATTTATGCTAACAGTTTGGAACCAGATGAATTGTCCACTTATGCTAACAGTTTGGAACCAGATGAATTGTCCATTTATGCTAACAGTTTGGAACCAGATGAATTGTCCACTTATGCTAACAGTTTGGAACCAGATGAATTGTCCATTTATGCTAACAGTTTGGAACCAGATGAATTGTCCATTTATGCTAACAGTTTGGAACCAGATGAATTGTCCATTTATGCTAACAGTTTGGAACCAGATGAATTGTCCACTTATGCTAACAGTTTGGAACCAGATGAATTGTCCATTTATGCTAACAGTTTGGAACCAGATGAATTGTCCATTTATGCTAACAGTTTGGAACCAGATGAATTGTCCACTTATGCTAACAGTTTGGAACCAGATGAATTGTCCATTTATGCTAACAGTTTGGAACCAGATGAATTGTCCATTTATGCTAACAGTTTGGAACCAGATGAATTGTCCATTTATGCTAACAGTTTGGAACCAGATGAATTGTCCACTTATGCTAACAGTTTGGAATGAATTGTCCATTTACTCAACACTTCACCAGAATCAAAACTCTTTGACACGGATTGCATTTTGCAGAAATGATCGAAAGATTTACTTTCAGAATTGCAGTAGACAACAGCAGGTGACAATTACTTATCAAACAAACAGTTAACCCATTCCCTAATATTGATGACTTTTGACGACTCTGTAAAAGTCACTTTGTGAAACTATTGCGATAAATAGAGCATTTGCTCCTATAGGAGCAAATGCTCTATTTATCACAATATTTTCAAACTACAAAATTCTAAAACAAATCTTTTCTCTAGTTAATGCTCCTTTTCGGTAGATTTATTTAAAGAGGTTTGTTGGTCTAAAAATAGCCTATGAGGTAATGGGTTAAAGGGAGGCAACCTAAGAATTAATTGAAAACAACACCCCATTCGCTACCCTGTGACTTCCTTGACTCTCTTGAGATTTGTTAATATCACTTTTGGCACTATCACTTCCACTTCCTGACAGACTGAGTCTCTCAAGACTCTCTTCTGCTTTAAGTGTGACATCACTTTCAGTACAAGTCACATGACCTTTTGAAGAATTAAAAGTAACTTCAGTAATTGGTGGATACACAGTGAGCACTGAGTCTAGAGAGGTGCTCACAGAGTTCTGTGACTCGTATGATGAGGAGTCTAGATCTGAATCAGGCTCAGTGATAGAGAGACCACTGTCAGCTCTCTCTTGACCATATAATGGAGGTCTTTGAGTCACCGTGACACCAGTGTCTGGTCCCCCTTCACTTCTTTGAGTCACTGTGACACCAGTGTCTGGTCCCCCTTCACTTGGTTTTTCTGGTGATGGTTGTGCCTCAGTAACATATGATACAAATGAGCTGTAACAAAAATCATGTGAATTGGCAACTTGTGAGAATGAACTATGAATCCATCACACTGAAATTGTGAAAATATTTAGTCTGTTCAAAATCCTTCTTAACCTTTTCCCTCATATAAACATGTTTTCATGCATTTGCAAACAGAGTAGACCCAGATCAGTTATAACTGTTCAATATTTTCATACTATGGGTGAGTCTGTCATAGTCTCTGCAGTGTCTGCACACAATTTGAATCCAGAAACAAAGCATTACATCCATATTCTATATTGTTTCACACTGTTAAAAAATACTGAACTGTAACAGAATAAAATGCACTTAGAAACTTGAAGGAGATGGCAGATCCTAAAATTGAACTGAATTGTGCCTATTTGTAACAAGAGCTGTCCATGGACAGCGTGCTTCACTTTTCTTAGATCTAGAAAGTGTAAGTCTGATAGTGTAGTTGAAGTCTAAGTTGAAAAAGGGGCATAACTATGGTAAGATTAATTTTAGGGTTACCTGCCCTTGTGAAATTGGTTCCCATTCTGATAGTAAAGATGCATACCAAATTTTAACCAATGGACCTTAACAAAAAGGTTAACCAACGCCGACGCCAACGCCGACGAGAGGATCGTGACAATAGCTTCATTTTTCGAAAAGGTGGAGCTAAAAATCTATTAAAGAAACAATTGTGGTAACTAAAATGTCTTCTACAGTACCTTTGTTCCTCCTTGAAGTCACAGTCTCTGTATGCATGTTGTACCAGCGTGTCAGACAGGGAGCCATTCATATAGGCCTCAATCTGCTTACATGAAAGGCTTGTCTGCAGAAACAGGTGGAATGATGAATCGGAAAAATACAAACTCTCGTCCACAACTCTGAAACAGATAGAACACACTTTAACTCTTAACTAAACAGATATGCCTTTAACCCTTTCCTCCATAGGCTATTTTTAGATCCAACCACTTTGAATAAATCTACCGAAAAGGAGCATTAACTAGAGAAAAGGATTTGTTTTAGAATTTTGTAGTTTGAAACCATTGTGATAAATAGGGCATTTGCTCCTATAGGAGCAAATGCTCTATCTATCACAACGGTTTCATACAGTGACTTTTACAGAAGTGTAGAAAGGCGTATTTATGGAGGAAAGGGTTAAAAGCCTTTGCAAACAAATTAGACCCAGATCAGAAGGTTCACATAGGAGCAGTCTGATCAGGGTCTGCTCTGTTTGCTTATGGAATTGTAATAAACCTGATTCTACAGTTTCTGCCATTGCCAAATTTCCTGTCTATATGTGCCATTATTCTAATTTATATTATGAATATTCATGGAGGAATGGGTTAAACATACATAAAATTGCCACCAGATAAACTTATGTCTAATATTCTGATTTCTTCGTCAAATGTCCAATGACTTGTATTCTAGACTATATACAGTAAAACCATCTTACCTGGAATTTTAGTGAAGAAGACTTTAGATGTTTTTTCCTCTCTTAAACTAAGTTTACAGGAAAATTTTCTGTGAAAACAAAATCTTTGCACCCATTAAAGCTTTGCTCTGAACCCATAAAGCTTAAACGAGGCGACACTGACCCCTTGTGCAAACTTTTCAGGATGCTGGATTAACCCATTCCCTCATATTGACGCCTTTTGACGCCCCTGTAAAAGTCATTTTATGAAACCATTGTGATAAATAGAGCATTTGCTCCTTAGAAGCAAATGCTCTATTTATCACAATGGTTTCAAAACAATGAAATTCTAAAATTTTCCTTTTGTCTAGTTAATGCTCCTTTTCGGTAGATTTATTTAAAGAGGTTGGGTCTAAAAATAGCATATGAGGTAATGGGTTAAAGGTTATTCTCAGCCCTGATAATACAGAATGGAAGTAATACATTAACCTACAATACACTTTAACCTTTACCCTCATATAAACGGTTTTCGAAGCCTTTACATACAGAGTAGACCCAGATCAGACAGCTCCTGTAAGATCCATCTAGTCATGAGCTGCTCTGTTTACTTATAACTTATAATAAATCTAAATCTACAGTCTCTACCATACCAAAAATTCATGTAATATGAAATATCGCATGACGGGAACTTTAAAGGCATGTCGCGGAAGGGGGTCTTTGATTGAAGGCATGTCGGGCCCTACATGCGTTAACACGCTGGGGAAAGCCCTGCAGGCCCAGTATGAAGTCTCAATCTCTTAGACTCTACTGATTCAAAAGTTAAGCCAGTTATTGTTATAGAATTTTGACCTGTAACCATAACGTTTGACAGTGACCATTACCTACTGATTTCAAAATTGATAACAATCATCTACTCATAATGACCAATCTACATACCAAACAACCAGTCTCTAGGTGAAAAGCTAAATATGAGTTATTGATTGGAAACCATTTGGGCATAATGGTTGCTGTCAGTTAATCCTTTACTTCATAAATATGTTTTCTATGTTAGCTTTTCTATGTCTTGCAAACAGAGTAGACCCAGTTCAGAGGGCTCCTGTAGGAGCCTCTGATCAGGGTCTGCTCTGTTTGCTTATAATATAGAACAGAACAGAACAGAACATATATTTATTCAACGTGTACAACCATGTACATTGTTGTTACAAATAAACACATATAACACATGTCACATAGGTCAAATGAACTTAAGACTGACTAATAGTAATGACAGACACAATGAATTTAATTATGAGCAAAATCATTACATAAAGGAAAATTGACAATTTAGTTGAGTATTATAATTACTGACTATTCGAGTTTGAGATGACAGTCAGACTTACATATAGGCGTTAGCAAGCGCGTTTCTCCTGCAAAATGAATGTTTTATATATAAAGCAAGTTTAACTAATTCATGTCGATTTTGACTTTGAAGTAGCTGACAAAATTTTACAAAGCTTGGTCTTGCATAATAATACTTTTTTACATATTTCTTACGCAAGTCGGCATATGAACTACATATAAGAACAAAATGAAACTCGTCTTCAATGTCACGAGTTTCACAATAACTACAATATCTTTCATTTCTTGGTATATTATTTCTACTGTAATATAATATAGATATGATTCTACAGTTTCTGCCATGGCCAAACATTCCTGTGTCCAAGTGCTATTATAACAATTAGTCTAATTAATGTAATCATGAGGTCGTTATTTCTACATGAATATTCATGGAATAAAGGGTTAATATGTATGTCCCCAACTCACTTGTACAACCAGTCCTCCAGCTGTTTCATCCTCCGCACCAGGAACTGGGCTTCAAACCTTTCTGAGCTTTGCTTCTTCTCTGGCAACTCAGGTGGAGAACTGACAAAACATTGCAAAAGAAAGATCATGTGACTAAAATTATCATAAGTTTGAAAATACAGTAATTGTTATTATTTGTATAGCCATTTAGGCTACCATTTGTACCGAAAACATTTTGTAGTTGCCAACGTACTATAAACCCAACTTCATAGATGGGCTCTAAGGCTAAATATTTATGTAATAAACAATGACATCATGAATATTAATTCTATGATTTTTATCATGGCATATGAAAACATAATTAAATTTTGCCATGGCAACAAATGTAGAATCAGATCTATATTATCCCATAAGCATACAGAGCAGACCCTGATCAGCAACCCAGCTCCCTATACTACAGGGGCTTCTGGTCTAGGTGGGTTTTTTTTGTTTGTAAAAGCATTAACCCTTCACTCCATAAATATGCCTTTCTACAACTTTTCATACAGAGTAGACCCAGATCAGATGGCTCCTGTAGGAGCCATCTGATCAGGGTTTGCTCTGTTTGCTTATGAAACAATATAGATGTGATTCTACAGTTTCTGCCATTGCCAAATATTGCCGTGTTCATGTGCCATTATAATCATTAATCTAATTAGTATTACATAATGTCATTATTTCTTACATGAATATTTATGGATTGACCCTTTCCCTGTCCAATATTCATGTTAGAAATTATGACATCATGAATATTTATTAGGGAAAGTTTTATAATGTAAACTTTTCAAGGAAATGTTTTGCTTTGACAAAATCTATATCATGTCAAAAGCAAACAGAGTAGACCCTGATCAGACTATAGGAGCTGTCTGATCTGGGTCTACTCTGTTTGCAAATGCATGAAAATGTGTTTACAGGAAGGAAATAGTTTTAGGGTTAACTTGAGCAAATACCATTATCTAGCATATAGATATATACTGGCCAAAAGAATGAATGAGATAAACTTATCTCTCTGTGCATACACTTTAACCCTTTCCTTTTTATAAATGCTTTTTCACGCATTTGCAATCAGAGAAGACCCAGATTAGGCGACTCCTGTAGGAACTGTTTAATCAGGGTCTGCTCTGTTTGCAAATAGAATTTGATATACCTGTTTCTTTAGTTTCTAAAATGGCTACGACGTTCAACCTTTCAATATAACTATTTAGTCCATGAATGTACAGTAGGTATTGAATTTTGTACTAAATATAGAACAAGGAAAGGGTTAACCCTTTCATAACTGTGGACAAAATTGTGATAACCGACTTAACTTAAGGCAGCCTCTCAGAATCTGAGTCACTAGGCAGCTTATCAAGATCTGTATAACTAGGAATCTCATCAGGATCCGAGTACTAACTAGGAAGCTCATCAGCTAGGATCCGAGTAACTAGGAAGCTAACCAGGATCTAAGTAACTAGGAAGCTTACCAGCTTATCAGGATCCTAACTATAGGACTCTGATATTGTTTTGAAAAGTAATTGTCCATACATGTACATGTACTTTGAAATAAGGGTAACAAGTGCTACTGAAAGTTACTTCAGTGTTGATAGGGTTAACCCTTATAATGCTGAGTTTTCTAATGAACTATTCCTAAGTTGAAACCGGTCGAGCTTATGGTAAATATTTAGGGATTTTCTAAAGAAAATTGTAATAATACAAACAGAGCAGACCCTGATGAGAGGGCTCCTCTAGGAGCCCTCTCATCTGGGTCTACACTGTTTGCATAGGACATTAGTGACTCTTGTCCTGCACTTAAGGGTTAACCGACTTCCTCATTCAGACGCCTCTATAAAAGTCATTTTTGAAACCTTACAAGTTACAACGCTGAATTTTCTAATGGACTATTCCTAAGTTGAAACCGGTCGAGCTTATGGTAAATATGACATTAGTGACTCGTGTCCCGCACTGTAAGGGTTAACCTATTTCCTCATACTGACGCCTCTATAAAAGTAATTTTTGAAACCACTGTGATAAATAGAGCATTTGCTCCATAGGAGCAAATGCTCTATTTATCGCAATGGCTTCAAAACTACACAATTCCAAAATGTTCTTTTCTCTAGTACATGGTTCTTTTCAGTACATTTATTCGAAGTGGTTGGGTTTAAAAATAGCCTATGAGGTAATGTGTTAAACTGTTTCATGAATATAAATTTCATTCCAGGCTTAGAAACCCTATTCTACAAAAACATTGTACATGTACTTACTTCATAGTTATGGATAATTTGTTCAGCAGAATCCTTTTTTGCAACCATTTTTGCAACCCTTTTTCTGAGTGGAATATACAGTAAAACTTCTCTATAACGGCCACTAAATTGTTTTAAATAGTTGGTAATTAGGGCAGGTGGCTGCTTAAAGTAAGATGAAAGTAAAACAGAATGCTCCTATAGGAGCGTTCTGTTTTACTTCCACCTTGTTTTAAGCAGCCGCCTGTCTTAAACACAAAATACTTGATGTAATTTAGCGGTCGTTATAGAGAGGTTTAGTACTGTACTCCATCAGTATTAAAGTAAAAGAGGCCTCTAAATATGAAAGGCTTATTTTGCTTGAGGAATTTTAATGACAAACAGTGCAGACCCTGATCAAACGGCCCCTTTAGGAGCCCTCTGATCATGGTCTGCATTATTTGGAAATGACTGTGCATGTGTGTCCCATATTGAAAGGGTTAATCTTAAGGGCCAGACAATGGAACTGTTGGTACAATTTTGAACTGACTGAAAAAAACCTTTTACAAAATAATGCTATTTTTAGAAATATCCTCTTTCCATAAATCTACTGAAAAGGAGTATTTACTAGAAAAACATAAAAAATGTTACAATAGAGCATATGGTTTAACCACTCAGGTAAAGAATTATGACATCAAGAAAATTTATTAGCTAAATTTTTATGCTGGCAAAATTTAATGTACACAGGAAGTTTGGACTTGAACTGAAACTGAAGCATCAGGTCTATATACTACAATAAAGTGGAAAACACCTACCATAATGGATGATGAGATTTCAGCAGTTTTTTCAGCCATACAAAGTCACTATACCGCCGCCTGGTCTTTGAACTACTCAATGTAAATGCTGGATCCCTTGTCTGAAACAGAAATAAACACAATAATTCTCCATGGTTCTCCACATATAGAACCCGCCTTAAGCGACCACATAAAGAATAAATATAGGTGTTTTTAACATTTTCCCTGTTGAATATTCATGTAAGAAATAATTATTTCATGAATACTCAATAGCTGAATTTTTATAACGGCATACTTGAAGATTTTAGTATTGGTAAAAACTGTAGTCAGATCCATTATAATTTCATAAGCAAACAGAGCAGATCCTGACCAGACAATTACAACAGGAGCCATCTGATCCTGGTCTACTCTGTCTGCGAAGGTGTGAAAAAAGGGTTAAAAGCAGGCTGATGCTTTCTGCAGGATTCCAGCAGGATAATCCTGAATGAATGTTATGTTACCACCTTTCTTTACCCTTTCCTTCATATAAATGCCTTTTCATGCATTTGCAAACAGAGTAAACCCAGATCAGATGGCTCCTGTAGGAGCCATCTGACCAGGGTTTGCTGATGGAATTTTGATAAATCTGTTTCTTCAGTTTCTAAAATACAATAGAAACTGTCTTTAAGCATACTTATATTGATTGTACACATGAATCTTAAAAAGCAGGTGGTTGCTAAATGCTGGGCAAAAGTAATGCAGAAAGCTCCTATAAAGCTCCTATAAGATCTTTCTGCATTACTTTTGACCAGCATTAAACTACCACCAGCTTTATAGACCCTATATTAGACCTCTGTATGATGGTCACTTAAGACAGGTTCTATTGTAGCTTAAGTACTAGCTACAATATTCCAACTTCCATATTTCATTATAACTATTTTGTCCGCGAATATTTAGTACTGTATATATTGAAATTTGTAATAAATATAGAACAGGGAAAGGGTTAAAAACCCAGAATTAAACTTATCTTGGATGGTCACTGTAGACAGGAGTTACTGTAACTATGATATGGTATACATATGATACATCCTATATCTGAAGCACTCTCAAAGTCAAAGGAACACTGAGCCGCAGATAAAGGGAGTACAGTAAAAGCTCTTAACCCATTTCTTCATATAAACACCTCCTCACACATTGCTATAGGAGCTGTCTCATCTGGGTCTGCTCTGTTTGCTTATGGAATAATATAAATCTGATTCAACAGTTTATTCCAATACCAACAACTCCTGTGTACATAACGGTATACATTAAAACCTCTCTATAACAGCCACTAAATTGTGTTAATTAGTTGGTATTTAGGGCAGGTAGCTGCTTAGAGCAAGGTAAGTAAAACAGAACGCTCCATGATAGGAGTGTTATGTTTTACTTTCATCTTGCTCTAAGCAGCCACCTGCCTTTAACACAAAATACTTGATGTAACTTAGTGGCCATTATAGAGTGGTTTTACCGTTTTTAAGGTTCAGCTAATAAATATTCAGGATGTGATTATTTTTTACATCAATTAATACTGAACAGGGATATATAAGGATTAAAAGAGGAAATTTAATAAACAACAATTAAGGTATTTTTAGGCAGGTGAGAGAAATTCCTGCAGAAAGCTCCTTTTGGAGTCTTCTGCATGACATTCAACCTGCTTTAAGCTGCCATCTCACAGTCTGAAAGACCATCACTGATGCTGTTTTAATGTCTATATAGAGTGTTTTTACTGTACATGTATCTAGGACATTGAGGTCAGTAGTGTTTGGCTGATAAACACCAAACTATGTTTATTTTATTCCACAGGGAATATTAATTAGATAAAATAACAGTTGGATAGATCTTTTAATCTAAAATTTTGTGCGAAGTTTTGGTCCTGGATCAGACTGAAGAAGCTTTTTTAACCTTGTCCTTCATATAAACCGTATAAACACCTTTTCACACATTTGCAAACGGAGTAAACACAGATCAGACGGCTCCTACAGGGTCTGCTCTGTTTGCTTTTAACACAATATAGATCTGACTCAACAGTTAAAGCAAAACATTCCCTTGAAAAGTTTACTTTATGAAAGTTCTGTTCATAAATATTCATGATATGATTATTTCTGACATGAATATTGAACAGGTAAAGGGTTAAAAAGGTCACCTCTAATTCTTATAACTTAGATATATATAACCCCCTATTGTTATATACATATAATGTTGTATACATAGGACTCTGAATACTGTATTTAACACATTATCCCCTAGTGACGCATTTTTGCCCATCTACAGAAGTCACTTTATGAAACCATTGTGATAAATAGAGCATTAATTTGCTCCTACAAAATTCTAAATTTTTCCGTTCCTCTAGTTAATGCTCCTTTTCGGTAGATACTTTCAAAGAGGTTGGGTCTAAAAATAGCGTAGGAGAGAATGAGTTAACTCGGCAGATTTATCCCTTTCCCTGTTCTATATTTAGTCCAAAGTTCAATACCTGCTGAATATTCATGGACAATACACTTATAATGAAATATGGAAGGTGGAACATTGTAGCCATTTTAGAACCTAAGGAAAAAATCTATCACTTAAATTCATTGAGCAAAGAGCTAGAGTAGACCCTAATCAGATGGCTCCTATAGGAGCCGTCTGATCTGGGTCTACTCTGTTTGCAAATGCTTGAGAACATGCTTATATGAGGGAAAGGGTTAAGTCTGATTTAATCCTTTACTTCATGAATACTGGATCATATAAGAAATAATGACATCATGAATACAACATGAATATTAATTCTAGATTACAATCATGTATAGCACGTAACCACAGGAATATCTTGCCATGGCAGAAACTACGTAGAACCATATCTATATACATGTATTATTTCATGAGCAAACAGAGCAGACCCTGATCAGACGTCTCTTACAGTATCAGGGTCTACTCTGTTTGCAAATGCTTAGAATGGTGTATTTATGGAGTAGCGGGTTAACCCTTTCCCTCAAAAAAACCGCCTTTTCACTTATTTGCAAACAGACTGTAGATCCAGATCAGACAGCTCATACAGAAGCCGTCTATTCAGGGTCTACTCTGTTTGCATTTGACATGATAGATCTGATTCTACAGTTTTTGTCAAAGCAAAAAAGTCCCTTGAAAAGTTTATACTTTGGGTTCCAGGCAGCAACGTCTTTTTCAAAAATCTGCAAATGTTAGTGCTCAAAAACGCTTGTATTAAGCTTAAGATTAATAGATCAGTCTCACCTTTATAATGATATCAAATGTGGTGAACTTCTCTGTCAGTGGGTTACACACACAGATGTCTAATATGGATCTCATTGTCTGAAAAACACAAAAAAACAAAAGTAAAGGTTAAAGCAAGGTCAAGGTAAACTAGAAAATTGTGTCTGTAAGACACAGTGATGCCCCTGTGTGGGTGCTTGCCTAGCTGTACGTAAAATTCCTAAGTCAGTTGACCTTGACCTTGGGCTTGCGGGCAGCATGGGCTGGGTGTGCAATGAAAGTATGGATGGTGTTGAATGTGTATATGCAATTCCATGGCAATAGCTACAGTGGTTAGGGAGATATAAAACAATGAAAAAACTGTGACAAAAAACTGCATGTAAATGTGACAATCAACTGCATGTAAAATTTCCAAGTCATTTGACCTCAACCTTGGGCTTGCCGGCAGCATGGGTGGAGTGCCAAATGATAGCACAGATGGTAATTGATGTGTATGTGAAGTTTCATGTGTATAAGTGTAGAAATTACTGACTTATAACACTTGAAAAACTGTGACATCCAACTGCACCTAAAAGCGTGACACGCGGACAGACAGACAGAAAGACGGACGGACATGTGCAAAACATAATGCCCCCTGACTATCGTCAACGGGGGCATAAAAATTACTCAAAATACAATAAAGCATGGTCAAGGTAAAAAATACTCAAAACACAATAAAGCAATGTCAAGGTGAAAAAATACTGAAAACACAATAAAGCAAGGTCAAGGTAAACGTAATAAATCAAGGTGAAGATAACATTAAGTAAACATAATAACTGTCATTAACACAAGGTGAAGGTAACTAGCTAGTAAACATAATAAAGCAAGGTAAAGGCATAAAGTATTCAGCCACAATCCTTGGCAAAAAGTGTAGACCGAGATAAAAATGCTCTTAAAGGAACAGTTTGGTCTGGGTCTATAATATTTGCAACTCATGAGTTTCCTTTAAAAGTTAACAAGATGGTGGCAAATTGACTAATTCAACTTTTCACACATTGGTGCATAGGGAGATTGGGTGTTTATACTGTATGATGTTAACTATTTCCTCCATAAATACGCCTTTCTATGCCTCTGTAATAGACACTTCTTGAAACCATCGTGATAAATAGAGCATTTGCTCCATACATGTAGGAGCAAATGCTCTATTCATCACAATGGTTTCTATACTACACAATTATAACATTTTCCTTTTCTCTAGTAAATGCTCCTTTTCTGTAGATTCATTCAAAGATGTTGGGTCTAAAATTAGCATATGGAGGAAAGGGTTAACACCCCTGCTCTATATTAGTAAGTAAAAGGTACATTCATCTCAGGCGGAAATCTGCTCAAAAATTGATGGGTTCATTCACTGCGCTCATCTTTGAAAGCTTATTTGACAACCGATTTCCATAAACTGTGTCTCATTTATCAAAGAAACCATCACTCTTGATGAGCAGTCATCTATTTTTTCTCAGAATATTAACACGCTTTTACAATGAGTCGCCAAAGTGACAACCAACCAAATTAATCTAATTAATATTCATGATGTCATTATTTCTTACATGAATATTCATGGGCTCGTTCTACTCTTCTGACAGTTCTGCTGTCTTGATCAAATTATTAATCATTAGATTAATACATTACCACCTAGTGACGCATTTTTGCGCCTCTATAAAATTCACAAATTGTGAAACCATTGTGATAAATAGAGCATTTGCTCCTATAGGAGCAAATGCTCTATTTATCACAATGGTTTCAAACTACAAACTTCTAAAATTTTCCTTTTCTATAGTTAGTGCTCCTTTTCGGTAGATTAATTAAAAAAGGTTGGGTCTAAAAATAGCCTAGGAGAGAATGAGTTAACATGTAGAATGTAAAGGATTATACATGACATGCACATAACAAAATCCTAGCAACACATTTTACCCTTTATGCCATGAATATTTAAATAGAAGAAATAATGTATACAGTAGAAACCCGCAAATGCGACCACCAAAAAGAGATATAATTTTGTGTGCTATATGCAGGTGGTAGCTTAATGCAGGACTAAAGTAATGCAGAAACCTCCTAGAGGACCTTTCTGCATTACTTTTGCCCTGCATTAAGTGACCACCTGCTTATAAAGATACCCATGTTTATTCATTAACCCTTTCTCTGTTCTGTATGTAGGCCAAATTTCAATACCTACTGAATATGCATTAACAAAATAGTTATAAAGAAATTTGGAAGGTGGAACATTGTAGACATTTTAGAAAGTAAAGAAACAGATCTATCAAATTTTATTAGCAAACAGAGCAGACCCTGATCAGACGGTTCCTCTAGGAGCCGTCTGATCTGGGTCTACTCTGTTTGCAAATGCGTGAAAACACGTTTATATGAGGGAAAGGGTTAAGTGATCATATTAGATGGGTTCTGCTGTATATGAATTATTGAATACTAATTACAGTAATTTTTATAATGGTATATTTCGACTGCAGCAGAATTGAGATCTATAAAATTCCTTAAGTAAACAGGGCAGACCCTGATCAGATGGCTCCTCTTGAAGCTATCTGATCTGGGTTTTATCTGTTTGCAAATTATAGGTGTTAAAGGTGTATCTATGAAGTAAATTAGTTAAAGCATGTTTGTGGTCTCTCTGGTGCATTTTAACATTTTAAGCATTAACTGGCCACGACTACTATGTTTTCGGCTTCAACTGTTTCACAAATCTTCAAAGAAATAAGTTACAAACAGTCTGATGAAGCTTGTGAATTTTCTCTTTTTAACCCTTTCCCTCATATAAACGTGTTTTCACGCATTTGCAAACAGATTAGACCCAGATCAGATGGCTCCTATAGGAGCCATCGAATCTGATCAGGGTCTGCTCTGTTTGCTAATGGAATTTGATAGAACAGTGTCACTTTAGTTTTAAAAATGGCTAAAATATTCAACCTTTCATATTTCATTATATAACGTTCTATTTTGTCCATGAATATTCAGAAGTTATTGAAATTTGGAATAAACAGAGAACAGTGAACCATAAAAGTTACTTTCAGAGTAACAAACAGTTTGGATCTCAATCAGACAAGAAATATCTCCACTGTCAACAAAGGTTTCTATAAATTTGCCAGTTACATAACAAAAGTTAAAATTCAAATAAAGTAAATTTAACTACATGTACCTCTAATCCAGACTTTCAGTAAAGAAGAATTTAGAGATTTTTAGCCTGGTGGCTGCTTAATGCAGTGTGAAGTAATGCAGAAAGCTCCTTTAGGAGCTTTCTGCATGACTTTCACCCTGCATTACGTTGTCCCCTGTTATAAAATACTCGCATTGATACTAATTTGAAATTCCTGGATTCGAGGGGTTTGACTGTACATAATTTACAAACCTCTTTATAATGGTCAAAGTTCACTCCATACTTCTGTGCTCGAAAACAAAATGACAACAGCATGGGCAGCAATCCCCGAGTACCCATACTACTTCCTCATTAGAACAATACCTTTTCCTCAAAGCTTTGCTGTATTAAGATTGGATGTTGTGAAAGTGAAACTGAGTCAACAGGATTTACCCAGATTCTTTTTATGCAAATAATTTCAGTTTCTATAACCAATGATTGATTTTCTCTAAGAGTATAACCATGGCACATGTAGCACTATCAAACAGATATTTTGATCAGAGGTCCAGATAAGGTGTGTAAATTTAACAAAATTCAAGAATAACTCCTATATTTCTCCATCAAACCCTATGTTGTGGCCACGTACCCTGTAGAATAGTCTCGAAGAATGGTCACAACATAGGGTTTATTGGAGAAATGATGATTTTACAGTAAAACCTCTCTATAACGGCCACTAAATTGTGTTAATTGGTTGGTATTTAGGGCAGGTGGGTGCTTTAAACAAGGTGAATGTAAAACAGAACGCTCCTATAGGAGCGTTCTGTTTTAGATTCACCTTGCTTTAAGCTGCCACCTGCCTTTAACACAAAATACTTGATGTAATTTAGTGGCCGTAATAGAGAGGTTCGACTGTAGTATCTAAGTATGCCCATTTATCTGTTGCTTGATTGTGATATGTCTATAAACATGGAAAATAATACTTGACCCTGCTAAACTGAAACAAGTAGTTCATGATGGTCCTATATCGCTCATTATAAGCTCTATTGTTTATATAATAATACTGGTCTAATATTTTCAAATACATGTATATAGCAATTAGCTTACCACCTGCCAGCCATGTTTATTTACGGAATTACAATATTAGCAGTCTTGGCAAAGGGTTACTAAAGAAATATTCCAACAAAATTACCTCCAATAACCATGCATATATATCTGTGATGGCTTTTTTTTTTTAACCCTTTCCCATATACAGTATAAGGTATACATTTTGGGGGCTAAAATTCAGGCTCATTACCATGTCAAAAAAGTTTCCCCAATTCTTGTTGTATATTCCCATCCAGAGAAAGAATTAATTAATTTCAAGGAAGAGTAATCAACAAAAAATTGATTGTATAAGTCTCAAACATACTTCTAACAATATACAGTAAAACCCCTCTAATGCGACCACATAATGAATAAATATGGGTGTCTTTATAAACAGGTGGTTGCTTAATGCAGGATAAAAGTAATGCAGAAAGCTCCTCTAGGAACTTTCTGCATTACTTTTGTCCTGCATTAAGCTACCACCTGCATCTAGCACCCAGAATTATACCTCTTTTAGGTGGTGGCATTAGCGGGGGTTTACTGTACATGTACATATATAACACATTCATTTCGGTACTGCTACATGTGAGTCAAGTTCTCAAGCAGAAAATGAAAGTATATTGAGGCTCAGAAAGTGAAAGTAAAAAAAATGCACACTGCATGACTGTGTAATTGCAACATTCTGCCTTATAGTTTTAATTTAACTCCGTCCCTCCCATGACATCTGTATGAGCCCATCCGATCAGGGTCTACTGTTTGCTTATGGAATTATATAGATCTAATCCTACAGATTACAGAGCTACAGTCTCATAAAGGCGCGTAACCTGAATACTAAAATCGTCATTTCTCCACCAAACCGTATACTGTGACTACTCTTTAGAATCGTCTCTTCACGACCAGTCACAGTATTGAGATTGGTGGAGAATAAAGGAGCTATTGTTGAAAATGTTTAAATTTACACATCTTATCTGGACCTCTGATAAACCACTCTAAACATTCAGTTATCGTCATAGTCATAATTTATTCATGAAATAAAGGGATACATATATTCTTAAATAATTGTCATCTGCAAAAAAATTGTTGTCTCCTAAAAATGGATTTCTCAATTGCTTTTCAAACACAATGACCAAGGGGTCAAACAGTTTGGATCTTGGTAAGATCTCATCTGGATTCAATCTATTTGCATAAATATTCACAAAGCTGGACCCCACTCATTCAGCATTAATATGACAAATTGGTTGTTAGTATAACATATAATTTTTTTGCAATAAATGGAAGTTAGAGGTCAATACTGATAAGACAAAAATAATGGTGTTCAGAAAACGAGGAAACATTTTGCCGGATGAGACATGGTCCTATAACAATATTGAATTAGAAATAGTGAACGATTTTAACTATCTAGGCACTGTGTTCAATTATACAGGTACTTTTGTTTTAAATCAGCAGACTTTGATAGGTAAGAGTTTAAAACACTTAATGCTCTTTTATCTAATAGTAATCGTTATGCTTTATCTACTAAAGTTTTATGTCAACTATTTGATGCATTTGTTGGATCTATTCTCAGTTATTCGTGCGAAGTATGGGGTTTTGGAAAAGCAAAGGCAATTGAATGTGTGCACCTCAAATTTTGTAAAACTGTATTACAAGTTCGCAAGTCTACTTCCACTAATGGGGTGTATGGAGAACTTGGAAGATATCCCCTATATATATCACGATTTGTACGAATTATTAAATATTGGTGTAAAATTGTCAGCTCAGAAAATATATTAATCAGAACATTGTATAATTTGCTTTTACATGATTGTGATAATGGTAGTGTAAACTGGGCAAGTAATATCAAACACCTGCTGGAAGTTTATGGATTTGTATATGTATGGTATAACCCATTCGATGTTGACCTAAACCACTTTCATAAAGTTTTTAAATCAAGAGTTATAGACGTGTTTATCCAACAATGGAAAAACGATATAGAAACCAGTAGCTCTCTACATTTATATAAGAATTATAAACTGTCATTTGGCTTGGAAAAATATCTAAACATTTTGCCCAAAAAACAGAGAGCTGCTTTTACTAGGTTCAGGCTCTCAGTAAATAGTTTGAGAATAGTAACTGGTAGATACTCTCAAAATAGAGAGAATCGTAATATGCGGCTTTGCACCTTTTGTCAATGTTCAGATATTGAAGATGAATATCATTTCTTACTTGTCTGTCCAGTCTATAAAGAAATACGTAAACAGTATATAAGTTGGTACTACTATAGGCGTCCAAGTGTATTTAAATTTACTGAACTGATGAACTGCACACAACTCTCGGTTATGAAAAGGTTATCTAAATTTGTGTATGAAGCATTTATGTTGCGTAGATCTCTAAGTAATAACAATTGATTTTGATATACATACTGATGTTAACAAGTCCGACTCCTAATAACTTATGTTCATATTCATTAATTTATTACAGGTATGATATGCATGTTTAACATCAATATGTGCATTGTGGTCATGTGATACTTGTTAATTTATTATGTCTATTTGTATGACTAGAAACTGTATCAGTTTATGTCAAATAAAATATTCTATTCTATTCTATAAAAAGAGTTTAAACCCCATTACCTATTGAATATTCATGTAAGAAATAAATTCAAATAATCATATATATATTAATATTTATTTTAGTTTTTTATTATGGCATAATTTATGAACACAGGACAAATTTTGACTTCAGTCAGAAATTGCAGAATCAGATCTATATTATACCAAATACAAACACAGCTGACCCTGATCTGGTGGCTCCAATAAAATTGTCTGATCTGGGTCTACTCTATTTGCAAAGACATGAAAAGGCGTTTATATGAGGGAAAGGGTGAACTCATTAGGGCTTGTACTGCTCCCTGGGTGTCTATATATTTACTATATTATTATTATATAGTATATAATTATAGACACCCAGAGAGCGGTATAGACCCCTGTTTGTTAACCCTTTCCCTGTTCTATGTTTATTCTAAATTTCTATACCTACTGAATATTCATTCACAAAAGAGTAATAAAGAAATATCGAAGGTGGAACATTGTAGACATTTTAGAAAGCAAAGAACCAGGCCTATCAAAATCCATTAGCAAACAGAGCAGACCCTCCTCTAGGAGCAGTCTGATCTGGGTCTACTCTGTTTGCAAATCCGTGAAAACATGTTTATATGAGGGAAAGGGTTAAATAGAGCACCCAGAATATACCAGATATACAAACAGGATAAGTAATTATTAAGACTGCCATCTTCATCTACCTTTCATGTGCACATTCATCATCTATTCATTTTTCAGACTCTTCAACAAAAGGTCTGTTCTTTCAAATGTAACTGAAAATCTAGTTCAAATTCAGTAATAAATAATTATATGTTCTCCAAAAAAAAATAATTGTGCCAAATAACAATAAATTTTCTGTTTCACTTCACACAGCTTCAAGCTGTAACACTTAATTCTTACAATGCAGGACACAATTGTCACTAGTGTCCTTTGCAAACAGTGTAGACTCAGATGAGAGGGCTGTAGGAGGAGCGCTCCCATCAGGGATTGCACTGTTTGTCATGTTACACTTTTCTTTAGAAAAAAATCCTAAATATTCACCATAAGCTTGACCTATTTGAATTTTGGAATAGTCCATTTGAAACTTCCGTTTTATAAGGGTTAATCACCGTTCACACTTTCACAATAAACCGTATCTGGTATAGGTTTTACTTAAAAACATTTAACTCAGACTTCAAAATTAGTGTTTCCAGCAAAACCATTTTATTCTGAATTCCAGATTGTCAAAGTCCTTTATATTCCACCTATAGAGAATCAGTGGTTTGATTAACATTCATTAAAACGCCTAAAACCCCATGTTGACTCCTAACTTTCAATATCTAATCCTTTCAATATTCAGTAACTTTAATCTGTAAAAACTGTTGACCACTTCAACTCTCTTTAACCCTTCTCTTGCTGAATTTTAAAATACGTTTCTCCTTCTTTACCCATGCCCTGTTGTATAATTCCATATATCTTCACTGTGTACAAGTATTTCGCTACATGCAATCACTGCTGTGGAGTGTACTGGTTGCACAATCAACTTGTAAATAGTGCAGACCCTGATGAGACAGCTCCTGCAGGAGCTGTCTCATCTGGGTCTACACTATTTACAGGTAGGTATATTGACGTGAACAGCAAGCGAAGGGTTAAGGCACCTATTTATCCATAGTGAAGCAAGAACTTTGAAATTGCACATAACTACAACTCATTTAGCTGGACAGTCATATCTGCATTATTATATAATACTTGCAATCCTACTGCTCCTAGTATCTCAAACTTTACCTGTTACCAGCTGAATATTCATGTAAGAAATAATGTTTTATGAATACTGATCTACAGAATTTTTAAATAAGCCAATAAACATGATAATATTTTGGCATAGAACAAACCGTTGAATCAGATTTTATTATTCAGCAGAGCTGACACTAATAAAACAGCTCTGCCTGATCTGGATCTACTCTGTTTGCAAATGCATAACAATACAATTCTTTACCAGGTAAAGGGTTAAGAATCCTGCCAATCTTACTACTTAAATCCTATTATGCTTGACCCCAATAATGGCTGTCTTAATTCCTATTATCTTTTCTCAATAAGACTCTTAATTGACCCTTTCCCTGTTCTATGTTTATTTCAGATTTCAATACCTTCTGAATATTCATGGTCAAAATAGCTATAATGAAATATGGAAGGTGGAGCATTGAAGCCATTTTAGAAAATAAACAGAATTCTATCAAATTCCATAGCAAACAGAGCAGACCAGTGATCAGATAGCTCCTATAGGAGCTGTCTGATCTGAGTCTACTCTGTTTGCAAATATACATGAAAACACGTTTATATGAGGGAAAGGGTTAAGAGGGTCATGATGGCCCTGTATTGTTCACCTGGTTTATAGGCCAAGTGATCTATTATGCATTTAAATGAAAACACAGGCTGAAAGTATTGTGACAATAATTATAAGCTGTGATTAACAAATAACATACAGTATATAAAATTACAACTTAACACAATGACTTTTTACTCCATGAATATTAATGTAAGATATAATGACACGATTATGAATATTAATTCCTAATAGTTACAGTAGTTGTTTTATAATAACACATGGACACGGGATTGTTTAACCACTGCAGACACTGCAGAATCATATTAATAATTTATCATAAGCAAAAAGAGCAAACCCTGATCAGAGCCATAGGTAAATATGCCATAGGTAAAGTGGTAATTAAAAATGCCATAGGTAAAAATGCCATAGGTAAAAATGCCATTGGTAAAAATGTCACAGTATAAAAAAAGAATTAATAACAAATATTTTTGAATTTATAAAAGGAAAACTGTATAGTGAAAACATATTATATATGTTATAATATCATAATTATAATAATAATAATCAAATTTGGTATCTTACATGTAAGACCATTTAGATACTCAAAATTCAAAATATTAGTTATTGTTTTTTTAATTACCTCTAGCATTTGAGGGGTGTATCCAGGTGTCTGGGTCTACTCTGTTTAAATAATTGTTTGAAAATCTTTTTTTTTTCAGGGTTTTCCCTGACTCCCTTTTTCTATTGAAATGTCCCTTAAATTTTACAAATGACCCTCAAAATTAAGAGGGTCTGTTCTTTACTTTATAGAGAGGGGGTCAGGAGGATCCTCAAATTGGTCTTTTTAAAGGGGTCATGGGAAACCCCTGGTTTTTTTTATTTTGGACTCAGACCAAAATCAAAATAGTTGTTATTAAATTGTTTTGTATATACCTCTGGCATTTGATTGGTGGTGTCTGGGTCTATTCCATTTAAATAATTGTAGGAAAAATCATAAGAAAGAGGTAGGTAAGATTTCAATATATCTATTTTTTAATGAGCAGTATCTATATAGCAGTTGTGATTAACTATGATTAAGGGTTAATTGACATTCCCACTCATAATATTTAAATGGCTTTAAGGTATTATAAAACACAACAATTTAATAACAAATATTTTGAGTTCAAAATAATAATAAAAAAGTTATACATAATATTAAGATACCAATTTGATTATTATATGTTATTACAACATATTTTTTCACACTATACAGTTTTCCTATTATAAATTCAAAAATATTTGTTATCATGTTATATATATTTGTTATGATGATGATGATGATGATAATGATGATGTGGCATTTTAATCTCTGGCAACAAAGACAAGTGTCTGGTCATAATTGAGTTGACAGTCCTTGGGAATCTAAATGTGAAGAGGCATATGAACAGAAGAAAGCAAAGTATGCAAAGCATGGGGATGCAACCACCGACATATAGTGACTGTCATCATAACTACGGACCCGCCACCTGCATGGAGAGTGTCCTCCTGGGATTAAAGGGTTGAAACACTTGGTGATGGATGGTTCTCGGCTGATGAAGTCGTGGCCACAGTGGAAACCATGGTGATAGGTTAATCCGTATTTGACATAATTATATCCCATATAAATTTGCTATTAAATGTTGATGAAATAATTACTTCATGGTCAATACAGACAGTAAAACCCCTCTTAACCGGACATTAAATTAAGTATAAACATCGGTCT
Source organism: Azorinus chamasolen (assembly GCA_963576725.1). Taxonomy (NCBI): domain Eukaryota; kingdom Metazoa; phylum Mollusca; class Bivalvia; order Cardiida; family Solecurtidae; genus Azorinus; species Azorinus chamasolen. The sequence goes on from OY755248.1 coordinate 1,658,146, forward strand.
TGGAGACAAGTGGCAACTTAATGCACCTGGTGAAACTCATGAAGAAAGCTCCTCTATAAGCTTTCTGTATGACATTCAACTTGCATTAAGCAGCCACCTGCCTAAAAGTATCTAAATTCTACTTTACTAGAATTTGAGTTTAGAGGGGTTTTATTGTATAGATTACATTCCACCCTATGGTACTGATGGCCTTACGATACCGGTGTAAATATAAATCTCGCCACCTGCCCATTGTTTACTTTAAAAAATTGTCAAGCACTAACTTCTGCTACTCTACTTTGAACTCCTTTTTTTACGCTAAAATGAAGTGATTTCAAGTACATGAAAACATGATCTAGTGTCCATGCGCATGTCCTTCAGAGAAATGACAAGTTTAAGTGCCCACACTGTAAGAGCAATTAACATATATATTTAGAAACATTGTGTTACTGTTAGTTAATGTTCCTTTCTGTCTTGGAAAAAAGTTTGACTGTTATATAATATATCAAGTGTGACTTTATTGAGCCTATGTGAAAATGTACATTGAACGCAGTGCGAATATGACTTTCCATACTATGACAATTTTTTACCATTGCACTGGTTACATATAGTAGACCTAAAGTCGTTGCATTGACCAAATTATTACACAGGGATTATGTTTTCACACCTATGTCGCAGTATTTGATGTTAAATGTTCAAAAGCTACCAAGCCACACAGTAAAACCTATCAACTTATTTCACCACAATCTCTACCAGGCTACACACACCCCCTCTACACAAGAATTTGTCCCGGACTCAAAGAACACTCAACGAGTTTCTATTACAAATTATCTTCATAGTCTTCATATAAATCACCCTGTCACTGTGGGTTATTTACGTCGGGCGCCAAATGTAACATGTTAAAAAAGTTGTGACTCGACTGGGACTCAAACCCAGGGCCTCTGGCTTACCGTGCCAACACTCTACCGACCGATCGAGCTACCAAGCCACACAGTAAAGCCTATCAACTTATTTCACCATAATCTCTACCCGGCTACATTCTGACCCAGGATCGAACCCGGGTCGCCAGGTTCGCAGTCATGCACTTTACCAAAATGCCGTAAAAGTGCTCACAAAGTTGCTTGATATTGGCTGATCATCTGAAACAGGTGTGGGGCGTTTCACTGTATGGGTTATGTGTGTATATGGGGGTGGGTCAAATTAGTGAAAGATCTGTAAAACAAAATTAAATACAACATTATTTTTAGGTACAAAATCAGTTTGGGGCATGCATCTAAACCGAATATCATTTAAACTTGAAAGCAGACTTTCACTTACCATCCTGAACTCAGCGCAATTATTTTTCAACAAAATCCCAACTTTGAATGTTCGTTTTCACCATTTTGATGATAACGTGACAAGATCACGTGACAACTGTCATTACATACGTTCCAGTTCTTTAGTCAGATAATAAAAGTGTACATTAAAGAACTTCCTAGATCTCTGGTCGTTTTAGAAAACTTCCTCATATGTATGGTACAAAATATGTAAAGATGTTTCCCGGAAAATAGACATACGTTTGATTGGTTGCATGCTAGAATTTATTGCGACAAACATATACGCCGAGAACCAAACGTCGGCATAACACTAGAGTTACCCCCCATGCTTTCAACTATTTGGAAAACTTTGACTTCGTCCTCAATTTGTTATGGATGTCGGATGTAAAACTGAGTCATGAAAATCATTGTTTGTTGCCTTTTACTCTGCCAAGTCTTTACAGGTTTTTATCATAATTTGTGTAGAAGTATTTATTTTATAGAATATCAATCTGAAAATTATGACAAATAGAATTATTATGAATTTCGCTTTGTTAACATTAGACCTGTGTGAGGAAGTAATCACTATCCCTTTTACCCCTCCATAAATACGCCTGTCTACGTATCTATACGCCTTTGCAAACTGGTTACACCCAGATCAGGAAGTCTCCTATAGGAGCCATCTGATCAGGGTCTGCTCTGTTTATATGTAAATGTATAGATATGATTGAGAGTTTCTGTCATGGATAACACTTTATAAATGTATCCATATTGGCTATTAATAATGTAACCATTAATCTAGAATAATTTACAAATGTTAATTAATTTCTTATATATATGAATATTTATGCAGTAAAGGGTTATACTTTTCACTCACTTTTGTCATTTGATTCATGTAACCAGGGTAGAAATCACGACAAAACCCTAGTGGAGTTTGCGTTGTATTCTCCATCGATAATGTATTCAGAAAATAGTAGAGGTAGAGTATGTAGTTTAATAGGTGAATAGGGTCTGCAAAACAGATAAACAGAATATTAAGTTCAGAGAAACAACTATTTCTAACAAATGAGAGCGAGAGGTGTTGTACGTTAACTTGTGTCACATGACTAAAATAGCCACATTACCCTCGCATGCATATTTCAGACACTCCCAAACCAGTTCACTCTCTCTTTTCAACCATTGACATAAACAGGTAAATAAGTATAAATAATGAAACAGACTATAGCAAGCAGATTAGACAATGCTATAGTCTGTTTCAAGATAAAGCACTGGCAATACTAAACCTGGGTTACATTCAAATCAACATTTTTTTTATTTCAGACAGATTTAATTTAAATCTCTCCCATTAGGTGTATCCCTTTTTACGATCTAACATGCTAAATATCCCAAAGAACCGAATATTGACGAATACAATTAGACATATATAGGAAATTAACAAAATTGAAAGAAAAACAACATATTTTCGCCAGAAATAATTGAAATCTGAGCGAAACATTCCAGCTGCGAAACGTCTTTTTGCAGAGACACCAAGGGAGATGACTCTTGAAGTCTTCTTATGTTTACAAATCATGCCACTGGGTGTTGGTTCTGTTGGATTCAATAGGCTTAATAATTGTACTCTTGCATTCCCTTTTTGCAGAAAGGTAGTCAAATGATTCAAATACACGAAACAATTACCCAAAACAAGTTTGTTTTGATAGGAGGACTAATTCTTAGTTTTTACGACAACTGCAAACTGTTGTTTCATAACAATGTTGGTGCCGAAAGAGATTTTCAGATTCCAACCAAATATAAAAGCGCCGTCTGGAATCATTTAGGGTTTCTGACGGGATCAGAAGGAAAACCCCAACAATGAAATCATTGTTTGTAAAGTGTGCCACCACGAAATGAAGTAATACTACCAGTTGTTGGCTCTAGCAGTTAATTATCGGAGCACCCCAATGTCTGAACGTACCCAAAATTTATTGACCAAATTTATTTGAGTTCATTCGCGATTCACCAGAAATGGACGAATCCAGCAGGCTATATTCAATTAGATACAGTGTAATGCACTGTATTTTGATGGTGCTTGAAAGGTGCTTGAATTTGAATTAGTATTATTTTTATGCATAGTGCCTAAAGACTACAGTAGAACTGGACCAGTTTACTTTTGAACAAGTTTCTATTCAGTTTTTCTAGTTTATGTGACTTCGCCAATTAAATATTTAAACTCATATGTTTCCCTTGCTTATCAGCACATGTCCAGTAGAATTTTCAATATAAGCTTAAAAATGCCTAATCCTAAATATGGACTCGGTCTGGACATGCTTTGGCTTAAGAAACTCTTATTAGCTTATGCCATAACATGTTTATGTAACTGTATTCGTATTTGTGAATATTTATTCATATTCGTTATACTGTATCGTGATACGTATTCGTATTCGCTACATGGGTGTATCGTTGCAGCCCTAGTCATTGTCACCAGAAATCTAAATTACTTTGTACCATTCTCACGGACAAAATATCATCTAAACTCGTTCTTTCCCAGGACAATCAGCTTATTGAATGCCCTGCCATACAATGTCAAGGCCAGCAAAAGCCTACAAATCCGATCTTGTTTTCATAGCATCTTGTCTGAGTCGATTCTGAGGATCATTTGATATTTCGTTTCAGAGTTATGGCCCTTGTCCTTAAAAAATAATGCAAATAGTTTGTCCGCTGTTTTCTGGGAAAACTATTTGAGAGATATTAATGAAACTTCACAAAAATGTTTAATGCATCAAGATCTGATGCTGAGTCGATTTTGAGGTTTATTTGATTTTTCGTTTCGGAGTTATTGCCCTTTTACTTAAAAAAAATGCAAATATATGCAAATAGTTTGTCCGCTGTTTTCTGGCAAAACTGTTTGACAGATATTCATGAAACTTCATACACATGTTTAATGCATCAAGACCTGAAGCTAAGTTGATACTGAGGATCATTTGATTTGTTGTTTCGGAGTTATGGCCCTTGCACTTAAAAAAAATAATGCAAATCTATGCAAATATGAGGATGGCCATATATTTTTCATTTGAAATGATATTTACTTCAATTTTTTTATATGGTTAAACCTTAATGTGAATTTTCACATATATTGCGGGGGTTTTGATATGTCATTTTATTCTAAAGTTATGATCCTTGAACTTCGTGTGTTCGTTGCTTTGTTAGTCGGTCAACTTTTAGTTTGTCTGTTGTTTTCTGGGAAAACTTTTAAAATGATATAAATGAAACTTAACACAAATGTTTTAAGCAACAAAATTTGAAGCTGAGTTTATTTTGAGGTTCATTCAGTTTGTCTTTACAGAGTTATGGCCGTTGCACTTTACAATAATCTGCAAAAATGAGGATTAGCTGTAACTTTTTTATTAAATAAGATATTCACTTTAATTTTTTAAAAAATAGTATCACCTTAATATGGATATCAAGATCTGAAGCACAGATTAGAAAATGTCAACACTTATAAGGCATGTTGAATCAGAGAAAGTTTGCAAGTGGGCGTATTATGTACCGTATGCGGTACTCTTGTTTGTTAATAATAAAGAAAACAAGAAGCAATAATAAACGTATATTACGTGTATATTTAAGTTTTATTATTTATCTGGCAATCAGTCAATTGATAATAAATGTATAATCTCAACCAAGATAACTACAACTTCTAAGGTATGACATTTTGTAAGGTGGTACATGTAGCTTAAAGCAGCATGAAATTAAAGAGGAAGTCCCTACAATGAATGCACATTTTCAATAATATCATAAAACTTGGTATTTGTTATGCTCAATCATTATTATGAAGGTTGCCAATTTGAACTTATATCGAAAAAGGCCCCTGTGATACAAATAAACCGATTGCATCAATACTTCTAATTTTTGTTCTACAACGCAATATTATCCGCCTTTTCCGTTAAAATTTTCCGCGTTTTGCCGATGATTACCCGATCCCTCCCTTGTTTACGTAATAGCTCTTCTCGGGAGTGGTCGGAGAAACGCGTAAAGGGCGAACAGTTACAAAACTAAAACCCAACCCAAATAAAACTGAAACATTGGGGAGTAAAATCGGGATCGGCGATATCAAACACATGAATGTTTTGTCATTATAAACGGTAATTGGATGGGGTTTCTTGCAATATACTACTTTTAAGCATATAAACACATGAGTTGTGTATATTTTAGGTGTTTTTGAAACGCGTAAAATGCAGGGACTTCCCCTTTAAAAGAATAAATGCGAAGCTTTAAACCTTTTATTTATTTATTTTCTGACCGAAAGCTCCTAAAGCAACCCAGATAGTCAGGTGATAGCTTAACCCTTTCCACCATAGCTTTTGTTTGAGATTAGCCTTAAATTAAAGAAATCTCCTACAGGGTATACATTTGTATTTCTGCTCAAATTTCAGCATGCTTCAAGCATTCCTCCAATATTGAATATACATGGACAAAATAGTTATAATGAAATATGGAAGGTGGAACATTGTAGATATTTTAGAAAGTAAAGGAACAGATCTTTCAGATCCCACTTGCAAACAGAGCAGACTGATCAGATGACTCCTATAGGAGCCATCTGGTCTGGGTCTACTCTGTTTGCAAATGGGTAAAAAGGTGTATTTATGGAGTAAAGGGTTAACCCTATCCTCACTCTATTTCCAGGCTTTGGTGAGAGAATCAAGAAGAAGATCTATGTTGAGGTTGAGGTGAATGGAAGAGCAGCTTGTTTCAAACGGCTGAATGCCACCCACCAGATTGGATGCACATGTATTTATTTTTTGTGAAATCTTATATATATGCATGTATCTTGAAATTAAATATTTAAGCATACAGCAAACCCCCCTCTTAACCGGAAATTTAGTGGAGAAAAAATTAGATACTTTCAGGCAGGTGACTTTTACCCTGCATTAAGCTGCCACCTGGATTTTTTACACAGATCAGGCTCCATAGAAGGAACAGTTTGATCAAGGTCTACACTAGTTGCTACAATGTTTAACTCTGTTTAACTCTTTTGGTGCCAAATTCAAAAGTGTCGTCTGCAATAATAATTTCATATTAAATATAATTCTAAATTAATTATTAAAGGTATATTAGTAAAATATTTGTTTTTAAAAACCTGTATGCTTGAGCTGAAATAATACAGAAAACAGTGAAATCCGAGGTCAGATGCTGCCTTGAAAAGGCGGCATCTGACCTGGGACTGCACTGTTTTCAATGGTGCAAACAGGCGACATTGGCGCCGAAAGAGTTAAAGTTATCAAACTGGTGTCAAGTTCATTTGTTAAGCTTAATAAAATGTAGAGAGAAGAAATTGCGTGTTTGAATACTTGGGTAAGTAGGTTATTACTCTTTATTTCCTGTGTTGTATCTTACTTCCGATGCTTTTACAAGGCTATTGTAGGTCATTGGTTGTAGACGCAATTACATTGTTAATGTTGTTTCAAGTTTCAGCGTCAAATTAAATGTTTGTAACTTAAATGATTCACTGAGCAATACTATTAACAAATTCCCTCCCAGACTATTTTTAGACCAAACCTCTTTGAATAAATCTTCCGAAAAGGAGCATTAAGCTCTCCCTGTTTGACTATTTTTCCATATCAACTATAGAAAAGGAGAATTTTAGAATTATGTAGTTTTTAAACCATTGTGATAAATAGAGCATTTGCTCCTCTGGAGCAAATGCTCTATTTATCACAATGGTTTTAAAATGTGACTTTGCGGGAATTTGCTAACAAATGACCTGTAAGGAACGATGTTAAATGCCTTTTCAAAAAACAGTAGACCCATTTCAGACAGTTCCTATACGTCTAATCCGTTGTTATACTTTAAAACTTAGCCTATAGGTATTGATAGTGTGTGTATGTATGTTTGTGTGTGCGCGCGTGCGTGCGCGTGCGTGCGTGCGTGTAAGTGTGTGTCTGCGAATTCGCTATAGTTCGCTCTGTATTGACTTTCTGATTTGACATAGTAAAAGATAGTAAATTGTAACGTTACATTCACAAAACACCTCAGCATGTTTAAACAATACTGTTACCACAAGAAATGCTATTATACCAGTTAGGGTTTTATAATGATGTAAATATCAATGTTCGTTAAAGTGACATGTCAGACAATAAGCGCATATTTTCAATAACATCACTGAACTTCGTGTTTGTTATGTTCAATCAATTTTAAGATTGTCAATTTGAACTTATATCGAAAAATACCCTTTGAGATATAAAATAAACCTTTTCATTAAAAAAAAAAAAAAAAAGCTGCCACCTGTCTGTAAGCCCATATTTTATTCTAAATTTAACGTCTGGTTTAGAGAGGTTTTACTGTATACGCATATTTATAAATCTTTCAACATCTATGTACCATATTTAGAATTATATGTTCAGCCCAGGATGAGCTTTTGGGAGACTTGAATGTCCGGCGTCAACAATTTGCTTGTGAACACTCTAGTGGTCACAATTTTAGTTCAATCTTCATGAAACTTTGTCAGAATGTTTGTCACGATAAAATCTTAGACGAGTTCGAATATGGGTCACGTGCGGTCAAAAACTAGGTCACTAGGTTATATAATAAGAAAACCTTGTGAACAATTTAGAGGTCACATTTTCAGCCCAATCTTCATTAAGTTTTGTCAGAATGATTGTATTAACTATTGATAAAATCTCGGGCGAGTTTAAAAGTGGGTTATGTGGAGTCAAAAACTAGGTCACCAGGTCAAATAGTAGAAAAACCTTGTGAACACTCTAGAGGGAACATTTTTAGTCCAATCTTTATGAAACTTATTCAGTATGATTCTCTTGATAAAACTCGGATGCGTTTGAAAGTGTGTTATGTGGGGTCAAAAACTAGGGCACTAGGTCAAATAGTAGGAAAACCTTGTGAACACGCTAGAGGTCACATTTTTAGCTCAGTCTTTTTGAAACTTAGTCAGAATGATTGTCTTGATAAAATCTTGGAAGAGTTTGAAAGTGGGTTAAAGGGGGGGGGGCAAAAAGTAGGTCACTAGGTTATATCTTTGTTTACACTCCAGCTGTCACATTTTAAGCCCAGTCTTCCTCAAACTTGCTCAGAATATTTGTCATGGTGATATCAAGGTTAAGTTTGATCATGGTCAGGCGGGATAAAAAAAAGTAGGTTACTAGGTCAAGTTTAGAAAAATCACTCTTGAGGTCAAATTTTAGTCCAGTCTTTATTGGTCAGAATGATTGTCTTGATAAAATTAATTTTCTAAATCTTTGAAAATATTGTTCTCCAGAACCACTACTCATGATCCACTATCAAAATTGTTACCTTAAGTCAATATTAACCCCATCCTGGGACTACCTAGCTATAATCTTAAATCTATGGTAATCAGGTGAGCGATTAAGGGCCATCTTGGTCCTCTTTTTTATAATGGCATAATTATTTAAACAGGAATTTTTGGTATTGGTAGAAACTATAGAGTTGGATTTAACAAACAAACAGACGATTCTGATCAGACTGCTCTTACAGGAGTATTCTGATCTGGGTCTACTCTCTTTGCAAACTTCAAAGGTGTGGAAAAGCCTTTGTATGAGGGTATACAGTTTTGATTGAGATAAGTGAACTAGTAACTTGATGTCATATGACAATAAACTCTTTCAGACTCTTGACTTTATTATGCCCCTCATTTGTAACAAATGGGGGTTAATACTTTGCTTTGCACATATTGTTCCGAAACAATGGTTTATTGGAAGACCAAATGGTTTCTGATCAATAATTATGAGCCTTTTTACCTACAGTTATCATGTTTGGTAGGGAGATTTGTCATGATGACTAGTAGGTAGAAGACCCCTTTTATTTTGAGGTCAATAGGGCAATGTCAATTTTCAAGGTCAAATGTTAAAATAGACTTGCTGGAGGGGCAAGGTTTATGTTTATCTGTATCTCTTGTTTAACCCATTACCTCATAGGCTATTTTTAGATACAAGCTCTTTGAATTAATCTACCCAAAAGGGGCATTAAGTAGAGAAAAGGAAATTTTTAGAATTTGATAGTTTGAAACCATTGTGATAAATAGAGCATTTGCTCCTATAGGAGCAAATGCTCTATTTATCACAATGGTTTCAAGAAGTGACTATTACAGAGGCGTAGAAAGGCATATTTCTTAACACTTTTTCATACCTTTACAAACAGAGTAGACTCAGATTAGACAACTCCTGAACGAGATATATGTTTTCAAATGCATGAAATCGCGTTTATGTGAAGGAAAGAGTTCAATAAATTCTGTTGTAGCTGAGCCAAATGGTAATGTGGGGGTGGTACACTATGTCAACAGTAGTGACGATGTAGACTGGCTAGTCGAGAGAGGACCACACAAACCATATGCTGTTCTCCTGACTCCTGAGTTCTTTAACAAGTAAGACATTCTTGAAAATATCAAATCCAGTAGTTCACCCGTTCAGCCTTGTAAATATCTCGTCTATGAAAAATGTCATCTGAATTCTTACAGATATTTTTCATCAGGTTCTATGTTTATTCCAAATTTCAATACCTACTGAATATTCATGGCAAAAATTGTTACAACGAAATTCGAATGGTAGAACATTGCAGCCATTTTAGAAAGTAAAGAAACAGAATTTTTAAATTCCATTAGCAAACAGAGCAGACCCTAATCAGATGGCTCCTATAGGAGCCATCTGATCTGGGTATACTCTGTTTGGAAAGGCGTAGAAAGCATATCTATGGAATAAAGGGTAAATCCTTTCCTTCATATAAACACCTTTTCAAGCCTTTGCAAACAGAGTAGACCCAGATCAGACATCTGTAGTAGCCGTCTGATCAGGGTCTGCTCTGTTTGCCTATGATAGAATATAGATTTGATTCTACAGTATCTGCCTGAGCAAAAATGTCATGTGTTGATATGCCATAATAACAAATCAGCTAGTAGATATTCATGAAGTAATTATTTCTGATATGAATATTCAACAAGGAATGCTTATCCTCCATAGACTATTTTTAGACACAACCTCTTTGAATCAATCTACCGAAAAGGGGCATTTACTAGAGAAAAGGAAAAGTTTAGAATTGTGTAGTTTTGAAACCATTGTGATAAATAGAGCATTTGCTCCTATAGGATTATCTCAATGGTTTCATTAAAGTGACTTTTACAGGGTCGTATTTATGGAGGAAAAGGCTAACCAGGTGAATGATACAGGGTTATTATGGCCTGAGATATACACATTTTATACCTATGCTAATAGTGTAGACCTAGATCAGACAGCAGCTTCTGTAGGAGTTGTATATTCAAAATCTACTCAGTTTGCCTAGATTGTTTTATAGATCTCATATTTAATATTCATGTGGCCATACACTCATAGATTTATATTTTTGAAGTAAAGGTGGAATCCAGCTTTTGATTAGATTATGTACTGTTTGTAAACCTGAAGATATATTTTGTTTTTCTGACTTGTGTGCCAAATAGTGTAGAACCAGATCAGTTATTGCATTTAATACATAACCACTGATATAGTTCTACACTATTTTGTAAAGTGTAAAGGTTGGTTTTCATACATTGAGGCTCAAATGTATTTTTGATGCAAATTACAAGCAATATAGAATCAATCCAGATGTGGGATAAAGCCTTTCCTCCGTGAATGTTCATGAAAGAGATAATAACTTATGAATATTAATTACATTGTTTTCTTATAATAGCACATGGACACAGGAACGTTTTGCTATGGCAGAAACTGTAGAATCATATCTATATTATATAATAAGCAAGCAGAGCAGACCCTGATCAGTTGGCTCCTATAGATGCCATCTGATCTGGGTCTTCTCTGTTTGCAAAGGCATAGAAAAGCATAAGTGTATTTATGGAGTTAAAGTCTTTGAATACTGAATTTTAAACTGTAAGTGTCCATTATTTGTTAACCCATTACCTCATAGGCTATTGTTAGATCCAAACTCTGAATAAATCTACCGAAAAGGAGCATTAACTAGAGAAAAGAAAAATTGTAGAATTTTGTAGTTTGAAACCATTGTGGTAAATAGAGCATAGGAGCAAATGCTCTATTTATCACAATGGTTTCGACAGGTGACTTTTGCAGAGGCGTCAATATGAGGGAATGTGTTAAACTATGGAGTCCATTCAGTTTGAAAGGCTTTAACTATCTAGTGAATTTTGAACGACAAACAGTGCTCTAGGAACCCTCTGATCTGAATCTACGCAGTTTGCAAATGCCAATGTACTCATTCTCCATATTCAAATAGTCAACCCTTATCCTGTTGCATATTCATGAAAGAAATAATGACATCATAAATATTCCATATCTACTAAGGAGTTTTTGATATTGATAGTAACTGTAGAGTGTCAGGTCTATGTTGCAGTATAATATTCAATAGGACCCATCTGATCTGAGTCTTCTCTGTTTGCAATTGTGTGAAAAAAGCGTGTTTATGAAAAAAGTTTAATCAGGGTCTACAATGTATATAAAATTGTTAGCAGTTGTAAGATTGACATTTGCTAATACTTTTCAATCAGTGAAGATCATGGATTAAATACTGCATTTAAAGCATGGCTACTTATTTGACTCTACATTTCCCAATGGTTAAGTACTATTTCTCATTGTTTGGCTTTCTGTTCTACAATTTCAGAAGTGTGTTGAACATACTTCGAGCGTCTGAAAAAATCAACGGTGTCATGGTGATACATATTGAGGATGTGGAGAACTCGACACTGTATTCTGTACCAGAGGCCTTTTCTCCTGACAGATCATGTCCCAATGACATGAATGGTGAGCTAAACTCTTGCAATGCTTAACCCTTTCCTCCATAAATACGCCTTTCTACGCCTCAATAAAAGTCACTTTATGAAACCATTGTGATAAATAGAGCATTTGCTCCTATAGGAGCAACTGCTCTATTTATCACAATGGTTTCAAACTAAAAAATTCTAAAATGTTTCCTTTTCTCTAGTTAATGCTCATTTTGGGTAGATAAATTCAAAGAGGTTGTGTTTAAAAATAGCCTATGGAGGAATGGGTTAATGTTCCATTTGTCTCTCTCTTTTAATTTGAATATTTATTACCTCAAACTGGAGAATGCTATTCAATTGTGAATTTCATGATTTAGTCATTAAACCTTTGCTCCATAAATACACCTTTGCAAACAGAGTAGACCCAGATCAGACAGTTCCTATAGGAGCCATCTGATCAGGGTCTGCTCTGTTTGCTGATGATATAATATAGATATATGATTCTACATTTTCTGCGATGGCCATGGGAGTCATGGATAATATGCATCTGATTTAATGTCTTAAGACCCCTATTTACAGATTGATGCCATCACTTCATAACCCTTTCCCTCATATAAACGTGTTTTCACACATTTGCAAACAGAGTAGACCCAGATCAGACGGCTCCTATAGGAGCCGTCTGATCTGGGTCTACTCTGTTTGCTAGTGGAATTTGATAGACCAGTTTCTTTACTTTCTAAAATGGCTACAACGGTGAACCTTCCATATTTCATTATAACAATATTGACCATGAATATTCAGTAAGTATTGAAATTTGGACTAAATATAGAACAGGGAAAGGTATAAAGCTGTGATCCGTTCCTTAGTAATTCTAGTAAAAACTTAGTTTTGATCAAACAACCCTTTGATATGTCCCTGTTGTTCATAAAATGGATTTTACTCCTGTAGGAGCTGCCTGGATCAGGATCTGTTCTGTTTGTTTATATATACAGATCAGATCTTCTACTGTAATAGATGTCCTTATTTTTAGCTCACCTGAGCAAAGCTCAGGGTGAGCTTTTGGGAGACTTGAATGTCCGTCGTGCGTCGTGCGTCGTGCGTTGTGCGTCGTCAACAATTTGCTTGTGAACACTCTAGTGGTCACAATTGTAGTCTAATCTTCATTAAACTTGGTCAGAATGAATGTCTTGATAAAATCTCGGATGAGTTCGAAAGTGGGTCAAGTTGGGTTAAAAACTAGGTCACTAGGTCAAATAATAGGAAAACCTTGTGAACCCTCTACAGGTCACATTTTTAGCCCAATTTTCATGAAACTTGGTCAGAATGATTGTCTTGATAAAATCTAGGAGGAGTTTGAAAATTAAGTTTTGTAGGGTAAAAAACTAGGTCACTAGGTCAAACAGTAGAAAAACCTTGTGAACACTCTAGTGGTCACAATTTTAGTCCAATCTTCATGAAACTTGGTCAGAATGAATGTCTTGATAAAATCTCGGACGAGTTCGAAAGTGGGTCAAGTGGAGTTAAAAACTAGGTCACTAGGTCAAACAGTAAAAAAACCCTTGTGAACACTCTATTGGTCACAATTTTAGTCCAATCTTCATGAAACTTAGTCATAATGATTGTCTTGATAAAATCTCAATTGAGTGTGAAAGTGGATTATGTGGGGTTAAAAACTAGGTCACTAGGTCAAATAGTACGAAAACCTTGTGAACACTCTAGAGGTCACATTTATAGCCAAATCTTCATGCAAATTGGTCAGAATGATTGTCCTAATAAAATCTTGGACAAGTTTGAAAGTGGGTTATGTGAGGTCAAAAAGTAGGTCACTGGGTCATATCTTAGAGAAATCTAGTTTACACTCCAGTGGCCACATTTTTAGCCCAGTCTTCCTCAAACTTGCTCAGAGTGTTTGTCTTGGTGATATCAAGGTTGAGTGTGATCATGGGTTGGGTCGGAATAAAAAGTAGGTCACTAGGTCAAATCTTAGAAAAATTACTTTAGAGAGCACATTTTTAGCCCAATCTTCAATGGTCAGAATCATTGTCTTGATAAAATCAGAATACTAAATCTTTGAAAATCTTGTTCTGCAGAACCACTGCTAATCTATGGTAATCAGGTGAGCGATTAAGGGCCATCTTGGCCCTCTTGTTTATGTGTTTACATAATGAACAGAGTATGTGTTTTATCATTAACCCTTTCCTCCATAAATAGGCCTTTCTACGCCTCTGTAAAAGTAACTTTTTGAAACCATTGCGATAGATATAGTGCTCTATAATGCTCTATTTATCACAATGGTTTCAAAACTACACAATTCTAAACTTTTCCTTTTCTCTAGTAAATGCTCCTTTTCGGTATATTTATTTAAAGAGGTTGGGTCTAAAAATAGCATATGGAGGAATGGGTTAACTAAAGAGTTAGCATCAGATCTATGAGCTACACTGTTAGTTACAGTCATATTGTTTAACCTTTTACTCCATAAATACACCTTTCTATGCCTTTGCAGTGATTTGTTCTGTATCTTTTCATGCAGTGTAATACTTGATCAGATAACTAATCATATACCTCATCATAGGTGTGATGTATGATCTGTATCTACCCGGTTTGCAATGCAATAAGACCTCTTTCCTCAGATAGTATCTCAGATGTAATGATCTTTCTGATTATTGCTGTATGAGCTTGTAAAGAAGTCAACATGAGTTTTGACAGAATGTTTTGGTTTAGATTTTGATTCAGGACTTTGGAACATATTTTAGGATTGTACAGCAAGTCGGAGAAGTACAAGAATTGTGCTCAAGCTACCTGGAACCCTAACGGAGAGGGGTTGATGTTCGAGGACTACGGATTCCCCATCTTCTTGCTGACAAATGAAAAGGATGTTAAATTTGCCATCGAAAATGTAAGCATAGTTGCAAGAGTGACTGGTTGACTCTTTGCATGTCAACTCATTCCCTCTTAGACTATTTTTAGACACAAACTCTTTGAACAAATCTACCGAAAAGGAGTATTTACTAGAGGAAGGGAAAGTTTTAGAATTGTGTAGTTTTGAAACCATTGTGATAAATAGAGCATTTGCTCCTATGGAGCAAAGGCTCATTGTATCAGACTGATTTCAAAAAATGATTTTTTACAGAGACGTCAAAAGGTGTCAGACTTTTACAAAGGTGTCAAAAAGCATCAGTAGGAGGGAATTTGTTAATAATAAATTTGTGATATGTTTTGTAAACAATATCGATTCAGATTAGGTGCCATTAAGTGTTATCAGGATCAAAAAGGGTTTTCACTCTGACAGTAGGTTTTAAGAAAAAATGTTGAAAAATTAAATTTGGACTGTAACAGACCACAGTTTCTACTTATAGCAGTTACTGACCACAAAAATAACAATTTCCTTTATACATAAATAGGAAACTATTGTCTGTACCAGAATTTGTTTGTCTTTTGCCCAAGGGCTTAAATATTTGAGATGTGGATGTATCATGAGACAAAGTGTCTGCTACCATGCAGACCTTTAGGTGACCTTTACCTGTGACCACAAGGTCAAATATATGTCCCTTAAATAGGCAGCTATTGAGTAATGTGGTACTGAACTTTTTTTGTTCTTTTACCTAGGCCTTGGGCAATTTGACATGTAAATGTATCATGATGAGATCCAGTGTCTCATACCATGATGGCCTTCATGTGACCGTGACCTTTGACTTCAAGGTCAAATTTATGTTTGAATAGGAAACTACTGTCTGGCCCAAAGTTTTTTGTCTTGATTCTACAGTTTCTGCTAAGACAAAACATTCCTGTGTCCATGTGCTATTATAACTATTTATCTGGTTAGTTGTGGTTATTTCTTCCTTGAATATTCATGGAGTAAAGGGTTAAATCCAAAGGGAAGGGAAGACTAATATCCTTTTAGTAGACTAAAACAATTCTTACTAGTTTATACAGTAAAACCTCTCTATAACAACCACTAAATTACATCAATTATTTTGTGTTAAAGGCGGGTTGCTGTTTAAAGCAAGGTGAAAGTAAAATGATTGCTGCTATGGGAGCGTTCTGTTTTACTTTCACCTTGCTTTAAGCAGCCACCTGCTCTAAATACCAACTAGTTAACACAATTTAGTGGTTGTTATAGAGAGGTTTTACTGTATTGTATTCTTTCAGTGTTATGAAAGGTTCAACCAGCCCAGCGCTGATGGGAATGCCCAGTCATATCCGCTATGTGCTGTGCAGCTGAAAGACCGCATGGACGGTGCTAAAGATTCTGAAACGTGCATCCGACGGACTCGTCATCAGTTGAACCTAAATCCAGACCGTTATTGTGATCCTATGGGTGATATGAATGTTTATTCTACCATGAAAGAGATGAATAGTTCAACAGAGAGACCTCTGAACTCTGTGATAATAGCTGCAGCTAGGGTATGAGTACATCCTGTATTATATCTTTTGTTGAAGACTTCATTCTGAGAATGACTCCTCGGATAGCTGTTGCTACTCATAAATTACGAGTATTGTAAATAATTAACCCTTCGCTTGCTATTCACGTCAATATACCTACCTGTAAATAGTGAAGACCCAGATGAGACAGCTCCTGCAGGAGCTGTCTCATCAGGGTCTGCACTATTTACAAGTTGATTGTGCAACCAATGCACTCCACAGCAGTGATTGCACAGCGATATACTTGTACACAGTGAAGATATATGTAATTATACAACAGGGCATGGGTGAAGAAGGAGAAATGTATTTTAAAATTCAGCAAGCGAAGGGTTAAACAGTACATTTGCAAAAATTCGGATTCTTACCAGACCTCAGTCAAGTAAAATCAGAATTATTGCGTGTTCCAGGTATTACATTTTCACTCACAAGAACGGCCCTGACTGTTGATGTCATTATATAATGTGTTTCTTATTAAATGCTCAAACTGCATTGCAGAGCATTTTACATAAAAGGCAAACAAAAGAGGTTTGATCCAGCAATGAATTGGAGACAAAATAATCCATTTACTTTATACTTTATTTATAAAACACTGCAAGCATAAAAAAATCAGCACATACAAAGTGCACACATGCATGTATACTCCTGGTTCTATCCTTTTTTAGCTCACCAGAGCACAAAGTGTTCAGGATAAGTTTTTTGTGATCACCTGATGTCCGTTGTCCGTCTTCGTTCGTTGTTTGTCGTCTGTCGTCAACAATTTGAACCTTTAAAAATCTTCTCCTCTGAATCTACAGGGTTCTCGGCTTTCATCTTTGGCAAATACCATCATCTATAGGTCCTCTATAAAAGTTATATAAATTATGCCCCAGGGGTCAAAATTGGCCCTGCCTCAGGGATGTTCAGTTTTCAAGAGAAACATGTAGTGAAAGTCTTCACCTCTGATTATCTGTTGATCCATATCAGGGCCATCATGGCCCTCTTGTTTATACAGATTGAAAGCTTGGTAGATTTGATTTGCTTTCATACCTGAAACCAATTGAATGCTGTCAATGCTGACAGTTAATGTCACCTTGTGTCAACACACAGTATGATGGTGTTAACTATACAACATGCACAGTAAAACCTCTCTAAATTTAGTATAAATATTTGTCTTGGAGACAGGAGGCAGCTTAATGCAGGGTGAAAGTCACCTTGCTTTAAGCAGCCACCTGCCCTGAATACCATCTAATTAACACAATGCACTGGTCGTTATAGAGAGGTTTTACTGTAGTGTCTTTAATTCTTCTTACTTTTTATTCATATATGTGATAAGTTCTCTATCTTTGATTTAAATTGTTATGTTTATTAACCCTCATATAAACTAATTTTCATGCATTTGCAACAGAATAGACCCAGATCAGATAGTTCCTATAGAAGCTGTCTGATTAGGGTCTGTTCTGATTGCTTTTGACATGATATAGATCTGATTCTACAATTTGTCAAAGCAAACATTTTCCTTGAAAGTTTTACATTATAAAAATACAGCTAATAAATATTCATAATATCATAATTTCTTACACAAGTATTGAATGGGGGGAAAGTGTTAATAAAGGTAAATCTTTATTTTCATTATTGTGTATTTTGACATTTTGCTTTGATAATTGAACTTTTATACCTACCCAGATGGACTCGTTTTCTATGTTTGAGAACTACTACCCAAGTGCAGACAACCATGTGTCAGGAATTGTGACTCTGTTAGCGGTAGCCGAGGCCTTTGGGACAATCAAGGAAGAAATACAGGAGTCATCATCCAAAGATATCATGTTTACATTCTTTCAAGGAGTAAGTTTACTGTAATTTATCCAATGGTATGAATTAATGAATGCAATAGTATAAACTAATATAAACAATGATATGAGCTAATATAGTTAGTGGCATGACCTAATATATCCAATAGTATGAACTAATATTTCCAACAGTATCCGCTCTGCCAAGAACTAAAAGGAAGGGAGGTCGGTGGTTTTGATCCCATGGACTGCTTGCAGCCAATAAGATTTAATAGCTAAAATCATCTTCCTGAAATAATCCTTCATCATCATGTCATCTCATCATTCATCGGCGCTATATGACCTGTTCAGTGTGACTATTGCAGTGCAGTAAAACCCAAATCACTCACTCACTGATGAGACAGTCTCATCAGGGTCTGCACTATTTACAATTTGATTGTGCAACCAGTATATTCCACAGCAGTAATTGCAACATCTTCATAACCTCTTAATTTTGCAATTGCAGACAGTGTTAACCCTGATCAGGCATAATGTATTTAAGTGTATAATAAAATACTGAACATTTCTAGTAGTGTCAACAGTATAGACCAGAAACCACAGCAGTGACACAGCTCCGGGATTTGCTCTACTCTGCTTACAATTGAAAATTGAAAAAAGATTTGTTTTCTCTCATGATTGCTTTTATTTTTACAGGAAGCGTTTGACTATATTGGTTCAAGCAGGATGGTTTATGATATGGAGAACAAAAATTTCCCACTGCCATATACTGATCATGTACAATTTATCAACATGTCACACATCTCGAGCTTTGTGGAGGTAAACCAGCTGGGGCACAGGGATGAAGACAAAGTCTGGGTACACACAGATCCCCTTTCAAGACCCAACGTATCTACACAGGTAAGAACAGTCCTATGAGATAAATGTAGAAATCTTAATACCTGGTGGGAGTAGGAAT
Organism: Azorinus chamasolen; assembly: GCA_963576725.1. Lineage (NCBI taxonomy): Eukaryota > Metazoa > Mollusca > Bivalvia > Cardiida > Solecurtidae > Azorinus > Azorinus chamasolen. The sequence goes on from OY755248.1 coordinate 1,677,268, forward strand.
GAATACGAAAATTGATATGCTTAGCCTAATTGAATATTTACAGAATACTCGGTCAAATATAATTGCTTCTGGATATAACGTTAACCATTTTCCTATTGATTTTTATACCTGGCAAACCAAGTTTGAGTGTGGGTATATAGGAGTCAGTGGGTTGGTCTGTCTGTCTGTCCGTGGCACGTCTGTCCGTGGCACTTCTGTCCGTGGCACAGCTTTTGATTTGCAATCAAGGCAACCAGTATTCCATCACCTTTAGTGATACACTGGAGATCCGTTATAACGCGGACCGTTTTACCGCGGTATCCGATATAACGCGGGTAGTCTGTGTCGCCGAATATTTTTTTGTAAATACCTTATTTATAATATGATCGAATATCGCAATGAAACATAAAATAAACTTAGGTAAACTTATCCGCCCGCAGCAGGCTAAAGGATAAAAACAAACACCGGTCCCTACATAAACAATTGAAAGACAATCTTACATGTGAAAAACTGACAACTATCAACTCGTATATATGCCGCCAAAAATGTAATGCACACAGCTGATTACCGGCGCGTACCATGCACATGATGCCCGAATAACACGGGAACCAGTAAAATCTAAACTGCATAACTTTCGTTACAAATTAATTGTGTGTATAATTGAGATGCGTGTGTACTGAATTTTTTCACTGTCAAAGCCACAAAAGTTCGCACTTTAATTATGAAAAACAAACATCATTAGAAATCTAAACCCCTAAATCAGTGCGGGGTTGGAGGTTATATGCTAATACAGAAAAGGATGTGTACCCTTTGACCAATCAAATGAAATATAAAACCCCAACAAATCACACGCGACATCACATGTGACCTTTCATTTTCTGAAAACAGTGACAGCCATGTTTATTGTTTTACAGAGCAGAACCGTTTAATCGGATTAGGGGTTTGACAGGCCCAGAGGCAATTATATCCCGTCAACAGGCTTGTTTATGAAATATACTTGGTTGCTTGAAATCATACTCGATTTAATTTGTAATTTTGTATAATTACGTTGAACCTTTCAAGTACGTGAGTGGGCGGGGAAACAAAGTAAACAAGTCAGTTTCGTTCGAAATTAGTTTATTTTAGGATGATGGGGGTTTATGTAAGTTTATGTAAGTACCCAGATAAAAAAAACAACGTTATAACGCGGTTCCGTATATAACGCGGGTTGAGTTTTTTGTCCCCCGAGACCCGCGTTATAACGGATCTCCAGTGTAGTTCTAGTTTTGCATGAATTGATCACTTCATGAAAAACCATAAGATCAGATCGATATGATGTTGTAAGCAAACAGAGTAGACCAAGATCCGATGGCTCCTATAGAAGCTGCCTGATCAGGGCCTACTCTGTTTACAAAGGATTAGAAAGGCGGATTTATGGAGTAAGGCTGTACCCCCAAATTTACTGCGATTTACTGATCAGTCATTTGCCTATGCAGTTTAAATCTTCAAGATAAAAAAGATTAAAAACAAAACCTCTTCCAATATTTTAAACACTTGTTTTGTGACGTTTCATTTATTTTCTTCGATTGTTTTATTACCCTACATGCATTTCTTTCCCTCTTGTTTAGGTGTTTTGCAAAGGGACATAACCCCAGATCTATCAAGTGCTGTATTTGTACCTAGGAAATGCATGAAAAACATATGTGTGTAATAAAGACAATATTTTTAAAAAAAAAAAAATCGTTGGTAAGGGGTTTATTTTTAAGCAAGAGTGCTGTATATTCATCTGGGCATGCGGCGTGCCATCGTTAACAAATCTTTAACATTGCTTATAACTTCTGAATTACTTAAGCTAGACAATTCATATTTGGTATGCAAATAGCTTGGGTGAAGGCCTTTCACTTGATACAGGGATACATGAAATCAGGTCATTGTCAGGCAATTCATCTTTGGTATATAGATGGATTTTGTAAAGGCCTTTCAGTTGATGTAAAGATATTTGTAATTAGGTCAAGGTCAAGGTCACTATTTTGACAAGTTGGCCATCATTGAAAAACTTCAACATTTTGTCTTAACTTCTGAACCACACATGCTGAAAACACACTTTCCGTCATGTAAATGTATTTTCACGCATTTGCAAACAAAGTAGACCCAGATCAGACGACTCTTATAGAATTTGAAAGATCTGTTTCTTTACTTTCTAAAATGGCTACAATATACCGCCTTCCATATTTCATTATAACTATTTTGGTATTGAAATATTGAATACACATAGAACAGGGAAAGGGTTCAAGCCCTTTAAATCCTATTACACTAGCAGCTAATTCTTGATAACCTATGCGAACAGTTTGGATTTGTTCCCAATGTTGAGTCAATCAGCATCTCTTTAGAATCCAGCTCAGTTTGACACTGTTATCATATTGGAGGAGACAGGAAAGGAACTTTGGAAATTAGGGCATATGTATGTTCAGACAACATGGTCTTAGTATGCAAATTGTTAGTGTGTTTTTATTTGACACAGATCAACCAGATGGTTAGTGAGCTGGAGGCTATTGGTGGGGGGCTAATAGGGGAGAGTGATCAAAGTTGGCCCTTACCGCCAGCCTCTGCACAGACCTTTCTGAAGAGTCGGCTTGATATTCCTGCCGTGGTGATCACAGACCACAAGAAAGAATATACAAATACGTAAGACATTAAGGATTGTAGGATGCTACAGTAAAACGCTCTAAACCAGATGTCCAGTTTAGTGTAAATATAGGTCATGGATACAGGTGGCAGCTTAATGCAGGGTGAAAGTCATGCAAAAAGCTCCACTAGGAGCTTTCTGCATGACTTTCACCGAACATTAAGCAATGGCCTGTCTAAAGGTATCTAAATTATTCTCAACTAGAATTCCGGTTTAGAGGGGTTTTAGTGTATACCGGATATCTTTTTTTATATTAGAGTTTGTAGAACCATAGATAAAGGGACTTATTATATAGCTATAAATAAATTTCACAAAATACAAGCAAATACGCAGACAGTACAATTTTTTTGAGTATTTCTCTCCTTGTATTAGGCTTGGGTGATGTGTAAAATTTTATGCCATGTTGCTTAAAGAGCCCATTCACTCATATAGACCCCTCTGTAAAAGTCAGTGCTTGGAACCATTTTGATAAATAGAGAATTTGCTCTTTTTATCACAATGGTTTCAAATACGCGATTCTGAAATTTTCCTTTTTAGCTTGTCTGTTTCAAAGAAAACAAAAATCTTTAAAGAGCTATTGTCGTAACTTCGGTGTTCCCATTGTTGTTGTCATCTGGAAGCTTTAATGTTGGCTGTTACTTCTTTACTATTGATGCAAATCGTATGAAACTTCTCACACTTGTTCACTGTCACAAGAGCTACAATCAACAAATGAGTGTTAGCACCGGCTTGTGGTGCTTTGTTTCTAGGAAATGCTCCTTTTCTGTAGATTTATTCAAAGAGGTTGGGTCTAAGTATAGCCTATGAGGGAATGTGATAGACCTATAAAATAGCAAATGTATGAATAGCATTAATAACGTCAGTTAGTGCTCCCAGGTCCATCTAAGCATGTTGATATACATGTATGATGGAATGACATAATTTCAAAGCATTCATGCAGCATATGTGAAACTGGCTGAAATTTGACATTCACTCTCAAAGAATGCCTAGATCTTGTTCTTACCAGGTCTACTCATACAATATGACTGTTCTGCTTGGACTACTGACAACTGCTAATAAACCAGCCCATCACAGACATTTCAACTACAATTCATAAACTATATCGAAATCAGGAACAGTAGATGTGTTAAACAAGTCTTTCAAATAATTTACACTTACAAGTGGCCCAGTGTTATTTTCAGGATTTTCTTTTAATATGAATTCTAGTAGAATATCATCAATTTCAACTTTTCTTGAAAATCGTTGTTAGTATTGTCATGACGTCGAATCCAAACTTAACCCTTTCCCTCAAATAATCACCTATTCATGCATTTGCAAACAGAGTAGATCTGATTCTACATTGTTTGTCAAAGAAATAAATTCCTTGAAAAGTTAAAATAATAAAAATTCAGCTAATAATATATTTATGATGTCGTTATTTTTGACATGAATATTAAATAGGGAAAGGGTTAAGAAGCACATCAAGAATGATAACATTGATTTGTGGGTATTTGCCAACATTTGGTTTTATTAACTTTTCAGAGGTCCTGATAAGGTGCAGAAATTTAAACATTTTCAAGAAAAGCTCCTTTATTTCTCTGCCAGACCCTATACTGTGACCACTCTTTAGAATTGTCTCAAATAATGGTCACAATATGGGGTTTAGGTGGAGAAATGACAATTTTAATATTTGGATAAGCACCTTTATCTGTAGCTCTGACTTTTGTATGAGAAAACTTTCTATATCTATCAATAGACTGTTTTGTTTAACCCTTTACTCAGTGAATATTCATGTAAGAAATAATGACATCATGAATAATAACTAGATTAATTGTTATAATAGCACAATGTCATGGACACAGGAATATTTTACCATGGAAGAACTGTAGAATCATATCTATATTATATTATAAGCAAACAGAGCAGACCCTGATCAGACGGCTCCTATAGGAGTCGTCTGATCTGGGTCTGCTCTGTTTGCAAAGGCATAGAAAGGTGTATTTATGGACACAGGAATATTTTACTGTGGAAGAAACTGTTGAAACATATCTGTATTATGTGATCAGCAAACAGAGCAGACCCTGATCCTATAGGAGCCATCTGATCTTGGTCTTCTCTGTTTGCAAAGGCATAGAAAAGCATATTTATGGATGAAAGGATGAACTGAAGGTACAGCTATATGATATAAGGAAGAATGCAACTGTATGTGATACAGTAAAACCTCTCTATAATGGCCACTAAATTACATCAATTATTTTGTGTTAAAGGCAGGTGGTTGCTTAAAACAAGATGAAAGTAAAACAGAACGCTCCTATAGGAGCATTCTGTTTTACTTTCACCTTGCTTTAAGCAGCCACCTGTCCTAAATACCAACTAATTAACACAATTAAGTGGCTGTTATAGAGAGGTTATACTGTATACCTGATGGTATGAACCTCATTAGTTGCCTAGTGACAAAGGCAGAGCCTTCATGTACTATGTAATCAACAAAACAAGCTCTGCTAATGTGGTTAGGCATATTCCATACTCTTGTAATATTCTGTTTATATCTTAAATCCTAAAATTGTAATTTCTCCCCTACACCCTATATTTTGACCGCTCATCAGAATCACATATTCAAGGTTACTCCTTAAATCTGCCTTTTAACGCCTTTGCAAACAGTGTAGATCCAGATAAGACAACTCTTGTAAGGATCATCTGATCAAGGTCTGCTCTGTTTGCTTATGAAGTAATATAGATATGGTTCTACTAACTTCTACAGTATTGACATGGACCAAAGGAGTGTCAAGAGTGTGAAACAGTTTGGATCCTGATGAGAATCTCAGTTTCTCAGCATCTCATCTTGATCCCACTTGTTTGCAAAGGTTATCACTAATTGGCCAACAGAGTGCCAGGGGTAAATTGCTGTAAAGATGCGATGGTTCCTATAGATGTATCAAAGCTCCAGAAAAAATATTTTCAAGTATAACTTCTTTATTTCTCCACCAAAACCTATGTTGTGACCGCTCTTTAGAATCATCTCGAAGAGACGATTCTAAAGAGTGGTAACAATATAGGGTATAGTGGAGAAATGGCGATTTTAGTATTTTAGAATGCACCGTTATCTGTAGCACTGGATGTATAACACATTTTATTTAGAGCTATCACTTTCAGGGATTTCAGAATCAGCAATTGTTTCTTTTAGATACTATAACAGCAGATTTGATCTTGCGGACAGCATTAAACAGTCTTATCCTAAAGACCTCAACGATTCTCAGAAGTATGACTATGTCACAGAGCAGGCAAAGAACCTCACAGAGGTTGCCACAGTGATGGCAAGGTTTCTGTATAAACTTGCAACAGGGAAAAATGCTTCTGACAACTTTGTTGTGAATCAGACCACGGTTAGTAAAGTTTATTAATCTTCTTAAGCCTTTCGCTGTTCATTATTCATAGAAGAAATGATAGGACCCTTTGATTGTCAAAATTTCCTAAAATTGATTGTTTTCCTCTCAAAAGAATGGAAACCCTTTGACCAAACATTACCAAACTTTGTACAATAAACAGATCGGTAATATATAAGCGACTCTGACCCTCATTAGATACATGCTGTCTGAGGCGAGGTTTGAGCTAAGGCTGTACTGTTTGGATAAGTAATAAATGCCAGGATTATCACGTAAACATCAAATAATAGCTGAACTAATATTCTAATTACAAAATGGATCCCATGATCTTTTGTCTCAGGTGAGCGATACAGGGTTATTGTGGCCTTTTTTTGTTGTATATGATGCTGTTCTGATCTGAGATGATACTGTTCTGTTGTGTTAGATCAACCCTTTACTCCATAAATACAACTTTCTTTGCCTTTGCAAACAGAGTAGACCCAGATCAGATGGCTCCTATTGGAGCCATCTGATCAGGGTCTGCTCTGTTTGCATATGAAATGCTGCAGATATGACCACACACTTTCTGCCATGGTCAAAATAATAAAAAGTTGTTCTTTTATTTACTGATTAATTGTTACTTGCTCTGTTTGTCTGAAAATAGCTATAAGGTTAATGTTATTATGTTTTACCTATCTGGCTCTAAATAAAGCTTCTCGTGTCTTGTATACAGTAAAACCTCCCTATAATGGCCACTTAATTATATCAAGTATTTTGTGTTAAAGGCAGGTGGTTGCCTAAAGCAAGGTGAAAGTAAAACAGAACGCTCCTATAGGAGCGTTCTGTTTTGCTTTCACCTTGCTCAAAGCAACCACCTGCCCTAAATACCAACTAATTAACACAAATTAGTGGCTGTTATAGAGAGGTTTTACTGTAATATCTTGTATCTAGGTGACCCACCTTCTCTACTGCTACCTGATTTCCCCCAACTGTGAGATGTTGAAGAGAGTACTAGACAGTGATCAGGCTTCTAAACTAGGTGAGTGATCATCAGTAACATTATTTACTGAACACTTTCCTCCATATATTAAAACATGTTTTCACACATCTGTACACATAGTATAGGAGCCATTGGATCCAGGTCTGCTCTGTTTGCTTAATATTGAATTGTGCTCTGTTTGATTATGGAATTTGATGGATCTCTTTATTTAGTTTCTAAAATGACTACAATGTTCCACCTTCCATATTTCATTATAACTATTTTGTTCATGAATATGCAGTAGGTATTGAAATTTGGAATAAATATAGAACAGGAAAAGTGATAACATATGTCAACCCTTTGAGGATCCTAGAGGAGCCGTCTGATCAGGGTCTGCTCTGTTTGCTAATCAAATTTGATAGATCTGTTTCTTTGCTTTCTAAAATGTGTACAATGTTCCACCTTCAATATTTCTTTAGAATTATTCTATTAATGAATATTCAGTAGGTGTTGAAATTTGGCCTACTTACAAAATAGGGAAAGGCTTAATATTCATGAAAGACATAATGATGTCATGAATATTAATGAGCCAAACTATTTTAAAAGATTATTAACAAAAGAATTTTTGACTTTATCATATGTGTAGAATCGGATCTACATGCATATAATTCCATATTAAGCAAACAGAGCAGACCCTGATTGGATGCCTCCTTCAGGAGCTGCCTGATCTGGGTCTTCTCTTTTTCCAAATGTGTGAAATTGCATCTATATGAGGGAAAGGGCTAACAGGTGAAAGCTGTAATGTAGCTGTTTTAACCCTTCCCCTTATATAAATGCTTTTTCACCCCTCTAGGAGCCATCTGATCAGGGTCTGCTTGTCTGCTTATGGTATAATAAACCATTGTCAATCAGAAAATATGCCTTACTTACATTTATCCTTTATCTGATCAATAGATATGCAGGTAGAAAGTAATTACATCTTGAATATTTATTTATGGCTGAATTTTTACAATGGCATTCGTAGACATTTATGTTTGGTGTTGATAGAATACTGGTATTATAATTACATGATGAAACAAGCAAACCCTGATCAGACAACTCCTGATCTAGGTCTACTCTGTTAGCAAATGCATGAAAATGTGTTTATGGTAGGGAAAGGGTTAACAGTCTCAGAAATTGAAAGCCTACATGTGTTTATATTTGTATATATGAATACAGTAAAACCTCTCTATAATGGCCACTAAATTACATCCAGTATTTTGTGGATAAGGCAGGTGGCTGCTTAAAGCAAGGTGAAAGTGAAACAGAACGCTCCTATAGGAGTGTTCTGTTTTACTTTCACCTTGCTTTAAGTAGTCACCTGCCCTAACTACCAACCGATTAATACAATTTAGTGGCTGGTATAGAGAGGTTTTACTGTACATTACTAATATATATTAACGTTTCCTCATTAATTTATTGTTAAATCATGAAATGATTGTAATAAGGGATCAAATTTGATTTGATTTGATTTTATTTGTATTGGATAATACAGATTAACTCATTCCCTCGTATTGATATTGATGTGTTTTGATGCCCTGTAAAAGTCACTTTTTGAAACTATTGTTAAAATTAAGCATTTGCTTCTTAGCAAATTCTCTATTCGTCACAGTAGTTTCAAAGCTACACATTTTTAAAGAAAAATCCTTTTTTTTAGTAAGTGCTCCATTTTAGTAGAATTATTCAAAGAAGTTGGATCTAAAAATAGCGTGTGAGGTAATCAGTTAACCCTTTACTCCATGAACAAAGTTAGGTCGGGTTTATTTATGGTCGATAACCATGGTTGATTCTGCAACTCTACATAAAATGTAGGGTACCAAAATCAGTTGTGGTTTGTGGAATAAATGTGTGCATATATACACATCAGCATGCAGAATTTATCTGAGCAGTCATGAATATTAATTAGATGAATTTTAAAATGACAAATCAACACAGGAACTGCTTGCTGTGGCAGAAACTGTAGCATCAGATCAGTATTCTTTCATTTATAACATACAGAGCAGGACCCTAAGTGGACGGCTCTTCTATGAGCCATCTAGTCTTGGTCTACTCTGTTTGCAACGATGTAAAAAGGCTTATTTATAAAGTCAAGGTTTAAGAGCAGATAACTGCCTATTAATGTAGAATGAAATATATCTGATCAAGCATTCTGTGTGACTTTTATCCTGCATTAACCCATCCCCTCATAGGCTACTTTTAGATACAACCACTTTGAATAAATCTACCGAACAGGAGCATTAACTAGAGAAAAGGAAAATTTTAGAATTTTGTAGTTAGGAGCAAATGCTCTATTTATCACAATGGTTTCAATAGGTAAATTTAACAGAGGCGTAGAAAGGAGTATTGGTGGAGGAAAGGGTTAAGCTGTCACCAGTTTTAACACTATCCCTGTTCAATATTCATGTAAGAAATAATGACATCATCATTCATTAGTATTTAGTAGTTAAATGTTTATAATGGTAAATAAACAAAAAGATTTCTTTATCTTGGCAGAAGCTGTAGAATTGCATCTATATAAATCTTCAAGCAATCAGAGCATACCCTGATCAGATGCCTCCTATAGAAGCCATCTGATCTGGGTCTATGTTTGCAAAGGTGTGAAAAGATGTTTTATTTGAGGGAAAAGGTTAACCCTTTCCTCCATAGACACGCCTCTGTAATAACCACTTCTTGAAACCATTGTGATAAACAGAGCATTTGCTCCCATAGGAGCAAATGCTCTATTTATCACAATGGTTTCAAACAACAAAATTCTAACATTTTACTTTTCTCCAGTAAATGCTCCTTTTGGGTAGATTCATTCAAAGAGGTTGGATCTGAAAATAGCCTATAGAGTAAAGGGTTAAATACGGACAATAAGTCTTCCTTTTGATTATTTGTTCTAGAGGGGTTTAGCTGCAGCAATTCTTTTTTCCAGCCAAAAAGCCATACCCTTATTATGTTGGTGTTGACACAAATACAAACGAATACACATATATGACAAAGAACTTGCTGCTGAGTTTCCTTGGTGACAAGGTCAATGATAATACTACAACGAAAGAATGCACAGGAATGAACAATGGGGTGAGTCTGATTTGTTACCTCAGTCTTGGTCTGGTGCTCAGTGTAAGCAGTTGAAGTACCGGTATATATATTTATACAAGGAAGTGTATACATTGAAGTACCGGTATATATATTTATACAAGGAAGTATATATATTTATTGACTTGAATATAAATCTGGATTAAACCAAACGTTTTGAATGATTGATGCATTTCAAAAGACTTTAACCCTTATACTGGGGACACAAGTCTCTAATGCCCTTTTCAAACAGTGTAGACCCAGATGAGAGGGCTCCTAAAGGAGTCCTCTCATCAGGGACTGCACTGTTTGTCATGTTACACTTTTCTTTAGAAATATCCCTAAATATTCACCATTAGCTTGACCTGTCTGAATTTTGGAATAGGCCATTTAAAAGTTCAGGGTTTTAAAATGTAAGGATTAAAACTTAAATATTATATATTTTGTATTATTATTATTTTTTATGCCAATGGAATCACCTTTGCAAACAGGTCTCATCAGGGTCCAAGGTTATAAAACTTCTGAGTCTGAGTCAGAGATCATTCTCAAGTATCTGATTGGTCAGATTCTGAGCTTGCTCAGAATCTGACCAATCAGATACTTGAGAATGATCTCAGACTCAAGCAAAAAGTTTTATAACCTCGGGTCTGGATTTGTAGTGTTTGGTTGTGTCATTTGTTTTTAATCAGTAATGACTAAAATTCAATTATATAAATTGTAGCAGACTACAATTTTTGCAAACAACAATACATGGCAACCAAAGGTTTAAAGTAGAAAACCATGGAAATACTGTTAACCCTTAACTCCATGAATATTTATGTAAAAATAATGACAACATGAATATTATTTATATTAAATTTTGGCCATGGCAGAAACTGTAGGATTTTCTCCATATTATTTTATAAGCAAACAGAACATGCCCTGATGAGACCAGACGGCTGCTTCAGGAGCCTTCTGATACGGTTCTATTATGTTTATATGTGTGTAGAAAAGCACATTTATAGAGATAAGGATTGTTTGCTAATGCCCTTTGCAAACAGTGTAGACCCAGATGAGAGGGCTCCTAGAGGAGCCCTCTTATCAGGTTCTGCACTGTTTGTCATGTTAAACTTTTCATTAGAATGTCCCTAAATATTCACCGTAAGCTTGACCTGTTTCTCTGATAAGTTCACTATCAATTGTCTCACCTGAAAATGTTTACTAAATTCTAAAAGTAGTAGATCCTTCGAAAGCTCGGTTTTATTGAGTCTGTTCATACTCAGTGTATCACAAATTTTCTTATGAAACAAGTACAATAATATTGCACTTTGTTTTACAGGCATTTTATCGCTATGTCTGGATGCAAGGTCCTCCAGATATCAATGGGACCCGGCATGGGTATTGTATGAAGGGCCTGGCCAATTTCTCTGTTGCAGCTTCAGTAGCCTTCGAAATGGACGGTATGTTACTCTGCCTGTCAATGATTTTTCTTTTACCATTAAAAATGTAAAACTTTCACATGCTCATTCATACACTGGTCTATATACATGGAACAGATATAATATTGCACAAGATCATGCATACACAGTTCTGTATACTTGGGACATATACAACATTGCACTTGTTCATTCATACACAAGTCTATACACTTGGGACATATATAACACTGCACAAGGTCATTCATACACAGGTCTATACACTTGGGACATATATAACACGGCATATGCTCATTCACACACAGGTCTTAACACTTGGGACAGATATAACACTGCATATGCTCATTCATACGCAGGTCTTAACACTTGGGGCATATATAACACTGCATATGCTCATTCATACGCAGGTCTTAACACTTGGGGCATATATAACACTGCATATGCTCATTCATACGCAGACCAATACACTTGGGACATCTATAGCACTGCATAATTATGCTCATTCATACACAAGTCTGTACACTTGTGACAGATATAACACTGCATAGACTCATTCATACACAGGTCTTAACACATATAGCATATATAACACTACACATGATCATTTTTACACAGGTCGGTACACAGCTGACAGATATAACAGTATGGCATAAATAGAATGTCAGTGTCCTACAGACGGTTCAGTTCAGGTGCTATATACATGATACAGCAGTTGATCTTGGCCACCTCTGGCACCTCTTATCCATTTACTCCATAAATACACTCTCAGAAATTTTGCAAACAGAGTAGACCCAGATCAGACAGCTCCTATAGGAGCCATCTGATCTGGTCTGCTCTGCTTGCTTATAAAATAATATAGACATGATTCCACAGATTCTGCTGTGGCCATTTCCTATGTTCTTGTGCCATTATAAAATTCATCTGTATTTATGATATAATTATGTCTTACCTAAATATTCTTATTCATGAAGTAAATGATGATATAGAAGGGACTTTCATGGCTGATGGGTAATAGGTGATGATTTGTGACTTGGCCCCTCTCTGATGAGCATTTGAATCCATCATGGGCACATTTCATGTGAGGAAGCCTTCCAATGGGCTTGTTCTACCCAGATGTTCTGTGCCTGAAACATAGCTGCAGTGAAACCTGTTTTAACCAAATAGTAGGCAAGAAATTATCACTTCTTGGATATTAATTAATTTAATATTTATAATGAATTTTTTCAAGGAAATAATTGGCTTCAACAGTACACAAATGTACATGTATCTGTAAGCAGACCTGTAGGAGCTGTCTGGTCTGGGTTTACTCTGTTTGAAAAGGCATTTATATGAAGTAAAGAGTTGAGGGATAGCTTTGTGAATAAACATGGTAGTTGTAAATAGCAGATGATTGTATTCCCTCATATTGACACCTATTGACGCCTCTGTTAAAGCCACTTTTTGAAACCATTGTGATAAATATTTATCCTACACAATTCTAAAAAATTCCCTTTCTTTAGTAAATGCTGCTTTTCAGTAGATTTATTTTATTAAAAATAGCCTATGAGATATTGGGTTACCTATGAGATATTGGGTGTTACCTATGAGATATTGGGTTACCTATGAGAGATTGGGTTACCTGACCTTTTCATGCCATTGCAGCAAACAAAGAGTGGACCGAGATAGGTGGCTCCTGTATGAGCTCCTGTATGAGCCATCTTATAAATGTCTGCTCTGCTTGCTTATAGACTATCTTAGATCTGATTCTGTACTATTTGACATAGCAATTACATTGTTTTGTATGTGAAAAATAGTTAATTAACCCATTCCCTCATATTGACACCTTTTGACGCCTCTATAAAAGTCACCTTTTGAAACCCTTGTGGAGCGAAATTTTAATGCTCTGTTTATCACAATGGTTTCAAAACTACACAATTCTGAAAATTTCCTTTTCTCTAGTTAATGTTCCTTTTTGTTAGATTTTAATCAAAGAGGCTAGGTCTTAAAATAGCCTAAGTGAGATTGGGTTAATATTCATATTGGGTTGAATCTGTCATGAATATTCATGAGATAAAGGGTTCTGTATTATTTTATCCTACATTAACCCTTTCCCTCATATAAACGCTCGTTTACGCCTTTGCAAACAGAAAAGACCCATCTAATCAGGGTCTGCTCTGTTTGCTTATGAATTTCTGTTAGATCTGACTGTACAATGCTCTACTAATACCAAAACATCCTGTGTACATATGTCATTATAAAAATTCAGCTAATTAATATTCATGATGTCATTATTTCTTACATGAATATACTACAGGGAAGGGGTTAAGCTACCACATGTCTTCAAAACCTACAAATTGATTAATGTCATATGCAGATAAACACAGGGTCGTCTTCCTCCAGTTATGAGTTGTACATTGCACAAAATTCTCAAATATTGTTGAGGCAACCCTTATTTAATTGCCCTTAACCAACATTATCTTTGATATGAGTTGTTTTTTATCCTCATGAATGGAAGTATAGGACTTTATTCTATTTGTTACAGACTATGACTTTGGTTCCGGGAAATTCCCCACCTGGACAGAGAGCTCGTGGGCCGTTGATGCTATGGACGTCAGGTTCTTCCTTATACCTAGCAAACAGTTTGAGGTAATTAACCCTTTCAATGCTGAACTGTTAGAGTGAGGAAGCCTATCAGGGTGAACCCTTTCCTTCATATAAATGCATTTTCAGGCTTTTGCAAACAGAGTAGACCCAGATCAGATGGCTCCTAAAGCCTCCTATAGGAGCTGTCTGATCAGGGTCTGCTCTGTTTGCTAACAGAATTTGATAGACCTGTTTCTTTAGTTTCTAAAATGACTACAATGTTCCACCTTCCATATTTCATTATAACTATTTTGTCCTTGAATATTCAGTAGGCATTGAAATTTGAAATAAACATAGAGCTGAACTATATAGTCCACTCAGTATGATTGACGCTTGCTAGAAGATTTTAAATGACAAATAGTGCAGATCCTGATCAGAGGGTTCCTCAAGGAGCCTTCTGAGATTGGTCTACACTATTTACAAATGACAATGCATGCATGTCCCTTACTCACTGGATTATGGAGTAGGATCTGTTAATTTCCCATGGAAATTGGTAAAACTATGAGAAACGTTTTTGTTCAGATTCGCTTACAGTATAACTCTTTGTGAGCTTAAGTAATTTTTGCCTGCAAAATATGTTGTCTACAATGATTCCCAAACTAAACATTTTTTCAGTCCCTCTTCAAAAATACAATCAGATAGTAAGTAAGTGCAGAGTTCCTACAGAAGCTATCTGATCTGGATCTACTCTGTTTGTGAATGTGTGAAAAGGCATTTATATGCTCGAAAGGGTTAAAACCTTTTCAGGAATAGCTTTTTAGGAATAGCTCCATGAAACCCTTTGTTTTGACCACTCTTTAGAATCATCTCTTCAGATGAGTCTAAAGAGTTGTCAAAACATAGCCTTTGGTGGAGAAATGGTGATTTTAATATTTATCTAGCTTCTTCCAAAGGATGGTATATAAAGGTCCAGTCTGGAGCAATAACAATAAACATACAACTTTGAGATGACGTTATACTGTAAAACCTCTCTACAATGACAACTAAAATTGGGTCTTATTCTTAGCCTGATGGTAGCCTAGCCTTTTCAGCTCTGAATTATCAGAGTGAAATAACCCATCAATGTTGAAAGGCTTAACTTGCTAGAGGATTTTGAATGACAAACAGTGCAGACCCTGATCAGAGGGCTCCTCTAGGATCCCTCTGATATAGGTCTAAACTGTTTGCAAATGATAATGCATGCCTTTCCCTGGTAAAGTAAACTTTTCATAAGTTTTTACTTGTGCACAAACTGTAGAATTACAACTATGTCATGTCATAAGCAAACAGAACATACCCTGATCAGACGGGTCCTACAGGAGCCATCTGGTCAGAGTCTCCTCTGTTTGCAAAGGTGTGAATGGGTGTTTGTATAAAGGAATGGGTTCAATATATACTGCTAAAGACACATCAATGTACTATCCCAAAGTAGAGTAGAGCCCCTCTAATGCAACCACTTGATGAATAAACATAGGTGTCTTTATAAGCAGGTGATTGCTTAATGCAGGGTGAAAGTAATGCAGAAAGCTCTCTGAATTACTTTTGTCCTGCATTAAGCTACCACCTGCATCTAGCACCCAGAATTATACCTCTTTTAGGTGGTTGCATTAGCGGGTTTTACTGTATGTGTGAAATAATTTTTAATATTTTCAGATTTTCCATACTTGAAAGTTACATGAACCATCATCACTTATCAATGTAATCATATCATATCATATCAGTGTATAAGGCAACTGATTTGGGTTGAAGTGCTATAACCACTTAACACTTTCCCGCCATGAATATTCATGTAAGAAGTAATGACATCATGAATATTCATTAGATTTTTTGTTATAATAGCACATGAACACAGGAAAGTTTGGCCATGGCAGGAACTGAAGAACTATGTTTATTATATCATAAGCAAATAGAGCAGACCATAATTAGATGGCTCCTACAGAAGCCGTCTGATCTGGGTCTACTCTGTTTGCAAAGACGTAGAAAGGCATATTTGTGGACTATAGGGTTAATACTATCCCTGTTGAATATTTATGTCAGAAAGTCTGACATCAGGAAAATATTTTGATCGCTGAACTCCGGATATATTAGTATTGGTAGAAACGAGTCAGATTTGTTATAATTTCATAAACAGCAGACCCTGATCAGAAGAGGAGCTGTCTGATTTGGGTTTACTCTGTTTGCAAAGGCTTGAACAAGTGTTGATATGTGGGAAAGGGTTAACCCTTTACTCCATAAATACACCTTTCTACGCCTTTGCAAATAGAGTAGACCCGCCAATAGGAGCGGTCTGATCAGGATCTGCTCTGTTTGCTTACGAAATAATTATGATACATGTATATAGATATGATTCTATAGTTCCTAATATGGGAGTACATTCCCTTGTCAGTGTGTCATTATAAAAAAGAATTTATATTGATGATGTCATTATTTCTTACATGAATATTCATGGAGTAAAGGGCTAATACAACTTATCTACCTCATCAGCATTACTAAGCAATACCCATTTTACTTTCCTTGCTTCTAGTAACCATTTTAACCCATTACCTCATAGGCTATTTTTAGATCCAACCTCTTTGGATAAATCTGCGGAAAAGGAGCATTTACTAGAGAACAGAAACATTTTAGAATTGTGTACCATTGAAACCATTGTGATAAATAGAGCATTTGCTCCTAAGGAGCAAATGCTCTATTTATCCCAATGGTTTCAAAAAGTGACTTTTACAGAGGAATAGAAGGGCATATTTATGGAGGAAAGGGTTAATACCAGGCTTTGACTTTAAAATGGATAATCATAACACAATCAGAACAGTAGGTATGCTTCCAAGAAATTACGATGTCCATTTTACTTCCTGTTTCCAAAATTACCTGAACTGTTTTAACATCCTATTTATTTCAGGTTGCAACTTTGCTAATTGGAGTCCTGATTCTTATTATCTCCCTTTGCGGAGGTTTTTTTCTCGACAAGAGAGCTTCAATTTTATTTGCTACAACTCCCCATGAAGCCACCGGCCCTGTTTCACTTTAAGGTCTGTTGTCCTTGGAAACGTACAACTGCTTGCTACTGTACAGCTTGTAACACGTTCTAGTTGCTTACAGTAGATTCCCACTTACCCTGAATTGTGTGTAACTGGATGTTGAAATATTTATTTCTGAACAAACTTGAAGTATCTGTATATAACTCGTTAGATTTGTTATAACCTAAGAGAAACACTCCTGCTGCATGTTTACCAGTAGTATACTATGTACAGACTGACTGGCATCTAACCTTTTCCCTCATATATATGCCTTTTCACACATTTGCAAACAGAGTAGACCCAGATCAAATGGCTCCTGTAGGGGTCTTCTTTGTTTGCTTTTGACATTATATAGATCTGATTCTACAGATTTTGTCAAATTTTCCCTGAACAGTTTACAGTATAAAAAATCAGGTAATAATGTCCTTTTTTTCATACATGAATATTTTAACCCTTCGCTTGCTGAATTTTAAAATACATTACCCATGCCCTGTTGTATAATTAAATATATCTTCACTGTGTACAAGTATGTCGCTGTGCAATCACTGCTGTGGAGTGCATTGGTTGCACAATCAATTTGTAAATAGTGCAAACCCTGATGAGACAGCTCCTGCAGGAGCTGTCTCATCTGGGTCTTCACTATTTACAGGTACGTATATTGACGTGAATAGCAAGCGAAAGGTTAAAAGGGAAACGGTTAAAAAACAGCTTAGAACATGATGAGATACCATGTCTTCTATTTAATATCACTTTGAGAATTTTCTAATTTTCATCCATTTCTTTCTTTTAACCCTTTCCTTCATTTAGATCCAAACTCTTTGAATAAATATACCGAAAAGGAACATTAACTAGAGAAAAGGAATTTTTTAGAATGTTGTAATTCAAAACCATTGTGATAAATAGAGCATTTGCTCCTTTAGCATTTTGCTCCAAATGCTCTATTTATCACAATGGTTTCAAATTACAAAATTCATAAAAAAAATCTTTTCTCTAGTTAGTGCTCCTTTTCGGTAGATTTATTCAAAGAGGTTGGGTCTAAAAATAGCCTATGGAGTAAAGGGGTAATGTCAATTCAAGCATTGTAGAAACTGTTCATGAGTCTCAAACAGATTGGATCCTCATTTTTTTTCAAATGCCGGTCAGGTTGTGCTTAGCGTGTGTTGACCCTTTACTCCATGAATATTCATGTACGAAATAATTATATCATGAATATTAATCAAGATGCGTTCTTATAATGGCATATGAACTCTGGACATTTTGGCCATGGTTCCAACTGTAGACATATCTGTATTATTTCATAAGCGAACAGAGCAGACCCTGATGAGACGGCTCCGCCATCTGATCTGGATATTCTGTATTTGCAAATGTGTGGAAAGGCGTGTTTATGGAATAAAGGGTTAATTACTCAGAGAGTATCAAAACAGTTCTGATCTTGATGAGACAAAATGTTGTATTGTATCTCATCTGTGTCCTAGCAGTTTGTACTGGTTAAAACTGTTTCACCTCCAGCATGCAAAGAGTAAGTTGCATGTTTAGTCTTAGTATGCTAGATTTGTAATTCTTAAAGAATATTCAGTTTCAGCTCAGATACATCTGAGTGTCACATACTGTAAAACCACTCTAAACCGGAATTTTAGTAAAGAAGAATTTAGATACTTTTAGGCAGGTGACTGCTTAATGCAGGGTGAAAGTCATGCAGAAAGGTCCTAGAGGAGCTTTCTGCATGACTTTCACCCTGCATTAAGCTGCCACCTGTATCCATGGCTAATATTTACACTAAATCTGAATGTCTGGTTTAGAGGGGTTTTACTATATAAGATCCTAATGAGACTCAATATCTGTCATGAGACTTGAGACTTGACCTTTCATATGGATTAACTCTTTGCACACTAGCGGCGAAACTTTGATTACCCAAATTGTTTGTCACCCTGACCATATTTTTGCAAAGAAATGAGAAAAAGTTTATGTTAAGAATTGAAGCAAACGAAAATTGTTGCAGACAAAAATTTGCTTAGCATACAAAGAGTTAACCTTTCAACCCCGAATTATCATAATGGAATAGCCCATTAGTGTTTAACTGTAGAGTCCACTCAGTATGAACTGCTTAAACTTGATAGATTTTAAATGACAAAGAGTGCAGACCCTGATGAGAGGGCTCCTCAAGGAACCATCTGATCTGGGCCTATGCTGTTTGCAAATGACAGTGCATGACTGTCCTGGATTGAAAGAGTTAAGATTGTCAAGAAATTTCATCAAGTATTGCTAGGAGTAACAGGTAAACATATTGCTATCTATATTAATTATGTAAAATTCCGTATAGGGATGCATTTATATCCATCTTTATGTTGGCTAATCTGGTGTTTTGAAAGCAAACAGAAAAATTGCAAGCACTAATTTGGAGCATTGTTCAGCATGAAAGGCAATGATAGACAAGGATAATTATTAAAAAGTGACATTTTTATTTACTCGATTCAAATAAAGCGTTATTTATCTCAGTACTTATTGTACTAATTACATTTAAACCTTTCCCTGTTGCATATTCATGTGAGAAATATTGACCTCATGAATATTAACCCTTTCCTTCATAGTCTATTTTTAGACACAACCTCTTTGAATCAGTCTACTGAAAAGGAGCATTTACTAGAGAAAAGGAAAAGTTTAGAAACCATTGTGATAAATAGAGCATTTGCTCCTATAGGAGCAAATGCTCTATTTATCACAATGGTTTCATAAAGTGACTTTTATAGAGGCGTAGAAAGGCGTATTTATGGAGGAAAGGGTTAACTAGACTATTTTTTATACTGGCTAATAAACAAATGACATTTTGGCTCAGGCAGAAACTGTATAAACTATATTATACCACTAGCAAACAGAACAGACCTTGATCAGACGGCTATTACAGGAGCCGTCTGATCTGGGTCTACTCTGTTTGCAAAGGCGTAGAAAGGCGTGTTTATGGAGTAAATGGTTAAAGAGGGTTTTATAAATCAGCATAATTATTTCTCGGAAATAAACCAAAGAAACTTTTTTAGGAGACATAAAATGACATCTAGGGTTTACATATTATGTCGCAAATAGAAAAAAACAGTAAGGGAAAGTACTGAGCTTTACAGAGTATAGGTTTAGATGGGCAGAAATTTTTCATAACAAGAAAAGCAATTTAAATAAAAAACCTCATTGTGTTTTATGATTGAATAAATTAATGTAGTTTTGGATGGTATACTTGGTAGATAGAAACAAATTAATATGAAATAACCCTTTGATTGTGGGAAGCAAGTGCACTGTCATTTACAAACACTATAGACTAAGAGGAGCCCTCTGATCAGGGTCTGCTCTGTCAATCAGAATCTTCTGGCAAATTCTACCCTTTCATACCCTCTACCAGTAAACAATGAGGGGCTATTCCACTCTTGAAATTCAGTGTTCATGGTTCAACAACTAATTATTGATATACATGTATAATGTTCAATATTTCCTAAATTTTACCTGGATGTATTGATTTATAATGCTCAATATTTCCTAAATGTTACACGGACGTATTGCAAAATGGTATTCTTAAAAGCAAGAGGTTTTTCAACTTTTCCTTTTCATTTACCATGAGTGATTGAATTTTGTTTATAGTTAAACAAATCTGTCATAGAATGGAATATTTTAGACTGGATTGAATGATATACCAAAGTGTGTATCTGCATGTAAGGCGACTATGTTTTTATGCCCCTGGCCTCAGCTAGATGTTGTAAAAATCCTGTTTTTCACGTGCTATAAACACCATCACTTAGAATCATTGTATTCCTTTCTACAAAAAAAACTCTCTATAACAGCCACTAAATTGTGTTAATTAGTTGGTATTTAGGGCAGGTGGCTGCTTAAAGCAAGGCGAAAGTAAAACAGAACGTTCCTATAGGAGCGTTCCGTTTTACCTTCACCTTGCTTTAAGCAGCCACCTGCCTCTAACACAAAATATTTGATGTGATTTAGTGGCTGTTATAGAGAGGTTTTACTATATAGCTTGGAACAGATATTTTGTTGAAAGTACATTGTAATTGCAAATTGCAAACTGAAGATTGCTTTTCAAAGGCCGCTACAAGTGTCCTTTGATCTGGATCTACATTGTTACAATAATAGTTCTTTTTATGCCCCCAACGGTGGGCATATAGTAGTCGCATTGTCCGTCTTTCCGTCTGTCCGTCCTTCCGTCTGTCCGTCTGTCCGTCTGTCCGTCCGTCTGTCCTTCCTTCCGTCCCAAATTCGTGTCCGGTCTGTAACTTCTTCATCAATCAATCGATTTCAATATAACTTGCCACAAATGTTCACCAGACAGAGACGATGTGTCGCGTTCAACTCCCTGGTCCATGGGTTAAAGGTCAAGGTCACAGGGTACAATTACTTTGTCACAAATTTCGTGTCCGGTCTGTAACTTCTTCATCTATCAATGGATTTCAATATAACTTCACACAAATGTTCACCAGACAGAGACGATGTGTCGCGTTCAACTCCCAGGTCCATGGGTCAAAGGTCAAGGTCACAGGGTACAATTACTTTGTTACAAATTTGGTGTCCGGTCTGTAACTTCTTCATCTGTCAATGGATTTCAATATAACTTGCCACAAATGTTCAACACACAGAGTCGATGTGTCGCGTTCAACTCCCAGGTCAAAGGTCAAGGTCACAGGGTACAATTACTTTGTTACAAATTTGGTGTCCGGTCTGTAACTTCTTCATCTATCAATGGATTTCAATATAACTTGCCACAAATGTTCAACACACAGAGTCGATGTGTCGCGTTCAACTCCCAGGTCCATGGGTCAAAGGTCAAGGTCACAGGGTACAATTACTTTGTCACAAATTTCGTGTCCCGTCTGTAACTTCTTCATCTGTCAATGGATTTCAATATAACTTGGCACAAATGTTCACCAGACAGAGACGATGTGTCACGTTCAACTCCCAGGTCCATGGGTCAAAGGTCAAGGTCACAGGGTACAATTACTTTGTCACAAATTTCGTGTCCAGTCTGTAACTTCTTTATATATCAATGGATTTCAATATGATTTGGCACAAATGTTCACCAGACAAAGATGATCGCTTTCAACTCCTTGGTCCATGGGTCAAAGGTCAAGGTCACAGGGTACAATTACTTTGTCACAAATTTGGTGTCCGGTCTGTAACATCTTTATCTATCAATGGATTTCAATATAACTTGGCACAGAGTTTCACCAGACAAAGACGATGTGTCGTGTTCAGCTCCCCGGTCCATATGTCAAAGGTCAAGGTCTCAGGGTACAATTACTTGTTTATCTGTGAATGGATTTCAAAGGAACCTGGCACAAATGTTCACCACACAAAGACGATGTGTCAACTCCCTGGTCCATGGGTCAAAGGTCAAGGTCACAGGGTACAATTTTGGGGGGCATTTGTCACATGACTGTGACATCTCTTGTTTCCCTATACATTGTACATTGTAATCAAGATCATGCTAAGCCTGACCTGACTCACATCGGCAAACTGCTTGGATCCAGATTTGGCATCTCATCAGGATCCAAGTTGTTTGACACTCTGTCAATGGTTTCTCAAATGCTTATACAAATCAGATGTACATAAAAAATACAACAGATCAGAGGTTTGGCAGACAGTTTTTTCAGCATGATAAAGGTTAAGAAAATGCTTCTCTGTAAACATGAATATATACATAGACAGTCTACAAGTACAGTAAAACCCCTTTAAACCGGACGATAAATTTAGTATAAATATTGGTCTTGGACACAGGTGGCAGCTTAATACAGGGTGAAAGACATGCAGAAAGCTCCTCTAGGAGTTTTCTGCATTACTTTCACCCTGCATTAAGCCACCACCTACCTAAAAGTATCTAAATTCTTCTCTGCAATAATTCTGGTTGATAGGGGTTTTACTGCATACTTAGACTGTCTACAAGTAGTCACTAGATGTCTTCCCATCTTGGTGTGTGTGTTGCCATGTTAGTTAGTATACTTATAGTGGTATCAGTACCAGAGCTGTAGATAAGGGGAGTACCAATTGATCAAACTATCTTATTACTTAACCCTTTCCTCCATAGGCTATTTTTAGATCCAACAACATTGAATAAATCTACTGAAAAGGAGCATTAACTAGAGAAAAGGAAAACTTTATAATTTTGTAGTTTGAAACCATTGTGATAAATACAGCATTTGCTCCTAGAGGAGCAAATGTTCTATTTATCACAATGGTTTCAGTAGGTGATTTTTACAGAGGCGTAGAAAGGCAATTTAAGAGAGAGGCAATCCTAATTAGAACCAGCAAGATAGGGTTTCAAGGAGATGTACAAATACTTTAACCATTTCCCTCATATATAGATGTCTTTTTCATGCATTTGCAAACAGAGTAGACCCTGATCAGGGTCTGCTGTGTTTGCTAATGGAATTTGATATATCCATTTCTTTACTTTCTAAAGTGGCTACAGTGTTCCACCTTCCATATTTCATTATAACTCTTTTGTCCATGAATATGTATATAGTAGGTTTTGAAATTTAGAATAAACATAGAACATTGAAAGGGTTACCAAGATTTCCTAAATACATGCACTCTTCTTATCTGCAGAATGAATCAAAAGGTAATGGTGACTTCTTTCAGCACTATGTAACATATTGCCCAAAATATTCAGACAAGTTAGGCAACTAGTGTAGCTCCAGATCAAACTGCTCCTTAAGGAATTAGGGGTTTCACTATTTGCTGCTTCGCCAGTTCCATGTTAACCTCTTCAGAGTGGAACAGCCCATCCTTGTTTAACCCTTTACTCCATGAATATTCATGTAAAAAATAATGACATCATGATTATTAATTAGATTAATTGTAAAAAATAGCGCATGGATACAGGAATTTTGGCCATAGCAGAAACTGTAGAATTGTATCTATATTATAGCATAAGCAAACAGAGCAGACCCTGATCAGACAGCTCCTGCAGGAGCCGTCTGATCTGGGTCTACTCTGTTTGCAAAGGCGTAGAAAGGCGTATTTATGGAGAAAAGGGTTAATGATAGAAACTAGTCAGTATTAAAGGCTTTGTCTAGCTGGAGGAGTTTGATTGAACAAACAGTGCAGACCCTGATCAAAGGGCTCCTCTAAGAGCCCTCTGATGTGGGTCTTTAACTTTTTATAAATGATAGATAGTGCATGTTTGTCCCGTTTATAAAGGGTTTTACAATCTGTTTGAGATCAGAGATTGAGTGTCCAAATATCTACCAGATGGGTAAACACAGTAAATGAGATACTGCGATTTCTTCATTTTTAAAAATCTCTTCATCAAGAGCTTTATTTTTGTTTCCTTGCCCCAAGTGCTGTATTGTTAAAACATTTTCTTTCTATCTTTCCACCAAACTCTATTATGACTTTCTAGAATCTTCTCTTTGGGGCATTTCTAAAAGAGCAGTCACAACATTGAGTATGGTGAAAAATAATTATTTTAGTATTTCAGTTTCTACATCTAATAACAAAAATTGCTTATATGTTGCAAATATCATAGTTAATTTTTTCGTACATTTTTTTAAAAGAAAAATTGCAATTATTGTCTCTATCCAATTTGATCCTGATGAGATGTCTGAGAAACCCTTTCAATGCTGAACTTTCAAATGGACTATTCCAAATTTCAAACAGGTCAAGTTTACAGTGAATATTTAAGGATGTTTCTAAAGAAAATTATAACATGACAAACAGTGCAGACCCTGATGAGAGGGCTTCCCTAGCTTCCTTCCTGTTTGGATATGAATTTGCTGCTAGTGTGCAAAGATATAAATAAGCCTTATAACTAGAGTTTTGTGTCATTGTTTGCTTGAACATTATGCCCATTAGAAATTTCTTTTTTTTGTCAGCCTGTTGGTTGACTGCCTGTCCATTCATATCTTAAATATTTACCTGGATATAGTCCTCCTATAGGAGCCATCTGATCTTGGTCTACTCTGTTTGCAAAGGCATATTTATGGAGTAAAAGACAAAAGCAGATGATTAATATATTCTTTTTTTTTCAGAAATAATTGTCTTAGTGATTAAAGGATAGAAAATCACGTTCTATTTGAAACCATCATTAAATTTTATCATTCTGTAAAAATATGTCTTCTCAAACACGGGTATGCTGTAACTTTATTTGTGATTCGCTCAAACTCTGAAGACAGTTGTCCAAGTGTCAAACAGCTTGAATCCTGATGAGATGCTTAGTTACTTAGCATATGAACTGGATTGAAGCTGTTGGCATCATGTGTGCTTAGTATGACCAGGCTTAACCCTTTACCTGTTCAGTATTAAATTACCGGTAAGAAACAATGATATCATGAATATTAATTAGATCATTTTTAGCTCTTCTGTTTTGAAGAAAAGTCGAGCTATTGTGATCAATGGGTCGTAGTCATCGTCATCAGTGTGCAAAAACTTTAATGTAACTCATTACTCGAAAAGTATAAGAGGTATCAACATGAAACTTCATAGGTTGGTAGATCTCATTGAGGAGAAGGCCCCTACATAAGAACTATAACTCTTGATTTCAAAATGTTTGAGTTATTGCCCTTTATTTTTTCAAAATGTGTTAATTTAACCAAATCAAACAAGCGTTGGCACTGCATACGGCTCTTGTTTAATACAGCATATGAACACAGGAAATTTTAGCTGAGACGGAAACTGTAGAATCAGGTCTACATTATACCATAAGCAAACAGCGTAGACCCTGATCAATCAGCTTGTATAGAATCCATCTGATCTGGGTCTGCTCTGTTTGCAAATGCGTGAAAAGGCATTTATATGAGGGAAAGGGTTAATGTCCATATATCAGTACTCTTGTGCTGTTAATAATTCTCATTCAACCAACAACAAACTGGTCTCCAGAATAAAAAGGGAAGCTAATCATTTCACAATACTTTCTCCATTTGACCTCTGAACCCTAGGTGGTGACAACCCATTAGAATTGCCTCTTTGAGGTCCATTGATTTATTTATGTCATTCTCTATTGCAGACAACCACACTGGCAGTAGGTGTAGTCATTATGCTGGTTTCCATGGTGATAGTATATTTCATAAACTCAAAGACGGACATACTGTTTTCCTACCCGGGACCATCACTGAGGTATTAATAACGGGCCAAACCGTAGATGCTACATTCCATGGCGAATCAGCCTATTACACAGATTGGACAAACATGATAGCATTTGCAAAGATATTTTAACTTGATAAGACACTGAGTACATAGTCGTCTTGTATAGATATAGATTATTTGACAATCTTAACCTTCTGCACTCTGAGCATGTGTCGTCTGCAAATATTATTATCTGCTTCAATTTCAGAAGTATATTTTATTCTATTTCTGGCAAAAATCTTGTCAGAATGACAGTTTGGATCCAGATGAGACACAAGTTGCTTGACATCTCTCAGAGCTACAGATAAAGATGTGTACCCGAATACTGATACATCTTATCATCATTTCTCCATCAAAGAGACGATTCTAAAGAGCGGTCACGTCACATCATAGGGTTTGGTGGAGAAGTAAAGGAGCTATTGTTGAAAATGGATAAGTTTTCGCATCCTATCTGGAGCTCTGATCTCATCTGGATTAACGCATTCCCCCATGGGTTATTTTTAGACCCAACCTCTTTAAATAAATCTACTGAAAAGGAGCATTTACTAGAGAAAAGGAAAATTTAAGAATTGTGTAGTATTGAAACCATTGTGGTAAATAGAGCATTTGCTCCTATGGAGCAAATGCTCTATTTATCACAATGATTTCAAAAAGTGACTTTTTCAGAGGCGTAGAACGGCATACTTATGGAGGAAAGGGTTAAACCGCTTTGCAAAAGTTATCACTAGAGCGTCAGTAGAGTGCTTGAAAGTTAACTTTCTTTTGTTATCAGCTGCAATGCCATATTTTATGTAGTGGCGTATATAGTCCATCTGCACTTGTCCATCTGTTCATGTATATGTATTAAGTTCCAAAAATCTTGTGGAACAAACTACAGCCTTGATGTACAAATGCACATAATGGAAATAGTTAGTCGCAATCATTTTCAACCTTTGTTTTGAACCTTTGTTTTTTCTGTATAAGATGCTGTTTTGCCTTCCTAATTCATATATATATGTATACATACAGTAAAACCCCTCTAAACCAGACTTTTAAAAAAGAAGAATTTAGGTCCTTTTAGGCAGGTGGCTGCTTAATGCAGGGTGAAAGTCATGTAGAAAGCTCCTAGATGAGCTTTCTTCATGACTTTCACCCTGCATTAAGCTGCCACCTGTCTCCAAGACCGATATTTATACTAAATTGAATGTCCGGTTTTGAGGGGTTTGACTACACAATTTTTGCATTGTGTATATACACTGTAGAAAAATTGTGTGTCAAACTCCTACACCATTGATTGTATTTGTTTAAAAAATTCAGATAAACCTCAATTATGTGAAGATGTGCATAAATATTGCAATATTATGACAGAAATATTTCACTTCTGTGCATTAGCTACACAAAATGTCATTTAGCCTCCTAAATACACATACAATCTATTTTACATTATACATAAGCAGTAAAAACTCGATACTACGAAATTTTACTAGTGAAGAATTCATGTCTTTGTAGCCAGGTTGCTGCTTAATGCAGGGTGAAAATCTAGAGAAGATTTCTGCATGATTTCCACCCTGCATAAAGCTGCCACCTGTCTTTAAGATCGATAATGATACGTATTTTAGTGTTCGTATAATCGAGATTTTACTGTATATAGTACACAATCTTGTGTAAAACTCCTTCCATGCTAATTATTGGACTTAATTCAAACTTTCAAAGATAAACCATTCATATGTGAAGATATTCATAAAGAAAGGAATTTCAGCTGTGATAATTTTTGATAGACTTATAGCCCCTTTTTGTTTTGTTTTTTTATGTTAGCTCACCTGAGCATGAATGGCTCAAGGAGGGCAATTGTGATAATGATGTGTCTGTCGTCTGTTGTGCTTCTGTCAACAATTTATTTCTATTACATCTAACACACCTGGGCTAATTGTGTCCAAAGTTCACAGACATCGTTTGTTTGAGGTTCTCATTAAAAAAAAATTCGAACAATTGATATACACATGTACGTGATATAGAACTCTGGTTACCATAGCAATCGAAATGAAAAACTTCCTGTCTAGAAGACAGTGACCTGTAGGTGGCATTAGAATGAACTGTAGGTGACCCTTTACGAACATCATAAAATTGTTCTAACCACCCTTATTGATAAAAAAGCATCACCATCAAAGATGAAACTAAAATTCTGTACATGACTGTAGGCAGGGCTAATTTTGCTTATGTTCCTTAAATGGAAATTCAAAAGACCTCAACTGAAACCATTTGGCACATTTTAATATGAATTTGCAGGAATTATCCTTAGATGATCAACTGCCAAAATTGCCCCAACAGTTTTCATTTGTTAACAACAATGGCCACTAATGGCGTACTAATTTTGCTTATACATGTATCTGTAAAAAATTCAAAATTCTTCTTTAAAACTGGCACATTTCAGTATAATGTTGTAGACTTGTTGCTTAGATGACATTCTACCCAAACTGTTCAATCAGTTGTGATTCATTAAAAAAAAAAAGGCCTGTTGCAGAGCTGGGCTACTTTTCCTAATAATACTTTTGTGATTTTTTTTTAAAATTCTCACAAACCACATGACCGATTTCAATATGATTTGGCAGAAATGATAATTAAGTGACCCTCTACGAAAAAAGTTCAACTAATTTTCCTTTATGGCTACTAGTATAGGGAACTTTAAAAAGACATCTGAAACCATCAAGGAGATTTCAATATCATTTTGAAGAATTGTTGCTAAGATGACCCTTTCTCGAAATTGTTCATCATGTTACTGTTGATGAAAAAGCATGGCCAACACAGATAAGGCTAAATGTTGCGAGGAATATTCCTTAGATGACTGTTAGCAAAAATTGCCAAAATTATTGTAATTCCTGTAAGACCATGACTGACATGTGGTTATTTGTTGCTGTAATTTAAACAATTGGACAATATTCACATGTACACCACAGAACTGGTGACATATTGTCTGAAATGAGTGAATAAGAATGTTATGATTCTCTTGTTGTTGTAAATTTAGTGTGCAAGGAGTTAGATTTTGTTTTTAACCTTTTCCCTCATATGCTATCGCTAGATCTTACCTGTTTGAATAAATCTGCGAAAAATGAGCGTTTACCAGAGAAAAGGAAAAGTTTAGAATTGTGTAATTTTGAAACCATTGTAAGAAATCAAGCATTTGCTCACAATGGTTTCAGAAAGTGACTTTTACATATAAAGCGTCAATATGAGGGAATGAATAAATGATATAGTAAAAGTGCGAAGTATTGACTGAAGTTTGTAGTGTTGAGTGATCAAAATTCTTTATGTATACATGTACTAGTATTGATGCATATAAATGACTTTTATTCACAGAGGATGCCTGGATATTTATAGTATGTAATGCTAATACATTTACTGCTACATTTGTGTGTGAAAGTCGAACCCCTTAACCCATTACCTCATAGGCTATTTTTAGATACCTCTGAATAAATCTACCGAAAAGAAGCATTAACTGGAGAAAAGGAAAATTTTTGAATTTTGTACTTTGAAACCATTGTGATAAATAGAGCATTTGCTCCTATAGGAACAAATGCTCTATTTATTACAATGGTTTCACAAATTGACTTTTACAGAGTCGTCAAAAGTCGTCAATATGAGGGAATGGGTTAACCCTATCCTCCATGAATATTCATGATAAGATATGATGTGATGAATATTAATTACATTAATTTGCTGTAACAACACATGGACACAGGAACTATTGGCCATGGCAGAAACTGAAGAATTATATCTATATAATATTATATCATAAGCAAACAGAGCAGACTCTGATCAGACGGCTCCTATAGGAGCTGTCTGATCTGGGTGTACTCTGTTTGCACAGCCTAGAAAGGCGTATTTATGGAGTAAAGGGTAAATAGATAATCACACCTTTACAAACAGTGGATCCAGGTTAGATAACTTTTGTAGGAGCTATCTAAGCAAGGTTTGCTCTGTTCCTAATGTTACAGATCTGATTCTGTACTATTTACCATGGCAATACATTTTATTGTATATTTTTACTTAAGAATTAAATTAAATTAATATATATTCATAATGTGTGGATCTTGCAAGAACATTTGTTAACCCTTTACTCCATAAATACACCTTTCTACGCCTTAGCAAACAGAGTAGACCCAGTAGATCAGGGTCTGCTCTGTTTGCTTATGATTAAATATAGGTATGATTCTACAGTTTCTGCCATGACCAAAATTTCCCCTGTCAATGTGCTATTATAACAAAGTAATTTATTTAATATTCATGACGTCATTATTTCTTACATGAATAATCATGGAGGAAAGGGTTAAATAAGGGTTAACATATGGAAGCCCTGGGTCTCATTTATTGTTAATGCAGTAGAACCTATCTTAAGCGAACTTATATTCATTGAAGTTAGGAATCTTACAAGTAGGTGGTTGCTTAATACAGGACAAAAGTAATGCATAAAGCTCCTATAGGAGCTTTTCGTACAGTAGAACCTCTCTAAACCGGACGTTAAATTCAGTCTAAATATCCGTCTTGGAGATAGGTGGCAGCTTAATGCAGGGTGAAAGTCATGCAGAAAGCTCCTCAAGGAGCTTTCTGCATGACTTTCAGCCTGCATTAAGCAGTCACCTGCCTAAAAGGATCTAAAATCTTCTGTACTAGAATTCCGGTTTAGAGTGTTTTTACTGTATTGCTTTTGACCTGCATTAAGCTACCACCTTCCTTACCAATAATCAGACCTTTTTGATGGTCACTTAAGACAGGTTTGACTATACTTATTAATTGTTTTTTCTTGATACATGTTATTGCTAATTATTAGGTCTTTTTTATTAAGTTCATCAGTGTTTAGAAAAGGAAGACAATGGATAAGTAGGCAGACTTGGCATGGTGATATTCTTTTTAAAAATTAAATCACACAATGGTAAACATTAAATGAATGTGAATGAGCGAAGGTGACTCAGCCTGAGGTTCCGTTACGCAGAAGCAGTGAAGTTTTATTTATTGTAAATATTAATGAATTATTTCTTAATTGTAATTTCTTGATAATAATTTATCATTGTTTGAGTTACTCATTACTACTTGTTTGTTGTCACTTGGATAGGGCGGCAAATAACCAATATGGCAACGTCTGGCAATGGTGTAGGCAGCAAAGAACAATAATATAGGGAAAGAATTTGATGATTTCTAGGATTCCATAGTTTAAGTGGGAATATATCATTGAATTCTAGTACAGATAAGAAATAATAATAACTGTTAAATATAAATGAAAACTAAGGACTGATGTTTAATTCAAATTATGAATACACTCTCCTGTATTTAAAGTTTACCATTATTGCAAAGAATGACAAAATTATCTTTTCCATTCCGCTACTTTTCTAAAACTGGTAAAATTGATAACAAATAAGAAAGTACTAAAAAGTATTAAGAGATAACAATTCATATAGTTAACCCATTCCCGCATATTGACGCCTTTTGACGCTTCTGTAAAAGTCACTTTATGAAACCATTGTGGAGCAAATGCTCTATATATCACAATGGTTTCAAAACTACACAATTCTGAAAATTTCCTTTTCTCTAGTTAATGCTCCTTTTTGGTAGATTTAATCAAAGCGGTTAGGTTTAAAAATAGCCTAAGTGGGAATGGGTTAATCAATAATAGTTAATCAATACTGGATAAGACACCATGGCTTCCATATATTTTTGCACGATACGAAATCAGTTTTCATTGTGCATACGTCGCTGTTCATATCCTCAGTATCATGTTTTTATGCCATTGAGATTTGATATTTGACTGTGAACATATTATGATGCTTTGAATGTGGAACTAATTTGTCAATAAAATTTACAAAGCCTTCTGTATTGAGTGTATAATGTTTTTAGTTACACCCAAGAGAGAGTTTTTAATCCTTTCAATACGAGACATTCATGAACTGTAAACAGTGTAGAAACAGATCAGAAGGACCCTAGAGTAGCCTTTCATACTGAGTGTTCTGTATAGTTAACTCTTTCCATTATATAAAAGCATTGTCAAAACATTTGCAAACAGAGCAGACCCAGACCAGGGTCTGATCTGATCATGACCTGCGCTGTTATTGATTTGGTTTCTGCCTGAGCCAAAATAGCCTTTGTACGTACGCCATTATCAAAGATCAGCTAATGAATGTGCACGATGTCAATATTCCATGCATGACTATTAACCCTTTTCCATATATGAACGTGTTTTCACGCATTTGCAAACAAAGTAGGTCCAGCTCAGACGGCTCCTATGATCAGGGTCTGCTCTGTTTACTATTGGAATTTGAAAGGCTTGTTTCTTTTTTTTCTGAAATGGCTGCAATGTTCTACCTTCCATGTTTCATTATAACTAATTTGGCCATGACTATTCAGTAGATATTGAAATTTGGAAAAATAAATCCTGCTGTAATTAACTCTTTGCATGCTAGATAATTTGTCGTCTGCTTCAATACTTAAAACCAAAAAAATCTTATTCCTTTGCAAATATGGCCAAAATGTCAAATAGTTTGGATCCATATGAGAGGCCACACTTTGCGGAATTTCATCTGGATCCAAACTGTTTGTATAGTTAATTACAATTTATGTGCAAAGAGTTATTACGTCTGATTATTTAATGTTTAACCATTTCACCGCCAAATTCGCTTAAATGCACCACGACAAATAATGCAGTCCCAGATCAGACGCCGCCTTTTCAAGGCGGCGTCTGATCAGGGACTTCACTTTTTGTCTCAATCTCTATTCCTATACATGTGCTTTATTCCTTTGAAATTTGCATTTATTTATCTCATTTCCTTCTTGTGCCGAATGATTTAACAAGAGCAATTACAAATTTGGCGCTGAAAGGGTTAATCGTTTGTGACATATATTGTCCAAGTGAGGCACGGGTTGGATCCTGATGAGACATCAAGTTATTAGGTATCTTATCTGGATCCAAACTGCAAATGTCAATCAGGTCGTGTGCAGCAGGATAAGGGTTTCTTCTGTGTGAGTAAATAATAAGGAGTAAACATATCAATTTGACATTTTGTTCCGGTCGATTGATATTCAACAGTCATGGTCTGGAATTTAAAATTTCGTCTAATCTTACAATACAGTATAACTTGTCTTAAGCGACCTTATGTTGATTGACACAGGACTCTTAAAGAGCACAGGTAGCTTAATACATGGCAAAAGTAATGCAGAAAGCTCCTATAGGACTTTCCTGCATTACCTTTGACCTGTATTAAGCTACCACCTGCCTTTTCAGACCCACAATTAGACCTTTTGATGGCCGCTTAAGACAGGTTCTACTGTAGCATCTTTCATGTATCATGTATTCCAAATAAACTGTTAGCAACGGGGTCATTCGAGATGCTCTGACACATCTCTCCTGGGCTATTTTAGACCCAACCTCTTTGAATGTATCTACCGAAAAGGAGCATTAACTAGAGGAAAGGAAAAATTTAGAATTTTGTAGTTTGAAACCATTGTGATAAAAAGAGCATTTGCTCCTATAGGAGCAAATGCTCTATTTATCACAATGGTTTCATAAAGTGACTTTTATAGATGCGCAAAAATGCGTCACTAGGGGATGTGTTAATTTTAGCTTTGTCATGCCAGATGGGCATCATTAAGTTTAAAGCTTTTGCGAATCATTGCAAAATGTTGCCAGGTTTGAGGACATGCATATTCGGAAGACAATTTCTATGGTTTTGTCACTTCTAAACACTTTATTAAGAGTTTCATAATAATCAAACTTCATCCATATCGAAGTTTCAGCCAAGCCTCTGTAATGGCGACTGCTCGAGGTGTTGTTGATTGGTTTTACATTGCCTGGGAACATTATAACGTTGGGCTGCAAACAGAAAAAATACAATGTGTGGGTTTACTACTATGTCTTGCACTGATTTCTTCAATCTTTACCCTTAACCCCTTCCCACTTATTTTTAGACCTAACCTCTTTGATTAAATCTACCAAAAAGGAGCATTAACTAGAGAAAAGGAAATTTTCAGAATTATGTAGTTTTGAAACCGTTGTGATAAATAGAGCATTTGCTCCTGTGGAGCAAATGCTCTATTTATCACAATGGTTTCACAAAGTGACTTTTACAGAAGCGTCAAAAGGCGTCAATATGCGGAAATGGGTTGAAGTGCGTGAACCGAGTACTTAATATGTATTATATTGTAAACAGTGTAGAGTCCCCGATCAAAGAGCTAATTACCATTCACCTGTAGATCTACCTATACTAATGGTTAACCACTTCTCTCCTTGGCTATTTTTAGACCCAACCTTTTTTAATTAATCCACCGAAAAGGGGCATTAACTATAGAAAAGGAGTGTTTTAGAATTGTGTAGTATTGAAACCATTGTGATAAATAGAGAGCAAATGCTCTATTTATCACAATGGTTTCACACTGCGAATCTTACAAAGGCGCAATAATGCGTCACTAGGGGGTAATGTATTTATAAGAAATCTGAACACTTTCCTTTTTTGTCAGCATGTACTCAAGCTCTGTTAAAGTCACTTTTTGAAACCATTGTGATAAACAGAGCATTTACTCATATAGGAGCAAATGCTATTTGTCACAATGGTTTCAAAACTACACAATTCTAAATTTTCCCGCGGGAGCATGTCCTGGACTCCTATAGCAACGGTGCGTACATTGCATTTGGATTCAGCTACACTCTTGTGATAAGTGTAGATATTGTCAAATTGTATGGCTCAATTAATGTGACGGTGCTGAAAAAATTACCTAATTCGCTTACTGTAAGGGCATCTCGCAGATATAGTGTAATGGCGTTGAGCAAGGTGCGTCGAACCACCCAACGCCGTTGATTTCGAGCAGCGCTAAGCAGTCCTCACTCTGCTTGTAGTTGTTGGGCTCTCCCGCATGCCAGTTGAAGTACGTCATGTTTTGTTTTGATGACGCAAGTTTCCACACGCCCTCAGTCTGGATATCATCGTGTCCAACCCAGTAGCCTTCTAAACATGCACAAAAAGACAAGAAAAAGGTGCATAACATCTATGATTTAGAGCCGGACAAAATGTACCTACCTTATGGGGGTTGCTTCCGCCAAAAAGACACATGGGTTTTGCAATGTATATCATAACTCGCAATCTCTGTTGGAAACCCGCTGAAAGAAACCCATCTTATGGGCTTTGCAAACAGTGTAGAACCAGTTCATTTGCCGGGTTTAACATGCGGTATATGATCAAGTTCTACGCTGTTTGTAACTTCTAAAAATGCAAGGAACCCAAAAGGGTTTGTATTGTAAGCTACAGGTTTTTCATCTACTATGAAAATATAAACACTATATTCATTGGTGTATAAAATATGTTATAAAACATATTTATTGTAATAAAGGCATGCACGGAAGCTTAAATGGACTCCCCTTATATGCAATAATATGGCTAAAAACTTACGTATCTTTAATGTATTTAACCTTTCTCTTGCTGAATTTTAAAATACATTTCTCCTTCTTTACCCATGCCCTGTTGTATAATTACATATATCTTGACTGTGTACCCGTATTTCGCTGTGCAATCACTGCTGTGGAGTGCACTGGTTGCACAATCAACTTGTAAATAGTGCCGACCCTGATGAGACAGCTCCTGCAGGAGCTGTCTCATCTGGGTCTTCACTATTTACAGGTAGGTATATTGACGTGAATAGCAAGCGAAGGGTTAAGATAACGTTTTCTGCGCATTTGCATGAACATTAATATGTATGTAAAGAAGGTTTTATGATTTAAGGTTTATAACCCTCACCTCCCTTCAGGATTTATAAATATGCAATAAGATATATATTTGTAAAAGGCAGATAGTTTATATTAAACAAAATATATTCATTTGTGATTTTTTAAGTTATAAGTATATAACTAATGTAAATTACTGAAAAGAACACATTGTATATTAACTAGAATAAAGTTCCTTTTACATACTACTTAAGTAAGTATTTTATATACTTAATGACTATATTGCTGAATATATTTTTTACGAAATATATCCCTTTGAAATCAGTGGGTTATGTTAAATAAATGTGATCCCTTTTACGAAAAGAAATCGACCTATCTTTCATTTATTTGAAGAAAAATGAATTATTTATATTCCAGGGCTTAATATAAGACAGTCAAACTTTACATGTTCTGTTATGTCTAACTTATAACTTTATAGTTTTAAAGCATTTTCATATCATATAACTATGAGATTTTTACAATATATTCTTTATATAAGGGGGATCCATTTAACATTCCGTACATATTAGATACACTGTATGCGTATTTTATAACCGTAATGTGTTAACTCTTTCACAGCATTAGGGGGACTATATGATCACGCTTTACATACATTTTGAAACAACGGCAAGAAATTAAAGAAAAAAGCAAAATAAATTAGGCGATACTTTTTACACCCGACAAAACGTGACAGCAATAGAGTTAAAATATTCTTCGTATCAAAACAAAAACATATTAGGAAAGTTTGTAAACCAGCTGGGCACACAAAATGTCAATTGCTATACTCTGACTGCGAAACTTTTGTATTTTGTAAACATGGCCTGGCTAAGTCGAGTTTTAAAAACAGGTGGTTGCTTAATGCAGGGCAAAAATAATGCAGAAATCTCCTGTTGGAGCTTTCAGCGTTACTTTTGACATGCATTAAGCTACCACTTGACTTACAGACCAACAATTAGACTTCTCTTTGATAGCCGCTTAACCCATTCCCTCATATTGACGACTTTTGACGACTCTGTAAAAGTCACTTTGTGAAACCATTGTGATAAATAGAGCATTTGCTCATATAGGAGCAAATGCTCTATTTATCACAGTGGTTTCAAACTATACAATTCTAAAACAATCATTTTCTCTAGTTAATGCTCCTTTTCGGTAGATTTATTCAAAGAGGTTGTATCTAAAAATAGCTTATGAGGTAATGGGTTAAGACAGGTTCTACTGTATTCAAATGTTTTTATCCCATCCCGTCCCTATAGCGGTCCACTCCTTTATCCCCTCCCATCCCTATAGCGGTCCACTCATTTATCCCCTCACATCCCTATAGCGGTCCACTTCTTTATCCCCTCCCACCCCTATAGCGGTCCACTCATTTATCCCCTCACATCCATATAGCGGTCCACTCTTTATCCCCTCCCATCCCTATAGCAGTCCACTCCATTATCCCTTCCCATCCCTATAGCGGTCCACTCTTTATCCCCTTCCATCCCTATAGCGGTCCAATCCTTTATCCCTTCCCATCCCTATAGCGGTCCACTCCTTTATCCCCTCCCATCCCTATAGCGGTCCACTCCATTATCCCATCCCATACCTATAGCGGTCCACTCTTTATCCCCTGCCATCCCTATAGCGGTCCACTCCTTTATCCCCTCCCATCTCTATAGCGGTTCACTCATTTATCCAATCCCATCCCTATAGCGGTCCGCTCCATTATCCCCTCCCATCCCTATAGCGGTCCACTCCATTAGTTCGCGGGTTCAGAATTATCGTCGTCTATTTATAACATGAGAGGAGACTCAGAGTAACTAGATCC
Organism: Azorinus chamasolen; assembly: GCA_963576725.1. Taxonomy (NCBI): domain Eukaryota; kingdom Metazoa; phylum Mollusca; class Bivalvia; order Cardiida; family Solecurtidae; genus Azorinus; species Azorinus chamasolen. The sequence goes on from OY755248.1 coordinate 1,714,991, forward strand.
AAATGTTTGGTAAATATGTATTCAATTATTAAGGACTTTAGCTGGACTTACTTGTGGAAAACGGTGCATTCACTACACTGTATAGGGCTGGGGTTGCCCCCATTGACCATCCTACCTCACGAGATACAACGTATTACTGACCAAACACCAAACTTATTGAAGATTGTGCGATATACAGTAAAAACTCTCTAATGCGACCACCAAAATTGGGCAGGTGGTATCTTAATGCAGGACGAAAGTTATGCAGAAAGCTCCTATATATTTTCTCCTATAGGAGCTTTCTGCATAACTTTCGTCCTGCATTAAGCTACCACCTGCTTATAAAGGCAGGCATATTTATTCAAGGAGTGGTCGCATTAGAGGGGTTCTACTGTATATAGACTGACAAGAAACATAACTGCTCTGAGTAATGGAGTACATTTACCAAAATGTTTACCTCTGAGTAAGAGAACAACACAACCTATAGGTATACAGTAGAACCTGTCCTAAGCGGTCATTCATAAGACATAGAAGTCTTAAAAGCAGGTGGTTGCTTAATGCAGAGACAAAGTAATGCAGAAAGCTTCTCTAGGAGCTTTCTGTATTACTGTTGACCTGCATTAAACTACAGATCCATAATTAGACCTCTTTTTGATGGGTATTGAAGAGAGGGTCTCCTGTACTGTCGACTAAAACAGTATGACATATGTTGTCAAAAAGAAAGGGAATAAAATCTGAACTGAGAATTGATTTTAACCTTTTTTAGTGTAGGACACATGCCATTGATGTCCTTTGCAAACGTGCAGACCAAGATGAGAGGGTAGAGGGTAGAGGGACCCTCTCATCAGGCTCTACACTGTTCGTCATGTTACAGTTTTCTTAAACACTATCCCTGAATATTTACGGTTAGTTCGACATTTCTGAATTTTGGAATAGTTCATTTGAAAACCACAGCATTGAAAGGGCGAATGAACCTTTTGTCTGTCTGAAGTAACCGGTAACGATATGTGACAGTACAAATTGGAGTTAGTTGTCAGCAAAATGTTACTTAGAATGCTTAGGTAAATGATCATAATGTTGTTCATTGTCGTCGTACCCTTTACCCCAGTGTACGTCTAAAACACATATCATTATACAGTAAAACCCTCTAAACTGGAGTCTTGGTCTTGGAGACAGATAGCAGCTCAATGCAGGGTGAGGGTCATACAGAAATGTCTTCTAGGAGCTCTCTGCATGACTTTCAGCCTGCATTAAGCAGCCACCTGCCTAAAATAATCTAAATTATTATTTTCTAGAATTCCGGTTTAGAGCGGTTTTACTGTATCCCCAAGTGACCGGTGTGGAGGGCTTTACTATACCCACCGTGGTTTGCATGGACAAGCCCCAACAGTATCGCATTTTCAGCTGCGTCGTTGATTTCTGCCAACTCTGCATTCAATTGATTTCGACAAATGTCCTATAACGATACAAATTTACAAAACCATGATCTTGCAAAGGCGTTGAAAAGCATATTAATGGAGTACAGGGTTAAATATAAAACGGTTATAATAGACGTATGCATATCTTATAATGTCTTAGGTATAACATACACAGATAGCGACTTACAACATATGAGTTTAACAAACACAGCTAACGTCGACAATGCTATGATTATATCGACTAACGCGTGAGTATAACTGACTAACACACATAACGTCTTATAACGTATTAGTATAACTGACTAACACACATATTCTCTTATAACACATGAGTATAACTGACTAACACACATAACCTCTTATAACACACGAGTATAACTGACTAACACACATAACCTCTTATAACACATGAGTATAACTGACTAATACACATAACCTCTTATAACGTATTAGTATAACTGACTAACACACATATTCTCTTATAACACATGAGTATAACTGACTAACACGCATAACCTCTTATAACACACGAGTATAACTGACTAACACACATAACCTCTTATAACACACGAGTATAACTGACTAACACACATAACCTCTTATAACGTATTAGTATAACTGACTAACACACAATAACGTCTTATAACACATGAGTAAAACTGACCTGACTAACACACATAACCTCTTATAACACATGAGTATAACTGACCAACACACATAACCTCTTATAACACATGAGTATAACTGACTAACACACATTACTTCTTATAACGTATTAGTATAACTAACACAGATAACGCCTTATAACACATGAGTATATCTTACTGACACAGGTAACGTCTTAGTATAACTTACTATCGCATGATAAGTCAAATAACGTATCAGTATATTAACTAACTAACGCAGATAAAATCTTATAACGTATTAGTATATCTTAAGAGTACTAACGCAGATAACGTCTTATAACACATGAGTATAACTGACTAACACAGATAACGTGAATAACGCATTAGTATAACTAACACACATACCTTCTTATAACGTATAACAATAACTGACTAACACAGATAACATCTTATAACACATGAGTATAACTTATTAACACATATAACGTCTTATAACACATGCGTATAACTGACTAACAAAGATAAGGTATTAGTATAACTAACACACATAACTTACAATGTATTAGAATAACTGACGAACACGTGAGTATAGCTTACAATCAATCACAAATAACGTCGTATAACGCATGAGTATAGCTTTTACGAATGGCTATAACTGACAAAAACAGATAGCGTCTTATATAATGCTATGGTTATTTAACGGCCATACTACTTCAGGTAACCCTAGATATAACATAACACTACATAAGAACCTTTCTTAAGCGGTTATTTATATATTGAACATAGGGGTCTTTAAAAACAAGTGGTCGCTTGATACGGGGCAAAGGTAATGCAGAAAGCTCCAATAGGAGCTCTCTGTATTACTTTGGACATGCATTAAGCTACCACCTGTTTTACAGACCCATAATTAGACGTATTTTTGATGAACGCTTAAGACAGGTTCAGCTGTATTTAAGATAATTATGTGATATTGTTTTATACTTACCCCAGCGTTAACCCACTCTTGTTCATCATGACTAAAGAAGTAACAAGAGCTTCCCTTTGCAATAAACCCCAATGGGCAATCACCTGTGTAGAATAATAAATTGGTACTATTAACTGTTTCGCTGCAATTGGTGAATATGTGATTGCTTATGCAGTGAGACGTCGACTGATACGGCTTTTTACCAGCATCCAAACTGTTTGATGACGATAACCAAAAATGAAAATTGGCAGCGAAAATGATGTCATGGTCAAAATAGTCTTCTCGGCATATGCAAACAGCGGCGTAGATCAACTCAGTCACTACGCTAGAAAACACGACTGATTAACCCTTTCACCGCCGCAGTCCTATAAATGCATCACGACAAATAGTGCAGTCCCAAATCAGGCGCCGCCTTTCAAGGCGGCGCCTGATCAGGGACTTCACTATTTGTCTCAATCTCTCTATTTCTATATAAGTGCTTTATTCCTTTGAAATTTGCATTCATTTACCTCATTTCCTTATTTTACTGAATGATTTAACAAACTTGGATTGCAGAAGGCAATTAGAAATTTGGCGCCGAATGGGTTAACATTTCACTGATTATCAAGTTGAAACTATACAGTAGAACTTCTCAATAACGACCATTTTATGAATAAAGTCGGTATCCTTTAACCCTTTACTGCATATAAATTACTTTTCATGGGTTTTTATACAGATTAGACCAAAACCAGACGGCTCCTGCAGGAACCTTCTGACCAGGGCCTTCCGACCAGGGCTTTCGGGCCTTCTGACCAGGGCCTTCTGACCAGGGCCTGTTGTTTGCTTATAGAATTATATAGATCTGATTCTGTAGTTTCTGTCATGGCCCAAAATACCATATTCACAAACCATCATAAATATTCAACTTATAAATATTCATAATGTCATTATATAATAGATTCACGGAATGGTTAAATATTCTCGAAGGAAACGGTTAAAGAAAATAGCTGCTTAATTCAGAAGTAGAGCATTGCAGAAAGCTCACGTTAACCATTTCCTTCATATAAACGTTGTTTATCATGTATTTGCAAACAGAGTGGACCCAGATCAGACGGCTCCCATAGGAGTCGTCTGATAAGGGTCTGCTCTGTTTACTTATGGAAGTTGATATGGAAGTCTTATTTCTTTACTTTCTAAAATGCTTACAATGTTCCACATTCCATATTTCGTTAACTAGTTTGTCCATGAAGTAGAATATGTAGTAGGTATCGTAATTTGGAATTAACATAGAACATGGGAATGGGTAAAACTACCACATTTTCTATGAGACCCCGTTGTAGAGAGGTTTTATTGTATGCAGATTCTTCTAAGCGCGGAGAAGTATTGACCTGGCAATGTATGTCTGTCACGTGACTGGCAAATTTATCTAGATTTATATATTATAAATTTATGATGTACTTACCTGCAACTAGATACAGGTTCAGAGCCAAAGCAAATATTACTTTCAGATCCATAGTTGTAAGAGTACGAATAACAGAATATAATATTGTATGTTTCTTTTATCAAACCCTTATCAATGTTTTACTCTTTCGCTGTCACATGTTGTAATATGTAAAAAATTTCAACTGTCGTAATTTCGGTGTTTAATTTTCTTCACTTTCCTTTAAAAGGTGTAATTACTACAACAAACAAGTTAGATCCTGTTGAGATGCCGAGGTACTCGGCGTCTAATATTGATTCAAACTGTATCCATAGGTAACCACAGATTTTCCACTGGCAGTGAAATGGTTTGGCCTAAATATTGCCAGGGGCTTGTGTCTCGTTTCACACTAGAAATTGACATGGGTGCCATATATATTTCAAATAATCATTTTCTCTTATCTCGGCTTATAGAAAAAAAACCTTCTAGTTCTTAACTTGGTCTAGTTCATATGTCCTACATTTAGGCATCAGTAATGACGTAACCAAAGTATCTTTCCTTACTGCATATGTTCGCATGGTCACACAGTTTTGCGATGGAGATGTTTGTACTCATTTGCACCCCTTGCTACACATTTAACCCATTCTCTCCTACTGACGCCTTTTGACGCATCTGTAATGGTCATTTTTGAAACCACTGCGAGAAATAGAGCAATTGCTCCATAGGATCAAATGCTCTTTCTACGACAATGGTTTCAAATCTACACAATCCTAAATATTTCCTTTTCTCTAGTAAATGCTCCTTTTCGGTAGATTTATTCAAAGAGTCTGGGTCTAAAATAGTCGGAATGGGTTAATCTTTATTATTTTGTAAAAAAAACAAACTGATGACTGTTCAAACTCAGATTAGTTCCAATTTGTACTTCCAATTAGTTTAAACTTTTGAGAAACTACCAACCTCTGAATACACTCCAACTTACACATATACTTGGTGTCTCATCTGGACCACACGGTTTGCAAATACAGTAAATCCTCTATAAACCGGGCGTTAAATTTATTATAAATATCAGTCTGGAGACAGGTGGCAGCTTAATGTATGGTAAAAATCATGCAGACCCCCCCCCCCCCCCTTAGAGCTTTCTGCATGACAAAAAGTTCACTATTGAATATTCAATGTAAGAAATAAAGACTTTATTACTATTAATTAGCTGAAGTGTTATACGAGGTAATTTCGTATGTTAGAGAGAATGATTCGCCATGGTAGAAACTGTAAATCTATATTATTTCAGAAGAAATAAGAGTAGACTCTGGTCAAACATTGCATACAGGGGCTGTCAGATATGAATATGTTCTGTCGAGTTTGTCAATATGTGTGTGTATGAAGTAAAAGTTAAACCCTTCCGTGGCTAAATAATCTGCTAAAATAGTACCACCTTCTTCAAGTTCAAAGTCACTGCATGAATATCACACTTGGCCAAGATATTACACCAATAAACAGCTTAACAACGTTTTTTGTAGATAAGCTATCTTTGAAGTTAGAAAATATACAATGTGAACATTGTCACATGCAACATTATGTGAACGTTGTCATATGCTACACTCTGTAAATGCTGTCAGATGCAATACTCTGTGAACGATGTCAGATGCAATATTCAGATGATACACACCAAAGAACAATGTTACATACAGTGTTAACGTTACTCTATGAATATTGTCTGATGACACGCTCTGTGTACGTTGTCAGATGCAATACTCTGTAACGGTGTCAGATGCAACATTATGTGAACGTTGTCAAATGTTACACTATGTGAATGTTGTCACATGCAACTCTGTCTGAACGTTGTCAGATGATTCACACTGTAAATGTTCTCAGATGTAATACTCTGTGAAAGTTGACAGATGCAATACTCTGTAAACATTGTCAGATGCCATACACCAAGTAACATTATTACATGCAGTAAATGTTGGCACATGCCACACTCTCAGAACGTTGCCTGAGAAAATACTCTGTGAACGTTGTCAGTTGATACACACCAAAGAACAATATTACGTACAGTGTAAATGTTACTCTGAATGTTGTTATATGCTACACGCTGTGAACGCTGTCAGATGCAATACTCTGCAAAAATGTCAAATGCCATACTCCAAGCAACATTATTACATACAGTAAATGCTGTCAGATGCCACGTTCTGTGAACGTTGTCAGATCTTTCTATGCCATACTCCAGGCAACATTAGACTATCTGCAATGTGAACGTTGCCAGATGTCACGCTCCGAGCAGGAGATGTCGCGGACAATGCGACTTTGATGAGTAATATAAGCCAGCTGGACACATGAAATAAGCTAGACCAACCTTTAGAGGAAACCCAAATCTAACAGCTTGAGAAACATCAACTGTGGCAGTGAGGCAACATCTAGTATGACTGATATGACATTCAGTAGTAATGAAACACATCCTAGAGCAACATCTGATATGGTCAATATATAAGGTATCCCAACAAAAGACCATGTCCACTAACATTTAAGTTGCAACATAGATAGAGCAACGTAAGCATATTTGAAGAAAATGGCAATTAAATGTAAAACTTGACTCGCGAAAGAAGGAATAGTACGCATGAAGAACCATACCAGTAACCGGAATGTTTTGGACGTCATTACAGTACGAACATGTAGTAAAATAGTAGAAGCAAGTCCAGGGGTTGTTATGTGCTGGCGTGTTACAAGAACAGAATGGAATAAACATAATTATATCTTACACTGTTGGGAGATTTACGGACATAGACAGGAGATAAAGTAAAATCCCTTTAAACTGGACGACCATGTTTGTATCGATGCCGGTATGTAAGACGGGTGGTATCTTAATACAAGACGAAAGTAATGCGGAATGCTCCCAAAGGAACATTTTGCATGTTTTTCACATTGCATAAAGCAGCCAATTGTCTGAAAAGGCGTAAATTTCTTCTTTCTAGAGAAGATTTCTGCATGGCTTTCACCCTGTATTAAGCTGTCACCTGTCTCAAAGACCGATATTTATACTATATTTAACGTCAGGTTTTAAGAAGTTTTACTGTAGTTCTTACGAGAACACTCCAGTACGAAAATTACTTATTTGACCACTGATAAAGAGAATGACGTCACGTTTCAAATAAAGTAATTATTTGTATGATAGATCGAATCGAATTTGCCGAAAGGGATCGTGGGAAACGAGTTAACTGTCATTTGCAAACAGTGAAAATCCAGATCAGATGGAGGAGCCCAGACAAGTGTATCAGGTCTGTGCAAGTCTTCAAGGTGCCACACGTGCTAGCTGATGACCACATCATTGCGTTCAAAAGCATACCAGGTTCATATCGGCTGTGGAAAGTGAACATAACTGCCATGTTTGTGAGAAACTGCCATTTAGTCTGCGCATGAACCATGCAGAGGTCTGACTGGCGAACAAGCAGATGTAGATATATAGGCAACACATATTTTGGATATATTAATACTTTAATTAAACACAATGCAATTGAAAAGTATGCTTCCTTGAATAATTATCAAACCTGCAACAAAGAAAACGTTCATTCCCAATATGATCAGTTGTAGCACTATGTGTAATACAGTGAACACGATAAAGGTTAGAGAGTTGAGAGATGAGAATGATAATTAGCATGTTAAAGGTTTAAGTGCACAAGTTAAAGTTTTGGGTGGATTGCATGATTTGGGAAGACAGGGAAATAGGTATGTCTTGTATTGTATTACACATGTTAGCTCATCTAAATGTACTGCAAGATTATGTTGCTGTTCCAAGATATTGTTCATCCTTTTTTATCTTGTTTGTTGAGTTGTATTGGTCTTACTTTAGCTTTTAGAGTTCAATATTAATACACGGTAAGAAGTATGTAAGGTTAAGGTTAAAACTAAAACATAATCAGATAGTGCTACATGACCTTTAACCCTTGGCGTGCTGTAAAAATGATGTACGCAGAAACTTTGACCTGGAACAATGTTTATTAAACCCTTTCCCTGTTCTGTGTTTATTCCGAATTTCAGTACATTTTTTCATAATTTTATATTTCCTCATTCGTTCATTTTATATTACATGACTTTTTAAAAATAGACAAGTATCAATCAATAGATGAAACATTTCACAGTTTAAAGGGGGAGAAAAGTGAACGAAAATAGGGAAAGACTGAGTAGGAAAAAGAGGTGAAGGGTGAGTGGATACAAGAAGGGTAGACACAAGAGAGAAGCATACATACAACAATACAACATGTACATATCATATCATTTTGAGTTAGGTTCTATGTTACGGAATCAAAGTGTTCTAGAAAAGGTTTCTATTTCATACCATGGATATTTAGTTGATCATATTTATTCGCTATTTGATGTCCAATGCTTATTCCTTGTAATAGGCAATGTTTAACACCTGAAAAGTTTGGGATCTCCTTCACATTCCTTTTCCGAAAACAATTATAAAATTCATTACTTTCGTTTTTATGGTTTTTGTGTTGTCAGTTATACCAAGAGATATTAACTCGAAGTTTATCTTTACCATGTTTACGCCCAACTAAGTATTGTTTAAGAAGTCTGATATATTGTTCCAGAAATGTTGTACATATGGGCATTGCCAGAAAAGATGGCCGGTTGTTTCAATATTCATATTGCAAAATCACATAAATTGCTACCTTTAGGTTCGTACTTAAATAATAATTTGTTTGTTGGAATAATCCGCCTAAAGTATTCATACTGATTTTTGTAAGTTTATTAAAGGTATCTATTGTTGATGAAAAGGTATTTGTGTAAACATTCTTCCAATTGATATCGTGTTTTTGTAGTTCTGTACTCCATTTATTTTCCGTTTTTGATAGTTTTGTCTGATGATGTATGAGCTGATCATTGTATAAGAATTTGTTGGCTCGATTACTTTGGATGAATTTTGTGAAGATATCATTGCTTTGTTGGTTTGTTTCTATGTTCTGTATTGTTGTTTTTTTTATATATATATATATTGCTCCCAAGTGAATATTCATAGACAAAATACGTATACTTGTTTGCAGATCCCCAGATAAGGTGTATTTCGAGAACTAAAACCGTTATGCCTCAATCAAACCCTATGTTGTGACCACTCTTTAGAATCGTCACAAAGTGACGATTCTAAAGAGTGGTCACAACATAGGTTTTGATGGAGGCATAAAGAAAATACTATGGAAAAAGGTTGTTTCTGGAGCCTTGTTGTTTCGGAAACAGAGACATGCGTTGTTGTAAGGAGGGAATCGTTATTGAGAGGGCCGTTGTAGGGAGGGAGCACTGTAATGGTATAAGGAAGTGTGAAACATTGTAGCCATTTCAGAAACTAAAAATCAGATGTTTCAAATAACACTAGCAAAAAGTGCAAACCCTGATCAGACTGCTCCTATAGGAACCGTCTGATCTGGTTGTACACTGTTTGCACAAAAAAGGTATGAAGGAAAATATTAAATTCCGTTACGTTCAAACTTTTGAAAAACTACAGACCGATTTAGTCCTCGTTGCGTCTTCAGGGGATTAAAGTTGTTTGCAAATGTAATTCGTATCACACTTAGTAGATTTTGATTTAAGACAGAAAACATTTGCTATTATATGACATCAGACTTAAGTATACTGAATAAACTATGAAACTTCCATTAAACGTGCTTAAATATAGTGGGGGAATCATTATTATACATGCAATTAAAAACTATTCATGATGCATCGTTTTGGTGCATAAAATGGTCAAGGTTAGCAGAACATGAGGTAATGTTTGATAATGTAAGGTAGATTTAAACAGTAAATACAGCAATAAAAAACTCTTAACCGAAATTCTAGTACAGACGCATTAGGTGGCTGCTTAACTCATTCCCTCCGTATGTTTTTGACCCAACCTCTTTGAATAAATCTACCGAAAAGGAGCATTTACTAGGGAAAGGGGAAATTTTAGAATTGTGTAGTTTTGAAACCATTGCAATAAATAAAGCATTTGCTCCCTTTGGAGCAAATGGCCAATTTATTGCAATGGTTTCAGAAATTGAATGTTAAAGAGACGAAAAAGGCGTCTGTACGAGGGAATGGGTTAATGACTTGTGAACGTCATGCAGAAAACTCCAACTGAAGCTTTCTTGTATTAAATGTTTCTAAATTAATAATTCTTTTAGACATAATAGATCTAGTTCAGCTATTTTGAATCCTGATATTTTTCATTTTTACCGACATTGTGACATAGAACAGGATTCGTGACACAATGACGCGCCATGCGACATATAACAATGGTGTCGTGTTGTGTGTCATGAGTTGCGTCCATCGTGCCACGTGTCGTCTTGGCAGTCTTATTTCACGGTCAAAAGGAGCGACACGCAATACTTTCAAATGACACGATCAGGATCTCCAAAGATTGGTATACCGTAAAGTACAATCACGAACAGTAAGTATATGTTTATTCGTTATACATTAGGATTTTAAAACACATTAGTCCAAAGGAGCTATGGCCACTGGTTGGGCTGATGCCGATTTGTTTAAAATTCTACTTCTACTAAGGGGGGTCACCTCCCTTCAGAATTTATCCGAATTAACCCATAATGAGAGTGAAATGATTATATACGATATTTGCAAACAGTGTAGCCCCAAAACAATAGGCTATTGAAGGAGACATTTGATCAGGATCTATTGAAGGAGACATTTGATCAGGATCTATTGAAGGAGACATTTGATCAGGATCTATTGAAGGAGACATTTGATCAGGATCTATTGAAGGAGTCATTTGATCAGGATCTATTGAAGGAGACATTTGATCAGGATCTGCACTGTTTGTCATACAAATCGTTTTCTTTAACCCTTTCCCGCATATTGACGACTTTTGACGAGTCTGTAAAAGTCACTTTGTGAAACCATTGTGATAAATAGAGAATTTGCTCCTATTGGAGCAAATGCTCTATTTATCACAATGGTTTCAAACTACAAAATTCTAAACATTTCCTTTTCTCTAATTAATGCTTCTTTTCGGTAGGTTAATTCAAGATGTTGTATCTAAAAATAGCCTATGAGTTAAGGGGTTAATGATAAATTTTGATACAAGTGTTTGTTTAATTAATACTTAAAAAAGGAAGCGTCAGGTTTTGTTATTCAGCAGTTAAAGTTAAAGTGCAGTCACTACCTTTTAGAATACATCTAAAGCATAGTTGTGTGATTAGCCAAACCGTTTGCCTGTCAGGTTGGTAATTTCTCGTGATATTGATTATTTTATTAACCCTTTCGGCGCCAAATTTCTAATCGTCTGCAACCAAATTTTGTTAAATCATTCGGTAAAATAAGGAAATGGAATAAATAAATACAGAATTAAAAAGAATGAAATACAGATATAGAACTAGAGATTGAGACAAAAAGTTAAGTGCCTTGAAAAGGCAGCGTCTGAACTGGAACTGCACTATTTGTCGTGGTGCATTTTTGCGACATTGGTGGTGAAAGGGTTAACAACAAAGTTCAGGCCAGCAATTATAAAATAGTAACGGTTAGTGTTGTATTGTGTTCCAATTCCCTGTCGAGACGGTTTAGAAAGCGTGCTCGTATAAACCCTTTCCCTGATGAATATTCATATAGGAAATAATTACGTCATAAATATTAATAAGATTACTTTGTATAATGGCTTATGAATACATGACATTTTGGCCCAGGAAGAATCTGTAGAATCATATCTATATTATACCATAAGCAAATAGAGCAGGTCCTGATCAGACGGCTCCTATAGGAACCATCTGATCTGGGTCTACTCTGTTTGCAGATGCGTCAAAATGCTCTTACCTAAGGGAAGGGGTTAACGTATCACTTTACTAGATATCATTACTGCAACCAACCAAAATGCAAGAACTACCGTCCGTGCTCTATTCGATCATTACATTATCCAGGATGATTTTCGGCAGAAACTGCATAGCAAAAAAGGTAAGAACTTCCTCTTGAAAGTACATTTTAATTCAGAGATTATTGCAGGATAATTGAAATAAAACGATCTTGAATGACAGCTTACCATCCTGAAGGGAATTACCAATTCTCGCGGGTTTATTCAAATTCGAATCAGGTGTTAGAGACACTTCAAAACAAATAGAAACATTGAAATTTGCAATACGGTCACTGGTACACATACCTACAACTATGTGTTCATTTACCAGATATTCACCATACCAATTGATGTTTAAACAAAAACCTCGTCATGCGAAAGATGCTGTTCTCCGACTCGAGGGCCCTGGTTTGAATCATACACTGTTTACCATGATTAAACAATCCCTTGTTCCATGCGACTTGAGTGATGTAATTGACATTCCGGGCGCCATAAATTCTTCAAAATATTTATGAAAAAAATTATCCAATGCACAATTATGGTTTGAGTGGGCGGTATTTAATGGTATTAATTTGGTATATACATAATTATATTGGTATTACTTTTCGTGGATGATATTTCGATACAACAACAAACATTTATAATCTGATCGAAATTTAATTCTATTCTATAAAATAGCAAAAACACATATGACGTCGTTTCAAAGATATTTCCTTTCATTGTCGGATGATGGATGTAGAAAAGAGAAACTCTGTCCATGCTATTCCGTCAGATTAGGATGCTCTGAAAAATTGTAATACATGTACAGTTGAACTTCGATATCTCGAACATCAAGGGACTATATAAATTAGTTCTAGATAACACAAGTTCGAGCTATCCGATTTCTAAATATGGACAATTTATCAAGTTCACAGCTTAATGCAGGCCTACAGTAATGCTGAAAGCTCCTATTGTAGACCTGCGTTAAGCTGTGAAATGTGTTTCTAGATATGCGTAGTGATACATTTTAGAACAATTCTGTATTGTAAGATTTTGGAAGGATCGAACTTTTAGTTCGAGTTATCCCGAAGTTCGAGTTATCCGAGTTCGAGATATCGAAGTTCAAATTATGGTCAAATCTTAATCCACACATCTTGAAATTGGCAGACACGCTGTTTCAAATCGGTCGACACATTTTTAACCCATTCACACATATTGACACATATTTACACCTCTGAAAAAAGTCATTTTGTGAAACCATTGTGAAAAATAGATATTTTTACTCCTATCACAGTGGTAAAACTACACACTTCTATTGTCTTTCCCTTTTATAGCATATGCTCCATTTCGGTAGATTTATTCAAAGAGGTAGAGTCTAAAATTAGCATAAGATGGAATGGGTTAAATGTGGTTTACACAGTTACAAACTGCTGGACACGCTTTTTCAGACTTATTAAAACATTGATACACTTTCAGAAGCTGGTTGATACACAGTTGAAAACTGGTGGATTTTATTTGAAAGGAAATAACAATACAGTTATTTAAATCTCATTTTCTCGAATTTGTATTAAAGAGTAATCGAGAACTGGTGATTGCTTAATGTAGGGTTAAAGACATGCAGAAAGCCCCAAGAGAAGTGTTCTGCATGACTTTACTCCTACATTATGCTGCCACCTGTATTGAAGACCAGATATAATAGTTCGAGTTATGGATAATGTACTTTGGTACTTTTAGAATAGAAGCGGGCGACATGTTTTGACGCTGCACAATACGGTTTTTATTTGATAAAAAAAGAGTAAAACGAAATGTAATATTTGAAGTAGTACATGTACTTTAATCGTGCATTAAGCTTACAAACCGAATTGGTTTGGGTCTTTGTAAGGCTTACCTTCTTATAAACATATTTTCACGCCTTTTCAAATAGAGTAGATCCAGAACAGATGACTCCACTAGGAGCCGTCTGATCAGAGCATGTCCTGTTTGCTTATGAAATTATAACAGATCTGACTCTACAGTTTCTACCAATACTAAAATTCCTGTGTACATACTCCAGTATAAGAATCAGCAAATAAAGAGTCATGATGAATGATCTGTTGCATGAATATCCAACAGGGAGAATGTCAAATGATCAATATACAGGAGATTTGGTAAAATAATATGTTACGCGGGAAATATATAATATAAAGGAAGCATAAGTGTTGCGCACTGCAAAGTTTTCAAATACAGTTGAACTTCGATATTTCGAACTCGGATAACTCGACCTTCGGGATAACTCGAAGTTCAGTCCTCCCAAAACGTACAATACAGAATTGTTCTAAAAGGTATGACTACGCATATCTAGAAACACGTGTGACAGCTTAATGCAGGGCTGAAGTAATGCTGAAAGCTCCTACAGGAGCTTTCAGCATTACTTTACACCTGCATTAAGCTGTGAATATAAGACATTATCCAGATAAGAAATCGGATAACTCGAACTTCTGTTATATCGGCTAATTTGTATGGTCCTTTGAAGTTCGAGATATCAAAGTTCAGCTGTACTGTAAAGCCCATATAAACCGGAACTCTAGTAGTGAAGAATTCAGATACTTTAAGATGGGTGGCTGCTTAATGCAGGGTGGACGCCATGCAGAAAGCTCCTAGAGTCGTTCACCCTGCATTAAGATGCCACCTGTCTCCAATGTCAATATTTACACCAAATTTAACGTCCGGTTTAGATAGGTTTACTGTAATAAAGAACCATCACACAGAACCGTGGTTAGAGGCAGCGATAATAGGCATATACGTACATTTAATATGTTTTAAGAAATGGTTCCGTATTTTTCCGCCAGTGGTGAGAAATCACCTGCTTAATTGTGTTCTCATTGGTTATTGTTAGACCCTACCTCTTAAATAAATCTACTGAAAAGGAGTATTGAATAGAAGAAAGGAAAATGTCAGAATTGTATAGCTTTGAAACGAAAGCGATAAATAGAGCATTTGATCCTACAAAAATGACAATGGTTTCAAGAAATGACTATTACAGAGGCGTAGAAAGGCGTATTTATGGAGGAAAGGGTTAAGCGACTACAAGGTATGAATTGATTGAGCGCGGAAATCTTTAAAACGCATATTGTTGTTTCATGCAGGGCAAACATATTGCAGAAAGCTCCTACAGGAGCTTTCTACATTAAGAGACATATGACTATACCTCTTTTTGATGACCTCTTAGTAAAAGCTCTACTGTATAACGATAACTACTTACTGGACGGGCTTCTCACATATGTACGGCACATGGGAGCTACACTGTATGTCGTACCAGCCCCCGGTCACTGCTATGGCGCAGTTCTCTTTGCCGTCTACGTTATTCGGTTCCCCTGGCAACCAGGCAGTAAACGTAATATTCGTATGGGAGTTACCCATCACCCAGGTACCTTCAGTAATTATGTCATTCGCTCCTAGCCAATACGCCTCTGAAAAGTAAATTAAAGCAGAATGATGTTCAGACTAAACTACAGTAAACCCCTCTAAACCGAACGTTAAATTTAGTACAGTAAAACCTTTCTATAATGACCATCTAACAATTTAGATACTCTCAGGCAGGTGGCTGCTTAATGCAGGGTGAAAGTCACACGGAAAACTCCTAGGGGAGCTTTCTGAATGACTTTCACCCCTCATTTGGCTGTCACCTTTTTCTAAGACCGAAATTTATACAGTAAAACCTCTCTATAACGACCACTAAATTGCATGAAGTATTTTTGTAAAAGGCATGTGGATGCTTAAAGCATGGTGAAAGTAAAACAGAACGTTCCTATAGGAGCGTTCTGTTTTACTTTCACCTTGCTTAAAGCATCCACCTGCCCAAAATACCAACTAATTAACACATTTAGTGGTCGTTATAGAGAGGTTTTACTGTACTTATTTGACTGTATTTGCTTAACCCATTCCCTCCTAGACTATTTTAAGACCCATCATCTTTGGATAAATCTACCAAAAAGAGGCATTTTCTACAGAAAATGAAATTTTAAGAATTGTGTAGTTTTGAGACCATTGTGATAAACAAAATATTGAGCTATTACTCTATTTATCACTATGGTTTCAAAATATTTAACAAAAGTGTCAAAAGGCGTCAGTAGGAGGGAATGGGTTTATTCCACTGCATTTGCTTAGACAACTGTATTTACTATTCGACTGTAATTACTTATTCTCATGCGTTTACAGTAAAACCTCTCTATAACGGCCACTAAACTGTGGTATTTAGGGCAGGTGGCTGCTTAAAGCAAAGTGAAAGTAAAACAGAACGCATCTATAGGAGCGTTCTGTTTTACTTTCACCTTGCTTGAAGTATTTATCTACCTTTAACACAAAATACTAGGGTAGGGGCGTTCTGTTTTACTTTCACATTGATTTAAGCAGCAGCCTACCTTTAACAAAAAATACTTGGCATAATTTAGTGGCCGTTATAGACAGGTTTCACTGTACTTATTCTCATGCATTTTCTTGTTCGACTGTATTTACTCATTCGATTGTATTTCGATTGTATTTTTCTTATTCTATATACATGTTCCATAGCAGAAGGTAAATGACGTAGGATTTGGAGAGGCATAGCGATTGTTAAGCTGTTCTTAGAGTTTGTCATCTCTATCGACTGACAGACTGGGCCAATTTTCGAGACTCATTTACAGTATTTTGCTGTTGATTTTTCATTTCATTGTTTGTACTTACTTTGTCCTAGCTGACCCATTCGCTGGGATATATACTGACTCTCTTTGTTGTTGTCGACAACCACCAGGTTAGACATGTACATGGAAGAGCATATTTCCTAAAATATGACAATGTTTCAACTCATTACCTCATAGGCTATTTAAGATACAACCTATTTGAATAAATCTACCGAAAAGGAGCATTAACTAGAGAAAAGGATTTTATTTTTAGAATTTTGTAGTTTGAAACCATTGTGATCATATAGGAGCAAATGCTCTATTTATTACAATGGTTTCAGAAAGTGACTTTTACAGAATCGTCAAAAGTCATCAATATGAGGGAATGGGTAAAACATGCACAGGCCCAGAAACCAAAGGTTATCTTATGATATACCCACAGACACCATTAAAATAAATAAAGTTTCGAATCCCTTAAAAATGACAACAAATCTAATTTAACAAATGGATTGCTTTAACCCATTCTCTCCCACTAACGCACGTATTTTGATCCTCTGTAAAAGTCATTTTGAAGCCATTTTGGTAAATAGAGCAAATGCGTTATTTATCACAGTGGTTTCAAAACTACACATTTCTAAACTTTTTCTTTTTTCTAGTAACTGCTCCTTTTCGGTAAATTTATTCGGTCTAAAAATAGTCTAGGATGGAATTAGTTAAAATCGAATGCAGAGCGAACGGGTCTCAAACTCGCCACGGTGTCACTTCACGTGAGCACCTCTTCAGCTTACTGATTAGGGGAGATCACTGCGTTGTAGGTTGCGGAAGTCATTCGATATGTATACCTATACTCGTTTGTTATCAATCACTTTTGCAAACAGTTTGGATCCAATGTGTTTGATACTGGTATTAAGATCTTGAACAAAAATGAAGACAATTAAAAGTATAGAAGATAACAATTTTACGGACAATTGATCATTTTCCTGTTGAGATTTCCCTGCAAGAAATAATGACAGCATGAATATGTATTAGCAACATTATTATAATGGCATATGTACACATGATAAAGCTTTAGTATCGGTAGAAACTGGAATATTTATCAAACAGAACAGACCGTGATCAGACGCCCCGACAGGTATGGGTCCATGCTTATAAAGCTTTTAGTTGAGTCTTAGTTTCGTCCTCAGGCTTTTGATTGGTCAGATTTGAGTTCTCAAGCTTTTGATTGGTCAGATTTGAGCCAAAGGCTCAAATCTGACCAATCAAAAGCTTGAGAACGATCTCAGACTCAACTAAAAGCTTTATAAGCATGGACCCTGGTCTGGGTCTACTTTGTTTGCAAAAGTTGTATTAATGAAATGGTTCAGTAAACCATACAACCAGATCGCAGCAGATACTAGAACGTTAAACCTTACTTAGATGTGAATATTCTTGTCTGTTCAAACTTTTAGTTACTCATGGTGTGTTCAAAGTGACTCAAACTTTTGAGAAACTACCGACCCAGTGTCAAACTGCGAGCTACTGGGCGTCTCATATGGATCCAAACTGTTGCAAATGTAGGTCAGGCCACGCTTGGTATGGGTCAAACTCCTGCAGGAGCCGTCTGATCTGGATGTTCCCTTTTTGTAAAGGCTTGATAAGGTGTTTATATGAGGGAACGGGATAAACAAGACGAAAGAACAATGGTTGACTTACCAGAGCACTGACCCAGGTCTCGGCATCGTGACTAAAGTGGTAACAGGAGTCTCCATTCTGTTCGAACTGTGTTGGACACTGACCTAAATACACATGTAGTAAGTTAGAATTAATCTGGCTGGCATCTTAGGAAAACATTGTAAACAGTGAAGATACAGATCTCGTATTGCTCTAGCATAGTGACTGATTGTGTAGTTTTATAAAATTGTATAGTTTGGATGAAACAGAAAGAGAGGAGGAATATTTTTATGGAACCAGTTGTGCTATTGTGGTTTCGGCCAAACTTTACACAGCTATTTTCTTACTACAGGCGTTCGGCTCATGAAATATGTCTAAAATAAGTTAAAATGTCCCTAAATTGACGTTAAAATAAAGCTTGGAGCATTTTGAGACAAACTGAAATTTCGTATCTTCTATAGAAGATACGAAATTTCAGCTTTGTCTCAAAACGCTCCAAACATTATATATAGAATATACGAAATTTCAGCTTTGTCTCAAAATGCCCCAAACTTTATGTTTTCGGCTCCAAATGTTACAAAACGTCAATTTAGGGACATTTTAACTTATTTTAGACATGCACGAATTTCATGAGCCGAACGCCTGTGCTTATTACCATTTGTGCATTTTATGATAACCCAAGTCATCAGTGTGGACACAGATGAGACGCATAATGACTCTGTATCTCACCAGGCCCCGAGGGGATAAAACTGTATGCTTGAGTCTGAGCTTGCTCAGAATCTGACCAATCAGATACTTGAGATTGATCTCAGACTCAGACTCAGAACTTTTATAACCTTGGACCAAGGATCTAAACTATTTTACACTGAGATTGCATATTTGTAGAAAAAAGAAATGTCAGCATTGTTTACGTCGCAGATAAACCCATTACCTTTATTTTTAGATACAACCTCCTTGAATAAATCTGCCGAAACATTAGTACATTAACTAAAGAAAATTAAACAGTTAGAATGTTGTAGTTTGAAACCATTGTGATAAATATAGCATTTGCTCCTATAGGCATAAATGCTCTATTTATTACAATGGTTTCACAAAGTGACGTTTACAGAGTCGTCTATATGAGGGAATGGGTTACGTTTTGAACGGGTGGCCATACATTTTCCTCCATGAGTTGATGGTTTTATTAGACTAATTAGTATTCATGATGTCATTATTTTTTAATAATATTCAATGAGTTAACGATTAATTACCTGATATGTTTAATAATGGCATTTGACTAAAGAGAGTTGTGGCCACGGTAGAAACTTTAGAATCAGATCCAGAACAACAGACAAAGATCCGCAGGGCCTACTAAAAACTAAAAGCGTCATTTCTCCACCAAACCCTATGTTGTGATCACTCTTTAGAATCGGTTCCTTGAGACGATTCTAAGAAGTGGTCACAACATGAAGTGTGGTGGAGAAAATAAAGGCGTTACTCTTGAAAACATTTAATTTACGCATCTTATCAAGGCCACTGTAGATCTATGCTATTCCATAAGCTAAAATAATATCTGATCAGACAGTTCCTAAAGCAGCAGTTTTATCTGGGTCTTCTGTGTTTACGTATGTGTTTTTATGCGCCTTCATCAACTGAAGGGTTACACCACTCCTAATGGTATGGCTAGTAGTAATAGAACAACTTCTGAAAGTTCATATCCTTTACACGCATGAAATGTAAGACACATACAGTAGAATCCCTCTAAAGCGACCACTTAATGAATAAACATAGAGGAGCTTTCTGGATTACTTTTGTCCAGCATTAAGCTACCACCTGCATCTAACACCCAGAAGTATACCTCTTTTAGGTGGTCGCATTAGCGGGGTTTTTACTGTAATTGTAAAAATCTATACAAACAGCTTGGATCAAGATCATACCCAGAGTAACTCCGTGCCTGGTCCAGAACCAAAGTGGTGGACTCAAAGAACGTACTAATTCTAACCAAAATCTAAATAAAATCAGAACAAACGGCAAATATTGCAGACGACAGTCGTCAGCAGGATAGTAGATATCTACAGCGATTACTGTTTCTTGGTCTAAGAAGCGTGTGGCATCTCATTGTAGCTTAAGAGCTTAATGCAACAGGATGAAAATAATACTGAAAACTCACTAAGGAGGTTCTATATTAACCCGCTCACCGCCAATGTCGCAAAAATGCACCACGACAAATAGTGCAGTCCCAGATCAGACGCCGCCTTTTCAAGGCAGCGTCTGACCAGGGACTTCACTTTTTGTCTATGTCTGTGTTTTATTTCTTTGAAATGTGCAGTTATCTATCTTATTTCCTTATCTTACAGAATGGTTTAAAGAAATTGGATTGCAGACGACAATTAGAAATTTGGCGCCGAAAGGGTTAAAGGCAGTCAGTGTTTGATTCTCCTTTTTAATAAAAAAAAAAAGCCTCACATTCATGCAACACATTATCATTATATAAAGTGTTGGTGGTTTTTTTTCTCATTTGAATTTTTATATAAAATTCATCTGTTACTATTGCATGATTGTTGTTGTCTCGACCACAGAATCAAGCACCGGGAAATCCTGCAGCTGACTGTAGGAAATGAGCTAGTTTCAAACAATACTTTCCCACACCTTGTTGTGTGTCGAGACAAAATCTAAAGAGTCAAATATGCTTGGTATGTGGATAAGTATAGTAGGAGCTTTCCAATAGAAGCTTTTCGTATTACTTTCGACCTGCATTAAGCTACCACCGGTCTTAAAGATCAATATTTAGACGATTTTCTAATGGTCGCTTAAGAGATGTTCTACTGTACTTAGTGTACAAGAGTTAATGAAATGATCCATGTATAGAGTCTCCACTATATAACAAACCTGCAACGAACAACACGTTAAGTCCCAGGACCACCAATTTCAGCATCATTTTGTTAAACTAAGTTCACCGACAGACGAGTTATGCCACTACTTCCAAACTATTGGTTCTCTCTTTTATCCATTGACTGCTTTATCTCTGTCACAAATTTTGCACTCCATATAGAGATAGTTTCTACAATGACCGAGGCTCCGACATTGATATCAGTTGAAATTATAGTAAAACCATCTAATGCGACCATCAAAAAGGGGCAAAAATATGGGTAGCAGAGGCAGGTGGTAGCTTAATGCAGGACGGAAGTTATGCAGAAAGCTCCTATAGGAGCTTTCTGCATAACTTTCGTCCCGCATTAAGCAACCACCTGCTTATTAAGACAGCTATGGTTATTTAAGTGGTCGAACTAGAGAAGGGTTCTACTGTAGGTACCATATTATTTTTACAAAGGGGACATCTGATTACTTTACAAGTACAGTAGAACATATCTTAAGCGACCATTAATTTATTGAACATAAGTGACTTAAAAGCATGTGGTTGCTTAATGCGGGGGGGGGGGGGGGGGGGGGGGGTAATGCGGAAAGCTACTATAGGAAATTATTGCATTACGTTTTTCCTGCATTAACCCTTTCCCTCAAACGTGTTTGCACGCATCTGCAAATAGAGTAGACCAAGATCAGGTGGCTTCTATAGGAGCCGTCTGATCAGGGTCTGATCTGTTTGCTAATATAATTTGATTGATCTGCTTCTTTGGTTTCTAAAATGGCTACAATGACCCACCTTCCATATTTCATTATAACTATATTGTCTATGAATATTCAGTAGCTATTGAAATTTGGAATAAACATAGAACAGGGGAAGGGTTAAGCAATCGCCTAAAATATACGTCCATAATTACCTCTTTTTAAGGGTAGGGGATGTCCCTACATTTGACGCGTTTCATAAACACTTAAACTATACAAAACTCATTTGTTTATATGCTCAAAAGTAGTATATCGCAAAAAGCCCCATCCAATTACCATTGATAATGACAAAACATCCATGTGTTTGATAGCGCCGATCCCGGTTTTACTTCCCGATGTTTCAGTTTTATTCGGGTTGAGTTTTAGTTTCGTAACGGTTCGCCCTATTCGCGATCCTCCGACCACTTCCGAGAAATCTATTACGTAAACAATGGAGGGATCGGGTGATCATCGGCAAAACGCGGAAGAATTTAACGGAAAAGGTCGATAATATTGTGTTGTAGAACAAAAATTATCAGTATTGATGAAATCGGTTTATTTGTATCACAGGGGCATATTTCGATATAAGTTCAAATCGGGAACCTTCATAATAATGATAGAGCATAACAAATACCAAGTTTTATGATATTATTGAAAATATGCGATCATTGTAGGGACTTCCTCTTTAATTAAGACAGACTCTACTGGATATCGAAAATGGTTATTTGACTACCTATATATAAGTGGTGGTACGCATAGCAGGTACCCAGTGTCTGCATGACTTGGCCATTTGCCTCATGAATATTTATATAAGAAATAATGACATCATACATATATTAATCAGCTGATTTTTCATACTGGTGTATGAATACATAATTGTTTTCTCTGGCTGAAACTGTATAGTTAATTCTATATAATTCCATAAACAGAACAGATACTGATCAGACGGCTCCTACAAGAGCTTCTTATCTGAGTATTCTGTGTTTGCAATGCGTAAAAAGGCGTTTATATCATTTAAAGCATATACATGTGTAAGTGGTCATTAAGTTATACATGCATAAAAAACAGGAAACAGCAGACCTTATTACGTTTCAACTAAAACAAGTCCTGACAACAGACTCGAATGATGCGCATCATGTAAAAATATGTCACGTGATTGTCTTCCGTAAAAATGTACCGTGGTTGAATGTTCTTCACTTTCATTACAAAAGAATTGACACCACTTTACTTGCCGGTAAACTGAATTCAAATTATTTATAAAAAATCCTGACTGCATCCATGGTTTCCAAACGTTTCGAAACCTGGCTGTCAAATGCAACGAACAAATGTCTTACAGATATTTTTCTGCATTGATAAATAGGTACTTGCTTAAAACATATGTGCGTATTAAGTGACCACTATAGTGAGGTTTCAAAGCATGTTAATTTTGAAAACAAGTGTAACGCTTTGAATCTGCTATTGAACCCACGAGATATACATCTGAACTTCGATATCTCGAACTTCAAGGGACTATACAAAATACTTCGAAATGACG
The DNA here is from genome assembly GCA_963576725.1 of Azorinus chamasolen. NCBI lineage: Eukaryota > Metazoa > Mollusca > Bivalvia > Cardiida > Solecurtidae > Azorinus > Azorinus chamasolen. The sequence continues at coordinate 1,738,584 of OY755248.1, forward strand.
GAAGTTCGAGATACCCGATTTCTAATCTGGACACTTTCTCAAGTTCACAGCTTAATGTAGGTCTAAAGTAATGCTGACCGCTCCTACAGGAGCTTTCAGCATTACTTTAAACCTGCATTAAGCTGTCACGTGTGTTTCTTGATAATGCTTAGTGATATACTTTAGAATAATTCTCTATTGTAAATTTTGGAAGGACCGAACGTTTAGTTCGAGTTATCCGAGTTCGATTGATCGAGATTCCACTGTATGTCGACCAACATTATGTGTTTGTGCACCACACAGTTTTTCACACCAATTCTCCTCACCCTAACGTTTGTTTCTGGACCACAAGTCAAGTAAGGTAAAGGGCAATATACATATAGATAAATTTGACACAATGAACCCACTTTTAATGTTTTAGATAAGAACTGTGCCAATGTTGAGAACTAGGACATTGTGACATGTTATTGCCCGTTACGCTGATAAGGATGAGCATTTGTATGTGAGCAGTCTTCATATACTGGCCGTGTTGTTTTATCATACCTGAAGACACTCGCTGAAAAAATGGCACTGCAGTTGGTTCTCTTCTTGGCTCTTCAAGTACTGTACGTCTCAGGTAAACCTTCTAATTTTTCCTAATTGTTTATAATTAGAAACTGTTTGCTGTCATTTTCGAATTCATAATAACTTTGCAAACTACTCGGATTCTGATGTGACGACGAGTATATTGGCGTCTCATCAATATCCAAACTGTTTACACAATGATAATACAGTAGAGCCCCTCTACTGCTACTACTTAATGAATAAACATGGGTGTCTTTATACGCAGGTGGTTGCTTAATGCAGGAAAAAAGTAATACAGAAAGCTCCTAGAGCTTTCTGCATTACTTTTGTCCGGCATTAAGCTACCACCTGCATCTAGCCCCAGAATTATACTTCTTTTAGGTGGTCGCATTAGCGGGATTTTACTGTATATTGAAGACAAAAACTCTATTTTTAACAAGCAGCAGACTTGCAACATCCAATCTGTTTGATGTAATGGTTATGTTTTAAGACTCTTAAAACGTTGGCAATATATGGTCGAATACGTTAGTACCTTTATAACTACTCACATCTCATTTGCATCCAGACTGACACCGGGACCTTACCATCTCATTTGCATCCAGACTGACACCGGGACATTGTATGTGAAACAAAGAGATAACTATATTTGTTTCTGAATGGAAAAAAAGACGACAATAATTTTGTTTTCGGGTGATAATGTAAAACATGTTACATATTTTTCCGGGTGTCTATTTCAAAAGAGTAGTCATTTTTTGTTTTACCAGCAAAATGTTCAGATGGGACACAGCCCTTTAAGAACTCGTGTTACTACTTTAGCCATGACGCAGAAGAGTGGTCGTCAGCGGAGGTAAGTCGTATGTGATTGGCAGTCGCTGCGAACGTTGGGTGTATGTTAGACCTATAGGTCTTATTTGAGTTAAACGCCTTATTATAACAGTTTGCAAAAATATCAAGAATTGCAGAGCAACTGATAAATGTGCATACTCAAATACTAAAATCGTCTTTTCTCCATCAAAGCCAATGTTGTGACCACTCATTAGAATCGTCTCTTCGAGAAATAAAGAAGTTAATCTTGAATGTTCCAATTTACGCATCAAATGTGGATGTCTGAAGATGGTCTCCCTTGTTGTAGAATGTGTCAACTTTACGTATCTTTGGTACATGTAGATGCTCATCTCATGAATTGTAGTTTCCCTCTATTTTAGCACAGAATATATACCTGTACGTGTGCATCATTTCTTGGGGCATACCGTCTTTGTATTAACCCATTCCGACATATTGACGACTTTTGACGACTTTGTAAAAGTCAATTTGTGAAACCATTGTGATAAATAGAGCATTTGCTCCTATAGGAGCAAATGCTCTATTTATCACAATGGTTTCAATCTACAAAATTCTAAAGTGTTCCTTTTCTCTAGTTCATGCTCCTTTTTGGTAGATTTATTCAAAGAGGTTGGCTCTAAAAATAGCCTATGAGGTAAAGGGTTAAACAGTTGGAATTCTAATGAGCCGCATGGTCATGCAGCTTCTCATCCGGATCCAACTGTTAACAAGGGCATTTCATATTATTTCCATTTGCATACTTTAGTTTACATTATTATGTACTGAATCCTTCATTTGTGTGTTTTAAATAAAATTACAATATCTATTAACATTTTAAAAAGTCGCAAGCCAGAGGTTTACTTCCTTATTCCAATACATATACACCCACATCCTATTGGGTGCACATATGCTTAACTCACTGACGCTCAGGGTCCCTTAAAAGGGACATAGGGAAACCGCGTAGTCTGCACTGTTCGTTCGTGTATTTGTTTTCATCGGGTTTTACGTGGCTTTAACAGCATTTCAGTCATATTGCAACACCTAGATAACCACAGGTGGAGGAAGACCTCAGATGTTCTTCCATGTACGGGACACATTTCGGGCAGAGAACATCCGAATAGAACCACCGACTTCCTGCAAGCCAGCTAGAAGGCTTACTCACACGAACAAATGCACTGCTTGCTGTAATCATCCATGTCAATATCTTATACAGGCAAATACATGTATTGTGTGTGTTGCGTTCCTCAACATTAAAATTTGATGGGTTCCAAAAAATGATCTGGACAGACTTTCCTTCAAGAATATGCGAAAAATTGGTAAACGGAAAACCAACGAAACTTAATTTTCGAGTATGAAAACGAAACGGTAATTTCAACTCTTTGCATTTAGTGCAAAATATTACTGATATACTTTACAACCATATTGATTCCCCAAAATTAACAAAATTAGTGTCTGAGGTATAATGAAAACCTTGCAAACAGTTTGGATCCAGATGAGACGCCGCATAATGCGTCTCCTCATGGTCCAAACTGTTTGATGCTTTGACCAAAGAAATGAGAGAACATTTATTTTAAGAGAATTGTTGCAGACAAAATAATTACTTAGCGTGCAAAGATTTAAATGTACACGACTTTAATGAACATAAATAAATTGTACAGTACCTTATAGACTTAGGTATCTTGCTCCAAGATCGTATGTAATCGACCTTTATTCAGAGCTATATATAAAGGCGAGACCCAAATACTAAAATCTTCATTTCTTCATCAAACCCTTTACTGTGACCACTCTTTAGAATCGTCTCTTCGAGACGATCCTAAAGACTGTTCACAGTATAGGAGTTGGGGTAGAAATAAAAGAGCTATATTTAAAAATGTTTAAATACACACATCTTATAAGGACCTCTGTTTATTTCAGTTTATTTGTTCAGAATTCCTCAACGGCCATCTGGTTGAAGTAAACGACGAAGCAGAGAATAACTTTCTCCTTGCCACAGCCAACACTGCACACTGTACGTATCATGTTTGAACATATGAGCATGTTCAAATCAGTACGTATCATGTATGAACGTGGAAGATGTTCAAGCGTGTATGTATCATGTAAGATCATAAATCATGAACATGTTTAAACGAGTATGTATCATGCATGAACATATCAAACGAGTACCTATCATATTTGAACATATGAACATGTTGAAACCAGTAGATATGTCAATTTAAACACAATTTCACGCCTTTGCAAACAGAGTAGACCCAAAACAAACGGGTCCTGTAGGAGCCGTCTGATCAGGGTATGTTCTGTTTGCTTATGAAATTACAAATGTATTTAGATCTAATTCTCTAGTGTCTACTATGTTCATTTCCAGTTTCTCCGTGGTGTGGCATACATATGTTTCTTGTTGTATCATTCAGATCCCTACTGGCTTGGAGCCAATGACATTCAAGTTATAAACCTTTGGAGATGGACAGCCTCAAAAACCAATGTCACCTACAGCAACTGGGGTCCAGGGGAACCTAATAACATGTTACAAAAGGAAAACTGCGTCTCGTTCGCAACTAAAGGTCTCTGGAATGACTTGCCATGTAGATTACCAATCAACTTTATCTGCGAAATTCCGCAAATTTGAATAAATTGAATAAACCCCGATTATCTGTTGTTGATTTTTTTTTTCAAATCTGAACTGGTCATACAATAATCAATTTTCCGTTATCGCCGTTATCCTGTAAATCACAAAGAACGCAAATCTCACCGGAATCTAAACTGGTTCATACTAATTTCTTATAGTTAGCGCAGGCAAACATGTTTATGCATGCAATTGTTTCAAAGACAATAGCTTAGTCCTCATACATGACCACTGACGTTCGTGTGTCTGTGGCATCGAACTATGTTAAGAACATTTTTCTGGTGGGAACTACCATTCCATCGTATGAATACTCGTCAGTTTAACCCAGTTGCTCCCACGATCCCATATTGGGACGTAGGCAAACAGTGTACACTCTGATCAGACGCCGCATAATGCGGCGTCTGATCAGAGTCTACACTATTTGCTGATAGGAATTTCAATATAAAACAAAACGAAATTGAAGGCACCCCTTAGATAAAACGTGGACTAATACAATATTTAAACATGGAAGAATACACTGGGAGCAAATGGCTTAAAACAGGGTCTTCCTTACGTCTCATCTGAATCCTGTGTTATGCCCAGAGGTTAGATGTATGAAACTTTCTCAAACTTTTTACGCATTTGCAAACAGAGTAAAGCCAGATCAGACGGCTCTTAAAGGAGCTGTCTGATCAGGGTCTGCTACATTTGCTTATGAAATTTTAATAGACAAACACCAAAAAGCCTGTATGCATATAACACAAAATCAGCTATTAACAATTCATGACGTCATTATTTCTGACATAAATATTTAACAGGGAAAGGGTTAAGAGATATTTTACAGTATTTCCCATCAATGAATCTTTAGACTTTCCTCATCGCCTTCAATTTTCATTTAACTTAAAGTTGATGAAAACAATCGAGAGCCGCGTGCGGCGACAACCTAAATTAAAACTTTTTGAAAAATATTAACACATTCCCTCATATTGACGACTTTTGACGACTCTGTAAAAATCACTTTGTGAAACCATTGTGATAAATAGAGCATTTGATCCTATAGGAGCAAATGCTCTGTTTATCACAATGGTTTCAAACTACAAAATTCTAAAATTTTCATTTTCCCCAGTTAATGCTCATTTTCGGTAGATTTATTCAAAGAGGTTGTATCTAAAAATAGCCTTTGAGGTAATGGGTTAAAGGCCATAACTCCATTTGTTTTAGTCAAGAGTTAGTGTTCTTATGTAGGGACCTTCTCCTCAATGAGATCTACCCACCTATGAAGTTTAATGTTGATACCTCTTATACTTTACGAGTAATGAGCTACATTAACCCTTTCGCTGCCAAACTATGTCGTCTGCTAACTTTGTCGTCTGCTACAAATTTTCATTCTTTTGATTTTCTTCATTTTTGTTTCAAAAACATAGTAACAGTAACAAACAGTTTGGATCCTGATGAGACGCCGAGTTACTCGGCGTCTCATCTGGATCCAAACTGTTTGCATAGGTAATCACAGATCCGGCATTGGCAGCGAAAGGGTTAAAGTTTTTGCACAACGACTACTACAACTACGACCCTGTGATCATAATAGCTTGACGGTTTCTTCGAAACAGATGAGCTAAAATGAATTCAAAATAAGGTAACATGCCCATCTTACCACATATAATTTACATGCAAATAAGTTAAATATACCGTTCAATGGTGTCAATCAAATATAACGGACATACAGGTATATCGAATGATTATTTCTTGTGTGCAAAAATTTGAATCTTACGACAGATTCCGGCCAATGGCGAAGGCTGTTCCGTTGGCTTCCGTAGCAATCCATTTTTCTAGTTTTTTCGACACAAACAACCATTTACTGACCGTGCTGTTTAGCGTTACATAAGTGTTAAGGTACATAGATTCCAATTTTGAAGTCAGTTCGAAACGCAAAATTTGCGGAAATTTGCGCAGCATACATATTTAATGTCAAATGGAAACTATGCCGTTAACATATACCTTATAACAAACACAATATACAACTGTTACCATTAACAAGTGTGTAACATGTTGTAATACAACTGTTGCTGTCGAGTAGTAATTTCCGACTGTGGTTACACTTTAGGATTAACTCTACCGTAGGGTTCGTTGACATACATAAATAAGACACCGACAGAAATGTCAACATAAATAAGACACCGACAGGGAAGCTGGTGTTTAGTTCGGCATGTTTACTAATGAACATAACACAACATGTGTAGCTTTGAATAAGAGGTCCAGATAAGATCCGTAAATTGAAACATTCTCAAAAATATATAAATATATCCATCAATTCTCCACCAAATACTATGATGCGACCACTCTTTAGACGATCACAACATAGGGTTTGGTGGAGAAATTATGATTTCAGCATTTGAGTACGCACCTTTATCTGTTGCTTCAGATTACTTGCTGATATATACATATTATTCAAGAGCACCAAATTATCTATGGTTCGGACCAAAGAACAATTCCCTGAAATCTCCTGATAAATGCAACAAATATGCCAAAATATTTCTGATTTTAATGTAACAAGCAAATTCGTAGAATTGATATCCCCTGCCAAAGGTATTACCTAATCAAACGGCAAACAATGGTGGGGGTCTTATCTTTAGATCAATTTAAAACACGAGGGCTATGATAGCCCTGGATCGCTCAACCAGGTTTTACTTGCCTTTGATACATACTGATACCTTAAATAGATATTTTGACCAACTTTATGAATATTGGGCCAAATTACTGCTTTCCACGACAATCTTTAATAATTGTGTACAAGTTTTGATACTGAATGAGTCACAGCAAGGGGAAATGTGCCTTATTGTATTAACAAAAAGTATAGACCTAGACTGGCTGTCGCATCTCCGCTGTGGCATTTGATCCAGTCTTACTACTTTTTGCATTAGTTGTAGTTTGTATATACTCCATATACAGTTTATTCTCTCTACATATCGGATTGGATGTTGCATTGGTGACGTGGTTGCTGATCTGTTTCTGCACTGTTTGAAGCATAAGGCCTATTTTATCTTGACACTGCTTGAATACGAAAGCTGTATAAAGCATTTTCAAGTACTTAATGCAAAACAATATTGAATGCAATACAGTATCCCTCTGCTTTCAGCAGGGGATAAGGGCAATACATATATGAGTTTTGTGTATCAAAGGGGAACAACCCCTAAAAAGCTGCATGTTATCTGAAAAAGTAATATATGGGAACGATGCCATGGCAATAACAAATATCCATGTTGAGTTTCATTGAATTCTGTCAATCCGTTACAGAAATATAGAATTGGACGGAAAAAAATACATGATTTTTGAGTATCAAAGGGCAATAACTTCTAAATATTACAAGTGATTTGGAAAAATAATAAATGTGAATGATGCCCCAGTGATAACAAATATTCATATTGAGTTTCATTGAATTCTATCTATCTGTTACAGAGATATGGCATCAGACGGAAAAATGTCATTTTTGCGTATAAAAGGGCAATAACTCCTAAATGTCGCAAGCGATCTGGAAAAGTAATACATGGGAACGATGCCCCAGTTATAACAAATATTCATTTCGAGTTTCATTGAATTCTATCAATCCGTTACAGAGATATGGTATCGGACAGGGAAAAAATGTATTGTTTGTGTATAAAAGGGCAATAACTCCTAAATGCCACAAGCGATCTGGTAAAGTAATACATGGGAATGATGCCCCAGTGATAACAAATATTCATGTAAAGTTCCATTGAATTCTGTCAATCCGTTACAGAGATATGGTATCGGACGGAAAAATGTCATTTTTTGCATATAAAAGGGCAAATACTCCTAAATGCCACAAGCGATCTGAAGAAAAAATACATGGGAACGATGCCCCAGTGATAACAAATACATGTATTCATTTTGAGTTTCATTGAATTCTGTCAATCCGTTACAGAGGTACGGCATCGGACGGAAACCTATAGGAACAAATGCTCTATTTATCACAATGGTTTCACAATGTGACTTTTACAGAGTCGTCAAAAGCCGTCAATATGAGGGCATGGGTTAACAGAGAAATTAAAATACGACACGCAATTTACGCGTGGCACGTTGCCTGCAGGTGGTGAGCATCTGTGCCAAGTTATTTATTTCAAACTCCTCACACGTATGATAAAGCTACGGTCCTGGCATGAACATCATTGCACTACGTATATACCACATTTGACTTACGAGTGTGACCTCTACATTGAAAGCAGATACCTGGGTCTTGCACGCGGCACGTTGTGGTGAAATTCAAATTCCTCCTATCCGAAACGTGCATGTGTATACATGTATCTGAAAGATCGGTTTGGATCCCTTGTTTGACCTACATATGTGATCTTGAATGTAGGGACATGGTCTTTCACGCGCCCGTCGTTTTCGTATAGTGAAACACTGGATCAAGTGATTTAACCCTTTCCTCCATAAATACGCCTTTCTATGCCTCTGCATCATGGGTCATGCAAAAAGTTCTGTCATTGGGTTCTGATTTCTTAAGTGATACGTGTAATTAAAAATATTTTTATTACAAACCTTCGAAGTATTCCCCCTTTACCGAAACACATTTTGTAACCTTTTTACCCAGTCCCGAAAAGCGAAAAAATAGGTATCTGATGGAGACACTGATAGATAGCGCTGCCAAGAGAACTTCTGGACTTATATTTCTTTCCAGGAACATTTTCTTCAGTCTAGGAAATAAGAAAAAGTCACAGGGGCTCAGGTCAGGTGAATAAGGGTGGATGGTTTACAACTTTCACATTTTCAGAAGCCAGAAAAGACTTAACAGCCTCGCACTTGTGAGAGGAGGCGTTATCATGTATAAGATGGACACCTGTCCATCCTTTGCTTGGACGTTTCTTATTGTAAAAATCTTTGACTTTCTTTAGTACAGAGTTCTTGTAGAATCGTCCAGTGACTGTACGACCAGATGGGCAAGGCGACTGGCCCACTCGAATTAAAGAATATTGCGTACATCTTTTTTGAACTTATGGTTCTCTTGGCAATACATGGACGTTTCTGGTCTTTTCGCTTCCATTGCTTATTATCAGCCCTTCTCTGTGGCTGAAACATGTGTACCCAGGTTTCGTCACCTGGCAAGTTAGAAATAACCCGACTATCACAACCTTTGTATGTTTTCAAAAGTTCCCGGGCACTTTCTTTTGTTCGTCAGTGAGCAAATGAGGTACCCACCTAGCGCAAACCTTTCTCAGGTCCAAACCCTTTTTTCAGAATTGTTTGCACGCTGCCTTCTGATATGCCAGTACAACTAGCTATATCTTTCACAGACAACCGCGCATCCTGCTCGACCACAACCTTTACAGCAGCGATGTTTGCCTTACTAACAGAGGTTTTAGGTCTACCAGGACGGGTGTCATCTTCAACAGATTATTTCCCAGCTTTAAAAGCCTTGATCCACCTAAAAACTGTGCGTATTGAAATGGCATTAGGTCCATATATACAACACAATTCTTCAACTATCTGCTTTGAATCTATATCAAGTCTAATGCGACATTTGATATAGCTACGAATTTCAGCCTTTTCGTCCATTTTACATTGAGACATTGGTCAGTGTATATGATTGCGTGTATTTAAATTTGAAATAACTCTGTCATTTGTAAAGCAATTTGCACGAAATAAACGGATATCGTTAGATAGTGAACACACTATTCAGGTGCAGTGAAGCGTTTTAAAATATACATGGTTTAAAACTACGGAAACCCGTTAGTGACAGAACTTTTTGCACGACCCTCGTATGAAACCATTGTGATATGAGCAAATGCTCTATCTATCACAATGGTTTCAAAACTACAAAAAATCTAAAAATAATTTGGTTTCTCTAGTTAATGCTCCTTTTGGGTAGATTTATTCAAAGAGGTTTGATCTAAAAATAGCCTATGAGGGAATGGGTTAAAAATCTTGACAAAGTTTCAGCCTGGAAACGAAATCAGTAGCTCGATGTACCTCTCTTGTCTCTGTCTCACACAAACAGGGTTGTTGAAATATGGTCAGTAGTTGTTAAACAATAGTTCCGACAAGAGTCTCACACCACCTCCGACGGACAAACCAACTGACTGACTGAGATGGCGTCACCTATATACCCACTAAACGTCGTTTGCGGGGGATATCAAAATCAAGAAATAAGAAATTTATAACATTTTATTGCTTTTCCCTACAAAAATACTCAACAAAACAGTCTGATGTTATATATTATTTTTATCCTCAGGGGACAGGTTTCCGTATTCATAACAAACTTCAGTTCAGCAATCAATGTCTAGACTAAAGAGTTCAGAAACATACTTAATACAAAATGTTGCTAATGATATTAGCACAATGGGTAACACGTCATCAGATTTATCTGATTGTCAACAATGTTGAGCCTTATAGCAAAACTGTTTCACCTAGAACATATGGTACACTAAAAGCAGTCTACAACGACATTAAGAATTAGTATTGTTTATGATTTGTAACACATTCCCTAGTACTGACGTCTTTTGATGCCTCTGTAAAAGTCACATTTTCAAACCATTGTAATAAATACAGCATTTGCTCATGTGTAGCAAATGCTCTATTTATCACAATTGTTTCAAACGACACAATTCTAAACAAATCCCCTTTTCTAGTCAATACTCCTTTCAATTGATTTTATTCAGAGGCCCGAGTCTAAAAATAGCCTATAAGGGCATGAGTCTTAAAAGAGCCTATGGGGGAATGGGTCTAAAATAGATTATGGGGGAATGGGTTAAGACAGATAATAGCATAATGCAGGATGAAAGTTATACAGGAAGCTCCCCTAGAACTTTTCTGCATTACTTTTGTTCTGTATTAAGTAACACCTGGTATTGTAGACCTACACATATCTGTTGTATGAAGTTTTGATGGCCTTCACAAAAATATGTACATCAGCTAAGAGGCTGAGTAACTCTGTATCTCATCAGGATTCAAACTGTTACACGTTTGTATTGTACTTTTCAACAGAAGTGAGTAAAAATTAACTTTGAAGGTCATTACTTTGTAAAAGCTTGTAAATTATAGAGAAGGCGCGTAGAGTTACAACAATTTTGCACTGATCCCCTGATCTATATATCCAAATACATTGACCCTTAACTTTTAATGCATTTGCAAACAGAGAAGACTCAAATGAGACAGAACCTGTAGGAGGCATCTGATCAAGGTCTATTCAGTTTGCTTATGGAATCAAATACATGTACAGTTAAAACTTCGATATCTAGAACTTCAAGGGACCAAACAAATTAGTTCGAGATAAGAGAGGTTCGAGTCATTCCTACCGTATGTAAATTTGCCATGATAAAATTCAGCAAATCAATATTTATGATATCATTAATTCTTACATGAATTAACATGGAGTACTGGGTCAACTACACTTAATCTTCATATACCCCTTTACTCCATGAATATTTATGCAAGAAATAACAATGACATGAATATGAATTAACTGGATTTTTTATAATGGCACTATGAACAAGGGGGTTTCAATCCTGACAGAATCAGTAGAATTATATCTATTTTATCTCATAAAGCAAACAGAGCAGACCCTGATCAGACCGCTCCTATAGGAGCGGTCTGATCTGGGTCTACTCTGTTTGCAAAGGCGTAGAAAAGGCGTATTTATGGAATAAAGGGATACTGTTCAAATATTGCTTCTTCATGAGGCATAAAAGGGCAGAAATGTAGAAAACTACACAATTGACATACTTTTTGCTTTAATACTTCTGAATGTAAAGTACAAAAACTGATGTTTGAAATACAACCACTGGTGATTAATTTTCCTGAGATCATGAAATGATGATCCAGCTAGTATCACTGGGCATTGTGTGTAATGATATTTCTAAACAGCGTAGACCCACCTAGAGCAGTTTGTATATTGGAATGTGTTTGTGGACTAAAAGTAGAATGCAATAAACTAAAGCTGCTTCTGAACAACAAACAGTGCAGAAGTTAATCAGATGTTCAGAACTCTTGGTCGGAGATACCTAGTATAAAGTAACGGTAAAATAGTTTCTGTAATTCTCTGCAAAACCCTATCTCTGAGGCAATTCTAAGAGGCAAGTTTTGGAAAAATTATATATCCAGCTTAGAGAGGAGAACTGACTACCATAGTCACTATGAGCGTCGGAGATTTCTTGTAATGGGTACATACCCATTTTCTAAAAGGTACATCATCTCTATTTAATGAGACACTGAAGTTAAGCTTAAAGTTAACCCATTCCCTCATAGGCGTTTTGGACCCAACCTCTTTGAATAAACCTACTGAAAAGGAGCATTTAATAGACAAATTATTTTTTTTGTAGAATTGTGTAGTTCTGAAACCATTGTGAGAAATAGAGCATTTGCTCAATATGGAGAAAATGCTCTATTTATTTATCACCATGGTTTCAAAACGTGTCGTAAGCCCCTTAAATTTCTTTTCTTTTTTTTGTAAAATCAACATATCGTTTACCAAAGGAAATAGTGAATAATAAATTAAATTATAAATAAATGATTTGTATTGTAACAGCTTCAGGTTAAATAATCTTCTTATCAATATATACATTCCCACCAAGTTTCAATGAAATCTGACCTAACATAGCTCTGGATGGATAAGCGTCTTATATACAGGGGTTATTTGAAAGTAACAATTAAAGGGCCATAACTCTGCTATTAATTGGTGGACTATAAGAACATTTGGTGTGCATCATCTACTGATCCATATATAAACTCCTATCAAGTTGGAATAGAATCTGACCAAGATATTCTAGAGTATGTCTACATACGGTTCTAAAGTATGTCTACAGATGGAGTAATTTCTAAAATAAAAGGGCTATTTGAAAGTACCAAAGGCCATAACTCTGTTATAAGTTGGTTGACTGCAATAGCATTTAGTGTGCATCATCCACTTACTCATATATACACTCCCATCAAGTTTCAATTCATTAACCTTTACACTGTTCTATGTTTATTCCAAATTCCAGAACCTACTGAATATGCATGGACAAAATAGTTATAATGAAATATGGAAGGTGGAACATCTTACAAAGCTATTTTAGAAACTACAGAAACAGAGCTATCAAATACCATTAGCAAACAGAGCAGACCCTGATCAGACGGCTTCTACAGGGGCCGTCTGATCTGGGTTTACTCTGTTTGCTGATGCATGAAAACACATCTACATCTACACTGTGTGCAATGACTAACTGCCCATCTAACTCATAGACCAGATCTAACTTTTGCAGTAGTAACAACCGTGTACCTTTTTTTTCATGCTAAGTAATTGTTGAACGTAAAAATTATCATGATTCATCTGTTGCAATAATGAGTTGAATTTTCACTCATTTTGCTTAACCCTTTCCTCCATAGGCTATTTTTAGACCCAATCTCTTTGAATGAATCTACCCAAAAGGAGCATTTACTAGAGAAAGGTAAAATTTTAGAATTTTGTAGTTTGAAACCATTGTGATAAATAGAGCCTTTGCTCCTATAGGAGCAAATGCTCTATTTATCACAATGGTTTCAAGAAGTGGTTATTACAGAGACGCAGAAAGGCGTAATTATGGAGGAAAGGGTTAAAAATTGGAGTTGGAGTGTCAAACATTTTGGATTCTGTATGATGAGATGCAGAGTTACTAACCTGTCTCTAATCTGGTCCCAGACTAGTTATAATCATTAATTCAGTTCAAGTAAGCAAAGAGATAATACATGTATAAAAATACATAAATCAAAACCTCTCTAAAGACGTATATAACTGGTAGTCTTTCACCCTTCCCCTCATATAAAGGCCTTTTCACACATTTGCAAACAAAGTACAGTAAAACCTTTCTATAACAGCCACTAAATTATGTTAATTAGTTGGTATATTAGGGCAGGTGGCTGCTTAAAGCAAGGTGAAAGTAAAACAGACTGCTCCTATAGGAGCGTTCTGTTTTACTTACACCTTGCTTTAAGCAACCACCTGCCTTTAACACAAAATACTTGATGTAATTTTGTGGCCGTTATGGAGAGGTTTTACTGTAGACCCAAATCAGATGACTCCTATAGGGGCCTTCTGATCAGGGTCTGCTCTGTTTGCTTATGATATAATATACATAGGATTCTGCATTTTCAGCAATGGCCAAACATTCTGGTGTGCATGTGCTATTATAACACATGCTATATTCCTGTTTCCATGTACTATTATAACACATGCTATATTCCTGTTTCCATGTGCTATTATAACACATGCTATATTCCTGTCTCCATGTGCTATATTCCTGTCTCCATGTGCTATTATATAAGTATATCTGTATGAATTAACTTCTGCAAACAGTTTGGATCCAGATGAGAAGCTGAGTACTTCAACATATCATCAGAATCCAAACTGTTTAACACTTTAATTGCATTTCTAAAAAGAAAAAAAAAAGATTATTTTTTTTTCAGAATTGCAGCAGACCTTTTTTTCAGTTGAAAATGATGTAGCATGCAAAGAGTTGTAGACCTATTTTCTGATATGGACTCCTATTCATGCCTCTACAAACAGAGAAGACCCAGATCAGACAGCTCCTACAGGAGCTGTCTGATCAGGGTCTGCTCTGTTTGCTTATGAAATAATATATTCCTGATTCTACAATTTCTGCCAAGGCCAAAAACTCCTGTGCTCATATACCAATGTGAAAATTCAGCTGGTAAATATCAAAAGATATCGTTCATCAGGGAAAGGGTTTAATGCGTTTCCACTGTGTATCGTTTTACATATTAAACGGTTTCAACAAAAAATCTAACACAAACAAACGAAAATAAATAATAATAATGAAGGCACCAAATGATGCAATGACAGTATATCCATGTGAATTCAAAACATACTCAGAGAATTAAATAAATGTGCATATTCAAAAACAAATATTGTCATTTATCTTGTAGTCACAACATAGGGTTTGGTGGAGAAATAAACAAACAATTCTTGAAAGTATATAACCCATGCCCTGATAGGCTATTTTTTTTTTAAAACCTACCTCTTTGAATAAATCTATTGAAAAGGAACATTTACTAGAGAAAAGGACAATTTTGGAACTGTGTAGTTTTGAAACCATTGTGATAAATAATTCTGCCATTATCAAAATGGTTTCAAAAAGTGACTTTTTCAGAGGCGTAGAAAGGCGTATTTTTGGAGGAAAGGGTTAAATTACGAATATTATCTTGGTCTCTGCGTACTGTCAAATTATGCATATTTCAAATAAACAGTGGTTATAATATGGACTTTGGCGGAGAAATACAGGAAATGATCACTTCATATATATCCATTGCATTAATTTTAATACGGTGAAAATTTAAAAGAGAATTGTTGGTTTAGACAAAACCTAAAGGATCAGATTTATATAGTTTTATATACAAACAGATCAGACCCTGATCAAATGTTCCTGCAGAAGCTGTCTGGGTTGGGTCTATTCTATTTGCAAAGGCATGAAAAGGCATTTATATGAAGAACAAGATGTGTTTGTGAAACACTATGCCCTCGATATGACCTTGATGTATGACCTTGACCTTAATAAGTAACTTCCATAAGTTTGAAGTATGTATGTGCAATGGCGCCAAAATTATCGCCAACGTCAAAGTTGGGGCCAAACCTACCTACCAACCAACAAACAGAGCAAAAACAATACCCCCCCCCCCAAAAAAAAAATATCCCAAATATAGATACACACATGATTGGCAATTGCCATTTATATGGTTATACACAAAACTTGTTACTGTCTAAAATGTGGTTACAACCATGATTTGCAATAATCGCAATCATTTTTTTCCAGCCAGGTTTGTGCATTTATTTCCCATAACCCTTTTCCCCATAAATACGCCTTTCTACGCCTGTGTAAAAATCACCTATTGAAACCATTGTGATAAATAGAGCATTTACTCCTATAGTATAGGAGCAAATGCTCTATTTATCACAATGGTTTCAATATTACACAATTTTAACATTTTCCTTTCTCTAGTAAATGTTCCTTTTGGGGAGATTCATTCAAAGAGGTTGGGTCTAAAAATAGCCTATGAAGGAAAGGGATAATAATGAAGTAACTCATTCTCTAACATGTATTGTTGTTGGCAAACTTTGTGGTTTCCACAATTATCCTTGTTTAATCATTTCTCTTTTCTTTCAAACTCACAGCATCAAACAGTTTGGATCCTGATGATACACAGAGTAACTCCGTGTCTAATCTAGATCCAAATGGTTCGCATAGGTACAAGTAATCAATGACTCACCATAGGCTATTTTTAGACCCAACCTCTTTGAATAAATCTACCGAAATGGAGCACTAACTAGAGAAAAGGAAATATTTAGAATTTTGTAAAACCGTTGCGATAATATAGGAGCAAATGCTCTATTTATAAGGCGTATTTATGGAGGAAAGGGTTAACCCTTTCCCTGTTCTAAATTCTATTAGCAAACAGAGCAGACCCTGATCAGACGCCTCCTATAAGAGCCATCTGATATGGGTCTACTCTGTTTGCAAATGCGTGAAAATGTGTTAATGTGAAGGAAAGAGTTAAAAACATAATTTTTAGCTTTATCAAAAATACAGTAACAACAGCTTACAAGGATTTGTATTTATCACAATTATGGTTAAAAGCTTATAGTTATTCAGGATATAATCACAACAGTCATTTATACAGCCAGGATATGTTGTTACCCTGATTTGAGTGACACCTATGCTTTGTAGTTAACTCTTTACTCCATAAGTATGCCTTTCTACACCTTCGCAAACAGAAAAAGACCCAGATCAGCATCTCCTCTAGTAGCTGTCTAATCAGGGTCTACTCTGTTTGCTAATGAAATAAAATAGATATAATTCTATAGATTCCGCCACAGCTTACAATTCATGTGTTCATGTGACAATCATAAACAATAATTTAAATCATATTCATGATGTCAATATTTCTTACACAAATTTTCATGGAGTGAAGGGTTAAACAAGCAGATTATATCTATGATTAATACTTGTCTCTTTCATTGCCACATATTGTCATTTGCTTCCATTATCATTCTTAAATGTTCTTCCTTTTGTTTAACCCTTTCCTCCTTAAATACACCTTTCTACGCCTCTGTAAAAGTCACTTAATGAAACCATTGTGATAAATAGAGCAAATGCTCTATTTATCACAGTGGTTTCAAATTACAAAAATTCTAAAATTTTCCTTTTCTCTAGTTAAAGCTCGTTTTGGGTATATTCATTCAAAGAGGTTGGATCTAAAAATAGCCTATGGAGGAAAGGGTTAAATAACAAAATCCAAGTGACAAGCAGCTTGGAACCTGATGAGACACCAAGTCTCATCTGGATCAAACTGTGGGCAAACATGATCACGGATTCGATATCAACAGTGAAAAGCTTAACACATTCCCTCCTAGTGACAAACTTTGGCACCTCTGTAAAAGGCACTTTTTAAACCATTGTGATAAATAGAGCATTTACTCCATAGGAGCAAATGCTCTATTTATCACGATGGTTTCAAAACTGCACAGTTCTAAAATTCTTCTTTTCTATAGTTAGTGTTCCCTTTCGGTAGATTTATTCAAAGAGGTTGGGTCTAAAAATAGCCTAGGAAGGAATGGGTTAAATATGGTTAAATAATGATCACAAGCAAGCTTACAGTGCACTTTGTACATGTCATCCTCACAAATATATTTAAAGTTATCAAAAATAAAGTTTATTGTTTGGATGTGTTTTTATCACAATTATTGCTACAGGGGGAACAATTACAAACATGATAAATTTGCTACAACCGGGACTTGGTAGTTCATACTAGTATGGCTATAGCCAGAATTTGTAGAACATATCAAATATATTTACAGCAAGGTATTACAAAGGAACCATAAGGCCAAGATCTCTCATTATAAAGATACTTTATCCTTTTACTTGATGAAAATTTATATCAGAAATAATGGCAATATTAACCCTTTACTCCATAAATACGCTTTTCTACGCCTTTGCAAACAGAGCAGACCCAGATCAGACCGCTCCCATAGGAGCCATCTGATCAGGCTTTGCTATGTTTGCTGTTAATATAATAGAGATATTATTCTCAGTTTCTGCCATGCGAGAGTAAGAGAGTTAATAGCCTGGCCTATTACTTATTACAAAACAGTAACAAATGAGGTTACATCCAAAATTTGCAACTATTACAATATTGTTACTGCTTGGTTTTATTGTTTTTACAAGTAAGGAACTAGGCAGGATTAGTTATCACAAATACGGTTACAACTTGGATTTCTTGGTAAAACAAAAAGATGAGAAAATCTTCAAAGCAGATTTCATGGTTACTAAAACGTCTTGTTACAGATAATTGGTAGATGATATTCTTTACCCTATCCTTCATAGAAACACTTTTTCACATATCTGCAAACAGAGTAGATCCAGATCAGGTGGTATAGGAGCCGTCTGATCAGGGTCTGCCCTGTTTGCTTAGGGTATAATATAGCCTGGATTCTACAGTTTATTTCTGATCAAAATTCCCTGTGTTCATATGCTGTTTTAATTAATATTAATTAAATATATAACAAGGAAAAAATTGACTTGGGCAGAGCCAAAGGCTAACGAATACCCCCACCTGTCTGCTTGTCAGAACACCTATAATCAATCTGAACATATGTACATACAGAAACATGAAGAGATTTAAATACAATACATGCCCAAACCTAATTTATGTAATAAAAATGAAGAATAATTCAGAGAAACAAGACCCTTTCATGAGGTTTTTGTCAAATCCAAAGTTCTAAAGCTACGTACCTTTTCAGAAAAACATTAAGTTCAAGGACAATAACTCTGACAAAAATTATTTAACCAGACCCATATTTGAAATTAAGCTGTACCTCATCTAGATTTAGCTCTATGTCAAATATGAAGTTAAAATAATCTCTTACCACTTCCAAAGAAAGACCGGAAAATTGAAAATTTGACAAAAAATTAAAGTTCAAGGGCCATAACTCTGTCAAAAACTATTTAACCAGACTGAGATTGGGAAATAAGCTGTAATTCATCTAGAGTTAGCTTTATGCCAAATATATAGTTAATATCTGCAACCACTTCCAAAAAAGTCTGGAAAATCCCAAATTTGAAGAAAAAAATTAAAGTTCAAGGGCAATAACTCTGGAAATAATTATTCAACCTGGCTGAGATTGTAACATAAGCTGTAACTTATCTAGATTTAGCTTTGTACTAAATATAGAGTTGATATCTCAAGTCACTTCCATAAAAAGTCCAGAAAACCGGAAAATATTGGCAGGGAACTAAAAAGGGGAGATAACTTCTGAAGTAGAGGTCCGATCATAATGGAAATATGCGGTGTACAGGTTTATATGGTCATATGGCTATATATGAACTTTCAACAAAATTGAATCAAAACTGTAGAAGAAGAAGGCCGGACAAAATTGTGTCCACGGACGGACGGACAACCTGATTCCAGTATACCCCCCCCCCCCCCCCCCCCAAAAAAAACTTCGTTGTGGGGGGTATAAAAAGGCAAACGACTGTCAATGCTGTTGAAGCAGGGGTTAAAAAAATTCACAAATCATGAAATCAAAGGGGGACACAATAGAACCCTCTAAAACAACCACTTAATCAATAAACATAGATATGTTTAACCCTCTACTCCATGAATATTCATGTAAGAAATAGTGTCATCATGAATATTATTTAGACTGATTGTTATAATAGCACATGAACTCAGGAAGTGTTGGCCATGGCAGAAACTGTAGAATCATATCTACATCATAGCAAACACAGCAGACCCTGATCAGATGACTCCTATACCAACCATCTGATTTGGGTCTACTCTGTTTGCAAAGGCTTAGAAAGACGTAGTTATGGAGCAAAGGGTCAAAAGAATCAAATATAATTCTATATGCGGACAGAGCAGACCCAAATCAGACGGCTCCTACAGGAGCCATCTGATCAGGGTCTACTCTGTTTGCAAGGGCATCAAAAGTTGTCTATATGAGAGAAAGGGTTAATCAAGTGGTCCATATAGACACCTTTTACTGTTAATCCATAAGTACCAACAGGTGATATCTTCACCAGAATAGGAATACATGCACTTATTACCAACATCCTGAGAAAATCATATGGCTCTCAAAGTTGATCCCATTTTGGACATTTATCAAATGTGTCTCATGATATGATATAACTGTATTTTACATGGTCTCCAACTACTTACAGCAGGGTATATATATTTTGGGAAAAATATTCTGTAATTTCATAATACAGTAAAGTCTCGCTACTATGACCACTCAAAAGAAGTATAATTCTGAATTTTTTAAAACAGGTGGTAGCTTAATGCAGGACAAAAGTGAGCTTTCTGTATCACTTTTGCCCTGCATTAAGCAACCACTTGCTTTTACATTCTCCTATGTTAAGCCTTCACTCCAGAAATACACCTTTGCAAATAGAGTAGACTCAGATCAGACGGCTCCAGTAGGAACCGTCTGATCAGGGTCTGCTCTGTTTGCTTTAAGAAATAATATACATGTAGATGATTCTACAATTCCTGTCATGGCCAAAATTTTATGTATTTAAATGCTATTACAATAATACATCCAATCAATAGTCATGATGCCATTATTTCTTACATGAATATTCATAGAGTAAATGCTTAACCCTTTCCCTCATGTAAACGTGTTTTCACGCATTTGCAAATAGAGTAGACCCAGATCAGACGGCTCCTAGAGGAGCCGTCTGATCAGGGTCTGTTCTGTTTGCTAATAGAATTTCACCTTCCATATTTCTTTGTAACTGTTTTGTTAATGAATATTCAGTAGGTATTGAAATTTGGAATAAACATAGAACAGGGAAAGGGTTAATAAATCATGTGGTCACTTTAGCATGACTCTATTGCATTGCAAGTAAATCATGTTGAGCATAATGTCATGCCCCAGTCAAATAAAAGCATACACATGTGAAATTTTACTGATATGATTGGATTGTTGAAGCTATATCCTTTCTAACAAGTTATTTAACTCCTTTACTTGAAACTCCTTCCTTTATACCTCTTGACAAATAGAGTAGACCAAGATGAGAGAGCTCGCTGTGGAAGCTGTCTAATGAGGGTCTGCTTTGTTTGCTTATAAGTATATGATACAGGTCTGATCTTCTACCATGGCTATAAAGTTCATTATTTTATACCTTTAACCCTTTACTCCATAGATACGCCTTTCTATGCCCTTGAAAACAGAGTAGAACCAGATCAGACTGCTCCTACAGGAGCCCTTCTGATTAGTGTCTGCTATGTTTGCTTTTGGAATAATATAGATCAGATTCCAAAGTTTTTGCCAATGACACATTTTCTAATGTTCATTTACTGATCTAACTAATATTCAAGATACCATTATTTCTTTCATGAATATTCACCAAGTACAGGGTTAATGTCAGAATGCCTTCATTTAACCCATTCATTCATTTAACCCATTCATTCATTTAACCCATTCATTTAACCCATTCCTTCATAGGCTATTTTTAGACCCAAACTCTTTGAAATAATCTACCTAAAAGGAGCATTTCGTAGAGAAAAGGAAAAATTTAGAATTGTGTAGTTTTGAAAAAGCAACTTTACAGAGGCGTAGAAAGGCGTATTTATGGAAGAAAGGGTTAATATTCATAATGTGCGGAGTCTTTCATCAAGTAAAGGGTTAAAACCCATCAGTGAGACCGAAATCCTCGAAACATTTAACCCCCTGTAATGTAACTTTGGCAGTTTAAACACTGCTATCACAGATTTGGAAAATAAAACCAAAACTAAAGGACCAGGTTATATAATACTCGGGTCTGACTATGACTGGTAGGTGAAGTCTGCATAGTGAGCACAAAGTAACTGAAAATACTGCATCAACACACCGGACAAGGCCTGGTCTATAGCTGCCTGTGGTAACCAGCCCTGAAACAAAACAAAACACATCAAAATGTTTGCAAACAGCTTGGGATCCAACAACTATGATATACATATGATAAGTAGTGGCAATGGACAATTATCTTCTAACTTTGCGCATAAAACTATAAAGAGTGTTATGTATCATTAGCAACAGAATTGATTGGCAGAAAAGTTTACATAAATCGCATGCAAATCAGGTTTTTGCAGTAATTACATGAGGTAGAACACACTGATTTATAATAAATGGTCATGCCATGGACAATTTTTGTGAAGAATGAGTGCTCTTTAAAACAAAAAAAAACAAGAGGGCCAGAATGGCCCTGAAGCGCTTACCAGACAATCAGAGGAGACGATTTTCAAAGTTTTTACTGTATGTTTCTATAGAAAACTAGCCTGCCCTGGGGCAGAGCTAGTTTTGACCCAAGAGGCATAATTTATATAACCTTTGTAGAGAACCTGAACATGATGCTATGTGCCAAATATGAAAGCTGAGAACCTTCCAGTTCAGACGAGAAGATTTTCAGTTTTCACTATATGTTTCAATTGAAAACTGGCTATCCCTGGGGCGGGCCAATTTTGACCCCAGGGCCATAATTTATATAACTTTTGTAGAAGACCTGAACATGATGCTATGTGCAAAATATGAAAGCTGAGAACCTTCCAGTTTCAGAGGAGAAGGTTTTCAAAGTTTTCACTAGATGTATTTGTTTCTATTGAAAACTGCCCACCCCTGGGTTGGGGCCAATTTTGAATTATAATTTATATAACTTTTGTAGAGGACCTGAACATGATGCTCTGTGCCAAATATGAAAGCTGGGAGCCATCCAGTTTCAGAGAAGAAGATTTTAAAGATTTCACTATTTGTTTCTATTTAAAACTGCCCACCCCTGGGGCGGGGCCAATTTTGACCCTGGGGCCATAATTTATATAACTTTTGTAGAGGACCTGAACATGATGATATGTGTCCAATCTGAAAGCTGAGCGCCTTCCAGTTTCAGAAGAAGATTTTCAAAGATTTCACTATTTGTTTCTATTGAAAACTCCCCAGCCCTGGGGCAGGGCCAATTTTGACCCCAGGGCCATAATTTATAGAACTTTTGTAGAGGACCTGAACATGATGCTCTGTGCCAAATATGAAAGCTGAGAGACTAGAATATTTTCAAAGTTTTACTATATGTTTCTATTGAAAACAAGGCACCCCTGGGGCGGGGCCAATTTTGACCCCAGGGGCATAATTTATATAACTTTTGTAGAGAACCTAAAGATGATACTATGTGCCAAAGATGAAAGATGAGAACCCTGTAGATTCAGAGGAGAAGATTTTTAAAGGTTCAAATTGTTGACGACGGACGCCGACGGACGACGCGCGATCACAAAAGCTCACCCTGAGCACAATGTGCTCTGGTGAGCTAAAAACCTCAAAGAGAGATAATTCTGCAATGCCGTATCTTATGAAAATTGAATCTTGCAAATCTACTATTTGTGGGTTATTATGTAAGCCAATTAAAAATTTAATAACTTCCAAACTAAAGGAGGAGTTTGTGACACAAATAACCCATTTCTCAAATGTGGACCTTCGAATGGACCAACCCACCAATCAACTGATCGACCACTGCTTGACCGACAAACTGTATAAGATCCCTTCTGTATTTATGTTTTCTCACTGGACTGCCATATATCCTTAAACACTCACCTTCAGGTTGGAATTAACTATCCATGTGAACTTGCATGTTCTAGGATCATCTTCACAAGGTTCAAAGTACCAACCTCCAGGGCCATTTTCCCCTCTGAAAACACAGGAATTAAAAGTCACATCAACTGAAGATTATGTTATGGTGGCATCATCATGTTTTAAGATAATTGTCATGAAAACTTTTGACTTAACAATACACACATTATGATGAAAAAAGTTCACGATAAATCTCACTTTTCTTACAATACCCGGTATTAACCCTTTATTCCATGCGTATTCATGTAAGAATAAAAAGTGACATCATGAACATTAGTTAGATTAAATTGTTATACTAGCACATGGACACCAGAACTTTTGACCATGGCAGAAACAGTAAAATCATATCTATATTATACCATAAGCAAACAGAGCAGACCTTGATCAGACATCTTCTACAGGAGCCAACTGATTTGGGTCTAATCTGTTTGCAAAGGCATAGAAAGGAGTACATGTATATATAAAGGGTTAAGTATTTTTTTATAAGTATATTTTTTAAGGGTTACGTATAAATGTATTACCATTAAATATTTTCACGAAACTTTAAAAAAAAAATTTGCAAGCTGATCAAATGACACCAAGTACAGGTATTTTGACAGCATCCTGACATACTTTCTATTTCTCAAAGGAGACAATAGTAACCCTTTTCTTATTGCATATTCATGCAAGAAATAATGACACCATGAATATTTATCAGCTGAATTTTGATACTGGCATTTGTACACACAAATATTTGGTATTGACAGAAACTGCACTCTATTAGACTTTCATAGCAAACAGAGCAGACCCGATCTTGGTCTACTCTGTTTGCAAAGGGGAGAACATGTGTTTATATGAAGGACAGAGTAAAGAGAAATACAACCAGATGCCAAGATTTTGCTAAAAACATGAATTCAAAATTTTCAAAGAGACATAACTCTTTCAAGAGAAATAATATGGTTATGGTCATTGGTCCTGGTGTAATTTTTGTGCAGTCTGATTAGGCTAACCCCAGAGATGTTGAGAAATTGCCAAGGTTTCAGCTTTCACATGACTGATAGAAGAGCTTGTCCAGGTAAATTAAACAACAGACGGAACACATGACATTGCAGCTGACACAAAAACTGTTAATATGCTGGAGGGAAATAACTCAAAAAGTATTGCATGCAAAGTGATGGACGACAACGCCTATGACCCAGTGATGGCAATAGCTCAACTTTTCTTGGAAACAAACAAGCTAAAAAAATATTGAGATATAACCAAGGCTTATGCTTTCACCTGACTGATAGACTTAACCACAAAGATGTTAAGATATGGCTAAAGTTTAAGCTTTCACATGAAAACAATTTGACCAGCAACTTTTCAAACATCTAACCTCCAGATTTGTCGGACTTTTTCTCAAACATGCTAAAATACATGTTCCCATATGAGAGCATTAAAGTTTGTCATAAACCATAAATATTAACCCTTTCCTCCATAAATACGCCTTTCTATGCCTCTGTAAAGCTCACTTTTTGAAATCATTGTGATAAATACAGTATTTGCTCCATAAGAGCAAATGCTCTATTTAACACAATGGTTTAAATACTACACATTTCTAAAATTGTCCTTTTCTCTAGTAAATGCTCCTTTTCGGTAGATTATTCAACGAAGTTGAATCTAAAAATATTCTGTGAAGGAAAGGGTTAAATGCCCTCCACCCTTATTTTTTCACTTACCGTACATATTTTTTCTGTACAGGCATATCATGGTGTGTACAGCCAATGCCACACGAAATAAATGTTCCATTGTCTAAACTTGTAAAATATCGTAAGCTTATAAAATCTCTTGCCGAGACAAGACCTCCAGCTGCCTCTGCAGATATATTGTATGTAATCTCTGTGTGGTCGTCTATGACCTGTAAAGTCTGGAAAATAAAGAGAAATTTGTAAATATACTATAAAAATATCAGTTGTTATTCTGAAAGTAGATCTTTCGAAAGCAAAAGCAGCAACGTAAACCCTTTCAACACCAAGCAAATGTCAATTGCAGAACATTTTTCCGCAGCTTCAATTCTCAAACTATAATTTTCTTCTTTCCTTTCTATTCAAAGCCAGTGTATAAGTGCCAAATATTTTGGATTCTAATGAGAGAATGAGTTACTTGCCATTTGATCTGAATCAAACTGTTGGCAAAGTATATCACAAACTGGTACATCATGTTGAAAGATCTATTCTATCTATCTTCGGAAATGATCTCAGTGTCAAAAACATTGGATCCTGAGGAGCTGCCACTTGTATATATACATATAAATGGTTTCCATGGATAATCTTGAATTCATTGCTTGCATGCATTCTGCTAAAAATGTAGTCTGCTACAATTCTAAATTTTATTTTGAAAAGAAACAGTTGCTTGAGTGTCCAATAGTTTGGATCCTTATAAGACACAGTAACTCATGACATCTTGATCAACACTGTTTGCAAAGGTCATCACAAATAGGTCAATAGCATTGAAAGAGTTAACCCTTACAACGCTGAACTTTCAAATGGACTATTCCAAAATTCAAACAGGTCAAGCTTATTGCAAATATGTAGGGATTTTTTGAAGAAAAGTGTAACATGACACACAGTGCAGAACCTGATGAGAGGGCTCTTCTAGGAGCCCTCTTATCTGTGTCTACACTGTATGCAAAAGATATTAGTGACTTGTGTCCTGCACTGTATGGGTCAAAGAAGTCTTACCAATGTTAATGTGTGTCACATACTTACCCTACTTTCTAATATAGTGGGGTTCCATTTTGGAGAATCGTTTAAGGTAGCTATCATGTCCTCCCATAGCACTTTGGCTGGTAAAGGTACTATGCCCTGTAAAAAAAATGACCCATGACATCACGTTTCCGAACGACCATGACAACAACGCCGCCGCCAGAGCTAAAGACAACAGCTCGTATCTTTTTCATAAAAAAACAGGCAAGCTCATCATGAACCGCATCTCTTTTTGTTCTTGTATGTCGTGAAAAATTGGACACTCCGTGAATTTCTCTTTTTAACCCTTTCCCTGTTCTAAATTTATTGCAAATTTTGATACCTACTGAATATTCATGGACAAAATAGTTCTAATGAAATATGGAAGGTGGAACATTTAGAAACTAAAGAAACAGATATTTCTTTCCAATTCCATTAGCAGACACTGATCAGATGGTCCCTATAGAAGCCATCTGATCTGGGTCTACTCTGTTTGCAGATGTGTGGAAACATGTTTATATGATAGAAAGGGTTAACAGGTAAACAAAGATACATGTATATAGTTAACCCTATTCCTTTCCCTGTTATATGTTTATTCCAAATTTCAATACCTACTGAATATTCATAGACAAAATAGTAACGGTACAGTGTAGCCAGTTTAGAAAGTTAAGGCACGGATCTATCAAATTCCATTAGCAAACAGAGCAGACCCTGATCAGACGGCTCCTATAGGAGCCGTCTGATCTGGGTCTACTCTGTTTGCAAATGCGTGCAAACACGTTTATATGAGGGAAAGGGTTAAGAAAAGTAAATAAATAGTCAACTTGTATCAAGCAAGCAAGGGTATTTTTAGATAAGTACGGTGACAACTATCAACTATATATGCTACCAAAGAAGCTTTACATACTGTTGGTATATATGTGAATTTATTGGTGACCTATCATTAACCCTTTCCATGTTCTATGTTCATTCCAAATTCCAATACCTACTGAATATTCATGGGCAAAATACCCTTTAATAAAATATGGAAGGTGGAACATTGTATCCATTTTTAAGAAAGTAAAGAAACAGATATTTCAAATTCCATTAGCAAACAGAGCAGACCCTGATCTGGATCTCTATTTATAAATGTGTGAAAACCTGTTTATATGAGGGAAAGGGTTAAACCATTATGCTGAACTTTTAAATGATTTCTTCCAGGGAGGACACTTGATCAGCCGGTATGGAAGCTGGTGTGGCTTTTTGTTTTAAGTTTGGATACAACAATTAGTCCCATCTTGACCAGAGGGCCCATTGAGGAGTCCTCCAAGCTGTATCTACATAGTTTACAAAAGTAAGGCGAATTTGCTCTTAACCCTTTCCTCCATAGGCTATTTTTAGACCCAACCACTTTGAATAAATCTACCAAAAAGGAGCATTTACTAGAGAAAAGGAAAATGTTATAATTTTGTAATTCGAAACCATTGTGATAAATGGAGCATTTGCTCCTATAGGAGCAAATGCTCTATTTATCACAATGGTTTCATAAAGTGACTTTTACAGAGGCTAAGAAAGGTGTATTTATGGAGGAAAGGGTTAATATTGTAAGGGTTAAGTTTACCCTTTCCCTAATATAAACATGTTTTCACGCATCTGCAAACAGAGTAGACCCAGATCAGACAGCTCCTGATCAGTGTCTACTCTATTTGCTAATGGAATTTATAAGATTTGTTTCTTTACTTTCTACAATGGCTACAATGTTCCACCTTCCAAATTTTGTTGTAACTATTTTTCCATGAATATTCAGTAGGTATTGAAATTTAAAATAAACATAGAACATCTGTTAACCCTTTCTCTGCTGATTATTCATGTTAGAAATAATAACATCATGAATATTTATTTGTTGATTTTTTATAATGGCATTATATATACAGTAAAACCTCTCTATAACGGCCACTAAATTGTGTTAAATGGTATTTAGGGCAGGTGGCCGCTTAGAGCAAGGTGAAAGTAAAACAGAATGCTCCTATAGGAGCTCTCTGTTTTACTTTCACCTTGCTTTAACCCTTTCCCTCATATAAACGTGTTTTCACGCATTGGCAAACAGAGTAGACCCAGATCAGACGGCTCCTAGAGGAGCCGTCTGATCAGGGTCTACTCTGTTTGCTAATAGAAATTGAAAGATCTGTTTCTTTGCTTCCTAAAATGTCTACAATGTTCAACCTTCCATGTTTTTTTTATAACTATGTTGTTAATGAATATTCAGTAGGTTTTGAAATTTGAAATAAACATAGAACAGGGAAAGGGTTAAGCAGCCACCGGCCTTTAACACAACATACTTGATGTAATTTAGTGGCCGTTATAGAGAGGTTTCACTGTAGATATATACATGCATTGATGGCATGGTAGAAACTGTAGAGTCATCTATTATGATTTCATAAGCCAGGAGATCAGACCCTAATCAGATAGCTCCTACAGGAGCTGTCTGACCGGGGTCTGATCTCTTTTTAAATATACATGAAAATCATTTACATAATGAAAAGGGTAAAAATGGATTTTCTGGTTATTTCTTTTTTTAAGATGCATGATTGATCAGAGAGTCAAACACTTTTGATCCTGATGAGACGCCAAATTACTCAGTGTCACGGCTATATGAGATTGTGAAACACTTAAATAGTTCATGAACATTTGTGCAAAAGCCTTTATCAGTATTTACCTCAAATTTAAATATTTTCTTTTTATATCTTTTCATATACTGGCTGTACACAATGCCCTCCTCAAGGGATTTTCCTGTCTCCAGCTTCCAGCCATCCATCTCTAGCATGTCCATTAGGCCGTCTTTGGACTCATTTGCCAACTTTGCATAGTTTTCTGTATCCTAAATAAAAAACAAAACAAATTTACTTCCAATTACAGAGGAGTATCTTTAAGCTATTCAATTAGTGAATAATCATGAAGGTCTTAAACCCTTCACTCCATGAATATTTATACAAGATATAATGATGACATGAATATCAATTAGATTCATTTTTATACTGGCCATGACAGAAACTACAGAATCATATCTATATATTATAAGCAAACAGAGCAGACCCTGATCAGACGGCTCCTCTAGGAGCCATCTGATCTGGGTCTACGCTGTTTGCAAAGGCGTAGAAAGGTGTATTTGTGGAGTAAAGGGTTAACTCTTTACTCCATGAATATTCATGTAAGAAATCATGGCATCATTGATGTAGTCTATATTATTTCATACACAAACAAAGCTGACCCTGATCACAGAGATCCTGCAGGAGACATCTGACTTGGGTCTACTCTGTCAGCAAAGGCATAGACAAGTGCATTTATATGTAGTAAAGTGTTAAGAGCAGATGACTGCTTAATGCAGAAAAGAAAAGCAGAAGGCTCCTTTGGGAATATTTGGCAATACTTTAGTCCTACAACCTGTCCAAAGATCAACATTTAGATATCTTTTATGACTAAAGTGGCAACTCCAGAGCACAACATATAAAGTTCCAAATGACAAAACCATCTAGTGCAGCCTATTAGTATTTCTTGGCAAACTGATTGCCATTTATAAAGACTGAACAATAGCGAGTCAACTATTGTTGTACATTGTATATACATGTACATGTGATGTGGTCATTCCATTAAAATAATGCGGTCTTACCATGTGTTGATCATATGTGCAGACTGACCTTGACATAAACAATTTACCAACGATAATACCATATTTTTACACTTTAGCATACTGGGTAGACCCAGATCAGACAGCCTTTGTAAACCCACCCAGTGCTCTATCTAATGATCAATCATAACTGAGATGATATTAATCCATTCCCCCAAATTGACACCTTCTGACACCTCTGTAAAAGTCTTTTCTTGAAACCATTGTGATAAATAGAGCATTTGCTCCATTGGAGCAAATGCTCTATTTATCACAGTGGTTTCAAAACTACCCGATTCTAAAATATTCCTTTTCTCTAGTAAAATCTCATTTTCAGATGATTTATTCAAAGAGGTTGGGACTAAAATAGCTTATGGGGTAATGGGTTAAATAAAACTTTTGATAATGTCTTATATAGGTATATTATAAGCATAGAGATTTGTTTCTCATCTTAACTAAGATTTAAACAAAGAATAAAGTTCTTTATTGTAGAAATAAATACATTTACATTTTCTTATACATAAAGTGGAAATTTTACAATGTAGTAAATTTTACAAGCACCATGCATGACTTTAAATACGGCAGCTATAAAATAATTCTTTCAACACTATGAACCAGTGTGTGAAGAGTATTTTGGCATTTAGTCAGGATCCAAACTGTTTCAAACTCAAACACCCGTTTTTAACCCTTTCTCCATAGATATGAACTGAACTTCTACACCTCTGCAAACAAAGTAGACCCAGATCAGACAGTTCATATAGGAGCCGTCTGGTCAGGGTCTGCTCTGTTTGCTAATGATATAATATAGATATGATTCTACAGTTACTGCCATGACCATACATAATGTAAGATTTTAATAAATTGAAATACACCATATAATTTGCAGACAGAAATTGATTAATGTTGAAAGGGAAAAGGAGACATTAACAAAAGATTTAAGGTAGAAATGAAAGAAATGTCAAGTGATAAATATTCACAATGGCTGTCACCTTGCATGAATGTTCATCAAGCAATGGGTTAACCCATTACCTAACAAAAATGCCTTTTCACACTTTGCAAACAGAGTAGACCCAGATCAGACGGCTTCTGTTGGAGCTGTCTGATCAGGGTTTGCTCTGTTTGCTTTTATAATTATATAGATCAGGGTACATGCTTATAAAGATTTTTAGTTGATTCTGAGTTTGTTCTCAAGCTTTTGATTGGTCAGATTTGAGCCAAAGGCTCAAATCTCACCAATCCAATACTTGAGAACGAACCCAGGCTCAACTAAAAGTTTTATAAGCATGGATACTGATTCTACATTTTTTGCCAAGGTAAAACAACTGTCAGTGCTCATGCACCATTACGATAATAGAGCTAATGAATACTGAACAGGTACAACAAGGGCATGTTGTATTGCTATGCAAGACATGAGTCCCCCACCGGACTGAAAAAGACCTTCACTCTCCCCACCCCACCCACCCATGGTGTGGCTGACCATGGTATATTCATGACCACCTGAATGGTATTAGTACCTACTTTCATACATTGAATCAGTAAATAAAAAGTTATTGTCCCGACAAGAAAATATGAAAAAGGGGAGTAACTCCAAAAATATTGATGCTAGAGTTATTGCCCTTTTGCATAACACTACATCTCATCATGCTTGTTCCATATGAGAAGTTTCAAATCAATTGAACCAGTACATAAAGAGTTATTAACTGGACAAGAAAATATGAAAAGGGGAATAACTCCAACAATATAGATGCTAGAGGTATGGCCCTTGTGCATGACACTACCCATCATCATGTGTGTTCCATATGTGAAGTTTCAAATCAATTGAACCAGTAGATAAAGAGTTATTGTCCGGACAAAAAAATATGAAAAAGGGGAATAACTCCAAAAATATTGATGCTCCTAATCATGCTTCTTCAATGTGTGAAGTTATAATGAATTTGGCCTAACTTTGTAGGAGATATTGCCCGGACACGAAGTGTGACAGACGGACTGACAAGAAAATATGAAAAAGGGGAAGAACTCCAAAAATATTGATGCTAGAGTTATGGCCCTTGTGTATGACACTACCCCTCATCATGATTGTTCCATATGTGAAGTTTCAAATCAATTGAACCAGTAGATAAAGAGTTATTGTCCGGACAAAAAAGTTATAATGAATTTGGCCTAACTTTGTAGGAGATATTGCCCGGACACGAAGTGTGACAGACGGACTGACAAGAAAATATGTAAAAGGGGAATAACTCCAAAAATATTGATGCTAGAGTTATGACCCTTGTGCATGACACTAGCCCTCATCATGCTTCTTCAATGTGTGAAGTTATAATGAATTTGGCATAACTTTGTAGGAGATATGGCCCGGACACGAAGCGTGACAGACGGACGGACAGACGGACGGAAAGACGGATGGACTGACAGACGGAATGGAGCAAACCTAAAGTCCCCCAACCGGTAACCGGTGGGGGACTTATAATGGAGCTAATGAATATTGAACAGGTAAAGGCTTGATTGGCAGTTTCGTGAAGTTTCAAGATACACTACAACCTCTCTAAACCGAAATTCTAGTAGAGAGGAATTTAGATACTTTTAGGCAGGTGGCTGCTTAAAATACAATGCAGGATGAAAGTCATGTAGAAAGCTCCTCTGGGAGCTTTCTGCATGACTTTCAGCCTGCATTAAGCTGCTATCTGTCTCCAAGGCTGATATTTATACCAAATTTAATATCTGATTTAGAGAGGTTTTACTGTACATGTGTAGATGATAATATATAGGAATGGAAAGACGGAATGGACTTAAGTTTCATCATAAAAGTGTACAATGTGTGACTTTAATTTGATCAGACTGCAAAATCTTCAAAAAACAAGTTTAAACCTAAATCATATAGGCTGTTTAATAATACACTTAGCAAAGAGTCTCATGAAAATCCAATCTGTTTTAACAAATACAATGCAGAAACGAGTCACTAATGTCCTTTGCAAACAGTGTAGATCCAGACGAGAGGGTTCCTAGAGCAGCCCTCTCATCAGAGTCTGCACTGTTTGTCATGTAACACTTTTCTTTATAAAAATCCCTAAATATGCACCTTAAGCTTGATTTGTTTTGGAAAAGTCCATTTGAAAACTGAGCATTATAAGGGTTAAGCATCAGAAATTTACTCTGATCAATACAAACTAATTCATTTACATTTGAAGAGACTTTTAAAAGCAATCAGAAACTCTGTATGTTATGTCACCTGACTCAGGCACTTGCAAACAGTTGCATTGAGATGAGATACATCCATGAATACACCTTAATCTGGACCTTTGCAAACAGAGTAGACACAGATCAGACAGCTCTGTTTGCTTTTGATGATATAATACAGTAAAACCTATCTGTATATAACGGCCACTAAATTGTGTTAATTAGTTGGTATTTAGGACGGGGGCTCCTATAGGAGCGTTCTGTTTTACTTTCACCTTGATTTAAGCAGCCACCTGCAATTAACACAGAATACTTAATGTAATTTAGTGGCCATTATAGAGAGGTTTTACTGTAGATATGATTCTTCAGTTTCTACCATGGCCAAAACCTCATTTGCTATTATTACACAATAATCTAATTAATATTCATGATGTCAATTATTTCTCACATGAATATTCATGGAGTAAAATTTAGTATCAAAAGGTTTAATTTGCAAGAAGATTTTAAATGACAAACAGAGCAGCAAATCTTATCAGAATACCTTGATTTAAGCGGCCATCTGCCCTAAATACCAAATAATTAACACAATTTAGTGGTCGTTATAGAGGGGTTTTACTATACTTATATCCCTCATCCAAAGGGTTTAACCCTTTCCCTGTTCTAAGTTTATTCCAAAATTCAATACCTACTGAATATTCATGGACAAAAAAGTTACAATGAAGTATAGAAAGCATTTATATGAAGAAAAGTGTCAGCCCTTTACTCCATGTAAGAAATAATGACATCATGCCGACTTATTATATTAGTTGAATTTTTATAATGTAAAATTTTCAAAGGAATTTTTTCTTCAACAAAAACTGTAGAATCAGATCTATATCATATTATAAGCAAACAGAGCAGACCCTGATCAGACAGCTCCTACAGAAGCCCTCTGATCTGGGTCTTCTGTTTGCTAAGGTGTGAATAGGCATTTATATGAAGAAAAGGGTTAAAGTTAAGGTGTATAACATTACAGGCTAAGGCTAATCTTCTGCAAAGAAACAGGAATTTAAAATGTTTATTCAGGTCAGTGAGGACTCTCAATTTCAATCATTAACGTGTTAAACACAAATTTCTATACATATCTGTTTCTCTCAGTTCTTTTCAATCAGGCAACTGGAGTCTCAAGCAGCTTGAATTCTTGAAAGATCCTGCATTTATTTGCTTTTGATCTGGATCTTCACTGTTTGTATAGAATATCGCGAATTTGCCTATGCAAAAATTGTAGCCTGTTGGACTTTATCCCTTTTCCTGTTATATGTTTATTCCAAATTTCAAAACCTACTGAATATTTGTGGAAAAACTGTTACAATGAAATATGGCAGGTGGAACATTATAGCCATTTTAGAAAGTAAAGAAACAGAACTATCAAATTCCATTAGCAAACAGAGCAGACCATGATCAGACGGCTCTTATAGGGTCTACTCTGTTTGCAAATGCTTGAAAAGGTGTTTATATGAGGGAAAGGGTTCACTCTTTGCATACTCATAGTTAATTCATGATACATCATGATATAGTTTGGATCCAGATGAACTGTCCTGTAACTTTGCATCTCATAAGCTATCCCAACCTGTTCGCCACTCTTGATTCTTTTTTTTTTTTGAAAAGAAAAGGTAATTTTAAGAATTTAGCAGATGACAATTTTTGCATATATGACAATTACTAATATGAGTTAAGACTTTTAACAAACAAATCTATCGACAGTAATCGCAGAGTCCACAGAGAAGGCTCAAATACTACTTTAAACCTTTCACTTCCTGCACAATGAGAAAATCTTTGACTGCCAATATTGTCATCCGCTTCAATTCTAAAAGCACATGTTTTTGTCTTCCATTACTTTTCAAAACACAGTGTAAGAGTCAGAGTGTCAAACAGTTTGAATCCTGATGAGATGCTGAGTTACTTGGCATCTCATCTGGATCTAATTTGTTTGCAAAAGTTTTCACAAAAACTTTCACCTGGAGAATGCTGAAGGTTAAACCATGACATGGTAATGGTCTACTTGAAGACAACACAGATCAGAATTAACTCTTTGCACGCTAGCGCCGAAACTGTGATTACCCATGCAAACAGTTTGGATCCAGATGAGACGCCGCATAATGCGGCGTCTCATCAGGATCCAAACTGTTTGTCATCTTGACCACATGTTTGAGAAGAAATGAGAGAAAGTTTATTTTAAGAATTGAAGCAGACGACAATTGTTGCAGACGAAAAATTACTCAGCGTGCAAAGAGTTAAAGACAGTTTCTTTGCCTTTCAACAGGATACACACTGTTTGGCATCTACTTCAACCCTTTCAATGCTGAATTTTCAAATGGACTATTCCAAAAATTCAAACAGGTCAAGTTTATGGTGAATATTTAGGGATTTTTCTAAAGAAAAGTGTAACATGACAAACAGTGCAGACCCTCTAGGAGCTCTCTCATCTGGGTCTACACTGTTTGCAAAGGAAATTAGTGACTCATGTCCCATACTGTTCGGTTTAAGGATTCATAACAGACAATAACTTTAGCTATAAACCCTTTCAACACTTCACCTATAGATGAGAATTTATCAGCTCTCCTTTTTTTCACCAAACGTGTTCAAAGGAACACATGACTTGTGTCACCTGCATAATGTCGAACATGGGATGAAAAAGGTGAAACATACAAGCTTGATAAAAAGGCATGATGGACTGATAACAGAGATGTAATCCCGGAGTTTCACCTTGCATAGAGAAAGTGACACTCAAAAATTTATTGCAATTCATCTATCCCATTTTAAGAAACTGTTTGTCGGTGTTTGGATCTTGAGTAAGTGTCCCGTAATCACCACTTGGCAGATAACCCTATACTCCATAAATACACCTTTGCAAACAGGTTGATCAGGGTCTGCTCTGTTTGCTTGATATAATATAGATATGATTAGAGTTTCTGCCATGGCCAAAAATTACTTCATCCTTGTCCTATCATAAAAAATAATTTAATAAATATTATTGATGTGATTGTATATATTTCATGAATATTAAAAGTCTGTAAACTAAGGGGTTAACACTTATTGCTTTACCATCAGTGAGTTGTTGTCTACTAAAATATGGTATGTTTTATTTTTCTCCCAGTATTGTATTTTATCCTAGGACTGTTTAACCCTTTCCTCCAAATACGCCTTTCTACACCTCTGTAATAATCAATTCTTGAAACCATTGTGATAAATAGAGCATTTGCTCCTATAGGAGCAAATGCTCTATTTATCACAATGGTTTCAAACTACAAAATTCTAAAATTTTACTTTCCTCTAGTAAATGCTCCTTTTAGAGATTCATTCAAAGAGGTTGGGTCTAAAAATAGCCTATGGAGGAAAGGGGATAAGGATTTGAAATGTAAAAAAGCTTGATCTTGATCAGAGTCTCATCTAGATCAATACTGTTTAAAAATGCTTAATATAAGTCATCTACAGCATACTAATGATGAATAAACTTTAGCACTTTAACCCCTTACTTCATAAATAGGCATTTAATGCCTTTGCAAACAGCTAGCTAGTTAGAGTAGACCCTGATCAGACAGCTCCTTTAGGAGCCGACTCCGTCTGATCAGGGTCTACTCTGTTTGATACAGTACAAAATAAGATCAGATTCTGCGGTTTTTTCTATAGACAGTTTTTTTGTGTTCATATACTGTTATAGAAACTCATCTAATTAATATTCATAGTATCATTATTTCTTTCATGAATATTCATGGAGTAAGGAGTTGAGCAATTGTTGTGTGCAATATAATTGCCGTCTGCTACAATACTCAAAGCAGACTTTCTCTTCCATATCTTGCCAGACACATGATTGGAGTCACAAACAGTTTGTATCCTAATCCGTCACCACATTATTACTGGCATCTCACCTGGATCTAACTGAATTAGGTTATCACAAATTCACCACTTAGCCCATTACCTCATAGGCTATTTTTAGATCCAACCTCTTTAAAATAAATCTACCGAAAAAAAGCATTAACTAGAGAAAAGGAAATTTTAGAATTTTGTAGTTCTGGAACCATTATGATAAATAGAGCATTTGCTCCTTAGGAGCAAATGCTCTATTTATCACAAAGGTTTCAAAGAGTGACTTTTACAGAGGCATAGAAAGGTGTATAAATATGGAGGAAAGGGTTAAGTGCTGATAGTTAAAGATATGAAACAGAATAATTTATTGCAATATAGCTACATAGATAGTGTTGGTAATTTCAAAATGCTTCTAGGAAGAGAGTTTCAAGGATTGGCAAGATAATGCAATAACATTCCATTTCATTTTAAACAGGTCGATTTGAGTTAAACCTTCGCCTGTGAGCTGTGAATATCTGATGACCTACACAAAGTTTCAGATGAATTACCTATACACTAATTAGTGTGGCATCTTGACATGATCCAACCTGTTTGGAACACTGACTATAATTTTGAAGAGAAAACTTAATCCTTTCCTTCATATAAATTCCTTTTCATGACTTTGCAAACAGAGTAGACCCAGATCAGAGGGCTCCTATAGGAGCCCTTTGATTAGGATCTGTTCCGATTGCTTATGAAATTATAATTATAGAAATGATGTTACAGTCTCTACCAATACCAAATCTTCTTGCATAATATACCATTATAAAAATTCAGTAAATAAACATTGAAGATTTTATTATTTCTTGAATATTCAATAGGGAATGGGTTAATTCTTACAACTGGAATAAATTACAGTTTTGCAGATAGTGTAAAGACTTAACCCAATCCTCCATAGGCTATTTTTAGATCCAACCTCTTTGGATGTATTTAACGAAAAGGAGCATTAACTAGAGAAAAGGATTTTTTTAGAATTTTGTAATTTGAAACCATTGTGATAAATAGAGCATTTGCTCCTATAGGAGCAAATGCTCTATTTATCACAATGGTTTCAAGTAGTTATTACAGAGGCACAGAAAGGCGTATTTATGGAGGAAAGGGTTAAGACAGGTGGCAGCTTAATGCAGGGTGAAAGTCATGCATAAAGCTCCTCCAGGAGCTTTCTGCATGATTTTCACCATGCATTAAGCTGCTACCTGTCTGAAAAGGCATTAATTCTTTATTTCTAAAATTTTGAAGTATAAAGTTTTTACTGTATATGTCTAGCTCTAAAGCTCCATCCACTAATGCAGTGCACTCAGACCATTTATGTCATTTTGATGGAGCAACATCTAAGGATCAATCCTATGAAGTTTGATTAAATCCCATTCAGTGGTTGGGAGGAGTTGTCCTCTAGAGAAATTGGTGTTATTTAACTCTTCCCCT
Organism: Azorinus chamasolen; assembly: GCA_963576725.1. Classification (NCBI taxonomy): domain Eukaryota; kingdom Metazoa; phylum Mollusca; class Bivalvia; order Cardiida; family Solecurtidae; genus Azorinus; species Azorinus chamasolen. The sequence goes on from OY755248.1 coordinate 1,777,013, forward strand.
ATTGCATAGTCATGTAAGGAATAATGACATCATGAATATTTAAATTACAATGTTTTTACCTGGACAGAAACAGTAGAATCACATCTATGTAATTCCTTGAGCAAACAGAGCAGACCCTGATCAGACGACTCCTGTAGGTCTACTCGAGATCTGTTTTCAAATGCGTGAAAAGGCATTTATATGAGGGAAAAGGATGAAATAAAATCATTGTTTATGGACACCGATGACTAACACAGGATGATCCAAATGGCTAAAGTTGTCACTTTGTGCCAGGCAGAGCTACAGATAAAGGTGCGTACCAAAATACTTAAATCGTCATTTCTCCACCAACCCTTTACTGTGACCACTCTTTAGAGACGATTCTGTTTTTAAGAGTGATCACAGTATAGGGTTTGTTGGAGAAATAATGGAGCTATTGTTGGAAATGTTTGCGTTTATGCATCTTATCTGGACCTTTGGCCAGGTGAGGTAAAAAGGTGGCATTTGGGTTCAAGTTCAGCAGGTCTTCATCAGTGTAGCTTGGTGGGTACCATACATGCAAGGTGGGGCAGACATAAAATCATCCTAACTTACCAGACCACTTTGAACACTATAGAGTGATGCATCACTTGCCTTTCTCGTGTTTGGACTTCTTGATGTCTGAGTAGCATTGTATGCATGAATATCTCCCTCGTCATCCGACCCTGTAAATATATATAAAAAATAAAGAATTGTGATTCCTTTCTATCAGCTTTACCTTTTTTTTTAGCCCTTTCCTTCACATACACCTTTTTTATGCCTGTGCAAACAGAATACCCAGATCAGATGGCTCCTATAGGGTCTGCTCTGTTAGCTTATGGTTTACTTAATTAAATCTGATCCAAAAGGTTCTGTCAAAGCAAAACGTTTCTGTCAAATTTTACAATTTTTATGTAATAAATAATGACATCATACTCATCAAGCGGCTTCTAGATACAGTTGAGATAGCAAGTCATCTCTCAAGCTTTTAATTATGTCTGATATGCTGTAAAATTATTTTCATGATTTTGAATGTTTAACAATAGGACTTTAACTTTCTAACCTCTTGGAATTGCATCTGTAAATGTTGCTGTCTGCTTCAATACTCAAATAGATTTTTCATACTCATTTTGCCAGAAACTCGATCAGAACGACAAAGATTTGGATACTGATGAGATCTCGACTCATTTGGGGATCCAAAACTTTGCAATTAATGTTACTTATTCACCTTTTACAAAAGTCGAGCTTAGTCTTATTATGATGCAACCTTGACATTCAATTAACTTGCATACCTATTTTTTGCACATAGCTTAACCCTTCTCTTGCTGAATTTTAAAACACATTTCTTCTTCTTTACTCATGCCCTGTTGTATAATTACATAATTATATCTTCACTGTCTATAATTATTTCTCTGTGCAATCACTGCTGTGGAGTGCACTGGTTGCACACTCAATTTGTAAATAGTGTAGACCCTGATGAGACAGCTCCTGCAGGAGCTGTCTCATCTGGGTCTTCACTATTTACAGGTAGGTATATTGATGTGAACAGTAGGTGAAGGGTTAATGTTTTTGTAATTATTCAGTAATTAATACTGACTGACTTGTAAAATGATTGCTGGATTGTATGAATATACATGTACTGCCCAAATCAGAGATTGACTCTCTCTCTGACTGATAGAGGGATATTGACTGTCCAGCTGCATGAAAGGGGGACTTAGTAACTGACTGACGGATGGATTTGCTGTCAATAGCAGCCTGACAATAACTGGGTGACTGAGGGATTGGCTGTCTATAGCTGCCTGACTGAGATATTGGCTGTCTATAGCTGCCTGACAGTAGCTGGCTGACTGAGGGATTGACTGTCTATAGCTACCTGACTGAGAGATTGACTGTCTATAGCTACCTGACTGAGATATGGGCTTTCTATAGTTGCCTGACTGAGGGATTGGCTGTCTATAGCTATCTGACTGAGAGATTGGCTTTCTATAGCTGCCTGACTGAGGGATTGACTGTCTATAGCTACCTGACTGAGAGATTGACTGTCTATAGCTACCTGACTGAGAGATTGACTGTCTATAGCTACCTGACTGAGAGATTGGCTTTCTATAACTGCCTGACAGTAGCTGGCTGACTGAGGAATTGGCTGTCTATAGTTACCTGACTGAGAGACTCACTGTCTATAGCTGCCTGACTGAGGCTAACTGACTGAGGGATTGGCTGTCTATAGCTACCTGACTGAGAGACTGGCTGTCTATGGCTGCCTGACAGTAGCTGACTGACTGAGGGATTGGCTGTCTATAGCCGCCTGACTGAGGGATTGGCTGTCTATCTGCCTGACAGGCATTGACTCTCTAGTTGTCTGTCTGAGGGACCGTAAGACTGTCTAACTAAGGGAATGACTAAATGTCTGACGGAGAGATTAGCTGTCCAGCTGCCCATTTGAGGAATCTGCAAGCTGCTGGACTTGGCTTGACTGACTAGCTGACTGCAAGATTGCGTGATTAGCAGTCTGAGAAATTGACTGACTAGCTTCTTGACTGAGGAATTAACTGACTTGCTCACTGACTGATTGGATGACTAGTGAGTTAATTTGACTGACTGAGGGATTGGCTGAATAGTGGCCTAACTGATAAATTGACTGGTTTAGGGCTGATTGAGGGACTAGATGATTAGTAAGTTAACCCTTTCTCTGTTCTATTTTTGTTTCAAATTTCAATACTTACTGAATATTCATTAACAAAATAGTTATAAAGAAATATGGAAGGTGGAACATTGTAGACATTTTAGAAAGCAAAGAAACAGATATATCAAATTCTATTAGCAAACAGCAGACCCTGATCAGACGGCCCCTCTAGGAGCTGTCTGATCTGGGTCTACTCTGTTTGCAAATGCGTGAAAACATGTTTATATGAGGGAAAAGGTTAAGGTGGGCCAACCTTATGGCTGTACACTTAGCTGGAAGAATGTCTCCTTATTCGGAATGGTATAAACATATTATATTGACATGCTACACACATGCATTTCAAATCTCTTTGTCTCTGAAATTTAAAAAGATGGCATTTCAAAACACCATTGACTGAACTCTTTCAGGGACAGATCAACCATGAGCAAATACCTTTATCTATTCAGTTCAGTTTCTGAATAGGGTTTATGTTAGTGCTTTACATTCATCATTCAGTGACTTCTAACCAGAAAATATAAACCGGTTATCAGCGTGTACATTTGGCACCAAAAAAGTTGACCTTTATGATCGTCAGAAACCTACTTCAGCAAAATCTGTTGTCAGCTTCAACAATAAATATAACTTTTTCCTTTAATTCAATTTGAAAGCAACAAGAGGGCCATGCTGGCCTTCTTTTGCTAAACTAATACAAATGGTCATGAGATGTTTAAGAACATTGGTCAAACTATTGACAAGCAGTGCACCTTCTGGTATAGTAAAACAACTTGGTCTGACGGGTCACGGGTTCGCTGAGTCCATTTTTAAGGGAGATCAGCATTTCGGATATCCACGTGCCATTTATAAAAGAATATGTTTAGTTATAGGTATAAAGAATAGGCGCATTAGTTATCGGAAATATAGCGTAGTGGATAAGACGTAGGACCGTAAAGAAGTATATGATCGGCGAATATTTTATTTGGCGCAGGTTCGAGTCTCGCATCAACCTAAAATATTTTTTTGCTAAAACTATTAAGGAAAGTCCCCTTAAGAGCATTAGTTTTGTTGTGCATTAAGAAGCCACTTGTACAAGACATTTGCTAAAACTTATATTGATATTCATATTTTAGCATGGATTTATTATTGAAAATATGGCTAATATAGGACTCGAACCCAAACAAAGACACCCTTCCCTAACATAGACGACCATGTGCATAAATGGCCATTACAATTATACAATATGACATAAAATAGTACTCTACTATTCATTAAAAATTAAAAACAAATTAAGGTCTACACGGGATTCGAACCCACGCTCAATAAAAAACTACTCTCGCAATGTCTTCTGCGTACCTAGACTTTACCCACTGCGCTAAACTGCTGACAACAATACCGCCTTCAATTTTATCTTATATACTAAACTTGTCTGTTTAAAAAATGGCCCGAGAACATGCGGAATGCTGATCTCCCTAAAAAATGGACTCGGCTGACCTTTGACACGTCAGACCTAGTTGTTTGACTATAGTCATGTTTTTTGACAAAGGTCACTCCTACAAATTTACACTGAAAGTCGGTCAATGATTATTTATTGATTTTTTTATGTTTCCCTATAGCCAGCCGTTACAAGGAAATTTAGCTTATCTGTAAGCAAAGAGAGCAGACCCTGATCAGATGGATCATACAGGAGCCCTCCGATCTGGGTCTACTCTGTTTGCAAAGGCATGAAATGGGGTTTATAAAAGGGAAAGGGATAACCTTGTACCTGGTAATAGTTTTTATGTGCCCCTCCAAACAGTGTAGATCCAGATCAGACAGATCCAGAAGGAGCTGTCTGATCAGTGTCTGCTCTGTATGGTTACATGTACCAGATTTCTACTGACTCCTATGGCATCAAATTTCCTTGCTTCATACTTTCAATACAAGAATTACATTAATCAATTTTGTATTGGGCTGAGTCATCATTAGTAATGTGATATATCTTAACCCTTTTCATGTTCTATGTTGTTGTTTTTTAAATTCCAATACCTACTGAATGTAAATGGACAAAATAGTTATAATAAAATATGGATGGTGGAACATTGTAGCCAAATTCAAATTCAATTAGCAAACAGAGCAGACCCTGATCAGACGACTCCTGTTTGCAAATGCATGAAAAAACGTTTATATGAAGGAGAGGGTTAAAGCATCATATCCACATAAAACTATTTTGCAGAAACACCAGTCCAAAAGAAAAGTAGATTGGTCCATTACATAGATTTGAATGAGTCTATATGAAAATACATCTAAGTCTAGATTGCCAAGTACATGTAAAAAACTACATGTATATGTAATTCAGGTCCTGAATTGGTAACATCCACAATCTAATGTAAACATTACAAAATCTTACGAAATGACAAAAGAGGAAGTTACAATACAAAGGATAATGGTATACTCAATCATTTATCTGTTTAATATTTATTCCAGATTTCTTCACCTAATGAATATTCATGGACAGAATCAATAACATGAAACACAGTAAAGGGATTTGTTTCACTTATGTGGAAACTGCATAATCAGATCCATAAAGTTCCTTAAGGAAACTGAGCAGACCCTGATCAGACTGCTCCTATAGGAGCCGTCTGATCTGAGTCTACCCTATTTGAAAAGGCCTAAAAACACCTTAACCCTTTCCCGCATATTGATGACTTTTGACGACTCTGTAGAAGTCACTTTGTGAAACCATTGTGATAAATAGAGCATTTGCTCCTATAGGAGCAAATGCTCTATTTATCACAATGGTTTCAAACTAAAAAAATCTAAAATTTTCCTTTTCTCTAGTTAATGATCCTTTTCGGTAGATTTATTCAAAGAGGTTGTATCTAAAAATAGCCTATACGGTAAAGGGTTAACATGATGGAAAGGGTCAACTCTTTGCGTGCTAAGTAACTGTTGTCTGCAAAATTGGTTCTCTGCTACATCTCTCTCTCAAAGATAAATTTCCTCTTATTTTCCCCCTCAAGTATACAGTGGGAGTGTCAAACACGTTGGATACAGGTGCGACTTTGTTTGACTCAGCATCTTATCTGGATCAAAACCATTTGCAGTGGTCATCACAAGTTGGTCCAAGGTATTGACAGTGTTCATGCTTGAGAGATTTAAATTTCTGAATGAGAAAAGTAAATAGTTTCACGCTAGGTTTGGTAATATTAAACCAACTTGTACTACAGCTAATATTACACACTATTATAATAACGTCTGAGGGTAATACTTAACTTGAATTGGTCCATCCTTCTTTAACCCATTCCCTCAAAGGCTATTGATTGACATACAGTGCAGACCCAGCTCAAAAGGCTCCTTTAGGAGCCCTCTGATCTGAGTCTACAGTCTGCAAGTACCCAGACAATTGTTTCCTGCATTGAAAGCATTGACCATATGGAGATGGGAGTAATATTTAGAAGTTGGACAGTGAACACAAACAAGAGGGCCATGGTGGCTCCATATCACTAACCTGGTAACCCTTTCCCTGTTGCATATGTTAGAAACAATGACATCATGAATATTCATTAGCCATTTTTTTATAATGTCATAATTATGTACACAGAAAATGTTGGTATTTGTAGAGACTGTTGTGTCAGATATATTGCAATTTCATAAGCAAACACAGCAAACCCTGGTTGGACGACTCCTACATAAGTCTTCTGATCTGGGTCTACTCCGTTTGCAAATGGGTGTATAGTTCATACCTATTAAGTTTGATCAATTTTCACTCAGTGACTAAAGAAGATGCTGTTTAGAAGTAACTATTTGTTAAATTTACCGATATATCTATCTCCTGTGACCTTCACATACAATGCACAAGAACCGTTAACCATTGTGATAAATAGAGCATTTGCTCCTACAGGAGCAAATGCTCTATTAATCACAATGGTTTCAAACTACAAAATTCTAAAATTTTCCTTTTCTCTAGTTAATGCTCCTTTTCGGTAGATTAATTCAAAGTGGATGGATCTAAAAATAGCATGTGGAGGAAAGAGTTAAATTAATAGAGGATCATGTGATCATTCCTTTGAAGTTATGTTAAATCTAATTTAGGGATTTAGAAGATTTTGATTAACCCTTTCCCTGTTCTACCTTTATTAACAATTTCAATACCTACTGAATATTCATTCTGACAAAATAGTTTTAATGAAATATGTAAGGTGGAACATTGTAGCAATTTTAGAAAGTATAGAAATGGATCTATCAAATTCAATTAGCAAACAGAGCAGACCCTGATCAGACAGTTCCTATAGCAGCCATCTGATCTGAGTCTACTTTGCAGATGCGTGAAAACATGTTTATATGAGGAAAAGGGTTAAAAAACTACACATATTTGTTAAACTGTATTTTATTTATCTCCTGTGACTTGTACTCACAATGCATCTAAATCATTTATATAATTTTTATAGAGGACTTCCTGATGATCATGCATGTCTGTGAAGTTTGGCCAAACCCGTTTGGTGGATTTAAAGAAATAATTTGTCAAAAATCCTTCCTGTGAAGTTTATCTGGTTTAAGAGATGTCCTTTAAAGAAATTTTTTACTCTATAAAGACACCTTTCTACATCTTTGCAAACAGATAAAGACCCAGATCAAAAGGCTGACATAGGAGCTGTCTGATCAGGGTCTGCTCTGTTTGCTTGTGATATAATATAGATATGATTCTACAGTTTCTGCCATGGCCAAACATTCCTGTGTCCATGTGCTATAATGTAACACATTAATCTACAGTAATTAATGTTCATGATGTCATTATTTCTTACATGAATATATATGGAGTAAAGGGTTAACACTTTACATCATGAGTATTCATACAAGAAACAATGAAATCATTAATCTTTATTAGATGAACTTTAAATGGCACATTATGAACACATAAACGTTTGGCCATGGCAGAAACTGTAGAACCAGATCTAAACAATTCCATAAGCAAACAAAGCAGAGCCTAATCTGTCTTCTCTTTTTGCAAAGGCATAAAAAAGGTTTCTCAATGCGCTGTTAACCCTTTACTCCATGAATATTTATATAAGAAATAATGATATTATGAGTATTAGTTGTATTAATTGTTATTATAACATCTGGAAACAGGAATTTCTGGCCATGGCAGATAGAAACAGTAGAATCATATCTATAACATTTCACATGCAAGCAGAGCAGAGCCTAATCTGATGACTCCTATACAAGCCAGTGGGATCTGGGCATACTGTTTATAAAAGTAGGTGTATAAAAGCATATTCATAGTTTCATACAGTAAAGGGGTACAGAAACTGTTCATTAAAGTCTTTTGTTTTGGCTACTGTGACGTATTTAAGCAGCAACTAGGAACAAGTTATACGATGTTGGCACAAAAAGGACAAGCTCAAAAACTCATCTTGTCATTTTGTGCTAGGAGAATAAAATGATGTACTATCAACTATAAATATGTTCATATTAATTTCACCCTCTGTTGGGTTGTGTCTTCAAACTGGGTTTTAAAACACGACATTATTTTGCACAAAACCATTAATGGGGGCAGAAAATATAAATTTGAAGTTTTCTCGAGTAATTGTGATTTAGATCATGATTGTCCATTTGTTGTCAATCAATCCACAGTCAGCTTTCATATTTATTTTATTCCATAAATATGCCTTTCCAAGTAACCCCTTTGCAAACAGAGAAGACCCAGATCTGATGGCTCTAGTAGGAACTGTCCGATCAGGGTTGTTTGCTTATGGAATAATATTGATCTGATTCCACTGTTTCTGATGGCCAAAAATGTCCCATTTTAATCTCTTGTAACAATTACTTTATTTGATATTCATGTTATAATTTCATACTTGAATATTCAAGAATCTGTCAATCATGAATATATTGATGAATCTGAATACTGTCTTAAAACAGAAAATGAGGAAATATACAGTCATAGTAGGATCGAATCTGATCTAATATTGTCACAGAAGAAAACAGCAGATCTCGATTAGACAGCTCAGATAGTCTCAGATAGGAGCTACATACATGTATATATATATCTGATCTGGGTTAACCCTATCCTCCATAAATACGCCTCTCTACACCTCTGTAAAAATCACCTGTTGAAAATATTGTGATAAATAGAGCATTTGCTCCTATAGGAGCAAATGCTCCATTTATCACAATAGTTTCAAACAGGAATTCTTGGCAATGTCAGAAACTTTAGAATCATTCTGTATTATCTAATAACCCTGATCAGATGGTTCCTATAGGATCTACTGGGTCTACTCTGTGTGCAGAGGTGTAGAAAGGCGTATCTATGGAGTACAGGATTATGGTCATTATGGTATGTGTAACTGTTTGTTTGGAAAGTAGAAATGACAATTGTCCAAAGTTGTTCACACTCTTTCAGTCAATGATGATATTGATTACAGTATGAATTGTTTAGATTAAAGCAGGTACAAACATATTTTAAATTCAAACAGTTTGTACAAAGTCAATAAACTGTCATGATATATCGTAAAATTGCACATCAGATTAAAATATTGTTCAATAACTCATTTGATTCCCACTGCAGCTTTAACATGTTACAAAAGATTTTCTACTAACATTTCCAAATACACATGTAGTGTTGATCTAGATCAAATAACAGGTTGGTTCCAGAATTCTCCACTTCATCAAGATCCAAGCTGTGACAGACTGTGTATGCAAATATGGCTGATGAAGGTTCTCCAATGGAGAACCAAAACTGTCACAAGTAAATGAAACAATATCGGATATTATGCAAACAGAATATGCTTGAAAATATGACTATTGTCTAACCAGTCCTCGCATGTTAAGCTTTTTCCTGTTTAATACTTATGTAGGAAATACATGTAATGAATGAAAAAGTGTATAAATATGAAGGAAAGGGTTAAATGCATTGTTGACAGCTAATGGTTGTCTGCTAAAATTCATTCTACTAAACTTTTATGATCATGCATTAGCAAACAGAGTAGACCAAGATCAGATGGATTCTATAGCTAATAAATACTCATGATATCATTATCAAATAATGAAATAATATTTCTTACATAAGTATTAAACAGGGAAAGGCATACATGCAAGGTCTGCCCTGTTTGGTTATGCTATTATATATATAGACCTGATTCTATCATTTCTGCCTGAGCCAAAACATGTTGTGTACATTATAGAATTTCACCTTATAAATATTCATGTCATTATATTTCACATGAATATTCAACAGGCAAATGGCTAACGTTTCTGGACCGCAACGATTATGATGTGGACAACAATAGCTGGTATATATTCCTTAGAAAAACACAAGTTACATGTAATTACAGCTGAGCAACAGAAAAATGCACATACAGTAAAACCTCTCTACAATGGCCACTAAATTGTGTTTATTAGTTGGTATTTGTGGCAGGTGGCTGCTTAAAGCAAGGTGAAAGTTAAACAGAACGCTCCTATAGGAGCGTTCTCCTATAGGAGCGTTCTGTTTAACTTTCACCTTGCTTTTAAGCAGCCACCTGCATTTGACACAAAATGCTTGATGTAATTTAGTGGCCATTATAGAGAGGTTTTACTGTATTCAAATACTTAAATCATCATTTCTAAACCGAATCCTACCCATGTCACAACACAGAGATTGGTGGAGAAATAAATTAAATATAACTCTTTCCCTCATATAAACGCCTTTTCACACATTTTCAAACAGAGTAGACCCAGATCAGACGACCGTTTGCAAATTTGACATGATAATATAGATCAGATACTACATTTCTTACATGAGTATAGAACAGGGAAAGGGTTATTAATCAGCTTAATTATTATAATAGAATATAAACACAGGACGTTAAATGTTTTTGGCTCATGCAGAAATTGTAGAATCAGATCTATATTCTACAATAAGCCATACCATAAGCAAACAGAGGAGACCCTGATCAGACAGCCCCTATATGGGTCTACTCTGTTTGCAAAGGCGTATCTATGGAGGAAAGGGTTATACTTTGGATTCTGATAAAATGCCAAGTGTATTGGCATCTCATCAGAGTTCACACTTCAAAAGTGCAATGGTCATCATAAACTGGTCAAGTGTTGAACACTTTAACCCTGGTTCCCTGTTCTATGTTTATTACAAATTTCAATACCTACTGAATATTCATGGACAAAATAGTTATAATGAAATATGAAAAGTGGACCATTGTAGCCATTTTAGAAACTAAAAACCCCCCAGATCTATTCAATTCTATTAGCAAACAGTGCAGACCTCCTACAGGAGCCGTCTGATCTGGGTCTTCTCTGTTTGCAAATGCGTGAAAAGGTGTTTATATGAGGGAACGGGTTAACCCTTTACTCAATATATATGCAGAGCTCCAGATACATAAATTAAAATATTTTCATTAATAACTTTTTTATTTCTCCACCAAACCCTATGTTGTGATCACTCGTTAGAATTGTCTCTTCGTGATTATTATTTACATGAATATAAATGGAGTTAATAATGTAATTCAGTAGCTCAGAACAAAGCTGAATATATCCATGGTGATTATTATCAATTAAAAGTTTAAATAATAAAAAAGTTACCTTTCTTCTTTTTCTTGTGCTTGAAATATCCAAACATTTTAAACTGATCTTATTAAAATAATTTACAGCAAACACCTAATCCTCACTGAGTCAAAGGGTAGAATGTGTGAGCTACCCGTAGTCTATATATAGCATTGACACCGTCACATAAACAGAGTCTACCGACCCTGACAACCAGAAGTAAACTGGGTCACAACTGTCCTAAAATCCAGGAGTTTGCAGCATTTGAATTAATGTCTCAAGGGTCAGCGTTAAACTATTGTAACTATACTCCATAGGCTATGTCATAAAGATTAAAGAGAGTGTTACGCTAGTTTAAACTAAAGTCATGATATCTGTTCCACCTGAGAGCCATTATTGACTTTTTTTGTAAAATTTTCAGTGTCATATATATTGAACTCTTTAAGGTAACACAACTGTAGAATTACAGTCACTATTATAGTAACTCGATCAATATAAAACCCAATAAATAAATTCTGTACATGGGTACTGGTGCATAAAAATTGGTGTCACGTTTAGACTCGTCCTTGTTTAAAATTTCATGATCATCCTAGACTTAGCCATCCATTCAATGGAAGATCCAATATCAAATCATGAAATAACATGCAACATAAACTCCTATAGTAAATGAAAACTGATTCCTTATGGACTAATTTTACACTATATATAGGTGGTTTCAAGTAAAACAGTCCATCGGTTATGCTTTGTAAACACGTTACTCCATGAATATTTATGTCAGAAATCATATCATGAATAATAATTAGATTAATTCTTCTAACACTACTTGATGAATAAACATTGATATCTTTAAAAACAGGTGGTTGCTTAATGCATGATGAGAGTAAAATGAATGATGAAACTTTCATCCTGGGTTAAGTTACCACCTGTCTTTCAAATCAAGAATCAGGGTCCATGCTTATAAAACTTTTAATTGAGTCTGAGAACGTTCTCAAGCATTTGATTGGTCAGATTTGAGCCAAAGGCTCAAATCTGACCAATCAAAAGCTTGAGAACTCAAATCTGACCAATCAAAAGCCTGAGAACGAAACTCAGACTCAACTAAAAGCTTTATAAGCATGGACCCAGACCTCTTTTCTGTGTATAAAATATAGCCATAGGGCAGTAACGGCATTTACACTGCCTTGCTGTACTTTTCGTGGCAATGTGTTAGATCAGGATCAATACTGCTGGACATTCTATGATATTGCTTAACCCTTCCTCCATAGAAATGCCTTTTCATGCCTTTGCAAACAGAGCAGACCAAGATCAGAATGGCTTCTTCTGGAAACATCTGATCAGTGTCTGCTTACTGTATAACCCTTTACTCCATGAATATTCATGTAAGAAATAATGACATCATGAATATTAATTAGATTAATTGTTATAATAGCATTATGGGCACAAGACGTTTTGGTCATGGCAGAAACTGCAGACTCATATCTATATTATGTCAGAAGCAAACTGAGCAGACACTGATAGGAGCCATCTGATCTGGATCTACTCTGCTTGCAAATTGCATTTATGGAGTAAAGGGTTGTCATAGATCTGATTCAGCAGTTTCTGCCCGAGCCAAAATGTCCTGTGTTCATACACATATGCCATCATATGACAACTATTCTAATTAATATTAATTATGCCATTATTCCTTACATGAATATTCAACATGGAAAGGGCTAAAAGAATTGGAATGGAAATTTATATATGTTGCATTTTAACCCTTTCCCTCATATTGACACCTTTTGACGACTCTGTAAAAGTCACTTTGTGAAACCATTGTGATAAATAGAGCATTTGCTCCTATAGGAGCAAATGCTCTATTTATCACAGTCACATTTCAAAATACAAAATCCTAAAATTTTCCTTTTCTCTAATTAATGATCCTTTTCGGTAGATTAATTCAAAGAGGTTGTGTCTAAAAATAGTCTATGAGATAATGGGTTAAAAAAGACTGCAAGTCAAAACCTCATCAGGATCAAAAGTGGTTGACACATCTTAGCCCTTTACGTATTCATGTAAGAAAATGACAACGTTGAATATTATTCATTCATTCCCTCCTAGACTAATTTTAGACCCAGCCTTTTTTACTAAATCTACCGAAAAGGAGTATTAACTATAGAAAAGGAGAATTTTAGAATTGTAGTACATTGTATTTGAAACCATTGTGATAAATAGAGACTTTGCTCCTATGGAGAAAATGCTCTATTTATCACAATGGTTTCAAAATGTGACTTTTACAGAGGTGCCAAATTGTGTCACTAGGAGGGAATGTGTTAAAACAAATTGCCATAATGGCATTTGAGTACAGGACATTTCGGCCATGGCAAAAGAAACCAGAGCAGACCCTGATCAGAGAGCTGTTACAGGAGCTGTCTGATATGATTCTCCTCTTTTTGAAAAGGCATTGAAAGCATAAGGGTCAACCTTTACTTCATATAAACATGTTTGCAAACAGAGTAGACCCAGAACAGATGGCTCCTATAGGAGCCATCTAATCAGGGTCTACTCTGTGTACTGAATGGAATTTGAAAGAGCCGTTTCTTTACTTTCTAAAATGGCTACAATGTTCCACCTTCCATATTTCATTATCAATATTTTGTCTGTGAATATTCAGCAGGTATTAAAATTTGTAATAAACATAGAACAGGGAAAGGGTTAACTAATTCCCTAACTAGACTATTTTTAGACCCATTACCCGTTTGAATAAATCTACTGAAAAAGAGCATTTACTAGAGAAAAGGAAAACTTTAGAATTATGTAGTTTTTAAACCATTGTGATAAAAAGAGCATTTGCTCCATAGCAGTAAATGCACTACTTATCACAATGGTTTCATAATTTGACTTTTACAGAGGCGCCAAATTGCATCACTAGGAGAGAATGAGTTAAACAAGCAATGAAGAAATCTTGTGAGTACTGGTATTTACATACAGTGTAGAACAACATCAGAGGTCTTCCACAGCAGACCCCTCTGATAAGGGTCTGCACTGTTTGTCAGGAAATCTCCTCTCATAAATTATACCCTTAGATCGGATGGCTCCTGTAACAGCTGTCTGATTTATTATGTTTGCTTATGAAATTATACAGATCTAATCCTAAAGTTTTTGCCAAAGCAAAATGTTCTCTCTTTTACATAATAAAAATTAAGTTAATGAATATTCATAAATGTTTGTAAGGGAAAAGGTTAACCCTTTCCTTCAAATAAATGCCTTTTCACGCATCACAAACAGAGAAGACCCAGCAGCGGCTGCTCTGTTTGCTTATGATATGATATACATATATATTCTACAGTTTCTGCCATGGTAAAAATACCTACATGTATGTCTATGTGCTATTACAACAATTAATCTAATTATATTCATAATCTCATTATTACGTATATTTATGGAGCAGAAGGATTAAAGAAGGTTCTACTGAAGATTGTACTAAGCCTTTGAACTGTAAATAATCCATTCATGTAATGAACAAGGTCATTCAATAAAAATTCAGTACAATCAATTTGTCCCGCCAGAGCGTCTGAACAGTACAAAAACTATTTGACGGCAGATTTATACAGTAAAACCCCGCTAATGCGACCACCAAACATTGGCATAATTCTGGGTGGCAGAGGTAGGTGTCTGCTTAATGCAGGACGAAAGTTATGCAGAAAGGAGCTTTCTGCATAACTTTTGTCCTGCATTAAGCAGCCACCTGCTTATAAGGGCTGAAATGTTTATTCATTAGGCGGTCACATTAGAGGGGTTTTACTGTATAAACAAGAGGGCCATGAGGCCCTGAAGTGCTCACCTGAGATAACCCCAGGGACGGGGCCATATTTGACCACAATAAATCATTTGTACAACCTTGGTAGAGAACCACAAGGCAAAGTAGTATGCCATTAATTAAAGGTCTAAGCCTTATGGTTTCAGAGAAAAATAATATTTTATATTTTTCCCATGAAAACTGATAAGCCCTGAGGCAGGGCCAAGTTTCGCCCAGTGGTCAGGGTCGTAAGTTTAATATTATTGGCTGAGGACAACAAGCCACAGCTACATTATTTGTAGAGGACCATTAGATCATGTTACATACCAAACATGAAAGGTCTAGGCCTTACAGTTTCAGTAGATTTTTAAAGATTTTCCTATGAAAAACTGATAAGCCCTTGAGCGGGGCTATTTTTGGTCAGGGGGGTCATAATTTGAACAATCTTTGTAGAGGACCATAAGATCATGCTACATACCAAATATCAAAGGTCTAGGCCTTACAGTTTCAGAAAAGAAGATTCTAAAAGATTTTCCTATGAAAAACTTATAAGCCCTTGGGCGGGGCCATTTTAAGCCCAGGGGTCATAATTTGAACAATCTTTGTAAAGGACCATAAGATCATGCTACATACAAAATATCAATGGTCTAGGCCTTACAGTTTCAGAGAAGAAGATTTTTAAAGATTTTCCTATGAAAAACTGATAAGCCCTTGGGCGGGGCCATTTTTTGCCTGGGAGTCATAATTTGAACAATCTTTGTAGAGGACCATAAGATCATGCTACATACCAAATATCAAAGGTCTAGGCCTTACAGTTTCAGAGAAGAAGATTTTTAAAGATTTTCCTATGAAAAACTGATAAGCCCTTGGGCGGGGCCATTTTTGGTCTGGGGGTAATAATGTGAACAACGTTTCGTTCCCCCTAGCCACTGATGCTTCTGACAAAATTTCATTAAAATCGGGTCAGCAGTTTCAGAGGAGATGTCATTTGAAAATGTGGCCGGACGCCGGACTAAAAAACAACTCTAAGAAGAGTAACTTCTAAGAAATCTGATGTATAGACAATAATTCTAGCAGATGACACATTACTTTCAAGTGTTACAAGGTAAAGAGTTTCAGTGTTACCTAACTTACCTATACATTTCAAAATAATTTAATATCCTTGTTTCTTGAAAAGGGAGTTCACCTTCAAAGAGACCTCAAAATCCTGACCGTCACTACATGAATCTCTTCCTTCATACAAACATACTTTCACTTTGAATTTAACAGAGTAGATCGAGGAGCCGTCTGATCAGGGTCTGCTCTGTTTACTTATGAACTTAAAACAGATCAGACTCAGCAGTTTCTACCAATACTAGAATGACAATCATGTCCACATATTTCGTTACATAATTCATCATTTCTAATATGAATATTCAACATAGAACAGGTTTAACACTTTCCCTCATATAAACATGCATCTGCAAACAGAGTAGACCCACATCAGGGTCTGCTCGGTTTGCTTATGGAATTTAATAGATCTGCATCTTTACTTTCTTAAATGACTACAATGTCCATGAATATTGAGTAAGTATTGAAATTTGGAATAAACATAGAACAGGAAAAGGGTTAACTGTTATATATAAATGAAACTGCTCAAATTCACCTGCTTGATTGTCCACTTTCATTTATCATAATATTTCTTCAAACTTATTGATTGAGTACTGAAAACCCTTTCCTTAATATAAAAGCCTTTTCATGCTTACGCAAACAGAGAAGACCCAGACCAGATGGCTCCTATAGGAGTCTGCTCTGTTTGCTTATGAAATTATCACAGATGCAACTCTGCAGTTTCTACCAATACCAAACAATTCCATTATAAAATTCAGCTAATAAATATTCATGATGTCATTATTTCTAAAATGAATATTCAATAGAAAAAGGGTTAACACGTTGTGTACATGTATTAAGGTAGTTCGCGCTGTTGCTCGGCAAAAGTCGAATTTTATCCAATTAACATCATATTTGGTCCAGGTATTCAGAAATTTATCGTAATTGATGTCTGCAAAATCAGCCATCTGGTACAACTTCTCTAATTTCTCTTTCATCCTGTCCCTGTTCTATATATAGACCAAATTTCAATACCTACTGACTGTTCATGAACAAAATAGTTATAATGAAATATGGAAGGTGGAACACTGTAGCCATTTTAGAAAGTAAAGAAACAGATTTATCAAATGCCTTTAGCAAACAGAGCAGATCCTGATCAGACGGCTCCTCTAGGAGCTGTGTGATCTTGGTCTACTCTGTTTGCAAATGCGTGAAAACACATTTAACCCATTCCCTCATATTGATGACTTTTGACGACTCTGTAAAAGTCACTTTGTGAAACCATTGTGATAAATAGAGCATTTGCTTCTATAGGAGCAAATGCTCTATTTATCACAATGGTTTCAAACTACAAAATTACAAAAACAATCCTTTTCTCTAGTTAATGCTCCTTTTCGGTAGATTTATTCAAAGAGGTTGTATCTAAAAATAGCCTATGAGGTAATGGGTTAAAAGTGAGAAAGAGTTAAATACAGTCTGATTCCCAAACACTTTGGTGCTGATATGAAGGTTCTCATCTGGATGCAAAGTATTTGAATGGAATTTGCCACTATCACGCAAGGAATTAAAATGACATCCGTGTCCGATCCTGTCTGTATACGCACTATTGGGGTTTATTACCCTTTACTCCATAAATACACCTTTCTATGCCTTTGAAAAAAGAGTCGACCCAGATCAGACAGCTCATAAAGAAGCCGTATGATCAGGGTCTGCTCTGTTTGTTTTTTATATAATACAGATATGATTATACAGTTTCTGCTAGGCCAATAATTCCTGTGTCCACATGCTATTATAACAATTAATCTAATTAATATTCATGATGTCATTATTTCTGACATAAATATTCATAGAGTAATGAGTTACCATAAGTAAGTCGTCTCAGCATGAAAGGGTATACCACGTGATAGGATTTTGAATGTAAAACAATGCAGACCCTCACCAGATGGCTCCCTCTGTTCTGGGTCTACACTGTTTGCAAATGACAGTGTATGCATCTCCCCCATTTAATGGTTTAACCCTTTCCCTCATGTAAACGTGTTTTCACACATTTGCAAACAGAGTAGACCCAGATCAGACGGCTCCTTGAGGTGCCGTCTGATCAGGGTCTGCTCTGTTTGCCAATAGAATTTGATAGATCTGTTTCTTTACTTTCTAAAATGGCTGCAATGTATCTCCTTCTGTATTTTATTATAACTGTTTTGTCCATGAATATTCAGTAGGTAATGAAATTGGTAATAAACATAGAACAGGGAAAGGGTTAATATAGTTGATAAACTTTGTCAGCGAATACTTTCATCTGCTTGCAAAAACTGTTGTCTATTTTGACTACTTAACCCTGGATGATACCCTCATATTGATGTGTTTTTGATTTTTGATGACTCTGTAAAAGTCACTTCTGAAACAACTGTGATTAATACCGCATTTGCTCCATAGAGCAAATACTCTATTTATCACAATGATTTCAAAACAGAACAATCCTATTTTTCAATTTTTTTTCTAGTTGGGTCTAAAAATAGCCTATGAGGTAATTGGTTAAGGTAGTTGATTGCATCTTGTTTTGTTCAGTATAGGAGTGGTTGCCAAATTGATAAAGGCATCCTGGTATAAAAAGGGGGATTTTAGTCTCTCCTTTAAACCTTTCCCTCATATAAACACCTTTTCATACATTTGCAAAAAGAGTAGACACAGATCAGATGGCTCCTATAGAAGCCGTCTGATCATGGTCTGCTCTGTTTGCAAAGGAATTTGATAGTTCTCAGAATCTGTTTCTTTCTAAAATGGCTACAATGTTACAGGACCCTCCAAATTTCATTATAACTATTTTGTCCATAAATATTCAGTAAGTATTGAAAATTGGGACTAAATATGCAGTAAAGACTCTCTATAATGGTCACTAAATTACGCAAAGTATTTTGTGTTAAAGGCAGGTGGGTGCTTAAAGCAAGGTGAAAGTAAAACAGAATGCTCCTATAGGAGCATTCTATTTTACTTTCACCTTGCTTTAAGCACCCACCTTCCCTAAATACCAGCTAATTAACTCAATTTAGTGGTCATTATAGAAAGGTTTTCCTGTAGAACTGGGAAAAGGATAACTCATTGTAAGTAACTGTAGTCTGCTAAAATTGTCTTCTGCTAAAATTCTTTTTATTTGAGACACCAACCCATAATTCTCGCAATTCTGACAATTACATTATACCAAAGACCTATCATAACAGGTTATCATAGGTCTTTGATTACAGTAATTTTTTCTCACTCCTCTTCAAAAACAGTGTCTGAATGATAAGCAGTTTCGATTGATGTGTCATTTGGATTTTTTATTTGATTAACCCATTCTCTCATATTGAAACTTTTTGATGCCTCTGTAAGTCACTTTTTGAAACCATTGTGATAAATAGAGCATTTTGCTCCTATGTAGCAAATCGAGGGTTTGGTGCAAAACTATTGTAACTTCTTCACAAAGTGAAGTAGTTACAAGAGTTTTGCACAAAACCCTCGAAATGCTCTATTTATCACAATGGCTTCAATACTACACAGTTCTAAATTTTTCCTTTTTGCTAGTAAACGCTCCTTTTTGATAGATTTATTGAAAGAGGTTGGGTCTAAAAATAGCCTATGAGTCAATGGGTTAAACAGGTCTCTGCAAGAACATATGTGACAAACAATGACAGGCTAAATCTCTTTGCCTTCAAAGAACCTTTGTGATAAACAAATACAATGTAAACAAACACAGGTGAAATATGCCTGCTATGTATTATCGTCTTATGCAATTTTTTAAGAATTTTCTTTCAATTTTCCCATAAAAGTCTCAGCTCGTCAGAGGTTGAGATTGTGATGAGCAGACAGTTTACTTAGCATCTCAATTGGGTCAAAACTGTTTGCAAATATATTAACTACGTACACACACATGGTAGTAAAGTCTCCCTAATATGGCCACATAAAAGAAGTCTAAATTTGGATTTTTAAAACAGGTGGTAGCTTAACCCATTCCCTCATAGGCTATTTTTAGATCCAACCACTTTGAATAAATCTACAGAAAAGGAGTATTTAACTAGAGAAAAGGAAAATTTTATTTAGAATTTTATAGTTTGAAACCATTGTGATAAATAGAGCATTTGCTCCTATAGGAGCAAATGCTCTATTTATCATAATGGTTTCAACAGGTGACTTTTACAGAGGCGTAGAAAGGAGTATTTATGGAGGAAAGGGTTAAAGAGGTGGTAGCTTAAAGTAGGACAAATGTTTGCAGAATAATCCTATAGGAGCTTTCTGCATTATTTTTGCCCTGTATTAAGCATCAACCTGCTTTTACAGGCTAGTATATTAATAAATTATGTGTTTATATTAGTGAGGCTTTACTGCATTT
The DNA here is from genome assembly GCA_963576725.1 of Azorinus chamasolen. Classification (NCBI taxonomy): domain Eukaryota; kingdom Metazoa; phylum Mollusca; class Bivalvia; order Cardiida; family Solecurtidae; genus Azorinus; species Azorinus chamasolen. Next base: position 1,797,410 of record OY755248.1, read on the forward strand.
GGTATATGTATATGGTAAACAAGCAAACAATTATAAACATGTATACCACAAACAAGCAAACAATGACAAACTAACTTAACCTCAAACTATGTTTAATGGTATATTTATAACAGAATTTCATAATCTGGGCATAATAAGTCTAGACTTAAAGGATTAGCCCAGTAAAATGTGATAGCTTTTGACTGGTCCTAGATTTTGACCACCAGTGAACACACACATGACTGGACAGGTGAAAAGCCCCAACAAAACCTCATTACTACATGTATTTAAGTGTGACTTACGAGTGTCTACAATGTAGACTTGGACATGTTTGAGCTAGGTCTACACCTTGGGTCCATTTTACAAAAGACTGTACATAAAACATTACTGTAATTTTGTAACATAATGATAATTGCAACTTCCAGCTGTACAAGTCATTACTCCTCTACCTTTTTGTTAGAATTGTATAAGGCGGAAAATTCTGAGTAGACACAGCTATGAATTTGATGGAGAAAGGAATATTGCTAAATATTTGGCTTAACCTTTTACACCATAAATACGCTTTTCTACACTTTTTGCAAACAGAGTAGACCCAGATCAGACGGCTCCTATAGGATCTACTGGGTCTACTCTGTTTGCAAATGCGAGAAAATGCATTTATATTTGAGGGAAAGGGTTAATCGACATGCCCTTATTCTCAATGATTCTGGTCAGTGTAAATGAGTTATCTGTGTCTACACTGTTTGCGAAGCTTTAACCTTTTCCCTGTTCTATGTTTGTTCCAATTTTAATACCTACTGAATAAGTTATAATGCAATATGCAAGGTGGAACATTGCAGCCATTTAGTAAAGAAACCGATTTATCAAATTCTGTCAGCAAACAGAGCAGACCCTGATCAGATATCTCCTATAGGAGCCATCTGATCTGGGCCTCTCTGTTTGTAAATGCATGAAAATGCATTAACATGAAGGAAAGGGTTAACGTATCGCTACTCACTCTACATTTTAAATCAAACGCACATGAATAACAAGGAAGTACAGGTAGTCATGAATATTTTATATCAGTTCCCATGACAAATCCATCCAAATGAATTACTCAATTTATTGTTATATTAATCCATTGTAATTAATAACTTCAAGCAATAATTATGTTTCTTTAAATTTCCTCATAGTGAGGAATTGATGTAAAACCAATGCATCTATGAATAATGGGAATTTAGTGACAACTTTTACAAACAATTTAGACTCAGATTATATCAGAAACAAAGTAGTGCAAAATACCCCATTCTATGTCTTGGCAAACAAAGCAGACCCAAATCAGATAGCTGCTGAGCCGTCTGATCAGGTTCTGCTCTGTTTGCTTATGAAATAATATAGATATGATTCTACTGTTTCTACTATGGTCAAACATTCCTATGTCCATGTGCATTTATAAACAAGAGTACCAGTGGGCACAATATACGCCCGTCAAGTGTTAAATTTGGGAAGGATCCATCAAGCAGAACTTGTTAGCGATGTTACAGACAGGTAGGGAGAGGTTAACATTGTTGCTAAACGCAAAGTCCAATTGTGTGACCTTGACCTTGGATAAACGAACCGGGACTTGGCAAGCTACTGTAGCATGTCTAGATAAACATTGTGGTTAAATTTGAGAAGGATCCACCAGTGGTTAAATTTGAGAAGGATCCACCAAGTGGAACTTGAGTTAGAGATGTTACAGACAGAAAGACAGACACACAGGCAGCGCCATTCCATAATACATCCCGTTTTTTCAAACGGGCGTATAAAAATTATCTTATTAATGTTCATAATATCCGATGTCAATATTTCTTAAATGAATATTCATGGAGTAAAGGGTTAACTCTTTACACAATAAGTAATTGTTGTAAGTCTCGAGGTCAATTTTTCGAACATATCTCAAATACAATCGGTGTCAAACAGTTTGGATCCTAATTGACACCCTTAGTTATTTACTTGGCAAACTGTTTGCACATATTATCATCAGTTCGGAGCTAGTAAAGAGTAAAACATTTACTCCAAGAATATGCGTGAAATAATGACATCATGAATATCAATTATCTGAATTCAGTAAAGGGTTAAATATGGGAAGGAAATTTACTGGGAATTTGCAAACAGTGAAGACCCAGATAAAGGACTCTTGCAGGAAAGTATCTGCACAATTTGCCCTTTGATATCCTCTAGTAAATCTAATCCTTTAACCCTTTCCTTCATCCAAAGTGTTTTCACGCATCTGCAAACAGAGTAGACCCATATCAGACGGCTCCTAGAGGAGCCGTCTGATCAGGGTCTGCTCTGTTTGCTAATGGAATTTAATAGATTTGTTTCTTTAATTACTAAATTGGCAACAATGTTCCACCATCCATATTAGATTATAACTATTTTGTCCATGAATATTCAGTAGGTATTGGAATTTGTAATAAACATAGAACAGGGAAAGGGTTAATACCACACTGATTCTACTTTGAACTCTTCAATGCCGGAGGAGCTCTCTGATCAGGGTCTGCACCATTAGTAATAAAACAAATTCTGGCCAATTATACCCTTTCATACAGAATGGACTCTATTGTTAAACAATAATGGAGTATTCCACTTTGAAAATTTAGTATTCAAATGCTTAACCCTTTCCCTGTTGAATATTCTTGTAATAAATAATGATATACTGACGAGTCAGATCCATTGCAATTGCATACGCAAACAAAGCAATTCCTGATTGATGGTTCCTACAGGGGCCATCTGATCTGCGTCTACCCTGTTTGCAAAGGCGTGAAAAAGCATTTGTATGATTGAAAGGGTTAAACAATGATTGATCATTTTATTTTGAACCTTCAGCATTTGAGTGAGTGAGTTGGGCTTAATGTCCGACCAACAGTATTTCAGTTATTTGCAGATGGCACCCGCATGAGACAAGTTATAGTGCTGCCTCACTGAAATACCCCTGCCACATGCACATGGCAAGGGCACCCCACCCAGTCACATTATCCTGACACCAGGCCGACCAGTCCTAGAACTACACCTTTTAATGTCGAGCGTAGACAAGGGAGCTACTAGTACCAACTTTTAATGACTTTTGGTCTGTCACGGCCGAGGATCGAACCCTCGACCTTCCGTACAGCAGGCGGACGCTTTTAGCATTTGAAAATTTAACCCTTTCCTCAATAAATACGCCTTTCTACGCCTCTATTTTTCACAATGGTTTCAAGACTACACAGTTCTAACATTTTCCTTTTCTCTAGTAAATGCTCCTTTTAGGTAGATTTATTCAAAGAGCTTGGGTCTAAAAATAGCCCAGAAGGTAATGGGTTAAAGATCATGGGACAGTTTTCATGAGTTTTGTGCCAAAGTTGGGATACAGGTATGGTCCAGTTACACTTTACCTGATGAATTATCCAGGTAAGATTATACCAATTGTGCATATTCATTAAACCCTTTCTCTGTTCAATATTCATGTAAGAAACAACATCATGAATATTTATGAGCAGAATGTTTATAATGGTACATAAACACAGGAATTGTTTATCTTGTCAGATATTGTAGATTCACATCTATATAAATCCATAAGCAAAACAGAGTAGACCCTGATCAGACCGCTCCTACTGATGCTGTCTGATCTGGGTGTACTCTGTTTGTAAAGGCCTGAAAAGGCATTTATATGTGAGAAAGGGCCAATGTAAAGTGGGTAAATTTATTGCAATGGCAGTAGAGTATCAGATAACATACAAACCCACAGAGCGGACTCTGATCAGATCCTAGAGCACAGTCTGATCTGGGTCTACTGTGTTCGCAAAGACATGAAAATGTGGGACAATCATGTAAAGGGTTAATCTGACTGGACAAATTGGTTCTTGCCAAATTAATTCACATTAACGCTCTGTTCTATGAATATTTATGTAAGAACTAATGACATTATGAATATTTATTACATTTTGTTTTGTAATAATAGCACATGCACACAGGAAAGTCTGACTGTATCAGAAATTGTAGAATTAGATCTATATAGTTCAATAAGCAAACAGAGCAGACCCTGATCAGATGTCTTCTACATGAGATGTCTGATCTGGGTTTACTCAGTTTGCAAAAGTGATAAAATGCATATACATGGATGAAGAGAGTGGAGCTGAAGAGTGGGAATGAAGAGACTGGAGCTGAATAGTGAGAATGAAGGGAGTGAAGCTCAATAGTGAGAATGAAGGGAGTGGACTTGAATAGTGAGAATGAGGGAGTGAAGCTGAATAGTGAGAATGAAGAGACCTTAGCTGAGTAGTGAGAATGAAGAGACTGGAGCTAAATAGTGAGAATGAAGAGGCTGGAGCTGAATAGTAAGAATGAAGAGAGTGGAGCTGAACAGTAAGAATGAAGAGAGTGGAGCTGAATAGTGAGAATGAAGGGAGTGGACCTGAATAGTGAGAATAAGGAGAGTGGAGCTGAAGAGTGGGAATGAAGAGAGTGGAGCTAAAGAGTGAGAATAAAGGGTGTGGAGCTGAAGAGTGGGAATGAAGAGACTGAAGCTGAATCAGTACGGAGAGTATTTTACCTTCAGGTGTATGGAATGGGGAATAATACTCCCGAGTATCTTCAATATTTGTGCTTGAGCGACGATCTCTCAATAAGGGTTCTCGCTCTGGATCTGAAAGAAATAAACATCTTTTATTTCTGCAAAAACATCATTAGATAATTTTAGTTTGTCTAATTTGTGCCATGACAAGAGGAAAGGAACTGTATATTCGAATATTCCTGCTATCAGCATATTCTGTAACTGTGGTTAGCATTTGTAAACTATGTGGACTTAGATCTGACGGAACAAAATACCAAACTCAGTGATCTCCTGGAGAAGCTAGTTGATCTGGGTATTCAAAATCCTCAAGCAACTGTATTCCTTTCATACCATCTGTCATTAACCCATTCTATAAATATGCCGTTCTACACCTTTGTAAACAGAGTTGACCTAGATCAGATGGCTCCTGTACTGTCCGATCAGGGTCTGCTGTTTGCTTATATGATAATAATACAGATATGATTCTACAGTTTCCGCCATGGACGACAAATCCTGTGTTCTGTGTCCATGTGCTATTATAACAGTTAATCTTACTACCATTCATGTCATTATTTCTCACATGAATATTCATGGAGTAAAGGGTTAACCCTTTCCCTCATAGTGACGACTTTTGACGACTCTGTTAAAGTCACTTTGTGAAACCATTGTGATAAATAGAGCATTTGCTCCTATAGGAGCAAATGCTCTATTTATCACAATGGTTTCAAACTACGAAATTCTAAAAAAGTTCCTTTTCTCTAATTAATGCTCCTTTTCGGTAGATTAATTCAAAGAGGTTTTATCTAAACATGGCCTATGAGGTAATGGGTTAAACAATAATGGGCCATTCCACTTTGAAAAATCACAATTCAAAGAGTTAAACCTTTCCTAGATAATCCCATATTTTACACATTTGCAAACAGTTTATACAAGATCAAACAGTTTCTGTCTGATCAGAGTCTGGGTCCATGCTTATAAAGCTTTTAGTTGAGTCTGAGTTTCGTTCTCAGGCTTTTGATTGGTCAGATTTGAGTTCTCAAGCTTTTGATTGGTCAGATTTGAGCCAAAGCTTGAGAACGACCTCAGACTCAACTAAAAGCTTTATAAGCATGGACCCAGATCTTTTTCATTATACAGTTGAACATCGATATCTCGGACTTCATGGAACTAATACAAATTAGTTTGAGATAACACAAGTTTGAGTTATCCAATTTCTTATCTGGACAATTTCTCAAGTTCACAGCTTAATGCAGGTCTAAAGTAATGCTGAAAGCTCCTGTAGGAGCTTTCAGCATTACTTTAGACTTGCATTCAGCTGCCACATATGTTTCTAGATAGGTGTAGTGATACATTTTAGCATAATTGTAAGTTTTGGAAGTACCAAACTTTGAGTTTGAGTTATCTCGAAGTTATCCGAGTTCAAGATATCAAAGTTCACCTGTATGTTACATATTGGATTCACTACTGTTTACTATGGTGATAACTTGCCTTATCTTGAATTTTGTTCTACAAAAATTAATAGAGAAATTTCCTAAGAAATGAGTTTTTCAATTTCATAGTGACAGTAGAATTGGATTATAACTACCGTTCTTTTCATTCATTTTTGTCACTCGATTTAAATCGAGATATTTTTCTTGTCGGATTGAGAGTACATTTGAATCACTTTGTGTCATGGTCTACTGGAATTTCCCTTGAAACTGTCTTTACATAAAGACTTCAGTCTTAAAAACAATGTTTGCCCAATGTAAATTCCAAATTAAAATTTTATGGATGACGAATGACATCGAGTGTAATTTTTTTTTTTTATGAGGGTAAGTATAGCTCTTAGAAAGTTGATGTCATATATAACAAGAGCCCCGTGTGTCAGAGCATTATATGCCTGAAGTATGTGCCGTCATAACATGCACAATATTAATTTGAGTTGAAGGTCACCATGATCTTGACCTTTGACCTACTGACCTCAAAATCAATAGGGGTCATGTACTGGCCATGACCAACCTTCCTACTAAGTATGAAGACGGCACATCTAATACTTATCAAGTTATTGAGCGGACAAGATTTTTCAGTTGAAGATCACTGTGACCTTGGCCTTTGACAGACTGACCTCAAAACCATCTACTAGCAATGACCAACCTCCCTATTAAATATCAAGACAACATACCTAACACTTATCAAGTTATTGAGCAAACAAGATTTTTGAATTAAAGGTCACTGTGACCTTGACCTTTAACCAACTGACCTCAAAATGAATAGGGGTCATCTACTAGCCATGACCAACCTTCCTACTAAGTATGAAAACTGCACACTCAAAAGTTGTCAAGTTATTGAGTGGACAATGATGTGGCTGACGGAGGGACAGACGTTCTCACGGATTGAGTGTTATGTGACTATTATTTTGTTAGAAATAGTCACATAAAATGGAAATTTAGTCACATAAAAAGAAAAAGACAAAAGATCTTTTGTTCTCAGTGTCACTTAACCATCAACGGATGGACAGACGGACATTAGCCCCATACCATAATACAACCAAGTTAAAAAAAACATTATTTTCATATCAGTATGCAATTCATCCCTATTGCAAAATGGTATGTTCCTCTGGACATGTGCTTGCATCATGTGGCAACTTTTTGCAGGGAAACAGCTGATGGAGTTAGCATGTAGAAAATGCATTTTAGGTGTTTTATTCATTAATACCAGCTTAATGACTTCATATTACCTATCTCGAAACTTGAGTAAGTTCAGGTAAACAATCAGGATCAGTATAAAACATCCAGTATGCAGGCGTCATGAAATCCAAAATACTTGACATTCTGAACATGGTTATAGGGGGAAATTGAATATTAGCCCTAAATGCCTAATACTCCCCTATGAAAAAATAATGTCTGCTCAAATTGGGATCTGGTGAGAAACCAATGAACAAGTGTCAAACAGCTTGGATCCAGATGAGATGCCAAGTTACTCTGCATGTCATCTTGATTCAAGCAGGGCGCAAATCTGAGTGAAGTGATGGATAGCCGGATAAGGGCAAAATCATTTTGCAGACGAGATTTATTGAGAATACTTAAAACATGTTTTGTAACATGTCTATCCATGTACTTTTAGGGAGTGTAAATCATAAAAATAACAATCCAGACAAGAACTGTCTGCATGAAGATAGCGCACTTGACTATTTGATATTATTATACCTCACCTGACTTTCCAATACAAATTTTCCATATGCACACCATGAAACAATTTGTACTGTTCCATGTAACATTATCTGGTGCAGGCAACAGTACGTCTATATCAGTGAGTGCTTATTAAATTGTGTGCGTAACTTCATCCGACTGACGTCATCGACCGACGTCATCTGACGCTTGCAATTTAATAAACTAACGTCATTTTGACAGTTACTGCAATTTTTGTTTAATCATTTGAGAAATATCAAGTTATCCAACTATTTCCGAGGATCTGTCAAGATTGGACAGTAGTAAGGACTCTTCCAGTACTGTTAATCTGTACTGAATAGAAGTGTAAAGCTGTTCCACGATTTTTAAGCACCGAGTATAACTTTTGTTTCAAACTGTTTATTGTTGCTATTAAATAAATATTTTTGCCGACGAAAGTGATTGTGCTGTTCATAGTGTTCGGTATAATAAAACGAATATCACATCCTATGGAGAGCGAAAGCACGTATTGTCAACCCTCGGTATGGTTATGTACACCTCGGCTAACGCCTCGATGAACATTACAAACCTCGGGTTGACAATACGTACTGTCTCTCTCAATAGGATGTGATATTTATATAGTATTGTCTCGTAAATAAAGGACAGTAGATATGAAAATCAGTCATTCAACTTCAACCCAGAGTTAACCCATTCCCTGTTCAATATTCATGTAAGGAATAATGACATCATAAATATTTATTAGCTGAAATTTGATGAAGTAAACTTTCCAAGGGGAATTTTTGGCTTTAACCCTTTCCTTCATATAAACCCAGTTTCATGCAATTGCAAACAAAGTAGACCCAGATCAGACGGCTCCTTAGGAGCCGTCTGATCAGGTTCTGCTCTGTTTGCTAATGGAATTTGAAAGATCTGTTTTTTTACTTTCTAAAATGGCTACAATGTTCTAACTTCCATATTTCGTTGTAAGTATTTTTTTCCATGAATATTCAGTAGGTAATTGAAATTTGAATTGAAACTTGAAATAAATGTAAAACAGGGAAATGGTTAACCAAAAATGTAGAAGCAGATCTCCATCATGCTATAAGCAAACAGAGCAGACCCTGCTCAAATGGCTACTACAGGAGCCATCTTACCTGGGTTTGCTCTGTTTGAAAATGTGTAAAAAGATGTTTATATGAGGGAAAGAGTTAAGATGCCTTTCATACAGGGTCAAATGATAACCACAAACCAGAGTTTGAAGTTTCATAGCAATACCCTGGTACCTCCTACAGTTTCTGTGTTAAGGGCCTTTATGAAAAACTTAAACCACAAAAACTATAAAGTACAAAAGGGGCATAATTCTATCGAACTTGTCATACTGGTAACCAAATTTATCCTGTCACGTGCCTATTTTCCTGACGGATAACAAGGTGCCTGATAAACTTTTTGTTATTATGCCAGTTGGTCACATGATCGATGTTATGTCTGTCAGTTGGTCACATGACCTGTAGCCGAAACTACTTTTTTTTACCGAGACGTTTATTTCGTGAATACACAAATTTACGTCAACCGAGTATTAGATCTACTGAATAAAAAAGTTTAACAAAGCTAATTTGTTGATTTCAATCGATACCCATCAAACTAAATAGATCTAATTCTTTCACTTCATTCTCCCAAACTTAGGCCCTACTCTTAGGCCTAGACTAGTAGATCTAGATCTAGACTAGATCTAGTTGTTTGTCGCGAAATTGCCGTGTTTAGATAAATCCACATCAAGAATCATAAATCGTCTAGATATCGTCAAGTGACAGGTTCTTTTTCTCACATAACCAACCGGGGCAACGGTTTTGTTTTGAGCATTTTTTTTAAAGCAGTGTGACTTTTTGGAATTCCAGTGACGTAATAACGCCTTTATAGTGACGTCATCAAGTCTAGAGCCAGTAGAGTCGGGTATACTTTGCGGTGCATTTTGTGGTACATTCGGTACAAAATAATTATATGTTGCTGTCGTGACAAGGATAAATAGAATATTTGGTTCCCAGCTTTGAGTGAGAAATGTTATCTGGCTCGGCTTCTGAATATATCAGGTTCGCCTTCGGCTCACCTGATATATTCATCCGCCTTGCCAGATAACATTTCTCATTCAAAGCTAGGAACCAAATATTCTCTATGATCCCAAATATACATGTAGAGTTTCAAAGCTTAAAGCTTTCATAGTTTCTGAGAAATGGCTTGTCATGAAAACTTTAACCTAAAAAGCTACTCAGATGGTAATCCTTATTCTTTTAAAAGTTGAGCTAAAACTTGTATACAAATACAGTAAAACCTCTCTATAATGACCACTAAATTACATCATGTATCTTGCGTTAAAGGCAGGTGGATTCTTAAAGCAAGGTGAAAGTAACTGTATACAAATACAGTAAAACCTCTCTATAATGACCACTAAATTACATCATGTATCTTGTGTTAAAGGCATGTGGATGCTTAAAGCAAGGTGAAAGTAAAACGCTCCTATAGGAGCGTTCTGTTTTACTTTCACCTTACTTTAAGCAACCACCTGCCAAAAATACCAACTAATTAACACAATTTAGTGGCAATAACATATCAATACCTGTCATCATTTTCTTTTCCGTTGGAACAACCTTGAAATCCAGCATCCATGTTTCTATCCACGCAAGCACAAAGCACACTATCAATATGATATAACTAAGTGGATTTTTCCCTCCCAGGAATCTGTCATTAAACTGGAAAAGAAACACAGGACAACATTTATTAAGGGTCTGTTCCGGCAAAACACAATTTCTAATAATACACCTAATGAATATTCATGTAAGAATAATGATATTATGAATATCACTACATGTATATTAAATGAACTTTTGTATTTCACAGATGATCACAGAAATGTTTTGCCATGAGAAGAAACTGTAAAATCAGATCTGTATTATTAACCCATTCCCTCATAGGCTATTTTTAGAAGGCTATTTTTAGACCCAAACTCTTTGAATAAATCTACTGAAAAGGAGCATTTACAAGAGAAAAGGATTTTTTTATAATTGAGTAGTTTTGAAACCATTATGATAAATAGAGCATTTGCTCCTATGGAGCAAATGCTCTATTTATCACAATGATTTCAAAAAGTGACCTTACAGAGGTGTCAATATGCGGGAATGGGTTAATTAAATAAGCAACAGAGCAAACAAAGCAGACTGATCAAACAGTTATACACAGAGTAGACCAAGATCAGCTGTCTTGTCAGAATAGCTTCTGCATTTGTTTCTGTCAATGTAGTTAGTTAACCCTTTCCTTCATATAAATGCCTTTTCACATAAATTATCTGCAAATTGAAAAGACCCAGATCAGACGACTCCTAATAATGAATATTCTGTAGGTATTGAATTTGGAATAAATGTAGAACAGGGAAAGGGTTAACCATTTCCCTTTCATGCCTTGCAAATGAAGCCACTCTTGTTTCACAATTATGCACAAAGAACCAATGTATTTATATGTAAAAACATATTTACAGTACATGTATTTAAACCTTTATTCCAAGAATATTCATGTTAGAAATATTGCTGCCATGAATATTAATTAGATTTCTTTTTATAGTGGCATATGAGCAAAGGAAATTTTAGTCATGGCAGAAACTGTATAATCATATCAACATTATTTCGTAAGCAAACAGAGCAGACCTTAATCAGACTGTTCCTATAGGAGCTGTTTCATTTGGGTCTACTCTGTTTGCAAATATGTAGAAAGGTGAATATATGGATTAAAACGTTAAACAAGGTGAAATTACACCAATATTTAATTTTTCAGTTTTTGAAGTTTCAGTTTTTAACTCAGACTCGAAATGTTAGTGAATAACTGACCCTGAACAATTCAATACTCTACTTAAACCTTTCCCTGTTCTATGTTTATTCCAGATTTTAATATTTATGGACAAAATAGTTATAATGAGATATGGAAGATAAAACATTGTAGCCATTTTAGAAAGTAAAGAAACAGATCTTTCAAATTCCATTAGCAAACAGAGCAGACCCTGATCAGACAGCTCCTATAGGAGCTGTCTGATCTGGGTCTACACTGTTTGCAAATGCATGAAAACACGTTTGTATGAGGGAAAGGGTTAACTCTTTGCATAACAAGTAATTTGTCTGCAAAACAACTGTCATCTGCTTCAATCTAACATACAATTTCTTTTCAAGTTTTCTTCAAATTATAGTCATCTTGTCAAATGGATGGGATCCTGATGAGATGCAGATGTTATCATTAATTTGTCCTTAAAGTGAAATGACTTAATCCTTTCCCTGTTCTATGTTTATTTCAATTTTCAATAACTACTGAATATTCATAGCAAAATAGTTATGAAATACGAAAGGTGTAACAGTGTAGCCATTTTACAAAGTAAAGAAACAGATCTTTAAAATTCCATTGGCAAACAGAGCAGACCCTGATCAGACGGCTCCTCTATGAGCTGTCTGATCTGAGTCTACTCTGTTTGCAAATGCGTGAAAACACGTTTGTATGAGGGAAAGGGTTAATCCCTTCCCAAATGATTACTAATGCATGAATTGATCATTTCATGAATATTTGTCTAAAGTAAATCTTTTGGCTTACACAAAAACTGCAGGATCAGATCTATATTATATCATAAGCAAACAGTGCAGACCCTGACCAGATAGCTCCTAAAGGAGCCATCTGATCTGGGTCTACTCAGTCTGCAAAGGTATGAAAAAGCATTCATATCAGGGATAGGCTTAATGTAATGCAGCAGAATTCATACTTACTTCAAATATAAAACATTTGCTTAAGAGGTATATACAGGTCATGGTTGTAGAAATCTGGAATAAGAAAAAGAAAACACACAACTGTTATTAACCCATTAGTCCATGAATATTCATGCAAAAAATAATTACATCATGAATATTGATTAGATGGATTTTCAAAATTGCCTATGAACACAAGGATTTCGGCTATAGCAGAAACTACTGAAGAATGAGATCTATATTATTCAATAAGCAAACAGAGCAGACCCTGATCAGACAACTCATACAGGAGTTGTCTGATCTTTGTGTACTCTATTTGCAAAGGTGTTAAAAGGTCAAAGGTTAAAGGTTCATCTGCTATCTTTACATTCAGCTAGTTTAAAATATGATCAGGCAAATATTGTTTTTACTCTGATTGTTTTATCAGAAAAAAGAGTGAATTATTCTAATTTCAGAATTGGCGACGGCAACATTGTTCACAGCTGAAATTTACTTACTTAAACCCGTTGCATTTAAACCATTTACTTCATGAATATTCATGTAAGAAATAATGACCCCATGAATATTAATTAGATTTTTTTTGTAATGGCATATTATGAACACAGGACACTTTGGCTCAGGCAGAAACTGTAGAATCATATCTGTATTGTCTCATTATCAAAGAGAGCAGACCCTGATCAGACAGCTCCTATAGAAGCAATCTGATCTGGGTCAACTCTGTTTGCAAAGACATAGAAATGCCTATTCATGGAGTAAAGGGATAAGACATTGTCATTTGTAATAATTCTCCAATCATTCATGTGTACATATGCAAATTTGAAATTTCATCTAACAAGTATTCATGATTATTATGATTAATAAATTTAATGGGATTATGCTAAGAAATGGCAGAGTTTGATTTTTTTCAGAAAGTAAGTTAGTTGTTTGTCTTAAAGTGTAAACAGACTACTGGTTTCGACAATGTATCAATATAACTAGGTTTTCTGGTTTTTTTTTAAAATGAGTAATTTGTTTCCCATTGAAAGTTTTTGTTTTTAAAATATAACTGACTTGTTTGTATCTAAACTGTGACCAGGCTGTTAGTTCCTAATATTATTGTGGAGTGTACTTACAGCGATAACCCACCAGTGGCTGATTCTAAACAATGCGTAGGCCAACATGATGAAAGTGAATCTTGCTGCTGCAATCATCTACAACGACAAAATAATCTTTATAACCTATAACTCTATGAATATTCATGTAAGAAATAATGATATCATGAATATTTATAAATTAATTTGCTATAATAGCACATGGACATAAGAAGTTTCAGCAAACAGTGCTGGCCCAGACTAGCAATGCATCAGACACTTATGATTTGCTTTATCAGAGGTCCAGATAAGATGCATGAATGAAAACATTTTCAAGAATAACTTCTTTATTTCTCCACCAAAGAGACAATTCCAAAGCGTGGTCACAACATAGGGTTTGGTAGAGAAAGTATGATTTTAGTATTTGAATATGCACCTTTATCTGTAGCTCTGCTTTAGTTTATTATCCAACCTGACATATGAGGATAGTGTAGGATAAGATGGCATGTCTAGAGTGAGACCTTGTCTGGGTCTGCTATGTTTATCCCATTCCCTCATACTGACGCCTTTTGATGCCTCTATAAAATTGACTTTTTGAAACCATTGTGATAAACTGAGCATTTGCTCCATAGGAGCAAATGCTCTGTTCATCACATTGGTTTCAAAACTACACAATTTTAAATGTTTCCTTTCCTCCAGTAAATGCTCCATTTTGGTAGATATCATCAAAGAGGATGGGTCTATAAATATCATACGTGGGGATGCGTTAAATGGCATTTTCCAAAAGCAAAACATGTCAAGATGGTTCAGATTGTAGAAACAAAAATCTTACCACGGTATCAAATAGTGAGGTCTGAAATGCGTACTGGAACACTTGATTTTCAAAAGCTGTCCAAATTGGTGTGTCTCCAATAAGCTGTAAATAGCAAATAATAAACTTAAATTAAGGGAAACTAAATTTTACCCTCAATCATGAATTTACATAAATAAATCTACATGTACATCAAGTCGTACCCCATATCATGAATTACTATTTACCTGTACATCAAACCTTTACCCCATATCATGAATTACTATTTACATGTACATCAAATCTTACCACAGAAAACCATAAGAAGTGGAACTGTGGGGTTTTACCCTTTACATCATAGTAACACCTTTTAACATGTCTCTTTCTTTACCCATGCCCTGTTGTATAATTACATATATCTTCACTGTGTACAAGTATTTCGCTGTGCAATCACTGCTGTGGAGTGCACTGGTTGCACAATCAACTTGTCTCATCTGGGTCTTCACTATTTACAGGTAGGTATATTGACGCAAATAGCAAGCGAAGGGTTAATACATATGCAAACAACGTAGACCCAGATCAGATGGTTCCTGTAGGAGCTGTTTGATCAGGGTCTGCTCTGTTTGCTTATGGAATTACAAATGTATAATAATTATGACACTAGTTGTTGTCTAAGCAAAAAATTCCCTTGAAATTTTAAATTGATAAAATTTAAAATGAATATTCATGAAATGATAAATTCAAGCATAAATGTCCATTAAGGAAAGGTATAAGGCAGCTGGTACCTCAATGCAGGACAAAATGTAGAAAACCCCAAGGAGTTTTTTGCATTATCTCTGCCCTGTATTACATAAAATCACCTGTTATTCTTTTATATCACTTAACCTTTTACTCCATGAATATTCATGTAAGAAATAATGACATCATGATTCATGAATATTCATAAGATTATTTTTAATAATAGCACATGGACACAGTAATTTTGGCCAAGTAAGAAACTGCAGAATCATATCTATATTAGTTCATAAGCAACCTGAGTAGACCCTAATCAGACAGCTCTTATAGGGTCTGCTCTGTTTGCTTCTGATATAACAGATATTATTCTAGTTTTCTGCCATGGACAAAAACTCCAGTGTACATGTGCTAGTATAACAATTAATCTAATTAATATTCATAATGTCATTAATTCTAACCTGAAAATTAATGGAGTAAAGGGTTAATCCATTGTTCTGACCATGTACATGTAACTGGTGTTTCCAGTAGGCAAAATTATCTATCGGGTGTGGGGATCAAAATCGCAAACTCTAAACTCCTAGATAATTATTCTACTGTAAAGCTGTACAAGTATCCTACACACCATGGCATGTTAACTCTTTCCCTCATATAAAGGTGATTTCACGCATTTGCAAACAGAGTAGAGCTAGATAGGAGCTGTCTGATCAGGGTCTGCTCTGTTTGCTAGTGGTATTTGAAAGTTGTTTCTTTACTTTCTTAAATGGCTACAATGTTCCACCAGCTTCCATATTTCAGCATAACTATTTTTTCCACGAATATTCGACAGGTATTGAAATTTGGAATAAATGTAGAACATGTAAGGGGTTAATCTTACCTGAGTGTATATAACCCACAAGATAAATGTCAGGATCAGATCAAACGTCGAGAACAGACAGAAGGTACGTCTGGCCGGTGACATTTTGCCATCTTGCGGATTCCAATCCTGACTTGAGCCTGACATTGCGCTGTTCACATTTCTCATATTTCTATCCAAATAACTAAAATAGATCAGCAGAAAATACGAGTAAGTTATCAGTTGATTGGCTCACTTCCACCCTTTCCTGGTTTAATATTCATGTAAGAAATAATAGTATCATGAATATTTATTAGTTAATTTTTAAATATGTACATAGGAATTTTGGTATTGGTATAAGCTGAAGAGCCAGATCTATTATAATTTCATAATCAAACAGAGCAGACCTGATCAGATGGCTCCTACAGAAGATCAGATCTGGGTCTTCTCTGTTTGCAAAGGCATGCAGAGCTCCAGATAAGACGGTTGAATTAAAACAATTTCAAGAATAACTCCTTTATTTCTCCAACAAAAGTATAATATGATCACTCTTAGAATCATCTCGAAGAGACGATTCAAAAGAGTGGTCACAGTTTAGGGTTTGGTGGAGAAATGACAATTTTAGTATTTGGGTATGCACCCTTATCTGTAGATCTGGGCATGAAAAAGCATTTATATATAGAAAAGGTAAAGAGGAAGTTTTAGAAAATCTAGTACAGTAAAACCTCTCTGAATTGGATGTTAACTTTAGTATAAATATCATCATGGAGACAGGTGGCAGCTTAATGCTGGGTGAATGTCATGCAGAAAGCTCCCCTAGGAGCTTTCTGCTAGGAGCTTTCTGTATGACTTTCATCCTGCATTAAGCAGCCAACTGCCTAAAAGTATCTTAATTCTTCTCTACTAGAATTCTGGTTTAGAGGGTTTTTAGCGTATCTAGGAGGTCTACTTTTTTCACTGATTTTTTTACCATGGCCATAGGAATGGTTTGGCAGTGGAACAAACAGTCAAATTAAATTAGATCTATACAATTCCATAAGCAAACACAGCTGACTCATGTAGGAGCCATCTCATCTGGGTCTACACTGTTTCAAAGGCATGGAAAGTTATATATGAAACAAAAGATGTTTGTAAAACATGTATACCCCCCCAGACCCCCTGACCTTTGATCTAGTGACCTCAACTATAGAGGTCATCTAGTGGTCATGACTAATCACCACAGCAACTTTGAAGTTCCCAAGCCAAACCACTGATCATTTATTGATCTGAAAACATTTCACAAATTAAGGTCATGGTGACCTTGACCTTTGACTTAGTGACCTCAACAACTATAGGGGTCATCTAGTGGTCACGACCAACCACCACAGCAAGTTTGAAGATCTCGAACCAAACCATTAAGCAGTTATTAATCGGAAACAATTTCATCAGTTAAGGTCATGATGACCTTGACCTTTGACCTAGTGACCTAAAAAACTATAGGGGTCATCTAGTTGTCATGACCAACCACCACAGCAAGTTTGAAGATCACAAGCCAAACCCTTGAGCAGTTATTGATTGGAAACCATTTCACCAGTTAATGTCATGGTGACCTTGACCTTTGACCTAGTGACCTCAAAAACATCAGGGCTCATCTGGTTGTCATGACCAACCACCTAAGCAAATTTGAAGATCCTAAGCCAAACCCTTGAGCAGTTACTGATCAGAAACCATTTTACCAGTTAAAGTAATGGTGACCTTGACCTTTGACCTAGTGACTTCAAAAGCAATAGGGGTCATCTAGTGGTCACGACCAACTACCACAGCAAGTTTGAAGATTCTAAGCCAAACCCTTGAGCAGTTATTGATTAGAAACCATTTAACCAGTTAAGGTCATGGTGACCTTGACCTTTGACCTGGTGACCTCAAAAACAATAGGGGTCATCTAGTGGTCATGACCAACCACCACAGCAAGTTTGAAGATCACAAGCCAAACCCTTGAGCAGTTATTGATCGGAAACTATTTCACCATTGAAGTGTATTCTGACCTTGACCTTTGACGTAGTGACCTCAAAAACAATAGGGGTCATCTAGTTGTCATGACCAACCACCACAGCAAGTTTGAAGATTCTACGCCAAGTCGTTTATTAGTTATCAATCGGAAACCATCAATCTACCGACGGACCGACCGACGGACCGGCAGACGGACAGACATGTGCAAAGCAATATACCCCTATTTTTTCAAAAGGGGGGTATAATAAACGGTTGAAGCTCCTGTTTAATCCTTTCCCTGTTCTATGTTATTTGAAATTCCAATACCTACTGGACAAAATAGTTATACATGTACTGGATATTCATGGACAAAATAGTTATAATGAAATATGTAAGTTGTAACATTGTAGCCATTTTAGAAAGTAATGAAACATATCCTTCAAATTCAATTGGCAAACAGAGCTGACCCTGATCAGACTGCTCCTATAAGAGCCATCTGGTCTGGGTCTACTGCATTTGCAAATGCTTGAAAAAAGTGTTTATATGAAGGAAAGGTGGACACTTCGGAAGTTCAACAGCTAACTTAGAAAACAAATTATTTATTCAGTATGGGCTGAAAGTATCTATTCAGCAATATGGTTAACCCATTCCCACTTAGGCTATTTTTAGACCTAACCCTTTTGATTAAATCTACCAAAAAGGAGCATTAACTAGAGAAAATATTTTTTTCAGAATTGTGTAGTTTTGAAACCATTGTGATAAATAGAGCATTTGCTCCTGTGGAGCAAATGCTCTATTTATCACAATGGTTTCACAAAGTGTCTTTTACAGAAGCGTCAAAAGGCGTCAATATGCGGTAATGGGTTAACCAATTTCCTCATAGGTTTTTTTAGACTCAACCTCTTTGAATAAATCTACTGAAAAGGAGCATTTAGTAGAGAAAAGGAAACGTTGAGAATTGTGCAGTTGTGAAACCATTCTCATGAATTGAGCAATAATTGTGTACATTACTCACCTTTTCACTGATGTCTCTGTGGTAATGGAGGGGTTCCCATTGCCAATGAACACATCGTGCTGCTCCTGAAATGACATTCAGTTTTATCTTGAAACAAACATACAGTATTTAATGTACAGTACAACCCCTGAGGCCTCTAAACCAGAATTTAGATACTTCTTGGAGGTGGCTGCTTAACCCTTTCCCTCTTATTTTTTAGGTTATTTTTTAGATCCAACCTCTTTGAATAAATCATCTGCAAAAGAAGCATTCACTAGAGAAAAGGATTTTTTTTTAGATTTTTGTAGTTTAAAACCATTGTGATAAATAGAGCATTAATTTGCTCCTATAGGAGCAAATGCTCTATTTATCACAATGGTTTCAACAGGTGACTTTTGCAGAGGCATCAAATTTAAAAGGCGTCAATATGAGGGAATGGGTTTAAAACCCTTTCCCTGTTCTATGTTTATTTCAAATTTCAATACTTACTGAATATTCATGGACAAAATCAGTTACAATCAAATATGGAAGGTGGAAAATTGCAGCCATTTTAGAAAGTAAAGACACAGATCTGTCAAATTACATTAACAAACAGAGCAGACCCTGATCAGACGGCTCCGATCTGGGTCTACTCTGGTTGCAAATACGTCAATAAACGTTTATATGAGGAAAGAGGTTAATGCAGGGTGAAAGTCATGCAGAAAGCTCCTAGAGGAGCTTTCTGCATGACTTTTACCTTGCATAAGTTGCCAGCTGTCTCCATGACAGATATTTATACTAAACTAATTGTCCGGTTTGGAGTTTTACTGGTTACAATTCAAATGAATAACTCTGAGGCACTAATATGAGGGAAAACTTATACATGCACAATGTACGTATATATATAAAGATGAAGAGCTCCTAGCTGATGAGAGGTACTCCTGTACATTAACCCTTTCCCTGTTCAATATTCATGTAAGAAATAATAACAAGAGGGCCAGAATGGCCCTGACATCGCTCACCAGACAATCAGAGGAGAAGATTTTCAAAGTTTTCAATTTTGACCCCAGGGGCATAATTTATATAACTTTTGTAGAGGACTTGAACATGATGCTATGAGCTAAATATGAAAGCTGAGAACCTTTCAGTTTCAGAGGAGAAGATTTTCAAAGTTTTCTCTATATGTTTCTACTGAAAATTACCCACCCCTGGGGCGGGGCCAATTTTGACCCCAGGCCCATAATTCATATAACTTTTGTAAAGGACCTATACATGATGCTATGCGCCAAATATGAAAGCTAAGAACTTTCCAGATTCAGAGAAAAAGATTTTCAAAATTTTCACTATTTGTTTCTATTGAAAACTGCCCACCCCTGGGGCGGGGCCAATTTTAACCCCAGGGCCATAATTTATATCAGTTTTGTAGAGGATCTGAACATAATGATCTGCGCCAAATATGAAAGCTGAGAGCCTTCCAGCTTCAGAGGAGATTTTCAAAGATTTCACTATTTGTTTCTTTTGAAAACTGCCCACTCCTGGGGCGAGGCTAATTTTGATCCCAGGGCCATAATTTATATAACTTTTGTAGAGGACCTGAACATGATGCTATGTGCCAAATATGAAAGCTGGGAACCTTCTGGTTTCAAAGGAGAAGATTTTCAAAGGTTTACTATATGTTTCTATTGAAAACTTCCCACCCCAGGGGCGGGGCCAATTTTGACCCCAGGGGCATAATTTATAAAACTTTTGTACAGTACATGAACATGATGCTCTGTGCCAAATATGAAAGCTGAGAGCCTTCCAGCTTCAGAGGAGAAGATTTTCAAAGGTTTCACTATTTGTTTCTATTGAAAACTTCCCACCCCTGGGGCGGGGCCAATTTTGACCCCAGGGCCATAATTTATATAACTTTTGTAGAGGACCTGAACATGAAGCTCTCTGCCAAATATGAAAGCTGAGAGCCTTCCAGTTTCAGAGGAGAAGATTTTCAAAGATTTCACTATTTGTTTTTATTGAAAACTGCCCATCCCTGGGGCGGGGCCAATTTTGACCCCAGGGTCATAATTTATATAACTTTTGTAGAAGACCTGAACACGATGCTATGTGCCAAATATGAAAGCTGAGAACCTTCTGGTTTCAGAGAAGAAGATTTTCAAAGTTTTACTATATGTTTCTATTGAAAACTTCCCACTCCTGGGGTGGGGCCAATTTTGACCCCAGGGGTATAATTTATATAACTTTTGTAGAGGACCTACAGGTGATGCTATGTACCAAAGATGAAAGCTGAGAACATTGTAGATTCAGAGGAGAAGATTTTTAAAGGTTCAAATTGTTGACGCGGGACGACGGACGACGCACACCGCACCACGACGGACATCGATCAGGCGATCACAAAAGCTCACCCTGAGCACTTTGTGCTCTGGTGAGCTAAAAACAGGTGAATATTCTTTAGCTCAATATAGCTTTATAATGTAAACTGTTCAATTATTTTTTTATTAATTTTTTTTGCCTTACAAAAACTGTAGAATTAGATGATGATCTATATCATGTCAAAAGCAAACTGAGCAGATTATACTGAATGTTTTAAAACTTTTAGATCTCACACACAGTTTAAATTTGAAAGCATACCTGGAGCTTTTGACCGAGTACTTCGGCCTTCGTCAGCACACTGATGTTATTGGGAGTTAACATCACACGACGGAGTTCTGAGCGATGAGCGATGTTAACATCATGTCGTACACGTGCCGCATGTGTACGACACAGCGTTAACATCGCTCAGAACTCCTCGATCTTCATGAGCTGTGAGCTTACATGAGCTTCACAATGGTTTCAGAACTACAAAATTCTAAAATTTTCCTTTTCTGTAGTTAATGCTCCTTTTCGGTAGATTTATACAAAGAGGTTGGATCTAGAATTAGCCTGTGAGGGAATGGGTTAAACCCTTTCTCTCACATAAACGCTTTTCCATGCCTTTGCAAACACGGTAGACTCATATCTGATAGCTCCTGTAGGAGCCATCTAATTAGCATTTGCTCTGTTTACCTGTAGAATTAACCCTTTCCTCCATAGATATGCCTTTCTACGCCTCTGTAATAACCACTTCTTGAAAACATTGTGATAAATAGAGCATTTGCTCCTATAGGATATAAGAGCAAATGCTCTATTTATCACAATGGTTTCAAACTACATGTACAAAATTCTCAAATTTTACTTTTCTCTAGTATTAAATGCTCCTTTTGGGTAGATTCATTCAACGAGGTTGGGTCTAAAAATAGCCTATGGAGGAAAGGGTTAAAGATATCTTATCCTACACTTTTTGTTGAAGCCTCAGAAATTTTAAAATTTAAGTTAATGAATATTCATGAAGTGACCAATTCATGCATAATTATTCATTACTGAGAGGGTAAACCAATTCCCTCATATGCTATTATATATTATTAGACCCAACCACTTTGAATAAATCTACTGCAAGGCATCATATTTACTAGAATTAAAGAATTTTTAAAATTGATCAGTTTTGAAACCATTGTGACAATAGAGCATTATGCTCCTATGGAGCGAATGCTCTATTTATCACAATGGTTTCAAAAAGTGACTTTCAAATGCATCCGCACGTATGAGGGAATGGGTTAAAAAGAAACTTACCTCCCTCTAAAAAAAATTAAACACAATAGCTTAAATCAGGCATGAGTATCACTGTAATACTGTGAATGATTGTTAAGTTATGAAATAAATGGTCATGTACATAGATAACATTAACACATATTCTTCTTCACATATACATGTATCACCCTATATACATATATCACCCTATATTCTTCAGTCAGCTGCATTCGTTTTAACATTTATTAAAATTTGTGAGCAGAACTGGTTTCTGATCAAGATTGCCGCTCCTTATTTCATAACATAATTGAAAATGAGAAACAGGTACTTGAAATTAAGTTGAAAAATCAGATTTTAGCAGACAGCACTTTTACTGCTGATGATAATTTCCCTGGTGATCAACATAAGGATATCTGATTTCTATCTCATGGTCATTTGATCTTGTGTACAGTACATTACTTACCCTAAATATTCAGAGACAAAAGGTTCGGCAAATTGAGTAGACCCAAATCAAACTGATCCTGATGGAGCAGTTTTATCAAAGTCTACACTATTTGCTTCTCCATTAATTAACCCTTTCCCTCATATAAACGTGTTTTCACACATTTGCAAACAGAGTAGACCCAGATCAGACGGCTCCTCTAGGAGTCGTGTGATCAGGGTCTAGTCTGTTTGCTAATAGAATTTGAAAAATCTGTTTCTTTGTTTTCTAAAATGTCTACAATGTTCCAGCTTCCGTATTTCTTTATAACTATTTTATCAATGAATATTCAGTAGGTATTGATATTTGTTTTAAATATAGAACAGGGAAAGGGTTAACCCTTACAACGCTGAATTTTCAAACAGACTATTTAGGGTTTTTTCTAACAATGTCACAGTCCAGACCCTGATGAGTCTGAGGGTTCCTTTAGGAGCCCTCTCATCTGGGTCTACACTGTTTGTAAAGTACATTAGTGACTTGTGTCTTGCACTGTAATGGTTAAACACTTTTCCATGCCTTTGCAAAGAGAAAGAGAGTACTTAGCCCCGGTTCAGATGAATCCTGTAGGAGCCATCTGATCAGGGTCTGCTCTGTTTGCTTATGAAAATAAATTATAATAGATCTGACTTTACCATTTCTACAAATACCAAAACGTCCTGTTTACATAATCATGCTATCATCATAATTCAGCTAATAAATATTCATGATGTAATTACTACTTACATAAATATGCAACAGGGAAAGGTTATTAAAGACACATTTGACTTCACGGAAAGTTCCTGTGACCATTATGCTATTATAACAGTTAATCTAATTAATATTCATGATGTCATTTATATTTTTTACTTAAATATTCATGGAATTTTTATAAAGGGTTAATGAAACCCTAAGACTTATTAAATGTTTATTAGTTGATCCTACAGAAAAAACACACCCGCCTTTGCAATGAATGCTTACAATGAATATTAAATGAATACATGGTTAACCCTTTCCTACATTAATACGCCTTTCTACGCCTCTGTAAAAATCACCTGTTGAAACCATTGTGATAAATAGAGCATTTGTTCCTATAGGAGCAAATGCTCTATTTATCACAATGGTTTCAAACTACAAAATTCTAAAATTTTCCTTTTCTCTAGCTAATGCTCCTTTTTGGTAGATTTATTAAAAATGGTTTGATCTAAAAATTATAAGCCTATGAGGGAATGGGTTAAGTACTGGGTTAAATACAGTATATATATATGTAACTATTTTTGTCCAAACAGGGAGTGTATTACACACTAGTCCATTTTACTATGTTATCCAATCAGGGAGTTATTAACCTTTTCAGTGCTTGTAACGAGTCACTAATGCCATTTACAAACAGCAAAGACCCAGATGAGAGGGCTCCAAGAAGGGCTCCTCTCTCATCAGGGTCTGTACTGTTTGTTATGTTCTACTTTTCTTTATGAAAAATGTCCCCATGTAGTTATGTTAAGCATGAACTGTTTGAATTTTGGAACAATTCAGCGTTGAAGGGGTTAAACAAGGTTAAACAAGATAATTATGTTCTAATTCATACACGATATTCTTTGTAAAAATTATCTTCAACACTTTCCTCCATAAATACGCCTTTCTACGCCTCTGTTATAGTCACTTCTTGAAACCTGGTTGTGATAAATAGAGCATATAGGAGCAAATGCTCTATTTATCACATGATGGTTTCAAACTACAAAATTCTAAAATTTTCCTTTTCTCTAGTTAGTTCTCCTTTTGGGTAGATTTATTCAAAGAGGTTGGATCTAAAAATAGCCTATGAGGTAATGGGTTAAACACTTCTACATGTTATTTTCTAAATCCTGCATTTATCTGTTGATTTTTAATTACTAATAATAGTGCCATACTAATATGAATAGTCCTTAAATGTTTGCAAATAGTGTAGACCAAGATCAGTTCTGCTGGATAGGAGAGATACACCTTAATTGGATCTACACTGAATGCAACACTGGAAGAGCTATTTATTTTGGTAGGACTTGAATGAAAACGGTTTTAACCCCATTTTGATTAACCCTTTCCTTTGTATAAATGCTTTTTCATGCTTTTGCAAACAGAGTAGACCCAGATCAAATGATTCTAATGTAAGAACCATCTGATCAGGGTCTGCTCTGTTGACTTATGAAATTATAATACATGTAGATCTGACACTACAGTCTCTACCAGTACCACACTTTCATGTGTTCAACACTCAACTGAGTTGATGCTTGTCCCGAGCTAAATTAAAAAAAAATGAAAAAAATAAAGGGCCATAACTCCAAAGTTTTGAAATTAAGAGTTATGGTTCTTATGAAGAGGCCTTTCCCTCAATGAGATCTACTAACCTATTAAGTTTCATGTTGATACCTCTTATACTTTTCAAGTAATGAGCTACATTCAAGTTTTTGCACGCCGACGTTGACACCAACGCCTACGACCCAGTGATAAAAATAGCTCAACTTTTCTTCGAAACAGACAAGCTAAAAATCAGCTAATAGACATTAAAGATGTTCTTACATGAATATTCAATAGGGAAAAGTTTAAAACAGCCCAAACGATAAGTTATGAGAGCATTGAAAGCAATTAATGTCAAGATTCAAACTTAAGCTGTAACTCATCTAGATTTAGCTTTATGCCAAATATACAGTTAATACCTCAAACCACTTTAAAAAAAAGTCTGGACAACTGTTTGATGCGGAATGACGGACAGACGGATGAACAGCAATGAATAGATAGATTATTTAACCACGTCAAATGCTCTAATACATGATCATCACTATAAAAGTCGACTTGCACAGCAAGGCTGTACAGTTAAACTAAACCCGGTGACATACTGCCCCATCCCGAATTTCTATGGGTATACAGAACAATTTGCGATGACTGCAGAGCACAAACAATCACAGGTCTTCCCGCTGGACATCAATTGTAACCGGAGTTTCTATGAGATAATATATACCTACTGGGTTAAGGGCCAGAACCCAAGACCTTAAGATGCCTCATCAAATGCTCTACCACATCACCATAAAATCCAGCTTGCACAACAAGGCTGTAGAAGTGTTGACAGATATAAACTAGCTACACCCAGTGAAAATGCTCTAACATGTGACAAACAGTTTATGGACCAAATATGAATTGAAAATGATACATCTGTTGCCGACCTAACTTGCATGCCAAAATTAACATTCAGTTAACATTCAAGGAATGCAAATACATACATTTGAATGATTTAATTATTCATTCACTATTAACCCATTCCCTCATATGCTATTTTCAGATCCAACTACTTTGAATAAATCAACCGAAAAGGAGCATTAACTAGAGAAAAGGAATTTTTTTAGAATTCTGTAGTTTGAAACCATTGTGATAAATACAACATTTTCTCCTATAGGGGCAAACACTCTATTTATCACAATGGTTTCAAAAAGTTATTTTTACAGAGGCGTAGAAAAGCGTATTTATGGAGGAAAGGGTTAATCATGTATTCATTTAATATTCATTGTAAGCATTCATTGCAAAGGCGGGTTTTTTTTTCTGTAGGATCAACTAATAAACATTTAATAAGTCTTAGGGTTTCATTAACCCTTTATTCCATGAATATTTAAGTAAAACATATAACTGACATCATGAATATTTTAATTAGATTAACTGTTATAATAGCAGAATGGTAACAGGAACTTTTAGCCATGGCAGAAACGGTACAGTCATATCTCTATTATATCCTAAGTAAACAGAGCAGACACTGATCAGACAGTTCCGACAGGAGCCATCTGATCTGTGTCTACTCTGTTTACAAAGGTACCATGTAGAAAAGGCATATTTATAGAGTAAAGGGTTAACTCTTTACACACAAAGTATCTGCTGTCTGCCAAAATTGTTGCATGCTGGATTTTTCATCAAGTTCACTTTAACTCTTTCCCAGTGTTCTTAAGAATGTTTATTTCAAATGTCAATACCTACTAAATATTCATGGTCAAAATAGCTATAAAGAAATATGGAAGGTGGGAAATTATAGCCATTTTAAAAGGTAAAGAAACAGATCTTTCAAATTCCATTGGCAAACAGAGCAGACCCTGATCAGATGGCTCCTCTAGAAACCATTTGATCTGGGTCTACTCTGTTTGCAAATGTGTGCAAACACGTTTATATGAGGGAAAGTGTTACATATACAGTCAGAGTGTCAATCAGATTGGATTCTGACAAGAAGCCATGTTATCTAGCATCTCATCTGGACCCTGTTTGCATATACAGTAAAACCTCTCTATAACGACCACTAAATAACATCAAGTATTTTGTTTTAAAGGCAGGTGGATGCTCAAAGCAAGGTGAAAGTAAAACAGAACGCTCCTAGAGGAGTGTTCTGTTTTTCTTTCACCTTGCATTATGCAACCACCTGCCCAAAATACCAACTAATTAACAAAAATTTAGTGGTCGTTATAGAGAGGTTTTACTGTATAGATAACAACTGAATGGTTTACTTTTAGATCCATTATAATACTTGTGTCCCACTATACTAAAACCAACCTGAGGGCTTTGCAAACAGTGCAAAACCAGATCTGAAACAGCATCAGGTTCTACACTGTTACCATATTAGTCACCAGGCCCCCAATTTTACGAAAGATTGTACAAACAAAATTATCGTAGATCCTAATTTATGACAATTGCTACTACTTGTATGGTCAAAATCAATTTCTAGCGTGTAGCAATTAATACTAACAGAGCCCCAGATAACCCTTCGCTTGCTATTCACGTCAATATACGTATCTGTAAATAGTGAAGACCCAGATGAGACAGATCCTGCAGGAGCTGTCTCATCAGGGTCTGCACTATTTACAAGTTGATTGTGCAACCATTGCACTCCACAGCAGTGATTGCACAGCGAAATACTTGTACACAGTGAAGATATATATATGTAATTATACAACAGGGCATTGTATTTTAAAATTCAGCAAGCGAAGGGTTAAAACATTTTCAGGAATAACTCCTTAATTTCTCCACTAAACCCTATGTATGTTGTGACCACTCTTTAGAATTGTCTCGATTACATAAATTAATCTAATTAGAATTCATGATGTCATTTCCTACATAAATATTCATGGAGTAAAGGGTTAAGACAGAAACTAAATGTACCTCGTATAACTTGAAGACTTATATGCATTTATTGATTAATAAGGTGACATTTTAACCCTTTCTATGTTGAATACTTAATCAAATATTATTTACATGTTTTGATATTGGAATAAACTATAGAGTCAGATCTATTATGATTTCATAAGCAAACAGAGCATACCCTGATCAGATGGCTCCTACAGGAGTTGTCTGATCTAGGTCTACTCTGTTCACATTGGCGTGAAAAAGCATTTGTATGAGGGGAAGAGTAATGCCAAACATAATTTGCTTAAGCTTGATAACTGTATGGTATAAGACCATTACAACTCAGTATCTCTTGTCTGATAAGATAACAAGATACATTGTTACAGGACCTGATTACGAGAACAAACTTTTAAGGCTTCCGCAGCTACAGATAAATGTGCGTATTCAATCACAAAAATCGTTATTTCTCCACCAAACTGTATGTTGTGACCACTCGTTTAAGAATCGTCTCTTTGAGACGATTCTAAAGAGTAGTAACAACATAGGGTTTGGTGGAGAAATAAAGAA
Organism: Azorinus chamasolen; assembly: GCA_963576725.1. Classification (NCBI taxonomy): domain Eukaryota; kingdom Metazoa; phylum Mollusca; class Bivalvia; order Cardiida; family Solecurtidae; genus Azorinus; species Azorinus chamasolen. The sequence continues at coordinate 1,825,978 of OY755248.1, forward strand.
GTTATTCTTGAAATATTTTAATTTACGCATCGTATATGGACCTCTGACTATGGATTACAGAACTTTGACACTAATTCCACTTAAATTATCATTATCAAAACTGTTCATTTTCTTTCTTGTGTACGAGTCTTGATCAGTGACAAACAGTCTGTATCTCAGATCAGACCCCATGTTTTGCCGGGCCTGATCTGGGTTAACCCTTTCCTCCATATGCTATTTTTAGACCAAATCTCTTTGAATGAATCTATCCAAAATGACCATTTACTAGAGAAAAGTAAAATTTTAGAATTTTGCAGTTTGAAACCATTATGATAAATGGGGCATTTGCTCCTATAGGAGCAAATGCTTTATTTATCACAATGGTTTCAAGAAATGGTTTTACAGAGGCGTAGAAATGCGCATTTTTGGAGGAAAGGGTTAAAACTGTTTTTCAGAGATAATAAATGGCAGGGATATGCAGAGTGTTTTTAATGAGTTTCACTGAAATCCACATAGATCTGTATTGTACTAGTTTTTAACCCATTCCTCCACTATTAGGCTATTTTAGATCCAACCTCTTTGAATGAATCTACCCAAAAGGAGCATTTACTAGAGAAAAGGAAAATGTTAGATTTGTGTAGTATTGAAACCATTGTGATAAATAGAGCATTTGCTCCTATAGGAGCAAATGCTCTATTAATCACAAAGGTTTCAATAGGTGATTTTTACAGAGGCATAGTCTGAAAGGCGTATTTATGGAAGAAAGGGTTAAGTAAAAGAGCCAGACAGTCCGAGAGACATGGACGGAGGAAAGGAGAACAGAATTGGCAGGACATTGAGGACAGATGGACAAACTGGTGACATAGTGCTCAGTATCTCACCAGGATTATATCCGTTTGAGCTTCCACATGGTTCTATAGAAATGGAAGGTAAACTAATTGGATGCCCAAGAGAGAAAAAGAGTGGATACAGAGAAACATGGGGACGATGCCCTACTCTTATTATCATAGACTTTCTCTGGTTCTTTTTAAAGCCCAATGTAAAGCACTTATTGAAAAGACCACAATTTCAAAGTCTCATCTGAAGGACTGAGTCCTGCTGGGGATCAAACCATTATGTGCAGATGCCCGGCCACTTTACCACAATGTCATGAAAAGTAACTCATCCTGTGACAACAAAGCATCATTATTCTGTCACAAATAATTACATGTACAGATGGAATTCATTACTTTAACTCTTTCGCTGCCAATATCACATCTATGGTTAGCTACAAAGGCGCTCGGCTCATGAAATATGTCTAAAATAAGTTAAAATGTTCCTAAATTGACATTTTGTATCATTTGGGACCGAAAAAATAATGCCTGGGGTGTTTTGAGACAAAGCTGAAATTTCGTATATTCAATATAAGAGAAAGGCAAATAACTCTCGGGCCATCCGATCCACAGGTGCTCCGCCTCAACTGCAATTATTTTCGACCGGAGGGGAATTTTCCCACAAAACAAAGATTATATAGAAAGAAAAATGTTTTATCTACACGCTGGTACCAAATATCCCATACTTTGTCTCCGTTTTAGCGAGTACGAGGGGCAAATGCCTTCAGAAAACCGTGTTTTTTGTTTACTCGGAAACGATATAGTTGGCGACAAAGTGCTCGATTTCACTAAAATCCCTATTCAGGAGCGAATCTGACGCTCCTTTTTGGTAGATCCTGATGAGAAATGATGAAACATGTTCAAAAAGAATTTCACATACAGGTGACAATGCATTCTACTGCCACAGATCCGATTATATCTTTTCCAACACTTCAACGCTATCAGACTACACCATTTGCCCAGCAAGCGTCTATTCGAACTGATTACTTGTCAATTATGTAGACATTCAAATTATGGAACCCTGCTTCCTCCCTGCTGCTGCACGGCAGAGTGGGGAACCAGTATGTATTCGTCTGAGCGCTTGACACGTTAAAAATGAAAGTAGCCGTTTCTGGACCTCGGAATTGTCCAAAAAGATTTAATGGGATCTGTGGCAATAAAATGCGATGTCACAGGTATGTAAGATTCCCTTTGAAAATATTTCACCATTTCTCATTAGTAGCTACCAGAAAGAAGCGTCAGCTTCGCTTCCGAATAGGGATTTTAGTGAAATCAAGCACTTGTTCGTCAACTATATCGTTTCCGAGTAAACAAAAAAACACGGTTTTCTGAAGGTATTTGCCCCTCTTCTCGCTAAGACGGAGACAAAGTATGGGATATTTGGTACCAGCGTGTAGATAAAACATTTTTCTTTCTATATAATCTTTGTTTTGTGGGAAAATTCCCCTCCGGTCGAAAATAATTGCAGTTGAAGCGAAGCACCCGTGGATCGGATGGCCCGAGAGTTATTCCTTCTCTTATAGAATATACGAAATTTCAGCTTTGTCTCAAAACGCCCCAATCATTATTTTTTCGGCCCCAAATGTTACAAAACGTCAATTTAGGGACATTTTAATTTATTTTAGACATATTTCATGAGCCGAACGCCTGTGGTTAGCTATATATGCAAACAGTTTGTATCCAGATGAGGTGTCCAGTAACTCAGCATCTCATCAGGATCCAAATTGTTCGTAACAATGAAAATGTTTTTTAAAAGAAAATGGAAGAACATTAACTCTTTGCATGCTAAGTAATTTTTCGTCTGCAACAATTGTCGTCTGCTTCGGTTCTTTTAAAATAAGCTTTCTCTCATTTTTTTGCAAAAATATGGTCAAGACAGTTTGACAAACAGTTTGGATCCTGATGAGACACTGCATTATGCAGCGTCTCATCTGGATCCAAACTGTTTGCATAGGTAATACAGTTTCGCGGCTAGCGTGCAGAGAGTTTAACAAATGAAAATCGCCACAGGTGACACTATAAAGCAGGAAAACGAGTTAACCCTTACAGTTATGCTGAATTTTCAAAATTAATGGATTATTCCAAAATTCATACAGGTTAAGCCTGTGGTGAATATTTAGGGATTTAGGGGAAGAAAAGTGTAACATGACAAAAAGTGCAAAGCCTGATGATAAGGCTCCTAGAGGAGCCCTCTCATCTGGGTCTACACTGTTTGCAAAGGACACTAGAGTCATGTCCTACACAGTGTTTAGATTTAAGCACATAGTCAACAGATCAATGTTGTTCATTTTGGAAAAGTTTATCTTATATAAGAACAGATAAAACAAGCAACAAGTCTGTCATTCTTTAAAAAACAAGAGGGCCTGAAAGGCCCTGATATCGCTCACCAGACAATCAGAGAAGAAGATTTTCAAAGTTTTCACTACATGTTTCTATAGAAAATTAGCCAGCCCTGGGCAGGGTCAATTTTAAACCCAGGGGCATAATTTTTATAACTTTGGTAGAGGACCTGAACATTATGCTGTGTGCCACATATGAAAGCTGAATACCTTCCAGTTTCAGGAGAAGATTTTCAAAGTTTTCACTACATGTTTCTATAGGGAGAATAATGGTGTTGTTAACACCCTTTCCTCCATAAATAGGCCTTTCAACCCCTTGGCAAACAGAGTATACCAAGATCAGATGGCTGATCAGGGTCTGCTCTGTTTGCTTTTGACATGGTATAGTTCTGATTCCAGTATTTATCAGGTTACAGTTTTTGCTTATTCATCCACAATAGAAAGTATGTTAATTAATATTCATGATGGCATTATCTCCTACATGAATATTCTTTCATGGTCTAAAGGGTTAAGAAATGACTAACTCTACCCCACATAATTGTAAGCCACAGCACTCCAAGCTAAAACACAGTGAGTGCACCTGTCTGCAGTATACTGCTTGACCTAATTATCAGTGACCAGTAAAGGATCTGATTGTTCTAATCTGCAGTCAGCTATACAAAAATGGTCACCCATGGGACGGGGTCAATTTTGACCCCAAGGGCATAATATATATAACATTTGCACAGAACCTGATCATGATGTTATGTGCCAAATATGAAAGCTGAGAACCTTCCAGTTTCAGAGGAGAAGATTTTCAAAGTTTCACTATATGTTTCTATTGAAAACTGACCACCCCTGGGGCGGGGCCAATTTTGAACCCAGGGGCATAAATTACACACTTTTGTAGAGGACCTGAACATGATGCTATGTGCCAAATATGAAAGCTGAAAACCCTGTCGATTCAGAAGAAAAGATTTTCAAAGTTGTCACTATATGTTTCTATTCAAAACTGGCTACCCCTGGGGCGGGGCCAATTTTGACCCCAGGGGCATAATTTATATAACTTTTGTAGAGGACCTGAACATGATGCTATGTGCCAAATATGAAAGCTGAGAACCCTGTAGATTCAGAGGAGAAGATTTTCAAAGTTGTCACTATATGTTTCTAATGAAATCTGGCTAGCCCTGGGGCCGGGCCAATTTTGACCCCAGGGCCATAATTTATATAACTTTTGTAGAGGACCTGAACATGATGCTATGTGCCAAATATGAAAGCTGAGAACCCTGTAGATTCCGAGGAGAAGATTTTCAAAGTTGTCACTATATGTTTCTATTCAAAACTGGCTACCCCTGGGGCGGGGCCAATTTTGACCCCAGGGGCATAATTTATATAACTTTTGTAGAGGACCTGAACATGATGCTATGTGCCAAATATGAAAGCTGAGAACCTTGTAGATTCAGAGAAGAAGATTTTCAAAGTTTTACTATATATTTCAATAGAAAACAAGGCACCCCTGGGGCGGGGCCAATTTTGACCCCAGGGGCAAAATTTATATAACTTTTGTAGAGGACCTAAAGATGATGATATGTACCAAAGATGAAAGCTGAGAACCCTGTAGATTCAGAGGAGAAGATTTTTAAAGGTTCAAATTGTTGACGCCCGACGACGCACGACGGACGACGGACGACGACGGACGACGGACATCAAGTGATCACAAAAGCTCACCCTGAGCACAAAAGTGCTCTGGTGAGCTAAAAAAAAATGTTGCAACCAAAATTCCTTTTGTTGAATAATGCACACATCTTCAGATCTATGTTGAAGAAATTTGATACATAAGATTTTGTACTACACATTCCAGTATACATGTATATAATGAAAAAGTTTTGTTGGTGCATACAAAGGAGGCCAAATGGCATCTTATACGTGGCCAACACCCAGAGCTCCAGAAAAGATGCGTAAATTAAAATATTTTCAAACATAACTTTACTTCTCCACCAAACCCTATGTTGTGACCACTCTTTAGGTTGTGAAGGGTTAAACAGAGCTACATGTACAGATAAACGTGCATACCCCAAATGCTAAATCAGGGCTGGAAAAATCCTAAAACTTTTACTCGTCCTGCCAGCTGCTTTTGTCTTATTTTACTTAAATTCAGTGTTAAAATTTCTGAAATTCTACTCGTCCTGCAAGAAAGTTACTCGTCATGGCGAGCGGACGAGTGGAATTTTCCAGGCCTGTAAATTTGTCATTTCTCCACCAATCCCTATACTTTGACCACTCTTTAGAATCGTCTCTTTGAGACTATTCTAAAGAGTGGTCACACTATAGGGTTTGGTATAGAGAAATAACGGAGATATTCAATAATTCCTGAAAATGTTTAATTTTACACATCTTATCTGGAGCTCTGGGGTTAAATGAATTTCAATACACAAGACTTTGAGGATACATGTACACATCATGGATGACATATTGTAATATTACTGTACAACCTCTCTATAACGGCTACTAAAGTGTGTTAATTAGTTGGTATTTATGACAGGTGGCTACTTAAAGCAAGGTGAAAGTAAAACAGAACGCTCCAATAGGAGCGTTCTGTTTCAGTTTCACCTTGCTTTAAGCAGCCACCTGCCTTTAACATAAAATACTTGATGTAAGCGAGTGGCCATTATAGAGAGGTTTTACTGTATATTCCCCCTACACACAAGGCAGCTCAAAATTGTAGCAGAAGACAGTTTCAACAGATATGACAACTATCTATTGTGCAAGGAGTTGTAGAGCCTTTACCTGATGTATGCTCATGTAAGAAATAATGATATTATGAGTTTCAATTAGCTGAATATTTAAAATGGTCTAGGAACATGGGATTTTTTTTTAACCTAGGCTAAAACTGTTAATTCTTATCAACAAAGAAATCAGACACTGATCACAGGGTGCCTATAAGATCTGGGTCTACTCAGTTAAGAATGGTGTCAAAAGGTGTATATGATAAAAGGATACTTCCTGAATGTAAATCAAGATATCAGCAGAAGACTTAACCCTTTCCCTCATATAAAGTTTATAAACACCTTATCACACATTTGCAAACAGAGTAGACCAAGATCAGCTGGCTCCTATAAGGGCTGTCTGCTCAGGGTCTGCTCTGTTTGTTTTTGACATGATATATCTATTTCTAATGTTTTTGTCAAAGCAAAATATTCTCTTGAAAAGTTAACATCATAAACATTTAGATAATAAACATTCACGATGTCATTTTTTCTTACATGAATATTGAACAAGGAAATTTAGGGTTAACCCTTTCCCTGTTCTGTATGTAAGCCAAGTTTCAATACCTACTGAATATTCATTAATAAAATAATTATATAGAAATATTGAAGGTGGACTATTGTACACATTTTAGAAAGCAAAGAAACAGATCTATCAAATTCTATAAGCAAACAGAGCAGATCCTGATCAGACGGCTCCTCTAGGAGCCGTCTGATCTGGGTCTACTCTGTTTGCAAATGCGTGAAAACACATTTATATGAGGGAAAGGGTTAAGAAAGATAGCATTTTAAAAATTGTAATCAGATATTACTGTGGTTGCAGTGTAAAATACACATGCCTTTACTTCATTTACATATCAATGCAAAATTCCAGCAGGTATTACTTCATGAATAATTATGTAAGAAATTATGACACCATGAATTTTTATTAGCTTAATTTTTATAATGTAACATTTTCAAGGGAATGTTTTGCTTTGACAAGATCTGTAGAATCAGATCTATATCATGTCATAAGCAAACAGAGCAGACCCAGATCAGATGGCTCCTACAGGATCTGTGTCTATGTACTGTTTGCAAATGTGTGAAAAAGGCGCTTATATGAAGGAATGGCTTAATAAGGAAATAAAGAAAGACGCATGAACCAGACAACTCCATGGGGCTTAGCTAGGGGATGTTTTTGTTTATTTGATGGAAATTATCCCCTCTGCCAAGAACTAAAAGGAAGGCAGGTCGGTGGTTTTGATCCCATGCGCTACTTTGCAGCGAATGAGATTAGCCAAAATCATCTTTCTGATAATTATCATCTCTCATCATCATATCATCTCATTATTCATTGGCGCTATATAACCTATTCAGAGTCGCAGTGCCGTAAAACTGAACTCACTCACTCACCCTACTTATGCACTTATATAATGCTTTTCGGGAAGAGTCTCAAGATATTTCGGTTATTCCTGTGAAACATGGCAGGCACCGTTTCTGAACTTTAAATCTGTTTATCTCATAAATATTAATGTAAGAAATAATAATAACAAATGTATGAACATTAAGTATTGGATTTCTTTAATGCTTAAATGAAAAAGGACTATTTTTACGATGGCAGAACCTGTAAAATCAGATTTATGTTATTTCATGAGCAAATAAAGCAGACCTGATCAAACCACTCCTACAGGAACTGTTTGATTTGGGTCTACTCTGTTTGTAAAGGTGCCAAAACAAATCACCTCAACAAGAGGGAAAGGATCAATATATCTGGGCCAAAAAATTACTCCATATAAACGCCTTTAAATTTCTGTGCCTTTGCAAACAGGGTAGACCCAAATCAGACTGCTCCTATTGGGGCCATCTGATCAGGGTCTGTTCAGCGTTTGCTTATGGTATAGATATTATTCTACAGTTTCTGCCATGGCCAAAAATTCATGTGCCAATGTGCTATTATAACAAATTAATCTAATTAATATTCATGACGTCATGATTTTTTAAATGAAAATTCATGGAAGAAAGGATGAAATCAACACTAATTGTAGCAGTAGTGGATAAAACTCTGTTGACACATTAACCCATTACCTCATAGGCTATTTTTAGATACAACCTCTTTGACTAAATCTACCAAAAAGGAGTATTAACTAGTGAAAAGGAAAATTTTTAGAATTTTGTAGTTTGAAACTATAGTGTGATAAATAGATAATTTGCTTTGAGATCTATTTATCACAATGGTTTTACAGTCGTCAATATCAGGGAATGGGTTAATTGTCCATTCCAGTATACAGTTCAACTTCGGTATATATATCTCGAACCAGGGTAACTCGAACCTCGAGATAACTCGAAGTAAAAGTTTGGTCCTTCCAAAATTTACAATACAGAGAATTGTTCAAAAATGTATCGCTGCATATACCAAGAGACACAGGTGACAGCTTTAGTGCAGGTCGAAAGAAATGCTGAAAGCTCATATTTGTGTTTTCAACATTATTTTAGTCCAGCATTTAGCTGTGAACTTGAGAAATTGTTCTTTAGATATCGTATTTATAACTCGAATTTCTGTTATCTTGAAATAATTTGTATTGTCCCTTGAAGTTTGAAATATTAAAGTTGAACTGCATGCACATGTATATATTGATAATTGTAACAGGACTGGTGAGAACATTTTGTCCCAGAGCCTCTTGATCCACTGAGTTACTGAGCGACACAATCATGATCTTGATTTTCCACTAGTTACCTGTACTCAACTGAACTCAGCCTCATTAAACTACTCCCCCATTTTCCTTGAAGAAACCGCAGGAAATCAGTCCTGCACACATGCAGTCAGGATTCACATTGTGCTGTCAAACTGCAACATTATTGGTGACAACATCTTGACTAGACTGGGACTCAAACCTATGGTCTCTCAGACCTAACACTCTACCCAAAGCAACTGATAAATAATTAAATATAGTATTACTAGAGCTCAGGTCCTAGCTAAATCGTAATTTCTCCACCAAACTGTACGTTGTGACCTTGGAATCTTTGGAATCTTCTTGAGCGGAGATGATTCTTAGAAAGAGTGCATGGTCACAACATTCAAATATTTTTGAAAATCTTTTATACACATCATATCTGGACCTCTGCTACCCATTGAGTTACATAGTTACCAGATCACGGTCAATTGAATTCAACTATGTTACTATATGACAATCATACATACTCTTCATGACCATTGTTAAGTTTATCAGGATATAGACACTACATATTAACCCCTAAACCCTTTCCCTGTTCAACATTCATGTAAGTATAGCTGTTAAATGTTCTAGGCTCTAGCTGTTTGCAAAGGTGTGAAAAACAGTTATATGGGGGAAAGGGTTAATTGTCCGACATACCTACATGTATTTAACTTTACGTAACGTTTAAGACTTGAACGTATATACATGTACTAAGTATTGCAATAATTCTTATATTACTTACTGAATGCATTATTATAGTATTATAGTCCCCCTTGAACGTTCTTGTATATCTAAACTATCCACTCATACACAATTATATTGCAAATTGGTACACAATACTCACTGAATTAATGGACATAGTCACGTTGACTTGAGTAAACTAGTCCCATTGGTTAAACCTCATCTGATACTAAATCCAGGAAGTCTGGTCTATGATAGTTTTCTCAAAAGTTGAACATGACACCCAATTGTAACCGAAACTAAAGCTCTTCACGTGAGGAGGAAATTTTAGCGGACTCTCATGTGACACAAAGCGTCGTCGTAACGTGGGTTAGGGTCTACCAATAAATCGATAGACATGTGGCAATTCCATTTAATACTATAAATAATATATATATATATATATTTATAGTATATATACATACATGTACAAGAAAGGCATTGATGTAAACATCAGAGGGCACCATTAAAAAGAACAACCATACCGGCTTTGTTTAAATTTATTGTAAAGCAAAAATGACTAGAATATGAGTGATATTTGTTTGCTATTGAAACAGCATTATGGCATTGTTACCGCATTATGGCATTGTTACCGCACATCCTTTAGACTGCCATGAAAATGAGATCGCCAAAGTTCCGATCTGTTGCCATTGTCACTTGTACTACTGATTCGTTCTAGCTTTTTAGGTACTTATGTAACCAGACCATAGTTTCCCTGTATGGATCCCCAATATGTTATGTACATGTTAGTATGTTTACGCTTGTATGTATGTTCATGTGCGTGGTGAGTGTGCACGAGAGAATCGGTTAAGTGTGAGTTGACATGGTGAGTGAAGCATATCAAGTCACCTGACCGTAGTTAATGAGCTAAACCTCTTTTCCCGCTTCCAATATTCTGGCTATAACTCTCTAACTAAACGGACGTCTATATCATAGAAAACTCTCCGTGGCTATTGCTTGTATTCTTCTCATAACGACCAGCTGGTAAGCCTTCTATTTGTTATATTTAGGATTTAATTTACAATTCTTTCATTTATTCGGTTAACAATGAATCAAGTCGGTTACGCTATTTGAATTTCAATACGCGAGTCTTATTATTCAACTCTGGCTCAACATTGTACTCATCATTGCTATTTGTATTTCAGACCTTTTTACATATATACTGATTAAAAGAACTCAACAACCCTTCTGGATCCGTTTATGATTCTGACCCCGGGTTACAAATGGCGACCACGACGAGACTCGAACTCGCAATCTTCTGATTCGAAGGCTTTCTACGTCATAAATTCTGGACGTCATTGGCATCTGAGAAGCTGAAGAGCCAGACACGTCATAAATATGACGAGATTACAGATTATGACGAGCTCATTAAGCAGGTCAGATCTGTTGAGAAGGAGTTGGAAGTGAGTACTGTGGTACCCCCTCCTTCTAAGAAGGCAGCACAGCAGCCCATAGTTGCAGAGTCTCAGATCTCTGACTTGGACAAAAAGTTTGTAAAGGAACTGGACAGTCTGGAAAAACGCATCAACTCTAAGATTGATGATAGAGTCTCGTCGTGGTCGCTATTTGTAACCCGGGGTCAGAATCATAAACGGATCCAGAAGGGTTGTTGAGTTCTTTTAATCAGTATATATGTAAAAAGGTCTGAAATACAAATAGCAATGATGAGTACAATGTTGAGCCAGAGTTGAATAATAAGACTCGCGTATTGAAATTCAAATAGCGTAACCGACTTGATTCATTGTTAACCGAATAAATGAAAGAATTGTAAATTAAATCCTAAATATAACAAATAGAAGGCTTACCAGCTGGTCGTTATGAGAAGAATACAAGCAATAGCCACGGAGAGTTTTCTATGATATAGACGTCCGTTTAGTTAGAGAGTTATAGCCAGAATATTGGAAGCGGGAAAAGAGGTTTAGCTCATTAACTACGGTCAGGTGACTTGATATGCTTCACTCACCATGTCAACTCACACTTAACCGATTCTCTCGTGCACACTCACCACGCACATGAACATACATACAAGCGTAAACATACTAACATGTACATAACATATTGGGGATCCATACAGGGAAACTATGGTCTGGTTACACTTAAACTATTTGCACGCTAGCGGTGAAACCGTGATTACCTATGCAAACAGTTTGGATCCAGATGAGACGCCACATAATGCGGCGTCTCATCAGGATCCAAACTGTTTGTCACTTTGACCATATTTTTGCGAAGAAATGAGAGAAATTTTATTTTTAGAATTGAAGCAGACGACAATTGTTGCTGACGAAGACTTATACTTGGCGTGCAAAGCGTTAGAGCGTCTCATCTGGTTCCACGTTGTTTACAACTGCCAGGTCGCACTTAGCAAGCGAGCTAAGGTTTAACTCTCACAAAAATGGTTACCAAAATGCATGCTATCAACCTTATCTAACCAAGATGAGTGGCGAGAACGACAAAGGGAATCCAAGGAAATGCCATCGGTCCAGAAAATGTTGCTAGCACTTTCTTTTCTCAGATATATTTTAAAAATCCGGAGATTCGACAAAAAAATCCGGAGATCCTAAAATCTGATGAAAAATCTGGAGATTTAGGGAAAATCCGGAGAAATAATTCAGAACTTAAATCCCAAACCATATAAGTAGGCCTATGTTCGAAAAACTTCACAGCAGATGATCTTCAAAATCCATATCAAAGGGGCCACCATCCTACAAGAGTGGTTAAGAATGTCTGATAGTAAACCAGAGACTGACTGGTGCATAAATTAAATGAAATGAGAGCTCTGAGCTTAGAACTATATGCGTAATATGATATAATAATTAAATAAGATATAGCAAATACTGGTGTGCAAACACATATGACATTACATAATCGTTTTTATTGATTTTAACAGAAGTTTTCAAAGTGCTGTCAATGTTTCTGTTATTGTTTACATATCAGCTGTCAGTCTTTTTGCCCACCAAGCTTTTCTCGGCTAAGATAACAGGTGCGCGTGACGTCACGGCGAGCGTCGATGTTTTCAGAACTTTTACTTCTGTTGTCTGGTCATGTCAGGTATACATTTTTAGCTGAATTCGTAACAACTTGGTTGTCGGTGGTTTTTAACCCTTTCCCTGTTTAATATTTATGTCAGAAAAATATGACATCATTAATATTTATAAGCCGATTTTTATAATGGTATAGAAACACATGCCTTTTTTGGTACTGGTAGAAATGAAGAATCAGATTAGATATAATTTCATAAGCAAACAGAGTGGGTCCGATCATACGGCTCCAAAAGCCTTCAGATCTTGGTCTACTCTGTTTGCAAATGCATGAACTGAAAATTAGTTGTGTTAGACAGTTGGAGACTATATTATTACATTACTTACTCAGCCGAAATACCTCTAATTTACTAACTAGACCTAGGAAAAGACTCAAAGAGTAACAATCAAATGTGCCAGATGGTCAGTAAATCCCCGAGTTTCTCAGCAGGGAACAAGGGTCAGCGATCACACAATTGCCATCTATCACACACTGTCTTATCAACAAAGTTATGAGCTATTACGTAACAGGAATGCTTCTAATGTAACAACTACCAAACAATGTGCCAATTGTCTAAAGCTATGATTTGCTAAACAGCTTCCCGAACAATAGAAGATAACTATGTTTGACTATTTAGATCTATGGCTAAGCATAACGATTTAGATCTATTTAAAAATGTAGTTTATTGTGAATTGTAGTTCTAAAAATCATATAGATTGATATGATCTAGATCTATTCTAAAATACTTTTACTAGATCTGCAACGGTACTGTATGTAGTAGCCAGAAAGACATATGCATTTTACAACACACGAATGAACGCCATGGGACTATATATATATCTTAATAGTTTGATCTTATTAAAATAAAAAGAGAATTAAAATTTTATATAATGTTGATCTAAATTATTCGACATATCAGGCATGTCCAACAAATAATTAAGAATGTCTCTCATTTCAAAGAAAGGCCAGATCAAGGGATCGGTTTTTTGTGTTGTTTTATTTTTTCAAAGTTCAGCTGGTAGTTTATAGGTCCGATTAATTCAAGTTTCTTCTTGTATATAACCTTAGAAACTAAAACATAGTTGTCATTATAGTCAGAGGATATAGTTAATGTACAGAAATCAACAATTCATAACCAACACAGTCGTTAAATGATGTGTAGGCTAACTATTGCTTTGCCTATACATAGAGATACATAGGTTGTTTTGGTCTTTTTGCCCACCAGTTAACTGCGCATGCGCGAAATCGACGGGTTTGTTTACAAACAGAGATTTGCCCTATATAACCGATAACGTACGATGCACACATGCACTGTCTAAGTACATCAAACTGCAACGTGGGCAAGTGAAGTACTATATAATAAATAGCATATAATTATAGACTGTCATGAAGCGGTATAGACCCCTGTGATTGGGACTATGATTGGAGATATCAAGTTAAGTCGGGTAATATTTATTTACCAGTCGGTACATAATTAACAGATAACATAAGCTCGACTGAGCTTTGAACACCTACATTTCAAGCACATACACACTACAGCACAAACATATAATCACAATGGCATATTAGCAACATTAAACATCACAGATAGCAAATGAGCATAAGATAGCACTAAATAAAAATAAGGCAAAATGTAAGGCAAATTATTAGACATAAAGCAAACACAGCATACATACGTATCAGATAGCATGATATAAAAACATACAAAGGACATAGTAAAGCATATTGTTGGGACTATTCCAGCAGATGAAATATACACACCCATACGGGATACTGCAAACTACCTTTGCATGTTAAAGGTGCTGCCAGTGCCCCCTGTGGTCACAAGGGGCACTGGAATGTACCAACATGTCAACATAGTGTATCGTGGTGCATTCTTACGTGCACAGAATGCATACTTTTGCAACCATTATGCACCAATGGGCCATAACGGGTTCCATATGGGATACTGCAAACTACCGCTTTGGCATGTTAAAGGTGCTGCAAGTGCCCCCTGTGGTCACAAGGGGCACTGGAATGTACCAACATGTCAACATAGTGTATCGTGGTGCACACTTACGTGCACAGAATGCACCCATTGTGCACCCATGGGCCATACCGGGTTCCATACGGGATACTGCAAACTACAGCTTTGGCATGTTAAAGGTGCTGCAAGTGCCCCCTGTGTTCACAAGGGGTGACCCCTCTGTTCACAAGGGACACTGGAATGTACCAACATGTCAACATAGTGTATCATGGTGCACACTTACGTGTACAGAATGCGTACTTTTGCACCCATTGTGCATCCATGGGCCATACCGGGTTTCATACGGGATACTGCAAACTACCGCTTTTGCGTGTTAAAGGTGCTGCCAATGCATCCTGTGTTCACAAGGGGTGCCCCATGTGTTCACAAGCGACTCTGGAATGTACCAGCATGTCCACATAGTGTATTTTGGTGCACACTTACGTGCACAGAATACATACTTTTGCACCCATTAAGCACCCATGGGCCATACCTGGTTCCATACGGGATACTGCAAACTACCTCTTTGGCATGTTAAAGGTGCTGCCAGTGCCCCCTGTGTTCACAAGGGGCACTGGAATGTACCAACAATCCACATAGTGTATCGTGGTGCACACTTACGTGCACAGAATGCGTACTTTTGCAACCATTGTGCACTTTTGCACCCATTGTGCACTCAGGGCCATACCGGGTTCTATACGGGATATTGCAAACTACCGCTTTTGCGTGTTAAAGGTGCTGCCAGTGCCCCCTGTGTTCACAAGGGGTGCCCCCTGTGTTCACAAGGGGGTGCCCCCTGTGTTCACAAAGGGCACTGGAATGTACCAACATAGTGTATCATGGTGCATACTTACGTGCACAGTATGCATACTTTTGCACCCATTGTGCACCCATGGGCCATACCGGGTTCCATACGGGATACTGCAAACTACAGCTTTGGCATGTTCAAGGTACTGCCAGTGCCCCCTGTGGTCACAAGGGGTGCACCCTGTGTTCACAAGGGGCACTGGAATGTATCAACATGTCAACATAGTGTATCGTGATGCACACCTACATACACAGAATGCGTACTTTTGCACCCATTGTGCACCCATGGGCCATACCGGGTTCCATACGGGATACTGCAAACTACCTCTTTGGCATGTTAAAGGTGCTGCCAGTGCCCCTGTGTTCACAAGGGGTGCCCCCCCCCCCCCCCTGTGTTCACAAGGGGTGCCCCCTGTGTTCACAAGGGGCACTGGAATGTACCAACATGTCAACATAGTGTATCGTGCTGCATACTTACGTGCACAGAATGCATACTTTTGCACCCATTGTGCACCTATGGGCCATACCGGGTTCCATACGGGATACTGCATACTACAGCTTTGGCATGTTAAAGGTGCTGCCAGTGCCCCCTGTGGTCACAAGGGGTGCACCCTGTGTTCACAAGGGGCACTGGAATGTATCAACATGTCAACATAGTGTATCGTGATGCACACCTACATACACAGAATGCGTACTTTTGCACCCATTGTGCACCCATGGGCCATACCGGGTTCCATACGGGATACTGCAAACTACCTCTTTGGCATGTTAAAGGTGCTGCCAGTGCCCCCTGTGTTCACAAGGGGTGCCCCCCCCCCCCTGTGTTCACAAGGGGTGCCCCCTGTGTTCACAAGGGGCACTGGAATGTACCAACATGTCAACATAGTGTATCGTGCTGCATACTTACGTGCACAGAATGCATACTTTTGCACCCATTGTGCACCTATGGGCCATACCGGGTTCCATACGGGATACTGCATACTACAGCTTTGGCATGTTAAAGGTGCTGCCAGTGCCCCCTGTGGTCACAAGTGGTGCGCCCTGTGTTCACAAGGGACACTGGAATGTATAAACATGTCAACATAGTGTATCGTGGTGCACACTTACGTGCACAGAATGCGTACTTTTGCACCCATTGTGCACCCATGGGCCATACCGGGTTGCATACGGGATACTGCACACTACAGCTTTGGCATGTTAAAGGTGCTGCCAGTGCCCACCTGTATCTTTATATATATATCTGTATACGTGTCTAAAATGCGGACGCGCTTTACGGACATTATAGACGTTATTGAAAAATGCGAACGATATAAATTAAAGAAGGATATCGGAAAATCCAGACGACATAGAACAAAGAAGGGAAACGGTTTCGCTTGTATGCTATCATACTCGCCATTATTGGTTATAACCTGTCATAACTGGTCATAACCCGTCATTGCTTATTTTAGGCACAACCGTTAAAATTTCCGCAATGGTAATAAATAGATCCAACGAACATATAGAAACGCGCTTGAAAGCGCGCTTGAGAACGAAAGGGTTGAGGAATGCTTCTTTCCAGAAAAATCGTACCCTTTTTTGGTGGGTTGTAGATTTCTTCAGGAGGTGGAACAGTGTGACTGTGGCCTTGCTCAAGAGTGAACCTCATGGTTGTTTACTGTAGATAAGTTGGTTGTTGATAATGTTATGCTATTGAGACCCTGGGAGCCTGGCGATGTTAATATAAATTAAGGGATAATATATTTCTGTCAGGTATTGCCTCGATGGGCCCTGCCCCGACCAGGCGGTAGACTGCTACTATTGGTGTGTTTTTTCTGGTAAAAAGTGTGTGATTGAATATTTTCCATTGCATCATGGTATTTTTATTGGTAATAAGTATTTCAAGTCCATGCATAAATCTTGGTACTGCATATGTTTTCCAAGTGTGCAGAGTAACCAGCGATGACAATCCTCTTCTGGCAGCAAGACCAGGGCCAAACATTTCATACATGGTCTGTATTCTTGTCTGTTCTCTCTTGGCTATCTCGGCTTTGTTATGAGGATCTTTGCACTGTACACCTCCTTGTCGGGTGTGCCTAAAATAAGCAATGACGGGTTATGACCAGTTATGACGGGTTATGACGGTTTGTGGCCAGTACTGGCGAGTAATAACGGCATATAAGGATCAATTTAGTTATATTGTAACCTTTTACATTGAAAATTTAAAAGAAAATCGAGTTTATACCTTATTTTTTTTGGTTTTTGATCGATAAATCCAATCCGGACATTAGCCCCCTCCCGGTCCGGACATTAGCCCCTCCCTTCATCTGAAAGTAAAGATACTGTTTTTTTCTCCCCTAGAGCATGTCTCCTGAAAATATTTCGCGGAATTGATGCTCTGTTACTATCTCACCTGTTGTTTAAAGAAATGGAAGTTTATTATTATTATTTAATCGTATTTTGTTGTTTTTTATTTGTATGTCGGCCTTCCGTCGTCGAGGCCCTTGTCCCTATCCGAAAGTAAATATGCTGTAAAAACAATATAGGTCTTTAATTATAATATTGCTTATGCAAATCAGTTCTATAAATATTTTTTGATGATCTCTACGACCAAAAACCATATCCTATTCCATGTGTTTTAATAATATTGTTGTTGATAAAGCGTCGGTCGTGTGAATATATCTCGGTAAAGGACGGCTTGCCGGCTATCGCAACGCACCTGCTCGGCTATCGCATCGGACAATATTAAGACCTCTTACATACAGTGGAATATCTATCTTAAGATAGATCACGTTGCATGAAATGCTGAAATTCACTATCCAAACATGGGGCTGGTAATAAATGTGCATACATGTAATGTATGACATAAATTACCTTTGTGTGAGAATGTAATATTCCAAATAGAATGAAACACAAACTGCTTGTTGCACATTCTGTCATGGCTAACCCGAATTCAAGTCCACCTGTTCTAAAGGTATTTCACTTTCATAGTAGATCAATTAAATCAAAAAGTGACAAACAATGTAATGTAGCAAACTGATTGAAACTGCGACAAACAACTCATTAATCTACCAAATATGAGATAAACTTCTGTATGTAACATCTAAATTCATAGCAGATTTTAGATGCTCGCGCTCCTATTCAAACATGATTAACCCGTGCAATTTGTTTGATATATGCCACTAATGACTGTTTAGATCCAGTTTTATCTATAAAATACAGTAGAGCCTATTTTAGAGGCCATGCAAAAAAAGTGGACTTTGAACTTTGGGCCTTTTGTATTATTTTTGCCTTCCATAGTATGTGTCGGGGAAAGTGCATAGATTGGCCATTCGGTGTTTTTCGTGTTTTTCCCTCCTCCTTCTTTCACCATCTTCAATCTTTCACCCATTCCTCTCTCCATCTCACCATCAATCTCACACCTACTCTATCTTTCTCTCCACCCCTTCTCTCCCCATGCAACATGTCACCAATTCTCTAGCTTTCCTCTATCTCAACATCCATCCGTCTCTCCCCCACATTCTTTCCCCTATCTCCCCCGCTCTTCTTCTCTCTTCTATCACTCTCTCACCATCCCCCGTCCCCTCTATCCTAACTCTTTCCTTCTCACCTCTTTCTCTCCATCCCTTGTCTGCCTCTATCACGCCATTCACCCTCACACTCTTCCCCCTATCTCACTCTTTTTCATCACTCTTCCAGTCTCTCCCCTAACACCCTCCCCTATCTTCCTCACGTTGCTATTCCCGCTCTCACCACCCCTCTATCTGTCTCTCCTTCTATCAGCATTTCTCCATCAGTCCACATTTTCTGTCTCCTTCTCCATCCCTCACTATTACACCCACTTGCCCCTTCCCCTCCCCCAGCCCCAAGTCCATTTCTCTGTCTACCCTCTCTCCTTCCATCTCACCAGTCCCCTCTACATTTCTCACACCGCATCCTCTCCTCGCTCCCATCTTTCTTTCCTTTGCCCTTCATACATCTCACCCTATCTTCCCATCTCAGTCCAACTTTTCTGTATCACTCCTCTCTTCGTTCTTTCTCCCTCTATCTCACCATCCCTCTTTTCCTCACTCTCCAGCCATATCTGTCCAATAGTATTGTCCCCCCCCCCTCTCAAGAAATCATTCCCCTACCCCCTCTGTCATACCACCCACCCTTCTCTTCATCTCCTGCCCCGTCCCCCGTCCCCCTGTCCCATACCATCCATCCCTCTCTATCTTCATCTCCCCATTTCTTTCGCCTCTCACCCAACAAAACTGTATCCCATTGTGATAAATAGCTCTATTGCTAAATATTGCTCTGTTCGTCCTCTGATGTCTCCTCTCTCTTTCCACCCATCTCACCACTCCCTCCATCCATCCATGCAACTATTTAGTATTTTGATATAAAATAATTATAAAAGGGACAGTTTACAGTAATCATGCAGCATTGTGCTGCTCTAGAGAAAAGGAAAGGTTAGAAATGTGAAGATCTGAAATCACTGTGATAAATAGAGCATTTGCTCTGTATTGCAATGCAGTATTTTGATGCTCTACCGCGGGTAGACCCGGGCGTGTAACAGGGTCGTGATTATAATAGACTTTCATTTCTAAGAGCTAATTAAAACAGAATTTAATGGAACTAAGGTTGCAACAGTTTAAAAAGCAGTTACATATTTATACAAATTTAAAGAATACACAATCATGCAGCATTATGATGCTCTACCGCGGGAAGACCCGGGTATATAACACAATCGTGATCTATAATAGACTTTAATTTCTAAGAGCTAATTAAAACAGAATTTAAAAGGTGGGACAGTTTGCAGAAACACAAATATGCAGCATTTTGATGCTCTACCGCGGGAAGACCCGGGTGTGTAACATGATCGTGATATATAATAGACTTTCATTTCTAAGAGCTAATTAAAACAGAATTTAATGGAAATAAGGTTGCGACAGTTTAAAAAGCAGTTACATATTTATACAAATTCAAAGAATAAAACAAATACAGTGGGACAGTTTACAGAGAAACACAATCATGCAGCATTTTGATGCTCTACCACAGGAAGACCCGGGCGTGTAACACAATCGTGATCTATAATAGAGTTTCATTTCTAAGAGTTAATTAAAACAGAATTTAATGGAACTAAGGTATGACAGTTTACAAAGCAGTTACATATTTATACAAATTTAAAGAATACACAATCATGCAGTATTGTGATGCTCTACCGCGGGAAGACCCGGGCGTGTAACACAATCGTGATCTATAGTAGACTATCATTTCTAAGAGCTAATTAAAACAGAATTAAATGGAACTAAGGTGTAACAGTTTACAAAGCAGTTACATATTTATACAAATTTAAAGAATATACAATCATGCAGCATTATGATGCTCTACCGCGGGAAGACCCGGGCGTGTAACACAATCGGTAATCAAATATAAGCTCTCTTTCAAAATACTTATTCTGTTCAGCTGAACTCTGTATGCTTAAAAAATATACCATCTCTTATGCATAACCAAGATGGTAAATATTTATAATGACTTTGCAAACAAGTTTTGGTTACAGAAGAGGTTTTACTGTAGATATGCCATTTAACGCCGTTGTAAACAGAGAAACCACAGATCAGGGTCTGCTCTGTTAAGCTTATGAAATAATATAAATATGATTATGATGAGTCTGCCATGGCTAAGTATTTATGTATCCATTTTCCATGTATGGGTAGATAATTAACCCTTTACTCCACAGCTGTGCTCGTGTATGCGTTTTAACTAACGCCTTTGCAAAAAATAGATCCAGATTAGACAGTCCCTGTAGGAGCTGTCTGTTCAGGGTTAGCTCTGGTTGTTTATGAAATTATGTGATTCTTATTCTACAGTTTTTGGCATAGCAAAACAAAATTTCTGCTGTTCATGTACCATTGTAACAATGCAGACATTATTTCTTGCATGAATATTCATGGAGTGCGAGCGTATACTAAAAGTTCTCGTTAGATCTTTCTGTATTACTTGTTTTTGTATTGCATGTAAATATTATTTGTTTGAGTATATTGTGTGACAGCAAAACCCTTCTGAACCGGAATTCTAGTAGAGAAGAATTTAGATACTTTGAGGCTGGTGGTTGCTTTCTGTATGACTTGGAGGAGCTTTCTGTATGACTTTCACCCAGCATTGAGCAGCCACCTGTCTCTAAGACCGAAAATTATTCTAAACTGAACGTCCGGTTTAAATGGGTTTTACTGTATTTTACTTCAATTTGATTGCATTCAGTATCAATTTTAAAAAAAAAAGTATTGGTTATCCAAATAACATGAACTATTCACGCGTATACAATATACCATATCTACTGTATGATGCGATGTAAGGTGTGAACAAATAAACGATTTTATAAGCACTTATTGTTTCCGAATTTTTATTTCGCCCCCGAGTCCAATAGCGAAAAGAAGATTTCCGAAATCAAACTTGAATTAACTTACAAAATAATATACCATGTACGTCGTGAATTTAAAACGTACTGGTAATGAAAAGAAAAGAATGACTTTATAAACAATCATTGGTTTCTCTGTCTTCTTTTCGCCACCAAGTCAAACGGCGAAAAGAAGATTACTGAAATGAAACCTAGCCTTTTCTTACAAAATACTTATTCAAATAAACTGATATTTTTCATGGCATAAATTGAACCATGTAAATTATAATGTTCGTGTGAATTTAAAGCGTATTGATAAATAATTAAGGACTTATTTGGCAATTATTGGGGTTTTTTTTGCAAATCGTCTTTCGTGTAAAGGGTTAAAATAATTTCGGAAGGAATGTTGACCCATCAGTCCCATGCTGTGTGTTGTGGGTACTTTATGGTGCCACGCTGAGAATTTAGCTGCTGGATATCAGTGGTCAATTATCAGGTTATCCCAATATGCAGCAGAATTATTGATAAAATATCTACAGGTAAATGAAACGATAGTTTGTTATTTATCATTGATTTCTCTATAAAAAAAATGATATGTTTGTTTCTGCAGTTAATTTATGTGATTTAAAAAAGGGGTTTTAGTAGCATTATTATCATAATTATTTTAATATTTTTATTATGCGAGTGGTGTAAAATGGTCTTTATTATTTGCATTTAGTTAAAATTCAGGTGATTGATCAAGACTTCTGTTATTGCTATTAATTGTATTTATTTGAATGTGTTTGTGAAAACAAATATTGTTATTGGTTTATCAAAATTATTGTCAGTTAATAATTTTTGACTGATTATCGGGTATTCACACCTTTTAGACCTAGATTTATTTCTAAACATGCACCTATTACCCTTTCACTATTTGCTTTGACAAAAACTGTAGAATCAGATCTATATCGTGTCAAAAGCAAACAGAGCAGACACTGATCAGACGGCTTCTGTAGGAGTCGTCTAATCTGGATCTACTCTGTTTGTTTATGCATAAATATAAGTTAATTCTATATGAAGAGAAGTGTTTGCTTTGACAAAAACTAGAATCTGATCTATACCGTGTCAAAAGCAAACACTACCTACTGAATAGTCACGGACAAATAAGTTATAATGAAATATGGAAGGTGGAACATTGAAGACATTTTAGAAAGTAAAGAAACATATATATCAAACTCCATTAGAAAATACAGCAGACTCTGATCTAAAGGCGTCGTCTGATCTGGGTCTAATTTGTTTGCTATTTCTATAAAGAGAAGTGTTTGCTTTGACAAAAAAAACCCTGTAGAATCGGATATATAGTGTCAAAAGCAAGCAGAGAAGAACCTGATCATCACTTTCTATCTGGGTTTACTCTGTTTGCTTATGCGTAAAACATTGTTATTTCTATAAAAAGACGATTTTCTTTGGCAAAAACTGTAGAATCAGATCTATATAATATTAGACCCTGATCAAACGGCTTCTCTGTCTACTCTTCTACTCTGCTCATGCGTAAAAACAGGTATTTTTATTGGTTATTTCACACAAAAACTGGCATTATGTACTGCCTAGCACTTAATGTAGAAATTAGTGCTTCTCTGTTAATAATATGTTTAAAAAGTTTGGAGTTGAGGAATTTTATACTTGTTGCAGATCTGTGAAAGCCAAATAATTATATTGCAAACAAAGTGGCAGATAAGCTTACCATTCGACACATGTATGATTGGAAGATCAGAATTGAATATGTCTGCATCTCACAGATCCTCACTTGCAAAGTTTAGGTGTGTAGTAGTTCCACTTAAAATAGAGACAGGAA
The DNA here is from genome assembly GCA_963576725.1 of Azorinus chamasolen. Taxonomy (NCBI): domain Eukaryota; kingdom Metazoa; phylum Mollusca; class Bivalvia; order Cardiida; family Solecurtidae; genus Azorinus; species Azorinus chamasolen. Next base: position 1,849,347 of record OY755248.1, read on the forward strand.
GATACCCAAATCAGCCAGTAGAAGACAGGGTATGTCCTTTTTGTGAGGACACTGTAGAGGATGAAAGACTTGTGCTCCTCCATTGTCCGAAGTATTTTACTCTAAGGCCCACTGTTATGTAAAATTGCGGGACTCTGTCTTCTTGTATCCATTTTAGACAGTAGATTTGCAAATATTTCGGGTCCCACTAGCATACAGAGCAGTCCCTGATCAGATGACTCATTTAGGAGCCCTCTATTCTGGGTCTACCGGTACTATGTTGGCAAATGCGTGGATACCATTTGTGTGAAGGAAAGGGTTAAATAAGTAGTCGTCGATAGTTCGGATAGTAGAGAGCTCTCTACTCTGGTATATGTGTATCAGTTTATTTTATTTTATTGTGAAACTAGGCACGGGTATTAAAGTATTGGTCTATTTCATTGTATAGTCTCTTATAATTCAATCATAAATGGCATGGTTATTTTAAAGATATAGTGATGACTGTGTATTATTGTTACCATGAAGAGACTCGAATAAAGAATATATACTTAATTTGCCTATCTACCTGGATCAAGGTATAATTGCACACCTTTATCTCATATGGTCATTGACCCTGACTGGACACTGCAGGAGCACTCCAGGGAATCAATAATCAGTAATCCACACAGCTGGATACGGTGAATGTATTGAATCATTATTTAAGTATCTTCATTGTACAGTATCACAGCAATACATCAAAATATAAACAATACCCATTGCACAATGCCATTCATTTTCGAATTATAAGAGACTATCACCGTTAATACCACATTATGAAAGTATTTACACCAAAGAAATGCGATAATGGGGGGGGGGGGGGGTCACTTTCTGAAGGAGCTTTGAAATGTCTTTATAGGCAATGACCAGACTCCGAGGGACTAGACGCCTTTCATGCTTCCAATTACATAATTTTGCTACAAATCGGTGAGGCGTCTTTAATTACTACAGTTATTAAGACCTCAGGATTAGGATCATTAATTGAATACGGCTACTCTATATAGGCATTATTCGGATCATTCCGCGATGTGCCTGAAAGAACAATATGGAATCGGGAATACTCCGTGTCAGCAGGGGCAGGGTTAGGATTATCCGTATAGAAGCGCACTTCTGTAATATTACTACCTGTTTAGCAGGGTTTGCTTTACGCCTGGCCGAGGCGGTATACTTCAACCATTTCCTTTTTTCACGCATATGCTAACAGAGTAGACCCAATTAAGACTGATCAGGAGCTGCTCCGTTTTAATAGACCTGGCGTCAACAAGCCGGCTAATAAATATTCATGATATCTTTATTTCGTATATGGGTAAAACAGCTGGGGACAGTTAATGATAATAATAAACCCATATAAGCACACCTGAAATGAATTGAATATACAGAACATGCATTTTATTTCCGACATCTTTATGAATACTTCAGCACAATAATTTAATGTAGGTGCTACTAGACTATCAAATAGTCTACACATTCGGAGGTGAATTATAAATTCTACCTGGTTTAATACAATGAACAAATTATGTAGCGAAAATGACGCATGTTGTGTTATTCGTTTTTGTGTCATATGCCAGTTACCATATTTAAAGAAGTACACTCCAAGATATTTAAATGAAGTAACTATTTGTAATGTTGTTTATGTAAAATTCGTATCTTTTGTGTCTCCTCTTTCAAATATCACTAAATGTACTTTTGTTTTAGTTTCGTTAATTTTTAACCCCCATTTATCGCAGTAATTTTGTATATCTAGCATTAATTGCAAGTTTTCTAGATTGTAGCTGAATAGTATTCTGTCGTCCGCGAATAATACCATAAATAGCTTAAGGTCATCGAAAGTTAAAATTCCATCTAAGTCTAAGTCTTGGTTAATATATTATGAAATATCATTAATGAAACATAAGACCGGAGCTCGGGTCTCCGTTTTTTATCACTATATTTGAATAAAAATATAGCGAGTTTTTACCTTGATATCTCACACATGCCTTCACTTACATTGTGTATATTTCTTATTGCAAATCATTTCTTAGAGCTAACGTTCTCGTTTATGAGCTTTTGTAATAAAGTGTTCTTTTTAGAGTATCAAATATTATAAATATAGGCACTACGCCAATGTTAATCACACTTTTAAAATTGGATTAGCCTTTTGCTTGCTAGTTAATTGTTTTTTATGCATTTTCAAAAAATTTCATCATAAAATAGCATTCGTGTGTCAAACAGCTGATCCAGATCTGATCTGATTTGGATCAAGAATGTTTGAAAAAATAACCAACCTTTAAAAATGGGCTTTCTTTCTTTTGTAATTCTCGTCTGTAAAAATCGCAGTCTTCAATATTTGTATACATGTATTTGATTTTTCCATTTTATTTCACCATAAAAAATATTTCTCTATATATTGTCTTTGACGAATCTACTTTTGTACTAAAGTAGACGCTACATTTATTTGACACATGAATCTTAAAAAACAGGCGGTTGCTTAATGCAGGGCAAAAGTAATGTAGAAAGCTCCTATAAGAGCTTTCTACATTACTTTTAATCTGCACTAAGCTACCACTTGCATTAGAGACCACATAAGTATACCTTATTATGATCGCCTAAGACAGATTACACTGAATAAAACGTTTTCAAATGACGCACTGGCAGTTTGAAAAAAGGACCGTCACCCATGTATATCAACTATTCAATCATTTTTACCGTTTAAACCAATAGCTTTAATTTATAAATTCAATTCACTGTTTTGACTGTCATCCTACATAACGTCATATATCGAAACATTACGACTTCATTGTCAGTGTCTACAGAACTTAGGAGAGCTATAATTTGGTTACGATCTAGCCTAATGGATGTTTATTGAAAGGAAAATTTTTGAATAATCCAATATAACATAATTAAAATCATCAAACAGAGAAAAATGCCATTTTATCCACAGCACTAATGTCTCTTTTTTTGTTAATCAATCAGCTACATTAACACTCCGTCTACATGGAAACTAATAAGATCCAACCAAACGGTAAGCTTTAAATGGTCGAGGTTTGTACAGTTTTCGGGTGTATCACAATATCCCCTCAATATAAAATCCTCTGATACAAAAGCCACGCACTACAGGAGCCCCTCACTACAAGAACACCTCATTCAAAAAACCCTCACCAAAATGGTCAAGGTTTACCAAAGCCCCTCACTATGAAAAAACGATACTAGCATTAATTAAACAACAGAGTAGAGCCAGATCATATAGCTTTAAATTATAAGGAATCTCCTCCTTGTTATCTACAATGTTTATTTTGCTAGGAGTGTGCTAATTACCTTACTAAATGAATCTTTTTAAACCTGCCATTGAGCAAACAGGGTAAATCTAGATCCGATAGATGTAATTTTTTATTTGGGTCTACCTTGTTTTGAAGTTAAGAAAAATAATTATAAAGGTGTTAGTTAATTGTGGTTATACAACTTATGCGTGTTTTATATACGATGATATTCACCTAATGAATATTCATTAATTGTCATTGAGAAAATAGGATAAAACCTGAGCAGAAGGCTGTGTTTCAGAATCTGTATGATCTGGATCTATTCTGTTTGTAAATAATTATAAGGAATATCCTTCTTGTGGTAATACAATTCATGGTATAATAAACATTGATAATTGTGTGCTATTAGCATATTACATTTACCAAACCTAATGAATGAATGACTTGTCTTTTAATAAGTGTTTTGATTTGACTTTACCTTTACCACGTAAAAGACGGATACCTGTACTTTTGAACCCCACCTTTACCTTTCCCTTCAATTTCGTACAAGTTACTTCCCTTCGCCACAATATTTGACATTTCACCAAACCCAAACATGCCCAGCAACGGTTAATTTCAAATAATGTTTGCAGAGTCAAACAAATTTTGATAGACGTTCACTCAGTATTATTGAATACATTACCGAATAAACGTTTTCACTTCACTACAAAAGTCAGTTTGCAGGTTAATGATAAGGGTATATCTTACAGGTATCTGGTAAAAACTTTTTTACGCCTCTGTAATAGTCACGTTTTTAAACCATTGTGATAAGTAGAGCATTTGCCATTAGGAGCAAATGCTCTATTTATCACAATGGTTTAAAAACTACAAAATTCTGCAAAAGATCATTTTCTCTAGGTAATTTCCCTTTTTGTAGATTTATTCAAAGTGGTTAGATCCAAAAATAGCCTATGATGTAATGGCTTAAAGTCGTCTTAATATAAGTAATCAAATAATTTACTCACCTCGCAACAGAGACAGTTAGTACCCTCACACTCAACAGAACAAATTCCACATGGGAACTGAGGCTGGCGACGTCGATTAACCATTGTCAATAACTCAACAGGTGGACTCTTGATTTGCATTATTTTTTTAAATTTAGAACATAATACTAGCTTTTGAAACAACAATGAAACAGATCTATCTATCAAATTCGAGTAACAAACAGAGCAAATTCTGATCAGACGGCTCCTATAGGAGCCTTCTAATCTGGGTCTACTCTGTTTTGCATTACTTGTGAGTTGTTGTTTTTTATCTGTAGTATGTTGCAATACATAATATTATATTTTGAAACAATAATGGAACCTTTTATAAATTGAAAAAATATTTGTTATTATTTTATTTTTTTTATATCTGTGACATTTTTACCTAAGTCATTATTACCTACATTCGTTTAATTGGTCAGTTAGTCAGTCGGTCACCGGAGTGTTACCGACCATGTTTAAACAATACCATATTTCACTACGGTAGTCCTTGATAAGAGAACTGCAGCTCAACTATCAATCTCAGTGGGAAGTCTTTTAACAAATGTGTATTGACCTTTATCTTGCTAAGTGGGACCTAATGCGAATTGGCGATATAGCTTGGATTTAGATGAGACAACTCGGTATCCCATCAATTTTCTCAGCTGTTGGTCACTCGGTCCAAAGTGTCAAACCCTTTTACGAATCGGAAGTAAGCTAAACATGCCACAGATCAGAGCTTCAGTAGTATTTTTCAGCAGGATAAGTGGTAAAATATGCACAGTTACCTGAAATACATGCAAAAAATTGTCTGTTCTATGTCAAATCCAAAATTCATTACCTATTTGAGGATTCATGAACACAATAGTTATAATGAAATACTGGAAATGGAACATTGTAGCCATTTTAGAATCTAAAGACATCTATTAAGTTCTGTAAGCAAACTGTGCAGACCCTGATCAGAGGGGAGTCCTCTCTCTCTCTCTCTCTCTCTCTCTCTCTCCTCTCTCTCTCTCTCTCTCTCTCTCTCTCTCTCTCTCTCTTCCTTTCTCTTTCTGTCTGTGCATGTATCCCTCTCCAACGCGCTCTCTATTTCTCTCCGTTCTTCTTCTCTTTCTCTCCATCTTTCTATCCCTCTCCCTCCATCTATCTCTTCCAATCCCTCTCTCCAACCTGTCTCCGCCTATGGCTGTCTGTCTCTCTACAGACAACCCTAGAATCTAATAGTTTGCGTGCGTCCTTGAATGCTTGCGCGCGTACGTGTGTGTATTTATATAATGATATACATGGGCATGTTTACAAATTAAAAGATCTGCGCTGCTCTTTTTCTGTACTTTTAATTTTTATAACAATAAATAAACGGACACTTTATAATAGGAATTTGTGCAGACAACTTTTGCAGACAAAAGGTTCATCTAGTCTAAATCCAGACTGTGTAAGTGTAAAATAATATGGACCAGGATGAACAGATTTATCAACTTATATCTACACTTCTCAAGCATATCAGATCATTTCCTCTTCAATATCAATGTCAGCATGCTAAACAGGCTAGATCCTACAGAGACGTCAACATACTTGGCGTCCTACTGAGTCCAGACTATTTACCATATTTACTTGAATAATTCTCAAGTAACTGACTAAATACAAATAGGATACAAACTAAATTTATATTCTAAATTGAGATTATCAACTTGGAAGTTATACTTCTTGTAAAATGTACTATTAATTACTAACCACTATAGATATAGATAGATCTACACGTCTCCATACATTCGCCTGTCTGTTCTGTCTCCTTTCCTTGTATCCTGAAGTACATTGTGTCATTTATCACCTATTTTGCAGATAAATAAGCTGTTTGTTGCAGTTTCTATCAGTTTGCTACATTACATTGTTTGACACAAACTTTAATTGATCTACTATGTAAGTGAAATACCTTAGAACAGGTGGACTTGGATTCGGGTTAGCCATGACAGAATGTGCAACAAGCAGTTTGTGTTTCATTCTATTTGGAATATTACATACTCACACAAAGGTAATTTATGATATACATTACATGTATGTACATTTATTACCAGCCCCATGTTTGGATAGTGAATTTCAGCATTTCATGCAACGTGATCTATCTTAAGATAGATATTCCACTGTAGGTAAGAGGTCTTAATATTGTCCGATGCGATAGCCGAGCAGGTGCGTTGCGATAGCCGGCAAGCCGTCTTCACACCACCGACACTTTATCAACAACAATATTATTAAAACACATGGAATAGGATATGGTTTTCGGTCGTAGAGATCATCAAAAAATATTTATAGAACTGATTTGCATAAGCAATATTATAATCAAAGCCCTATATTGTTTTTACAGCATATTTACTTTCGGATAGGGGCAGGCGCCTCGACGACGGAAGGCCGATCTACAAATAAAAAACAACAAAATACGATTAAATAATAATAATAAACTTCCATTTCTTTAAACAACAGGTGAGATAGTAACAGAGCATCAATTCCGCGAAATATTTTCAGGAGACATGCTCTAGGGGAGAAAAAACAGTATCTTTACTTTCAGATGGAGGGAGGGGCTAATGTCCGGATCGGGAGGGGGCTAATGTCCGGATTGGATTTATCGATCAAAAACAAAAAAACATAAGGTATAAACTCGATTTTTTTTATATTTTCAATGTAAAAGGTTACAATATAACTAAATTGATCCTTATATGCCGTTATTACTCGCCAGTACTGGCCACAAACCGTCATAACCCGTCATAACTGGTCATAACCCGTCATTGCTTATTTTAGGCACACCGCTCCTGGTCTCTACTTGAGTCAAAGGTGATATATTTGTATGTGTAAAATATGACGAGCGGTACTTTTCAGATAGCGTTTTTGCCGACTTTGGCGCCGTATAAGTGCCCAATGTTATCAAAAATAGGCCTTCTGTGAATGTAAATGTGTACCACGGGAATGTATGTTTACATTTTGGTATTTTTCAAGTGCACTTTGTTACACTATGTGTAAAGTATGGCGCCCTAAACATAGCGAGCGGTACATTTCAGAAATCGTTTTTGCCGACTTTGGCGCCCTGTAAGTGCACAATGTTATCAAAAGTAGGCTTTCTGTGAATGTAAATGTGTACCACGAGACTGCGTAAGTTTACATTTTGGTACTTTTTAAGTGCACTTTGTTACACTACGTGTAAAGTATGGCGCCCTAAACACTCAAGGGGTACTTTTCATATAGCGTTTTTGTCGACTTTTGTGCCCTATAAGTGCCAAATGTTAGCAAACGTAGGCCTTCTGTTAATGTAAATGTGAACCACGGGACTGTATGTTTACATTTTGGTGCTTTTCAGGTGCATTTTGTTACACTATGTGTAAAGTATGGCGCCCTAAGCATGTCAAGCGGCACTTTTCAGATATCGTTTTTGCCGACTTTGGCGCCCTATAAGTGCCCAATGTTATCAAAGTATAGGTGCTTTCTGTATTTTTGTCACCTGTTTTTATAAGCTCCTGTGTTCAATAAATAAATGTTCGCTTAAGACAGGTTCTACTGTAGCCTCACTGGATGGGCGATTAAATTACCGCTGTTGCAAAACTTTGGATCCAGATGACACGATGAGTAAAACACTCCGTGTCTCATCAGGATCCAAAATGTTTGACATTCTGGTTGAATTTTAGTAGACATGCGTGTACTGATTATAGCTTGTAATTTGGAAAATTGTATAAAAATAACTTGCTCCATTTGATACACCTGCATGAATGTAACCATGAATGTAGTCCATAAAATGCCCTTCTACGTCTTTGCAAACAAAGTGGGTTGACCGAGACACCCCCCCCCCCCCCCTTCCCCCAAAGTATTTTGTCTTTTATAGGTCCCATTAAGATATATGCACTTGTTTTTACAATTTGCTGTCAAATCACTACAATGCATTGTTCCTTTCCTACAGTTAACAGTCTTCGACAAAAGACATTAATTTTGCATATCTGGTCAAAGCTGTATATTATGGAAATATTTGACACAGTTTGTAAGAGATTCTAAAACTATGTCTGATTTTTTATCAAATGTTGAAAAATTCCTGCTATCCAGGGAATGAATATTATTAGTTTTTTAGTATATAATTATATAATAATGACATAATAATTATTCTGTGGTAGTTAACACAGTATTTCGATTATAAATTCGTTTTTTTTATTCAATCTATCTATCTATCTATCTATCTATCTATCTATCTATCTATCTATCTATCATCTATCTATCTATCTATCTATCTATCTATCTATCTATCTATCTATCTATCTATCTATCTATCTATCTATCTATCCGTCTATCTATATATCTATCTAGAGTAACTCTTACGATATTGTAGCATGCACAGTACGCATTACAAGGGAGATAATTGGGGGAAAAATTATTGAAATAAATCCTCAAGTTACTGCAACAATTTATAAGATATTATAAATGCATTTGTTTTAATGGCATTTCAATAAGGTAACTGATTTGATCTATTTAGCTACAGTCTTTATTGTCGTGTTGATTGTTTTGATATTATGTTCCTTGCTTATATTTTGTCTGACATTAGGAGATAACATTTGCGATTTGCTGAATGCTGTCATTTGGGTTAACATCGGGCCAGTTTGACCGCCACCCACTGTAACCCAGTGGTACATGGTACCATAGAACCTAGACATGTGTGGCGAACACAACACATACTTTATATGTGCTGCATAAAACTTACCCTTAGTCTCACATGGACTTTGCCAAATTTCTATTTTCTAACGAAAAGTGCTAAGCAAGATGACATACTGAAGTATAATTCTAAGGGAGGAAAAGTTACCGGATTCGAACCACGGACTCCAGGGTACTAGTCCGATACTCTAATCACGTCGCTAAAGGGTTAAACCAACAGCAAGGCTGTTGGAGATGCCTTATATAGGCCGATCACTACACTCTCCTCCCTTTTAACCTTTAGGAGCAATGCATATACCCATGGATGCATGCCCCTAAGCCTTTACATGCATTCCCGCATACAAACCGAATTATCCACGTCGCCAATGAAGTAATTCTAAGGGTGGAAAACTTACTGGCTTCTACCGGGATTCGAACGGTCCCGGGTCGTTTGGGACCCAATCCGTTTCGGCCACAATTGGGACCGAAACAACCAGGGAATATGTGAAATATATCAGCAATAGACATCAAATTTTGTTTAAGCAAAATGTGTGTAAATGTATCCAATCATCCATAAATATGATATTGATTTGACTTGACTTGATAACGTTGAAAACAATACTGTTCAAAATGCATGTGTCTATTTAATTTCTTCAACTTTTACAGTTGAACCTGTACAAAGCGGCAATAAACTTAAACTTTACTAAACTAAGCGTTTTGATAATGTGATAACTAACAATTATTTTGAAACATTTTGTTATAGTTTAAAGGGACCAGTCAGATTACTTTTGACCTGCATTCTGTTACCACCTGCCTTACTGACCTTTTTAGACATTCTTAGACATTTTTGATGGTCGATTAAGACAAGTTCTAATGTACATATGTAGATTGCGTGTACACTTTTGCTACATTCTTTACAAAATAGTTCTATATCTTGCTGTACTTTGCTTTACATGTACTTGTATAAATGTACATAAGTCATGTATATATGCATTTTAACACCTTGGCAAACATAACAGATCAAGATTTGCCAATCATGTATGATCAGTCTTATCGTGATCTGCACTGTTTGTTTATAAAATATAAGATAAAATATATAGCTCAATTAGTATGTTTGCTAATTCACTTATAATATCATGTTTGGTATATTTATTGCTTGATAAACGTGTTTTCTCATTTGTTTCTTATCACAATAAAATCCTTTTTTCAAATGAACCCTGATATTTCTTTATTTTATGCCTTGAATTTTCTATTTCCACTACTTTTTAAATTAAAATAAAAAGGATACCTACTGACATATACTCCCCATACTCAAATGGATCCAAAGTGTTTGCAGAAATAATCATTCATTAACAGGCTAAAGGTTAACATCTAACAACAACCTATGTCCTCATTGGATTCAATTCTGCGTTTTCCGTTCAATCATATCACAATAGCCATTTACATACATTTGAATGCAAATTTTATAATGTGGCCAAAACAACCAAGGCCGAAATGGATTGGGTCCGAAACGACTAAGGACCGAAACTGATTGGGTCCAAAACGACCCAACACCGATTCGACCCCCGGACTCCTGGATACTAGTCCGACACTCTAACCACGTCGCTAAGGGTTAACCCAACAGCAAGGCTGTTGGAGATGCCTTATATAGGTCGATCACTACAATACAAAAAGGATTTCAACTGGCAGAAAGACTACGTACTCCCTCCTAGGTGCTGGGCTGCATGGTCGCTCAGGCATAAAACAAGAAATAAAAGGACATCTATGGCAAACATTTGTTCTCCTCAGAGTGATCTATGGCTTTGAGACGTTTTACTTTAGCATAGTTTTCGGAGATTTACAACCGGCTCCAATTTAAGTTTTAAACTGAAAGTAAAGACTTACAAATTAACCGAAAGTAGTGACTTTCACCGATATCAAGCTTGTAGAGATTTTTAGAAGATTATTATTTGAATAATTGTGAATACACAATATCCATTCAGACCAGGGAAATGCCTTATAGACCAGTTATATCACTTATATGATGTTTCGACTTGAATTATAGCGTATTTCTATTTCGAACCTCATAGGCAACCTGTGTCCTAGAGAGGTTGGTTGTCACTTTGGCGACTCGTTGTAAAAGCGTGTTAATATTCTGATAAAAAATAGATGACTGTTCATCAAGATTTCTTTGATAAATGAGACACAGTTTATGGAAATCGGTGGTCAAATAAACTTTCAAGGATGATCGCAGTGAATGAACCCATCAACGTTTTTAGCAGATTTCGGCCGGAGTTGAATACCTTTTACTTTTTATATAGAGCAGGGGTGTTTGAGAAAAAAACAACTTTTTTTTTGCTTGGGTCAGAAAACTATGATAGTATATTTTGGTATGTTTTAGATACTTAGAAAAATAATGTAATTGTGATGGAGTTGTTGGTGAGATATAGCATGTGAAGGGCACCTGTGGACCCAACGTGCAAGCTCTGCAATGATGGCCCAGAAACAAAGCAGCATTTCATTTGATCTTGTACATCCCTATAGCAACAAAGACAAGCCTGCAAACAGAAACTATTCAAAGTCAGTGAGAGGTATTCTAGAGAGACCCAACTGATCCTATCCATCCCTGAATTGTTCGCCCAGGTTATACTTGATCCAACCCCATACAGGACCTCTAAATCTACAACCCGAGACCTGTTGATGTTCCCAAACTTGAGTCCATAATGAAGTTGGCACCTGACGCGTTGCAGACTATTGGTGAACATGGCCCTCGATACTGGCTGACTCACATGTTTTTCTGCATCTTATTTATTTAGTGTAAGATAGCCAGAATAGCATTATTATTGCAATAAAATTTGACAGTAAAACAGTATAAAAAATACCACTCCTTCTTGGGTGCTCCGCACATACCGAAGGAAGTTACCAGAACAGAACAGATGCCTCTGGTATTTCTCCACTCAAGGATAGCTCTACTGGTGTCATTGAGACAGAACATTAGATAAAGCAAACATAATGAACAGACAGTTTCAATCAGTGTTTTCCCATCTGTCTCCAATTTCACTTTCCCAGGCTTGTATATCATCAGTATTCCTACCTCAAACTCCTCTTCCCTGCAAATCATAAATCTTACCCAGAAATGCCAGACATCAGGGTGAGTGTCCAAGGAGTGCAGAAATTATTACAAAATTTAAACCCCAAAAAAGCTGCAGGACCTGACAACATCAAGCCACTAGTGCTGAAAAATCTCTACAAGCAGATTGCTCCTGTCCTGCAACTCCTCTTCCAAAAGTCCCTTGATACACGTAAGATCCCCAAAATCTAGACATCTGCAAACGTCACACCCTTATTTAAGATTTAGGCAAACAAGGAAGACCTAGCCAACTATCGTCAGATTTCATTAACATGCATCCTTTGCAAAAACCTTACTTAGAGCATATTATTGCATCCCAGCTCACTGAACATTTTTAATAAATATGATATTCTCTATGATTTACAGCATGGTTTCAGACAAAGACGTTTATGTGATACCCAACTGTTACAACTTGTTGATGAAATTTCACAAAATATGATAAATGGTGGGCAAACTGATCTGGTCCTACTGGACTTTAGTAAAGCTTTTGATAAAGTTAGCCATCTAATACTGCTGCACAAATTAGAAACACATGGGGTAAACATGCCTGTTTTCAAATGGATTAGGAACTTTCTAATCGGAAGATCACAGAAAGTTGTTCTAGAAGTAGGTCAGTTGTCAGAGGTCCCAGTAACATCTGGGGTACCTCAAGGATCTGTTTTAGACCCACTCTTTTCTCTTCTTTATATTAATGACCTTCCCGATACTGTTACTTCCCACGTCCGTCTTTTTGCTGATGATACGGCTGTATACTTAGCCATCAACAACACTCAGGATTATGACCTCCTACAAAAGGACCTTGACAATCTCACTAAGTGAGAACTGACGTAAGACATGGAATTCAATCCCAGTAAGTGCGTAGTTATGTCCATCACAAAAAATAAGAAAAAGTTGCTCTATAATTATAGACTTCATGACCAAGTTCTGGAACTTGTAGATTATGCCAAATATCTTGGATAACACTATCAGATGACCTTTCTTGGAATAAACATATTGAAAATATAACATCTACAGCAAATAAAACTCTTAGCTTTCTTTCCAGGAACATCAAGACAAAAAATCAGAAAATCCAGGAATTTGCATACAAGACTTTGGTAAGACCTCAATTGGAATATTCCATCAAGTGTATGGTCACCTAGCACTCGGGTAAATATTCATAAAATAGAAAAGGTTAAAAAAAAGAGCTGTGAGATGGACAGCACACAACTATTCACACTATAGCAGAACTCTGGGAGGGTCTGGGTTGGCAGACCCAGCAAGACCGACGTGACTTATAGGACGGCTCATCATTTTTTATAAGATCACCTATGGGTTGGTAGCTATACCCTTGCCATCCTATCTATAGAGACCTATGAGAATGACCCGCCACATGCACCTTTTATCCTTCTGACAGGTACACACCACAGCAAACTACTGTACTTCAAATTTTCTTTTTATCCCTGCACAGTGGCGATGTGCAACAGCCTACCAGCTGATACAGTCCTACAGCCTGATCTCGAGGGATTCCGTAACATCCTGAACCTCTCCCTCATTTCAAAATGCCCCTGAGGCCTGGGATCAGTGTTTTTAGCTTCTTTGTTTTCACCTATTTTAACACCTGTCTCACTTTATTTCTTCTCTATCCTTCTTTTGAAATCTTCCTTTCTCAACTTTTATTTGCTTTTAATCTGCACGGCGCACAAACCCCTCATGCCTTTAATACACTACAAGTGGATTTCATCTTTGGTACATAGTATCATCTTTAGGTCCTCTACAAAAGTTATATAAATTATGCCCCTGAGGTCAAAATTGGCCTTGCGCCAGGGGTGCCTTGTTTTCTATATAAACATATAGTAAAACTTTGAAAATCTTCTCCCCTGATACTGGAAGGTTCTCAGCTTTCATAATTTGCACATAGCATCATGTCCAGGTCCTCTACAAAAGTTATATAAATTATACCCCTGGGGTCAAAATTGGCCCCACCCCAGGGGTAGTCAGTTTTCAAAAGAAACATATTGTTAAAACTTTGAAAATCTTCTCCTCTGAAACTGGAAGGTTCTCATCTTTCATATTTGGCACATAGCAGCATGTTCAGGGCCTCTACAAAAGTTATATAAATTATGCCCCTGGGGTCAAAATTGGCCCCGCCCCAGGGGTAGCCAGTTTTCTATAGAAACATATAGTGAAAATTTTGAAAAACTTCTCCTCTGAAACTGGAATGTTCTCAGCTCTCATAATGTGGTACACAGCATCATGTTCAGGTCCTCTACGAAGGATTTACAAATTATGCCCCTGGCATCAAAATTGACCCTGCCCCAGGGCCAGCTAGTTTTCTATAGAAACATAAAGTGAAAACTTTGAAAATCATCTGATTGTCTGGTGAGTGATATCAGGACCTTTCAGGCCCACTTGTTATTTTTAACGCATTAGTTCAGCGCCCTTTAACTTTACCATATATTTATCGTATTTTTAGCTCACCTGGCACAAAGTGCCAGGTGAGGTATTGTGAGGGGGCAGTGTCCGGCGTCGTGCGTCGTGCGTATGTGCGGTGTGCGTCGTGCGTCGTGCGTCGTCAACAATTTACTTAAACATCTTCTTCTCTGAAACCACAAAGCCTAGAGCTTTGATATTTGGTATGTAGAATCATCTAATGGTCCTCTACAAAGATTGTTCAAATTATGACCCCTGGACCAAAAATGGCCCCGCCCTGGGGCTTATCAGTTTTTCTTAGGAAAATCTTTAAAAATCTTCTCCTCTGAAACCGTAAGGCCTAGACCTTTGATATTTGGTATGTAGCATCATCTAATGTTCCTCTACAAAGATTGTTCAAATTATGACCCCCGGACCAAAAATGGCCCCGCCCCGGGGCTTATCAGTTTTTCATAGGAAAATCTTTAAAAATCTTCTTCTCTGAAACTGTAAGGCCTAGACCTTTTGTATTTAGTATGTAGCATCATCTAATGGTCCTCTACAAAGATTGTTCAAATTATGACCCCCAGGCCAAAAATGGCCCCGCCCCGGGGCTTATCAGTTTCTCATAGGAAAATCTTTAAAAATCTTCTTCTCTGAAACCGTAAGGCCTAGACCTTTGGTATTTAGTATATAGCATCATCTAATGGTCCTCTACAAAGATTGTTCAAATTATGACCCCCGGACCAAAAATGGCCCCGTCCCCGGGCTTATCAGCTATTCATAGGAAAATCTTTAAAAATCTTCTTCTCTGAAACTGTAAGGCCTAGACCATTGATATTTGGTATGTAGCATTATCTAATGGTCCTCTACAAAGATTGTTTAAATTATGACCCCTGGACCAAATATGGCCCGCCCCAGAGCTTATCAGTTTCTCATAGGAAAATCTTTAAAAATCTTCTTCTCTGAAACCGTAAGGCCAGGTGAGCGATTTAGGGCCATCATGGCCCTCTTGTTATATTTTCTACTCAGTTTTAAACTAGATTGTAATGAAACCAATTCATATAATTGTTGTTTCAGCGCTATCGTATATGGAACTTCGAGATAACTAAAAATTCAGTCCTTCCAAAATTTACAATACAGAATAGTTCTAAAATGTATCACTAGGCATATCTAGAAACACATTCGACAGCTAAATGCAGGTCTGTAGTAATACTGAAAGCTCCTGCAGGAGCCTTCAGTATTACTTCAGACCTGCATTAAGCTGTTAACTGTAGAAATTGTCCAGATTAGAAAACGGATGACTCAAACTTCTGTTATCTTGAAGTAATTTGTATGGTCCCTTGAATTTCGAGATATCAAAGTCAAAGTTCTGTATATATATATAGTTTCTTCAGTTGTCAAAAATTCTGTTCGTATATCGTTGTAAAAATTAACCCATTCCCTCATAGGCTATTTTTAGACCCTACCTATTTTAATAAATCTACCGAAAAGAAGCATTTCCTAGGGAAAAATAAACATTTCAGATTTTTTTAGTTTTGAAACCATTGTGATAAATTTAGCATTTGCTCCATAGGAGCAAATGCTCTATTTATCACAATGGTTTAACCCTTTCCCTCATATAAACGTGTTTTCACGCATTTGCAAACAGAGTAGACCCAGATCAGACGGCTCCTAGAGGAGCCGTCTGATCAGGGTCTGCTCTGTTTGCTAATAGAATTTGATAGATATGTGTCTTTACTTTCTAAAATGTCTACAATGTTCCACCTTCCTTATTTCTTTGTAACTATTTTGCTAATGAATATTCAGTATGTATTGAAATTTGTAATAAACAGAACAGGGAAAGGGTTAAGAAAGTGACTTTTACAGAGGTGTCAAAAAGCGTCAGTATGGCAGTTTGTTCCATGAATAATCCTACACGAGTGACATCATGAATATTGATTAGGATTGGTTTTTTATGCCCCCCCCCCGGATCAGATTTGGGGGGCATATTGTTTGTGCCCTGTCTGTTTGTCCGTTTGTCTATTTGTCAGCAACTTTAACATTGGTCATAACTTTTGAGCCAGTACATATAGAGACTTGATATTTGGCAAGCATATGTATCTCATAAAGCTGCACATTTTGAGGGGTGACATGTCAAAGTCAAGGTCATCCTTCAAGGTCAGAGGTCAAATATATGGGTCAAATCACCGACTTTAACATTGGCCATAACTTTTGGACCAGTAGAGATAGAGACTTGATATTTGGCATGCTTGTGTATCTCATGAAGCCGCATATTTCATTCGTCATTCTTCAGGGTCAAAGGTCAAATTGTCTGTTTCTTTGTCTGTAACTATAATATTGGTCATAACTTTTGAGCCAGTACAGCTAGTGACTTGATAGTTGGCATGCATATGTATCTCATAAAGCCACACATTTTGAGGGGTGACATGGCAAGGTCAAGGTCATCCTTCAAGTTCAGAGGTAAAATATATGGGTCAAATCACTGACTTTAACATTGGCCGTAACTTTTGGACCAGTTGAGATAAAGACCTGATATTTGGCATGCTTTTGTATCTCATAAAGCTGCACATTTTGAGGGTGACATGTTAAGGTCATCCTTCAGGGTCAAAGGTCAAATTGTCTGTTTGTTTGTCTGTAACTTCAACATTGGTCATAACTTTTGAGTCAGTACAGATAGAGACTTAATATTTGGCATGCATATGTATCTCATAAAGCTGCACATTTTGAGGAGTGACATGTCAAGGTCAATGTCATCCTTAAAGGTCAGAGGTCAAACATATGGGTCAAGTCACCGACTTTAACATTGGCCATAACTTTTGAACCAGTACAGATAGAGACTTGATATGTGGCATGCTTATGTATCTCATGAAGCTGCACAGTTTGAGGGGTGACATGTCAAGGTCATCCTTAAGGGTCAAAGGTCACCAAATTCAAATTGGCCATAACTTTTGAACCAATAGAGATATAGTCTTGATATTTGGTATGCATGTGTATCTCATGAAGCTGCACATTTTGAGGGGCAATATGTCAAGGTAAAGGTCATCTTTTAGGGTCAAAGATCACCGACATTGGCCATAACTTATGAACATGTAGATACAGACTTGACATTTAGTATGCATGTGTATCTCATGAAGCTGCACAGTTTGAGGTGACATGTCAAGGTCAAGGTCATCTTTCAGGGTCAAGGTCACCGACTTTAACATTGGCCATAACTTTTGAACCAGTAGATATACAGACTTGACATTTGGTATACATGTGTATTTCATGAAGCTGCACAGTTTTGGGGTGACATGTCACGGTCAATGTCATCTTTCAGGGTCCAAGGTCACCGACTTTAACATTGGCCATAACTTTTGAACCAGTAGAGATACAGACTTGATAGTTGGTATACATGTTTTTCTCATTTGGCTGCACAGTTTGAGGGGTGACATGTCATGGTCAAGGTCATCTTTGAAGGTCAAAGGTCACCAACATTAACATTGGCCATAATGTTTGAACCAGTAGATATACAGCCTTGATACTGATATACATGTGTATCTCATGAAGTCGCACATTTTGAGGGGTGACATGTCAAGGTCATCCTTCATTGTCAAAGGTCACCAACTTTAACATTGGCCATAACTTTTGAACCAGTAGAGATACAGACTTGATATTTGGTATGCATGTGTACCCCATGAAGCTGAAGTTTGAGGGGTGACATGTCAAGATCAAGGTCATCGTTCAGGATCAAATATCATATCAAGGGGGCATAGTGTTTCACAAACACATCTTGTTTTATAATGGGTCATGGACACAGGAATTTTGGCCATGGCAGAAAGTGTAGAATCACTTCTGTATCATTTCAAAAGTAACCAGAGCAGACCCTGATCAGACAGCTCCTGCAGTAACCAGAGCAGTCCCTGATCAGACAGCTCCTGCAGTAACCAGAGCAGTCCCTGATCAGACAGCTCCTGCAGTAACCAGAGCAGACCCAGATCAGACAGCTCCTGCAGTAACCAGAGCAGACACTGATCAGACAGCTCCTGCAGAAGCTGTCTGATATCTGTCTGCTTTGTTTGCAAAGGTGTAGAAAGTCATGTTATGGAGAAAATGATTAATATTCATTAATATATTATTTCTTACATGAATATTCATTTAGTAAAGGGTTAAAAAATACAATGTAGTGGGGAGAAGGAGTCTTTGAATGGCCCGTTTTAGAACGAGGAAAAGCCATCTCTGACATAGTTTTGCACATGTAATTAGTAGTCTGAATGTTTCATTTCAGATTGTGTTGTCAGTATAACCTTGATGATGTTTTGCTAGTAAAGGTGACCTTGATACAGTCTGACAGGCATAAATGTCATTCTTGGTAAGTAAAGTAACTGTGAACAGACTTGTGGAAAAAAAGAATACATGTACATGTATATCATTTTATTTTAACAGAGGTCTACATAAGATGCATAAATTGACCCTTTACTCCATAAACACACCTTTCTGCACTTTTGCAAACAGAGTAGACCCAGATCAGATGGCTCCTATAGGGTCTGCTCTCTTTCCTTATGGGATAATATACATGTAGATCTGGGTCCATGCTTATAAAGCTTTTAGTTGAGTCTGAGTTTCGTTCTCACGCTTTTGATTGGTCAGATTTGAGTTCTCAAGCTTTTGATTGGTCAGCTTTGGCTCAAATCTGACCAATCAAAATCTTGAGAACGAACACCTTTCTGTGGCATTGCAAACAGAGTAGACCCAGATCAGATTGCTCCTAAAGGGTCTGCTCAGTTTGCTTACATGATTATTCATGGAATAAATGGAATGACATCTTAGTATTTGGCATTTTCCTCTTTGTGTGTGACTCTTGTTTACGAGAGCTGATTGATAAGTTCTGAGCCTCACATGTAAAGGTTTTACTTTCTGGAGACATTGTACAGTAAAACCCGTCTAAATTGGATGTTCAGTTTAATGTAATATTAGATCGGTCTTGGAGGTAGGTGGCTGCATCTAATGCAGGGTGAAAGTCATGCTGAAAGCTGCTCCTGCTTGACTTTCACCGTGCATTAAGCAGCCACCTGCCTAAAAGTATCGAAATTCTCCTCTACTGGAACTTTGGTTTACAGGGTTTTTACTGTATTGTCATTAATTGTGATACTATCATTAATTGTGATACTTGATACTATCATTAATTGTGATACTATCATTAATTATGATACAGTATAACCTCTGTTATCCGGCATCCCATGGTTCCACGTCAGTATGCCGGTTAAGAGAGGGTGCCGGTTAACAGAATTATGCCTAGATTCACAAGTTTACGTACCCAAAGATTCATTCCAGCAAGTCATTTATTCGCTGCGAGGGGAATTCCACCATGACACTTTACAAATTACATATAAATATATACAACAGCGCTGAACCTGATCAGATAGCTCCATTTAAATAGGAGCCATTTGATCAGGATCTACGCTGTTGGTATATTGTCTTTTGAACTACATGTACATGTACATGTAAAATATAGGCATAACGTGTTAAGCGTACAAACGGAAATAAACACACATGTATAAAGGGTTTGACTAAAACACAGGAACATTCATACTATATTTTATTAACAAGTTCGGATTCTACACAGGTAAATGTATATGCGGACCATCACCGCTGGCTTTTACACAATTAGCAAACAGCGTAGATCCGGACGCTTAATAATTTGGTATTGCCATTTTTTACATAAGTACATACATGCATTTTCAATGACGATAACAATATAAATCTAAAGGACAGTCAGTTTACCCTAGGCCCATTAACAGTACTTATCACCTACCTGAATGTAAAGCGCTTACTGTCAATGATCACAGGTCAGCAAACTGCCGGATAACAAGGTGTGAAAAACCGCTAATTTGCCTTTATTGGCATGTCAAGGTATGCCGGTTAACGGTTAACAGAGGTTCCGATCAAGAGAGAGTTTGGATACATAAAACAAATAGGGAAACTGCCGGGACCAAACAGCAGTGCTGGATAACAGGGGTTTCTGGTTAAGAGGGGTGCCGATCAACAGAGGTTATACTGTACTATCATTAATTGTGATACTATCATTAATTGTGATACTATCATTAATTGTGATACTATCATTTGTTGAAGAATTTTCTAATTACTTGACTATTAGTACTAATTACTAGAGTGTCATAGAAAATTCTCTCAGTAACTAATGTCCTTATTTTCTGTCCCAGTTTAACTCATTCCCTCATATTGACGCCTTTTGACGCCTCTTTAAAAGTCACCTGTTGAAACCATTGTGATAAATAGAGCGAATGCTCCTATAGGAGCAAATGCTCTATTTATCACAATGGTTTCAAACTACAGAATTCTAAAATTTTCCTTTTCTCTAGTTAATGCTCCTTTTCGGTAGATTTATTCAAAATGGTTTGATCTAAAAATAGCCTATGAGTTAATGGGTTAACACTAATTTATGCATCTTTGTTCACAGTTTTTTGCATGCTTTAGAGTAAGTGTTTTCTTCAAGAAAATGTCATCGGCTACAATTCTTTTAAAAAAAAATCTGTTTCCCTTCAAAAGTACTGTC
The DNA here is from genome assembly GCA_963576725.1 of Azorinus chamasolen. Lineage (NCBI taxonomy): Eukaryota > Metazoa > Mollusca > Bivalvia > Cardiida > Solecurtidae > Azorinus > Azorinus chamasolen. The sequence goes on from OY755248.1 coordinate 1,870,308, forward strand.
AAGGTAGTAGTTTTGATCGTTACATTGGGTTTCACAGCACCTCATCTGGAGCCAAACTGTTTACCTAATTACAGATTTTCCTGTGTCATGCAGTGTTAATTTATCATGAAGGGAGAGATGAAATTCAAAATTATTGATGATGGAATTCTGATGCAAAATAAAATATTTACCCTTTGAATGCAGGATACACTTGCACTGTAATTATCAAACAGTGTAGACCCAGATGAGAGGACTCCTAGATGAGCCCTTTGATCAGGGTCTACACTGTTTGTCATTCAGAATTGTCATGCAATTTTATACCTTTCGTGGCAATGCTAAGTGGACACTGATGGGCCATTCCAATCGTAAATTCATTATTGAAAGGGTTAATTTTGAGACTTTATTATTGGACAGTGTGGCAAACTTGTTTCAGTTACAGTAAAACAGGATGTTAAACAGGATGTTGAATTTAGTATAAATATTGATCTTGGAGACAGGTGGCAACTTAATACAGGGTGAAAGTCATGCAGAAGCTTCTCTAGTAGCTTTCAGCATGACTTTCACCCTGCATTAAGCAACCACCTGCATATAAGAGTCTAAATTCTTCTCTGTTCAAATCCTGGTTTAGAGGGGTTTTACTGTACATGTATAAATATATTGAGTTTAAATGCTTAGTTTTACATTTCAGAACTGCAGCAGATCCAAAGAAAAAGTATCTAGCCCGACAGATTCTCCACCGTATGATAAGGAACAGTACTTCAAGAGACCGGTACATTACAATTATATTCTTAACCCTCTACTCCATGAATATTCATGTAAGAAATAATGACATCATGAATGTTAATTAGATTAGTTGTTATAACAGCACATGGACACAGGAATGTTTTGCTATGTCAGAAATTGTAGATATCTCTAATCTATATTATACGCACACACGTACGGAGTAAAACCAGAAAGGGTTAAACATCTTCCAAACCACTGACTGGAATTTGATAAAACTTAACAGTTATGATCTGTATGTGATTTTCTATCAAATTAATCGATATATACATAGTTTTATGCTGCTGCAAAAGTAGGTAACAGGGGCTAGACAAATTGAAAATCGCGCTTTGTAAAACCTTCAGACTGTGTTTTCAGTGAAATATAGGGGCCTGAACAATTTTGGTAGATGTACATAATAGATTGCCTGGCCCGTTAACCAGATGAGTGATATAAAGTTGAATTAGAAATAGTCAAATGAATTAGTACACACAGGTTGGTCACTTAATCCTTTCGCTCGTATAAATGCCTTTTTACACCTTTGCAAACAATGTGGACCCAGATCAGATGGTTGTTCCTGTAGGAGACATCTGATCAGGGTCTGCTCTGTTTGCTTATGGAATGATGTAGATCTGGTTATACAGTTTTTGTCAAAGCGAAAAACCCTTGTTACATTTTATATTATAAAAATTAAATTAATATTCATGAAGTGATCAATTAACACAAAATTGTTCATGAAACCTATCCTCCATAAATACGCCTTTCTACGCCTCTGTAAATGTCACCTGTTGAAACCATTGTAATAAATAGAGCAAATGCTTTATTAATCACAATGGTTTCAAACTACAAAATTCTAAAATATGCCTTTCCTCTAGTTAATGCTCCTTTTCGGTAGATTTATTCAAAGTGGTTGGATCTAAAAATAGCCTATGAGGGAATGGGTTAAGGAAAGGGCTCAAGTAGATTGTACTCACTGTACTTGTATAATGAAAGTAAAAAAAAGTTGTGTGCGGTTTTTTTTGTTACAGGATGGGAATGGTTCTCGGGAAGTAGGCAGTGCCCATTCTTCGCGGGGAGAATTCCCCAACATAATGCTGGAGTATGGCAATGAGCCGCTGCAGTATGATGTCTACACAATTATAGGTGAGTTCAAAATCTGGTATTATCATGGACAATTAGGGATATACATTGCAAACACTTTGGATCTAGATAAGATGCCTAGTTCAGTAAAACCCCTCTAAACCTGACATTAAATTTAGTATAAATATCGGTCTTGAAGACAGGTGGCATCTTAATGCAGGGTGAAAGTTTTGCAGAAAGCTCCTCTAGGAGTTTTCTGCATGACTTTCACCCAGCATTAAGCAGCCACCTGCCTAAAAATATCTAAATTCTTCTCTACTAGAATTCAGGTTTTGAGGGGGTTTACTGTAATTGGCATCTCATCAAATCCAAACTGTTTAACACTCTGGTAGCTTCCTTTGACACAAACTAAAGAACAATTAATTGACAAATTTAAGAAGAGTAGTTTTTCAGATCACCTGGGTCCAATCTGTTTGTAAATGAATTTTTAAAGAGAAATGAAAAAGATTAAACCTTTACTCCCATAAATACTCCCTTTCTATGCCTTGGCAAACAGAGTAGACCCAGATCAGACAGCTCCTATAGGAGCTGTCTGATCAGGGTTTGCGCTGTTTGCTGATGACATAGTATAGATATGATAGTACAGTTTCTGCCATGGCCAACAATTCCTGTCTCTTTGTGCTATTATATCAAATCAATGTAGTTAATATTTATGACATCAATAAATAAATTTTCTAAAATGAATATTCATGGAGGAAAGGTTTATTTATTGTGAAGGAATGTTCACATTGTTCAGTAGAACAGCTGTTGATTAAATGTGTGTTTTTAACTCTTTCCCTCATATAGATAGCTTTTGGCACCTTTGCAATAAAAAAGACCCCGTTCAGACAGCTCCTATAGGAGCTGTCTGATCATGGTCCATTCTGGTTGCTTGTGGAATAATATAGAGCTGGTTCTATCACAGCTAAAATTTTATTGTTCATGTGTTATTATACAAATTTAGTCCATGAATATTTATTCAGTACTACTTTCTTAATTAAATTAACATTCATGGGTGAAATAGTCAGAGCTACAGATAAAGGTGCATACCCAAATACTAAAATCATCATTTCTCCATCAAACTCTATACTGTGACAACTCTTTATAATCAACATTTCGAGACAATTCTAAAGTGGTCACAGTATAGGATTTGGTGGAGAAATAAAGGAGCTATTGTTTAAAAGCTCTTATTTTGACCTCTGGCATGTGGCAGAAAGTTAAACTTTTCATGCATACATTTTAAAGAAGTTTAAGTATTCATACATACAGTAAAACCTCTCTATAATGACCACTAAATTACATCAATTATTTTGTGGTAAAGGCAGGTGGCTGCTTAAAGCAAGGTGAAAGTAAAAAAGAACGTTCTGTTTTACTTTCACCTTGCTTTAAGCAGCCACCTGCTCTAAATACCAACTAATTAACACAATTTAGTGGTCGTTATAGAGAGGTTTTACTGTACATTATTAGTCCCCCACCGGTTACCGGTTGGGGGACTATAGGTTTGCTCGATTCCGTCTGTCTGTCTGTCTGTCTGTCTGTCCGTCTGTCCGTCTGTCCGCACTCACCAAAGGGTAGTTGTGTGACTTTTTCTAACTAGTCCCACAAGTAAAATCATTAACCTGGCCATCTCTTGTGACATTAACCTGGCCATTTCTTGTGACATTAACCTGGCCAGTTGTGGGACATAGGGTTAGGGTTAGGGTTAGCTTCCAGATCATTCTTTTCCAAAGTTAGAGCCAAAAATAGTTTTTCTTGTGGGACTAGTCACACAAGAAAAGATCAAAGGAAAAAGTCACACAACTACCCATTTGTTAGTCCGTCCGTCCGTCTGTCCGTCTGTCACGCTTCTTGTCCGGGCCATATCTCCTACAAAGTTAGGCCAAATTCATTATAACTTCACACATTGAAGAAGCATGATGAGGGCTAGTGTCATGCACAAGGGTCATAACTCTAGCATCAATATATTTGGAGTTATTCCCCTTTTTCATATTTTTTTGTCCGGACAATAACTCTTTATCTACTGGTTCAATTGATTTGAAACTTCACATATGGAACAATCATGATAAGGGGTAGTGTCATACACAAGGGCCATAACTCTAGCATCAATATTTTTGGAGTTATTCCCCTTTTTCATATTTTCTTGTCAGTCCGTCTGTCACACTTCGTGTCCGGGCAATATCTCCTACAAAGTTAGGCCAAATTCATTATAACTTCACACATTGAAGAAGCATGATGAGTGCTAGTGTCATGCACAAGGGTCATAACTCTAGCATCAATATTTTTGGAGTTATTCCCCTTTTACATATTTTTTTGTCCGGACAATAACTCTTTATCTACTGGTTCAATTGATTTGAAACTTCACATATGGAACAATCATGATAAGGGGTAGTGTCATACACAAGGGCCATAACTCTAGCATCAATATTTTTGGAGTTGTTCCCCTTTTTCACATTTTCTTGTCAGTCCGTCTGTCACACTTCGTGTCCGGGCAATATCTCCTACAAAGTTAGGCCAAATTCATTATAACTTCACACATTGAAGAAGCATGATCAGGAGTAGTGTCATGCACAAGGGCCATAATTATAGCATCAATATTTTTGGAGTTATTCCCCTTTTTCATATTTTTTTGTCCGGACAATAACTCTTTCTCTACTGGTTCAATTGATTTGAAACTTCACATATGGAACACGCATGATGAGGGGTAGTGTCATGCACAAGGGCAATAACTCTAGCATCAATATTTTTGGAGTTACTCCCCTTTTTCATATTTTCTTGTCGGAACAATAACTTTTTATTTACTGATTCAATGTATGAAAGTAGGTACTAATACCATTCAGGTGGTCATGTATATACCATGGTCAACCACACCATGGGTGGGTGGGGTGGGGAGAGTGGAGGTTTTTTTCAGTCCGGTGGGGGACTTATGTCTTGCATAGCAATACAACATGCCCTTGTTTCTCACATGAATACTCATAAGGGACAGGTGTACACTTATGGGTAAATGGTTGCTGACTCTTTACAGGGAAAGGATGTAATGATGCTGCCACTATATCAGTGGCGAAACATGTGGCCTCAGGACACAATGTGGCCATCAGGCAGATAGACCTGGACAAGGCAGACATTGCCTTTTGTTTACTACAGGTAAGATGCAGTTAGCAACTCAGACTTTTTTAAACCCTATTCATTAAAGGAACCCCTTTTCACGCCTTTGCAAATGGAGTGGGCCTAGTTCAGACAGCTCCTACAGGATCAGGATCTGCTCTGTTTGCTCATGTTGTAACCCTTTACACTATAAATACGCCTTACTAACCCTTGTAAACAGTGTAGACCCAGATCAGGATCTGCTCTGTTTTGCTCATGATATATTCTATATATCTATGTCTTTGCAAACAGAGTATTTTCCATCAAACACTATATTGTGACCACTCTTTAGATTTCTAAAGAGTGGTCAGAGTATAGGGTTTGGTGGAGAAATAAAGGAGCTATTCTTTAAAATGTTGAAATTTACACTTTGTATCTGGACCTCTGGTATAATATTATAATAGATTTTTTATTGCTGACTTTATTAACCTTTTCCTCCATAAATATGCCTTTCTACGCCTCTGTAAAAGTCACTTTATGAAACCATTATAGGAGCAAATGCTCTATTTATCACAATGGAATCAAACTACAAAATTCTAAAAAAAAATCCTTTTCTCTAGTTAATGCTCCTTTTCGGTAGATTTATTCAAAGCGGTTGGATCTAAAAATAGCCTATGTAGGAAAGGGTTAACCCTTATACTGTCATAAAAAAATCTGTCCGCTCAAATTCCTAGATTTTCTAATGTTACTGACTTCAGATTTATCCAGTTTTTAAGAAACTATTGACTCAGTCTTAAACAGCTTGGATCCAAATGAGACACTGATGTATTTGGCATATTATCTGGATCCACACTGTTTGTAAATGTGAGTCGTGTCATGCTCGGCAGTATGAGGGTTAAGTATGAATTGTAATTTCATTGTAATTGTAATCTTGTCTACACTGTAGTATTTCTCCATACATTCCTGTTACCTGACCTAAAACAAAGAACGATTTGTAGCAGGTCTTTGAACTTGTTCCACGTTAATACAGAATAGATATACAGTAAAACCACTCTGAACTGGATGTTCAGTTTAGTATAAATATTGATCTTGGAGACAGGCGGTAGCTCAATGCAGGGTGAAAGTCAAGCCGAAAATTCTTCTTGGTGCCTTCTTCATGACTTTCACCCTAAGTTGAGCAGTTACCTGCCTAAAGGTATCTAAACTAGAATTCCGGCTTAGAGGGTTTTTGCTGTAGGAATCTTTGCTAGGTATTATTATTGTTGTAACCATTTTGACTATTTCAGCAAGAGATAGTTTTGTCCCGACAGCTACAACATGAGTCAATCCTGCCCTACTACACATCTTTTGTACATGACAATGAGGTGTGGACGGTGATGCCACTCATGGCCTATGGTATGTACTGGCAGGGATAGTAAGAATTATACTCTACACTTAGAATGTGTGAATGGAGTGTGCGGGCATTTGCAAACAGTGTAGACCCAGATCAGAGGACTTTTTATCACGATAGATAATATTTTGGTCTTATTTTTGAAATGGTTTTACTAAATTGATAAATGAGTCCCAACTGTAAGCCCTTCCCTTTTTGCCTGTCTTAACCCATTCTCTCATAGGCTATTTTTAGACCATTCCCTCATAGGATATTTGTAGATCATTGCCTCATAGGTTTTTTTAGACCCAACCTCTTTGAATCATTCAATAATAATGAATCTACTGAAAAGGAGCATTTGCTAGAAATATGGAAATTGTTAGGATTGTGTGGTTTTGAAACCAATAGAGCCATTATCACAATGATGTCAAAAAGTGACTTTTTGCAGAGGCATCTGTATGAGGGAATGGGTTACAGTGCTCATCATATATTATAAGGAAGCTATTTGTCCAAATTCATCTGGAAGCAGGCTAAGAGATCTGCAATAGCCATTTTAACTTGCCAGATGTGACAGTTTGATAAGTCACATGATGTGTTGGGCGGGGCATTTATAAATATGACTAAAAATCAATTAATTTACAATTTGGTTAGTTATGTGCATGTCAGTCAGAGAAACTTACATCATGTCAGAAATGGGCTACCTATCGGATAAATTCACTGCCTGTGCTAAATGCAAATGTTACATTGTGTGAAAAATAACATCCATTTAGCATTTTTTAATACGGTATCTTAGAGTGCTTTAGAACCAATTACTCCATAGATGGACTGAACTGAAGCTAAAATACTAAATTACAATTAGACATTTTCTGTCAGTAGTTATAGGTTTTTATTCGATGCTAGTAATGTGAATTGTAATGTATTTTCACCACATTTCATGTCATTCGACTTTGGTTGGAAAAAAAGATTATTTTGTTAATGTGGAGAGTATTCCCCCCCTTCCATGTTGCATATTCATAAGAAATAATGACATCATGAATATTCATTTAGATTTTTCATAATGACAGTGTTCTCATTAGGATTGAATTTTACCGAGTCCCTGGGACCCAGGGCACCAGCAAAAGTTGCGTCCCAAGCAAATACAACTGAGTCCCAGATAATTTCACCCCTGCTTTTGTAATGGAGAATTTTTGCACTATTAAATGTAAAGTGGTAAAACTATTTAAGACTTACACTGAAGTATCATTTAACATCAAAAAGATAAGTGTTACAAGCATTGTATAATAAGGTATTTCTTGATGCTTTGATTTGAATGCACGACGATGAGCATCGTTTGAGTGAACTGAGCTGAGCATCACTGTATCCGCTGACCGTAAAAGCGGTTTTCACTTCATTTTCAGTGCATACAAAGCATCTCATGGTAATGCTATTGGTTTCGGGGCTAACATCATTTACTTACAAGTCTTTAAACTCTCTGTATTGCACCCATAACGCTTTAAAGTTCCTGGCATGTTCAACTTTTTACTAGCAGACGCCATCTTTTTTCAGCATCCAAATGTCATTACTACGCGACAGAACGGTTCTCGTAGAATTTCACAATTTTAGATGCTGACATTAGGGTGGAAATCATAACCAGTCAATGCAGGTACCCTCCTACGTACCTTGAATAACCCAGGACTCGATATTAATAGATGCGTTGCAATTTCGGAAAATATGTCAAGAAAACGGAGTGAGATTCACTTTGTTTATTGATCCGGATTGATGTAAGACCAAGTTTCAGTTGTTAATTTACCTGGATTCATTTAAATCGGTAAAATTATGATCATTGATCTTGCATCCCATGGACGCAACCTACTTGACTATTTTGCGTTCCAACGATTTTCAGTGCGTATTTAGATATGATTAGGACGTAAACGGGAACACTGAATGAAATAATGGAATTTTTTACATTTGGCTAAGGCAGAAACAGTAGAATCAGATCTGTATTGTACCATAAGCATATAGTGCAGTGCGTTTACATGAGGGAAATGGTTAATCCTTTGCTCCATAAATACGCCTTTCTACACCTTTGCAAACAGAGTAGATCTAGATCAGCCATCTGATCAGGGTCTGCTCTGTTTGCTAGTGATATAATATAGATATGATTCTAGAGTTTCTGCATGTGCCAAACATTCCTGTGTCCATATGCTATTATAACAACTTTATCTAATTAATATTGTTGACGTCATCATTTCTTACATGAATATTCATGGAGGAAAGGGTTAAAGAGGTAACAGTTATATCAGATCTGGGTCCATGCTTATAAAGCTTTTAGTTGAGTCTGAGTTTCGTTCTCAAGCTTTTGATTGGTCAGATTTGAGTTCTCAAGCTTTTGATTGGTCAGATTTGAGCCAAAGGCTCAAATCTGACCAATCAAAAACTTGAGAACGAACTCAGACTCAACTGAAAGTTTTATAAGCATGGACCCAGTTGTTCAGGAATGCAGTATATATTTGATCATATTACAGGGTCTTGCAGAGATCTAATGCATGCCTACTTCACTAGCGGACTACCAGAACAGGCAATAGCATACATCCTGAGGGACGTTCTGTCTGCCTTGGACTACCTTCATGGCAGGGGTGTAATACACAGGTAATAAAATACACAGCAGTCCTTATGTAGCTGTACATTATTCAAAGCATACTATAAAAACTCTATGTTTTGAATGTCATTGACAAGGAAGTATGCAACAATTTGGATTGTTTTATGTCCGAATACTGTACCATGCATTTCGATTATCAAACCACGTATCAGGTTTTATGTCCGAATACTGTACCATGCATTTCGATTATCAAACAACGTATCAGGTTTTATGTCCGAATACTGTACCATGCATTTCGATTATCAAACAACGTATCAGGTTTTATGTCCGAATACTGTACCATGCATTTCGATTATCAAACAACGTATCAGGTTTTATGTCCGAATACTGTACCATGCATTTCGATTATCAAACAACGTATCAGGTTTTATGTCCGAATACTGTACCATGCATTTCGATTATGAAACAGTGTATCATAGGGTGTTTGGGAATGGCAGAAACTGTAGAACCAGATTAACATAATTCTATAATCAAACAGGATAGACCTTGATCATGTTTATATGAAGGAAAGGGTTGAGCACAACCTGATATTTTCAAGCAGCATGGGTCCGGATAAGATGACAGTTAACTTTGGGTCTAATCAGGATCTAAGCAGTTTGACTCCCAGTCCACAATTTGTTTAACTCTTTGACCAGCATAGGAGAAACTTAGTAACTTAGTGTCTCACCAGGATTCAAACTATTTGTCACTTTATTATGGTTTTAAATATTTATTGAATAAAGCTTCACTGAAACGGACAATAATCTCAACAGACGAAATTTATTTGTAAGCTAAAAGGATTATTACAACCTTCATTTTTGGTATGCATGTTCATCTTGACAATGACGACAGATGAGGGTTGGCACCCGCTTGCGGTGCTCTTGCTACATAGCTTGTATGAACTTTGTACAGTAAAATCTCTCTAAACTGGAATTCTAGTAGAGAATAATTTAGATATTTTTTTAGGCAAGTGACTGCTTATGCAGGGTGAAAGTCATGCAGAAAGCTCCTAGAGGAGCTTTCTGCATGACTTTCTCCCTGCATTAAGCTGCCACCTGTCTCAAAGTCCGATATTTCTGCTGAATTTAATGTCGGGTTTAGAGGGGTTTTACTGTACAGTCCACTCTCGTTATGGCGAACTAGCTTGATACGAATTTCTCGTTGTAACAAAGTTTTTGTACAGTCCCAACTTTTCTTCCTATATATTCTATATAAATTGAAGTTTTTAAGACGAATTCGAACTGACCACGTTTTCGATAAGTCGAAGTCATTTTCCATCCCCAATGTGTCTGTTTGCATGTAATTATCGGTGTTTGTATCGAAGTCACACCTCTCAGTCTGATTGAGTTCGAGGTGTGAATTGGACCTTTTGATCTGACGCAGACAATGTACGCCTGGTGAACGCAACACAGGTAATTACAGTGTTTTGTTGGTAAACAATCACTGATGTCTGATAATTATTCAAACTGTGGAACAATACCAAAATGAGTGAACTTTATTTAATAAAATGACCCATTACCTTCCATTCGTCCTAAGTGTCAGTCATGACTACTGTAGTACGAAAGAGAACTCTTAAACGTCCTCACTACCGGACGATTTCGGAAAAATTGGAATAAAAATTGAGGCCACTTCCTCATTTTATTACCAATTCATGCAGTTTCATATTGAATTCAATTTTTTTTGCGTGACTTATATACGTGCTACAATTAGATACCGAAACAGCTCACGGCGAATCGTATAAAATGGGGTAAACAGGTTGATACGTCTGGTTCCCTGAATATGGCTGTTCTCTTACATGTGCCGGAAGAGCGTGAATCGGCAACCAGCCAGAATCACAGCTAGTTCACATGTGATTACGTATTTCCGGTGCCCTTTGATTAAGGGATTTCCCCATAGATATGGTGTAAACAAACAATGCATTTGAAAAATTCGCCAAACCAACGTCGATTAATTCAATGATAGAGGCAAAACGGGTCTGAAAATTGGACAGGGCCTTGTAAATTTGGACATGTGTTATTAATAGGGTAGGACAGACAGAAGTTTGTAGGCCTACTCTCTGCGTCGCAGTAATGGATCTACATGTACAATTTTTATATACACAGAGTGCGATTCCTTTACACAATGTGCAGACTAAAGTATACAAGCACAAGTATGACTGTAATATGGCAGCTTGTTTAGGTGAACGTAATGAAAGAAACTGGGTTTTTAGAAAATGGTATGTGTTTTTTAAGTCGAACTCTTGATGAGTCGAAGTTTTAAACAGGTCCCTACGAACTCGACATAACGAGAGTTGACTGTATATGTAAAATAAGATGTTTCTTAGAGTTATGAAATGTTTATAATGATCAGTCAGTAAGAAATGCAATTTCGTCAATTTAATTTTGATTATTAAATCAAGAATTTATATTTCTACAGAGGAGTAAAGTCCAGCCACATCCTTATATCAGCAGCGGGCCGTGTTTGCTTGTCTGGACTGAGGAACGCTGCTCATATGGTACAGCATGGTAAATTGCTTAAGACAGTATACAGCTATCCAGACCACCCAGAGAAAATGCTCTGTTGGTTCAGCCCGGAGATTCTTGAACAGGTAACCAGCTTTTAGCCAGCCAAGTGTTTGTCTACTGCAAAGTAGTTGTCAGATTTAATTGTCAAAACTGATTTTTTTCACACGGTTATTTGGCAGGGTGTACGGGCTGGTATGACTGGGTTAGATCTCGTATTTCCTGAGGCGTAAGCCAAATTACAGTGTAACGAATTTATTACCAGTCAGAGATCCGATTTACCTAATTAAGAAACGGACAACTGTTATTTTTGCTGACATTAGATCTCTAATTATATGACGACATGACATGGAAAACATGACATCATCACAGAGCAAATATGACGTCGTCTTAGAGCAATTGCGAAAGAGGAATTCAAACTTCACTTGTAAACATTTGAGTTGAAACGGTTACACGTTGTACTGATAAGTTGATAGTGTCAAATTGAGGAACGTATGAGGAACAGTTTTTAGCTCACCAGAGCACTTTTGTGCTCAGGGTGAGCTTTTGTGATCACTTGATGTCCGTCGTCCGTCGTCGTCCGTCGTCCGTCGTCCGTCGTCGGGCGTCAACAATTTGAACCTTTAAAAATCTTCTCCTCTGAATCTACACGGTTCTCAGCTTTCATCTTTGGTACATAGCATCATCTTTGGGTCCTCTACAAAAGTTATATAAATTTTGCCCCTGGGGTCAAAATTGGCCCCGCCCCAGGGGTGCCTTGTTTTCTATTGAAATATATAGTAAAACTTTGAAAATCTTCTCCTCTGAATCTACAGGGTTCTCAGCTTTCATATTTGGCACATAGCATCATGATCAGGTCCTCTACAAAAGTTATATAAATTATGCCCCTGGGGTCAAAATTGGCCCCGCCCCAGGGGTAGCCAGTTTTGAATAGAAACATATAGTGACAACTTTGAAAATCTTCTCCTCTGAATCTACAGGGTTCTCAGCTTTCATATTTGGCACATAGCATCATGTTCAGGTCCTCTACAAAAGTTATATAAATTATGGCCCTGGGGTCAAAATTGGCCCCGCCCCAGGGGTAGCCAAATTTCATTAGAAACATTTAGTGACAACTTTGAAAATCTTCTACTCTGAATCTACAGGGTTCTCAGCTTTCATATTTGGCACATGGCATCATGTTCAGGTCCTCTACAAAAGTTATATAAATTATGCCCCTGGGGTCAAAATTGGCCCCGCCCCAGGGGTAGCCAGTTTTGAATAGAAACATATAGTGACAACTTTGAAAATCTTTTCTTCTATATCTACAGGATTCTCAGCTTTCATATTTGGCACATAGCATCATGTTCAGGTCCTCTACAATTTTTTTATAAATTATGCCCCTGGGGTCAAAATTGGCCCCGCCCCAGGGGTGGTCAGTTTTCAATAGAAACATATAGTGAAACTTTGAAAATCTTCTCCTCTGAAACTGGAAGGTTCTCAGCTTTCATATTTGGCACATAGCATCATGTTCAGATCCTCTACAAAAGTTATATACATTATGCCCCTGGGGTCAAAATTGACCCCGCCTCAGGGGTGGCCAGTTTTCAATAGAAACATATAGTGAAAACTTTGAAAATCTTCTCCTCAAAATCTACAGGGTTCTTAGCTTTCATATTTGGCACATAGGATCATATTCAGGTCCTCTACAAAAGTTATATAAATTATGCCCCTGGGGTCAAAATTGGCCCCGCCCCAGGGGTAGCCATTTCTCAATAGAAACATATAGTGACAACTTTGAAAATCTACTCCTCAGAAACTGGAAGGTTCTCAGCTTTCATATTAATTTTGACACATAACATCATGTTCAGGTCCTCTACAAGAGTTATATAAATTATGCCCCAGGGGTCAAAATTGGCCCCGCCCCAGGGGTAGCCAGTTTGCAATAGAAACATATAGTGTCAAATTTGAAAATATTTTCCTCAGAAACTGGAAGGTTCTCAGCTTTCATATTTGACACATAGCATCATGTTCAAGTCCTCTACAAAAGTTGTATAAATTATGCCCCTTGGATCAAAATTGGCCCGCCCCAGGGGTGGCTAGTTTTCTCTAGAAACATATAGTGAAAACTTTGAACATCTTCTCCTCTGATTGCCTGGTGAGCGATGTCAGGGCCATTCTGGCCCTCTTGTTTACGTTTATTATCGATTATTTGGTCGTAATCCATCCAGAATTAATGGAGTAAGGACGATATGAAATTTCGAATCGACGCTAAAATCAAAAACAAAACTAATGACATCACGCGTCAAATTTGAATTCTGTATTCTCCGTGGAAGCTGCTTAATATGGTACTGTACACCCCAGCAGTTTTTGGCAAACTGACCAATAAAATTCCAAGGATTTACTCTGACTAAGTCTTTTTATGCCCCCAACGGCGGACATATAGTAATCGCATTGTCCATCCGTCCATCCCAAATTTCGTGTCCCTTCTGTAACCTTTTCATCTGGGAATGGATTTTTAAATAACCTGGCACAACTGTTCACCACACAAAGACGATGTGTCACGTTCAACTACCTGGTCCATTGGTCAAAGGTCAAGGTCATCCTTCAGGGTCAAAGGTAAGCTTTTGTGATCACCTGATGTCCGTCGTCCATCGGCATGCGTTGTCCTTCGTCAGTCGTCAACAATTTGAACCTTTAAAAATGTTCTCCTCTAAATCTACAGGGTTCTCAGCTTTCATCTTTGGCACATAGCATCATCTTTAGGTCCTCTACAAAAGTTTTATAAATTATGCCCTGCCCCAGGGGTGCCTTGTGCCAATAGAAACATTTAGTAAAACAGTAATTTTTTTTAACTTTTGAACCTTTAAAAATCTTCTTCTCTGAAACTAGAAAGTTCTCAGCTTTTATATTTGGCGCATAGCATCATGTTCAGGTCCTCTACAAAAGTTATATAAATTATGGCCCCAAGGTCAAAATTGGCCCCGCCCCAGGGGTGGGCGGTTTTCAATAGAAACATATAGTGAAAACTTTGAAATTCTACTCCTCTGAAACTAGAAAGTTCTCAACTTTCATATTTAGCACATAGCATCATGTTCAGGTCCTCTTCAAAAGTTATATAAATTATGACCTTGGGGTCAAAATTGGCTCAGCCCCAGGGGTGGGCAGTTTTCAATAGAAACATATAGTGAAAACTTTGAAAATCTTCACCTCTGAAACTGGAAGATTCTCAGCTTTCATATTTGGCACATAGCATTATGTTCAGGTCCTCTACAAAAGTTATATAAATTATGCCCTTGGGGTCAAAATTAGCTCTGCCCCAGGGCCGGCTAGTTTTCTACAGAAACATACATGTATAGTGAAAAGTTTGAAAATCTACTCCTTTGATTGTCTGGTGAGCGATATCGGGGCCATTCTGGCCCTCTTGTTTTAACTGTGACATGCTGGATTATATCATTTTAACCCGTTCCATCATATAAACACATTTTCACACATTTGCAAAATGAGCAGACCCAGATCAGATGGCTCCTACAGGAGCCGTCTGATCAGGGTTTGGTCTGTCTGCCAATGGAATTTGATAGATTTGTTTCTTTAGTTTCTAAAATGGCTACAATGTTCCAACTTCCACATTTCATTATAACTATTTTGTATTGAATATTCAGTAGGTATTGAAATTTGAAATAAACATAGAACAAGGAAAGGGTTAACCCTCTTAGTGCAGGAAACACATCACTAATGTCCTTTGCAAACCGTTCAGAACCAGATGAGAGGGCTCCTGGGGTCTGCTCTCTGTTTGCTTATGATATAATAAAGATATGAATCTACAGTTTTTGCTATGACCAAACATTACTGTCTCCAGGAAAGGGTTAAGCTACAAAAAGATGTCTTAAACAGTCTCGTGTAGCTGCCTCCTCATGCAGGCTTGCTTTACTATATATATATGTATTGATATTTTGTACTGTTTCCAGAATCTCAGTGGTTATGATGTAAAGTCTGACATCTACAGCTTGGGAATAACAGCTTGTGAGTTGGCCAATGGCTATGCACCCTTCACGGACATGCCACCCACCCAGGTAAAACAGCAGTCACAGACGCTTATTTATGCATTTGCAAACAGAGCAGACCCATATAAGTTATAATGAAATACGGAAGGTGGAACATTGTAGCCTTTTTAGAAATTAAAGAAACAGATCTATCAAATTCCATTAGCAAACAGAGCAGACCCTGATCAGACGGCTCCTATAGGAGCCGTCTGATTTGGGTCTACTCTGTTTGCAAATGCGTGAAAACACGTTTATAAATATGAGGGAAAGGGTTAACCGTTTACTCCTTGAATATTCATGTAAGAAATAATGATATCATGAATATTGATTACATTAATAGTTATAACAACACATGGACACAGGATGTTTTGGCCATGGTAGAATCTGTATATAATTTAAGCAAACAGAGCAGACCTTGGCCAGACAACTCCTACAGGAGTTTTGTTTGCAAAGGTGTAGAAAGGTGTATTTATGAAATAAATAATTAGTATTCATATTCCAAATTTATTTCTAGTAAGCATAAGTCCTGCATTACACTTTGCAACAGACATACAACATGGTTCACACAGTCTTGAAAAGGCCCTAATTTGGATGGGTGTGTTGAAAAGTCCCTAAATTTGAAGATGGGCCCTAAAAAGGCCATATATTTGTTCACACTGGCCCTGAAACTTAGATTTTCTGGCCATAAATGTCATTTTACACGTATAATAATTCAGGGATAAGAACTTTCCGCTGAATTTGTTTTACTCGGGCCTTTTATGAGATCGATATAGATCCAATGAGAAATTCGGAGGGGAGGGGGGTGGAGATTCATCCAGGAACTTATTATTCGCCGATAATTATATTCTTTTACTATTCCAAGTGAATCTGCGATACTAATGTTTATCACGTTAACAACGAGATTTCGGTTCAGCTAATCGAATAACGAGACTCTTGTCCTACAGCCAATCAAAACACTCGTATTATGCAGTGTTCGTTCAACCTTCCAATATGGCGTCTGTGTTATGAAATTCTGTATCTGTACTGTCAATTAATCTGAATGTAAGACAAAAATGAGAAGCACAGGCAGTGATTACGAAAACAGTGTAAAAAATAAGTGCTACACAAGATGGCTAGAGAAAGGAATGAGGTTGACATTTGGTAAAGAAACAAGAAAAGTGATAATTGGCGACGATTTCGTGAAACTGAAAGTAAACCTTCCCGGGCGAGGGGTCCTTCGGTAATACTGTAAAGTAAAATGTGTCATAAATCAATAGATCTTGTTATTAAAGATGGGAGAAGGTGCCTTGTGGTCACATGAGAAAGGTGAAAAACACAAAATGAACAATGAAAGGTGAAAAACACAAAATGAACAATTAATGTCATTCTACGCAAAGAGGCATGGATGTTCATCTTTACTGTTCCTCCCCCACCAGAAAAGAGTGAAGTTTTTTTTCACATAGCCAAATCCATTGCTTTTAGGGGAAAAGGCAAAAGAGAAAATTGTTCTAAATACAAAGCTGGAAAGTAAGATCAGTGACAAGGTAACAGAGCTGAAAACAGTTTAGGTATTAGGTAGGTGTAAGGGTACTTCTTATTAGAAATGAGTTTTAGTCAAAAACATACCATTAAACTATGACATACAGTCGACTCTCGTTATGTCAAGTTCGTAGGGACCTGTTAAAAACTTCGACTCATCGAGAGTTCGACTCAAAAATCACATGCCATTTTTTAAAAAAAATCCAGTTTCTTCCATTACGTTCACCTTAAACAAGCTGCCATATTACAAGAATACTAATGTGCTTGTACAGTTTAGTTTTCACATTGTGTAAAAGAATCGCACTCTGTGTATATAAAATTGTACATGTGCGTGTTGATCCATTACTGCGAGAACAAAATTCTGTCTTTCCTACCCTCCATTAATGACACTATGGCGTAATTTACAAGGCCCTATCCAATTTTCAGATCCCTTTTGCCTTTATTATTGAATTAATCACCATTGGTTTGGCGATTTTTAAAGCGCATCGTTTGTTTACGCCATTTCTATGGGAAATCCCCTTTTCCTAAACGGGCACCGGAAATACGCAATCACACGTGAATTAGCTGGTTGCCGATTCGTGTACTTCCGGTACATCTAAGAGAACAGCCGTATTCGGGAAACCAGACGTTTCATAATGTAGTCACCATTTTACATGTTTCGCCGTGAGCTGTTTCCCTATTACTCAAGTGACAAATTAAATTCAATGTTGAACTGCATGTATTGGTAATAAAATAAGGAACAGGCCTTACTTTTTATCCAATCTCTACAAAATCGTCCAGAAGCGAGGACACTTGAGAGTTATCTTTCTTACTACAGTAGTTATGATTGACACTTAGGACGAATGAACGGTAAGGTGTCATTTTACTAAATAACGTTCACTCAAAGCGGCATTGTTCCACAGTTTGATTAATTATCTGACATCAGTGATTGTTTACCCACAAAACACTGTAATTACGTGTGTGGTGATCACCTGGCGTACTTTGCCAGGGTCGGATCAAAAGGTCCAATTCACACCTCGAACTCAATCAGACTGAGAGGTGCGACTTCGATACAAACACCGATAATTACATGCAAACAAACACTTTGGGGACGGAAAATGACTTCGACTTAACGAAAATGTGATCAGTTCGAATTCGTCTTAAAAACTTCAATTTATATAGAATATATAGGAAGAAAAGTTGGGCCTTTACAAAAACTTTGTGTCAACGAGAAATTCGCGTCAAGCGAGTTCGCCATAACGAGAGTGGACTGTACTTTGAGACCCTAAATTTAGTGAATAGAGGCCCTAAAAAGGCCCTGATTTTATGTTGGGAAAGTCTGTATGAACTATGTACAACAAAAATGATACACACGCTCGAAGAAACAACTTTTAAAAATGTTCAGTCATTTACAATCCAATTTATCACAGTTATATGAGACATATATGTATAAAATATTGGTTGCATGGTATATAATCTTGAATTTTTTTAAGATGCTGTTGGAAAAACTAAATGGAACAAAACCTGTGCTGGCAGACTCTACCACAATAGCAGATCTTACAGCTGATGAAAATATCACAAACTCAGGTACACATCACATTTGCCATCTGCAATTTCTTTTTTTGATTGGGTGAATATAGAGTTGCCCTGACATCATCTTTCTGTTGTTTTACATTTCATCGCGAATATATTTTTTTTATTTCATTCTTCCAGTGTTTGACAGATTTGCTATTTTGACTTCATATATGTGCTTTCATCTTTGGAGAACAGAATGTCCCTGACCTTAGTTTATTGTAACCTAGACCTTTTATGTCTGGTTTGTTGACTACAGATTACAACTTTAACTCCTTCAGTGCTAAATTTTAAAATGGACTATTCCAATACTCATATAGGTCAAGCTTACTATGAATATTCTGAGTTATTAACCCTTTGCCTCACACATTTGCAAACAGCGTAGAACCAGATCAAAAGGATCCTATAGGAGCCGTCTGATCAGGGTCTGCTCTGTTTGCTAATGGAATTTGATAGATCTGTTTCTTAAATGGCTACAATGGTTCATCTTCCATATTTCATTATAACCATTTTGTCCATGACTGTTTAGTAGGTACTGAAATAAAGAATAACTATAGACTAGGGAGAGGGTTAAAAGGAAAGTGTAACATGGCAAACAGTGAAGACTCTGATAAGAGGGCTCCTCTAGGATCCTCTAAACTTTTTGCAAAGCATATAAGGTACTTGTTTCTTGCACTGAAAGGGTTACTATGAATTCTGGATCCTTTACTGTGTTGTAGCTGTCACAATTTTTTTTTGCAGTATTAAAATGTGACTTTGAAACAGTACCCTGCATACTAATAACTGACTAGTGATGGCTTTTTGTTGTTATCTTTTTAACCATTTCTCTAACGAATAATTATGTAAGAAATAATTTCTTTATAAATATTAGTTTGCTGAAATTTTATAATGACACATGAACAAAGAATTGTTTTGACATAGCTGAAAATGTAGAATCAGACCTACATTATTCCATGAACAAACAGCAGATCCTAATGAGACACCTCATACAAGAGCTTTCTGCTTGCGGGTCAACTGTGTTTGCCAATTGTTAGATATGCATCTGAATCAGTTAGATGATTAAAGGGGAGGTCCCTAAATTCGACACGTTTCAAAAATACCTAAAATATACAAAAGTCATTTGTTTTTATGTTGAAAAGTAGTATATCACAAGAAAACTTATCTAATAAACTTTGAAAATGACAAAATATTCATGGGTTTGATATCGACGATCCGGATTTTATTCCCCGATGTTTCAGTTTTATTCAGGTTGGGTTTTAGTTTCGTATCTGTTTGCGCTATTCGCGTCTCTTTGACAAGCTGTTATGTAATTTACAATGGAGGGATCGGGTGATCGTAGGCAAAACATGGAAAATTTGAACGGAAAAGGCCGACAATATTTTGTTGTAGAACAAAAATTATAAGTATTGGTGAAATCTGTTTATTTTGTATCAAAGGGGCATTATTCGATATAAGTTCAAATTGACAATCTTCATAATAATGACTAAGCGTAACACATATTATTGAAAATATGCCTTCATTGTAGGGACTTCCTCTTTATATTATGTGCTACTTGACTTTTATACAGTTCTTTAACAGTGGCTGTAAAACTTAAATTCACTGGTAAGGCAGACTGCTGAAAAAATATAGCTTTCAAGGGAGAACACTGGTTTTGCAGTTGATGAGCAATATTACTATTAAAGCAGAGTGCACTCCCTTGAATTGATTTATATTCAATTGAACTGTCATGTTCATGTTTTTTCTGTCAATTGATGTAGGTTGGAAAAAGTGTACATTAAACCAGAGCAGCAGATAAAGGTGCATAATCAAACACTAAAATCGTCATTTCTCCACCAAACCCTTTGTTGTGACCACTCTTTAGAATCGTCTCTTGGAGTTATTCTTGAAAATGTTTTAATTTATGCATAAAAAAACAGCAATGGTTTTTCCATTGTCCTATGGATGCATTCTAGTATGGATATTGTCCTGTATTTCTGATATGAAGTGTTGCTGTATTTGCAGACATTCCTGAGGACTCTGGCATAGACAGTGTAAACAACACAATGCAGAAGAACAGCGCACTAGGCTACGCCTACAACAGGACATTCTCTCCCTACTTCCATCAGATGGTTGATGTATGTCTTGAGAGAGACCCAGCTAAAAGGTAACTCAATTAAAACTACCCTAAAGCAACTACTCCAAAAAAGACAGATGGTCAGTCTTTTTGAATGGTGGTAGCTTAACGCAGGAAAAGATTAATGCAGAAATCTTCCAAAAAAGATTGTGTACTTATTTTGGGTCTGCATTTACCCTTTCCCGGTGAATATTAAGTTAAGAAAATTTATGACTTTGTGAATATTCATGGACTAAATTTTTACAATTACAATTTAACAATGAAAATTTTGGCTGTGACAAGAAATTAACAAACAAATCTATATTATTCCATAATCTGGATCAGACAGCTTCTACAGAAGCAGTTGGGTCAAGGTCTACTCTGTTTGCAAAGGTGACAAACATTGTCTCTATGAGGGAAAGTGTTAAGTAACCACCCCTATTAAAGAATTCCATGTTATGTCACTACCTTGTCATGTCACTACAGTAAAACCTCTCTATAACGGCCACTAAGTTAAATCAATTATTTTGTGTTAAAGGCAGGTGGTTGCTTAAAGTTAGGTGAAAGTTTTTGCAGTAAGTGTCACAGTTGCTTACTAGCTATTGGATGCAGCCCTGATTCAGCGCTGGCAAGCGTTCAAATAGCCGGTTTAGTCGGTAAGCGGGCGGTTGCGAGGTCGTTTCCGACCTGTCAAAATTACTTTCTCGAGATTCTCCGCTGTGGCTTCTGAGAACCGTTTCAACTAGGAGCTTTTCGCTTTGCAGTTACATAGATTATACATTAGACTACTTATTGGCAAAAAGTTTTACCCGATATACCATTTGATTGAATTGATTGATTGAATGTCAACAGAGGCATAATAGGAAGTTCGATCCCTTGTCTATATATCTAGTGTTCATACATTTTTTTTTCTGTCGAGGTTCATAATTCATTATGACTATGCCCTGTGATCTGGGTCTACTTTGTTTGCAAAGGCATAGAAAGGCATATTTATGGAGTAAAGGGTTAATACCAATATTCTTTTATTGTTTATTATTTGCTGCATTCTAAGTATTTTTATGCCCCCCAACGGCGGGCATATAGTAATCGCATTGTCCGTTCGTCCGTCAATCCGTCCGGCCGTCTGTCCATCTGTCTGTCCCAAATTTTGTTTCCCTTCTGTAACTTTTTTATCTGTGAATGGATTTTAAAATAATCTGGCACAAATGTTCACCACACAAAGGCAATGTGTCGCGTTCAACTCCCTGGTCCATGGGTCAAAGGTCAAGGTCATCCTTCAGGCTCAAAGGTCGTGGGCATAAGTCTTTCACAAACACACTCTTGTTTAATTAATTTGTTGTCTGCAATAATAATTTTTATTAGATCTTTCTTTTCCAATTATTTTCGAACATACTGTTGAAGTTTCAAACAGTTCTAGCTCTGGCAAATTTCATTCTTATTTGAGCTGTGTTCATAGTAAGTCATGGATTCATAGCTAACATGCCAAATACATGTATTGAGGTTAATTGTATACCTGTACAAAAGTAGGGATCCTGATGTGTTCTCAAGTTGCTTGCATCAGTTATCACAAGTTTATAGATATTACACAACTTAATATCCTGAGTAAATTTTCACTGGTTCAACATTTGGTCCGCTTCTGTTTAAAAGCTCAATCTACAGAAAAACCTCTCTATAACAACCACTTAATTACATCAATTATTTTGTGTTAAAGGCAGGTGGCTGCTTAAAGCAAAGTGAAAGTAAAACAGAACACTTCCATAGGAGCGTTCTGCTTTACTTTCACCTTGCTTTAAGCAACCACCTGCTCTAAATACCAACTAATTATACCCCCACAAACAGAGTTTGAGGGGGGTATACTGGAATCAGCCTGTCGGTCGGTCGTCGGTTGGTCGGTCGGTCGGGCGGTCTGTCTGCAAAATCTTGTAAGGTGAACTCCTCCTTCAGTTTCAACCCGATTCATTTGATACTTGGCATAAATGTTACTCAGGTGTAGTAGATGTGCAAGACACAAAATTCAGGTCTCTGTGACTTTGACCTTGACCTTTGGCCTTGAAATTGGTCTTGAAATTGGCAGGCAAAATCTTGTACTTTGAACTCCTCCTTCACTTTCAACCTGATTCACTTGATACTTGGCATAAATGTTACTCAGGAGTAGTATATGTGCAAGACACAAATTTCAGGTCTCTGTGACCTTGACCTTGATGTTTGGCCTTGAAATTGGTCTTGAAATTGGCAGGCAAAATCTTGTACTTTGAACTCCTCCTTCAATTTCAACCTGATTCACTTGATACTTGGCATAAATGTTACTCAGGAGTAGTATATGTGCAAGACACAAATTTCAGGTCTCTGTGACCTTGACCTTGACCTTTGTCCTTGAAATTGGTCTTGAAATTGGCAGGCAAAATTTTGTACTTTGAATTCCTCCTTCAATTTCAACCTGATTCACTTGATACTTGGCATAAATGTTATTCAGGAGTAGTATATGTGCAAGACACAAATTTCAGGTCTCTGTGACCTTGACTTTGACATTTGGCCTTGGAATTAGTCTTGAAATTGGCAGGCAAAATCTTGTATTTTGAACTCCTCCTTCACTTTCAACCTGATTCACTTGATACTTGGCAAAAATGTTACTCAGGAGCAGTAGATGTGCAAGACACAATTTTCAAATCTCTGTGACCTTGACCTTTGGCCTTGAAATAAATCTTAAAATTGGCAGGCAAAATCTTGTACGGTGAACTCCTCCTTCACTTTCAACCTGATTCACTTGATACTTGACATAAATGTTACTCAGGAGTAGTAGATGTGCAATACACAAATTTCAGGTCTCTGTGACCTTGACCTTGACGTTTGGCCTTGAAATTGGTCTTGAAATTGGCAGGCAAAATCTTGTACTTTGAACTCCTCCTTCAAATTCAACCTGATTCACTTGATACTTGGCATAAATGTTACTCAGGAGTAGTATTTGTGCAAGACACAAATTTCAGGTCTCTGTGACCTTGACCTTGACGTTTGGCCTTGAAATTGGTCTTGAAATTGGCAGGCAAAATATTGTACTTTGAACTCCTCCTTCACTTTCAACCTGATTCACTTGATACTTGGCATAAATGTTACTCCGGAGTAGTTTATGTGCAAGACACAATTTTCAAATATCTGTGACCTTGACCTTTGTCCTTGATATTGGTCTTAATATTGGCAGGCAAAATCTTGTTCGGCGAACTCCTCCTTCACTTTCATCCTGATTCACTTGATACTTGGCATAAATGTTACTCAGGAGTAGTAGATGTGCAAGACACAAATTTCAGGTCTCTGTGACCTTGACCTTTACCTTTGGCCTTGAAATTGGCAGGCAAAATCTTGTACTTTGAACTCCTCCTTCAATTTCAACCTGATTCACTTGATACTTGGCATAAAATTACGCAGGAGTAGTATATGTGCAAGACACACATTTCAGGTCTCTGTGACCTTGACCTTGACCTTTGTCATTTTTGCATGAAACATGGGGAGTTGGTGTCACAAACTCCTTTTTCATTTTGAAACTTATTAAATTGATACTTGCCATACATACTAAACGCGAATAGTACATAATATTGCAAGACACAATTTTCCTGTGTTTAGTGTTAACCATTACAGAATTTTCTCTATTTGAACTTTGGGTATTTTTGTTATTTGGTCCTGTTACATGTTCAAAACTTGGATTTGCAATCAAGGCTGCTGTGTGGGGGTATTCATCACCTTTAGTGATAGTTCTAGTTAACACAGTTTAGTGGTCGTTATAGAGAGGTTTTACTGTATATGGTCATATTTTACAAACGTGCTCTCTGAGAGCTAAAGGTTTGGATCCTGATGAGACACAGAGTTTCAGGGCATCTCATCATCCAAACGAGTCGCAAAAGTTACATCATGGATATTTATTAGCTGATATTTTATAATGGCATATGTACACAGGAATTATTGGTAGAAACTGTAAAGTCAGGTCTATTATAATTTATAAGCAAACAGAGCTGAACCTGATCTGACGGCTCCAACAGGAGTGGTCTGATCATGATCTACTCTATTTGCAAAGGCTTTGGAAAGTGTTTGTATGAGGGGAAAGGTAAATGTTTACTTGTACATATTATGTGTATTTTGCAGACCAACTACTGCAGTATTGATGGTTCACCAGTTTCTTAGGAGTCTTAGAAAGAAGACAACCTCAGTATTGCCATCCCTTCTCCATCCAGTGACCCCCTTGCTAGATGTATCCAAACTTCCTAAAGGTGGGTACACCAAACAGTGACAAAGATAAACCATTTTTGTGTCACCTGCCGAGAGGCAGTGTGTCACTAAGGGATCACTTTTCCGTCATCTGTCCGTCCATTTGTTTGTCTGTCTGTCCATCACACTTTCTTTTTTTTGCTGTCATTTCTAAACTAATCATTATAGAGCTTTCATGTGTTCAAGTGTCATGCACAAGGGCCACAACTCTAGCATCAATCTTTTTTGAGTTATTGCCCTTTTTCATATTAACAATAAGCTTTTGTGTCAGCTGCGAGCAGGTGACACATGTGTTCTTCGGAACACTCTTGTTGTAAATTTGAGGCCCATTTGCCTATTATTGGTTCTGTTGTTTGAGTTCTTAATCGTTTTTCCAGATTCTCTATATCTTTTATTAGTTTTGACTCCTTTTGGTTTTGTTGTTTTTTCTCTTTTTTTTGAGTAGCGAATGCTTTTATTTCTTACAGTACCTTTAATCAGTTCCAACAGTATATTTGGGTTAGTTTCTTTATTTATTTCAACAATGTTTCCAGTGCTATTGCAGATAAGATTTTGATATTCATTATCTAAAAGTATGCTTTTATTTAGTTTGAAAACGCCTGGGCCCTTAAGAATATTGGCTGGTGTTCAGTTTTATACTTATAATAGAATGGTCAGATTTGAAGCTAGTTCGAATGTCGCTATTCTCAACACAGTTGATTAAGTTATCGGATAGTAGATAGTAATCTAATCTGCAAAATATTATTGGTTTTGTATTTGAGTGCCATATATACATGTATTTCAATGTATCAGGATTTTGTATTCTCCATATGTCAATTAAATTAAAAGTATCTTTTATATTAAGTAATTTTGCACAAATTTTCTGATGCTTATCTGTATTCCCATTCTTTTTATGCCCCCACATAGTGGTGGCATATAGGGTTGCCCTTGTCCGTACACACATCTAGAAGAATTTGTCGGGGCTCTTTCTTGGAAAATAATCCACACCAAACCTTACACACATGTTTGTAGCCATTATATCTTGGTCATGTTCGATAGCCATGTAAATCGCCTCGGTCGTTAGTAATTGCAGCCCTTTATTTGCAAAAATGACTTTAAAATTATATTGTCCGGACTCTTTCTTGGAAAGTATTGGTCCAATCCATACCAAACTTTACACAAATGTTTGTGGCCATGAGGTCTTGGTCATACCCGATAGCCATGTAAATCGCCCGAGTCGTTTAGAAGTTGCGGCCCTTTATTTGCAAAAATGACTTTAAAAATATCTTGTCTGGACTCTTTCTTGGAAAGTATTTGTCTAATCCTTACCAAACGTAACACACATGCTTGTGGCCGTCATAGCTCGGTCCACTTAGACAGCCATGTTAATCGCTTTAGTCGTTTAGGAGTTGCGGCCCTTTATTTGCAAAAACGACGCGGCAAAAATATCTTGTCCGAACTTCTTCTTGGAAAGTATTTGTCCAATCAACACCAAACTTTACACACATGTTTGTGGCCATTATATCTTGGTTATGTTTGATAGCCGTGTAAATTGATTCAGTCGTTTGGGAGTTGTTGCCCTTTATTTGCAATTTTTTTTTAAGAATAAGACCCTTACTTTCTGTGACAAAAAGTCAGAATTGGGGTCATCAGCGTTTTAATGACACATTTCTAGTTATCCTTTGAAACATCTAAAACTACATATTGAAATCTTCACCTATTTCATGAGTATTTTCTTCATTTTCTGTAAGATAATTTTCTAAAGTGTTAAATAGTTTAGTTTCATCTTTATTTAGGCCATAGATATTCAAAATTGTAACAGTTTTTCCTGTATTGTAAGACTTATTGCTTGAAATCTACCCTGTATTAATTGGGAATAGTTAAGTATAGTATACAGACTATTTGTCTTTAACAATATTGACATCCCGTTACTATTAGAGCTGTCCCCACTAAAGTATGCTGTCCCTCCCCATTCTGTTGTCCGTATTTTCTCAATCATTTGAGATGAATGCGTTTCTTGTAATAGGCATATTGAGAGTTCTTGTAACTTCAGCCATTCAAAAATTTGTTCTCGCTTTATTTTGTTCCCTAAACCTTTGACATTAAAGGAACATATTGATATTGTCATGTTGTTGTAAAATTAGATGAAAAACCTAATGCATTGTAGTCGAACACCCATTTAAATCAATTTGAGTAAAGAGACAGGGGAAAACAGAGATCTGAGTTATCACAAACATTGCAAAGAATGTTTTATATTGTTGCTCATATTTATTAGACAGAGCATAAATTATGATTTTGACAGTTAAATGGTGTGATTTTTTCAGACGATTCAGCTGTGGAAGATTTAGCAGAGGAAATGGAGGACTTACATTTCGATGAAGATTGGGACTTTTAGGACTAGAGGTTGACACCCGTGATCCAGTTTATCAACAGTCAAGTCATCAGTCTTACATCATCAACAATGTTTCTAAACAGTGTCTCCTCCTAATCCTCTGGAGGGACTTTAACAAACTTCACAGGAGTGATTGTAAGATGGTCCTGCATAAAATTTGTATAAATAGTTCTAGTCTGGTGTCACAGGAGCTAAGAGTATATTTTAACATATAATTCCTTTAACCCATTACCTCATATGCTATTTTTAAATCCAACCTCTTTTATTAAATCTACCAAAAAGGAGGATTTATTAGAGAAAAGGAACATTTTAGAATTTGGTAGTTCTGAAACCATTGTGATAAATAGAGCATTTGCTTCATAGGAATCAATTTATCTATTTAGGAATCTATTTTATCACAATGGTTTCAAAAAAGTGACTTTTGCAGAGATGTCAAAAGGCGTCTATATGAGGGAATGGGTTAAAAGACAACTCCTTAACCCTTTCCACCATAAATACGCCTTTCTACGCCTCTGTAATATAGTGCTCCCTCTCTACAACGACACCCTTTGGGATACGAAGATTGTATGTGTTGTTCAGAGGGAGTTGTTATAGGGAGGGAAAATCAAACATAATTAGCTTGTTTGCAGATCCCCAGATAAGGTGTATTTCGAGAACTAAAACCGTTATGCCTCTATCAAACCCTATGTTGTGACCACTCTTTAGAATCGTCACAAAGTGACGATTCTAAAGAGTGGTCACAACATAGGGTTTGATGAAGGCATAAAGAAAATACGATGGAAAAGTTGTTTCTGGAGCCTTGTTGTTTCGGAAACAGTGACATGCGTTGTTGTAAGGAGGGAATCGTTATTGAGAGGGCCGTTGTAGGGAGGGAGCACTGTAGTCACTTTTTGAAACCATTGTGATAAATAGAGCATTTTCTATACTACACAATTATAACATTTTCCTTTTCTCTGGTAAATGCTCCTTTTTGGTAGATTCATTCAAAGAGGTTGGGTCTAAAAATAGCCTATGGAGGAAAGGGTTAATCGCTTAATGGGAGTTGACCAAACTTCACACAGAAATGATTTTCAGGAGATGTATACATGGTCCCAGTCCGTTGCATTAGTCCGTTGCATTAGCTGAAAATAATTTTTAACGAACAATGTCTGTAAACAATATCTAACTGCATAATGGAATATGGCCAAACTTTGCAGAAATGATCCCCAGGAGGTCCTCTATCAAAGTAATAGAATTGGCTCTGGTCTGTTTCATAAATCAGTCAAGGAAGCTAAATTTAGATTTTAATCCATTCCCTCATATTGACGACTTTTGTTGACTCTGTAAAAGTCACTTTGCGAAACCATTGTGATAAATAGAGCATTTGCGCCTATAGGAGCAAATGCTCTATTTATCACAATGGTTTCAAACTACAAAATTCTAAACTTTCCTTTTCTATAAATAATGCTCCTTTTCGGTAGATTTATTCAAAGTGGTTGTATATAAAAATAGCCTATGAGGTAATGGGTTAATGAGCAGTTTCTTTGAATTACATCTCATAAATCATAAATTGAGTATGACCAAACTTCACAGGAATTATCCTTAGTGGTCCTCTATCCAAGTTCTGTATACGGGTTCAATCTGTTGTATAAGTGTGTCACATCAGATAGCAAAAAATACATTTCATTGAACCATTTCTTTAACCCTTTCCTTCATATATTTTCACACATTTTGCAAACAGAGTAGACCCAGATCAGACGGCTCCTATAGGAGTCGTCTGATCAGGGTCTGCTCTTGTTTGCTTATGATATACATTTGTAATGTAGATATGATTCTACAGTTTGAAACTTTCTGTCCTGTGCCCATGTGCCATTATTAACTTTTTCCTCCATGGCTATTTTTAGATCCAACCACTGAATAAATCTACCGAAAAGGAAAATTTTAGAATTTTGTAGTTTGAAATCATTGTGATAGATAGAGCATTTGCTCCTATATGAGCAAATGCTCTATTTGTCACAATGGTTTCATTAAGTGACTTTTACAGAGGCGTAGAAAGGCGTATTTATGGAGGAAAGGGTTATAAAAGAATAATCTGGTTAGTATTCATGAATTCGTTATTGTTTATGGAGTAAAGGGTTAAACAAAATCTCGACTTAACCCTTTCCCTCATATAAACGTGTTTTCATGCATTTGCAAACAGAGTAGACCCAGATCAGATGGCTCCTAGAGGAGCCGTCTGATCAGGGTCTACTCTGTTTGCTAATAGAATTTGAAAGTTCGGGTTCTTTGCTTTCTAAAATGTCTACAATGTTCCATCTTCCATATTTCTTAACTATTTTGTTAATGAATATTCAGTAGGTATTGAAATTTGGCCTAAATATAGAACAGGGAAAGGGTCAAACAAAATCTCGACTTAAGCTGCAAAATATAATTCGATCAT
Organism: Azorinus chamasolen; assembly: GCA_963576725.1. Lineage (NCBI taxonomy): Eukaryota > Metazoa > Mollusca > Bivalvia > Cardiida > Solecurtidae > Azorinus > Azorinus chamasolen. The sequence goes on from OY755248.1 coordinate 1,899,960, forward strand.
AATTCATAGAAAATGATATGTATATGAACTTCTAATAAAAGTGCACTGCAAAATAAGTCCTTAGAGATAAAAAAAATCAATCAAGACGAAATGTTGTAGACATATTTATATTATTAACACCATGCTTACAACCATTTCCCCCCAATTAAATATATGTATATATATGTACATATTCACATAAATATTAATTAATGATATATTGAATTCTGCTAAATGCATAGAAGTTCCCCCAATTAATTTCATGTATATATTTATTCACATAAATATTAATGATATATGAAATTGAAATCTGCTAAATCCTTAGAAAACCTTTTAGAAGACAGAAAATGTTCCATTGTTTAATGTTTACAGATTCGACCAAAACTCCAGTATTGATTTTGGTGTAACGCTATGGGGTAATCACTACAATGGTTGAAAAAGTGAAAAAATGCAAATCTTCTGTGTAATAATTGACTTACATGTACATCGAAATGAACATGTCCAGAACAGAATACATCTTTAACGCTTTCCTTCATATAAACACATTTTCATGTATTTGCAGAGTAGACCCAGATCAGACAGCTCCTATAAGAGCCATCTGATCAAGATCTGCTCTGTTTTGCTTTTGACATGATATAGATCTGATTCTACAGTTTGTATCAAAGCAAAAAAAAAATCCATGAAAGGTTTACATTATAAATATTCATGATGTAATAATTTCTTACATGAATACTGAACAGGGAAAGGGTTAAAAAGATTAAATTTATGCTACTGCATCCTATCCATAAGTTATGTATATTATCTGTAAGTTATGAGTCTTATATGTGTGTTATATGTCTTATTAATTCTTTACTCCATAAATATGCATTTCTACGCCTTTACAAACAGAGTAGACCCAGATCAGACAGCTCCTATAGGAGCTAACTGATCAGGGTCTGCTCTGTTTGCTTATGATATAATATAGATATAATTCTGCTGTTTCTGCCATGGCCAAAAGTTACTGTGTCCATGTGCTATATATAAAAACATTCTAATTAATATTCATGATGTCATTATTTCTGACATGAATATTCATGGAGGAAAGGGGTAACATCCTTGCTTCTGTGTATGGTGAAATTTGCTGTTTGCTTATTCCTCAGCAGCAAAGTGTTTAGGCAAAACTTACAACAGAGCTACTTATAAAGGTGTGTACTCAAATTACAAAAGCTTACAACAGTGCTACTGATAAAGGTGTGTACTCAAATTACAAAAACTTACAACAGTGCTACTTATAAAGGTGTGTACTCAAATTACAAAATTATTTCTCCACCAAATCCTATGGTGTGACCACTCTTTAGAATCGTCTCTTTGAGACGATTCTAAAGAGTGGTCACAACATAGGTTTTGGTGGAGAAATGAAGAAGTTATTCTTGAAAATATCTTAAGTTACGCATCTTATTTGGACATCTGTTACAAGTTGTAAACTAAACAATATCACCAGACGAACACGCCGTTATAACTCACACTCTCTTCATAACATTGGATGATGATATGTAAAATGAATTGACAAAGATAAAGCATATCAATCAAGTTTACTTACAAGGGTATTCATGTCTGACAAGGGTATTTCCATTTACGAGGGTATCAGAATTCTGTGTGTTTATGTTGATAGCCATATATTGCATTGGAGAGCTCTACATAGGAGACGTATTTTAGAAATTTTTAACCCTTTCAACGTTTGTAACTTTGATGTGCAAATGTTGTTATCTGCAACAAGTATTCTCCCCCATTTTTTGAACCCTTTACTCCATATATACAGTAGAACCTGTCTTAAGCGACCATCAAAAAGAGGGATATTTATTGACCTCTAATGCAAGTGGTAGCTTAATGCAGGGTAAAAGTAATGCAGAAAGTTCCTGTAGGAGCTTTCTGCATTACTTTTGCCCTGCATTAAGCAACCACCTGCTTTTTAAAGCTCCTGTGTTCAATAAGATAATGGTCGCTTAAGACGGGTTCTACTGTACTGTTTTCAGAGATGTTCTGTTTGCATATGAAATGATAATTATCTGATGCCATTGTTTGTGTTGTGGCAGAACCATTATAGAAATTATTCTTATCAATATTCATATTCTTTGTTACATGACTATTCATGGGGTAAAGGGTTTAATTGAAAAAACTCGGGATATCTGAAAGTCAAACAGTTTTGATCCTGATTAGAGTCTTATGTACTAATTTTGCAAAGCTCACCGCTAATTAGTCCATAGTCTACAAGGGGTTAACCCTTTACTCCATAAATACGCCTTTCTATGACTTTGCAAACAGAGTAGACCCAGATCAGATGGCTCCTATAGGAGCCATCTGATCTTGGTCTACTCTGTCTGCTTATGGTATGATATAGATCTAATTCTACTGTTTTTACATGAGCCAAAATGTCATGTGTAATTAATTTAATAATGATCAATAATAATAATTTAATATAATAAAATTCAATTCAATTCAATTAATATTCATGATTTTTTTTTACATTTATTTATTTATTTATTTGTGGTAGAGTAAGGTGAATATTTATATTTCTCATCACACCTTACTTTGTTTTCTCATTAGAACCACTTCTGTCAGAATCATAGATAAAGGGGAATAATCAAAATACTAAAATCGTCATTTTTTTCTACCAAACCCTTTGTTGTCACAGCACAGGGCTAAGTGGAGAAATAGAGGTTTAAAATGACTTAACCCTTTCCTCCATAAATACGCCTTTCTACGCCTCTGTAATAACCACTTCTTGAAACCATTGTGATAAATAGAGCATTTGCTCCAATAGGAGCACATGCTCTATTTATCACAATGGTTTCAAACTACAAAATTCTAAAATTTTACTTTCTTCTAGTAAATGCTCCTTTTGGGTAGATTAATTCAAAGAGGTTGGGTCTAAAAATAGCCTATGGAGGAAAAGTTTAATGGAAGCATTTTATCTATGAATACCATAAAGATTGGGTTGGGCAGAGAAATGATTGACATGGATAGAAATGTATTACTATTATCCACTCTGTAGAAAAAAAGCCCCCCTGAACTGGAGTTATTATGAAGATGAATTTAGGTGATTTTAGGCAGGTGACTCTTTCGAGAGCTTTTTGTATGACTTTCACCCTCCATTAAGCTCCCACCTGTCTTAAGACTGATATTAATACTGATTTTAATGTCCGGTTTAGAGAGGGTTTACTTTTATTTGTTTGTTGATTACTTGACTGTCTCTTGAGACAGGTACGGTAGTAATAACACTGTCTACTTGATCATCACATGACTATCTGGCCATTTGTCTGTTTAACCCTTTCGTCCATGAATATTCATGTAAGAAATGATGTCATGAATATTATTAATTAGATTAATTTGTTATAATAACACATGGACACAGGAATATTTGGCCATGGTAGAAACTGTGGAATCATATCTATATTATATCATAAGCAAACAGAGCAGACCCTGATGGATCCTATAGGAGCCATCTGATCAGGGTCTGCTCTGTTTGCTTGTGATTTAATATAGATAGGATTTTACAGTTTCTGCGATGGTCAACTTTTTCCTGTGTTCATGTGCCATTATAAAAATAAATCTAATTAATATTCATAACATTGTTATTTCTTACATGTTTATTCATGAAGTAAATGGTTAACCCTTTCCCTCATATAAACCATTAAACACATTTTCATGCATCTGCAACCAGAGTAGACCCAGATCAGAGGACTCCTACAGGAGCTGTCTGACCAGGGTCTGCTCTGTTTGCTAATGGAATGTGACATATCTGTTTCTTTACTTTCTAAAATGGCTACAATGTTCCATCTTCCATATTTCATTATAACTATTTTGTCCATGAATATCCAGCAGGTATTGAACTTTGAAATAAATATAGGGAAAGGGTTAAACAGTTTGATCCTGCTTTGCATTTCACCCTGATCCAAATCCTTTGCAAATGTTGTCACATGTTTGACCAAAGTATTAGCAGTATTAAGATTGCTACAGGAGTCATCTGATCTGGGTCTACTCTGTTTGCAAAGGCCTGAAATGTGTTTATATGAGGGGAAGGCTTAATAATCTGGGTTGGCACGATTTGACTAAACTATAAGGGTAATTACTTTATACAGAGAGTTGGGTACATCGATATATTATGTGCGTATTGTGTTTCATGAGTCGGAACAATAGATAAAGGTGTGTATTCAAATACTAAAATCCATTTCACCACCAAACCCTATAGTGTGACTACTGTTTAGAATGGTCTCGAAGAGATGAATTTAAAGAGTTTTATCAACATAGGGTTTGGTGGAAAAATAAAGGAGCTATTTTTGAAAGTGTTTTGATTACGTGTCTTATCTGGGTCTCAGATAAGTTGTATTCTCACATATGTACAGTAGAACCTGTCTTATGCGACCATTCATTTATTGAATGTAGGAGTCTTAAAAAGCAAGTGGTTGCTTAATGCAGGGCAAAAGTAATGCAGACATTTCCTATATGAGCTTTCTACATTACTTTTGACCTGCATTCAGCTACCACATGCCTTACAGAACCATAATTAGACCTCTTTGATGGCCGCTTAACACATTATCCCCTAGTGACGCATTTTTGCGCATCTATAGAAGTCAGTTTATGAAACCATTGTGATGAATAGAGCCTTTCAACAATAAATTAACCCATTCCCTTATATTGACTACTCTGCAAAAAATCATTTTGTGAAACCATAGGAGCAAATGCTATATTTATCACAGTAGTTTCAAACTAAAAAATTCAAATTTTTTCATTTCCTCTAGTTAATGCTCCTTTTCGGTAGATACATTCAAAGAGGTAGGGTCTAAACATAGCCTAGGAGAGAATGAGTTGAGACAGGCTCTACTATAATCTGCACAAGGAGGTGTAAGTGCTTGGGAATTATAGAACTTAAAATTTTCAACCCTTTGAACACTAAGCAATGTTTCGTCTGCAACAATTTTTGTCTGCTTCAATTCTTAAAATTACATTTCTCTCATTTCTTTTCAAAAATATGGTCAACATGTCAAACAGTTTGGATCTTGCTGTCACGTCTCATCCAGATCCATAACTGTTTGCATATAGGCAATCACAATTTAGCCATTAGCGTACAGAGTTAATAATTACTGTTAACGCTTTCGCCGTATATTGTCATCTGCAACACTTTTGTAATTTTTGTAAAAATAACCGTAGCATCAAACAGATTTAATCCTGATGAGGTGCTATGCTATGTTACTAAACATCTCAAAGTGGTTATCACAGCTTCACCCTTGGCGTTGAAAGACTTGGAAGTAATGGTACTAACACTGGCTGTTTTATTCTCCAAGAATATGTACTAGTAGTTAGTAAGTTTTCAATATTGTGATGTAACAGGTGATGTGGATTAACCCTTTACGCAATGTATACACTTTTTAATGCCTTTACAAAGTAGACCCACTTCAGATGGCTCCTGTAGGAGCTATCTGATCAAGATCTGCTCTGTTTGCTTGTGAACTATTATAGATCTGACCAAAGTTCCTGTGATGTCATTATAAACATTAAGACACTGGGTCTTCTCTGTTTGCAATGGTGTGAACAAATCTGTTCAATGAAGGAAAGGATTAACAGCAGTGCAACACAGTGTCGTTTGAAATTAACCCTTTACTCCGTAATTATGCCTTTCTATGCCTTTGCAAACAGAATAGACTCAGATCAGATGGCTCTTATAGAAGCTGTCTGATCAGGGTCTGCTCTGTTTGCTTAAGATATTCTACACATTCTGCCATGGCCAACACTTCCTTTGGCCATGTACCTTTAGAACAATTAATTAATATTCATGATGTCGTTATTTCTTTCATGAATATTCATGGAGTAAAGGGTTAAAATACACACTTATTAGATCTTTACATTCATATGAATGAGACACCCATATATTTATGTTAAAAATAAATACTACAGTAGAATCTCATATTAAGCAATGACTTAGTGCGTGAATATTGTTGTGTTTAACCCGTCGTGTATTACTCATGTAAGATATAATGACTATATAAAGTAGGTGACTTTTAATAATGACATATATACACGTTATTTTATTTTGGTAGAAACTGTAGAATTCCATAAGCAAATAGTGCTTATTCTGGTCAGGCAGCTCCCATAGGAGCTATCTGAACTGGGTCTACTTCATTCACAAAGGCGTGAAAAGGCGTTTGTATGATGAAAAGGGTTTAAGGTAGAAAACGTGTGTGAGTCTTTTGACCTGCATTTAGCCTTCACCTGTCTTAAAAATGAAAAACAAACTTCTTTTGAGAAGCTAATCTTTGTAGAAGTGTTACTGTAGTGTTACAGAGTAAATCAAATATATTTGTTGTCTCCAGAGTAACAGATAACAGTACATACTCAAATACAAGAATTGTCATTTCTCCACCAAACCCTATGTTGTGACTACTCTTTAGAATCATCTCAAAGAGACGATTCTAAAGAGTAGTCACAACATAGGGTTTGGTGTAGAAATAAAGTAGTTATTCTGGAAAATGTTTTACTTTACGCATGTTATCTGGACTCTCTGTTGTCTCTCATGAGGATTGGCATTAGAATAGGTGCAATCAGAGTTTAGCAAACGGGAAGACCCATCTCAGTACCTGAGGCGTCTGATCAAGGTCTGCACTGTTGAAATCAATTTGTTCAGTTAAGTACAAATCCTCTAAAGAGCCCACTTAACCATTTCCCTGTTCAATATTTATTAAAAAAGTTCAATTCCTACTGAATATTCATGGACAAAATTGTTTTAATGAAATATGGAAGATGGAAGCCACTTTTTAGAACGTAAAGAAACAGGTCCATCAAATTCCATTAGCAAACAGCAGACTCTGATCAGATGGCTCCAGTAGGAGCCATCTGATATGGGTCTGCTCTGTTTGCAAATGTCGAAAAGGGTTTATATGACGGAAAGGGTTAATAAATGAATATGAAGCAGGTGAATTCATACGGCAGGGCAACAGTTAATTCAGAAAGCTCATGTTGAAACTTTCTGCATAGCGTTTGTCAAGTATTATGTTATCACAATTTAAGCCAGACATATCCTTCTAATAGAGTTGTTGTTGAAAGGGTTTACGGTTTTGTGTTACACAACTTATATATAACAAAAATAATGTAGACCCTGATCACATAATGGGCTTGGGGTGTTGCAACTGATCTAGACCTAAAATGTTTGCTAAAGCACCTTTGTCATTGATGTCTCTTGTATATGTAATTACTCTTAGCCTGCTATGAAAATGAAGTTTGTTTAAATTCCGACCTGTTATAGTTTTCACATACTTTCGATTCATTCAAGCCTTTGAGAAACTATTAACCCTTTCCCTCATATAAACGTGTTTTCAAGCATTTGCAAACAGAGTAGACCCAGATCAGACGGCTCCTAGAGGAGCCGTCTGATCAGGGTCTACTCTGTTTGCTAATAGAAATTGAAAGATCTATGTCTTTAGTTTCTAAAATGGCTACAGTGCCCAACCTTCCATATTTCATTATAACTATTTTGTCCATGAATATTCAGTAGGTATTGAAATTTGGAATAAACATAGAACAGGGAACCAGGGTTAACAGAGTGCCAAACAGCTTGGTCCCCGATGAGACACCGAGTTACTCGGCACCTCATCTAGATCCAAACTGTTAGGTCGCGCTTAGCAGGCAACGGGTTTACTCTCTATGAAGTTTATCATTATGTTTACATGTGTGATTACCATGTGATGTTTACATGCTAACACCATATTAAAAGATGAAGAATATGATGAATGTTTTGTGTTGTTTTTAGGGCCCTGCATTGAAAATGCAGAGCCCTATATTAATCACATTTTCTGTCTAACAATTCCTGTTTATGTTACTATGAGAACAAAAGATCTTTTCTTTTCATCGTTTTTATATGACTAATTTTCAGTTTATGTGGCTATTTCGAACAAAAGAATAGCCACATACTCTCTCCCTAATGGGCCCGTCACACCATGACGTTCTGGTCAGCGTTCTCTGGCGTTTGAGGAAACGTTGGTAGTCGCCCATGGTCGCTGGAATAGCGCCAGAAGAGCGTTGTGTGAACGCTTGTGAACGCTAGTAAACGTCATTGATCGCCGGGAATCGGCGGAGAACGCTGGTCCGGATTTTTTTCTTTGAACATGGACAAAAGTTCTCACTGAGACCAGCGTTCTTCAACGTTTAATTTTAAACGCTGAAGAACGTTTAAGAACGTTAATGGAACGTTTTACTAACGTTCGATGAGCGTTGCACGCGTTCGGATATCGTTAGTCAGTCGTTACTCTAGCGTTACTTGGTTGTTACTAATCGTTTGCTTTGCAGTGAACGACTCAATGGCGATCTGTCAACGACCACTGAACGGCCCCCTAGCGCACGCAGCGTGTGACTAAAGTCAAACGAACGTCAAAACGCTATTCTGTCGTTATTCACACGTTAGTCACACGCTCAACACGCTCGTCTAACGTTCACAAATCGTTCGTTGTGCGCCAGTGGCACGTCAGCACACGCTAATGGTTTTCAGGGGTATCTTACTTGGTTGCTGTTACACGCTTCCCGCGCGTAAGACACACGCTAGTCATGCGTTAAATACACGTTTATCACACGCCAGATGTGTCATCTTTCTAGAACGCTCAAAAATTGAACGATTGAATCGTTCAGAGAACGTTGACCAGAACGTCATGGTGTGACGGCCCCTTTAGAACATCCATCTGTTCGTCCATCGTGTGTCCATCCGTCAACAAATTTGATGTGATGCGATAACTCAAACAGTATTTCACATATTGATTTCATATTAAGGGCATAATTATGTTAAGTATCATCAGAGGAAGATGCCTATAGTTTTTGGGTGGAATCAGAACACTATGTCTAGAGTACTCTGCCCTTGATTCATAAAAAATGCCATCAATATTTTGTAAACACTTTTGATGTGATGTGCTAACTCAAACAGTACTTCACATGTTGGTTTCATATTAAGGTATATGCTTAGTATCATCAGAGGAAGGCGCCTATAGTTATCATTTATAATGGGGAGACATATTGTTTTTGGTCGAGTTGTCCGTCTGTCTGTCTGTCTGTCACAATCATTTCCGCTCCATATCTCTCACAAATATGGAAGGATTTCAAAATGCTTTCTTGCAAATGTTCGACTCAACAAGACGATGTGCAGAGATTCAGGCACGTGGGTCAACGGTCAAGGTCACAATTCAAGGTTAATTATTTTTAGCCACACCCTTCGTGTCCGCTTCATATCTCTTAAACCCTTTGAAGGATTTCAAAATGCAGTGGCACAAATGTTCTCAAGACGATGAGCAGACAGCAGGATTCAGGCACATTCTTCAAAGGTCAAGGTCACAATTCAAGGTCAAATGTTTTAGCCGTAGTTTTCATGTCTGCTCCACATCTGTATAACCCTTGGAAGGATTCCAAAATGTGTCACAACTGTTCTCCTTAAAAAGCCGATGTGCAGACAGCAAGATTCAGGCACGTGGGTCAAAGGTCAAGGTCACAATTCAAGGTACTGGTCACAATTCAATGTCAATTATTCACACTTTCTTGTCCGGACGATAACTCCTACATGGCTAATGCCATTTGATTGAAACTTCATACATTGACCGAACATGATATGAGGAAGTGTCATATACAAGGGCCATAACTCTGGCTTCATTACTTTTGGAGTTATTGGCCTTTGTTACATTTTTTTGTCCGATCAACATTTCCTGCTCTACTGATGCTATTGGAATGACATTTCATGTATGGAAAGCGCGTGATGGAAGGAAGTGTTATGCATAAGTATCATAACTCTGGCTTCAATACTATTGGAGTTATTGCCTCCCATTTTCTCCAGAGTTATGGGACTGAAATTTTTACATGGAAATGTCAGTAGGGTTTCTCTAAAACCTTTAATTGGATATTCATTAAATTGATTAAGTTTCATTCCTAGTTGTGCATATCTAATTTCTGTTTTGGTTTGATGATTTTCTGCAGAGTTATAGGACTTTGAAATTTTACATGGAAAATTTTGTCCGCCGGGTTTCCCCAAAAATATTTTATCGGATTTACATGAAACTTCATAGGATTGATCAGTGCCATGCCTAGTTATACATAGTTTATTCCTTTTCCAGTTCGATGAGTTATGGGACTTTGGAAAATTTTGTCCACGCGCTGGGGGAGACCAAAAACAATTTTAGTTTTCGGGTTGAATTGGATCATTATGTCTAGAGTTATCTGCCTTGATTCATCAAACAACCATAAACTTTTGTCAACTTTTGTCACTTTTGATGTAACGCGACAACTCAAACAGTACTTCACATATTTGGTTCATATATAGGGCATATGCTTAGTATTATGAGAGGAAGACATCTATAGTTTTTCATTTCGATGAGATCACCATGTCCAGAGTTATCTGTCCTTGATTTATCAAAAGTGCCAAATTCAACAAAGGATCATCTGCAGGGCCCTCTCTGACTGAGTCAGTTTTCTAGTTTTAGTTGAGGTATTGTTATATTTATGGTCTGGTTTTGTTAGTTGAGACATAGCCATATCCGTGAAATCGTCTGTTAGTTGAGGTATTGACATAGCCGTAATGTTGTTTGTTAGTGTAGGTATTGCCAAAGACATGATGTCATCTATTAGTTGAGGTATTGTCATAGCCTTTGTGCCATCTGTTAATTGCGGTATTGCCATATCCATGATGTCATATGTTGGCTGAGGTATTGCCATAGTCGAGATGTTGCCACATCTTTGGTGTCATCTTTAAGTTAAGGTATTGCCATAGCCGTTGTGGGGTCTTTTAATTAAGGTATTGTCATATAGCCTTGGTGTCATCTGTTAGTTGATGTATTGTCATGGCCATGGTTTGGTTTGTTATTTAAGGTATTGTCATAGCAGTGATGTGGTTTGTTTGAAGGTGTAGTCATAGAATTAGTGTCGCCTATTAGTTAAAGTATAGCCATAGCCATGGTTTGGTTTGTTAGTGTAGGTATTACCATAGCCGTGATATTGTCTGTTAGTTTAGGTATTGTCATAAGCTCATAATAGTGATGTAACATTTCGTCTTTTAGTTGTGGTATTGCCATAGACATGGTGTTGTCTGTTGAGGGTTTGCCATAGCAGTGATATCGTCTCTTAGTTGAGGTATAGCCATTGTGTTGTCTGTTGAAGTATTGCCATAGTCACGGTGTCGTCTTTTTGCAGAGGAATCGTTATAGACGTTGTGTCATTTGATAGTTGGGGTATTGCCAAAGTCATGGTTGTGTAAGATTACATTTTGCCATAGTTTCAATACAATACAGCTCTTCGTATTGAATTTACATATTTGTTCGCGATAAAAACTACAATCTGTAAAGGGGTCATTGCTACGAAATCGATGGTTAAAAAGTAATTGCCCTGCTTTTTATCTCTTTAGAGCACTTTTGTGCTCAGGGTGAGCCTTTTGGACCGCCTGATGTCCGTCGTCCGTCGGCGTGCGTCGTCCGTCGTCAACAATTTCAACCTTTCAAATCTTCTCCTCTGAATCTACAAGGTTCTCAGCTTTCATCTTTGGTACATATCATCATCTGTAGGTCCTCTACAAAAGTTATATAAAGTATGCCCATGGGGTCAAAACTGGTCCCGTACCATGGGTGCTCGGTTTTCAATAGAAACATATAGTGAAAACTTTGAAATACTTCTCCTCTGAAACTAGAAGGTTCTCAGCTTTCATATTTGGCACATAGCTTCAACTTCAGGTCTTTTACAAAAGTTATATAAATTATGCCCCTAGGGTCAACATTGGTCCCACCCCAGGGATTGCCCAGGGTTTTTTTTGTAGCTGACTGCTTAAACAGCCCATGGGATCACTAGTTATGCATAGGAAAAACCTTGTCAAAAACTACATGTTCCAGAGTTTAGATATTTGTTGTATAGATTTACTTAGCATACCTTTATAAGTTTTGTTATTAGCATAGTTCTAAGGTTAAAATTGGCCCTGCTCTGTGTATATATACTTATTCACATCAGAAACTACAGTTTAAAGGTTCCCCCTTAAATCAGACTGAGACTAGCCAGTGTGGGTGTTTATGTAATCACCCTTAGCCTGATCAGTAGAGTAGAAATTGTGTTTAGACAAATAACACACACTCATTTTAGATTGAGAAAACTATTTGGATAATTCTCAAAATGCAGAAAGCTCTTAAAAAGCTTTTTTCCATACCTATGCCTTGCATTAAGCTGCCAGTTATCAATATAGAGCCTATCAGTGTATCTGTTGTGAAGTTCAGCTTAATACAAGTTCCAGTGTTTTATGCACTACCCATTTTTTTAGTACTGTGAGTTATCTGCTTCAGAATTGTCTGCTTGTATAAGTGTGTTCACACTGTTTTAATACATATCAATCTTACAATTAACTCTCTTGTACAGACCACATATGAAGTTACATATGTGTCAGATCTAAATCCAAACTATGTGCTAAATTCAGTCAGGTCATGCTCAGCAGTCACAGATATGGTTATAACACTGAGTTTCTGTCATCTGTTAGAAATGTTGTCTACAGAAACATAAAGTGAAAACTTTGCATGTTTCTGTCCTCTACAAAAGTTATATAGATCATGCCCCTGGAGTAAAAAATTGCCCCGCCCCAGGGGTGGTCAGTTTTCAATAGAAACATATAGTGAAAACTTTGCAAATCTTCTCCTGAAGCTGGAATGTTCTCAGATTTCATATTTGGCACATAGCATCATGTTCAGGTCCTCTACAAAAGTTATATAAATTATGCACCTGGGGTCAAAATTAGCACCGCCCCAGGAGTGGTCATTTTTCACTAAACAAAACTATAAAAGAACCCCTGAAAAAACAGTTTAAGAAATGGCATTTTCCAGTGGCATTTTTTCCACTTAACGGTGACATTTTTTCCAGTGGCATATTTTCCAGTGGCATTTTTTCCGGTGTCATTTTTCCAGTGGCATTTTTTCCTACATTCACAGAAACATATAGTGAAAACTTTGAAAATCTTCTCCTCTGATTGTCTGGTGAGCGATGTCAGGGCCATTATGGCCCTCTTGTAGTAGTTGATATTCAGGCATTGGCATCGGCATGCGATGCTCATATTTCACTTTATTTTCCAGTTATTTATGTCCGTCATATGCTGTTCCGGTTTGGTGCAGTTTTGCTTAGTTCATGAGTACCTTATACTGATATTGACATGAGTGATTAATGAGTAATTAACCCTTTCGCTGCCAATGCCGGATCTGTGATTACCTATGCAAACAGTTTGGATCCAGATGAGACACCGAGTAACTCGGCGTCTCATCAGGATCCAAACTGTTTGTTACTGTAACTATGTTTTTGAAACAAAAATGAAGAAAATCAAAAGAATGAAAATTGGTAGCAGACGACAAAGTTAGCAGACGACAGAGTTTGGCAGCGAAAGTGTTAATGAGTAATTCAATAAGTAATTGACAATTCAAATCACGCCTTTCCATGCCTTTGAAAACACATTAGACCTAAACGTCTGACCAGTGGTTGCTCTGTTTGTTTATGATAAAATTCTCATTCTTTAAGTTTCTGTCTTAATAAAAAAAATCCTTTCCTCAGTGGTCATTATAAAAACTCAGTCAATGAATATTCACGATGTCATGAACTCACGAGGTGAAGGGTCAAGTCTTTGGCTGCCATGAGCAAAACTGTGTTCATTGTTGCATGCGAGTAATTACTCGGTGATTCATTAGGATCAACACTGGTTGATACTGCGATTAAAACAGTTTAAGCGGGCGTCACATTTTGCTAACGGCAGTGTGTGCCAGCGAACAATATGTAGCAGCGAAATAATTAAGATTGTATGTCCGGCTAAGGGGTCATAGAATACAGTTTAGTGCTTTCTTGTACTCATTAATTACTCATTTATTAATCTGGATAAGGGCTGATTACATAGTTCATCAAATCAACCGTATTGTGAAAAGCGAAAGCCCCATTGGTGTCCAGTATCCCTTAACCTTTTCTCTCGTATGTAAACGCCTTTCACGCATTTGAAAAAAACACAACAACAACAGAGTAAACACAGGTCCTATAGGAAGCGTCTGATCAGGGTCTGCTCTGTTTGCTATTGGAATTGAATTCGATAAAATGGCTACAGTGTTCCACCTTCCATATTTGATTATAACTATTTTGTCTATGAATATTCGGAAGGTAATGAATATTCGACTAAATCTACAACAGGGAAAGGGTTAACCCATTCCCTCATATTGACGACTTTTGACGACTCTGTAAAAGTCACTTTGTGAAACCATTGTGATAAATAGAGCATTTGCTCCTATAGGAGCAAATGCACTATTTATCACAATCGTTTCAAACTACAAAATTCTAAAAGTTTCCTTTTCTCTAGTTAATGCTCCTTTTCGGTAGATTTATTCAAAGAGGTTGTATATAAAAATATGAGGTAATGGGTTAAAGAATGACACAGGCAAACAATATAGGCCCAGATCAGACGGCTCATGAAAGAGCCCTCTGATCAGGCTAAACATTGTTGAATTCATCGATGCTAATGGCTTATACGAGCAATTATTTTGTTTGCTGTACCTCCTTTAACATGAATAATAGAAGGGTTCCAAATTAAGAGCTGGACAGTTTTTCCTTAACCCTATCGGCGCAAAATTTCTAATTGTCATCTGTAAACCAATTTTGTTAAATCATTCGGTAAAATAAGAAAATGAGATACATAGATGCACATTTCAAAGGAACATTTCAAAGGAATAAAGTACATATGTAGAAATAGAGTTTGAGACAAAAAGTGAAGACCCTGATCAGACGCCGCCATAAAAAGGCGGCGTCTGATCTGGGACTGCACTATTTGTCGTGGTTCCTTTTTGGCGAAATTGGCGATGAAAGGGTTAAATGAAAGGGGAATAAATGCGTCACATGACTCGCTGTCAAAAACTACACCAACACGACAGCCAGTGAATAATATGGAGTCTGCCAATAATTCCCAACACTGTGTCTAATATCACTCAAAACGAATTAGCAGCAATGCTGTTTGGCTCCTGATTTGTAAGTAGCCTAAGCGAGGTTCTAATCAAATCTGTGTTAAGTACTCTAAGTGTTAGACGCCATCTTTGTTGTAAAATCACCACGGGGACCCTAAATTATTGTCAGCTTCAGAATTGTTGTCTGCGAAGCCTTTGAAGGTTACTGTATTTTAGCAATTTTGTTTGACGAATACGCATTAAGATTAACAACCAGTTTGAATGCTGATCGCGAGTCATTGTCTGTCTTGATCTTGACCGAATCTGCTAGTAATCTCCAATTAGGTCTTGATTTACACTGTAAGCGTTAATTAGGCTATAATAGAATGAGGTCTACGAGTCCCGTAGGAAATACAAATGACTGGTTTCCTGATTTCCTTTACTTACAAACGGAGCCAATCCTTTAACCATTTCTTTCTTATAAACGCATTTTCACGCATTTGCAAACAGAGTAGACCCAAGATAAGACGGCTCCTATAAGAGCTGTCTGATCAGGGTGAGATGTGTTTGTTTATGATATGATACAGACCTGATTCCACAGTTTTTGTTAAAGCAAAATCTTCCATTGAAAAGTTTACATTATAAAAGATTGGGCAGTTAATATTCATGATGTCATTATTTCATAAATATTGAACAGGGAAAGGGTTAGTCCTTTCATCACTAAATTGTCAAATGGACTATTCCAAAACAAAATAGGTCAAGTTAATCCTGACTATTCTGGACATTTAGACAAAAGTTCAGCATGAAAACAATAGAGACCCTGATGTCAGGGCTCTCGGGGTCATCTCGTCTGGGTCTGTACTGTTTGTAAAGCTTACTAGTGACTCGTTTCTCGCACTGAAAGGGTAACATTCTACTTAAGCGTACAGTGAGCAAATTGTCGTCTGCAAATATTGTGTCTGCATCAAATGTGAAATTCATTGTTTTCTGTCAAAGAAAGCACGCACGGAGTATCATATCGATCATCTCCCTATATGACACTGGGTTGCTAGGCGTCTCAATAGGATCTAAACTGTTGTCACATAGCGCGCTTAACCCTTACAACCCTGATGTTTCAAATGGACTATTCCAAAATTCAAACAGGTCAAACTTATGGTGAATATTTAGTGATTTCTTTTTAAAGGAAAGGGTAACATGACACACAGTGCAGACCCTGATGAGAGGGTTCCTCCAGAAGCACTCTCATCTGGGTCTACACTGTTTGCAAAGGATATTAGTGATCCGTGTCCTGCACCGTAATGGTTAAAGGACGAAGACTTACACTGCTAAGATTTTCAAAGTTTTCAAATAAATCTCGGTTACATTTATAAACGTGTGCTCGATCAGTAGATATATATTGCAATGAACACACTGGCGTGTTTTATTCTCAAGACATTACCCGACACGACTCTAATCTCTTTTTTTTAAAAGTTAAAACTGTAGATTATAATACAACAAATATATACAAAAGAAAGGAGACAGAGTCGCTGACCAGGCGTAGAAAGGTGATTTGAGGTCATAGTTCCACATTCCAAATGTTTCGTTTACTGCTTTAGGCATCATTCTGGGTCAATTGAATGTACAAGTAGGATCATTATTCCAGATTTCTGACGTCTGAAGGCATTTACCATGCGTTTACTAGGACCGTTCATATTGTTTATAGCTCTTACGATTCAATGTAAGTACTAAGAAATTGGATTTGAATGTTTCTAAGATTTATAATTGTTTAGTAAAATTTGTCGACAGCGATCTACAAACATAAGTTTAATTCTGGGTTTTTAAAGACATCCGGTAGCTTAATGCAGGACGAAAGTAATGCAGAAAGCTCCCCTAGGTCATGTATTAACCCATTTCCTCATTTTGACGACTTTTGACGCCTCTGTAAAAGTCACTTTGTGAAACCATTGCGATAAATAGAGCATTTGCTCCTACAGGAGCAAATGCTCTATTTATCACAATGGTTTCAACGTAAAAAAAATCAAAATTTTCCTTTTCTCTAATTAATGCTCCTTTTCGGTAGATTTATATAAATATGTTGTACCTAAACATAGCCTATGATGTAAAGGGTTAAGCGACCCTCTGTTCTTATAGACCCTCAATTCGCTACATCTAGGGTCTACTGTATATACAGTAAAACCTCTCTTTAACGGCCAATTAATCACATCAAGTATTTTGTGTTAAAGGCAGGCGACTGCCGTAAATACCAACTAATTAACAAAAATAGTGGCCGTTATAGAGAGGTTTTGTTCCTGTATGTTCCTGTCATATGTTTGTAATATAGTCATACATCAACCGTTTTCCTGTTTAATATTTATGTTAGGAATAATGACAGTGAATATCTATTAGCTCAGGTTTTATGATGGCATTTATGTACACAGGATGTGTTGGCACAGGTTGAAATTGCAGAATCATATCTATATTATTTCGTAAACAAACAGAGCAGACCCTGATCAGACGACTCATATAGGAGCCGTCATATCTGGTTCTACTACTCTGTTTGAAAATGCGTGAAAAAATTCGTTTATATGAAGGAAAGTGTTAACTGTTTCACTCTCAACTGCGAATCTGTGACCAATTTTGCAACGTTGGACTCAGTCAAGAATGAAAGTCATTGTCTCATTAGTATACAAACTACTTGATGTTGTAGTTACGTTTTTTAAACAAAAAGGAAAAAAATAAAATATAGAAATTGAAGCGGACGACAAATTATATGACGACAATGCTTAGCAGAGAAAATGTTACTGTGGGATGTTTTGGTTAGTTTTGATTATTTCATTTAACTTTCTTTATTCACTTACAAAGGTTAATTCAAAACGTAATTGCACCCATTTTATACAGATTATTCTGAAACATACGAGACGCCAAGTAGAAATTTATACCAATGTTGCCAGGTAGAGACACCTATGCTGTCAGGTAGATATATATGTTGTCAAATAGAGATATCAATGATGCCGGGTAGAGATACGAATGTTGCCAGGTAGAGATAGATACCAATGTTGCCAGATAGAGATACCAATGCTGCTACTTAGAGATAGATGTTGTCAGGTAGAGGCAGATAACAATTGCGAGGTGGAGAAATACATATATTTACCAAATGTTGCCAAGTAGAGATATATACCAATGTTGCCAAGTAAGATGAGATATATTCCAATATTTTTTGTCAGATAGAGATAGACAGGTAGTGATGGCTACCAATGTTGCCACTTAAGAGATGTATACCAATGTTATCAGGTAGAAATAGCGATGCTGTCAGGTAGAAATACCAATGTTGTCAGGTAGAAATAGCGATGCTGTCAGGTAGATATAGATGGTGTCTGGTAGAGCTACCAATGTTGTCAGGTAGAGACAGATACCAACAATGCCATATAGAAATATATACCAATGTTGCCAAGTAGAGATACCAATGCTTTTAGGTTGAGATATATGTTGTCAGGAAGAGATAGATGCCATTGTTGTCAAGTATGCATATATTTACCAAAGTATGCCAAGTAAAGATATATAATAATGTTGTCAAGTAGATACAGATGTCAGGTAGAGATAAATACCAGTGCTGTCAGGTAGAGATAGATACCAATGTTGCAAGGTAGAGATATATACCAATGTTACCCAAGTAGAGATTTACCCCATTGTTTCCAAGTAGAGATTTATCCTAATGTTGCCAGGTCGAGACAGGTTTCAAGTAGAGACAGATACCAGGTAGAGACAGACACCAATGTTTTCAAGACTCAAGTAGAGATTTACACCAATGTTTCCAAGTAGATATTTATCATAATGTTGCCTGGTATAGATAGATAACAATGTTGCCAGGTAGAGATAGACGCCAATGTTGCCAGGAAATCGTATTTGCTTTTCTAACTATGCATTGGCGTGAAAGTGTGACTATTCGATATGAAGAGGTTCTCAATACGTTAGTTCGAAATAAACATCCTTACTATCCATTCGTAAATTACTTTTCTACTGATTTGAGCGTGAAAATACAGTAAAACCTCTCTATAACGGCCACTAAATTGTGTTAATTATTTGGTATTTAGGACAGGTGGCCGCTTAAAGCAAGATGAAAGTAAAACAGAATGCGTTCTGTTTTACTTTCACCTTGCTTTAAGCAGCCACCTGCCTTTAACACAAAATACTTGATGTAATTTAGTGGCCGTTATAGAGAGGTTTTACTGTACCGAACTTGCCATGGAAACTTACATGCTCAAAGGTGATGAGACATACTTTGATTACGTTCATGTTTTTTGTTATTCCAGTGGTGTTGTCAGAACACGAAGCTTCCGAAAATGATGCGGTGTGGCCTGATTACAACGCGGCCCGATTGCCGAGTTCCTTGCGACCGACGGTGTACATCATAACAATAAAACCGTACATCTATCAGGATATGGTTGACAACACATATTCTTTCGAATGTATGTATGCAAGTTTTATGCCTCTTTTGTTTGATATTGGTTGTATTTGCAAGAACCTTTGGAAACAGTTCGGACCCTGATGAGACGGTTCATGGTTCAGGATCAGAAGTCTTTCTAGACCGTTATAATTATTTTACCAAAATATCGAAGAGAAGTCAAACCTAAGGTTTTTTGTTGGAGACAATGACATTTATCTTAAAACTATATGGAAATCAATCGTATTTTATCTATTGTATCAAACATACCGGTTTACTTTAACTCAGTACTTAATTACTGAAACTTAGAAAACAATTAGTAATGTATGTTTTGTACTTTTTATAATTTTGTTTGAACATCGCCCTGTTCTTCTTCTTCTACCACATGCAATTACAGGTACAGAGTACTTCACGTTATCCACACCATTATATATGTCGTGTGCTTCAAGTCACATTTCGTTCGTCTCTTGTTTTATGCAGCACTTTTTCATATCTCGTGTTTCGTGTAACATTTCTTCATATGTAGTATTTAATGTAACACTTACTCATACCTCGCGTTTCATGTAACGTTTCCTCATATCTCGTGTTTTATGTAAGATTTCTTCATATCTCGTATTTCATGTAAAACTTCACGCGAAGCACTTTCAAATCTTGTGTAAATATTCTCAATTTCTCTTATCAATGTACGTTATAAAAAGTGCATCATATCTTCATACCATGTGCTTCTCGTAAGATTTCTTTTCAGTCTCATTAATATGTGCTTAATGTAACAATTCTTCATATTACTGTTTCATATTGATGCTCACGGGCCTCTTAGTCTTAACTTTTTTCATAATCAAACAACACTTCTTCATATTACGTATGTTAGGAACACATTGTATCATAAATGCTTTTAGCAGTAACACCTCTTTATATTACATGGCTCGTACTATATGTCTTAATGATATATCTTCAAATTTATACTTTCACACAAAACATTCTCACAAGACATTCTTCAAGCAGCATTTTATTTCAGGCAATACCACTATCTATATGGATTGCTTTGAGGATACATCAATCATCAGACTTCATAGCCAGTCTCACCATATCTTAGGTATATCTCTCAGTGTCACCAACGAGTTCGGGGAGATTGATATACACTCTCTTACCTCATACCGCTTAAACAGGAGATTGGACATGCTTGAGATACAAGCTGGCTTCACCTTGCTGAAAGGACACCAGTATGTTCTTTCAATACAGTCCACCAGCAACATAACCAACTTCCTGATGGGTCTATATTACAGCCCGTACAAGGAGGACGGGGATACTAGGTGAGTACTTATGTATACATATACCGGTATGATAGAAGAAAACTAATCACGTGATGGAAAATTGTGGTTGAGTTTTGCAAACGTTTTAGACCAAGACCAATCACAATCCCAGAGAGGGGGCGTTTCACAAGGGTTGTCGATATTTGACTCTCAAACACAGCATTTCAATATCCAGTCTAAAACAATACAGAACTCATTATACGCTTCTGACACGGCGCCTGGTCAGGATCTACACTGTTTTGTATGGTATCAAAATATCTGGTGATGAGGCGAGGCGCATTTCCACATATCGTACATTTCCACTTATGATGTGTGCAACAACTCAGGTCTGCTTCATTTGTGACTTACATCTGAGTCGTGATAGCTTTTGAGGAAACAATAAATTTCAATTGACTTGGATCCTAATGAGACACTTATATACTCAGCTACTCATCAGGATGAAAACTGCAAATGTCAGACATATTGCTCTTGGCAGGATGACAGCTAACCGATTTAACCCATTTCATCATATTGACGCATTTTGACGCATGTGTAGTCACCTTTTGAATCCATTGTGATAAAAAGAGCATTTGCTCCTATGGAGCAAATGCTTTATTTATCGCAATGGTTTCAGAACTACACAATTCTGGAGTTACTCTTTTTGTCTAGAAAATGCTCCTTTTCGGAAGATCTGTTCAAAGAGGTTGGGTTTAAACTAGCTTATGAGGGAATGTTTTAATGTGTGCACTTATGCTCAATTGAAGGAGTGTTTCTGCAATAATTGTCTTGTCAATGTGTGGAACAATATTTGTGAATCAAAGAGTTATAGCCTAATCATGGGGCTCCTTTAGGGTAAATCTTAGCTACGACAGCATTGTCTATCCCAAAGGAAAAAAACACCGTACCAAACTGTTAAACCTCTTAAAGAGGTTTAACAGTTTGGTACGGTGTTTTTTCTTTTGGGATAGACAATGCTGTCGTAGCTAAGCAAGTCACGACTTGTATATGCGAACAGATGGGATCCGAATGAGACACACGGTACTAGTAAATTGGTCTGATCAGGATCCAAACTGTTTGACATTCAGCCAGTAGTTATTAGATTTCTGCATAACCTTTTGTCCAGCATAAGCTACCACTTCTTTTGAGTTGTCGCTTTAGCGAGACTTAAAGTAATTGTAATGACCAGGTTACAATAAGGTAAATAAACTATGAGTCTATATAGTAGAACATGTCGTCAGTGGCCATCAGAAAGAGTCCTAAGTATTGGCATGTAAGGCAGATGGTAGCTTAATACAGGTCTCAAAAGTAATACATTTGCCCTGCATTAAGCAACCACTTGTTTTTAAACCTTCTATGTAAAAAACATGAATGTCGCTTAAGATTGATTCTACAATACAGTAAAACCCCTCTAAACCGGACGTTAAATTTGGTATAAATATCGGTCTTGGAGACAGGTGGCAGCTTCATGCAGGGTGAAAGTCATGCAGAAAGCTCCTAGAGGAGCCTTCTGCATGACTTTCATCCTGCATGAAGCAGCCACCTGCCTAAAAGTATCTAAATTCTTCTCTACTAGAATTCCGGTTTATAGGGGGTTTACTGTATATGTAAGGGCGAGTGGTTGCTGTAGCATTATTCTGCTGTAGAAATGTCTATTTAACCCTTTACTCAATTGATAGTCATGTAAGAAATATTGATATTATGAATATTAATGAGATTAAGTTTCATAATGATGAATGAACACATTAATTATTGATCATGAAAGACACTGATGCATCATATCTAATTTTTCTATAAGCTAACAGAGCACGCAATGTTCAGACGGCGCTTACAGAAGGCGTCTGATCTGAGTCTGCCCTGTGTGCAAGGCGTCATAAGGCGTATCTAGGGAGTACATGGTTAAATTCATTTCTCTTCAGATGCCCAGACAAGATGAGTACATTAAAATATTTTCAAGAGTAACTCCTTTATTTCTCCACCAAAAATATTGTTGTGACTACCGGTATTTTTTCGAATCGTCTCGAAGAGACGATCCGAGAAAGTGGTCATTACATAGGGTTTGACGGAGAAATGACGATTTTAGTATCAGGGTACGCCTTTCGGTGCAAATTTCTCAATGTCGTCTGGAATCCAATTTTGTTACATCATTCGGTACAATAAGGAAATGAGATAGATAAATGCAAATTTCAAAGGAATAAAGCACATATATAGAAATAGAGGTTAAGACAAAAAGTGAAGTCCCTGATCAGCCTTTTTAAGGCGGCGTCTGATCTGGGACTGTACTATTTGTCATGGTGCATTTTGCGACATCGGCGGTGAAAGGGTTAATCTGTAGCTTTGCTCTTATAAATTACTCCAATACTTCCGGTTCGGTCAAGTGTTTGAGAAACTGTTGACCGATCATTGGGCGTCCCATCTGTTTGTTATACATTGCAGAATACAGGACAACGATACCTATATTGTGAGGTTATTGGCATTTGTTCACACTTACAGTTAAAATTTTTTTTTTTTTTATTTAGAAATGTCTTACTGTGCACGTGTTTGTTATTGTGTTCCCTGCAGATATATAATAACAACAATGATGGAACCAACCTGTGCACGTCTAGTGTTCCCGTGCTTCGACGAGCCAGACTTTAAGGCGGTATTTCTACTGAACTTATACAGGAAGGACGACATGAGCTGTATATCCAATCTACCCAAGCACTACACTCTAGGACCGTATGTATAGCCCTACACAATAGGAAGTACATATAGCACTGTAGACTGGGACTGTATGTACACCACTACATACTAGGACTGTATGTATAGCACCACGCACTAGGACCGTATGCATAGCACAACACCCTTGGTCCGTATGTATAGCCCTACACACTAGGAAGTATATATAGCACTGTACACTAGGACTGTAGTATAGCATCACCGAATAGGACCGTATGTTTAGCACTACAAACTCGGACCGTATGCATAGGACAACACTCTAGGACCGTATGTATAGCCCTACACTCTGGGAAGTACACATAACACTGTATGTATAGCACTACACACTAGAAAGTACATATAATACTTAAATTAGGACAGTATGTATAGCACCGCACACTAGAACCGCATGTATAGCCCTATACACTAGGAAGTATATATACCACTTAAACCAGGACTGTATGTATAGCACTACACACTAGGACCGTATGTATAGCACTACACACTAGGACTGTGTGTATAGCACTACACACTAGGACTGTGTGTAAAGCACTACACACTAGGACTGTGTGTAAAGCACTACACACTAGGACTGTATGTATAGCACTACACACTAGGACCGTATGTATAGCACTACACACTAGGACCGTATGTATAGCACTACACACTAGGACTGTGTGTAAAGCACTACACACTAGGACCGTATGTATAGCACTACACACTAGGACCATATGTATAGCACTACAGACTAGGACTGTGTGTATAGCACTACACACTAGGACTGTGTGTAAAGCACTACATACTAGGACTGTGTGTAAAGCACTACACACTAGGACCGTATGTATAACACTACACACTAGGACTGTGTGTAAAGCACTACACACTAGGACCGTATGTATAGCACTACACACTAGGACTGTGTGTAAAGCACTACACACTAGGACCGTATGTATAGCACTACACACTAGGACCGTATGTATAGCACTACACACTAGGACTGTGTGTAAAGCACTACACACTAGGACTGTGTGTAAAGCACTACACACTAGGACCGTATGTATAGCACTACACACTAGGACTGTATGTATAGCACTACACACTAGGACACCACACACTAGGACTGTATATATAGCACTACACAATAGGACTGTATGTATAGCACTACATACTAGGACTGTGTGTAAAGCACCACACACTAGGATTGTATATATAGCACTACACACTAGGACTGTGTGTAAAGCACCACGCACTAGGACTGTATGTATAGCACTACACACTAGGACCATATGTTTAGCACTACACACTAGGACTGTATGTATAGCACTACACACTAGGACTGTGTGTAAAGCACCACACACTAGGATTGTATGTATAGCACCATGTACTAGGACCGTATGTATAGCACCATGCACTAGGACCGTGTGTATAGCACCATGCAACCGTATGTATAGCACCATGCACTAGGATCGTATGTGTTGCACCATGCATCCGTATGTATAGCACCACACACTAGGACCGTATGTATAGCACCATGCACTAGGACCGTATGTATAGCGCCATGTACTAGGATCGTATGTATAGCACCATGCACTAGGACTGTGTGTATAGCTCAGTAAGTATAGCACTAGACATCAGGACTGTGCATATAGTACCACACACTAGGACCATACATATATCATTACACACTAGGGCCGGGTTAATGAAAATGAGTTCAATGAAAAGTTATGGTGTTTGGATGTTGTTTAAGGACATTTTGGGGGTTGTAGTCGATCAACGCAACGTACACCTATGATCTGATCTAGATATTCTCTGTTTGCAAAGACGTGGCAAACGTTGATATGGATGAAAGGATCAAAGCAGCATAACTAACATTATCCATTATCTATAAATAAACCTGTACTGCAATGACACAATACTTATTGTATATAAATTATGCTATATGGAAGTTAAATGTAAAAATGTGTTTTTATTGAGAATATTGTTATTACAAATTACGAACCATTCCCTAAGATAAGTAATTGATCATTTCCTTATTCATGTAAGAATTTTTTTTTATCACATGAATACCAATTAGATGCATTTGTTATAATAGGACAAAGACATAGGAATTTTAAAGCGATGGCAGAAACTGTATATTCATATCTATATTATAACATAAGCAAACAGAGCAGATCCTGATCATTTTTCTATAGGAGCCGTCTGATCTGGATCTGCTTTGTTTGCAAAGGCGTAGAAATGCGTATTTATGGAGTAAAGGGTAAAAAGAACTACCGCATAACATCAATAACATAGAAACTTAACGCAGTGAAATACATACCATTGAATACACATATAAATTTAACATTAATATATAATATTTAATTTTTAACATGCGAATGTATTGATGATTTCAAAGCTATTTTATATTCTGGAAACAGGGACAATGAGGGGTGGTATCTTGATGTTTTTGATGAGCCTAGAAACGTCAGCATGTCAACGTACCTGGTAGCATTCGCCTGTGGGGACATCGATTACCTCGAGTCATACATGGATGATATACGGGTAGAAAACTCATACAGTATACATTACAGAACTTGGTATAAGAACTATTTCGCAACCACGTGTTATCATTTGCAAAAATGGTTGCAAATTTGTTTAAGAACGCTTTCGCTGCCACGTGTTGTCGTCTGCAAATAGTGTCGCAACTTTGTAAAAGAATTCTTTCGCTGACGCGTGTTGAGAACTCTTTCGCTGATGCGTGTTGAGAACTCTTTCGCTGATGTGTGTTGAGAACTCTTTCGCTGCCGCGTGTTGAGAACTCTTTCGGTTATGCGTGTTGAGAACTCTTTCGCTGATGTGTGTTGAGAACTCTTTCGCTGCCGCCTGTTGAGAACTCTTTCACTGATGCGTGTTGAGAACTCTTTCGCTGATGCGTGTTGAGAACTCTTTCGCTGGCGCATGTTGGGAACTCTTTCGCTGTCGTGTGTTGGGAATTCTTTCGCTGCCGTGTGTTGTCGTCTGCGAATATTGTCGCAAATTTGTAAAAGAACTCCGCTGGCGCGTGTTGATTACTCTTTCGCTGCCGTGTGATGTCGTCTGCAAATATTATCACAAACATTTTAAATGAAAATATGAAACACCACACACTAGTATGGGAACTCTTCCGCCACCACGTTTTGTAGTCTGCAAAAATGTCGTTTTTCATTCTGAATTTTACAACTTTTACTCAGTTTTGTTTAGGAAAACTTAATAACAGAACAGAAAAAAGTCGATACTTCGACATATTGCTAATGAGGAATCGATGCCTTTTTAAGCAGGTGACTGCTTAATGCAAGGCGAAAGTCATGCAGAAAGCTTTCGGCATAATTTTCTCCCTGTATTAAGCTGTCACCTGTCTTAAATATCAATAGTGATACGTATTTGAGTATCTGAGTGTTCGAATGATCGAGAATTTACTGTATTTATCAGCATGGGTCTTGATGGATATGCAGTAAAACCTCTCTATAACGGCCACTAAATTACATCAAGTATTTTGTGTTGAAGGCAGATGGCTGCATAAAGCAAGGTGAAAGTAAAATAGAATGCTCCTATAGGAGCGTTCTGTTTTACTTTCACCTTGCTTTAAGCAACCACCTGCCGTATATACCAACTAATTTACACAATTTAGTTGCCATTATAGAGAGGCTTTACTGTCGACACAAGCTGTTCATAATGGTAATCACAGATTGGCGTATGGCTGCAAAAGACTACATTAAGCAACATAGAGTTTTAATTTGTAAATATAAATATTTCCCTCATAAATATTTTTACAAGAATCCATGAATTTATGTATATTCATTAACTTATATTTTATGATTGCCAATGAATAAGAGACCTTTGGGCCATTTCAGAAACTATAGAATCAGATCTAAATCATTCTATAAATAAACAGAGTAGACCTATGGGTCTACCCTGCAAATGCACGAACACGCATTTAAATGAAATAAAAGGTAAGGTTGACATAACTTTATCTATTTATTATACTTTTAAACTCTTTCGCTGTCACATTTTGTCGTCTGCAAACTTTGTCTTCTGGTACAATTTTCAGTTTTTATGTTTCTTCAGTTTTGTTTAAAAAATAGTCACAGTAACAAACAGTTTGGATCCTGACGAGATGCTGAATGACTCGGTATCTCATCTAGATTCATACTGTTTGCATAGGTTTCCACAGATGCGACTTTGGCAGCGAAAGAGTTAAAGGTTCTGAAAACTCTGAATTCTTTGTAGTTCCGCACATACAGCAGACGGAGCGTTACTAACCTGACGGAGTTTGCTCTGGAAATGGGCGTGAAATCTTTGCAGTTCTTCCAGGACTATTTTGACATCCCATATCCACTTCCAAAAGAAGGTAAACATAGCTTAATAATATTTTAATACTTCTTTGTATGCAAAAAATGTTATATGTTGCAATTCACAAAAACGGTTCATGACCAGTTTGGATCCTGATTAAACACGATGAGTTACTCAGAGAGAGAGAGAGAGAGAGAGAGAGAAAGAGAGAGAGAGAGAGAGAAATGAGACACGATGAGTTACTCAGAGAGAGAGAGAGAGAGAGAGAGAGAGAGAGAGAGAGAGAGTCAGAGCCAGAGCCAGAGCCAGAGCCTAGCGCTTTTAACCTATATGTTGGGCTGAGCTAGTCCAAATAAGCAATATCAACAAATCTTGTATTCCGTTTTAAAGCGTTTTCTTCCAAAAGTCATTTGTGATCTTTGTAAAATAAAATGTGTAGCAAACAGTGCAGGGTCTACACTGTCCAAGTCCATATTAAGGAACAATATCGGAGCAAATGGGTTAAAGAGATTGGCCCATATTTCTAGATATGATTGCTGTTCCTACTATGAGCTTCAATGCCATGGAACACTGGGGCATGATCACATACAGAGAAAGGTCTATGCTGTATGAGCAGGGAGTGTCTTCTGAAGTGGACAAAGAATGGATTGCAATTCTCGTCTCCCACGAGATCTCACACCAGGTAAGACAACGAGCACGCGCAATAGGATAGATGACACACCGAGTAACTCTGAGTCTCATCAGGATCCAAACTGTTCCACACTCGATCGATTTCTTGAAAGCTTGAATGAATGGGGGAATCAGTAAAAATGCAAATCTCGGAGATTCTGTACGTTATTGTAAGGGTTTCTTATTGGGTCTGATTATCGACGTATTCTTATTTCGGGGAACACACTGTTACACAGCCAATGTCTGAAAACAACTGAAAACTATGTCAAATAGCAACCAAGACACACATACTAAACACTACATCAAAACACTACAATAAAAAGTCCGTGGATAGTCCCAGAGCCGTTGTTAAAGGTTTTCCATTGTAAGTTCAAATGGCGTTGTATAACGAACCCAGGAAGCAATTGCAGATTTGGTTCACACTAGGCGACGCGTAGAGACATCGTTTATGCGTAAAAGGTGACAGACTGGATTATATTAAACTTGTGCTTGCTTTTCCTATACTGAAATCCATTAGACTTGTTAATACATAATTTCTGATGCTGATGCGTCCGGCAGAAATCCATAAGTTGCAATGCCGAAATGAATTTGTATTTGTTAACCCATTTCCTAATAGATTAATTTTTAGAACCAAACTCTTTGAATAACTAATGAAAAGGAGCGATCACTAGAAAAAGGTAAATTTAGTAAGTCGGAAGGCTTTTTTTTGTCAAAATCGTCTAGTATAGTATTCTACATGCATGTATATATCTATAAACGTTTACTTAATGACTATTCACATAAGAAATAATGACGTCATGCATATTAATTGTATATATAATTTCATAGGACCACGGGAATATTTTGCTATGATAGAAACTGTAGAATCAGATCTAGACATGACCTTGTACAACATAATACGTGTTATTTACCGAACATTTCTCTTTGCTGGTACTCTGTATAATGCCATATCAGTAAGATTTGTTTGTATTGATATGAATGTGAAACGCTTTTGGTTACAGGTATTATATGTTCTCTCTATATGTTCTGTTTGTTTCAGTGGTTTGGAAATATTGTGTCGCCAAAATGGTGGGATGACCTCTGGCTGAACGAAGGTTTGATGTTTCTATTCGTAGTGTTACATTAGTCACTGATAATTAAAACCCCTCTAGACTGGACGTTCAATTTAGTATCAATATCGGTCTTGGAGGTAGTTGGCAGCTTAATGCAGGGTGGGAGTCATGCAGAAAGCTCCTCTAGGATTTTTCTGCATGATTTTCACCCTGCATTAAGCAGCCACCTGCCTAAAAGCGTCTGAATTCTTCTCTATTAGAATTCCGTTTTAGAGGTTTTATACTGCATGATAGCAGGTGGTAACTTCAGCTGAAGCTAATAATTCATGTCTGGTGCATGCTTTGTGTCCTAATTTGAAGCAGAATCTGTACTGAAAGAAGATGATATGTTTTGTAATGTATGTGCTGGTATAATGGTTTGCACTGTATGTGCTGGTATAATGATCTGTATTGTATGTGCCGGTATTATGGATTATACTGTATATGGTGGTATAGTGTTCTGTACTATATGTGCTGGTATAATGGTTTGTAATGTATCTGTTGCTATAATAGTTTGAAATGTATATGCTGATATAATAGTTTGTAATGCATATGCTGGTATAATGGTATTCACTGTATGTGCTGGTATAATGGATTGCTATGTATGTGCTAGAAGTGTGTTTTGTATTCTATGTGTTGGTATAATGGTTTGTAATGTATGTGCTGGTATAATGGTTTGTAATGTATGTTCTGGTATGATTGTTTTGATTCACACTAACAACTTGTGGGATTCCAATAATAAACCAAAAAGACCGACACTTATTTCGACAGCTGGGAATATCTAAGTCTATTCTCTTTGTAAAGGCATGAAAAGGCGTGTATACTAAGGAAACCACTGAAGTAGTGCTGTTTACATATAATCTGAAACTGAAGTAAATGTATATGTGCAGTGGGTAAAAGTTACCATTCGTGTAATATTTATTTAAGAAATCATGACTGATGAATATCAGTTATATCAGCCTTTTGTGATGTTATCATGAAATTGAAACTAGAATCAGTCCTTATTTGCAATTGCAAATGTAGAAACAAATGTATTTCTGTCAGACAAATGATCAAGACGTCCCGCTTTAAACATGCATAATCAACAGGCATGTGTCTGCTTAATGCAGAACGAAATTATGTAACTTGAGAAAGACTTAGTGGGAGCTTTCTATATAAATCCTTAACCATTTCAATGCGGGAAACGAGTCACTTATTTCCATTGCAAACAGTGTAAACACAGATGAGAGGGTTCCTAGAACAGTCCTCTCATCAGAGTCAGCACAGTTTTTTGTGTTAAACTTTTCTTTTAAAAATCGCTGAATATTCGCTATTGAGAAATTGTTGACCGATTGTCAAACAGTTTGGATCCTGATGAGCCAACAAGTTACTCGGCGTATCATCAGGAGTCAAGCTGTTTGCAAATGCGAGTCATGTCGCGGTTAGCATGTTAAGGGTTGAACTTCGTTTTACTGGAAACTGTTTCATTTCAGGTTTTGCAACATACATGATGTTTCTAGCCACGGACAACATCAAGAAGGACTGGAATATAGTACGTGTATACCCCTTATACATACATACATACATGAAGAAGCATTGATGAGATATGTAGTCAATAATGCTTTCTTTATTTCTCCACCAAATACTATATTGTAACGGAGAATGGTTACAACATAGGGGTTTGTGGAGACATGGCGGTCATTTCTCGTGAAAATCGTGTCTTGACTTGCATTTGCAAACAGCTTGGATCCAGATCACACGAAGAGTAACTCGACGTCTTATCAGGATCCAATTTGTTTGGCACTCGGTCACTAGTTTCTCAAAATCTGATCGAATGGAAAGTTCTACAAATTAGAGATAGAACAGACAGTATTGGTTCAGAATGAGAAGACTTAATACAATAAAACTCCACTAAACAGGAATTCTAGTAGAGAAAAATGTGGATACTTTTAGGCAGGTGGCTGCTTAATGCAGAGGTGAAAGTCATGCAGAAAGCTCCTAGAGGTTTTTGCTGCAGGAATATCACCCTGCGTTAAGCTGCCGCCTGTCTCTAAGACCTATATTTATACTAAATTGAATGTCCGGTTTAGAGAGGTTTTATTTTATTTGAAGTATGACCCCCATCAATCGCTCTGATTTTTTGTATCACTTGTACCATCTCATTGACCTGTTAC
Source organism: Azorinus chamasolen (assembly GCA_963576725.1). Lineage (NCBI taxonomy): Eukaryota > Metazoa > Mollusca > Bivalvia > Cardiida > Solecurtidae > Azorinus > Azorinus chamasolen. The sequence continues at coordinate 1,931,490 of OY755248.1, forward strand.
CAGGCTTTAGTTAACCCTTTCCTCCATAAATACGCCTTTCTACGCCTCTGTATAAAAGTCACCTGTTGAAACCATTGTGATAAATAGAGCTCTATTTATCACAATGGTTTGAAACTATAAAATTCTAAAAAAAATCCTTTTCTGTAGCTAATGTTCATTTTGGGTAGATTTATTCAAAGTGGTTGGATCTAAAACTAGGTTATGGAGGAATGGGTTAAAGAGAAACAATACTCCTTTCCTTATATAAACGTATTTTCACGTATTTGCAAACATAGTAGACTAAGACCAGGGTCTTCTCTGTTTGCTACTGGAATTTGATAGATATGTTCCTTAACTTTCTAAAATGGCTACAATATTTCACCTTCCATATTTCATTATAACTATCAGGTATCATACTATTCAGTAGGAGTTGAAATTTGGAATAAATACCGAACATGGCAAGGGTTAAGGCAGCGGGTCTTCAGGTTTTACTAACACTGTATATCCAAACTAGTCCTGAAACTAATACATGTATATATTAAAAACTGAAACACTGTAATAAGGATATTCATTACTATGACAAATAGTAGAAGATCAGTTCTGTAAACGAACAGAGTTTTAATCTTGTATAAAGAAATTAAGGTCGTGTTTGAATGTGAGTCATATTTAGACACATGTAGAAATAATAGATACAGGAAATGGTTAACCCTTCGCTTACTTTTCGCGTCAATATACCTACCTGTAAATATTGAAGACCCAGATGAGACAGCTCCTGCAGGAGCTGTCTCATTAGGGTCTGCACTATTTACATGTTGATTGTGCAACCAGTACACCCCACAGCAGTGATTGCACAGACAAATACTTGTACACAGTGAATATTTATGTAATTATACAACAGGGCATGAGTAAAGAAGGAGAAATGTATTTTAAAATTCAGCAAGAGAACGGTTAACGCAGATGCTTGTTTGTGCTCATTGGCTGCATTCACTGCATGTACAAACTGGACGATATGGTGGAGATAGAAAAGAAAGAAACGAAAGACTCTGTAATGTTTGCGGTAATGCTGGCATTAAGGACGACTTCAATTTTATCCTCAAGTGCGGACAATATAGAACTATACGAAAAAGATACATAAGTGAAAGAATAAGCGTGTATATAAGTTATGTGAACTGATGAAATCTAGAGACTCTGATACGACAAACAAACTTGCCTGTTATATTAATTGTGCTATGAAAATAAGAACAAATACTCTCAATTAATTTGATGTTTAATCACTTCTCTCATTTCAAGATATATACTTCTATTATGTGAATTAAGTATAGAGATATTGACTTTAATTATATATGTTATTTATGTATGTGTGTATGGACGATAAGCAGAATGTTTAAGTCCTAAAGAAATAGAATAGTGTTCTGTTCTGTAAGATATCAGCAAATAGGGGCTTGTCTGACCTACGAGATATCGTCTTTGTTTGCAAATGATTATCAGTTCAAGGATTAAGTTTGGTCACATTTTATCATAATTTGCATAAAAAAGAGAACCTGCCTTAGCACATTCCCTCATAGGCTATGTTTAGACTCAGCCTCTTTCAATAAATCTACCGAAAAGGAGCATTTACTAGAGACAAGGAAACTTTTAGAATTGTGTAGTTTTTAAACCATTGTGATGAAGAGAGCATTTGCTCCTATGGAGCAAATACTCTATTTATCACAATGATTTAAAAAATTACCTTTACAGAGGCGTCAATATGAGGATAGGGGTTAAGACACAGTCTCCAAACATGATTACGATTTTCTTAATCAAGTAAAAATGTTTGAAAAGTGTATTTAGTCTCAAGTCTGTAAGAGCAGACCCTGTTTAGACGGCTCCTACAAGAATCTTTCTTATCTGGTTCTACGCTGCAGAGGCGTAAAACTGCGTTCCTGTAAGGGAAGGGGTTAAAACTGTCCCTGTTTTACAATTTGAACAACATCTCTATGAATAGAATGAGACAATATTTGAAACGCATGTCATTGATTAACGCTCTGTCCACTTTAGATGGACAAACAAGTGTTGGACTTTCGGGGTGCCCAGAACGTGATGACGGTGGACGACAAGCTTTCATCTCACCCTGTATACATTCCAGTGAACAACTCCAATGAGATTAACCAGATATTTGACCTGATCTCTTACGCCAAGGTACACAATTCATCTAACATGAACAGACAAGAACCTAATATATAGCAGCCCTTTTTGAAAATATAGGACAAAAAAGGAGTATTTTCGCAAAAAAACCTTTGTGATAGAGTACTCCCCCAGTAAAACCCCTCCAAACCGGATGTTCAATCTAGTATAAATATCCGTCTTGGAGACAGGGGACTGCTTAATGGAGGGTAAACGTCATACAGAAAGTTTTCTGTATGAATGTCGTCCTGCATTAAGCAGCCACCTGTCTGAAAAGTACCTAAATTCTTTTCTAATATAATTGCTGTTTAGACCTTTCGGCGCCAATGTCGCCTGTTGGCACCATTGAAAAAATGCAGTCCCATCTGGGTCTTTACTATTTAGAGGTAGGTATATTGACGTGAAAAGCAAGCGAAGGGTTATTAATATTGATAACTAAAAAGCAAAGAGATTATTGTTCTGTTATATACAGTAAAATAAGACTATTTTACATACATATACGACTCAAAACATGCACACTTTCTTCACAACATAATGAATAATTGTACACACTTTACAATATTGCTGTCCAATATTGTCGTTAGCAACATTTGTTGTCTGTTACAGTTCTCATTGTGTGATATTCTCCGTTTTCAATTTTTTTACCACAGTTACAAACAGTTTGGATCCTGATGAGACACCGAGTTACTCGTCATCTCGTCTTGATACAAACTGTTTACATGTAGGCATTCACAGATGCGACATTGGCAGCAAAAGAAATAACTTTAACCCTTAACCCTTCTCTTGCTGAATTTTAAAATACATTTCTCCTTCTTTACCCAAGCCCTGTTGTATAATTACATATATCTTCACTGTGTTCAAGTATTTCGCTGTGCAATCACTGCTGTGGAGTGCCATGGTTGCACAATCAACATGTAAATAGTGCAGACCCTGATGAGACAGCTCCTGCAGGAGCTGTCTCATTTGGGTCTTCACTATTTACAGGTAGGTATATTGACGTGAATAGCAAGCGAAGGGTTAAAGTGCGGGACACGAGTCACACATGTCCTTTGCAAACAGCGTAGACTGTGATGAAAGGGCTCCTAGAGGAACCCTTTCATCAGGATCTGCTTTGTCTGTTATCTTACGAAATATCACTTAATATTCACCATAAGCTTTACATGTTTGAATTTTAGAATAGCCCATTTGAAAATTTCAGTTTTGTAAGGGTTAGGTCAATGGTTGCACAATATGTGTTCGAAGTTGTTGATAATGGTGAAATACATCACCAATAATGGAGACCTCATTTAATTAACTGTTTAGTTGATAAATACCCATAGTTACACATTTGCAAACAGAGTAAGTAGACCCAGATCAGACAGATGCAGTAACTGTCTGTTCAGAGATTGCTCTGTCTGATTTTAGACTAATATTGATCTGATTCTATAGCCCCTGACATGGCCAACAATTTCAATGCTCTTATGCGTTTATAAAACATCAGCTCCTCTGATATGGCCAACACTTTCAATGCTCTTATGCGTTTATAAAACATCAGCTCCTCTGACATGGCCAACAATTTCAATGCTCTTATGCGTTTATAAAACATCAGCTCCTCTGATATGGCCAACACTTTCAATGCTCTTATGCGTTTATAAAACATCAGCTCCTCTGATATGGCCAACACTTTCAATGCTCTTATGCGTTTATAAAACATCAGCTCCTCTGACATGGCCAACAATTTCAATGCTCTTATGCGTTTATAAAACATCAGCTCCTCTGATATGGCCAACAATTTCAATGCTCTTATGCGTTTATAAAACATCAGCTTCTCTGACATGGCCAACACTTTCAATGTTCTTATGCGTTTATAAAACATCAGCTCCTCTGATATGGCCAACACTTTCAATGCTCTTATGCGTTTATAAAAACATCAGCTCCTCTGACATGGCCAACAATTTCAATGCTCTTATGCGTTTATAAAACATCAGCTCCTCTGATATGGCCAACACTTTCAATGCTCTTATGCGTTTATAAAACATCAGCTCCTCTGATATGGCCAACACTTTCAATGCTCTTATGCGTTTATAAAACATCAGCTCCTCTGACATGGCCAACAATTTCAATGCTCTTATGCGTTTATAAAACATCAGCTCCTCTGATATGGCCAACAATTTCAATGCTCTTATGCGTTTATAAAACATCAGCTCCTCTGACATGGCCAACAATTTCAATGCTCTTATGCGTTTATAAAACATCAGCTATGTCATATTCAAAGTCGATATTTCTTATATGAATGTTAATCAAGTAAAGGATTGAATGTCAAGTCAAGTCAAAGTATTCTTATTTCTCAGTTTGCATTTACAGTAAAACCTCTCTATAACGTTCAATCAATTGTGTAAATTAGTTGGTATTTAGGGCAGGTGGCTACTTAAAGCAAGGTGACAGTAAATAGAACGCTGCTATAGGAGCGTTCTGTTTTACTTTCACCTTGCTTTAAGCAGCCACCTGCTTTTAACACAAACTATTTGAGGTAATTATGTGGCCGTTATAGAGGGTTTTTACTGTAATAAGCAAAAACGTGATAACTATCCTAAATAACATCTAGATTATAAACATATACAGTCACGCAATATCAAAATAAAAAACAAATTAATAAGTTGCTTTGTTATGCTATTTTTCAAAACATTGAGAACGTCACGTTCACACACATGTGTACATTTATTGTTGGGAATGTCTGATAGTCACGAACATTGCAGGGATCGGCCATTATTCGAATGATGAATTTCTTCCTGGGAGAGGAAACCTTCAAACGAGGATTAACGGTAAGCACGAGCTGACATGTTGATTGTAATCACAGTAAACATTTCCATAGCCACCACCAAACAGAATGTAGTCCTAGTTCTTAAAGGCAGATGCATGGTACAGTAAAACCTCTCTACAACGGCCACTAAATTACATCAAGTATTTTGTGTTAAAGGCAGGTGGCTGCTTAAAGCAAGGTGAAAGTAAAACAGAACGCTCCTATAGGAGCGTTCTGTTTTTTACTTTCACCTTGCTTTAAGGCGCAACCTGCCTTACATACAAAATAATTAATACAATTTAGTGGCCTTTATAGAGAGGTTTTACTGTAGCTGAATTATGGATTGGAGTCATCCCTTTACTCCATAAATATTCATATGAGAAAAAAAAGCATAATAAATATTAATTACATGTATATTGATATTTATAATGGCACATTGACACAGGAATTTTGACAATAGTAGAAACTGCAGAACTTCACAAACAAACAGAGCAGACCCTGATCAAACGACTTCTACAGGAGTCGTATGCTCAGGGTTTGCTCTGTTTGTAAAGGCGTATAAAGGCAAAATTATTGAGCAAAGGGTTATACAAAAACTCCCATGTGATCGTTCTGCATTACTCTCACCTTGCATTAAGCAATGATCTGCCTTGAAAGATGCCCATATATAACAATTAACTCTTTACCCCATGACTATTTATGTAAGAAATAATGACACCAGGGAGATTATATAGATTAATTGTTAAAATAGCACATGCGCCTTGGCAGAAACTGTAGAATAATGTCTATATCATATCATAAGCAAACAGAGCAGATACTGATCAGACGACTCCTACAGGAGCTGTCTGATCGGGTCTTCTCTGTTTGCAAAGGCGTAAAAAAGTGTTTTATGAAGTAATGGGTTAAGTATTTACTTTGCAAGGGTTCTACTGTACAGTAGAACCTGTGTTAAGCGGCCATTCATTTACTGGTCATAGAAATATTAACTCTTTCCGCCATAGGCTATGTTTATACCCAACCTCTTTGAATGAATCTACCCAAAAGAAGCATTTACTAGAAAAAAGTAGAAGTTAATAGAATTTTGTAGTTTTAAACCATTGTGATAAATAGAGCATTTGCTCCAATAGGAGCAACTGCTCTATTTATCACAATGGTTTCAACAGGTGATAATTACAGAGGCGTAGAACGACCTATTTATGGAGGAAAGGGTTAACAAGCAGGTGATAGCTAAACTCAGGGCAAGAGTAATGCAGTAATCTCCTGCTTTCTGCATTAATGTTCATTCGCATTAAGCTACCACCTGCCTTACAGGCATAATTAGACATCTGACAGAAAGCCACTTAATTAACCCTTTCCCTGTTCTATATTGTTTACAAATTTGAATACCTACTGAATATTCATAAACAAAATAGTTATAATGAAATATTGAAGATGGAACATTGTAGACATTTTAGAAAGTAAAGAAACACATTTCACATTTCATTAGCAAACCAAGCAGGCCCTGATCAGACGACTCCTATAGGAGCCGTCTGATATGGGTCAACTCTGTTTGCAATGCGTGAAAACACATTTATATGGTGGAAGGGTTAAGACAGTCTGTACCGCATATCACGTTGAGTTTAGTAAAGCCTGTCTACAGCAACCACACGCAATTAGTTGAATTATTGGTTGTAAAGACAGGTGGCAGCTTAATGCAGTATGAACTTTATGCAGAAAATTGTGTCACACAGCGGTAATCAGTCATCATACCCCCGCAGCAGGCTAACATATGTGCATTTTCGTTTTCTTTAAAAAGCGATCGTAGAGTCAAGGAAATTGGAGACGATTGACCTAGTTAGTTACTGTCTCATCTGGATCCTAACTGTTGGACACTCAGTCAATGATGTCTCAAATGTTTGATCGAATCACAGATTGAGTTTTTTCGTCAGCATGAGAAAGGATACGCTTTGGATTAACTTCTAGTCTAGTATTTCAGCACAATAGCCAATATTTTCACGATAACTCGGTAACAACTGATTTAGTTGTTTAGTCTAGGAGTTGTTTCCCCTCGATAAAACACACTTTGCTCTTCTCATACTGAAAAAAAAATAATGTTGGCTCAAACTCTGATCTGCATTATACCGACATCCGAGTCTTTGATACTTTTGGAAAACTACTGACCAAGTGTCAAACAGCTTGGATCCAATCTGTTTGGAAATGACAGACGGGTCTGGCTTAGAATGAAACGGGTCAATATACATGTAGATACTGAGCGCTTGTGTGCGTTTTTAATTGAGAATTTATTTATTTCAAGGTTATTTACCAATGCAAAGTATCATATTCGTCCCCATCATCTTTGAACACAGAATTTGCATTCATTCATTTGTTGTTGGCTGTTATATATAATCTACTATTATTTTTGATTAAGCACATAATTATCCTGATTTTAAAAGAGCGCTATATAAATGTGGTATAATAATATTATCAGAACATGTTCTCAAAGTTTATAGTGCAGTATAGTTCTCTAGATCGACAATTCACTTAATCCTTTCATTGATATTGGCAAACAGACTAGACCCAGATCAAACACGACTCCTGTAGGGACCATCTGGTCAGGGTCTTTTCTTTTGGCGGATATATTTAAAATACAGTTTATACTAATACTTAACTTTCCTGTGTACATGTGTCATTTAAAGAATCAACTTTAAATGCTCGTGGCGTCATTATTTTTAATAAACACATTCAACAAGAAAATCGTTAATAAACATGGGTTAATCCATTCCCTCCAAGGCTATTTTTTAGACCCAACCTCTTTCAATAAATCTACCAAAAAGGAGCATTAACTATAGAAAATGAGAATTTTAGAATTGTGTAGTTTTGAAACCATTGTGATAAAAAGAGCATTTCCTCCTATTGAGCAAGTGCTCTATTTATCACAATGGTTTCAATAAACGAGTTTTACAGAGGCGCAAAAGGCGTCAGTATGAGAGAATGGATTAACTTGTGTTTGTTTCATGCAGGGCGAAAGTAACTTTCGTTAAGCATTAAGCTACTACCTGCCTTTACGAGTCGGAATTAGAATGATGTGGTTACTTTAGAGATGTATCAATGTGCATGTATATAGTAGAACCTGCCTTAAGCGACCATTCATTTATTGAACATAGGAGTCTTAAGAAGCAGATGGTTGCTTAATGCAGGGCAAAAGTAATACAGAAAGCTTTCTGCATTATTTTGACCTGCATTAAGCTACCGCCTGCATTACAGACCCATAATTAGAGCTCTTTTTGATGGCAGCTTAAGACAGGTTCTACTGTAGCGAGCTGTGGTATGATATGTATAAATTCCTTTCACACGAGGGAAAATTTGTTTAATGAATTATATACCTTATACATCTCTCTTATACAACCAAAAACCACAAGATGGTAGCTTAATGAATGACGACATCAATACAGAAGGCTCAGTTCAAGCGGAAGGGTGCTTTCTGCACGAACAACGCCCAGCATTAAACAGCCATTTGACTTTAAATACCTACAAAGATACTAACCAATTGGTCAATTAACATAATTTTCATTTACAGCAAAGTATCGCTATTTATGTGTTCATATATATTGATGGCTATGAATATGCTTATGCTATTTTATGCCGAATAAAGATTTGTATCTTGTATCTTGCTAATACGACCACAAAAATGAAGTATACTTCTGGATATATTTAAAAAGGTGGGAGCTTAATGCAGGACACATGTTATACAGAAAGTTCCTATAACTTCTGCATTATGTTTGCTCCACATTAGACAACCACCTGCTTTTACAGACACTTATGTTAACTCTTTCCCTTCTTTGTTTATTCCAAATTTCAATACCTACTGATCATGGACAAAATACAATGTAGTTATAATGAAGTATAATGGAAGGTGGAACATTGTAGCCATTTTAGAAAGTAAAGAAATAGTTCTATCAAATTCAATTGGCAAACAGAGTAGACCCTGATCAGACGGTTCCTATAGGAGCCGTCTGATCTTGGCCTACTCTGTTTGTAAATGCGTGAAAAGACTTTTTTATGAAAGAAAGGGTTAATGAATTAAGTAACACTCTACTATGAATTTAATGTTATTTTCCACAGCGCTACCTACATGACTTCAGCTTTACAACTGCCACACATAACGATCTCTGGGAATCCCTAGAAAAGGTTAGTTTACTCAGCCACATTACACCAGCATGGCTATATTGTTAAACCTGTTTCAAGCTGTTTCAGGCGACCACACCTTGATTAAACACATGAGTCTTAATAAGCAGTACTGGATTGCCCCCTACAGCGCCACAGAGATATGAGATATCATATGTAAACATTTATGATCCAGATGAGATGCCGAGTAACTCGGCGTCTCATCAGGATCTAAACTGTTTGACACTTTTTTTTATCTTTTTATAAAGAAATCAATCAAGCGCCAAGTCAGAAATTTGAAACTCCAGTAGACGACAATGCTGGCACTGAAAGGTTAATGTGGGGTAAAGGAAATATCCGTAGATAGCTTTCTTCATGACCTATGTAACCCTATTCCTCACATCAACCGCCTCTGCAAACAGAGTAGACACACACTCAGACGATTTATATAGGAGTCTTATCAGTGTCTGATCCGTTTAATTATGAATTTATAGAGACCTGAGTCTACAGTTTCTGAAATGGCCAAGAGTCAACTGTTTAATGGCCATTATGAATGTATTTGTGAAGTTATTAATTCTTGTATCAATATTCACAAGGGAAAGTGTTAAGCTAAAGCCTGCATTGACCCATTCCCTCAAAGGCTGTTTTCGAGACCCAACCTCTTTGAATAAATCTACCGAAAAGGAGCATTTACTAGCAGAAAGGTAACATTTAGAATAGTGTAGATTTGAAACCATTTTGATAAATAGAGCATTTGCTCCTATGGAACAATGGTTTGGAAAGGAGATTTTTACTGATGCATCTATATGAGGGAATGGATTAGAGTCTCAGAATTAAGCTTATTTCCAACTGTAGCTAAGACAGAGTTTTCTTTAGTACCATGTGCTGTGCCAGTTACCAGTTGCAGAGTGGAGCAGGTAAACATTACCAAGGGAAGATGTGTCAGAGTCTGATTGTTATATAAACTAAGATAAGGTTTAGGGTCGGATGACCATGGTTCTACACTGTTAACCGATGCCTTGTTGCAACAGGTTTATTGTCATGAAAGAAGGCCAAAAGGTGATACGTGTCTGGAGGGAACATGCCTCCTGGTTGTGATTCTAAATTCAGTTTAGTGATGATATAAACAGGTATTGTTTATCACACAGTATGTCAAAAGAAGTAAACAACAATATGTTATTTGAAACAAAAAACTTACTTCATAACATACAATGTTGTGTAGCTGTGTCTAGAAAACTGATGAAATAGTCATGCACCTGAACCCTTTCCTCATCAACATTCATGTAAGAAATAATGACTTCATGAATATTCATTAGCTTTAGTTTTATAATGTAAACTTTTCAATGCAATTGTCTTTGCGTTGACAAAAACTGTAGAATCGGATCTATATCATCAACCAGAGCAGACCTTGATCTGGGTCTACTCTGTTCGCAAATGTGTGAAATGCGTTAAGCCTTTCGCTGCCAATGCCGGATCTGTGATTACCTATGCAAACAGTTTGGATCCAGATGAGACGCCGAGTAACTCGGCGTCTCATCAGGATCCAAACTGTTTGTTACTGTTACTATGTTTTTGAAACAAAAATGAAGAAAATCAAAGGAATGAAAATTTGTAGCAGACGAGAAAGTTAGCAGACGACAGAGTTTGGCAGCGGAAGGGTTAAACATGAGGGAAGGACCAACCACTTCAATCCTGAAATACCAGAAGGAAGTTTAACTATAGAGCGTTTGCTAGAGGGTTTTGAAAAAACCCCAGTGCAAACCCTGACCAGAGGGCCCTACTAGGGGCCCTCTGATATGGGTTTGCACTGTTTGCAAATGACAGTCTATGCATGATCCGGATTGAAAGGGATACGGTATGATAGTTTATTTTTTAAAGTTAAGTTTATCCTTTTCATGCTGAATATTCAAAAGTGAATCTAACTACTATGCATACTAATTAAATACAGTAAAACCTCTCTATAACGGCCACTCTATTGCATTAATTACTTTGGTATATTAGGGCAGGTGGCTGCTTAAAGCAAAGTGAAAGTAAGACAGAACGCTCCTATAGGAGCGTTCTGTTTAACCTTTCTTTAATCAGCCATCTGCTCTTTAACACTAAATACTTGATGCAATTTAGTGGCCGTTATAGAGAGGTTTTATTGTATTGTACAAACACGGAGGCCAGTATTCTGATTTGATAACAAAGATTTTTCGCGATAATCATTTGTTCCATCTCATTACCCCCTTATCCTTTGCAAAATCATGTAAGAAATAATGACATTATGAATATTAATTAGATTAATTATTATAATGGCGTAAGGACACAGGACATTTTCGCTCAGGTAGAAACTGTAGAATCATATCTATATTATACCATACGCATACAGGGCAGACACTGATCAGACGGATCCTATAGGAGCCGACTGATCTGGGTCATCGTATGCAAATGCGTGAAAATTCGTTTATATGAGGGGAAGGGTTAACCCTATTCCTGATAAAGTGCAATTTTACGCATTAGCAAACAGAGTTGACCCATGTCAGACAGCTCCTATACATATTATTCATTATTGCTTTTAACCATTTACTCCATAAATATGCTTTTACGCCTTTGCAAACAGAACAGGCCTATAGACTCCTATGAGGGCCCTCTGATCAGACTCTGCACTGTCTGCTTATGAAATAAAATGCAGCTGTTTCTACAGTTTCTGCCTTGACAAAACAATCATGATTTCACATGTCTTAATGTCTTGTTTATATCAGCAAGCAGTGGCGGGCAGCAACCAAGTTGATAATGAACACGTTAAAAGTTTCTCATCACGTAATGTACAGTGGCTGGCGCTATCTAGACAGTCAGTGAATGTTAATCATCTCACAATGTAGAGTGACACAATCATATCTATGTTATACCATAAGCAAACAGAGCAGATCCTGATCAGACAGTTCCTATAGGAGTCGTCTGATCTGTGTCTTCTATGTTTGCAAATGCGTGAAAATGCGTTTACATGAGAGAAATGGTTAACTATTGTCCTTATAAAGTGCATTTTTGCGCATTTGCAAACAGAGTTGACCCATGTCAAACCTTTTTTATTTCTCCAACACACCCTATGTTGTGACAACTCTTTAGAATCGTCTCTTCAGACGATTCTAAAGAGTGGTCACAACAAAGGGGTTTTGGAGAAATTTGAGTACGCACCTTTATCTGTAGCTCTGTTCACTATTGTTTTACATGGTGTTTTTTTTATACCAGCAAGCAGTGGAGGACAACAACCAAGTTACCAACATCAAGATGATAATGGACACATGGATTATGGAGAAAAACTATCCAGTTGTCATGGTAACCAAGATTGGAAACGACACGCTGTGCCTATCACAGAGTGCTTTTCTTATGAATGAAGAGGAACGGCTGCAGCGAAAAGACATGTAAACATAAACATTATTAAACTCAACCCTAAATCAGTTTGTACGCCGTCCAAAATATCGGCCGCAATTGCCAGCAAAGCGTCTTATTTAACCCCCTGTCCCTGTTAAATATTCATATAAGAATTTATGGCATCATGAATATTTATTAGCTGAAGGTTTTATAATTTAAAAATAACCCTATAGAATCAGATGTACATAATGTAAAAAGCAAACCGAGTAGACCCTGATAAGACGGATCCTGTAGGAGCCGTCTGATCTGGGTCAACTCTGTTTGCAAAGGCGTTAAAATGCGTTTATATGAAGGAAAGTGTTAGAGGAAAATGGATAATATTTTCAGTTTCTATTCTTAACGGTTTTGCATAGTTCGTGATTTTACAAGTGATGCAGACAATGGAACCCAACCTGTAAGGCAGTATCAGTTTAGGAAATAGCTTGCGAGGCTTTAGATGTTAAATCATTGGATTCATTTGGATTCAACGTTTTGGTATAGAAATCACTTATTTGCAAACGTCAGGGTACAATTTGTCTGTTTTCATGTAACATCCTTTTTCAGATTTTGGGAGACTCCATTTACCTATACGACAAGCAACGCTGGAAGTTTTGACAAATCTGCAGAGGACATTGTATGGTTACACAAGGATGGGAATGATGGTGATTTCTCCTTATGTTTACATTTATAATATGTCTCCTAAAAGCTTCATGCGAGAAAAGGAAAGAAAAACAACAAACAACCAAACCATATTCCGTCTTAACCATTTACTCTATAAATACGCATTTCTACACATTTGCAAACAGAGTAGACCAAGATCAGAGAGAGAGAGAGATAGAGAGATAGATAGAGATAGAGAGAGATATAGATATATAGATAGATAGATAGATAGATAGATAGAGAGAGAGAGAGAGAGAGAGAGAGAGAGAGAGAGAGTTCAATAAAAAGTTTGATTCGTATTGTACCTATATTGTACGAGTTAGAAATTTAACATTTAGTCTGCTGAACATACTTTTGTTTGTAGAGAATATCATCGTCTAAGTTACTCGGCGTTTCCTCTGGATCTAAACTGTTTGTATTAGTAATCACTCATACTTATATATTAACCCTTCGCTTGCTGAATTTTAAAATACATTTCTCCTTCTTTACCCATGCCCTGTTGCATAATTACGTATATCTTCACTGTGTACAAGTAGTTCGCTGTGCAATCACTGCTATGGAGTGCACTGGTTGCACAATCAAGTTGTAAATAGTGCAGACCCTGATGAGACAGCTCCTGCAGGAGCTGTCTCATCTGGGTCTTCACTATTTACAAGTAGGTATATTGACGTGAATAGCAATAGAAGGGCTAAGCATTTGTGTAGCGCTTAAAGTACATGTACTAATTAAACCTATTTAACCTGTAGGTTTAAAAAGTACATAATGTTTTTTTCGATTTCTTTTTCTAAAAAATTAAAAACTCAGTGTCAGAATATCAAACGGCTGAGCCCTTATAAGACACATATTTATTCGGCGTTACATCTGGAGCCAAACTGTTTGCAATGTTTCATACAAATTCGCTAGTTGAGTGCTGAAGATTAATCCCATGTTTCGAATGCACTTTACCCAACTAGGTAAATGTTCTTTTGAATTATATTTATTTATTTAAGTCTCATCCATGTACATACGTAAATAGCTACAAAACGTAGGTTGTTAACCAACATAACATGTACACAGCCATTCTTTAAAGAATTATAGGAGACTGTAGATTAATATATCATACATCGTTGCACAAGGTAACATCTATTTACAGGGAGTAAAACCATGTGATTCTAGCTAATCTCATGTTAAGAACTGCAATATAACCGTTCTGTTAAAAACTGATTTGGAAAAAGTACACTAAACGTGTTTATTTAAAAAAATGCCTTAAAATAACCATTATTACCTTTGATCAGATCAAAGATAAACTGATTAGCTATAAACACATGGAATAATAACTAAAAGGTAAGGGAAAATAACACCAATAGAGGACATTATTTACATAAAAGCAATATGCGTTTCACAAGATGACTTAAAAGATCAGTTAACCCCTTTGACAAGATCAAAGAAGTACCGATTTACATCTACCAACCGGCAGACATAAAAAGAGAACTAAAACAATGGATAAATAATTAAATACATTAAGTTATCTACATAAATAAAACTGACGACGCTGAAGAATATTAAAACAGGTTTGAATGTATGTTTCCGGAAGAATTCTTTAAAAGACACGAAGCAAAACGTGAGAAGCAACAGTGTAGATCTTATATCAGGAGGCTCATTCGAGAACCCTCTGGAGTAATCCATTAGAAAGCCTCTGATCTGGGTCTACAGAGTTAGCCAAAGTCCGCTTTAGGAAGCACGAGGTAATCATGTGTTAAGGAACACTGTTGTGATAAATATCGCTAAACGTTTTCACTGCCAGTGGCGACTCTGAGAGCACCTAAGCAAACAGGGTCCATGCTTATAAAGCTTTTAGTTGAGTCTGAGTTTCGTTCTCAGGCTTTTGATTGGTCAGATTTGAGTTCTCAAGCTTTTGATTGGTCAGATTTGAGCCTAAATCTGACCAAAGGCTCAAATCTGACCAATCAAAAGCTTGAGAACGATCTCAGACTCAACTAAAAGTTTTATAAGCATGGACCCAGGTTAGCTCCAGGTGAAACGCCGAGTTTCTCAGTGCCCAATCTTGGTCCAAACAGTTTGGGCCTTCTATGACGGATTCACTAAGGCCGGCGAAATGTGTTTCGTATTCAATATACTGTATATGGGTTAAACAGTCTTATCTGATTCCTTTTTCTTAACAAGTCCACCACACTGACAATAATCTGCTCGATTCTGATTGGTACCTTGGTAATATTCACCAGTATGGATTCTTTCGGGTTAACTACGATGACGACAACTGGATGGCTCTAATTAAACAGCTCAACACGGACCCGTTTGTTATCAACCCAATCAACAGGGCCCAGATCATCAACGATGCATGGAACCTGGCAAGGTAGACTCCCATCTGAAGTCGGAATTAACCCTTTTACCGCCAATGTCGCATAAATGCACTGCGACAAATAGTGCAGTCCCAGATCAGACGCCGCCTTTTCATCTGATCAGGGAGTTCACTTTTTGTCTCAATCTCTATTTCTATATATGTGCTTTGTTCCTTTAAAATTTGTATTTATTTATCTCAGTTTCTTATTGTATCGAATGATTTAACAAAATTGGTTCGCAGACGACAATTAGACATTTGGCACTGAAAGGGTTAACACCACGAATACGCCTTTCTATACTTTTGCAAACAGAGTACACATAGACGGCTCCTACAGGTGACGTCTGATCTGGGGTTTCTCTGTTAACAAAGGCAAAGAAAATGTATGTATGGATTGAAGGGATAATCATCTTGAATTTGTTACAGGAGTTTAAATGACAAACATTGCAGACCTTAATCAGAGGACTCAACATGAAGGTCTCTGGTCTGTGTCTACACTGTGTGAAAACAAAGTACACGTGCACTCGTTTCCACTATTTAAAGGGTTAAGTGACTCACGCTCAGGAAAGCTTCATATGGCTTACGATCACATAATTATTCAAAGCAAAACCCTAAACAACACCGCGTAATATGTGTGTGAAAATAAAATTCGCTTAGCATACTCGTTTGGAATATAAGTCAAATTAAACACATAGATCACCATGGGTGCTGCACTCTGGGTTGCTAGTAAGGGTGTATATTGTTTGCATAGGTTCCATTATGTAGTAGTATGAGGTGCAGCTCAATATGTATTGTTCAACAGCACGAGAACTGTGTGCACGATTTCAACAATATTGATACACCTGGATAGTTCTATTCAATACGTTTATTTAACGTATGGTATGTCGGTGTTTTTATTCAACACAGTTTTAAAATAATCCCCATTTCACCACTGTTGTAAATTTGTTGGAAAAATGAAGTTTTTACTGAATTGGGGGGAAGTTTATGGGCCCAATAACGTATCTTGACACGGTTCGTAGATGGATAAAGAAATTTCACACTAGCACAGAGTCTGTTAAAGATGCTGTAAAACCAGGACGATCTGTAACTGCAACAGGCAAGAAGAATGTCTCAAAAGTTAGAGGAATCATTGAAAGTGATGGCAGAGACACCGTTCGCGATATTGCCAAAGCTGTTGGCATCATTCTGAAGCGTATCTTGAAAGTATGGACTATTTCCGCTAGATGGATACCCCATCTATTGACAGATGAAAAAAGGTTTAAGCGTGCAAACGGCCAAGCAATTGCTAAAAAGTCCCCAAAGGCCAAAGGCAATTTGCAAATATGGAAAAATAGTCAAACAGGGAGAGCCATATTAAAAAAGACGCCGCACCAAACACCATCAAACAAGAAACGGCACAGTCACAAAACAAAACATAACGGGAGGCATATCTAGACGAAAAACCATTAAACAGTAAGCATATTAAATAACAAAGCTGACCATAGGCTGGAGGCAGGAGTACCGCCTTGGAACGGTCAGTAGCCAAAACTGGCCACTGGGGGCTTAAACCTGGTTTACGGGTACCCAACCTCGCTCTTATCCCACCTTCAGCCACGTCAAAATGTGAAAAAAAATTACCAGGAGACGAGATATGGGTGCGCTATTTGGAGATTTGGAGACAGTTAGGAAAATAGGAAACAAAATATGACTAACCAAACAATGTAGGCGACCTGTAGCTTCCAAAAGGACAATAAGCACAAAGAAGGTCTCCTATGATATATTCTTCTCATGTGACGGTATAACCATACAAGTTGCGGTGCCAAAAGGCAAAAGTGTCACTGAGCGATATTACCGTGATGTGGTACTGAACAAGCTAATACATGTGCAGAAATTATGTCTAGTGACAGGATTTCAATATGTTTGTCTATCGCATGATAATGCCCCAGCACATACAGCACAAATTGTAAAGCAATTTCTAAAGTCGGAGAATATAACCGTTTGGCACACCCGCCGGACTCTCCCGATCTCACCCCTGCGGCTTTTTTCCCTTTTTCAAAGCTGAAAAAAGTTCTTATCTGGTCGGCGATATACCCCCCAGACAAGCCCTTGGCTCAGCCAGTGTCCTAGAGGAATACCTAAATCAACCTACCGTGACGCATTCCGGTAGTGGATTCAGACTGAAGTTATATATTTCCATCCACCGAGAATACCTTGAAGGGATGTAAACTTACTTTGACCATTTGAGTCGATTCTGCTTTAGATAATACACAATACATGTTACATATCGAACAACCCTCGTACGCCGTGTGTTGATCTACTAATGTTTAATAGCATGCTCAGCAAATATTACACCGAGAGTTGATTTGCGTATGTTTATTATTAAGGTAATCAATGCTAATATTACGAATAATTTCTAATACGCATTAGCATAATATAGTGCATTCCGTTGACCATATGTATTGTATAATTGTATGCTTGTGTACTGTTGGGCATATGACCTTATGTATGAATAAACTATCTATCTATCAATAGCATGCTGAGCAAATATTACAAGGAGTGTTGATCTACTTATTTATTATAGCATGCTGTGCAAATATTACACCTAGTGTTGATTTACGAATGTTTAATGGCAAGCTGAGCAAATATTACACCGAGTGTTGATCTACTTATGTTTAATATATTACACCAAGTGTTGATTTACGTATGTTTAATGGCATGCTCAGCAAACATTACACTGAGTGCTTGTCTACTTATGCTTAATATCATGCATACCAAACACTACACCGAGTGATTGTCTACTTATGTTTAATAGCATACTCAGCAAACATTAGACCAAATGCTGGTCTAATTATGTTTAATAGCATGCTGAACAAATATTACACCGGGTGTTGATTTACGTAATACTATGTTTAATAGCACAAATTATTGGTCTGCTTACGGTGAATTGCACGTTGAACAAATATTTATCCAAAGTTTTCGTGGTCTACTGACGTTTAATAGCATGCTGAACAAACATTTACACACAGTGTTGGTCTACTGACGTTTAATAACACGTTGAACAAACATTTACACACAGTGTTGTTCTACTGACGTTTAATAGCATGTTGAACAAACATTTACACACAGTGTTGGTCTACTGTCGTTTAATAGCATGTTGAACAAACATTTACACACAGTGTTGGTCTACTGACGTTTAATAGCATGCTGAGCAAACATTCACCGAATATTTGTCTACCTATGTTTAATAGCATGTTAAAGACTTGAAATACATGTAATTAAATAAATGTTTCACCTCTATGCCAGGGCCGGTCTGTTAAGTTTTGAGATTGCCCTGCAGACACTGGACTATCTGGATCAGGAGACGGACTATGTACCTTGGAAGGCGGCCATCAGGGAACTAGAATCGGTCCGGAAAAGTCTGCAGCTGACTCCTCTATATGGCTTATTTGAGGTAAATTAACGTGTTTGAGTATTATGGTTAGGTTTGCAGTGAAAACACATATGAATAAATTCAAATCTCCAACCTCTCTATATTAACCACATAAAATGCATGTGATGTCAACATGTCAGGAATTAAGGCAGTTGATACCATTATGCTGGATGGAAAGTGTGCAAATCCATAGGAGCTATCTGCATTATGCTCGTTTTGCATTATGTTCAGTTGCCTGTTGTAACTCAATCCCTAATTATCTATTTTTAGACCCAACCTCTTTGAATAAATCTACTGAAAAGTAGCATTTACTAGAGAAATGGATTTTTTTTTTAGAATTGTGTAGTTTTGAAAACATTGTGATAAAAAGAGCATTTGCTCTTATGGAACAAATGCTCTATTTATCACATTGGTTTCAATAAGCGCTTTTCCCGTCAATATTAGTGAATTGGTTAACCCTTTACCTGTTCAGCATCCATGTGAGAAATCATGGCATTATGCATATTGCTTAACTGAATGTTTTGTTGTATATTTTCAAGTTGACAAAATCTGTAGAATCAGATCTATACCATACCATACGCAATCTGAGCAGACCCTGATCGGACGGTGCCTACATATTCCGTCTGATATGGGTCTACTCTGTTTGTAAATGCATGAAAAGGTGCGTATGATGTCTATCATTCCTTTCAAAACTATGGATCAGTATCTTAAATCATTGGCAACAAGTTTGGATCCTGATGAGACGTTAGACAATATCCCTATACAACTGTTTGAAACCATGACACTCATATTTTAGAAAGAGATTGAAGAAAAACTGTACTTTTGGAATCGAATCAGACATGTTTTGCTGTCAGATGAAAACAACCTTGTTTTGAAATGGTTGCTATACATGTAGTTGTATTTTTGTCTACTGAATCATAATACAATGTGTACATTAACTCGTAACTATGTAAGACATAATGACGTCAGGATTATTGATTTTATTATTTTCTATAGTTACATATGAACGTAGTAATGTTTTGCCATGGCAGAAACAGTTGAATCCTAACTACAGTAAAAACCTCGATACTTCGCAATTTTAGTAATAAAGAATTGATACCTATATAGGCAGGTGGCTGCTTAATGTAGGGTGAAAGTCGTGCAGAAAGCTCCTAGAGGAGCTTTCTGCATGACTTTCATCCTGCATTAAGCTGCCACCTGTGTTAGAGATCAATGATGACATGTATTTAAGTGTTCGAATAGTTTTTACTGTATATTATCCCAAAAGAAAACAGAACAGATCTCGTATAGGAGACGAGCTCGTATAGGAGACGACTGGTCTGGGTCAACTCTGTAAAGTGTGAAATGACGTCTATATCCGATATAGGGTTAACTCTCTCGCTACCAATGTCTGTCGTCTGCTAACTTTGTCTTCTGCTACACTTTTCATTTTTGAATTTTCTTCATTTTTGTTCCAAAAACATAATCATAATATAGTTTGGATCCTGAGTTTCTCGGCGTCTCATCTGGATCCAAAATGTTTGCATAGGTAGTCACGGGTGCGAAATTGAGAGCGAAAGAGTTTTTTCAACGGCTCCGTTGTTTATTTCATCAACAAACCCTATGCTGTGACCATTCATTAGAATCGTGTCTTCCCTTCGAAGCGTTTTTAACGAGTGTCACAAAAAGGGCTTAACGACGATTTTAATATTTGAAATATGGCTTTGCTTTATTGAACAGGATTTCATGAGGAACAAACTGCAGACGGCTTTCTTTGCCACCCAAGGAGCCGAGACCCACTACGACATGTACGTTAGTTCTTCACTATTTGGTATATTCTATCCACAAACAAACACTCCGACAGAGCTGTAGATAAAAGCCTCTAGAGGTGGTCCTAAATTTCGATAATGTGACCATATAATTTATTGCCATACGAGTCTCAAAGCATACGGTTGCTTAACCCTTTCCCTGTTCTGTATACTGGCCAAATGCCAATACCTACTGAATATTCATTAACAAAATAGTTATGAAGAAATATTGAAGGTGGAACATTGTAGACATTTTAGAAAGCAAAACAACAGATCTCTCAAAGTCTATTAGCAAACAGAGCAGACTCCTTTAGGAGCCGTCTGATCTGGGTCTACTCTGCTTGCAAATGCGTGAAAACACGTTTATATGAGGGAAATGCTTAATGTTATAGGAGCGTTCTTTCTTTTAAATCCAGAATTATACTTCTTTTGAGCGATCGTATTAGCTAGACTTCACTTTATTTAGTAAATTATATACAGCAAAAACTCTCTAATGTGGCTATCAACACAAGGTATATTGCTTGGTCTTCAAGTCAGCTGGTTGTTAAATGCAGGGCCAACGTTATGCGCTTTGTACTCTTTAATCCTTTTCCTTATAGGCTATTTTTAGGTCCAACCTCTTTGACTTCTACTGAAAAGGAGCATTTTACGAACATTTTATAATTGAGTAACTTTGAAACCAATGTGATAAATAGAGCATTTGCTCCTGTGTAGCAAATGCTCTATTTACCACAATGGTTTGAATAATTGACTTTTACAGAGACGTCAATATGAGGGAATAGGTCATAGTGTGGGTTATTTAGTGGGAGTCTACTGTATATATACAGTAAAACCTCGATTATTCGAATTTTCGTTATAGAAGAATTTAGACCCTTTTAGGCAGGTGGCTGCTTAATACATGGTGAAAGTCATGCAGAAAGCTCCTAGAGGAGCTTTCTGCATGACTTTCACCATGCATTAAGTTGCCAGCTGTCTTAAAGATCGATAATAATACGTATTTTAGTGTTCGAATAATCGAAGTTTTACTGTATATATATATATATATATATATACATTTCCCAGGTAGTTATCTGATATATCTACGACAAACGATAGTGTTTCTTTGCCCTAGCTTTACTAGGGTTATGTGTAAGTACATGCTCTTTTCTGAAAGTTTCAGGAGAAAATAGATTTCAATTAATTATACATGTAACCCATGTTTTCTATTTAGTATGAAATAAGAATGTTTAAAAGTGATTCTAATTGAATTGTGCCTACATTTGTTTAATTTACCAGTGCTAGCATTGTGTAGTGTGTAATTTACGTTTTGAATGACAGATCTACAGATCTACAGATAACGGTGCATACTCAAATTCTAAAATTATATTTTTTCACTAAACCCTATGTTGAGACCATTCTATTGAGTAATCATAACATAGGGTTTGGTGGGAAAACAAAGATGTTATACTCGGAAATATTTTCGGGAATGTTGATTTTTAAGTGAAATGGCCCATTAGTGTGTGTTTAGAAATGACCTGGAATATTATAATTTGCCCGAAAAATTTGAAACCACAGACCGTGGTCATAGAGCTCCCTAGGAGCCTTCTGATCTGGGTATATATAGTTTGCAAATACCAGTGCACTCCATCCCACATTTAAAGGGACATCCGACACCAAAGAAACATAAGTATGGCAAATGTGGTATTTTGGTGCAGTGTCCAAATAAGAGACATACCAATTTAACAAACATTGCAGACCCGGATCAGAGGACTCCTGAAAGGGAACCATCTGATGATGGTCTGCTCTATTTGCCTTTTAAATATTAGGCCACCGTTAGGCCACATCGGCAAAAGCAATGTTGCACCGAATGTACCCCACTTAAAACAAATGAAAAGTATATTCATTCAAACCAAAATACATACAACAGTAAAAGCCCGCTAATTCGACCACCAAAAAGTGGTATAATTCTGGATGCTATATGCAGGACAGAAATAATCCCATAGGAGCTTTCTGCAATTCTTTTGTCCTGCATTAAGCAACCACCTGCTTATAAAGACACTCATGTTTAATCACTAATTGATCGCATTGGAGGGACTCTACTGTATTTGGACGAGCTCTCTAAGAAGATGAGGATTTACCCCTTTACATCATGAAACTCCATGTAAGAAATGATTACATCCTATTAATTACATTTACAGTTAAAATAACACATGGCGACTGGAAGCTTTGCCCATGGCAGGAACTGTAGAAGTAGGTCTGTATCATAAGCAAAAGAGCAGACTCTCATCATACGGCTCCTACGGGAGCCGTCTGATCAGGGTCTACTCTGTTTGCAAAGGCGAAGAAAACGTATTTATGGAGTAAATGGCTAATTGGGTAAATCAACCACCTATTCAAAGACCGTCAATTAGACTCATAGGGTGCGTTTTATGAAAGTTCATTAGACCGACATTGTCGTAAGTTGTAACATGCGAGAGGTACCCGTGGCCGAGTGTTTATTTCCGACTGACAGTCACTTAGTCCCTCTAACATGCGAAAGGTGCCCGTGACCGAGTGTCTATGATCTCCGACTGACAGTCACTTAGTCCCTCTAACATGCGAAAGGTGCCCGTGACCGAGTGTCTATGATCTCCGACTGACAGTCAATTAGTCCCTCTCAACGCTGTGATTCGAATGTCGTACCTGGCATTCGGAATTTTCATTTGAGGTTCCAAGCTTTCCAGGTGGCTAGCAGTAGGCCGATGGTTCTACCTTGGTGTTTAGCGTTAATCCATTTGCTCCCAGTGTATCCTTCCATGCTTATATATTGGATTAATCTATTCTTTATATAAGGGATGTCTGGTGTAACTTATCATTTTTGTTTTGTATTGAATTTCCTATCAGCAAACAGTGTAGACCCTGATCAGACACCGCATTATGCGGCGTCTGATCAGAGTCTACACTGTTTGCCTACGTCCCATATATAGGATCCTTGGAGCAAATGGGTTAAAGCGATATAAAACCCCCGATAAAACCCCAACAAATTTAACATACGTCGATCGGTACTTTCAGTAGACCATTAGTGCCTACGATCTGTTCTGTCGGATGAGGCTGCATGCTAGAATGTGTGATAATGACACACATGTTACTAGTAGCGAATGTCGTGAATTAGGATACCTTTGGCGTAGGATCTTTCATAAACGCACGCCCTGTAATCTCTGGCTCCATCAAATTTTCGTGATGTATAGAGGAAGAAATGTATACCCAATGCATTGTTCGTCTTACCTTTCGTGACCATATCCTGTCTTTGGCTGCTTCTCGAAGTTTCTTTGGCTCTTTTTCAATATATCGCGAAAATGTGATGGATCCAGAGATTACAGGGCGTGAAATGGCACCCTTATCAACGATACCTTTAACCAATTACCTCATAGGCTATTTTAGATACAACATTTTTGTAGAAATCTACCGGAAAAGAGAATTAACAAGAGAAAAGGATTTTCTTTTTTGAATTTTGTAGTTTGAAACCATTGTGATAAATAGAGCATTTGCTCCTATAGGAGCAAATGCTCTATTTATCACAATGGTTTCACGAAGTCACTTTTACAGAGTCGTCAAACTTCATCAATATAAGGGAAATGCTTTGAGAAATATTCCATGCAATTTTCCTTTTGCTCGCAGAATTCAGTACTCCTTGCTGGCGCAGGAAGCCTGCAGATTCGGGATCAAGGCTTGCGTTAAAGAATCGGTAGACATATTTAAGGAGTGGATGAAAGACGAAAATGTAGGGTAGGTCTTTGACATTTACAGAACTGTTATATAAACATCAGCATTTAGCTTGTTAGCCATTTGTGTAATTGTTACATTGCGTCTTATCTTTCTGTAAACAATAACACATTGCGGTGTTTTTAGTTTTGTTTTTAATTCTTTGCACGCGCTAGCGGCGAAATTGTTATTACATATGCAAACAGATTGGATCCAGATGAGACGCCGAATAATGCAGCGTCTCATCAGGATCCAAACTGTTTGACACTTTAATTATATGTTTACAAAAATGAGAGACATTTTGTTTTAAGGATTGAAGCAGACGACAGTTTTTGCAGACTTAATGTGCATAGTTAATAAACCTCATATAGGCTTTGCATGGAGTTGAATTGACAGTATGCTTTCGAGGCGAACATGATATCATACCGACTACTCTGTAGCACGAGTACCATTTTATACATAATATTCCAAACCATTTGAATAACTTGCGGATGAAATACGTCATTTAAACGTTTTGCATTATCCTTAATTGACACTATGAAATAATTTGTAATGACATTGCAAACATTTCATTCAGCTCCAAATGAGATAAGGAGCTGAATCCATAGGGTCTTTGGAATGATTTAATGCATAGCATTCTTTTTCTTGTTTCAGGGTCGATCCGAATATAAAAGAAACGGTTTTCTGCACGGGTGTGCAGCACGGGGAACGGGACGCATGGGATCACGTGCTACAGATGTACATTAAATCAACGTCGCCGACGGAGAAAGCAGTGCTGCTACAAGCATTGACGTGTACCAACGAACCATGGATAGTGTCAAAGTACGTACACATACTCTCTATTCAATGCAGAGTAAACCAGGCGTTAAAAGTATAACTAAAATTGGGCTGGTTTTATCTAGTACATGTATATTGTTATGCAGTTGGGCGATCAGATTCTGCACTAGTTATCACCATCCAAGCCTATTCTGTTTTACTGAATTGTGTTACAAACAATGTAGAACCTGGTCAGAAGCTGCCTTGGTTGATCAGGTTCTTCACTGTTTGCAAGTCTAAACGTTTAGTTTAACCCTTCGCTTGCTATTCACGTCAATATACCTACCTGTAAATAGGGAAGACCCAGATGCAGGAGCTGTCTCATCAGGGTCTGCACTATTTACAAGTTGATTGTGCAACCAGTACACACCACCGCAGTGATTGCACGGCGAAATACTTGTACACATTGAAGATATATGCAATTATACAACAGGACATGGGTAAAGAAAGAGAAATGTATATTAAAATTCAGCACGAGAAGGGTAAATATATTCATATGAAACACTCTTATTCTGCAGGCTTTTGCAAATGTCGACAACATCTGACGTGTTTTCTCAGACAGACAAGATCACAATGATCCAGAAGCTCGCCAGGACCCAATTGGGTAGACTGATGGTCTGGGGATTCCTTGAGGACAACTGGGACACCTACTTTGATCAGTAAGATACTTGTAGTTTCATAAACATTACATATATCTCGTTTATGCATTATGGTCCCGAATTTATAAAACATATTGCTTGAGTGAAATCATTCTCATGCATCTGATTGGTTCAATTCTGAGCTTGCTCAAACTCTGACCAATTAGATACATCAGAATTAATTCATACACAGACGCAGAACTAGACTCAGACGTTCTATGTCCTAGGACCCAAGTTTATTTTACTTCGTTTCAAATTTATTCATCTATATTTGTCATCTCCATTGCCTTTCATATGCATCTCTGATTTTCGTTGTTTCCTGAAACTTTCCTCTGTCTCTCAGTTACATTCTTTCAAGTTACTATGTACATATGATATTTCCATTTAACCCTTTCCCGGTTGAATATTCATGTTAGAAATAATGACATCTTGAATATCTACAGTAAACCCTCTCTATAACGGCAACTAAATTACATCAAGTATTTTGTGTTAAAGACAAGTTGTTGCTTAAAGCAAGGTGAAAGTAAAACAGAACGCTCCTATAGGAGCGTTTTGTTTCACTTTCACCTTGCTTTAAGCAGCCACCTGTCCTAATATTCCAACTAATTAACATAATTTAGTGGCCGTTATAGAGAGGTTTTTCTGTATTAGCTATTGTTTTAGCATATGTACACAGAACATGTTTTGCATTGGTAGAAACTGTAAACTCAGATCTGTTATAATGGCATAAGCATGCTGAGCAGACCGTGATCAGACAGCCCCTGCAGGAGCCTCTGATCTGGGTCTACTCTGTTTGAAAGGTGTGAAAAGGTGTTTGTATGACGGAACAGGTTATAAAGGTCGCTAATCTTATTATTCAGAAATAAAACTTAAACATACACAAACATAATAAACAAATACATATATTTTGTGGTGAGGTGTTTGTTGTTGAGAGAATTCTATTTGTCCCTAATCATTATTTTTTGAAGCGGACATAATATAGTGTTGAGCTGTAATTAATTCGTTTCATCAGAATATGTGATGTATAATGACAAATTATAATTTTTTTTGGCAAGTATTAACCCTTCGCTTGCTGAATTTATAAAATCCATTTCTCCTTCTTTACCCATGTCCTGTTGTATAATTACATAATCTTCACTGTGTACAAGTATTTAGCTGTGTAATCACTGCTGTGGAGTGCACTGGTTGCACAATCAACTTGTAAATAGTGCAGACCCTGATGAGACAGCTCCTACAGGAGGTAGGTGCAGGTAGGTATATTGACGTGAATAGCAAGCGAATGGTTAAACAGGGAAGTGCTCTCTCTGCGGTGGCTAGTATGGGTCTACACCGTTCCCACAGTCCTAACTGCTAGATAATAATGTCTGATATTTCTCTGTTGTAGATATGGCTCAGTGCTGAACCTGTTTTCTTCAGTCATCAAAGCTATAACGGAACCGTTCAACAGCTTGGCCGAGTTAAGACGGGTAATAATGTCTTCTTCCTAGACTGGATAACCTTTTCCCTCATATAAACATGTTTTCACGCATTTGCAGATAGAGAAGACCCAGATCAGACGGCTCCTATAGGAGCCGTCTGATCAGAGTCTGCTCAGTTTTACTTTTGACAAAATATACATCTGATTCTACAGTTTTTATCAAAGCAAAGAATTTCCTTGAAAAGTTTACATTATAAAAAAATCGGCTTATAAATATTCATGATGCCATTATTTCTTAGACCTACATGAATATTAAACATGGAAAGAGTTAACTCTTTCCATTAACCCTTTCCATGTTCTATATTTAATCCAAATTTCAATATCTACTGAATGTTCATGGAGAAAATAATTATAATGAAACATGGAAGGTGGAACATTGTAGCCATTTTAGAAAGAAAAGAAACAGATCTTTCAAATTCCACTTGCAAACAGAGTATACCCTGATCAGACGGCTCCTATAGGAGCCGTCTGATCTGGGTCTACTCTGTTTGCAAATGCGTGAAAACATGTTTATATGAGGGAAAGGGTTAACAAATTAAATTTCACCCGCTAAGATTACCATCTAATGCAGGTTTCAAAGTGGCTTGTTCTACGAATTCTTTTCAAAAACATACCCAATGTCAAACAGTTTGGATCCTGAGTAGACGCCGAGTTACTCGACATCTCCCCAGGATCCAAACTGTTTGCAAATGGTAACACGGATTCGCCTGTGGTGGGGCAGGATCTAATTTGCGACTTATGTAATTGTTAACTATATGTGACTGAAACTATAGAGTGAAGAATTATGAGACATGTTCCGTACAACCGGTACTAACCCATTCCGTGCCACAATGACGGGTTTATGATATCACGTGCACACAGTTTGGATCCAGATGAGACGCCGAGTAACTCGGCGTCTCATCAGGATCCAAACTGTTTGTTACTGTTACTATGTTTTTGAAATAAAAATGAAGAAAATAAAAAAAATGAAAATTTGTAGCAGACGACAAAGTTAGCAGACGACAGAGTTTGGTAGCGAAAGGGTTAAGCAACCGTTAAAGGATATCTAATCATAGATCTTTGAGGCAGGTGGTGCCGTGGTAGCTTAATGCAGGTCGAAAGTAATGCAAAAGCTGCAATAGGAGATTTCTGCATTACTTTTACCATGCAACCACCTGTTTTATGACTATTTTTTGAATTAATAAATGGCTGCTAAATAAAGGTTTAACTCCATACAGTTCGGGACTGACAAGCTCTTTTGTGTTTTAATATTATCATTTCTATCTATGTTTTGATTAAAAGCATATTAAAAGTCTTAAAACTATAGTGGTTGATAAGGAACACCCTCTATAGAGGGACTGGCCATACTAGTGGACTATTTAACAGTGACAGCTCTGAGTAGAGAACAGCAGCTTGACGTGATGAATTCTGTTTCAGGTTGAAAACTTTATAGCAGGGCTGGACGACCTAGGAACTGCCACACGCCAGTTTTCAATCTCTGTTGCACAAATTAAAGCGCAGATAGCATGGTTGGAAAGACATTACTCGGAAATTGAAGACTGGTTGGAAACTAAGGAGGAAGCAAAGCAATAATACATTGTACGGGTCGTCTGCATGCCCACTATGGTATACAATTAGCAGTTGTGTCTGTCAGCTCAGCAAACATTCATAATTATGTGAATACATATAGTTGTGAACAGTATAGTGGCTTGAACAGCGGGTTTTAAACACATTCTCATATTTTTTTATGCCTCTTCTCCTGAAGGGGATACTTAAATTTACTCACACAAAAGCATCAAATATTGGTGTAAACTCTTATTACAAGTAATAGATGTTATAAAAACTGCTATAAAATGCTTAAGGCTCAAGATGACTTAGGTAGAGTAAACTTGGCGACTAAGGTAAACTAACTTTTGTTTATATATGGGTTTGGTTTTGCCTGGCTGTCGCAAGAAATTGGTGATGTTAACTTGTTTGTGCTTCAGTTTAGAAGAAGGTTAGAAGACTGTATGACACAAAACTGGCATAATGATGTAAATAATAAATTCCTCTAGGGGTGATATGTATAGAAATATCAAATATATGTGAACAACTGAAAAATATCTGCTTGAACATACATTTCAATTAAAAAAAAAGAGTTTAGCCCGATTTAGGTGTTCAAGTCATAAACTAAGCATTGAAATTTGGAGACACCTAGGTATCGACAGAGTGTGCATAACTTGTTTTGTAGACTCTGTAAATACCAAGGCAATCTTGGTCGAAGATGAGTATCATGCGTTCTTTAAATGTTGTAGATACAATTATTTTTTCAGATGGTACAATGGTGTTACTGATAGAATACATTTTCATAATTTGTTAAAAAGTGATAATTATTTTACAATTAAAAATAATGCTAAATTTATTTCAGCTAGTTTAGAAATAAAAGACAACAATGAATATAATAGGACGGCTGTTAAACACACTATACAGATATTCATGTTGTTTGAAGGACGCAAATCAGTAATTATTGTGTATAATCATGTTGTATTATGGACCGGTGGCGTTTATTTACAAATAAAATATCTTGTATCTTGTACTTTTGGCTATCTGTTCTGTTCACCCATCCATGCATAGGAAATGGTAGTTTGTTGTATTAATTCTTTATTGGAGTGGGCACACCCTTTTGTCTAAAAATATTTCTCGCGAAACTGTGTATAATAATAATGCAAACACACGTATTTGGGGTAGGATTATGGTCTGAACTGAGTAATACAGTCAAACCTCTCTATAACGATCACTAAATTGTGTTAATTAGTTGGTACAGTACAACCTTGGTTATCCGGAACCTATTGCACCCGACAAACTAATCTATCCTACAGCAATGTTTGGTCCCGAACATTTCCTTCTTTGTTCTATGTAATTTGGTCCATTTGAAACCATTGTGATAAAGAGTATTTGCTCCATAGGAGCAAATGCTGGGTTTATCACAATGGTTTCAAACTACACATTTCTAAAACTTTCATTTTGTGTTCTTTTCAGTAGATTTATTCAAAGAGCTTGCGTCTAAAATTGCCTATGAGGGAATGGGTTAACCCTTTCAACCCGGCACACGTATGCGCTGTCGTTTACAAACAGTGTGGACCAAGATCAGAGGGCTCCTAGAGGAGCCCTCTGATCAGGGTATGCCGTTAATACTGAGTTGACTCTTATAGTAGACACTAAAGGACCATTCCGCTATGATAACTCAGCGTTGACATGGTTAATATGGTAAATTGCATCAACTACATGCTTAACAGTCGGCATTTATTATACGGTTAGTGTCTTAGATCGCATAATTCCTTTGTCAATTGTCACACATTTGAACATTAATGTAAGTGCATGCTGCATGTGTCTATACGTTACAAATAAACTAATGTATACAGTCGATGTCATTATTATTATTATTATTTATATTTATTTTAACAATTTTCCTGTTCAGTATTCACGTAAGGAATGATGCTCTCGTGAATACAGTGCCCCCACCCCTAAACCGGAATAGTAGTAGTGAAGCATTAGATACCTTTAGTCAGATGGCTGCTTAATGCAGGGTGAAAGTCATGTAAAAAGCTCCCCTAGAAGCAGACTCCACTAACACATGTAGGACTTTATACTGACTGGACGAGATGAACTAAACTATTCCACTCCTTTCCTCAATCAGTACACCTTTCTACACGTTTGCAAACAGAGTAGACTCCTACAGAAGCCGTCTGATCAGGGTCTGCTCTGTTTGCTTCTAGAATGATATATTTCTGGTTTTATAGTTTCTGCTTTAAAAGATATTTCGTATGTTAATATGCCGTTTTTAAAATAATCAATATTCATGATTTCATAATTTCTTTCATGAATATTCATGGGGAAAAGGTTTAAACAGTGATTGGCTATTCCTCTCTGATAACTCAGCGTCGTTAAGGTTAACGGTATTGCATCATAGGCTATTTTTAGATCCAACCTCGTTGAATAAATCTACCGAAAAGGAGCATTAACTAGAGAAAAAGGAACATTTTAGGATTTTGTAGTTTGAAACCATTGTGAAAAATATAGCATTTGCTCCCTCTATTTATCACAATGATTTCAACAGGTGACTTTTACAGAGGTGCAGAAAGGCGTATTTATGGAGGAAAGGGTTAAATTCTGGTACAAATGAGATGTAATATTAGAAACAGTTATTAATTCAATATTTCGATTTATATTACTTGTGGTGGTAAACCGAGACGATTCTAAAGAGTAATCACGGTATAGGGTTTGGTGGAGAAATCAAAGAGTTATTCTTGAAAATGTTTACATTTACGCCTATTAGCTGGACCTCTGCTATGAAAAAAATAATTAATTGCGATATCCAGTTAAACATTAATCATTTACTCCAGATTGACGCCTTTCTACGCCTCTGTAATTGTCACTTCTTGAAAACCATTGTGACAAATAAAGCATTTGCTCCATAGGAGCAAATGCTCTATTTATCACAATTGTTTCAATACAACACAATTCTAACGTATTACTTTTCTCTAGTACATGCTCCTTTTTGGTAGATCTATTCAAAGAGGTTGGGTTAATAGTGTATTGGAACTTTCAAGCATTTCAAAATATGCCTCTATGACAGTTGTAAAACCGTTTTCCAAACGATAAACGTCTTGTACCCTGATGAGACCAGGGGTGTGTTTTATTTCTTAAATAATGATTTTGATTATAGACACAATCTTAATCACAATTGCTATGGTATTAAAACAATTTGATATGACATGTTGTAAACAAAAACTAAAACTACAAATAAAATAATAATAATAAAAAAAATAGATCTAATAAAATTAAATAAAGATATGTTGGGAACATATTTTACTTCTAGAGCAAATAGAAATGTAACTGTTACTTCAACTGTTACCTTCCATAACCTTTCTGAGAATGGTTTTAAGTTGTGTCTCCTCTGCTGTTAGTGTAAGTTCCGCCATTTTGATTATGATTAGATTTTAATCGAGGTCATAGCTTGATTAGTCTGATTAGAGAACATGTTTGTAATTCGATAAAAAAAACCGACCGAATCACAATCATGAGCTGTAATCCTGATTCAGATCTGCGATAATAAAACACACCCCTGGACTCCAGAACGTTTACAAGATTGCGATTAGTTGATAAGTTGATGCTCTTCCGCCACAAAAGCGAGTTCGTCTGCAAATGTAATCGTCTACTGAAAATTTTATATTTGATTTTTCTTCAATTTCTGTTTAAACTGAGTGTCAAAAAGATTGAATCATGATGAGATAGACAGTTACTCGGTGTTTTATCTAGATCCAAACTGTTCGCAAAGGTTAATAACGATTCAATTATGCTGACAAAAGTGTTACCATTTCCTTCGTATAAACGATTTTTCGCGGATTTGCAAAGAGAGCCGTCTGATCAGGGCCTGTTGTCTTTGCTAATGAAATTTGATTGGTATGTTTCTCTAGTTTCTAAAATGGCTACAATGTTTCACCTTCCATATTTCATTATAAATATTTTGTCCATGATTATTCAGTAGGCATTGAAAGTTGGACTAAATAGAGATAAAGGGAATGTGTTAATGACAAACATATAATCACAGATTCATTTTAAATGAATGATATCATGACGTTAGTTATCAGAGAACAAAGGTTTATACCGCTACTCTCATCTGTTTACTAACAAGAGGAAGTATGTTTTTTTCCTGACAGCACGGATAAAAATCATTTGATTAATGAATGTGCCACCAGTCTTGATGTGTTTGCAATGTAATCTATTGTTATATCTGGATCACCATCAGTAATTAAAGGTTATGTGTCATTGACCTGATAAACCTTCACATGTAAGTAGAACCTGTCTTAAGCAAACCATCAAAAAGAGATATAATTACATGTATGGACATGTGAGGTAGATGGTAGCTTAATGCAGGTCAAAAATAATACAGAAAGCTCCTTTAGGAGCTTTCTGTATTACTTTTCCCTGCATTAAGCAGCCACCTGCTTTTTAAGACTCATATGGTCAATAAATAAATGGTCGCTTAAGACAGGTTCTGCTGTACTAAAAAATCCGCACGTTAACTCCTATCAAACATTATAGACCCAGATAAAAATGTTGCCGCAGTCGTTTGTCTCATCAAGGTGTATTTTGTATATAGATTTGATTCCATGATTCTGTTTCTGATTCATTTATGAGGTAGGCTGTTGACCTTGTTCAGTAAAATCAAGCAATATGCTTACAGTAGATTCTGTCTTAAGCGGCCCTCCATAAGAGATCTAATCATGGATCTGTATGGCAGGTAGTTTAATGCAGGTCGAAGGTAATGCAGAAAGTTCATATAGGAGGAAGTGTCTGTGTTAGTTTTGACCTGCATTAAGCAGCCCCTTTCTTTTTCACACTCCAATTATCAATAATTGAATGATCGCTTAAAACAGGCTCTACTGTATATCAATGATAGGATTAGCCACTAGTTCAGCATTTGATCCTCACACAGTAGGCCCGGTCTTAAGCGATCATCAAAAAGAGGTATGTTTATAGGCCTGTAAGGCAGGTGGTTGCTTTATACAGGTCATCAGTAATAGAGAAAGCTCTCACAGGAGCTTTCTCTATTACTTTTGCCTGTGTTAATCAACCACCTACCTGCCTTTTAAGACTTCTGTGTCCAATTAATATAAGGTCGCTTAAGACAGGTTCTACTGTATCTAAAACCTCTCTATAGCTATCACTAATTAGAAGTCTCATGTTTGGTCTTTCAGACAAGTGGTAGCTTGATGCTGGACGAAAGTTTGTGCAAAACGGCTCTCATTAAACTTCTGAAATACGTTAGTTCTGCAATAAGCAGTCATCTACTTTTAAAGGCAACTTTGTTTATTTGTAAATCAATGTTTGTTTGTTTATCAGTGTTGTTATATTTTCTGGTCCTTCGGGATCATTAGTTTTGATGGTATAAGTTGTGAAAATTGAATACTGCTTAAGTCGGTGCTAGGGGGCGTGAGTAGTATTGCACTTTTAATTACTTTTAATTACTACTCATGAACAGACTCGATAAAACCGAGTCTGCAATTTTCTCTTTTGGCATTGTTACGTTTGCTTTCGACGGATCACCCACTTTCAGAATATTTGTAGATAGGTCTGTAGTACTTGTAGTCTGTCCTTTGTCTTTTTAACGAGAACATGGTAACGAAACGTCTACATATGGATTTTATTATTGCTATTGTTGTTGTTATTATTATTATCACCTATTGGTATTATCGTGAAGTGAAACATTGGGAATACAAACTCTGCCACTCTAACAAATCTTCACAGCTAAAGATTTCTCCTCTATTTTAAAATTTAACAATTCTCACATCACTTTTCATTCGGTAAAAGCAAATTGGACAATATTGTTATTTTTCAGTGGCAGTCAGCATTGCATATCTATTGTAATCAAACCTAAAATATCAAGTTTTGAGCTTGAAATAAATCTTGTCTGAGATACTATTCATATTGGTTCAGACTGTAATCGATAATTTCATTAAAAGCATTTTAAAGTTCGAAATATCTAACTTATGAACGGGTATGTACATTCACAATTAATTGGTTGTGAAATAGGACAATACCATTCATTGAATACCATGTCAAACAAAGCTCGATTGACGTCTCATCCAATACAGGTATCACGACAGTTTACTCCAACACAAATATGTCGTATCCTACTTAACAAGACGCACCGCTCATATAAAAGCCCCTGTGTGTGTGTGTGTGTGTGTGAGAGAGAGAGAGAGAGAGAGAGAGAGAGAGAGAGACAGAGACAGAGAGAAGAGGGAGGGGCGGCTAACGATAAATAAACCAACTAAAACCCCCTTACAATAACCTTTAAATAAATGAAGCTGAACATGAAAAATTTGGAAGTTTTTTTCCCAAAATACAGGTGGCGATCAGTATTGTTTTCTTTAAAGCGTCACAGTGTTTCAGACCAAGACCACCCGTCAAATCAACATCCATTTAAGATCAACATCTTAAGACGCTATACCATGGTGGTCTTCAAATGCAATTAATTGCTTAATGCAGAAAATGTGTCTTCCAGAATTAGGGTACTACCTGCCATAAGCATCCAATTTGTTTTGAGGGGCCGCTGTAGAATGGTTGAATGGTTTTAGGATGGATGTCTTGTGTGCGTGCATGGGGACCTTGTGTGCGTTGCATGCGTGTCGTATATGTGTGCATGAATGACTTGTGTGCGTGTATGGATGTTTTGTATGTGTGCATTAGTGTGTTTAAGCGTTTCTTCTTAGCTAATACATTAGTGATATATATATATATATATAAATATATATATAAAAAGCAATGTTCCATTTACCTTTGATATATTGATGGAAATTGAAGCAATGTAAACGAGTAACTTGTCGCAAGAGATCTGACGTCAGTTTGGCTTCTAGAGGTATGTCCTTGTTGAGTTAAAAGCATCAGTAAATTTCATATCTAGCAATTAATATGTTCCTTCTTTATTATATTAATATCGAAGTATATCAGTTAAATCTCGTTAACTGGAGCCTTGGTAAAGAAGAATTGGGAACGTTTTAGGCAAGTGGCTGCTTAATGCATAGTGAAAGTAATTAAGAAAGCTCATAGAGGAGGCTTCATAATGCCTTTCACCCTGCATTAAGCTGCAACTTGTCTGAACGACCAGTAATAATACTTGTTTGAGAATTAGCGTGATTAAGAGTTCGAGTTGTCGAGGAGTCACTGTATATCAAAGTGTCTTATCGTGCTTCTTCAATCTAAGGACTGATTTATAATGTATCATCAAAGCACTTTAAGTAAGTGTTGTCTACGTTAAAGAATTGTCTACTTAATTTCTCAGAATCAATAATTCTTTCATTAATTTTCGTAAATTCAACCAAATTATTGAATAGTTTAAACACGCTGAGCAGTCTAGTGTCTATGTATTTCATCTTGATAGATTCCTTTCGCACAAGCGTACCATTTTCAACGCGCTAAGAGTTCATTATATTGAACGCAATCTACCGAGAAAGAATATTTAATGACTTTGGCATTTAGATTGCATCTTTATGACGTCATATATATTCCGAACATATTTGCAGTATGATCAGATTATGTTGATGTGTGGGTAATTTTCTTGTTAATCTGATAAGATTGATTGATGACAAAATAAGACACCTAATCACGATCATCCAACACTATTGTTTTATATTGAATAGGAAACTAAACTTGTTAAATTTGGACCAGGTCCCGGCCGGGATATAACACGTTTTGTTCATTCTCAAGCATCTGATTGGTCATATTCTGAGTTTGCTCAGAAGCTGACCAATAAGATTTTGGAGAATGATCAGAATTTTTATAACCTTGAACCATGTTTACCCTTAGCCACCTGTTGTAATCGAATCCACCATAAGTTCATAACCTATCTAAACACCTCTGGAACCAGATGG
Organism: Azorinus chamasolen; assembly: GCA_963576725.1. NCBI lineage: Eukaryota > Metazoa > Mollusca > Bivalvia > Cardiida > Solecurtidae > Azorinus > Azorinus chamasolen. The sequence goes on from OY755248.1 coordinate 1,968,187, forward strand.
AACACCGATGTGTCTCCTCTGGAGCCAGACTATTTGATACTCTGGTTGTGTTTTAAAATAAAATCAATATCAAAAATCCATTTTGAAAACTGATGCATACGACATCTTATGGCCAAAGGATTACTCAGGTTTAATGCTAAATAAGCCTATAGTCACATTTGAAGGGCAATGTAGAATTAACATCGATCTTATTGAATTAGGTTCATATCATGGTAATACTTCACAATTATTGCAGCTACATTCTCACGGCGACTGATTTATAACCTTTGAAATTATCACAGCTACACTCTCATCGCGACTCTATTGTAAAATACATACATTTTAATGTACACCTATTAATGTGCTGCGATGGGCTATGCATTTTACATGTACATCAACAATTGTGTTGCAACCTTTGAACTTATTTCAGCTACACACTCAGTGCGACTGTATTATAACATTTCTAATTATTGCAGCAACACTCTCATGTCGATCCTATTATAACATATGTAATTATTGCGGCTATACGATTATAGCCTTATGAATTAGTGTAGTTACACTCTCATGGCAAACTCTATTGTAACCTTTATAATTATTGCAGCTACGTTCTCATGGCGACTCTGGCATTTTGAAATGACTGCAGCTACACTCTCGTGGTGACTTTATTATAACGTTATGAATTATTGCAGCTACATTCTCATGGCTGGTGACTGTATCATAACCTTGCTGCAATGTATCAGCATATGTGCTGTAATGCGCCATGTATTTTACATGTTCACCAATTGCAGTGCTGTAACGGACCATGTATTTTACATGTTCACCAATTACAGTGCTGTAACATACCATGTATTTTACATGTTCACCAATTACAGTGCTGTAACGGACCATGTATTTTACATGTTCACCAATTACAGTGCTGTAACGGACCATGTATTTTACATGTTCACCAATTACAGTGCTGTAACGGACCATGTATTTTACATGTTCACCAATTACAGTGCTGTAACGGACCATGTATTTTACATGTTCACCAATTACAGTGCTGTAACGGACCATGTATTGTACATGTTCACCAATTACAGTGCTGTAACATACCATGTATTTTACATGTTCACCAATTACAGTGCTGTAACGGACCATGTATTTTACATGATCACACATTACAGTACTGTAATTGACTATGTTTCTACATGTACACCAATCACAGTGCTGCGATGGACCATGCATTTTACATGTATATCAATCACTGTGCTGTAATGATCCATGTATATTTACATGTTCATGTACATTGTTATTTTGTTATGACATGTCACCAGCCACAGTGCTGTAATGCTCCATGCATGTTACATTTACACTAACCACTGTAGTGCAATGGGTCCTGTATGTCACATGTACACCAATCACTGTGGTGCAATGCGCCATGTATTTTACATATACACCAATCACAGTGCTGCGTGCATTGTACACACTTTGACTCTGTTGACACCACATAATTTAAGTTTGTAAACATTGTTGTCTGCTTGGAGTTTCAGTGTGGCCTTTACTTTAATGTCTTCTTTACATGTTTGCAAATGAAACGACATTTTCACCCATTGCAACAAGTCCCATGAGTTGCTTCCGGTTGCTTTCATAGTATTTCTTATTAAACCCATTCAAATATGTCTTCTTTAACTCTTACTATTTTCTTTTTATTTTGAGGACAATTTTACAAGAATTATTTTGTGGATGTAACAAGTCGTTAACAATTTGCGAAACAAACAAGTCAACGGATATATCCATATTGACATAGGTGTAAATAGTGCAGACCCAGATGAGACAGCTCCTGCAGGAGCTGTCTCATCTGGGTCTGCACTATTTACAGGTAGGTGATTCAAAAACTAAAACAATTCCTATCAGTCGTGTTCTGATTTGTATTGCAAACAGCTTGATCTATATGGCATTACATATACAAACAGATTACATCCAAATGGGACACCGAGTCACTTGATGTCTGATGAGGATTCAAACTACAGTAAAACCTCTCTATAGCGACCACTAAATTGTGTTAACTAGTTGGTATTTAGGGCAGGTGTTACTCTTCAATTCAGTATTGACTGACCGAAGCTCTAGTTCAGTGTCATGTGAAAACTACTAACCGAGTGTCAGACAGTTTGGGTCTGGATGAGATGGCAAATTAATAGGACTATCGTCTAGATCCAAGCTGTATGCATTATCTAGTTATGCTGTGTTTGACATGATAAATGTTAGGACAAAGGTAACATACATTTTATCAAAGCATAACTTAACCCTTTCCTTCATGTAAACGCCTTTGTACATATTTGCAAATATGGTAGACTCAGATCAGACGCCCTAACAGGAGCCGCCTGATCAGGGTCTGCTCTGTTTGCTTATGGAAATTTAGAGACCTATGTATGCAGTTTCCACAACAATAAAATGAAATCCATTAACACTCAGTCATCTACACTCAATTACTTCGTATTTATAGAACGGTGGTAAACAAAACCAGTTGCTTCTATTCACATTAAAACTAGTTAAATGAACCTATGGAACAAATATCTTAGATCACGCGTGTATTTGTGAAATGCTTTTAGTGTGTTTCAAGTGTCACGAAACTAAGCCTAGATAAGATCAATGATGATGTTCTAATGAAGCATAATTAACCCTTTACTCTATGGATATTCATGACGGAAATACTTACGCCATGAATATTAATTAAAACTTATCTATATAATGGCAAATAAACAGAAGAATATTGGGACATGGCAGAAACTGTATAGTCATATCAATATTATTTCACAAGCAAACACGGTAGATCCTAATCAGACGGCTCTTACATGAGCTTTCTGATCTGGATCTACTCTGCTTGCAAAGCGCAGAGAGGCGTATTTGTAATGGAGTAACTGGTTAAAGCGTTACCCGATAGAGAAGCCTTCGAGCATGTAGCGCATTTGCAAACAGAGTAGGTCCAGGTCAATATTAATATTAATGTAAGAAATAATGACACTGGGGATATTTATTTTATTGATATTGCACATCTTATTTTAAAAATGTAAGGATATGTGATGTATGGCAGGTGAAAGCAAACGGTTGTAATGTTAATGAATATCATTTATTACCTACAACTTATAGATCTGGGTCTTTTCTGTTTGCAAATGCGTGAAAAGGCGTTTATATGAAGGAAAGGGTTAATTACAGTAAAACCCGGCTAATGCGACCATCTAAAAGAGGTATAATTCTGGGTGTTAGATGCAGGTGGTAGCTTAATGCAGGACAAAAGTTATACAGGAGCTTTTTGCATTACTTTTGTCCTGCATTTAGAAACCACCTGCTTATAATGACAACTATGTTTATTCATTAAGTGGTCGCATTAAAGGGGTTCTACTGTACATTGTTCAAAGGAAAACGACAAATACCTCTGCCAGACGTTCCCTAATTAAACCTTGCTACGACTACTGTTCTTAAATAAACGCTTCAAAGATCAATCATCAACGAGTAATAATGTATTTCCTGGTGTAGTCTGTGCTTAGGTCACACAAAGCATACAATCAGGCCTCCAATCACTCAGAAAATCTAATCACAAAAAAGTAAAACAAAAAAACCCTAATCATCTTAGATCTATATATTAAAGTGTATACATACTCCAATAACAAAAACAAGCATTATGTTTGTATTTTACTATATATTTATTATTAATTATATTATTTGTTCGCATTAACTTTTTGATTTTAATGATATATGATAATATCAGTAAAATACGATAAACAATATCAGTAATATATGATAAAAAATATCAGTAATATATGATAAACAATATCAGTAAAATACGATCAACAATAATAGTAAAATACGATAAAAATATCAGCAAAATACGATAAACAATATTAGTAAAATATGATAAACAATATCAGTAAAATAAGATGTGCAATATCAATAAATTATAATGATAAACATTATCACTAACATGTCATAAACAGTTGCACAAATTATTAATTGAATGCTATTCTAATCCCGCCACCCTATTTTCTAAAAGGAACAATTGAATTAAATTTCCGTTATGTTATTTTGATTTTGAATAAAATCACCCAACTAAAAATAATTTGATATCTAAATGTAATTACAGAATGGAAGTGTGGGTACAGTAACACTTCTCTAAACCGGAATTCTGGTAGATAAGAATTTAAATACTTTCAGGCAATTGTCCGCTTAATGCAGGCTGAATGTCATACAGATAAAGGTATTTTCTGCATGACTTCCACCCTGCATTAAGCTGCCACCTGTCTCCAAGATCGATATTTATACTAATTTTAACGTCCGGTTTAGAGGGGTTTTACTCTAATGCAGGAAGTTCCTACGAGGCGACATATACTCCTGTATAGATTAGCTACCATCTGCATTAACCACTTCCCTAATTACTATTTTATGCATGAATGTCTCGTGATCTAATGACTCCACATCTCAACCCCTAACTGTGATCTAATGCGCGACAATGCACAGCTACGAATTTGTTTTTTTCGATTTTAACACGACTTTTTAATAAAACATAGTTTTACCGGTGAATACGGCAAAACCGGAAGCGTTGGCAGTGGTTGTGCCATTTCTGCTGTTACATTTACTCTACACGACTTTCACCCATGATGTTGTACGAGTAAAGGGCCAACTCTCAACAGAAAACAGCAATTTTAAGTCATTAATGCTTCATCTTTCACATTACCATCCAATCCTCAGATTTACTACGTGTTAACATCATGTGATTTAAGGAATTTTATTAATAAATTTCGCGTGTGGGAAAATGGAACAGCTGATTTAAATGCCGCGCGTGGAGTTCATTATCACGGATTAAAACGCGTTTCTCCGTATTCTTTGTTTATATGCCTTAGATTCAGAGTCGTGTTAAAATTTCACATATTCATGTTTCCCTCATGTATCTGTTGATTAAAAGTACTATACAATATTGCTTCTCTTTTTCTTCTATCCTGCTTAAGATATGTTAGGCAGACATTTTGCGCTTGCATAAAACCTTGCTTGTTTCTTTTGAAATGCTTACTTTTCATACACATCCAGGCGATCATACTATGTAACTCAACATGCATTATAAAATCGCACAACTGTCACAGAGCAAATTAAAATAAAATAGTGACAACAGTATTTGTCTTATATCATCTGATTCATTCGTGATTAGTTCTGTTGGTGGTCTGTAGAGATCTGTAGCAAGAGACTAGACGACGATTAATATAAAAAATTGGTAAAACGGACCGATAACAAAGTCATGGGTATATAAACGACACAAGATTCGACTATATTATTTGGACTATTCAGTTTCGAGTCCTAGAGGATCCATCTACTCAAAATCTGCCCTGTTTGTCATTCAAAATCCTCTAACAAATAATAGTATTACCCGTTTATAGCGAGTACACTCTACACTAAAACAGTGATGGGCTGTTTCAGTCTGTTAATTCATCGTTTGCAAAAAGAATAGTTGTTTCGGTTTATGATTGACATGTATTTCACCAGCGCAGTGGACACCACTTAGTTCGTTTTCAAGCGTGACGTATATCAGCGTCTGTTCTTCCTTCGATGAAATAAAGTACCATTAACACACTCCCGCAAACTGACGCATTTGACGCCTCTGTAAAAGTCACCTTTTGCAACCACTGTGATAAATAGAGCATACATGTAGGAGCAAATGCTCTATTTACCGGTATCACAACAATTCACAAACTACACACATTCTAAAACAATCCTTTCTCCAGTAAATTTTCCTTTTCGGTAGATTTTTTCAAAGAGGTTGGATCTAAAAATAGCCTATGATGGAATGGGTTATGGATGGAACTCTTAGATCCTTTACATGTAATAAATATCCTAAATTTAGAACAGACAAATATAGAGTGTTTACCGGTTTTCTCTTTACCCGATTGATGTACACATGGAGGATATGCAGTATTTATGTCGATTCCAGGTTGCACTTCAATTCCTCTGTCCAAGGGTTTGCCTGATCAATTATTAAAATATTCGGTGGCCATGTTATTGCCAATTCATTTTGAATGATACAGTACAATCTCGATTATTCGAACATTAAAATACGAATCATTATCAATTTTTAAGACAGGTGGCAGCTTAATGCATGGAGAAAGTCATGCAGAAAGCTCCTAGAAGCTTTCTGCATGACTTTCACCATGTATTAAGCAGCCACCTGCCTAAAAGAGTCTAAATTCTTCTAAACAGAAACTTCGGATAATCGAGATTTTACTGTATATGATCACGGACGATACACAGCTGCAATTGCGTGACAATAGTAAACCACGCAATTTCATACCATATGTAAATAAATGACATCATACCGGTGTAAATATAGTTGAACTTCGATATCTTAAACTTCAAGGGACCATACAAATTACAGATACAGAGGTTCCAGTTATCCGATTTCTAAGAATTAAGCTGTCGTATAAAATTTATGTTTCTAGATATGCGTAGTGATACAATTTCGAAGAATTTTGTATTGTAAATTTTGGAAGAATAGAACGTTTAATTCGAATAATCCGGCATCGAGTTATCCGAGTTCGAAATATCGAGGTTCAACTGTACGTACATCTAAATTTCGGTAAAACCCTCATCACATCGCCAACCTAATTTTGGAGGCGGATTTTCGCAAGAACAACAATTATTTGAACCTCTCTCTGGGAAAACGGCCGTTTAATTACAAACAGTGAAGATTCAGAACAGACAACGTACATATGATCAACTTTCTTATCAAGTTGAAGAAAGTGTAGATAACACATTACAGAATCTGATGAGTGGCAAACAGTGCATAATGTGACCAGAGCCTGCGTTTCCAAAGGCTTGTCTGATCCAACACTGTTTGCATTGCAATGATATCCCCTTTTCCAAGAGAGCGACTCAATTTGAAATATAGCAAAACTCGATACTACGAACACTCAAATACGTTCAATTATTGATCTTTAGTACATGTGGCAGCTTAATGCAGGGTGAAAGTCATGTTGAAAACTCATCGACGAGCTTTCAGTAAGCTTAATGCAGGGTGCAAGTCATGTAGGAAGCTCTCCAGGAGCTTTCTGTATGACGTTCACCCTGCATTAAGCAGCCATCTGCCTACAGACATGAATTCTTCATTACTAAACTGTCGTAGTACCAAGCTTTTACTGTAGAGTAACTCCCATGTAATTGAGACGATCAAATTAGTATCAATATCGGTCTTTAAGTTAGGTGGCAGCTTAAGGCAGGATGAAAGTCATCCAGAATTCTCCAAAAGGAGCTTTCTGTATGACTTTCACCCTACACCAAGCAGCCACCTGCAAAACAAGACATAAACTCTTTTTTATTCAATTGTTTTTAGTATTTTTAATCCGTACAATGCTAAAATTATCTGTAAAACCCAGCTGACAATTGTGCTTAATTTCGATTCTTCTGAGAGACCAGTTTGTCAAACAATGTGGGTCCTAATTAGATGCCGAGTTACTCGGTGTCTTATCTGATTCACTATTGTTTGCATTGGTAATGACAGATGTTGCATTGGCAGCGAAAGAGGTAAACCCGTAAACGACCCTAAAGACGCCGTTTTAGTAGTTGTTGTAGATAAATTGCATTGCACGCTGTTTTGTGGTCCATTATATCAAAGTCACTTTCGACTTTAACACTTTTGATTCTTCAATAATTTGCATCTATATAATATAAGACCTTTGCAAACAGTATTGACCCATATCGTAGCGTTCCCAAGGGGGCCCCTTTATTGACCCATATCGTAGCGTTCCCAAGGGGGTCCCTTTATTGACCCATATCGTAGCGTTCCCAAGGGGGCCTCTTTATTGACCCATATCGTAGCGTTCCCAAGGGGGTCCCTTTATTGACCCATATCGTAGCGTTCCCAAGGGGGTCCCTTTATTGACCCATACCGTAGCGTTCCCAAGGGGGGTCCCTTTGATATGGGTCTGCACTGTTTGTCATATAAATCATTTCTTCAGTGATGTTTGGTTAATTAATATTCAGAAAAGGAGGAGCTAGTTTTAATTAATCATTAGTTTAAGGGAGCAGCTGTTGAAAATAAACAGTTTGTAAGTAACCAGAGACCAATGCTAGCACTAAGTTACCGAAAACGAAATGTAGTTAGATGCAAAATATGTGCTTATTGTTTAACCCTTTCCCTTATGTAAGCGCATCTTGAAGCATCTACAGAGTAGACCAAGATCAGGCGGCTCCCATTCACCCATTCAACCGTCAATGTCTGCCAGCCAAACGCATCCATATCCACCTATTCAACCGTCCATGGCGTCTAAAAGGATTTGTGCTTAACTAGTTTTTTTCTCTTCACGAAATGCAGAATAATGGTTTCTTGCATTGTTTCTCTAAACATGTAGACACACGCAAGACGTGCATTTTATCAGGAAAATGCAAAATGTGACTTTCAAGATGCATTTATAAAACAAATCGCTATGCAACAACATTCATGAAAAACTTTGTAGCCCATCCCCTCATTTCGCCTCCACATATTGTCATCTGCTAAAACTTTCATTGATAAGTTTTACTTACCTTTCTTTTCGAGAAACGTAATGAACATACAACAGTTTGAATCCTGAATTAGACGCCGAGTTACATATGTTATCATACATTCGCCATTGGCAACGAAATAGATAAAAAGTAATTCACCAGTCACTTCAAAACTTCCCGTTACATAGCAATTCCACATTCATTTTCGTTCCCCTGATAAACGGTATCCGCCAAGAGGAAACAAATCAAGTTTCCTGTAAATACCCCACAGCGCAATCATCTGTGGCGAGTTAAGAAAAGGAGACATTTAGAATTGCGTAGTTTTGAAACCAATGTGATAAATAGAGCAATCGCTCCTATGGAGCATATGCTATATTTATCACAATGGTTTCAAAAATGAGTTTTACAGAGGCACAAAAAGGCGTCAGTAGGAGAAAATGGGTTAAATATCTTTTCTCCATAAGTTGAACTCCTTCACTGCCGTATACTGTCTGCAAAATGTATCTGTTTCAACGTAGTTAAGTTTCATCAAAAGTGTTAATAGAAATATAAACACAGTATAAAATGGTTAAAGCATGCATCAGTTTGGATCAATCAAGTGCAGTAGAACCTGTTCTAAGCGACTTTTTATTAATTGGACACATGTACATGTATCTAACAAACAGGCGTTTACTTAATACAGGGCAAAAGTAATGCAGAAAGCTCCTATAGAAACGTTCTGCATTACTTTTGACCTGTATTAAGCTACTTCATGCCTTACAGGCCCACATATAGACCTCTTTTTGATGGTTGCATAATACGGTCTCTACTGTATCTCGGAATCTCAACATTTCCAAATCCTGATATCACATGTTCGCTATTGGTGGCACGTACGGCGGGTTGGTTTTATTTAATAAAATACAGAACACATGATTTATTTATATAGGAAACTGTAACAACAGGTGGTTGTTCAATGCAAAAGTGATACAGTTATTTCCTATAGGGGGTTAATGTATCACTGTTGTCCATAAAGCTACTACCTGTTTTAAAAATCAAGAATAAGATTTCTTTTGAGTGGCTGTATTAGTGACGTATTATTAGTTTCAGGTACACTCGGAAACAAATCTCATACAATTCATGAATAAACCGGTAAGTTTGTAACACACACATGGTGATTTGCCACGACGAAGCCAGACTTTACAATCTCACATCTTTATGTCGGAACAATTTCAAGATTTTATGTTTTATAATGCATTTTGTACTTGCTTCTCAATCGTACATTAAACTAGCCTTCCATGTACTGTCTTAATGTTGCAGGTAGTTCGCCAGATGTCGTTCGTATTGTCTACAATGGGATTAACGTAGAAATCCAAGAAGTGATTCGACTGGCACTGAGCGTGTCACTACAGCCCTTTATTAGTTGTATGCAATGAACTTATTTTTTATACAACAGCTTAATACTATTTCAATTTTCTATTTTTAAATCGTTAATTGAGGGACTAATTGGAATGGCTTATTGTACTCCATTGAATTGAGATCTACACCTGTAGCAAGGTAGATCGGATCACAGAGTGAACTTTGCTATACTGCTACATGTACTCTTAACCCTTACAACGCTGGGGTTTCGAAAAAGAGTATTCCCAATTCAAACAGATCAAGCTTATGGTGAATATTTAGGGATTGTTCGAACGAAATGTGTAACATGATGAACAGTGCAGACCCTAGTGAGGATCCCTCTCATCTGGGTCTACACTGTTTGCAAAGGATATTAATGACTCGTATCCGATACTGTAATGGTTAATATATCCTGTAGTACCGGTGGTGACATGTGTTGTATGGAAGATAAGACTGTCTACATAGGAAGGAGCATTGAGAATATACGACATTAGACTAGGTTATATATTAAAGTCCCATTAATGCGACCACATAATTCATTAGCATTGGCGTCTGTAACACCAGGTGGTTGCTTAATGAAGAGCAAAGTTAATGCAATACGTTACACCTGTTTTAGATTTTCCAGATTTATACAGTAAAGCCCCGTTAATGCGACCACCGAAAAGAGGTATAATTCTGGGTGCATGTGGTAGCTTAATACAGTACAAAACAATGCAGAAAGCTCATCTAAGCATTAAGCAACCACCTAATTATAAAGACACCCATGTCGACTCATTAAGTGGTCGCATTAGCAGGGTTCTACTGTACGTCTTTTGAGCGGTCATAATAAGCGAGACCTTATTGTGTATTATACTGGTGTCATCAGAAAGTGGTTTCCCAAATGTTTGTAAACAATGTAAACCATTATCAACCACAATCGTGACACTCGATAAAGATACATGTAGGTAATGTTCGCAGCTGGAGTAGTGAGCAGCTCTGATGGAGTCGAAAAACGCAAACCCTTGATCTGCATTGTTATTGTAACTCCTGACTACACTCGTTCTATGTTCACAATTTTAGACTTGCCTCAAACTCAATACATAAGCTCTTTATAGTGTTAACAATGTTATCACAACCGCTGCATGTCATTGAACGTAAACAGTATTTTACCATTCGTTACAAATGTAACATTAGAAAAATAAATTATGACTGTATTGTAAAATCCCAAGCTGAGAAGATCTGTGATAGTTTGGCTGATTTACAACAGCTCTCGGCTAGATATATTCTCACTGGTGAAAATTTTAAAAGGCACATACACACGCAGTCTTATAATGAAGACCGTAAATTGAAAAAAATAATTTCAATACTATGCAGTCATTTCCTTCATTTCCTTTCCCGATACAATATACCTCTATGACGTCATTTGCATTTACAACAACAGCGAACAAATCGCTAAGTAATCAGAAAGAAATTAACAACATGACATTTTCACGGTCTACTTTGTTGTTTATATGGTAAATGTTTTTATGTCATGTTGTGTGTTTCATCACGTTTTGTCTTGTAATTGTGCTGTTTTGTGCTTGATGACGTGCTCTTTTGTGGACAGCGCTCCCTATATGATTGCCTTTCCATTTTTATTTATAACCGTTACGCGAACCACCTGCAGTGTGCGGACATCAATTTCTTTCAGCAACGACAGTGACCTACGGATGAAACAGTCATCACTTCATATAATAGACAGGCTTGATAAAACACCGAGAGAGGAGTTACAAAGAACCAATACCCTATCTAACCATTCCGAAAATAGGTAAATATGTATATACAATAGAGCCCCTCTAATGCGACCACTTAATGAATCGACATGGGTGTCTTTATAAGCAGGTGGTTGCTTAATGCAGGGCAAAAGTAATGCAGAAAGCTCCTAGCGGAGCTTTCTGCATTGCTTTTATCCTGCTTTAAGCTACCACCTGCATCTAGCACCCGTAATTATACCTCTTTTATGTGGTCGCATTAGCGGGGTTTACTGTATGTAATGCAAACCGAGAGGCATAATAAGAAATTATATGATGTAAATGACGTAAGCAATGTTACAGTTAAATCTCTCTAAACCGAACGTTCAAATGAGTATAAATACCGGTCTATAAGACAAGTGGCAACTTAACTTAATGCATGGTGCATAGCTTGGAAGCTTTCAGTATGAATTTCACTGCATTAAGCAGCCACCTGCCTAAAACAACCCTAAATTCGTTTTTATTGAAATTTTGCTTTAGGGAAATTTTATTGTATATTGAACCACTTAGCGAGGATGTTTGGCTCTAACATTAAATGTTGCAAAGCTGGACAGAGAAACTATTAAAGCTTTCGGCGCCAAATTTCTAATTGTCGTCTATACAATCCAAGTTTGTTAAATCATTCAGTAAAATAAGGAAATGAGATAAATAAATGCAAATTTCAAAGGAATAGAAATAGAGATTGAGACAAATAGTGAAGTCCCTGATCAGTCACCGCCTTGAAAAGGCGGCGTCTGATCTGAGACTGCACTATTTGTCGTGGTGCATTTGTGCGACGGTGAAAGGGTTAATAGTATGTCCAAGCTGGATTATTATAGAAAGTTTAAGAAAATGCATGAGTTTTAACAGTATCTTGACAAAATAAAGAATGATTCTTTAAGAAAGCAAATTTCTCGATTTCGACTGAGTTCTGATTGTCTTGAAATAGAAGTTAGTACATGTAGGTACAATGGTATTGATAGGGATATACGTTTATGTAAACTTATCATTTTATTATGTGTTGTCCGAAATAAAAGCAACTGCGCTCTGAGTATTTGGGTAGCATGACATGGCCTTCGGTGAATAAATTCGCCTCAGTTATGTCATCAACAAACACTAAAACTATGATTAACCTTGCGAAGTGTATAAAAGAAGTCTTTAAAATTCGTTGTAATGCTCTACAGATTTAAATTGTTTTGCCAATACAATATAGAGAATACAATATGTTATTTGCTTACACTACATTTACATGTATCTGTAATGTATTATTGTATTGCATGCCTTGCCCGTACCCATGTGTATTGTGTATAGTCAAAGGCAATATATTTTGCCGATTTACAAATAAAGTTGATTTAAACGTATAAACTGCATCCCGAGCATTGTGCAAAACTGTATCCACTTACCTAAACGTTCAGACGTCTTTTTCTGTTGTTCTTCTAACCGTTGTTCATGGATCATGCCTCTGGTCTGGGTCAGAACTTGGAATGGGTCAGGACATGGAACTGGGCTGGTATTGAGAAGTGGAGATGGACTTTAGATTGTATTTGGACTGGGGACTGGATCAGTTTAGTAGGCACAGTATTATATTCTCTATTTGCAAGGATATCAATCTGTGCATCAAACACTGTTGCCAGAATGTTTCAGTCAATGAGTCCGACGGCAAGTTTCAATCGGGTAAACGAAGTCTAAAAGGAATTTGACAATTCCATTGCGATGGAGCTCTTCCGTCTGAAGAGCGTATCTCTGCTTCTGCAGTCATATGTTCCTGTCAAGATGAAGGGGTATAGTTTCTCCCTTCTTTAAAAAGGATGTAAACTGACCTCCCAGAGTTCTAACCCCACATCTTAACTCCGGTTGGATTTAAGTTGAACTGAATACACTTGATGCATTGTTCTATACTGTGGTTCGGAGATAATTTGCGAAGCCTTTCAGCAGGGACACAGTTTAAAGGCAGAGGTACTTGTTTTGGATCAATTCTCGCATCTAAATCTTTACATCCGTATGTAAGGATCTGATTTCGTTCAAACAATGAAGGGCAATCGTGCCCTTTTATTAGATAACTTCTGTTTGCATTTCAATATATATGCCTAATACTCAAACTTCTAACTTGATCCTTGTTTTCCTCTATTGTAAATATCGTTGTCCTTCTGACAACTTTCCCGGCATGCTCATCTGCAATATAGTGCATGTGAGCTATCAAATTATTGTCATATATTTACCCACTGTTATCAGCAACACAAATGGTAGAGTGTAGTCAGTAAACCAGACTGTGAAGGTCCATACATTCCCCTATTAATATCAAAATAGATATATACATGTAGATGTATTTAAAACAATAATACCCGGTCCAAATCAGTTTGAATTTGTAACGAGCATACGCCAAGCAGTCAGAGTAGTTGTCTGCTTTTCATAAAATTATAGCTGACTTGGCTGACTTTCAGTCATTGTCGCAAACCATGATTGAGCATTTCAATCGTAACTAGTTTTTCATTTGCACTTTTGATGTGAAAATGTTTTGACAGTCGTATAGGGAAATCAATATTCTTCACATTGAAATGTAATTATTATAAACACGTCAATGCATCTGAAATTAGTGCTGAACAGAGGAAACAAATTGCATTCCAATAACAACGTTTCCCAAACGGAAACATTTTTATTTGCAACTCGGATGCGATATAATTAAATTAATGTAATATAATTTATTATTATAAAATATATTTCACTCAGTAGACTATAAAACGCAATGTCTCACAGACATGACTTGAAGTAATTGATATCGGTTAATAGACTTACAGTCAATCTTTTGCCTGATACAAAAACGATTACTGCTTTAACCATTTCCCTCATATAAACGCATTTTCACGCATTTGCAAACAGAGTAGACCGAGATCAGGATCTGCTCTGTTTGCTAATTGTAATTGGAAAGATCTGTTTCTTTACTTTCCAAACTGGCTACCTTCCACCTTCCGTATTTCATTATAACTATTTTGTCTGCGAATATTCAGTAGGTATTGAAATTAAGCACTGTTAGTCTGCAATAATGACATCTTATGAAATATTGAAGTTTACTTATATTCGCAGATAAGGTCTGACAGTAGGAGATCCTTCGAAAGCAAAAGCAGCAATGCAACATGAGAAAATTGCAGACTCTGTTTTATTGAGTCTGTTCATGAGCAGTTATGAAAAGTGCAACACTACCCACGCTATTGTTGGAGCCGTCTGACCAGTCTACTCTGAAATAATATACGAGTAGATATAACTCTACAATTGCTGCTATTACCAAATCTTCCTGTGTTCATATTCCATTACATGTACTAAAATGTTGATGACGTCATTATTGCATACATGGTTATTCAAGCGGTAAAAGGTTTAATAATATAGAAATACCATTTTCTTTACATTTTTCCATTGTGGACATTTATTTAGGAACACTTTTTTAGGTTTAACGTTATTCTAAAGTGGGCATTTATGCGGAAATACTGTTATGTTTAACATTGTTCTAATGTGGTTATTTATGTGGGAATACTGTTATGCTTAACATTGTTCTAATGTGGTTATTTATGTGGGAATACTGTTATCTTTAACATTGTTTTAATGTGGTTATTTATGTGGGAATTGGTTATATACTTCCCTCTTCGGCTATTAGTAACATTTTTCATAATGGACCTAAAATCGTTTTGTCTCCTTTAAAGCAATCTATCATTCGTTATAGTAAAGTCCATCTAAATTCACATTATTTGAACAAAAGACATAGGGTGTATCCAATAATTACTAAGTGCAATAGTAAGAGGTGTATGTGTTGCAATTTCATTTCTACTAGATCAACAATTAAATCTCTTGTTAATGGTAGAGTGTTTAGTGTGAAGATTAATTCTGATTTAGACTGAAACTCATCTAATATTATATATGTTCTTACATGAAATGCGCCACGCTGTGGCATTCAATATGTAGGTCAGACAGGACGTTTTTTAAAAACTAGGTTTCGTGAACACAGTTACCATTGCCGGATCAAAAAAGTACGCAATTTTCTTTACCAGCATTTTCGTCATACAGGACATTCTTTCAAATATGTTTCGGTTCAACCAGTAGAACAAATTTATTATGATTCTAAAACTACTGGTAGTTTAAAATCTAAAGCTCGTTTTAACACAGAGCTAGACTGGATAAAGAAATTACAAACACCTTTTCCTTTAGGCCTTAATGATAACATTTTCCAAAGCGGCAACATTTCTAAAGATCCAAGTATCGATATTTTCTCTATATTTTCTATTCGAAAACGTAAAAGTAGATCACATGGCAGACGTAGAAATGGTAATATTAAGCGTAAATTACGTCGTAATATGTCTATTCATGATTTACATACCATTCTAAAACAAAATGGTAAACATTCTATGTTATCTTGTTTATCGTCTTTACCCTTTTCCTGTCTTAAGTCAATAGACGAAGAGGCTGATAAAATCTATATGCGTACAGATCCGTTAATTAATACTGCCTCACTTATACAAAGTTACACACAGCATGTTCTTCGTCCACGTATTGATAAAGAATCTGAACATAAAAGACATTTTCTGAAACTTCAGTTCCTAAATAAAGGTATCGATTTTATTGATATTCAAAGTATATTTCGTGATAAGAATGTAATCGATGCTATTCCCAAATATTTCATCAACTCTGAATCACCTATCATCTGTTATAAATATAATAAACCTATTAGAAATGTTATTTTTAACTACAATAAAATTGTCTCTGACTTAAATATTGATGTTAATACCCCTATTTCTTGAGATTGTAGCATTTCTAGCTTTTGCTATAAACCAGTTGGTCATGTCATTACTGGTAATTTTGATATCATTAAGGATAAACGTCTCAGGACCCTCCTAACTAAAGGACCTAAATATAGATTACCTTCCCTTATTGATTTTGACGCTTGTCGAACTCATATTGCGGAAGCTATTCAAGAATTCTGCATCAAATGGTGTCGACGAGAACATGCTGATGTTAATGCCCTTTCGGATTGGAAGAAATGTATTTTCGATATTATTGATACGCGAATAACTTTTTACAAATCAAATTACCATCTTTTACCACCTCGACCTAGAGTTACATTTCGCTACTTGAAGAAAAACATTTCTAATTTTCATTCAGATTATGTTCTTGTTCCTGCTGACAAGGCATCAAACAATGTAATCATTATTTGAAGATTGTATTATGTTGATGTTTTAAAGAAGGAGCTAACTGATTCAAAAACTTATATAACAGTTCAAACACCTGAAAAAGATATAGTCTCGGAACATGTAAAAATGTGCATTAATTTTAAGTCTGGTCCTAACATAAAACAACATAAACTTTCTACTTTGTACTGGATTCCGAAACTACATAAAAACCCTTACAAGGCGCGTTTTATTGCCAACTCTAGCTGTTGGACCACTACTAAATTATCTATACTTTTGACGTCCTGTCTTACTACGATCAAAGAACATGTTAAACGCTACTGTGATAAAATATATGAAAATTCTGGTATTAATGTTTTTTGGTCCATAAAAAATTCAAATGATGTTTTAACAAAACTTGAAAATGAACAGTATAACATTTCTTTACTGAGCTCTTATGATTTCTCTACACTCTATACTACTCTACCTCACCATCTTATAAAGGATAAACTTATTAAATTAATAGAAAAAATCTTTGGCAGAGAAAACAAAATGTTCATTGCTTGTAATGTTCAACGTTCATTCTTTTCGAATTCAGAAGTTGAACATTACACAATGTGGACTTGCCTTGATGTTTGTAGATCTCTTACCTTTATTTTAGATAATGTATTTGTGCGTTATGGGGATACCATATATCGTCAAGTTGTTGGTATACCCATGGGTACAAATTGTGCCCCTCTTGTTGCAGATTTGTTTTTGTATTGCTACGAGAGGGATTTTATGCTTAGCTTAAAACCTGATACACAGACCGATATTGTTAATTCTTTTAATAAAGCTTCAAGGTATTTAGACGATATTTTGAATTTAGATAATCCTTATTTTGATGCTATGGTTTCTTCAATTTACCCAAAAGAACTGTCTTTAAACAAAGCTAATCAATCTGACATTAATGCTTCATTTTTAGATTTGAATCTTTCAATTACAAATGATAAAGTTTCGTCCAAAGTATACGATAAAAGAGAAGATTTTAATTTTAAAATTGTTAATTATCCTTTTCTAGATGGGGATGTGCCACGTTCTACATCTTATGGGGTTTATATTTCTCAACTTAATAGGTTTGCCCGAGCCTGTTCTTTGCTTGAAGATTTTAACAGACGTAATTTAGTTATAACTGATAAACTTCTTAAACAAGGTTACAGATATCACAAACTTCGGAAAACGTTTTCTAAATTTTATTATCGAAATTTACCTCTCATTAGTAAATATAATTGCAATCTACGGACGTTACTGCGACAAGGCATTTCTCAACCAGAATTTTATGGGGATGTTATCTACAAACTTAGGAAAATTCGGGGTCATATCTATTTTCATGATTTGTTTATAAAACGCATTAAAACATTTAAAAAGAAAGGTTATGATCCTATTATATTGCAACGCACTGCATGTTTGGTTATCGACCCTTTTACAGTCGGTAGCTACGCTTTCCTCTTTGCTTGCGCGATGACAGGCCGAGGGTAGTACTCTATGATGGTATACTCTTAAACTTGGATACAGGATGATCTTACCAGACTCATGTATTACTTTTTCCCTGTCGTGCCCTTAACGGCCTACCTGCAGGTGCTCTGACTTCAGCAAAGTCATTGAGTACATATTTGACGGATTGTCACAGTTATTATGCTATGTTTTACATGTTGTCCTGTGTTCACCGTCGTCTATGTTGTGGGTAAGTCCAGCGGGTATACCTTTATTTACAATATTTGTAAAGCTAGGGTGACTTTGAGAGAAGTGTGAGGTTAGGACGTCCGTAAACCGGTTTAAACCCCCAGTGGTGTTTTTGCTACTGATCGTGCCAAGGCGGTACTCTCTTTGTCACCCTTCCTTTTGTTTGCCTTGCGTCTTTGTGCTTGTGATTTGTTCATGTGTGGAACGTTTGTCCCTGGTTCTTGTGTGTCTTTTCGTGTTTTCTGTGTTCATTTCGTGTGTGTGTGTGCGTTTTTGTCCCTGGTTCTTGTGTGTATTTTGGTGTTTTCTGTGTTCATTTCGTGTGTGTGTGTGTGTGCGTTTGGGTGTGTGGTTGTGTGTGTGTGTGTCATGCTGTCTATCGGTGTTTTGGTGGTGGTTGCGTCTTGCATGTGGTTTTGCCTGCTTGACTTTACTACTTTTCCATTAACATTGTTCTAATGTGTTTATTTATGCGGGAATACTGTTATATTTGACAATGCTCTAATGTTGTTATTTATGTGGGAATACTGTTATGTTCAACATTGTTCTAACGTGGTTATTTATGTGGGAGTACTGTTATATGTTTAACATTGTTCTAATGTGGTTATTTATGTTGGAATACTGTTATATGTTTAACATTGTTCTAATGTGGTTATTTATGTTGGAATAATGTTATGTTTAACATTGTTCTAATGTGGTTATTTATGTTGGAATACTGTTATATGTTTAACATTGTTCTAATGTGGTTATTTATGTTGGAATACTGTTATATGTTTAACATTGTTCTAACGTGGTTATTTATGTTGGAATACTGTTATGTTTAACATTGTTCTAATGTGGTTATTTATGTTGGAATACCGTTATATGTTTAACATTGTTCTAATGTGGTTATTTATGTTGGACTATTGTTATATGTTTAACATTGTTCTAATGTACCGGTCATATCGTGCTTAGTAGAAGGAAAGTTATCCATCTACATAATGACTATTCATGTACGAAATAAGTAATTTACCCATTTACCCCATAAGTACGCCTTTCTACGCCTTTGCACATAGAGTAAACCCAGATCAGACGACTCCTATAGGAACCTTCCGATCAGAGTATGTTCTGTTTGCTTATGATATAATATAGATTCGATTCTATAGTTCATGTTATGACTAAACAATTCTCGCTAATACGACCATTCAAAGACGTCTAATTCTGGATTTTTAAAACAGCTGGTAGCTAAATGCAGGAGAGACGTTATGCAGAAAACCCTCTGATCTGTAGAAGGGCATATTTATGGAGCAAAGGGTTACATAAGCGTTAGCTAAACACTGAAACATAAACAGTAAGCAGAGGACGTGTTCACAATTTGCTACCCTAAAGGTTATTGAGCAAGCCATATATATCATATAAAGAATATTTCCCCTGAATAGCTATTGGAGATTCATTAGAGCTTTATTTCGTGAGAGAAAATGCATCAGACATCCCAGGTGTATTAAAAGTCAATTATATACTAGTCACATGGACGCCATTGCGTTTACTGTTAAAATGTCTCCAAAAGTTTCAATTTACTCATATTTAGTTAAATTATGTCCTCTGCTAACGTTCTCGTCTGCTGCAATTCTCAGTGTATAACAATGTCTTCACTTGTTGCTTCAATTTAAGATAGTCACAGCAACAACCAGTTTGGATCCTGGTAAAACGTTGGCATATAAAATAAATTGAAAATTACTTTGTTTTGAGCCCGAAGCAGAACATAGACACTTTTATTTGGTTCCGATCGGGTCAAGCTTTTGGGGACCTATAAATCAAGCGTCTAACAATTTTAATCCCCATATGACTCAAACCATTTGAGCGTCTAACAATTTGAATCCTCATATGGCTCAAAATTGTTTACAAAAGCGAGTCGGTGGCACTCAGAAGGGTGAGGCTAAATTCTGAAAGTAGGCAATCCTTCGCGTACGTTTTAACTTTTTTAGAATTTAACACTAATAAGTAACTTTTGACATTTGTTCCATTATAAAAGTGCTCCCCATCTCCACATTTTCTACAAATTGATGCTGCATGACTTTCACCTTCCACTTATATACAAAGACATATTTCCTCCTTACTAAAATTTCGTAGTATCGAGTTTTTACTGTACATGAACACTAAATACTCAACGCATTTAAACGCCTTTGCAAATACAGTTAAACATCTCTATATCGGCCACTGAATTGTGACACTTATTTGGTATTTAGGGCAGGTGGCCGCTTAAAGCAAGGTGAAAGTAAAACAGAACGCTCCTAAGCTTAAGCAGCCACCTGCCTTTAACACAAAATACTTGATGTAATGTAGTGGTTGTTATAGAGAGGTTTTACTGTAGAGTAGACTTAAAGGAACCGTCTGATCAGGATCTGCTTTGTTTGCGTATGGAATATTATAGATCTGACTATATAGTTCACACTGCCATAACAGCAGAACCTGTTCTAAGCGCTCATTCATTTATAGAGCTTAATAAGCAGGTTAGTGCATAACCATGTCCCTGTTCTATGTTTACTCAACATTTCTATACCTACTTAATATTCATGGACAAAATAGTGATAATGAAATAAAGAAGGTGGAACATTGTAGCCATTTTAGAAAGTAAAGGAACATATCTATAAAATTATATCTGCAAACAGAGCAGACCCTTTTTGGCCATCTGATCTGGGTGTACTCTGTTTGCAGATGCGTGAAAACACGTTATATAAGGGGAAGAGTAATGCAGGTCAAAAATATTGCAGAAAGCTCCTATTAGCTACCACCTGCCGTACAGACCCATAATTAGACCTTTGTTGATGGCCGCTTAAGAAAGGTTCTACTGTTTAAATATTCAGTTAATAAATATTCCTGATGTCACGTTCTTCTTTCATTGATAGTCATGGTGTACATTGTTAACGCCATGTATCGATGTCTTTATCTCGAACTTGAAGGGACCATACAAATTACTTCGAGATAACAGAGGTTCGAGTCACCCGGTTTCTGTTCTGAACAATTTCTCAAATTTACAGCTTTATGCAG
Source organism: Azorinus chamasolen (assembly GCA_963576725.1). Lineage (NCBI taxonomy): Eukaryota > Metazoa > Mollusca > Bivalvia > Cardiida > Solecurtidae > Azorinus > Azorinus chamasolen. Next base: position 1,989,686 of record OY755248.1, read on the forward strand.
GTCTAAATACAGGAGCTTCAGCATTACTTTTGACCTGCATTAAACTGTCACGTCTGTTTCTAGATATGCTTAGTGATACCTTTTAGAACAAATCTGTATTGTATATTTTTGAAGGACCGAACTTTTTACTCGACTTATCCCAAAGTTCGAGTTATCCGAGTTCGAGATATCGAATTTCATCTGTATAGGATGATTGCAAGTTAATACTATATCACGGAATTCAGTAAAGTCCCTCTAAACCGGATTTCTAATAGAGAATAATTTAGATACTTTTAGGCAGGTGGCTGCTTAAGGCATCATGTAATGGTTCATAATTTCTGATAAAATTCGATAAAATCATTTAGACTCTTAATAAAACATATGCATTTTATAAAAACGCGAAGTAGCAATATTTGAGCGGGTTTTTTAATAATCGAAATGCATTTCAGCTAAAACAAACCACTGACAACTTTGCGGAGCTCATCATTTTACTAAAGGAAATATAGTGTAGTAAACACCTTGCCCGCTATAGGCAAACCCGAATGAGCCGAGTTCAGTGTCTTATCGTAATCTAAATTATTTGACACCCTCAATGACATTGAGAAGAACATTAACTCTTTCGCTGCCAAACTCTGTCGTCTGCTAACTTTGTCGTCTGCTACAATTTTTCATTCTTTTGATTTTCTTCAATTTTGTTTCAAAAACATAGTAACAGTAACAAACAGTTTGGATCCTGATGAGACGCCGGGTTACTCGGCGTCTCATCTGGATCCAAACTGTTTGCATATCAAGGTAATCACAGATCCCGCATTGGCAGCGAAAGGATTAAGAGAACTCGATTTGACAACCGAAGTCGACTATAAATTTGTTTTGTGGCGAAACAGTTAAGGAGATAGCAGGGATTGAAACACTCAATACTGTTAATGCATGTATACGAGCATGCAAACGTGTTTACATGTCAACCAAATATCTATAACATGTCACGTGTCCCTCTGTGTTATATCTCTATTTACAATTTATCTCCAATTGCACATCAGTTTTGCTCTTTCTCTGGCTGTCATATATACTGTCGTATGTAACTCGTTTTAAAAAAGCATCATGGTAACAAACAATTTGGATCCTGATGTGAGACACCGAGTTACTCAGCGCGTCAACTGGACCCAAGCCGTTTCCATAGGTAATCACAGATGCGACGTTGGCAGCAAATTAGTGAAACTCACAAACGAGTATGTGATTACCTGTGTCAACAATTTGGACCCGAATGATATCTAGATCTCATTAGGATCAAACGGCTTGTGACTGTGATTAAACTTTTGAAATTGATACTTTTAACCTCTTAAGTGTAATGAAGACGGGTCGTTGATATCATATGCAAGCAGTTTGGATCCAGATGAAACGCTGAGTAACCTGACGTCTTATCAAGATCCAAACTATTTAACGCTCTGTTTATTGTTTTATAAAGAAAGTGAACACATTAAATAGTTGCTACAATAAACTCATATTTTCAATAACATTATAAAACATGGTATATGTTTTGTTTTATCATTATTAGGAAGATTGTCAATTTGAACTTATATCGGTAAAATGTCAGTGTAATACAAAATAAAGCGTTTTCGTCGATTTTTATTTTTTGCTTCTTGAACAACAAAATGTTGAACAGTTACGAAACTAAAACTCAACCCGAATAAATACTAACACATGGATACACATGGAACGTTTTTTTTGTCTTCTTCAGCGTTTATTCGACTGGATTTCTTGCGATATGCTTCTTTTCAGCACATAAACATACAAATAATGTATTTTGTAATTAATTAAGCAAACTGGTTGCAAGTAGAGACAAGGACTTTAACTCATACACTACCATACATTGTTGCTGTCTGTATGCTTTTTCCATTGCTGTAATTTTATTGTCTGATGTCTCCCCTTTTCTTTCTGAAGCATAATTACAGTAAACAGTTTGGATCTTGATGAGATGCCGGGTCATTTATTTCGCTGCTACTATATATCATCTTAAACATTATCCCCCTTTTCTTTCCAAAACATATTCACAGTCATAAACGGTTTTGGTTCTGGTGAAATCAGCCAGATCCAATTGTTTACACAGGTAATCAAGCTTAAGAATGCAGTAATGCAGGATGAGTTTAGTGGAGAAAGTGTATGCATTATCTGTAACCTGGTTTGAGGACAGGGAATTATCATGCGTTATTTTGGTGATCGCTTTGGAGAGTTATTATACTAGTGTAGAACTTTAAATGACAATCAAAAAGTGGTATAAGTATAGGTATGGAAGGCATGTGGGAGCTTAATGCAGGTCAAAAGTAATGCAGAAAGCTCCTATAGGAGCTGTCTGCATTATTTTTGTCCTACATTAAAGAAATACCTGAAAATAACGTAACCAGCATGCATACATTTTATTAAAAGAATGTTAAGCTGATAGATACAGTTGCTTTATCAAGTATCATTACATACGGTCGGTATTCGTGCACACGTGGCTGACATACCTTAAATCGTTTTGAAGCATTCTTTAAATACTTATCCATTACGTATCATTGATAAACCCTTTCGCGGTCGATAGTACAGTAAAACCTCTCTATAACGGTCACTAAATTACATCAAGTATTTTTCTGTTTAAGGCAGATGGCTCCTTAAAGCAATGTGAAAGTAAAACAGAACGCTCCTATAGGAGCGTTCTGTTTTACTTTCATCTTGCTTTAAGCAGTCACCTGCCCTGAATACCAACTACTTAACACAATTTAGTAGCCGTTATAGAGAGGTTCTACTGTATATGTTAACATATACTTATGCAAACAGGCATGACACGCCGAGTCTGATCAGGTTCAACACTCTTTGGTGTTCTGTTTATGGATTCGAAAGAGAAATGGAATATTCAACCGTACAACAGAAGTATGCGACATTTACAGAAGAAAGTACTAAGCAGCTAAAGAGCCTTTTTTGAACGCAGAGCAGATTTCTTTTTTGTACTTTCCAAATATTAAGTTTTGAACACAAGTAAACTTCGCCAGTTTATAAAACACAGTTTTAACCCTTTACCTCATGAATATTCATGTAAAAATAATGACATTATGAATACTGATTAGATTAGTTTATATGGCACATAAACACAATGCTAGGTATGGCAAAACTGAAGACTCATTTCTATATCATTTCCTAAGCAAACACAGCAGACCCATATCACTCCTACACGAGCCGTCTGATCTGGGTCTACACTGTTTGCAAATGCGTAGTTATGGAGTAAAGGGTTCCGATGTTCATGGTCATGAAATTGGATCAATTTTATTTACAGATTGCTCGACCGCTCTACCATAGTATGCTGCATATTGACTAAAACCATTTTGTTAAAATTTAGGTCTAGTGCAATGTTGACTACCTCAAATTTCACCAAGCCTTTGAGAAACTACTGACCGTATAACTCGGTGTCACACCTGAGTCCAAGCAGTTTGCAAATGTGAGCCAGGTCATGGGTAGCGGGATAGGGGTTAACCATTCTCAAATGGACTATTTCAAAATTCATACAGGTCAAAAATGGTGAATATTTAGCGATTTTTTTAAAGAAAAGATTTTAACATGACAAACAGTGCAGACCCTGATGAGAGGGATCCTAGCCCTCTCATCTAGGTCTACACTGTTTGCAAAGGACATCAACAGTAACATGTGTCCCGCACTGTTAGGGTTAATGCATAATATGTAATGTAAGCGTTTCTGTTCTTCATACGTAATCTATCTGGAATTTGAACATTGTTTGATCAAGATAAGACACGAGAATGCTCGCCATCTGATAAGTATCTGATATTTTGGGCACTAGAAATGCGTTCTGTAAAGACAAATATTAAATACATAAAGTAAAGTCTCTCGAATGTGACCACATAATGTATTAACATAGGAGTCTGCAAAAGCAGATGGACGCTTAATGCATGGCAAAAAATATGCAGAAATCTATGATGAATTTCTGCATAACTTTCGCCCTGCATTAAACGACCACTTGCTTTTAAAGAAATCCAGAACTATACAACTTTGTAGTGGTCCTAGTAGCGAGACCTATTGTAATATGTAGCAGAGGGTTTGTATAGCAGAGGGAGTAACCATTGTTGGCCACCAGAGGGTTTGTTTAGCAGAGGGAGTAGCCATTGTTGGCCACCAGAGGGTTGGTTGATAAAGAACTCTATTCGCGTTCACTTACAGCTTTAACCGTTAGCCATGGTTCTTACGTACATTGTCACACATACAATGTGAACAACACTTTACTTGTTTGAAGAGAGTCTTCTGTAATACTGTGTTAACCCTTTACCCCATGAATGCTTAAATACAAAATAATTGCACCATGAATATTAATGAGATTATTTCTTAAATTGGCAAATGGACAGAGGAATGTTTTTTGACTATGGTAGAAACTGAAAGGTCATATCTATATTATATCATAATGAACAAACAGAGCAGACTCTATAGTAGCCGTCCGAGGTGGGTCTACTCTGTTTACAAAGGTATAGAAAAGGCTTATTTCTGGCGTAAAGGGTTAATCAAACATTTAAATTAAGACCCTAATCCTTCAGGAGCCCTTTGATCTATGTCACACAGCTGGACTTTTGCCTTCACTAATATCAAGCCGAAGAAAATCAACCAACTCACATACTCAGCTTGCAGCCACCAATAAGTGATAACCAACTACATGTATATACAATGACGCTGTAATTTAATATGTCAATCACAATTTGTCAACGTCTTACTTTTCTTTCAACTGGAAAATAATAAAATTGAGAAACATACATGTACTTGAAAGTGCAGACAAATATTAGAACAGACTATCTGGGTACAGTGGAACTCCTTCCTTGCTGAATATTCATGTTAGAAATAATGATATCATACATAGTTGTTAGCTGAATTTTTATAATCGTATATATACATAGGACCTTTTGGTATTAACCCTTTCCTTCATATAAACGTGTTTTGATGCATCTTCAAACACAGAAGACCCAGACCAGACGGCTCCTATAGGAGCCGTCTGATCAGGGTCTGTTCTGTTTACTGATGAACTTTAAAAGACATATTTCTTTACTTTCTAAAATAGCTAGAATGTTCCACCTTCCATATTTATCGCAATGGTTTCAAAACTACACAATTCTAAATATTTTCTTTTCTCTAGTAAATGCTCCTTTTCGGTAGATTTATTCACAAAGGTTGGGTCTGTAAATAATTTAGGAAGGAATGGGTTAAGTTAACATCGTTTTTGAAGATAACACTATTCTTGAAGACCAAACATTAGATTTCGTTTTAACTCATTCCCTCATATTGACGCCTTTTGAAGCCTCTGCAAAAGTCTCCTGTTGAAACCATTGTGATAAATAGAGCATTTGCTCCTATAAATGCTTTATTTATCACAATGGTTTCAAACTACACAATTCTAAAATTTTACTTTTCTCTAGTAAATGATCCTTTTGGGTAGATTCATTCAAAGAGGTTGAGTCTAAAATAGCCTATGGAGGAAAGGGTTAAAGGTACTAATTGTAATAGCTTGAGTCATCAAAGACATCTGTTGACTGAAATCATGAAAGCACTCTTAATGTGTAAACTTTTTTTCTTCTGATAACCAACGAGTCTGTGTACATTTATAATAACAGGTTTACCCTGCATACGTGCACATTTATTGTGATCAAACGGCAACTGTATCAATCATACTTTGCTGTCATTTTACATCTGTAGTTATTTGTTTAAAAGCATGGTCGTATATTTTATTTCTGAGCGTAAGGGTTGAATAAATATGATACAGACACTTTACATTGAGTACGATAGCTAGTAAATGATTAAATTACCATTTCATGAGCTGTGTGGTCAGCTATCTATGACATGTGAAAACGATAGCCTAGCAAAACAATAATCTGATCATTCGACAAGGTGAGTAATCGTCCGTACAGTACACACTTCCCCAAGCGACAATATCAGCCGTCCACTCTAAAGACAGATTGTGGCTTTAATAATATATACTATATTATATAACCAACCCATGTATCGGAATGTGTGTCAGTTCCAATTTACCAAATAAGTAATTTTTAAAGGAATTTAATACCCATCATTAGGGTGGATTCATATTAGATTTACTTTGGGTATTAGCTCATTGAATGTGGGACATGCGTGTACTGACATTTGCAAACAGTGTAGACTCAGATCTGCATGGTTTGCATTCAACATTTTCTAGGATGTTTACACCTTTCATACTGAGTGGACTGTATTGTTAAACACTGATGAGTAATTCCACTCTGATAGTTCAGGGTTGAAAGGGTTAAGATCACCCGTTCATACTGAGTGGTCTCTATCATTAAACACATATGGGCTACAGTATTACCTCTCTCTAACGGCCACTTAATTGCGTTAGTAAGTTGGTAGTTAAGACAGGTGGCTGCTTAAAGCAAGGTGAAAGAAAAACAGAACGCTTCTATAGGAACGTTCTGTTTTACTTTCACCTTGCTTTAAGCAGCCACCTGCATTTAATACAAAATACTGGATGTAATTTAATGGCCGTTATAGAGAGGTTTTACTGTAATTCACTCTAATATTTCTGGGTTGAAAGGGCCAATCCCGCTATAAAAGTAATGTCTCTTCAATTTTGGATCTGGTGCCAAAATGTGAGTACTTCTGATTCGAGCAAGCTTTTCAGAAACAAAGTGTCATGACACACACGTGTGAGAAATGATTAACCAAGTGTCAAATAGCTTGGATCCTGGGTTACTCGCAGTCTCATCTGGATCCAACCTGTTTTCAAATGCGACTCAAATTGCGGTTTAGCGAGATAAGGATAAAACACGATGAAAACTGTGTAATCTGTAAACAGAAGGCTCTACACTGTTTGCATATGCTCCGCTTAACCATTTACTCCATAACTACGCCTTTCTATCACTTTGCAAACAGAGTAAACCCCGATCAGACGGCTCTTATAGGAGCCGTTTGATCGGAGTCATCTCTTTTTTGCTTATGATATTTTCCTGAATAAAATCGATCTATCTATCTATAATATAGATATTATTCTACAGTTTTTTGCCACGCCCAATTCCTCTGATCATGTGCTGCTATAACTGTTAATCTAATTGTATTCATGATTTCATGATTTCATTATTTCATACATAAATATTAATTGAGTAAAATGTTAAGCCTTTCCTTCATATAAACGTGTTTTCACGCATCTGCAAACAGAGTAGACCAAGATCAGATGGCTTCTATACGAGCCGTCTGATCTTGGTATGCCCTGGTTGCTAATAGAAAATGTTTCTTTATTTTCTAAAATGGCTACAATGTTCCACCTTCGATATTTAATCGATACTCTTGTGTTCATTAATATGCAGTAGATATTGAAATTTGTTATAAATATAAAACAGGGAAAGGGTCAAGGGACACTAGGCACAAACTATGTATAGAACGAAAGCAGTAGTGAAAGTTTACACAGTGGCTTTCTCCATTACTTTCGTTATACATTAACCCATTCCCTTATATTGGCGACTTTTGATGACTCTGTAAAAGTCACTTTGTGAAACAATTGTGATAAATAGAGCATTTGCTCCTATAGGAGCAAATGCTCTATTTATCACAATGGTTTCAAACTACACAATTTTAAAAGTTTCCCTTTCTCTAATTAATGCTCCATTTCGGTAGATTTATTCAAACAGGTTGTATCTAAAAATAGTCTATGAAGTAATGGGTTAAAGTGATATTCTCTATTTTAACGCGTTTCAGAATATGCCTACATATTACAAACATCATGGATTTATATATGAGAGAAGTACAGTATATCGCAAGAAAACTGGTTGAATAAACACTGAAGAGGACAAAACATTCATGCATTTGATGTTGGAGATCCCAATGTTATTCGCCGATGTATTTGTATTAATCCGGGTCGAGTTTTAGTTCAGTTACGAAATAAGTATCGACGAAAAATATATATTTTATATTCACAGGGACATTTAAACTGACAATTTTCATTAAGAATAAACACAACCAAGACCATACTTTACGAGTTTGTTGTATATATGCGTTTATTGCGTTATCACGTTAAGCAACCATCTGTAATTAAAGACTGACTGATCGCTTTAATGCCATTTGAGAATTATCTGCACGACTTTCACCCTGTGTAACCCTTTGGGTGCTGGAAACTAGTGCACTGTCATTTGCAAATAGTGTAGAACCAGACCAGAGGTATCACAGAGGAGTCCTCTGATCTGGGTCTGCACTATTGGTCATTCGAACTACTCTCCGAAATCTAACCTTTTAACCCATTACCTCATAAGCTAATTTTTGATCCAACCTCTTTGAATAAGTCTACCGAAAAGGAGCATTAACTAGAGAAAAGGACAATTTTAGAATTTTGTAGTTTGAAACCATTGTGATAAATAGAGCATTTGCTCCTATAGGAGCAAATGCTCTATTTATCACAATGGTTTCACAAAGTGACTTTTACAGAGTCGTCAAAAGTCGTCAACATGAGGGAATGGGTTAAACTGTATGTACAATAAACAATGGTGAACAATTGCACGTGAAAACCGCGCATTGGAAGAGTTTGCTGCTGCTGGTTTTGTAGATCGATATTGACACGTATTTGAGTGTGTTTTGTAGATCGATATTGACACGTATTTGAGTGTGTTTTGTAGATCGATATTGACACGTATTTGAGTGTTCGATTTTGAAATGTTTTTTACAGAACACCGGTATTGCTAGATCTGTTCTACCTATAACTAGAAGTCTGTTTAGCTCTCAACTGAGTCTCGTGATCCGTACCTGACCCACAGGTTATAAAACTTGAGTCTGATATCATTCTTAAGTATCTGACCAATCAGATACTTGAGAATGATCTCAGATTAAGGGTCGGACGTTTTATAACCTTGTACCCTGTACTGTTTTCTCCAACTACAGTGCATGTATGCTCCTCTTTAGCGAACGCTGAATAAATGAACATTGGAATAAAATAGATGATAGCTTTTTTTAACCGTACATGTCACGGATCGAATATGTAACACGAGTGAAAAATTCGACCGAATATGTCACACGCGCATCAAACGCATCAAACGAATATGGTACATAAAATGTAATATATTCGTCTGGCTTAAGATTTTATATGCACACCAAAACGAATATGTTACACCCACACAGTGGACACAAAAAAGAAAATGGTAACGAATTCATCACAAGTGTTACTTGTTATCTGTTTTGAAAAAAAAACACGTACTTTTTTTAAACAATCACATTATATTGAAATCTTATTTATGCCACATAGTGTTTTTTGGCTGATCATCATCATCATCATAATCATAATCATCATCATAATCATAATCATCATTATCATCATAACCATCACCAGCTCCATCACCATTATAATCATCTTCATCATCATCATCTTGAAAACTTGTATTAATTCAAACCCAATTATGCAGTTTGTAATTGACAAGGTCGGTGAACCCTTTAGAGAATTAATTCGGTTAATGGGTATTCATAGGCGAAGGATCTATATAAGACCAGATATTCAACTTTGTTTTCTGCTTATGAAGGCAGGTATAGAAACAGTGATGTCGCATTAGCCATTACACAGAAAATAAAAGACCAAAGATGGGCAAACGCTTAGCTTATTGCGTATGAGTGTCATTAACTGGTATGATGCTATCGACATTACGTATTCGCGGCAGTGATATCAAAATAGCAAATGAATGTAGTCAAATGAAACTGTTCAAACTATGCTTAAAACAATTATGACAACGCTTTTACATGTATATTGAAATAACATGTATGGCACTGTCGTTTAATTCCTTGAAATCAATGTTTATTTGCATATGAGTGCCATCAACTGGTATGTTATCGACATTACATCTTTGCGGCAGTGATATTAAAATGGCAAATAAATGTAGTCACATGAAACTGTACAAATATGCTTAAAATAATTACATGTATGACATCGTTACATGTATGACAATGCTGTTTAATTCGTTGAAATCACTGTTCAGAGCTGTATCAGTTTCTTGTTTATTACAGTTATGAAACTTTCGTTTGTTCTCCGAATTAGATAACCCTTTCCACATGATCTGAAAGTCACTTTCAGTTATGCAGAAGCAACAAGAACGCTAAATAAAATCGTGATTAGTTGAATGTGATGATGATGTTGTTGATATTGATGGTCGTAATAAGGATGTTTTTTGTGATGATGGTGATGGTGGTGGTGATGGTAATGATGATGGTAAATGATGTTGCTGATGGTGAATGATGATAATAATGATGACAAAGATGATTATGAGGATGGTGGTATTGATGATTGTGGTGATGGTGAATGATTGTAATGGTTTTATATCACAGCGTATGTGGCATATACGTTTACGATTTTTACTGGCATTCTGGGCATACGAATATGACATATTTGACAAGTGTGATTTTTACGGTCGAATATATCACACACGTGTTACATATTCGATCCGTGACATATAATGCAAAAGGAAAATAATGAAAAGGGCTCCCCTGTAGTTTCTGCATTTAATACTGCATTTAGTACTGCATTTTAGTACTGCATTTAGTACTGAATTTAGTACTGCATTTAGCTACCTCATATCGTAAAGATCTTGACTTAGACTTCTTGTAGATAGTCATTATACAGAGAATGTAGAGCACTGCTTTTCAGAACTAACACAGCACAATACATGTCTATCGTATAGATGAACGGTATTGTCATGTTTATGGTAATTGGCTGTACACGTAGTTCATGACAACGAATGGAACCACGAAATCAAACTATTGTAACTGTCTAGACAATTATAGTGATTCTTATTCGTAGGGAAAAACTCTTTTCTATTAATCCCTTACCTTACAGAGATGTCCTAGAGGAGCTTTCTGCACGACTTTTACCCTGTATTAAGCTGTCACCTGTCTCCAAAACCAATACTTATACTAAAATTAACGTCCGGTTTAGAGGAGTTTTACTGTATATACTTTATACTACTGAGATTTGAACGTTTTGTTTCCCAATTGTAACTTAGTGATTATGTATTAGCATTCGAAAGAAAAGACGAATATAGACTCAGACTATTTCTTTGAAGATATAAAAGGAACAAACCTTTGAAAATTGAAGCAGACGACCATTTTGAAGAAGACAAATGCGTACATAGCGTGCACGGACTTTGCCTAATATTAGGATACTCACAGGTGTTTATAAAATGACTAATTACGAAACTGAATATGGACCGGTGTATCTGTTGTTGATATCGTATGACTCGAGAAATCCTAAAAATAAAATTTTGACCGAAACTTGATATTAAGATCTAGTTGGATTGCATGTTTAAACCCATTGAACTACTTCGTTGTTATGAAGACGGATCTGCAATACCATGTGCAAACAGTTTGGATCCAGATGAGACGCCGAGTAACTCGGCGTCTCATCTAGATTCAAACTGTCTGACACTCTGATTATTGTTTTGAAAAGAAATTATTAAGCAAGCACCATCTCTTAAACTTGAAGCAGACGAAATTATGTCTAGCAGACGATAATACTGATACTGAAAGGGTTGATACAAACACGACCTTTAACTATCTATATCAGTTGGGTGTATGACTTATCTAGATCAGCAGGCACTAGATTAAAGTCAACAATTGATTTAGCAAAAGAAATAAAAAACAAAATGATAATGTCTGGCGTGAGGAAATATTAATATAAGTTGAACGAAAATAGCCATAGTAACTAAAGCAATTATGTAAATAGCAGGCTATAAACGTACGTGAAATTGGTCTTGTTAATAAAGATTGAACGATAATTTTGGTGTCCTTGTCTCGCGAATGGCACGCGATTAATTCGGACCTCCCTGCCACACCCATTAGACAATACCGCTTAACCTTTAAAATGCAGGAACTGAATATATAGGACTTTGGAAACAGCATAGAACTAGATCAAAGGGTTTCAGAGGGAGCATTTTGATCAGGGTATGCATAGTTTGCCATAGAATGATTTTCTTCAGTGATAAAGTTTGATACAGTTTATTGTTTAATTAATATTCCGAAAGGGAGGAGCTAGTTTTAATTATTCAACAGATTAACCCTTTCCATCAAATAAACGTTTTTTCACGCATTTGCAAACAGAGTAGACCTAGATCAGACGGCTCATATACTAATAAGGGTCTGCTGTGCTTGCTAAGGGAATTTGATAGATCTGTTTCTTTACTTTCTAAAATATCTGCAATATTCTACCTTTCATATTTCGTTATAACTCTTTTGTTCATTAATATTCAGTAGGTATTGAAATGAAGAATAAACATAGAACAGGAAACTGGTTAAGGGTTAACATTGAGCCTACTACGGGCGAACTTGTGGTAACCCGTGCAAACAATTTAGATCTGGAAGAACACCCGTGTCCCGCCAAGATCAAAATTGATTGACACTGACCATGGTCCGGTAGTCTCCTAGACTATTTTCAGACCTAACCTCTTTGAATACTTCTACCGAAGAGGAACAATTACTAGAGAAAAGGAATATTTTACAATCGTGAGCGTTTTAAACCTTTGTGATAAATAGAACATTTGCTCCAAAGGAGCAAATGCGCTATTTGTCACAATAGTTTCAAAGAATGACTATTACAGAGGCGTCAAAAGGCGTCAGTAGGAGATAATTGGTTAATATATGCACACAGTTCGGATCCAGATGGGACACCGGTGTCTCATAAAAGATCCATTTTTGACACTGATCATATTTATGAAAATATAAACTGATGCAGTAGACCTTTTCTACAGACGAACATTTGCTCAGTAAATTAAAACTTAAACAGTACAAACGCATCGTTGCAAATTCCAAAATGAGATAAATGGGCTTTTAATCAAGAGCCAAACTACACACACGTTCGTACATCCCCAAAGATAGGAAAAGAATGAAGAAAAGTGTAAAAATAAATTTTAAGCAGACAACGAATATTGCAGACGACACTACTTGGTTGTAAATATTCATTGTCCTACTTTTTCGCACTATGCTATATAAACTACGTCAAAAGATAATCATATGTAAATGTTAACAGTTTCGTTTCGTCATATCCATACGATTAAAGAAGCCCAACCTAAACATACAATATTGATGGAGGATAAAATAACTGGGACTATGTACATGGCCTCCAAATACCCGGATAGAAGAATCGTGTCCTGCGATATCCAGTATTTTGGACATTGTTGTGCGTCATCACCATTAAGAGTGCATACTTAACAGATAGTAGGATTCCCCTATGATTTGCTTGCTTGTCGAAGATTAAGAAAAAACAATGAAGTGTCTACAGCGTTGTAATGTAATGTAATGACAGTAATACAGGGTCTATACTATTTGTTAATGCAATGAAACAATGCAGGGTCTACACTGTTTATTACTGTAATGAACAATGCAAGGTCTACACTATTTGTTACTGTAATGAACAATGCAAGGTCTACACTTTTTGTTACTGTAATGAACAATGCAAGGTCTACACTATTTGTTACTGTAATGACAACAATGCAAGGTCTACATTGTTTGTTACTGTAATGAAAACAAGGCAGAGTCTAACACTGTTTGTTACTGTAATGAAAACAAGGCAGAGTCTACACTGTTTGTTACTGTAATGAAAACAAGACAGAGTCTACGCCGTTTTGTTACTGTAATGAAAACAAGACAGAGTCTACACTGTTTGTTACTGTAATGCTGCATATCGATACGATTTTGAAGTACATACGTATGCTTACATTTATTCCGCAGTTAAAATTAATGTCTGCTCAAGGTTGCATCTGGTGCAATTTTGCATACAGCAAAGCCCCTCTAAAGCGACCACTTAATCAATAAACATGGCTGTCTTTATAAGCAGGTGGTTGTTTAATGCAGGACGAAAGTTATACAGAAAGCTCCTATAGGAGCTTTCTGCATAACTTTCGTCCTGAATTAAGCTACCACCTGCCTTTGCCACTGTGAATTATGCCCCTTTTTGCTGGTCGCATTAGAGGGCTTAACTGTATTTCCGAATAGAAAAAAAGCTTTTCAGAAACTATTGTCCAAGTTTCAAACAGTTTGAATGCTGACGAGGCGCGGATTTACTCGCCGACTCATCTGGTCTCAGGGTGTTTGCATATCCGACTTAATCTTTTCCCTGTTTAGTATTCATAGAAGAAATAATCATATCATAAATATTTATTAGCTCAATTGTTTATAATGTAAACTTTTCAAGGGACTTTCTTTAGAATCAGATATATATCATGTCAAAAGCAAAGAGAGCAGACCCTGATCAGACGGCTCCTATAGGAGTTGTAGTTGTATGTTGCCGTAGATCGTGCAGTTGGCATGATGCTTCAATCATTGTCAGCAATGATGTTAATGTCCACTTTTAAATCCAAACTGGTCAGTTGATCTAATGTACAAGAACTGATGTGCCGCTATAAGGCATCTACTAGATTCTCTTTCAAATAAATGTCGTCCATGCAGGACGCTTGTGTATGCAGAAAAAGTGTCACAGTAAACCCCCTCTAAACCGGCATTCTAGTGGAGAAGTATTTAGAAACATTAACACATGTGTCTGCTTAATGCAGGGTGAAAGTCATGTACATGTAGAAAGCTCCCAGTGTTCCAGTCTTTAATAATATTTCCCTGTCGTATGTTTATTGCAAATTTCAATATCTGTTGAATATTCATAGACAAATAGTTACAGTAAAATACGGAAGGAGGAACATTGTAGCTTGTTTAGAAAGCAAAGACAGATATATCAAATTCCATTAGCAAATAGAGCAGACCCTGATCAGGCGGCTCCTATAGGAGTCGTCTGATCTAGGTCTACTCTGTTTGCAAAAACGTGAAAAGGCGTTGATATGAAGGAAACTCATATCCCGTCTGTTGACATAAAACCTAATCATAAGGCCGAGCCGATTGAATCCTGGTACATAATCAAATAAGTATTATGTTGGCACAGGTAGCGAACCCGCGAGGTACATGTACACATACACATACCGAACTTACAAAACGGGTTTTCATATGTAACAAGGCAAATGTGAATTTTCTCCACTTGAATAAACACACAGTTATTATTTATTATATTGTTCATGAATCTAAACCGATTATCTACTACATGAATCAAAACTTATTAGTCACTACATACATCAAAATATATCATTTTACATGCATTAAATGTATCATATATTACATGCATCAAACCCGATTATCTACGTCATACATCAAACCCGATTATCTACTACATACATCGGCACTTATTAATATTGTGTTTTATTTGATGCAACATTATATACTGAGGTCGAAAACATTCAATTGTCAAATAATATTTTATATATTTATATTTTAATAGTTGCTCTGAATACATTGACAAGATCTCAAGTTACTGGCTACTTACCAATTCCCTCAATTGAGGCATTTGACGACCCTGTATAACTCACCCTTTGAACCATAGCCTGTGAGGGAAAGGGATAATATGTGTGTGAAGATGCCCCTACATTGTTCTATTTTCTACTGTTTATCATGCAGACTGAGCACCTCTCTCCCCTCTCTCCCCTTCTCTCTCTCTCTCTCTCTCTCTCTCTCTGCCCCCCCTCTCTCTCTCTCACTCACACACTCTAACTCTTAATCTCTCTCAAGTTCTCTATCACTCTCTCACTCACTCTCTCTCTTTCTCATTCTCATTCTATGAATATATGTATGTTTTGTTTAGCGTGACTGTCATTTTACTATGTACTTTAATATTATATTCACTGTAGGGGAATGACTTTATCTAAGTTGGAAGAACTTGCTGTCCAATCCCATTTCTGTTTATTATGAAATAAATATGTTTAAACTAAACCTTTAATATCTACTACATGCATAGCAACATATTATTTATTACATACGTCAATTTTACTCAGCGTCTCATCTGGATCCAAGCTGTTTGCAAATGCCAGCATGAAGTGAAGTTGCCTGGAAGAATATGTTCATGTCATTAGTAGGGAAGAAAACCATGAAGACCCTGATTGAGTGGGTCTTTTCTAGGTCCAAACATTTTATA
The DNA here is from genome assembly GCA_963576725.1 of Azorinus chamasolen. Lineage (NCBI taxonomy): Eukaryota > Metazoa > Mollusca > Bivalvia > Cardiida > Solecurtidae > Azorinus > Azorinus chamasolen. Next base: position 2,005,674 of record OY755248.1, read on the forward strand.
CACGTTCCTATAAATGAGTTTAGACATAACTTAACAGTACTATCATATAACAGTGACTTTTATAATTTGACGGAAATTACTTTTGTTTTAAAATCAAAAATCTGTAAACTGATTTACCTTGGGGAATTCTGTTCCGGTATTATTTTGCAAATTTTAATGAACCATTAGCTCGTTGGATATTGTTTCGTCCGCAACTCATGTCTTCGGTTTCTAAAATGAATTCCATTATACAGTAAAATCCATCTAAACCGGAATTCTAGTAGATAATAATTTAGATACTTTAGGCGGGTAACTGCTTAATGCGGGTTTAAAGTCAGGTAGAAAGCTTCTTGCACTGTATTAAGCAGCCACCTGTCTCCAAGGCCGATAATTATACTAAACTGAACGTCCTGTTTAGAGAGTTTTTATTGTATGTTACATATCGGGTCAGTCTGAAACTTCGTTATGTTTAGTATTGTAATAGACCGTTACATCGTGAATTCTAATACACAGACATACAGTAAAACCTCTCTATAACGGCCACTAAATTACATCCAGTAGTTTGTGTTGAAGACAGGTGGCTGCTTAAAGCAAGGTGGAAGTAAAACAGAACGCTCCTATAGGAACGTTCTGTTTTACTTTCACTTTGCTTTAAGTGGCCACCTACCCTTAATACCAACTAATTAACACAAGTTAGTGGCCGGTATAGAGAGGTTTTGCTGTACTGCAAGAATGATAAAGTTAATGTTGGACACCAACGCTCGTTACAGTAACAACACAAAAGAAGTCTAACTCTATATTATTAACCCTTTTCCTCATGCAAACGTTTTTAACGCCTTTGCAAACAGAGTAGACCGATACCAGTTGGCTCCCATAGGAACCGTCTGATCAGGGTTTGCTCTATTTGCTTATGGAATTTGAATAGACACTGACCTTACGCGTCCTACCACTATCATAAAAACCTGTGTAGATATGCCGTTCTAAAATTTCGGCTATTATATAACAGTAAAACCTCTCTATAACGGCCACTAAATTGTGTTAATTAGTTAGTATTTAGGGTAGGTGGTTGCTTAAAGCAAGGTGAAAGTAAAACAGAACGCTCCTATAGGAACGTTCTGTTTTACTTTCACCTTGTTTTCAGCGGCCACCTGCCCTAAATAGCAACTAATTAACACACGTTAATGGCCGTTATAGGGAATTTTACTGTACTTCTTTTCAGCATATAAACACATGATTTGTGTATAGTTCAGGCTTATTTAAAACGCATTGCAAGTAGAGATCAGGGGCCGTATTCCAGTAGCATCTTAAGTTAAAAAAAAATCTTAAGTAGAAAAAAAATCTTAAATCCTGTCATTTTTTCCTCAAATAATAAGAAATTTCTTAAGTGGTATTCCAGAAGCTTCTTATCTTAAGAATTTTCTTAAGATCGGCGATTTTCTCCTTAAAAGTTAAGGAAGCTCAAACCTTCCTTAGGACTTTAAGAAATTTCTTAAGTTGACAGATTGCCGCCATATTGCTTCGATTCATTTGAGAAATTGCGACATTTTCGGATTTTCTAACCATCTAGGTGAGTGTATGCACTGTATTGTACCCGGTTTTTTCTGCGGGACGCCCGTTATTTATCATATATCCAAGAAGAGGGACAACTCTGTCGTAGATACCGCTGTAAGCGGAACGCTGGAAACACGATATCAAAATCATCGTTTTAACTGAACTTTACAGACTTCATCATCTATTTTGGATTTCAAACAAGGATTAAGTAACGGAACACGTTAATTACTTATGGAATCGGAACGGAATAGTGTCCTTAGGCTTTGATTGACATGTCGGTATGCAACCGATATTAATTTCGGATACCACCATTTTCGGACATCCAAAACAATTATTAAATCAGCGATGTTTCACAGCAGATTGAATAAAGACAGGCGTAGGATGTATTCATGGCAGAGTTTTGATTTATATATGTCAGAACCTGTTATTTTTCATTTAGTGCCTTGTCAAAGCAGCAAACAGATAGAAAATAATGATAAGGAAGTGTCCCTCTGAAAGGATATAGGATAGTCTTCAAAAGCTTCGACATAAAACTGCTTCAAGAAACATTGAAACGACATACATATTACTAAAGAATATCATTTTTAAAATGTTGAAGCTTATACTTTACTACATATTATTTCAGTATTCTTTGTATGTGTTTGGTTGAGTGTGTGTGTGGAGGGGGGGGGGGGGGGGGGGTCTTTTATTGTATTACCACTATTGAAATAAATATGGATACATGTATGATACATACCTATACTTTTCATCTTAAACACAACTGTGTTATGCTGTATAATATGCTTGATAGCTTCATTATGTTGATTTTTCATGGAATTACATCAGTTGACAGACATTTCAGCATAACAAAATGTTAATAATTGATTGCTTAGTTTTATTTTTTAAAAATAATATATCATTTATAGTAAGCTGTAAATCCCAAAATTATTCACTTTTCCAGGGTGGTAGGGGACATTGTATAAATTACAAAAGCAATACTCTCAGAATGCTTGTTTTCATCTGAAATACAAATAAGGATGTGTATAACTGTGTGGCTTGAGTATTAGCTTTCTAGTTGTTTCTCATTGTTATCATTTTGCCATTTTAGATATTTTTTCTGTTATTGCTGGTATCAAGAATTATCATTATTGCATCTACTAAACTTGTAATCTCAGGAAGTTGGCCTGAAATTACAAATATACATATTATATACATATGTTACATATGATGTATATTCAGTTTCACACAAAATCAAAGTAACATTGTCAGGGTTGCCAGCCTCAGGGAAAAGTAAGGGAAATTTAAAAAAACTCAAGGTCAGGAAATTGTCAGGGAATTTTGAGAACTGTCAGGGAAATTTGAAAATATAGGCAAATGTCGGGGAATTGTCAGGGAATTTTGAAAACATGAGAATGAATGTTGTATATTTTTAAAAATCCATAACATATTACAGAAATTATGATAGAAAGACCAATTCGCAATGAAATGTGTCAGGGAAATTTGAAATTATGTCGGGGAAA